>OX439349.1:19328838-20578838 GCA_949319445.1 Mythimna lalbum
TATAGTCTAAGGTCCCCGAGCTCCCATAGACATTACTTATGTTATAACTAGCTGCTCCCAGCGGCTTCGCCCGCGTGATAGCAGAAAATTATCCCAAGGGAACATACTTCCGGGATAAAAAGTATCCTATGTCCTATTCCAGGATATGGTCTATCCCTGTACCAAGTTTCATCAAAATCGGTTTTGCCATTTAGGCGTGAAAACGTAACAAACAAACTCACTTTCGCTTTTATAATATTAGTAAGGATTATCAAAATGTGTGGGATTAAATAGTGATAGTATTTATTGAAAGGAGCAGTAGTAGCCGTATTTACGAGTCGTTGGTCGCTGTTCAAACTCAGCCAAGCGCATTACTTTGTGTAATTTATTTCATCACCACTGCTCTCAAAACGGCGAAGGAAAAAATCGCGAGGAAACTGACATGTCCTAGAACCGAAAACTCGAAGATATGTGACATCCGCTAACCCGCACTGGCCGGTGTGGTCGATTACGACCCATTCCCTATCATAGAAGTGGAATAGTAACTAAAGACGCAAAAGAAAGCGCAGAAGATACTAGTATATCAGATGAAGGAAAACATTGTGCGGAAACCGGCATGTCCTAGAACTAAAAATTCGAAAACATGTGACATTCACTAGGAGGTACTCAGACCTCTTCTCTCTTCCCAGCAGTGGGAATATTAAAAAGGCTGATGATGCTGATGATGATCCAGGTAGAGTGGAACAGTAAGTAAAGACGCAAATGAAACCGCAGAAGATACTAGTATATCACATTACTTTCATCATTCCCTCTCCTAGAGCGAGGAGGAATCTCAGCAGTGTCAATAATAAAAAGGCTTATGCTATATTATTGTGCTGACCTTTTAAGGGTGCGGTTGATTGGAAATTTGAGGCACTCCAGGAAATAAAACTTAGCCTGATCACTAACACCGCACACACACTGGATGTTGGATATGTTTTTATTGTGGTCTTCACTATTCTTTCTTTATTCAAACTACTTCTCTGCGGAACGCTCCCCCAGGAGATCATGATGGCCACAAACCGATTAACATACAAAACAAAGTTCGCGAGCTAATTCGCAAAAAGTTGGCAACGTTAATTTTTTCCAATGGTCAATTTGGGTCAATTGCACTACTAGCCCCGGTAGAAAGGCAACGTAAGAGCAGGGTGGGTTTTTTGGTCAGTAAGAGTCTGACACTATCTCCCGCTCCGCTTAAGGGCGGAAGAATTCTTGCTCTTAAGCACATTTCATCCTTCGTGTTTAGGAATAACCTACTTTCCCCTTTCCAATCTGGTTTTCGACCTGGCCACAGTACAGCCACAGCCTTGCTTAAAGTCACAGAAGACGTCAGGAATGGCCTGGAGAACTCGAGGTTAACGGTGTTAGTTTTAATAGATTTCTCCAACGCATTTAATACTGTTGATCACGACATTCTTCTGGCGATCTTGTCTCAAATTGGGGTTTCTTCGTTGGCACGGGATTGGTTTTCATCTTATCTTCGTGGACGTCAGCAAGCTGTACGTGCTGATCAGAAATTTTCTGATTGGTGCGAGCTGCGAACCGGCGTTCCACAAGGCGGTATACTATCTCCTCTCTTATTTTCTTTATTTATAAACTCTATCACAGCTATTCTCAAATGCTCTTTCCATCTGTATGCTGATGACCTACAGCTCTACGCGCAAACTGACGTTGACAATCTTGACGAATGCATCTCTCTACTGAATGCTGATCTCCTGGCTATTGCTGATTGGTCGAGCAGATTTGGAGTTACTGTCAATGTCAGTAAATGCCAGGCTATCCTCATTGGTAGTCCTTACTTTTTACGGAGTTTGGACACTAGCCGACTGGTGCCGCTTATTTTCGGCAATACAGTAATCCCTCTCTCGCCTCACGTCAAAGACCTAGGTTTGTATATTGACGATAGGTTAAGCTGGAATAAACAGATTGCTCAGGTTAGCCAGAGAGTCACCTTTTCGCTGCGATCTCTCTATAGATTCAAAAATTTCCTCCCGTCAAGCACTAAAACTACTTTGGTACAGTCGCTTGTGTTGCCTATAATTGACTATGCTGATGTTTGTTACTCTGATCTTTCCCAAGAACTTCTTAACAAATTGGATCGACTTCTCAATAACTGCATTCGTTTCATATTTGGCCTTCGTAAATATGATCACATTTCTCCCTTCCGTTCTCAGCTTAAATGGCTGCCTATACGTCAAAGGAGATCCCTCAGATCCCTCTGCACGCTTTTCACCATAATGAACGATCCTTGTGCGCCTGATTATTTAAAACAATATTTTAAAGTGTTGGGCAGTTCTCATAATCTTAACCTTCGAGCATCCAAAAACATGCTTCTTTATATTCCATCTCATCGTACTGGCTTTTTGTCCAACTCTTACGCTATTTCCACTATAAAACTCTGGAATGTGCTTCCCCTTGACATCAAAAAATCTGAAAGTAAATTATCCTTCAAACGTAAAATTCGGAACTACTACTTGAAGTCCTCTCAACTTTAGTTCGGTCTTCGTCAGAATTGTTATTATTGAGTTATCGTAATGATTTGATAATTTTCATAGTATTTATTAGTTTATTAATATAGCGTATTTATGTATTTTATTATTATAAATAACTTATTTTATATTTTTCCGTTTGTTGTTGTCCACAGTGTTGTCTTTTTTAACCCAAAGGTTGACTGGTAGAGAATGCCTTGTTGCATTAAGTCCGCCTATGTACCACTACTGTACATGAAGTTTAAATAAATAAATAAATAAGAATTCGCCCACGCCTCCGATTTCTTTGTTCTGACGTCATCTAAATGATCAATCAAGGTATTGGAGGCGTGGCCGAGTCAAGGCGTTTGACGCAAGAGAAGCGAAACGGTCGTAACTTAGATAGGCCTGCAGGTCGTTTAAAAACATTATAAGTTAATAGGTATATACAAACTTAAAAACAATAACATGTACAAACGAGTAAAAAAGGCTGAAAAACGGGACTCATAGGGTGATTTTTAAATTTTTATCTATTGCACCGCTGCATCGACCTGGATGCATTGTGGATATTGCGCGAAGTTCAGAGTATTCCACTTCAATTGTATATTAAAACTTTATTGTTCTCGGCCTTTTTTTCGTGGAAAATAGACATTGGATATACAGACAGTGTGTATGTGCAACGCAATCATATTTTTACATTAATTTTTTATGCCAATATTTCTCTTTATGGCCTAATAAATTGATGCAAGACGTGTGGGAAACACATTCATTGGGCGGACAGCTAAGGAGTGGAATTCCCTGCTGATTCTGTGTTTCCTGATAGCTACAATCTAGGTGTCTTTAAGTCAAGAGTGTATAGGTTACTTCTACGCAAGATAGCTCTATCGTCGACCACTGTGACATTATAAAAAGGAAACGAAACGCGCGACATCATTGCTACAAAATGTGGTCGTGGGCGAGGGGCTAAGCACATAGGTATATTTTTTTTTGGTGGGTAAAAATCTTCCAAATGACATCCCCTGCCCTTGGGCGGAGCGGTAGACAGTGTCAGACTCTTACTGACTAAAAATCCCACCCAGTTCCTTCGTGCCTTTTATACTGGGGCTGAGCTAACCCTGGCCCCAGTACTTCGACCCAGCTGGGCCCCTGCTGCTACTGACAGTACCTTGAGGCGCGCGGGAACTGCGCGCCGTCGCTGACTTAGCCTCAGTCCGGACAGTTACCGGACGGTCGGACGGCGAGCTATCCAATGCTCGGCGTTCGCAAGGGGCTAGCACATATGATGTTTTTTATTTCAGGAGTATGTTTCTATAGGGTGATTCCTACTTTTATGCAGACGAAGTCGCTAGCAGAAGCTAGTTAACTAATAAAAGCGAATTCAATTAAAAGTTTACTTATGCAATGCAAATAAGGTTACCTCCATTGCTTTGCCGAACGTAACTTCATAACCCTCTGATATCGCTGCTGCTCTATATTGCCTCTACATAGAGCCATTCGGTCGGTAGAGTCGCACAATTCATTTGGTAGAGTCGACGCTCGCATGAATGTAACAGATGGTGGTTCGTTTTAATTGTATTTTTTTTTGTTTTGATATTTTTAGTACCGCGGCAGATGTTTGTTAGCGTGACATTTTATTTTTCGAAAAAGGAAACTGTATTTTTTATTTACATGTATGATGAAAAAACCGACCGATGCGAATTGTACTCGAACACGAAAGGTTTCATACTTACTTTTAAAAACAATTCAATTCCCGTATTGGATATTATGAAGATTTTTCGAATCGCAAATGTTGTTTTTTTTTTGTTATGTAACTACAAATTTACAGTTTTCAGATTTTTTTTTCCTATACTTGTGCTATAAGACCTTGCTTCATGCCTGCAGTTCAGGATTCTTGGTCAACGTGAAGTACTCAATAAATTTTCATTTCCTTGAGAGTGATCAAACACGTTTTTTTGCGACGTAAACGGCTGTATCTTTTTTTTTCATTAGCTCAAAAGTCTGATTTTTTCACAGCTACAAGGAGCCGCAGGTATAAGTATATACAGTTTTAATTGCAATTTGAGACAGACAGACATAACAGCGGTCTTATAAGGGTACCGCTCTTTTCTTTTGAAGTACGGAACCCTAAAAAACTTTCGACTGACTCGAAAGAAGAAGAAGAAGAAGATATAAGCATTAGCAAGCAGCGGGGGCTGAATGGTAACGGCCCCGACTTAAGAGTCGCGGACGCGGGTTCAAACCCAGCCAGACCCATTACTTTGTGTAATTTATTTCATCACAACTGCTTTCAAAACGGTGAAGGAAAACATCGTGAGGAAACCGGCATGTCCTAGAACCAAAAATTCGAAGACTTGTGACATTCACCAACCCGCACTGGGCCCACGTGGTGGATTATGACCCGTTCCCTCTCATAGAAGTGGAAAAGAAACTAAAAACGCAAATGAAACCGCAGAAGATACTAGAATATTACATTACTAAATAGTAAGTAATTTTCTCATGCTACTTCTTGACGCTTAAGCTGATGAAAGATTCACGTAATATACTTTTTATCTCAGAGGGCGTAGCCAAGTTGATAATCTACAATCGTTAACGCTAGTAGAAAACTTTAAATATATGGGAATGATGTCATCATATCAACGTTCAGTCACGGTCAGAACGAGAGAAAGAGAGATTCGAAACGAAACGGTCGTAACTTGGCTTGGCCTGCAATTGTACCTACATTCAGTCAAAAAAGTATCGGGAATGGATGATTTGTTTATGGTTCCAAATTAAAATTTTTGGTTTTTTGTATTTGTTAGATTGGCACAACTGTTTTCCATTTTGGCGCGGAGTTTGAGTTGCATCTGTTATTTATATTAAATACAGTGCTGGTTATAGTAATATCATATATAGTGTGTATTGCGAATTTCATAATGGACAAAAATATCGAACAAAGAGTTTGTCTTAAATTTTGCATCGCCAATGGAATTTCGTGTTCGGAGTCACTGAAAATGTTACAGAAGGCTTACGGTGAATCGTCTTTATCAAAAACTCGTGCTTATGAGTAGTTCAAAGCGTTCAAAAGCGGTCGAGATGTGATGGAAGATTTGCCTCGCTCTGGTAGGCCGTCAACGTCTGCAACTGAAGTTAACATCGCAAAAGTGAAGGAAATAGGGACTGAAAATCCCCATTCAACTCTGAGAGAGATAGCCGCCGAACTTTCTGTATCTCACGAGTCGATCCGTACCATTTTAACTAATCATTTGGGTATGAAACATGTTGCTGCTCGGCTAGTCCCAAAGGTCTGAATTTTCTCCAAAAACTCAATCGCATGAAAGTCGCTGAGGACATGCTAGAACGAGTCAGTTCGGACCCAACATTCATGAAACGCATTGTTACTGGTGACGAGACGTGGGTTTACGAGTTTGACATGCAAACTAGTCAACAAGCGTCGGAGTGGCGCCTTCCAACTAATCCGAAACCGAAAAAACCACGCCAAAGTCGATCAAAAGTCAAAGTCATTTTGACTGTTTTCTTTGACTATCGCGGTGTTGTGCACTCTGAATTCTTACCGGAAGGTCTAACAGTAAATAAAGAATATTATTTGAGCGTTATGCGGCGTTTAAGAGAGCAAATTCGACGAAAAAGGCCAGATTTGTGGAAAGAAAATTCTTGGATTTTGCACCACGACAATGCACCTTCGCACAAGGTTATCATTGTGACCGAATTTTTGACCAAACACTCAACAAATACCATCCAGCAACCACCATATTCACCAGATATGGCTCCTGCTGACTTTTTTCTTTTTCCTAAACTTAAATTACCACTTCGTGGCACCCGTTTTCAATCGATAGAAGACTTCGCAGTTCTCGCCGCGAATTCTTCTAAAGGAGAATTCGCGGCGAGAACTGAACTCAATTCAGGAAGCAGCGTTTAAAAAATGTTTTGATGAATGGATTATTCGTTGGCGCAAGTGTATCGTTTCTAAAGGAGCATACTTTGAAGGTGATAAAATAAATTTGGATGAATAACAGACATTTTGTGTATTATTGATCTTTTCCCGGTACTTTCTTGACAGAGTAGTATATTCCTTTGCGATACTTTTGTACTATAATATGAGCGAAGTTCTGGCAGAAGATAGTTGGTAGATAATATTTAAAACAGTTATCTATTTGTAGATAAACAATTTAATCTGGATTTAATAGAAATAGAAAGCCCTTAAATGCCATAAATTCTTGTCATAAAATGTACATACAGTATACGCTGGTTCATTTATTATGTATGTGTAATACCATGTATGTTATACGTTAGTATTAGAAGCTTTAATGTAAATAAACCTTTGACAATAATGCGTTTAAATACGTCTCGAAAATTCTCTGCTAATGAGCAAATATGCTTAGATCCCTAAAAGCAATTTTTGTCTTGATGAATATACATGGAAAGATTCCTTTGACTTCGTTAAGTTTATTTTCATATTTTGGGATATTTTATAGAATATATTTATAACTAGTTTTTTACCCGGCTTCGCCAGCGTCCTTAAGTTATATCTTATGGAGGCTATAGCCTATGTCACTCAGGTATAAAGCAGCTTTCTATCGGTGTAAAAATTTTTGCAATCGGACCAGTGCTTTCAGATTACAAAAAAAAAAAAACGTAAAAACAAACTTAACTTCGTTATAATATTACTAGCTTTTGCCCGCGCGGCTTCGCTCCCGCTCTTCCCTACTCCACCCTACTCTACCCTACCCTACTCTCTACCCTACTCTACCCTACTCTACCCAGTCTACCCTACTCTACCCTACTCTACCCTACTCTACCCTACTCTACCCTACTCTACCCTACTCTACCCTACTCTACCCTACTCTACCCTACTCTACCCTACCCTACTCTACCCTACTCTACCCTACCCTACTCTACCCTACTCTACCCTACTCTACCCTACTCTACCCTACTCTACCCTACTCTACCCTACTCTACCCTACTACTCTACCCTACTCTACCCTACCCTACCCTAATCTACCCTACTCTACCCTACACTACCATATTTTTTTTTCCATAAGAACCTTCTCCTCACAATAACAATCACAACAAAAAAAAAATCGGCCAAATCGGTCAAGCCGTTTTCATGCCAAGTCGTGACAACGGAAAACGGGGGTCATTTTTATATATATAGATAGAAGAAGAAGAAGAAGATAAGTGAAGATTATTCATATATCATCATCAGTTATTTATGTCCAAAATTAAGAAAAGATAAGAGCGTGAAGTACCTCGGCATTCATATAGATAGCGGACTAAGATGGGACAAACACCTAGACACACTTACAACCCGAACAATGCGTCTTATCCCTATCTTTAAATCACTCAGGGGGTCAGCTGACTATGAGGTTCTCAAAATGGTGTATTTTGCGCTGTGCCCATCAGTGCTAGGGTACTGTATTAACGTGTGGGGTGGAGCCAGGAAGACATGTCTCCTGGGGGTTGAGAGGGCACAAAGGGCAGTTCTTAAGGTTATGACTAAGAAACCACGTAGATATCCAACTGCGCAACTGTATGCCGACTGTAAGGTTTTAACTGTACGACAGCTGTTTGTGCTCCAATCAATTCTTAGGGTACATGGCAGTTTGGCTCCCCCTGATCCCAAAAAACGTAAACATATAATTCCCAGCACTCAACATAAAACGAAGTTTGCAAGGCACCAATTTTACGTAATAAGTACCCACATTTATAACAAAGCTCATGACAAGCTACATATTCGCGGTCTCCCCAGGTTTAAACTGAAACGTTCAGTAATTGAATGTCTGCTAAAACAGGACTATCATGGAACGGAAACTCTCTTAACCTACATCACCTAATAAATACCTCTTTATGTGTATCACTCATCAACAATCACTCGCACATCCCTAACACACTACAAACATACACTCACCATACTTCACGACATACAACACTATCACAACACACACCCCATCCACTTAACGACACAATCATCAATCACTTACTCACACAATACAATTTACTCTACACTTTCTTACTCACACATTTTTAAAGTTTACCGCAAGATCAAAAATGTACCCACTTGACACAGTCCACTGGCACGTCTACCACAATAGAATTATATAGCATACCCTACAGCCGGGCACTGCCCCCTAAGATACAGGCCTAGCCTAGTTTAGGGGACAGGGTTGAACCTATTGTACTTATCTGCTTTATGCTAATTTAAGATTTTTAACTTATATACAGTGCAATGTACTTGAATTTTGTGGTAATAAACTATTATTATTTTATTTTAATAAAATAATAGATCAGAGAATTTTACTCAAATACCAACATTTAGTTAAATTATACAGTATTGTTCACCCTCGTTCGTGCGTCACTGCGGTGTGTCAACTGAAAATTAGCGCTAGGTATCTGACGCCCAGCAAATGCTGAGGTGGTCACCTTTTCGGTATGGGCACGCTGGCGGCGTAACCCGTACCCCTAGCCAAGTTGCTAATCTGCAATAGTTAACGCTAGTTGAAAGCTTCGAATGACGCGTTCTCAACGCTCAGTCACGTGGTCAGATCAGAAGAATTGGCGGCAAGAACAACTCGAAGCGAAATGGTTATAACTTGGCTAGGGCGGCTGTTCTTTTTACTTTGTGTTTGTGCCTGTCCCGAATAAAGGTTTTTCTTTTCTATCTTGCAAGCCTTTTCCAAACTAGTTTGGGGTGGGTATCCAGTCTAACCGGATACGGCTCAGTACTCATGTTGTATATGGAGCGACTGCCTATAAGACCTCTACAAACAAGTTACTGGGCAACACAATACTCCTTGGATAGATTGATGGTTAGACTTTCTAACCAGGGAGTTTCTTGCCGGTTCTTCTCCACAGTAATCGACCAATTTAAACTGTGCACTAGCTTCTAACGTTTTATAAGTGCCCGTGTAGGTCTATGCGAAATATATCATCATCAGCCTTTTTTAATGTTCCCACTGCGACGACTCAGGCCTATATATATTATTGAATTATCCTTGACAGACAGGTCAGGCAGTATATAACAGCATGTGCCCCGCACACGGACCTCAAAAAAACGCCGCTTTTTCTTTAAGGACGCCTTTTTTGTAGCTTGAAAAAAACGGTTGCAGCCGTTTAAAGCTTCTCCGGCCACAAGCTGTCGTGCGCTTCAGCTGTTTTTTGCGGCGGCTTCTAGCTTTTCTTTTGTGGCCGCTTCTGGCGTTTTTTTGTGGCGGCGTTACGTAAATCGTGAACGTAGTTACGTGCAGAACTTTCGGATCACAGTGTAGATACCGCTCACTAATTGAATAAAGACCTATCTAAAGGTCTTGTTTACATATCGCGTGACCCAAGGGCTGTTGAATTTACCTTTGACTGAGGATAAGCATTGCCGTACAACGTTAGAGTATTCAACGTTGAGCCCAAAACTGACTGGCGGTATCGCCAGTCAGTTTTGGGCTCGTTTTTTTTTTTTTTACAGTGGGCAAAAATCATCTTATGATAACCCCCGTCCTTAGGTGGAGCGGGAGATAGTGTCAGACTCTTACGGACTAAAAACCCACCCTGTTCCTTCTAGCCTCCAAACCAAGGCTCGAGCTTCCTTTCGGATAACCCTGGCCCCAGTAGGCTTCGACCTATCTGGGCCCCTCCTGTTACAGACAACTCCTTGAGGCGCGCGGGAACAGTGCGCGTTTGGGCTCATATATCAGTCGACAGCGATTTTCAGAAGATTTTTGACGCTATATTTTAAATTGTATTTAGTTAGTAAGTATTTTTCTTGACTGGTGTTGTGTTATTTACTGTTAGTATATACATAGCAGTACCTAATTGTACTTAGTTAGCGTTAACGCTATACCATTAAGAATTAATTCTTATGAAAATAAACATGTTGACTACGTAGTTATATTCTCGAGACACTCACTAGCTAATTGGTCCACCTTGTGGAAGGCGTTCCAACGCAGCATGCATCTTTCGGTAAGTGATCACCACTTCAAAACCTTTCGGCCCCTTCGACCATCTGTTCTGCGAGCAATGTGCCCCGCCCACACATAAAAATTTGGTTCTCTTGCGGATATAGTTTCATATCTGATCCGACCACGCAATGTAACACAGCCTAGCCCTCTTCAAAGTAAAGTAAAAGTAATCCAGTTACCCAAAGTAAAATATAATACAAGAAAAAAACCGTCTCAAGTTTAATTACCCTAGACCTTATGCGCCCAATTTGTCAAGGTCCCTGAAACAAACCACTTTGTCTCCCTAATTAACCTGAGTAGCTTGTTTTCGTGATTAGGGACAATAATTAGCTCCTCCCTTTACGGGTTCATTAAGAGCTCTATTAGGCACCTTTCACAGATTGTTAGTCTAAATAAAACATTTTGATACAAGTAAGACAACTGAGAGAATAGAATATTATTGTACATGAAAACAGTTCCACATAATATAACAACATACACAAACTTAAATCTACGGGTACAATGGCGGTCTTATCGCTAACAGCGACATCTACCGGATAGTTTTAGGATGGATCGTAAGAACTTAAAATAATAGAAGACAAGGAGAAAAAAAGGGAAAAAAAGAATATATATTCATACTAGTTGACCCGGCAAACTTCGTACCGCCTAACAGTAAATGAATGTAGTATATCTTTCGATATAGTCAACCGATTGCGATGAAACAAAGCCTAAGTAATATAGCAAGTTATACACAATTTTAATGTATAAAAGTTATCTACATCGATTTCGTACATTTTCTATATAATAAAAACTTCTACAGATTAATATATATTTTTCTACCGTTTAAATAACAAATCCTAAGAGTGAGTTTAAACTAAAAGCTATATTACAGTTCCTAACAAAGTTAATATTCACAGTTCCATTAATATGATCATTATATTTTACCATCTGCTGTTGCACCATCGTATACATTAAAGTATTGTCAAAAAACTTCAAACTCTTAAACCACCCAATTGGAGTGGTTACGAATTTTATCTTAAATTTTTAAGCACAGATGATGCAGTTTCTGACATGCATTGATAATAAAAATGAACCCATATTTTAAAGATATCTAGAGAAGTGATAGTAAGCCATTTTCTGGATAAATAGCCCATTTGTCGCCGAAGTGGACTCTCGATAAGAGCTAGTAATATTGGCTCCGACCACTTTAGATATTGCGAGGAACATTCATTCCTATATCCGAAAATAGACTTCAGTGAGTTACATTTGTATCTTGATGTCGCTAATCGTGTATCTACAACAAATGTTATTTGGTATTGAAAAGATAAATGTACTCGTAGTTAGTAATACTTATATGATACAGTTTCCAAACATCGGCTTCGCCCACGTCAAAGTAGACTAGTGTTCCCAAGAGGATAAAAATATTCTATATGCTATTTCAAGGCTTGTTCTTCCCGATTACCGAATTTCGTTAAAATGTGTGATGGTGTTTGTGTGTCATTATATTTTCAATACATTTGATATTACTATTTAGAAACATGTATCAGTCTTGTATGTAGTGTAATTAGGTTATGTTTTTTTGTTTAAATGATGCTCATTAAATGTTAGTTACATCAAGAAACCACGCTTCTAACGTTAGTCGCTACATTTCAAGAAAAGACGAAAACGCTCCGACACTTCAAAATAGAAATACTGGGGGTGATCGAAACGGTATTTCAAAGCAAACGCTCCCACAACGAAAAATGAATACTATTTTGTGTCACGAATAAAATTTATGAACACGACGTAAAATATAGAAACTGCTACACAAATCTGAAACATACAAGTAATGAGATTTTTTCAGACTATACAATTTATATGTTGAGATAAACTACGCTTCGAAGAGGAAACTTGCAACTGTGGAAATGTCACGCTGAACATTGATAGTAATTAAAAAGTTACGGTTGATTTATCTTTGCATCAGTTTAATTTAATAATAGTAAACAATTTTAATGATCATGCCAGCAATAGAGTTGGAATTATTGAGCTGAACAATTATGTTCACACGTGTGCTTTTAGATTACAAAGTTATTTAAGCCGAAATAATTTAGTTCTTGTCAGCTCAAAATAGTAACGATAAACTGCTTTCTTAGCTTTTTAATATTGTTCTAAATTATTTTGAAGTATTTCTTTTTGACCATAAGTTTTAAGTTATACAAGCAAATTAGAACAAGTAGTTGGAACAAAATGTAACTTTATGTGAATTCGCTTTCAGAAAGATTTTTTGAAAGTCTTTCAATACTAAGTTAGAAACTTTTGAAATCTGGTGGAAAAAAAACTATCAACAAGGATGCATACACTACAACATATATGACGTCACAGCTATTAAAACACGTGCGTGCAAAAGAGCGAGAAGCTCCCACCACGCCCCCACTCTTTCTTATACCAATAATTGAAATGACAATTACTGCTTCATTTAATAACCAATTGTCATACAGTTTTCAGAAAAAAGTTGTATCTTCTATAATATTTGTTATTTAGATTACACAGAACAATTCCCAAATCAGTTGCAAATTCTTTCCACTGTTAATGTTACAAAAACCGAAGCATAGTCTTCCTCAACAGTAAACCCACAACCATTTACAATAAAAACCCCTAAAAGCAAGATACATACTTGGTTTCATCGATGTACACGGCTTCAAGGACCTTCGCAGCATACTGTAGATTCTTTTGTAAAGTCTCTGCAGAAATTTCACCCCTATTCAATTGTCTTAGGAGATAGCGTAATCTGTGAACAAAGAGAGAATAGAATTAATTACGGGAAATTCATTATGAGGTACATTCTTGTGTTGGAGTGGTAAGGGTTAATTAGGGATGTGCTTCGTTTTGTTGAGAGTTATTCTCTGTGTCGAAAATAGCTTGTGTTTTATTTACTTTGGGTTCTTTTCAAACTATTTTTGTATGTTATCTATCGGATTTAGAATATTTATGTTTATTTATCTGTTGTAGAATATTTGTGTTATAAAGAAATATTATTAAAACTAGTTTCTAAAGTATAATGCGTGTTCAGTCAGTTTCTTTTGTAACCATCACTAAAGATCAGGTCTCAATTTCGGTCGCGGGGATGTAAGTTTCTCCAGCCAAACTTTGAAACCCCGTTTCACCCCTTAACAGTTGAATTTCCGAAAATTCTTTCATAGCTGCTCGCCTATATCATAAAAGAAAGTTTTGTGTAAAATTTTATGTTTTGAGGCCCAATAGTTTCGGCTATGATATGTCAGCCATATATTTATATGTGTTTCTCTTTCTATATTGGATATATTTTTTATTTACAATTCAGGCAGGTGCATCACATATTCATGAACAAAGACGATGCTACTGTTCGGTTAGCTTAATACGAGTCGATATAGTCAGTTGATGCAAAAAGTTTAAATAAGGAATCTTCTATCAGATATACATATGAATGAAAAGAAAAGGCATAAGGTCAGAAGAACCAGTATGAACATGTTACTCATATTAACAAAAGCCGTAATTCCAGCCTCTAAAAGCCCTTACTAATCTCACCCAATTGTCTGACGGCGTCAAAAGGTCACCTAATATTGGTTCACACTACCCTACATAAATTGGATTGCCTCCTTAATGCTTTACACGCACTTATCTGAGATTTCCGATATCTAATATTGCTCTTTTATTCGATTCTCACTCGGAAAGTGAAGGAGAGACGATATTTACGATAGAAATAATGTCATATTTATTTGAAATATTAACTGTCTGTACATGCCCAGTTTTGAAATGAAGTTCGTTTACTTTTTTTAATCCTCCAGGAACTTGGAAAACCAGTACTTGATAATGTATTATGTCTTCTCTTCGTTCATTCGTTATTATTATTGTTGATACCTCCAATAAGAATTTTTACTGGAGAGAAATTGGATGCCTGGTGAGGTTTAGGTACATACGTATGTTCATTTTCTCTAATTATTACGTATATGATCATAATCATTTTCTTAATATTCATAGTGTAGCAGGTATTTATACATTGTTATTTAAGAGCATCAACATCATCAAGTATCTGAAACATAGAGAGCATCCAAACACGGTACGCGGTCTGATTATTTCCCTTTTTATAGCCCCGTAATATAAACGCATGACGTTTTCATGATGGATTACGTCCATTGCATGCACTACACACTTCCGTTAACAGCTGAGATACTAAAAGTTAAATCACATTTTTAGGGAACTCATATATACGTGTCAAATTTTCACCCTGTACATGATCGTTCGAAAACTCTAAAGGAAAATGCTTTAGTAACTCATCTAACTTTGAAAGGCACATTAGCCGATCGACATATATGAAAAAATAAACTATTAAAAATGGTAAAGAATGGTGTTACAAGCCCGGATAGCAACAAAGAAAAATAAGATAATATTTGTTTAAGTATCGTTTCTCGCAAGTTATAAGGTCGTTTGAAACTCAACACGTATCTCATTTCTCGTTGATATTTTTTATTTTCCTGAGATGAGAGTGTGTTATGTTTTGCTTTTATTTTCAGGCTTTATTGGAAGCTCCTGCAATATTAGATCTAACCTTATCTGTAGGAAGGACGTCATTGAGTTTAATATCTATAGCAGCAGCATCATATAGATGTCCATATTTTAAAATATTCTTCGTATCTTTATTTACTTCTGATTTTTTAACCTATTGATGTCCGACTGCTCATTAAGGGATTTCTGACCTATGTTTTCTTATTTACCTATGCTATACCCCTCACGTTTTGCAATATTTGGTGCAGCAGCTTCTATGCTTTTATGACTGTTTTGCAGAATGTACCGCTCGTCTTATTTATTTATTTATGTACACACAAACACTTAAAAATTAAAGTAGCTAAAAAAATGTTGGTACAAATTTTGTGTTTTTATCAACTTCGCTCCCATTAGGATACTCTCTCTACACTAGTATTTCGAACTTTTCATCATAATTGGCATTTTAAACTCGTAAGGCAGTACTGTTACTAGAATCGTTGTAACGTTACAAGATACTATTTAAAAGGTTCGTAAATCTGAAGAACCAACCCTGTATGTTACCTTTAAACAGTATTTTATAGCAATTCACATCCACATTTTATACGCGGGATCACGGGAGCCACGCATGACTTGTATGCAAAGAACATTATTGTGTTTGAGATCGATATCAGCTATATCAGATTGAGTTGTGTGAGCATCCTCAACTGCGCCCATACAAAGGAAGCCATTCTGTTTACGTTCAATATCATCAGTATCAGACTGGGCTGTGATATCGTGATTAACCATACCTACATCTATGTCACTATTGTATTTGGGTGCGAGTATTGTATGATCGCTATCAGACTGGATCGTTCAGGCATGCTTAGCTTTCTATTCGACGTAATTCAAGCCTAATAATGCGTCTCACTATGTTCGAAGCTTCTATTGTTTTCCTATGTTCCAAGATGGCGATGACGCTTATTTGAGGTTATTCCAGCAGAATGATGCCTATGAACCGATTTAGAGTTGCAATCGAGTTTTGTACTAGTTTGTCTCGTCTCGTGGCTTGATTGGATTGGATTAAACACACTATTTTAGCATATCAACCACAGCCTTACAAAGATATATTAATAATAATTATGATCTTCGATGTCAAACTTAAACTCAAAATTATTTATTTCACGTAGACCTAAACTTGATAAGACATCAGAAGCTAGCGCACGGTATCAATTGATTGTTATCTATGAAGAAGAACCGGCAAGAAACCGACATGGTCACTTAAAAAAAAAGATTGATTCTACAATATTTCTCATAATATAGATGAGAGGACAACGCAGACTAGGTAATATCTATAGAGGTATATCGTTGGGACTAGGAAAAAAATACCAAACAAGCATCACTCGACTCACAAGCCCTTAACACCACTATTATTCAGAAAACCACTGAACAGCGCCAAGCCTGTGACAGCGAAACTATGCACCTATTCGTAAAAGCGAGAGAGGAAAAATAAAACGCGGAAACAGCAATCGAAATTCAAAAGAATTGAGTGCACTCGTGTCGGCACCCCGGGGTTTATTAAAAAGACGGATAAAACCGTTATACGTGTAATTTGAATGTCCGACGAGGCCTGTGTTGGTAGAGAGGATTTTTTTTTGCCCAAAAGTTAATGAATATATGATAATGTACCTACCTAAGAAATTATATTATTTTACCAACTTTAAAACAAGAGGAAGTTCTCAATTCGGTTGTATATTTCTAATTTGTAATAGCTTCTAAATTCATACTAAAACACCGTCTAAAATTAAAGATAAATTAATTTAACAATGCTTTAGAGTACTTGTTCTGCGATTTCGGCGGTCTCTCCAATCCTGTGCCTTTATCTCTTGCCGGAACGCCCATACCGATCTGTTCCGACTTTAGGTACCTAGGGTCGCTCGTCCAAGGGGATGGTGAGGTAGACCGGGATGTAACACATCGAATATACGCAGGATGGATGAAATGGCGACAGGTCACGGGAACCATTTGTGACCCACGGATGCCCCTCAAGTTAAAGGGTAAAATCTACAAGTCCGTAATAAGGCCTGTCGTACTGTATGGATCAGAATGTTGGGCTGTGAAAAAGATGGATGAAAAAAGATTACATGTAGCAGAGATGAGAATGTTAAGATGGGTGTGTGGTGTGACAAGAATTGATAAAGTGAGAAATGAGTATATTAGGGGAAGTTTGAGTGACTGAAAAGTTGAAAGGAAACCGTTTGTCTTGGTATGGTCATGTGAAAAGGAGGGACGAAACGCATGTTGCTAAAAAAGTTATGAGTTTACATGTGGATGGACGGCGGGGGAGAGGGAGGCCAAAGAAAAGATGGATGGATTGTGTGAGAAGTGATATGAAAGAAAAGGGGGTTAGTGATAGCGTGACGAGTGACAGGACAGAATAGAAGAAAAAAACGTGTTGCGCCGACCCCAAATAAAACGGGACAAGGGCAGGAAGATGATGATGAATTTAACAATGCTTTGTGATTTTTGTTATAATTTATCGAATTAACTTCAACAATAAATACATTAATAATAATATATTTATTTGCTAAAAAACATTAGTAAATTACAAACGTCTTTTTTATCAGTGTCACTTGAGTTTCGAATAAATTGCAACTGTTTTATGAAATTCACAATGATTATCTTTGCAAACACACGTAGTATTTTTCCACATTCGATAGGCCATATGTTTTTCTTCATTATTTTATACCATAACTAGCTTCTGCCCGCGACTTCGTCCGCGGAAAATTTCTTGTTTTAAAATAAGATTACACTCGATTAGACGATGCGCACGTTCAGCGCTAGATTCCTGAGCACGGGCCTGTGATGTTATGGCATTTTGCCTAGCAAGCCGCTGCGAGCGCTCAGCGCTAGTCTCCCTATCCCTTGTCTCAGAGACATGCTGCCTTAAATGAGATAGACGCTGCGCACGTTCAGCGCTAGATTCCCGAGCACGGGCCTGCGATGTTATGACATTTTGCCTACCAAGCCGCCGCGAGCGTTTAGCGCTAGTCTCCCTATCCCTTGTCTCAGAGACATGCTGCCTTAACTCAGATAGACGGTGCGCACGTTCAGCGCTAGTTCCTCGAGCACGGGCCCGCGATGTCCTCACATTTTGGCTAGCGAGGCGCTGTGAGCGCTCGGAGCTAGATTCTCTAGCGCGTGCTTGCGAAATATATTCTCTATTTCTCGAGAGGCGCTGCTCATTTTCAGGGGCAGATTCTTCCGTACGGCGTACTCGAGCGGCTCTTGTCTGTGATGTCTGCCGGGACAGTTGAGATTTCCTTTTAGACATGCTCTCAACAAACTACGCACAGACTTGAAAACAATTATGAACAAAAGGAGAGCGACTCGAACACCGTCCGCCTTTACAAAACAAAACAATCGTAATATCGAATAACTCGTATCGATTATTACGATAGAACGAAGTACGAAACTACGAACATACCAAAACGTACAACGAAATTACGATATTTTCGATTATGAGGTATCTATCAACAACAACAACCATACGAACGAAACAACCGAAACCAATAAGCAACTGACAGAAGAACTCCAACTAACGACAACGTGGGCATAATAATTCGAGAGGGTCATCAATCCACAGAAAGTCTTAACACCGCGATTCAGAAAAATTACGTAATTGCAGAACGCCATCTATGGGCAAATAGGTGAAACGTTGGGCACGCCACAATTATGGCGGTAAGTCCCCTCTTTGAGGCGTGGCTGGAAAGGCCTCACGGCGTCCTTACCTTCCGCATGACACAGGTCCTCACCGAACATGGCAAGTTCGGGAGGTTCCTGCAACGAATTAAAGCGGAAGAGACGCCCGAGTGTCGCCACTGTGCGGAACGCCCGGAGGACACGGTGGAGCACACAGTCGAGGTGTGCCCTGCCTGGGCAGAGCATCGCCGTGCCCTCGTGGGGGCGATCGGCGGCGGACACCTCTCGCGGCGGGCTCTGGTTGAGGCCATGGTCCTTAGCGAGGAGGAATGGCAGGCGGTCGCCTCCTTCTGCGAAGCAGTAATGCTAGCAAAGGCGGAGGCAGACCGCATCAGGCAACGGCGCCCCCGCCGCCGCCGCCGGGATTCCGATCCTGATTTCCGGCCACCGTAGACGCGGGCTTGCGGACGGCGAGCCATGGGTAGCTTACTGTCCGATCGTCCGGTAATGGACCGAGCCCAAGACGTCGACGGCGCGCACTGTTCCCGCGCGCCTCAAGAAGTTGTCAGCAACAGCAGAGGCCCAGCTGGGTCGAAGCCTACCGGTTCCAGGGTTATCCGAAAGGGAACTCGTGCCCTGGTTTGAAGGCTAGGAGGAACGGGGTGGGTTTTTAGTCAGTAAGAGTCTGACACTATCTCTCGCTCCACCCAAGGGCGGGGGTTGTCATAAGATGATTTTTGCCCACCATAAAAAAAAAAAAATAGGTAAAACGTCTGCACAATGAAAGTTACGCTAGGGGCATTTTGCGTTTTAGTAATTTTATATTATCTTCGAAACTGTATGACCAATTGCTATGCTGTAAATGACAAATCTTATCTGTATAATGTTCTTGTGATACTGAAATAATTTATTGTCATAAGAATTAATATTTTGTTGCTCAAATAATCAACCAAACGTAAGTATGCCGAAAAAAAATATTTTTAATGCAATAAAAGAAGTATAAAAGATGAAATATAAAAGATAGAGATATGGTACCGCAGACTTTTTTGTAGAAATAATTAAGACGAACCAGGTAGCCATACATTGTTTTTAATTTTAAGCAACTGTTTAGGCAGCGCACGCAAATAATTCTATTTTATGAGGTATTTTTTTCCGACTTGCTAGACAAAAGTTGTGATAGCTCGGTTAATATACATGCTATAGAAACAATTTATAGCCTATAGCACTCAGGAATAATGTAGCTTTCGGCCAGTAAAAAAAATTTTTGAATTGGATTATTAGTTCCAGAGATTACCCCCTACATACAAACTTACAAACTTACAAACTTACAAATTTTACCTCTTTATAATATTAGTATAGATGGAACTATAAAATATCTCATAAGCATCTTACGAGATCTTTTATCGCAAGTAATCAGTCTTTATTGGTCTTCAAAACAAGATCGAAAAACCGATCAGAGAACTGAAATATAATAAAACGAGTTTTATAAATATGTCTTTTAGTTGTATGGGACAATTTGTCTCAAGAGCGCTGGATACCGTTGTCTAGATGCGGCCGCTAGGGGCCGGTGATTGATGAAGACATCGATAACTTACACACTAGGGTGCTGAAGAGATTCTACACTACTTATCGTATTGGAGAAAGAGTATCGGTAATTTATCTTTATTACGTTCGATCATAATAAAAGATTTTATTGCAGTTTTACGCTGAATAATAACCACAAGCATGATTTAAAAATTTGTCACAGAGAAATATCAATAAAAGCTTTTTTGTCTATTTTTTTTTTTGTATTAATAACTTTATACCCCTGTCCCAATGTGTGTTAAACAAATGCTTACTCGATAACTTCTTAACTATATCGATTGTCCTATGATAGCACCAGATATACCCTATGATAGCACCAGTAATATCATTCCATGGCTCAGTCAGTCAGCATTACCTGCTTCCCTCTTAGAAAAACAGAAGGGGTCTGACATTATATTAGAGCACTGGTTTACTTTACATTAAAAGTCATCCAGATTGTCATTGAACAATATTCTTACAATAAAGGATTTGATTGTAGTTGCGATCAAAATAATAACCACAAGCAAAATGATAAAATTTGACACAGAGAAATATCAAGCGAGGAAATACGATTATTCAAACGTAAGACTACTATCTAAATCCGTTGAACGACTGGTTACCAGATCATTTCTGCTTAATGGACCACGTGGTCTATGACGATTATCGTATCCTGTAATAGCATTGTAGGACAATTAGTAATGTCGCTTTATATTCTAAGCCTTTCTACGTACGCTTTGTTAAGTACAGCCAGTGTTTTGCATTATCTGCCCCTTTTAGAAAAACAAAAAGGGTCAGATAAAATTATAAAATTGAAGGCACTGACTGACTTTACATCATACGTTTTCCATTTCGTAAAAAAATAATGTGGGTGCATTATCATCATCATTTCACATAGGCCTCCCCCAAGTGTCGCCACAATGATCGATCCTGTGCGTCCCGCATCCGTTGGATTCCCGCAACCTTTACCAGGTTATCGGCCCACCTTGTAGGAGTCCTTCCGCGCTGCGTCTTCCAGTACGCGGTCGCCACTCTAGAACTTGGGCAACGGTTAAACTATCTTGGTTTGCGAAAATTAACTCACCGAGTATCCGAGAAATTCTACAATGTTTATCTTTGACTTTCAGTATCCGAAGAAATCTAAGATTTTTTCTTACTTTTTTGCTTTCAATCTTTTTTATCTAGGTCAATAAACACTTAAGACTCCTATCTAAATGTGTTGAACGACTGGTTACCAGATCATTTCTGCTTAATGGACCATGTGGACTGAGTGACTGGTGGACTATGACGATTATCTTATCCTATAATAATATTGTAGCACCAGTAATGTCGTTTCATGTCTTAAGATTTTCTTCGCAAGCTTTGTTAAGTATAGTACCCTGCATACGGTTGGATAATGGTTAAATTATCTTGATTAGTGAAACATAACTCACCGATTATGTTAAGATTCCTCTTGCTTGGTAGGTTTCCAACTAAGCTTTTTTCTTCCATTTAAATATCCTTAACTGACTGACTTTATATTATACGTCTTCCAGATCGTCTTATAACAATGTAGATGCATAAGCTTGGATAATGGTTAAACTATCTTGGTTAGTGAAACATAACTCACTGAGTATACTAAGATTACTCTTAGCATGCTCGATAGGTTTTCACCTAAGATTTTTTCTTCCGTTAAATATCCACTGACTTTATAATATACGTCTTCCAGATCATCAAAATACAATTTAGATGCGTAAGCTTGGATAATGGTTAAACTATCTTGATTAGTGAAACATAACTTACCGAGCTAAGAGGAAACCTAAGATTTTTTCTTCCATTGAAATATCCTAAACTGGCTGACTTTATATTATACGTCTTCCAGATCGTCATAGAACAATGTAGATGCATGAGCTTGGATAATGGTTAAACTATCTTGGTTTGTTAAACTTAACTCACCGGGAATATCAACTTAGAAGAGTCCTAAAAATTTTCTTCCGCTTAAATAAAAAAAAAAATACAATCTGATATATCTTATACTGTCTTTCCTTTTTGTAGTATCTAATCCATTCTATGGTATCATATCTCGCTTAATAGGGTGCTAAAGAGATTCTACACTACTTATCATATTGGAGAAATAGTAGGTATCGGTAATTTATCTTTAGTACGTTTAATCATAATGAAAAAATAAAAACTAGGATATTGTGTTCTATAGTGTGGTCCTACTACTATTAGTAGATATAGTCTGCCTAATAAGTCAAATGACTTGGGAATTTTGTATAATATTTAATCATTTCAAAAAAATATTTTCGATACTTTTTAAAAGGTTCTTCTATTAGTAAATTATGATCAAGATCTCTTAATCAAGCTTGATTATTGTTGTGACCAGTGACCTTGACCAGTGTTGATTATATCAGATTTCATTTTACCCTAATAATTACCTAAGTCGGTTGACTTTTTAAACAGACTCTAAGCGGCTAACATATTTTGACTGTAATCTTAATTAGTTTTATAATCATTCGATTGTATAATTGTCGTTTAAATACTAGATAATGCGTGTGTTTGTGAACAACCTTGAAGCTGTTGTGCTGTGTCTGTTCTGAATAAAAGTATTTCTATTCTATTATATTCTAGTAGTTCTCCAAAGATGCGAATGAAACTGTGTCTACAGGTATAACAAATCTGAAGACTTCCACATTTAGTTAGACCGCATTTAGTTCATTAAAAGAAAATATTACTTTCAAATTAAATTATAGTACGTAAATGTTGAAGAGGTTTAAATTTAAAATAGATGGAGATAAGTTTGTGTCAGGTAAGTTTAAAATTATTATGCACGTTTCGCATTCGCCTCAAGCATGGTTGGAGTTTATACATTATGTATTTACCCACATGCTTCAAAGTGTTATTTCATCACGTGAGAGGAATCAAGCCAAAGCTTATTGAGAGCTGAATATAAGGCATATGGCGTATAAAAACTATCTAAGGGTGTTTTGAATATCATGCGGTTTTGATCACGCATGCGGGATTGCTCCGCACGCGTAAGCCCCGCAAATGTTCATTTCCACGGTTAATTTCATACAAGTATTGTAATGCGTAGAATAAGCACGCGGGACGCGTTTTTTTGCATTTTGAAATTTTTTGCATGCGGGGCAATCCCGCATGCGTCATGAAATCTGCACGATATTAAAAACACCCGCTTCATCTGTTTTAAAAATAAATTTTAATAAAATCAATCTTATTCCTCCACAACTGGAACAGTGTTCCAAACAATGATTGTTATTCCAAGTAGATAAAAAAATCGAATTCGGATGTCCTATGATTTGCTTTGTTATGTATAAAAGAATCCAAATAATAGCCGAACAAAATTTTCTTCAAAGTCTAGGAAACTTAATTATTGTTCAAACTCGTCTCCAGTTAGAAAAAATAACTTAATTTTTTTTACAATAGAAAATTGCTCAAAATGCTAGCAAAGAAATGTTTTAAAAGGCTTTCCGAGTCTCATATTTCATTCAGGGGTAGCATCGTTCGAACATGCGATCGATGCTCAGCTCTGAGTGGTAACGATTCCGTTGTCTTCTGTAAGAAATTTATTGCCTTCCACGTTTTATTGGTCTGTTTAACTTTATTATTATTGAGGGTCTTACAACGAAATCTGTTTATTTCTACCTCAATGTTTTTACAAAGATTTTATTATTTAGTGTTGTTTTTACTTTATAAATTTATTTATTTTTAATTTATATTATACAGGGTGTAAGAGACAGTCTTCCGCAAACATTAAGGGATTGCTCAGTAGACGAAACTAAACCACCTTCCACAATTTTTTTTCAGGAAAGGAAAAAAAAAATTGGCCTCTCCATACAAACTGTCCAATCAAGTTTATAATTTTGTATGGCGAGGCTGATTTTTTTTTCATTTCCTAAAAAAAAAACTTTCGTTAAAAAATCGTAAATTTTTTTGTTGTAGGGGCTTTTCGAAACAAGTCTTTGATTTTCTATGACGTCAGATGTTTTAGGTAAATTATAAATTATTTTTTATATTGAAATATTCATCTTTGAACTGGGCAGCCAAAGTAGGCTTTTCTTCTTATTTAAAATAGAAACCTACATTACATAAATTTGTAAGCCAAAAAGAAAATCCAAATACATGCAATCAAATTGGTTACATCTCAATATAAATATATGGATCTGTTATAAAGAACATGACCTCATTATTTTTAACAACTACATATATTAAGTTACCGGCCAAATCCGATTTTAGGATGAGACAGTTTCGTCCGAACAGGTAAGGTTAGAAAGCTAAGGCTGGAGCAGAGCTCCTGCTTTAGCTCCACTCAACTACACATATACCACATTAGTTTTAGTATATATGCGCAACCCGCAACACGTGTCTAGTATATTTATGTAAATAATCTATGTACCAAATTTCAAAACTGTATCAAATCACAAAGTTATAAACGTATGTCAGAAAAAATACATAGTCATCGTGCCATTCAGGCGAGTGGGGGGTTGTTTTGCACTTGCACCCACAGCAGTTTGCTGGTGCCGGAATGTCCACTATGACCAGCCATGATCTGTGTAACGCTGCTCGCCCATGTCCGATAATCGGTGACCGATTTTTTTGTAGGAAAAAAATAGAACACACTGATAGCAATAGTGCAACGCACACGTCCTACAAAAAGTCGGTCAGAAAAACAGAACATGATACAAATAAAAAAATATCGGCCCAATTATCTGTCCTACAAAAAGTCTGACGCGGGCGAGCAGCGTTATGCTTAGTGTTGGTGGTGTCCAACTTGTGACCTTTTTAAAAAGTTTTTGGGAAAAAATATAACATGGTGTAAAAACTATTGGAATTAAATGATAAATGATCTATATTTTGTAAATAGGTTTTCAAAAAACACTTTTACACGTCAATTTTGTTTTCAGTCAGTTTTAACGAGATGAGGCCGGTGTTTCCTAGCTGACTACCCTGAGAAGAAACACCGAAACAAACTCAGGGGTCAAAGTCTCTTTTAAAGTCCATACAGTAAAGAACATGTAATGGTCAAATCAAAATTAATTCAGTTACTAATTCTGAACAAACTATATTCAGGTTTCGCATATACAGATAATGTTGTATACATTGTAGTGTAACTGCCCAATCGTCCAGAATCTAATATCTTCGAAATATTACTGCTTCAATTACTTCTTACCTATACACAAACATATATACGTCATCTAGTAATATCTATTGTAATACTACCATTGAGCCGTTCACAATCACGTTACATCCAGTCGTTTGATCTGTGATTACCAATATCTACCATTGTTAGCAGCTCAGAGGATTCACTGGTGTACCTACTTATGTATTGGATGATTTTAGTTGGCTTTTTTTTTTTTTTTTTTTCTGTCGACGGGGAAAATCATCATTGACGAAACCCGCTCTTGGGTGGAGCGGGAGACAGTGTCAGAGTCTTACTGACTAAAAACCCCGCGCCGTTCCTTCTAGCCTTCATACCGGGGCTCTAGTTTCCTTTCGGATAACCCCGACCCCGGTAGGCTTCGACCCAGATGGGCCCCTCCTGTTGCTGACAACTCCTTGAGGCGCGCGGGAACAGTGCGCGCCGTCGACGCCTTGGCTCGGTCCGGACAGTTACCAGACGATCGGACAGCGAGCTACCCATGGCTCGCCGTCCGCGAGCCCGCGTCTACGGTGGCTGGAAATCGGGATCGGAATCCCGGCGGCGGCGGCGGGGGCGCCGTTGCCTGATGCGGTCTGCCTCCTCCTTTGCTAGCATTACTGCTTCGCAGAAGGAGGCGACCGCCTGCCACTCCTCCTCGCTCCGGACCATGGCCTGAACCAAGGCCCGGCGCGAGAGGTCTCCGCCGCCGATCGCCCCCACGAGGACACGGCGTTGCTCCGCCCAAGCAGGGCACACCTCAACTGTGTGCTCCACCGTGTCCTCCGGGCGTTCCGCACAGTGGCGGCACCCGGGCGTCTCTTCCGCTCGAATCCGATGCAGGAACCTCCCGAACTTGCCATGTCCGGTGAGGACCTGCGTCATGCGGAAGGTAAGGACGCCGTGAGGTCTTTCCAGCCACGCCTCAAAGAGGGGACTTACCGCCATAATTGTGGCGTGCCCAGCACTGGGTTGCGATAGTCGCTGACGCCATTTCACCGTGAGATCCCGCCGGAGCTCTGTCCGCCATACCTCGACCTGTCGCGGTAGTGGACTTTCACCCCGGCGTTGCATCTCCACGCGCATGTCGTGCATGTGTGCAAGGACTGTTGCCTCCAGATCCCACGGTGGTAGGCCAGCCAGAAGGCTCGCCGCTTCGCGGGAGATCGTGCGGTAACCCCGCACCATCCGTATTGCCATGACCCTCTGGCAGGCGTTCAGTATGGACGCCGGTCGCTTTGCCAGCGACGGCGCCCACACCGGCGCCCCGTAGAGAGCCATGGACCGAACGATCCCCGCGTAGAGCCTCCGGCAGGAGGCGTCTGGACCCCCAAGGTTGGGCAGGAGCCGCTTGAGAGCAGCCCCGGCCCGGTTGAGTTTGGGAGCCAAACGTCGGAAGTGTTCTCCGAAATTCCATCGGCTGTCGAGAACGAGTCCCAGGTACTTCATCGTCGACCCGACGCCGATGCGAACTCCTCCTACCGTAAGTTGGGAGTCTGATGGTGGCGCATTCCGAGGGCCGTGGAAAAACATGGCCTCGGATTTGTGCAGCGCCACCTCGAGTCCCAACTCCTGGATCCTACCAACGACTATCGCAACCCCGCGTGTCGCTAGAGCGACCGCCGCCTGGTGCGACTCTCCCTGCGCTAGAACCAGCGTGTCGTCTGCGTAGCAGACCACGCTGACCCCGTCAGGGAGGTCGCTGCGCAGCACGTAGTCGTAGCCGATGTTCCACAAGGGTGGGCCTAGAACCGACCCCTGCGGAACACCGCACGACATCTCTCGACGTTTCCAGTCTCCCTGGTGACCGGGGTAGATAATTGACCTGTCCGACAGGTAAGCCTCGACCACTCGACAGAGGTATTCGGGCACCCGGTGGTACCGGAGTGCCCTCCGGATCGTACTCCAGGGCAGGGAGTTGAACGCGTTGGCAATGTCCAAGGACACTGCCACGACGCTCCTGCCCCGGGATACCGCAACCCCTGTCGTGAGGGCTCGCACGCGCATGATGGCGTCCACCGTAGAGCGCGCCCTGCGAAAGCCGAACTGTCCGTCCGACAAGTCCGGCCCCACCCGTGTTAGCCGCGCGACGAGGCGGTTTGCAATGACTCTTTCAAAGAGCTTGCCCACCTCGTCGAGCAGCACAATGGGCCGGTATGCGGACGGAGAGTCCGCAGGGCGCCCTGGCTTCGCGATGAGGACCAGTTTCCCCGTCTTCCAGCGAAGTGGAAACTGGCCCCCCTCCATACATGCGCTGAAGAGCCCTCTTAGTCGAGGCCCGAGAGCCTCCATGGCCAGGACCCAGGCTTTCCCTGGCAAGCCGTCGGGTCCTGGGGCGGTGTTCTTGGCACTCAGCCTTCGCACCGCCACTCTCACCTCTACCTCGGTCACCTCTGGAGCGTTGTCGTCGTCGTCGCTGTTGTGGTCCGCGTCAGACACTGCTGGCGGGGGCGGAGCCATGGGCGGGGGGGAGTGTTCCCCTCGCGCAGGGAACAGAGTGGTTACCACACCCTCCACGATTTGGGGCCGGAGACTCTGAGTCAGCGGCGGAGCCCAGGGGCGTAGCTTGTCCCGTACCAATTTGTACGGGCGCCCCCACGGATCCGCGTTCAGAGACTCCAGCCACACGTTGCGGGCCTCGAGTTTGGCCCGCTTTATCTCCGTTCGGAGGGTGCGCTTTGCCTCTCTGTACCCCTCATACAGCTCCGCCTCTCTGACCTCCGCATCCGGCTGGCGGTTGCGGCGCCTGCAGTGTCTGTCGTACCGGCGGCGCGCGTGGTTGCACGCGTTGCGCAGTGCGCCGATCTCCGGCGACCACCAGTACACACGGCGCTTAGCACGACCTGGAGGGACTCGGGGCATTGCCGCGTCACAGATTTGCGACATGGCCTCCTGGAACCACTCCGCCTCGACGTCGATGTCGACAGGCCTGTCCGGTGCTTGCACCCAGGCCTGTACCGTCGCGGCTTCCAGGAGGAGCTCCCGGTCCATCTGCTTAAGCGCCCACCGCGGACCACAAGGGCTCTGTCGGACCGGCGCGGCCGAGGTTTCAGCGGAGACGTCCAACCGGATGTACCGGTGGTCGGAGTACGTCTCCACCTCCTCCATAACGCGCCAGTCGACGACACGCGGCGACAGAGCGGGGCTGGCGAACGAGATGTCCACCACTGATGTACCCCGCATCCGCACCAACGTGGGAACAGAGCCCCGGTTCAGGACGACCAGGCCCAGCTCCAAGGCCCAGTCCTCCACCATCCGACCCCGTTGGTTCGTGTGCCGAGAACCCCAAGCCGTATTCCAGGCGTTGAAGTCCCCGCAAACGACCACGGGGAGGGAACCGAACCCAGCGACGACGGAATTTAGCTCCATCAGGGAGAGTTGGAACACGTCGAGAGATCTGTTCGGGGGCAGGTAGACGCCTACCACGGCGATGTCCCCGAACCGTGCTGCCACGCAACCCCGCCCCCTCGTGACGGACTCGGGGGGCGGGGTACCGGCGGCGGCCGACGAAATTAACGTCACCGAGCCGTCCAAGTCCTGAACCCAGTCTCCACGGGGTTGGACAAAGTACGGCTCGGCGACAACGGCGATATTGATCGACCACTGCGCCATGCTCTGGAGCAACAGATCCTGAGCGGCAGCGCAGTGGTTGATGTTCGCCTGGAGGAGACGTAATGGTGTCGTTATTGACATTCCATTATCGTCTCCTCCTGAGCCCTTTGTGAGGGTCCTGCCGCGGCGGCGGGAGCGGCGGCGATAGCAGCGGCAGCCAGGGTAGTGGCTGCGGTGGTGAGGACGTCAGGGTGGATGCCCCTCCTGACTTTGCCCTTGGCCTTGGTGGGAGGGTCGCAAGACCTACCCCCAGCCCGGTGGTCGGCCGGCTTGCCTGCCGCCGCACATGCGTAACAGTGCGGCAATGCACGGCATTCGGCGGCCTTGTGTCCGGGCTGTCCGCACTGGTGGCAGCGGTCACTGCGGTCCACCTCTGCGGCGCAATGGGCGCCTACGTGGTGCCCGACGTGGCATCGGTAGCACCGCAGAGGTCTGGGTTCCAGCATCTTGACTTGGGCTGAAACCCAGCCCACCAACAGCCTCCGGCCCTCGGCCGTGATGGCCTTGGCCACCGACACGGGGCAGCTCACTGTGACAGCTCGCATGCCCGTGCTGTCAGCGCGGATGGTGCCCGCCCGAACCTGCTCGGTCGTGCACCCTCCCGCCCTGACGATGGCGGCCACCACTTCTTCCACCCTGACAGAGTCGTCCAGACCCATGATGCGCATGTCTACGCTCTTGGTGGGTCTGGACACTCGGGCCTCCTCGACGTCCAGGGACGCCCTGATTTTGTCGGCCAGGGCGTCGGCGAGTTCGCCGCTGTCCGCCCCGGGGACCTCCAAAATTCGGGCTCCGGTTACGGTCCGCCTTATTCGGAAGCCCCCGGAGGCTCCGAACTCATCGAGGTGGCCCACCACCGCCTGCTTCGCCTTGGCCATGACTATGTCATAGTCCACGCCCCTCTTTTCCGCAGCTGGCTGTAGTGTGATCACTACAGCTGCGGAAGTCGGGGCGCGAAGTCTGGCAGCCATGGCCCGCTTCTTGCGCTCCTGTCGCCTTTTGCGTTTCTTGGCCGCCCTAGCCGCCTTGCTCGCCTTCTTTTTGGCGCCGACGACCGTCCACTCGGCGCCAGCAGAGGAGCCTTCGGGCGGAGAAGGCGGCAGGCGCGACCTAGTCGCGGCAGGAGGCCCCACCGGTTTTGTGGCAGCCGCCACCCTGCCCTTAGGGGGAGAGGCAGGCTTCCCCTGCCGCTGCTGCTGTTTGGTTGCTGGGACCGGCCTCGCAGCTTCCGATGCCACAGCCTCGCGCCCGGGTTGCCCCGACGGGCCTGCCTTGGGCGCAGCTGCAGTGGCTGCGGCGGCAGCGGCATACGTTGTCGCCTTCAGCTGGCCAGAGGCCGCGAGAGGGGGGCGCAGGACGATGCCCTGCAGGACGGAAAGCTGGCGCTGGATATGCTCCTGGAACTCCTGCTGCTGCAGCAGCTGCTGCTCCCTGGAAGCAGCCAGCTCCTGCCGCAGCAAGGACAGCACCTCGCTTTCCGTCCGGGGCAAAGGCTGGGACCGACCCTGCTCCTGCATGCTCTCTTCGGCACCGACACCTTGGAGACCGGCCATGGCCGCCTCGAGCCGACCAATCCTCCCTTTGAGGGTCCTTCTGAAAGGCTCATAAATAATGGGGAGCGCTTCCTCAATTGAAGTGTTGGCCAGCTCGATGGAGCGCTTTTTGGCCACTCGCTCACGCTTGTTGGCCACGCTCATTATGGCCGCAGCCACGACCGCCCGGAACTTCACCAGCGCCTCCTCCATGCCTTCTGGCAACTCGTTGTCAGAAGGCTCCGGCACCAAGGGGCTGGTCTGGTGTTCTCCACTGGCAATCTCCAAAGGTCGCCGGTTCGCTTCCTCAGCGCACCCTCTCCCCCTGCCCGACTTTCGGGCTGCACCCCGCCCCGAGGACGAGACTTTCCGGGCAGGTCCCGTCTCGCCGTCGGACACGGAGCGCATATATTCTGCCTTCCTTTTATTTGAGGGTTCTGTCACCTCCATGACATCCGAGTCCGTAGCCGCGTCGTCACTCTCCTCTCTGAGGCCGAAGCTTCGGCCGGCCTCCACCGGCATTGCGGACGTGCTGGGAGCTGGTCCCAGGGACTCCGCGCTGCCGATTAGTGAGCCACCCTGGCTCCTTGCGTCCACAGAGGACGGTAAGTTCTGATCCTTTTGGGATCTGGCGCGTTCTTTGCCCCCCCCAGAATACGAGGGGCAGACCAAGCTTAGCTTGGTGAGGGATTCTCCGCCTGCGGGGCAGGCGGTACCCTCCTGGGGTAATAGATCTTGAAGAGACGCGTCCATGATTGGCTGAGTACAGCTTTACCTTTTTGGCAATGGGGTCGGGTCCCCAATACACGTTCGCCATCGTGGTCGTGTCTGATAAGCAGACACGTACCCGAGGCGAACCGAGCTCGCTGTCGAGAAGGCGCCAACAGCTGTTGGTGCCAGCGCCCCTGGACAGCGCACCCTCCGGGCGGTCCGACTGGACTCCGCCGTGTGTGTTCCTCTTAGTCTGGTCTCTCGCTTGAGGCCTTCCGGTATGAGTAGCTCTACCGGCATAGCCCTCAAGGTCATTGAGACACGCAAGCCCCACCACGACGACAACGTGGGAACACGGTTGGTGGGGATTTTAGTTGGCTTGAAGGTACAGTGATGAAAATAGTTTGGTGTAGGTTAGGAGGAATGAATAGCCAATGTACAGAATAGGTTTTAGTTCTAGCTTCCCCTAAAAGCCGGTTGTAGTCACTGAGTATTTTGTAGGGGTTTTGTCCGGGTTTATGTCGATTTTACGGTCAAGTGACAGTGATTTTATTTTTATTAAAAAAACATAGTAACTATTCAAGATTTTTGTTTTTGCCAGACCCTTTTAAAGAAAGAAAGAAAGAAAGAAAGAAAACATGTTTATTCCGCCTAAATAGACGCACAAAAAAATACAGAAAAAAAAAATGCTCGCCAGGCCGTGTATACAGGGCTTAAATGTATTGAAAAACAATTTACTCTGTGATTGCACCTACACCATAGACAAAAGAGTTGTGCAGGTTATCTGTTGCAACTACTCTTTGTTGTCTTTGGCATTTTGAGAACATACTTTATTATTTTATGTAACTTTAAAATATTTCCGTGACGTAATCTCTCATAATAGATAATTAATTATGCACGTTTTGAATTATACACGTTAGGGTCTGATTCGTTATTTTATTTATCGAGCTAACTAATTTATTATCATCATCATCACATTAGCCGACAGACGTTGCTGTTGAACATAGGCCTCCCCCAAGCGTCACCACAATGATCGATCCTGTGCGTCCCGCATCCATCGGATTCCGGCAACCTTCATCGGGTTATCGGTCCACTATTGTCATGTTTTATTAAAATTGACTTTATGACTATAAGGTCAATTTTAATAAATTATTTCTTCATGGTTATTTCTTTTATATTTGTGGATTTCTAGAGGTTCAATAAGCACAAAATGCGTGTCCAGCGGTAATATAGGCGGATTCAATGCAAAAAGGCATTTTTAACAATAATAGTCATTAATAATGGTCTAGTGGTTAGTGGCCCTGACTGCTATTCCGGAGGTCGTGGGTTCGCTTCCCACCCAGCACAAATGTTTATGTGATGAGCATGATAATTTGTTCAGTGTCTGGGTGTAATTTATCTATAATATGTATTTAGAAATATATAAGTATGTTTATCAGTTGTCTAGTACCTATAACACAAGCTCTGCTTAGCTTGGGACTAGACGGCGTTGTGTGATAGTTGCGGCATATTATTATTATCAATAAACTTCATTTGTTTATTTTTAGGACGGTTATCATATTTAAATATCATAATATTATGTAAGAAGAATACAAAAGCAATGAAAAGTTAAACTAAAGTTGGCCAGCTCACGCTATTCCTGACTTTTATATTATAAATGTCACGAGCCGGGTTTTGAGGTCAAGTCCTTGTAAAGGTTCAGAAATGCTGCTTTGCAAAAATTCTGGATTGTTCTATAGGGAATTTCGTACTGAGGTTGGAAAAATCTTTTCAGAATGTGAATTATATAAAGTGTTAGTAGTAAGCGTAAAGATAGCGAGACACTGAGAACAGTGGTGGACCCATTAATATATTTGAGTCAAGTTTTGCTCGGAAGTGGCGCATTTTATTAAATAAATATATTTCAAACTAGCTTTTGCCCGCGACTTCACCCGCGTACATAAAATATAGCCTGTTAGCTTTCCGCCCGCGGCTTCACCCGCGTGGACTACAGTTTATATCGCGCGGGCAGAGACCCGTACTCAACAGTGGAATCATAGGTAGCCTATGTGTTATTCCAGTGTCTCTTCTACCTACCTACCAAATTTGATCTAAATCCGTTCAGTAGTTTTTTCGTGAAAGCGTAACAGACAGACAGACAGACAGAGTTACTTTCGCATTTATAATATTAGTAAGGATATATTAATATAGTATGGTAGGGATGTCACTCAGGAATAAATCAGCTTTTTATCGGTGAAAAATTTTAGCAATCGGATCAGTACTTCCAGAGATTACCTCCTACATATCATCATCATATCAGCCAAAAGACGTCCACTGTTGGACATAGGCCTTCCCCAAGCGTCGCTACAATAAATGTTAACTTTAACTTAATACAGGACGTGTAATAAAGTTAAAGTTATATATTACGGATATTATGGCACATTTTCTGTCCTAGAGAGAAGGCCATAGTCCCAGCAGTTGAAACATTATAATGCTCAATGCTTAAGTTGTGACATTATAGATTATAATGATTATGCCGTAACTGAACTAACGCTTTGATTTACCAGCAAGTTTCTAAGCTTGTTTTAGCCAAGAGAATTTTGTGATTAGGGTAAACATTAGTAAGTTTGGCAACACGATTACGCTGTCATGCCCAAATACGGAGACCATATTATTGTGGAATATTACTTCTAATTTCTCACTATTACCGTTTTTACGATTTTCTCATTATTATATATATTTTATTTAGCCATCAAACAGTCATATACAAACATCTTTATATTCTTCATACACCTCTATAGTGCCGACGATGTGATATACTGGTAAAAATAAGTACAGTAAAGTCCTAACAAGAATATGAGTTCCCTGAAGCATGGCATTATCACTTTGTAAAGCAAATAAAGTGCTAAAAAAGGTAAGTTTTAATTAAGTGAAAAATCACTAGCTGTTTTAAGGTTATCAAGTGAAATGTTAAAAATATGTCATAAACAAGCTTTAATGAAAAACATTTTTTCATAGCAAGCTTTCATAGCTCGGTATACCTATATAATTAATACTCGTCATGACGAATCATACGAGCCCAAACTCGATGGGGTTGTGCGTTCAACTACCAAGTTCCTATAGCCACCTTCCGATTCCCTCATCAGATTAGCTCCATGTCATAATATTTTTGCACTGTCATCTGTTTTACACATGCATGCGAAATTTCAGCTCAATCAGTAACCGGGAAGTGGGTCAAATTTAATTTACAAGATTTGATGACAGACAAACATCTGGACAGGTGAAACTAAATAAAAGCTTTTAATAAAAGCTTGTAAAGAATTGATAATACTTTCAAACGCTTCTAAATTTTTAGCCCTGTATGTCTTCAAAACACACCGAAGACAAACGTTACACTCTCTTTTATCCTACTTTTGTAAAACAAAATGCTGTAAAGAACGTTCCAACAATATCCATTCAGTGTGCTTCATAAGCTGTTTAAAACCAATCCGGTTCACGGACCGATTCCCTGCGATACCGGACGAAATCATCCGGAATAATTGACCTTATTACCGCTACCATTGGACGGAAATATCCAATTGTACCGCAAACTTTACTTTGCCAGTTGTTGAGATCCGAACATTGTTAAGTTGGTGACGAACCTGCTGTTATTTGATTTTAGAAAAGCATGGTTGTATTACAGTATTTTTTTTTGTGCGAGAAATTATCAAATGAAGAACTCATTTGATAATTTTTTACCTGCTCTAAAAAAGAGCGCGTGTCAATCTTTTACGTCTAAAACCCGTCTCTGTTCTTCAGTTGCCCTTAGGGAATCCAATCCCAAAAAGCGCAGGATGCCGCATGTTTTTCATGAGATTATACAGAAATGAATAAAACAGATGGTCGATGGGGACGAAAGGTTCTGGAGTGGCGACCACGTACCGGAAGTCGCAGCGTTGGAAGGCCTCCAACAAGGTGGACCGACGACCTGGTCAGGGTCGCGGGAATCCGATGGATGCGTGACGCACAGGACCGGTCGTTGTGGCGACGCTTGGGGGAGGCCTATGTCCAGCAGTGGACGTCTTTCGGCTGATATGATGATACAGAAATGCGGGATTACTCATGCGGTATCCTACAACTATGCGGTGTTTCTCGGTATTATTTGTTTCTTACTTAACAGTTACTTCCAAAACTAAAGTTATTTTGATCCTTTCAGTGTTTATTTTAGTGAAGTCGATAATTTTTTTTTTTAAGTTTAGTTGCTACACTTCAAAATGCCTATTTCTCATAACAATTCCAATTAACCCGAACATTGCTAGGGCTAATTGTTTTATTGTGAAGTTGATTCGATTCCTCATGGATACCATCATGAGAACAGGATTTTGAAATAAATGGAACCAATCTGGAACCATATCCTTTAAGGAGAAAATTTTGGGGGTATGCGGAACAGAGAGTAAAGTCCCGCAAACCTCCGTTGAAAAGGGAGGATCCTCCGACCAGACAGGATGTTATAGTCTGGTGGGCGACTGCCCGATAGTTGGTGTTGGGCTGTCGTATATGTTCAAATCGCGCGGAGAACTTTGATTGCGCGATGCAGGATTTCGTATTTTCTTCGTAGTTCTTATGTGGCGTTATAGATGTCGCTACAAAATCACATCATCATCATCATTTCAGCCGATACCCGTCCACTGATGGACATAGGCCTCCCCCAAGCGTCGCCACAACGAACGTTCCCGTGCGTCTCGCATCCATCGGTTAATCGGTTAAGGGGAAAATATAATATTGCAAATCGGTCCATACACGACGGAGTTCTGAGGTGACAAAACGTCATCTTTTTTTGAAGTCCGTTATAACTGGGTTTATAAGGATCACAATTGAGACGGTAATGAACAGGTTTTTTTACAAGGAATACTTTAGGTCTCTTAAAACATCGCGTTTTGCGGGCACACATAAATACTTTTGTTGCGTCTAAACCTAGAACGTAGCGACAAATAAATGTAATCTCAGAAGAACAAAGCTTGTGTCAAATGTCTTTCATTAACTCGGTCGGGATTAAACTATAAATTATACTGAGTGCCTTACTCCCCGAAGTGGCAGTCTTAGGATTAAAAGAAGATTTTATGATTAAGTTTGACCTCTGTTTTTTCTTTTAATTCCTGATTGTAAAGATAAGCTGTTTTATTTTATTTTAAGCTCTCTTCCCGCATAAATAAGCGGGATAAATAAGGATAGAATTTGGCCTTAGCATAACCTGGCCAGGGCCGCGGGAATCCGATGGATGCGTGACGCACAGGACCGGTTGTTGTGGCGACGCTTGGGGGAGGCATATGTCCAACAATGGACGTCTTTCGGCTGATATGATGATGATGACGTGTCAAAATGTCAAACGTGTGAGCGAGAGTGATGGAGGTATAAGTATAGCTCCATCTCTTTAACTGTTCAGCTTAGGTCGTAAAATGGATAGCGGTAAGAGCTAGTGGTATGGCTTCGGTATCCTGTTCAAAGCGGATAGTAGTAACACTATAAATGAGAACAGAACAATATAGAACCTAAAGTCGAATTTTATACATTTGCACATTGTAGACAAAGCCCGTGTATTACTTTATATCTTTCTGGTAAATAGTTAGTGCCGTATCCAGGTCCAGAACACTCACTGTGTCTCGCGAAAGAGTTTCCGTAGGACGCAAAGAAGTAACTGACTGAGGAACATAAGTGGGTTTTACTCAGTACGTCCTGTCACTCCACCCAGAGCGGAAAAGATTTCCCAAACCTTAAAAAAAGCTTCTTCTTTCTGACTGATTGACTTCTAGACAACTCAAAAGTGCCTATGAATGGTTTAATTTAAATAAAAGCATTAAGTTTGAGTTAGAGTTGTGTGCCAAATATCTTTGTCTAAGATCTTAGAGACCGTATATTAAAGATTTCGTGGTTATTCATAGTATAAAAGGCTTATCAAGTTTGCAGTCGTCCTAAGCTAACATGAGTGTGTATCTGGGTGACATGTACGCCGACTTTCGAAGTACCACTAACAGCTTATTACGTTATTAAATGTTTTGTGTGTTTGAGTTTTCTTCGGTTCAGATTCTGCTTTATAACCTACGTGCTAGTTAGTATCTAGGGGTTTAGGCTGGGCTTTGATAATTCTGCCCCTGATAGTTAAAAAGACGTACCTATCTAACAAAAACGAAAACGGATAAAAAAATATTTTAATGAATGAAACGGAAATCGGGCCTTTTTTCCTTGTGTTAAAACTGCACTGGAGAAAGTTAGCAAAATATAAAAAATACAGGCAGATGCGCCTTGTTTTCTTGATTCCGGCAATATATATAACTCAAACCTGGAAAAATGTTACTAACGGGGGCATAATTCAGTGGGTGAGTTAGGCCTCTGCCTGTTATACAGTGCGCAAGGGACAGGTCTTCGCAAACTTTAAGGACTATCTCAGTAGACAAAACTTAACTTCCTTCCAAAGATTTTTCAGGAACGGTAAACAAAATCGGCCTCTACAAACAAAATGGAATAGATTTGAAAGTTTGCATGGGGAAGTCTTTTATTTTTTGGTTTCCTGAAAAAAATTACGACAGTTACGATTTTGGAATCGTATTACAGGAGCAGTTTAAAAAAAAGAAAAAATGGCCCCGGGGAAAAAAAGTTTGAGTAAAAATGAATTTCCCCTTTTTCACCCTGGGACTTTTCAACTTGGAAGGATCTAATTGTAATTTTCAAAAACCCTCTTTAGTGCTTACATCTTTAAAGAAAAAGAAGCCTTGTGCATTTTATGTTCTCAGGTCCAGTAGTTTTAGGAGCTGTGTGTTGATATTTTAGTCACTCCTTTTATACTGGGTTATTTGTAAAACACAAACAACCTTGCAAGACTGTATGACTAACATCATAAACAACAACTTTTGTTCTATGAGTTTTTATAATACATTTACCAAAACACACCTTCAAGATTTCGTTGTTCTATCCAACACATTCCTACTCTAAATTGTGCTGTACCCACCTACACCTAGTGCGTGCGATCCCTGCTCCTCTCCACTATTGTACTATCGCTAGCTTCCAATAGACTTGGTAATATTTAGAACATTCAATTTCATTCGTTCGTTTCTGATGAGCTAAAAAAAATACATTCAGCCGAACACAGAACCTCCTCCATTTCGAAGTCGGTAAAAATATGATAATTTTTTTTAGTTATAGAATAAAAGTTGTTGTCTAAGAAGTTAATAATATAGTCCTGAGAGTTTGTTGCCAGTATGTTAAAAGTAACCCTGTAACCACAGCGTTGCCGACTTCTGTCGATATTGTGACAGCCCATGCTGAAAACCAGCGCTGTGGACTCGTCGCATTTTGCGTGTGGATACAGCATTATGCTGAGCGTACCTACGGCAGTTTTGCTCGGACGTGGCGCATACATTTTTGCTATTATTATTTTATTTTTCATGTAAAATTTGTAAAATAAAAAATGTACATATAAATGTTTGTCTTAAGTTTCCGCCTTTTCGGGAAAATAAAATGATTTTCTTTCTTTTTTTTCTTTTTTCTGTATAAGTAATAATAGATAGATAGATATATAAATACGTTACCTAAGGGCGGCCTTGTCGCACGCGTCGGGCGTATCGACGGCGGGCAAGTGTTCGGTGTCCAAGTCGAGGGAGTCGAGTTGTTCGTCAGTTGGTGTCGGGCAACTCTCTGCCTTACTGCGGCTGGAGGAGCGGCGCACGATCGTAAGTGCACCTTGTTCTGTTGACAATAGAGCTCAGATTAGAATGGGTTTGATATAGAATTGGAGGTCTACATGTATAAACAATGTCTTGGATTTTTTTGGGCAATTGAAGGAACACAGATGGGTTTTGGTCAGCAAAAGTTTGAAACTTCCTCTTGATCTCGGTCATTCGGAAATAAATGCAAATTATTTCGTTATGCGGATTCAATTTTATTACTCAAAATCCAAAACATTTTTATTTTATACAAAGCATCAAAACAAAAATATTAATTACTTTCAAGAAGAGATATTATAAAGGGTGTCTATAACATCGACGCACGAACGAATACCATTCATCCACTACATGATTCTGGAATAACGATTTTATACAGTTTAAATTTAAAAAGTACTGGTTTTTTTTTATTAGGAAAAAGCCGATAAAAAAATCCACCGTTAGGGGCTCCAGAATCATGTGTGTTTGGAACGTGCAATTTAGCTTCACTTGTTTGACTGGCCGACATTTTGACAGTTCAAAAGTGCCTGTCATTGGTCTATTTGAAATGAACGTTTCTGATTTCTGATGTACTGGATCCATGGTATTGGTTTGTACGTCGATGTTCAAAGACACTGTGTAGGATTTTTAATAAATAACAGGTATAATTCGAGCTTCTAAACTAAAATCATTCGCATGTCATTCCCATGCAGATATATTTTATACACTATCTATAGATAAAATCTAAAATTTACAACTACTTCATACATTCGAAGAGCGTTTAATGAAACATGCACCAAATTTCAAATTAAAAGAAAAACATAACGGGAAATAAATGTAAGAAAGATAATCCTAAAAGTCACCGCAGCTCATACTAAAAAACACGGATCGGTTTTAGACAACATAAGTCTGACGGTCCCTCTCGCTCCACCCAGAGTCGGAGAAGTTATTTAATTCCCACCTTCAAAAAAGAAATCGTTTATTTTGATACAAGATGAGGTAAAGTTTTTCATTGCGACCGAGGCGCAAATCTCGCGAGCCGCAGGTGAGGGTGTTTAGAGCCCAGTGCTGCAGTGACAAATTTCCACGTGTTTTTCAATACACTTATGAAGAAATAAATAAACGGGGCTTGCTCGATGACTCGTGGGGGCTTAGCGGTAAGCCGTCGGTCATACGGTAAATACAATATATTGTGGCGGCGGCTAGCACTTTTCCGCACTAGTGCAAAAAACTGAATCGAATGTCGAAAAATGGTAGGGTTAGGAGCAGGTTTTAGAGTAAGTGTATTGAAAAAGATATTCCTATTGGTAGTCAATCGTCCGCCCCTCCTTTTCCCGGCAAAACCAAAACCACAACCAAAGTGAAAAAAAATAACAAAGGCAAAGCTTTGTATATGTATATGTGCATAGTACCCGTATCATTAGAAGGTTTTTTCACGTATTACCTAATGTGTAAATTGAAATAAAAAATATTAAGTTTCTCATTATTAATTTTGATTAAATTTTAAGCGTTCCCAACGAACTTAGAACTCTATATTAATTAATTACGTAATTGTTTGTAAAAGACTCGAATATTTTAAACTTAAACATAATGGAAATGAAAAACCATAGCAGAAATTAACAATCACTAATTAATTAAGTTCTTGTATTAAAATGAGATTTTACATAAACTAGAACTTCTCATAATATTAATTTACTTTTACAAAATAATCTCATTGCAATTTATGAATTAAATGTAAGTAAATATAATTATGCAAAATGCTATCACCATGCAAAACTGAAAATACAATCGTTCCGAACGCTGAATTATCCGCCATTTTAAATCCGGTACTAATTAATTAAGTTCTTGTATTAACCCTTCAGATACCGTCAATTAGAGACACAATAGTAAGACAATAGATGCGCGGCCACCGGTGGTCGCTTGGGGATCCATGAATTAAAATGAGATTTTACATAAACTAGAACTTCTCATAATATTAATTTACTTTTACAAAATAATCTCATTACAATTTATTAATTAAATGTAAATATAATTATGCAAAATGCTATCACCATGCAAAACTGAAAATACAATCGTTCCGAACGCTGAGTTATCCGCCATTTTAAATCCGGTATTCGAAATTTGAATCCCGATCATTGATTCCGCGGATTTGGTCAGTTTATTTTACGGGTTTCACGCGTACGATTTTCGAATTCAGAACGTGCGTTTGTTAGCTGCCAGTGTAGGTGCATGCATTTTTTCATTCTGTTTAACCAGATTATAGGATTTGATTACGAGTTCGTGGAACTGTCAATGCGAGTTACTGATGATTTGGACAGTGTCAGAATGGACACATTTTATTTTAAATATTTTTTACTTACGATTCGGACACTACCAAATCTATTGAAGCTATTTAGTACAGTCAGATAAAAAAGTCTTAAATTTTATTGTTTTAAGTTTCCACCTTAAGGTGGTGCATCATGACTCACATTTTCACTGTTTTTCATACAACCGCTCATAACTGATTATGACGTTATTACACATTTTTCACTAGATATTTTGGAAACACAGTATCTTGTAGATATTATCTAGGTTTCTAAAGAAGCCAATTTCTAAATTTGTGTAAAACTAATCTAGTAAAAACCTCTAAAAAAATCCTATTTTGTTTGAACTTTGACACTTCATAATTAGCCAAAAATTAAAAAAGTCAAAAAAGTAATCCTCTAGAGACCTTGCAAATTTTATTAAGATTCTAAATGACGACAACTTTTTCCAAAAACTTTTAAGGGTTTAAAAAAACAGCTATTTTCTGGAGCAAGTTTTGTGTAATTTTCGAGTAAATCTCGGAATTACCGAATACTAAGAGAGTTTTCAGGCGTTATCTCTCTTTTTTTGCGTTGCCCTTTCGTCAAACCTCGCGTTGGGTTGCATTAAATGAAGTAACAAGCTTTAAAACCATTTTCGATGTTTACGATAAGCGAGTAGAGAAGGACCCTCTTAAATCCAGCCTAGAATCGTTTTGGTAACGTTTTTTTCCCGATCTATACTTAATATTATAAAGAGAAAAAGTTTGATTTTTTTGTTTGTAAGAGGTCTGATTGCGAATTTTTTTTTCACAAGTATAAAGCTGTTTTATTCCTGAGTGACATAATGCAGTCTATATTTTTAAAACTTTTTATCTGACTGTGCTAAACAGTGTGTGTCCGTGTCGTAAGTGAAAAAAATATTGAAATACAATATGTCCAATTTGGACACTGTGTCCAAATATACTGTGTTCGAATCATCAGTAAGTCGTCAACACATGCAGAAATATGCGTGATGAAGTTTTTTTTTGAAGCGCTCTTTGTTAGTGAGTTAATTTAAATAGATTTCCATGTTAATAAGTTATAAACGTTCTCTATTTTTGTAATATACTCACGATTTTCTATTAGGCTTCCATGTTGACCTGAGAAAAGAAAATGACAATGAAAAGATGTTTTTTATCCCATTAATGATTACTAAGAAGGTGTAATTGTATAATGCTAGAATCACACTGCTCACACGTGTGCCAAACACGCTCATCTAGGCGCGTCGGTCTCCATACATTTTATATAGATACTAGACTTGTAGAGCTACACTAGATCCACGCTAGACGACGTCGTTCTACGTACAAATACGCCTCCGATTCCTTTGTTCTAACCACGTGACTGAGCGTTGAGATGACGTCAGCACAAAGAAATCAGAGGCGTGGCTGTCTCGACGCTTTCGGCGCAAGAGAAACGAAACGGTCGTAACTTGGCTTGGGGGGCAGGCGTGTTACACGTGTGCGTCGGTCTAAGTCTAATGTAGTTCTAGCTTAACATTGTTATAGAAAAAGAAACTGATTTGCGTTTAAATATGTATTTTCTGTTTTAAATATGTATTTTCTGTGTAGTTTGCTAGTGCCAGGAACGTTTAGAGTCACCTGAAACTCGTCGAGTGGCGTTTGTGTTACGTTTAAAGTTTTAATATGGAAGCCTGGAGGAAACTGTGCTAGATAGTTTGGATGAAAATCGCTTTACTGAGGTCTGGGCTGCGGAAATGTGTGACAGCTACCGCGGCCCGTAACGTAAAGGACAACTGAAGGAACACAGGTGGGTTGTAGTCAGTAAGAACCTGACATTTTCTCTCGCTCCACTTGTATCAAAATTCGTTTAGTTTACAAAAGAGACAGACGCAGAGGAGCTGCTTGAAATCTCGAGTAGTTTTTGCCATCGAACTCCTCCGAAACTGATTGACCAATTTTTATAAAATTCTATGTCTGTATCTGGTAGGTGTCTGAAAATAGATCGTAACCCCCTCCCGTTAACCTCCTGTTGTCAAAAAAGATAATGAGGGGGCATTATCTTTTTTGCAAATTTATATCGCAGAACAAAGATCTCAACTAGTAATAGGTATATGTATAAGGACATAACAATTAGAAAACATTATTCCATAATAAATACTTTGAAAATAAAAATGGCCTCTCCCGTACAGATTGTCTACAGAATAAGTTGTTGTTGTACCTTTAAAACAAACATTCAATTATGTTCTTGTTAGGATTACAAAAGTAATTTTCTTGTAAAGATCTTTTCTTGTAAATCTTTGTTTAGGTAGAAGTGTACCTTTAATGATATTTCTTTACATTTGCGAATATACCTAGTATTTATTATATTACTTTGCTTTTGTTATAGTATTGCCTTTGTAAGTATATAGGTAACTAGCTGCTCCCAGCGGCTTCGCCCGCGTGATAGCAGAAATTTATCCCAAGGGAACATACTTTCGGGATAAAAAGTATCCTATGGCCTATGCCAGGACATGGTCTATCCGTGTACCAAGTTTCATCAAAATCGGTTTTGCCGTTGAGGCGTGAAGACGTAACAAACAAACAAACAAACTCACTTTCACTTTTATAATATTAGTTAGGATGCTAGTGGTCCCGACAGTCAATTTCTAAATCATAAAGAACCTCTATAACATTTACTTTGACTTGTAACTGTTTTTTTGTAACATAATCAGCGTTTCAATGTTCCTGCTAATGTTCCTGCTGCTGGGTCTCAAGCCTCCTCTCTAGGACAGGGAATGGGCCGTAAATGGGCAGTGCGGGTTGGTGAATGTCGCATGTCTTCGAATTTTTGGTTCTAGGACATGCCGGTTTCCTCACGATGTTTTCCTTCACCGTTTTGAGAGCAGTGGTGATGAAATAAATTATACAAAGTAATGTGCCTGGCTGGGTTTGAACCTTCGACCTACAACTCGTAAGTCGGGGCTGTTACCACTCGGCCACCACTGCTTTAACTGTTTTTTGCCCATAATAAATAAAATAAAAAACCATACTACCTATCCTATTTCTTTTCTTCGCCTCAGAATTCGCTCGGTATATATTTCACAGATCTTATCTACCATTCTGTCTGTTGACGCCTTCGTAACCATGGTAACCGGAGGGAGCCCAGAATTGCATTGCCGGGCGGTAGACAAATTGAAATTGTAATTTGATTGCACACTGAATATTATTTTCAGAGAAATGCTTCTACTTTGTAATGTTTTCCATGATTTGGAGACGTCGTCTGAAGGAAATGAGTTTTATGGAAATTCTTGTAGAGGAGTGAGATGTTTTTATAAGAATAACAACAGAAATGTAAATTAATGTGTATGGTGAGGTACTGGGTGAAAATCGAATTCTGGCCATAGGATGCATCCTTGAAATTGACGTTAAAAACGCCTTTAAGTGCGCACATGGCCATGGGCATTAAAAATGCCGCTGAAAGCTTTTTTTGAGGTGGCCTTTTTTATGGCTCGTGTGCGCGGTGCCGCCACAAAAAACGCTTGAAGCCGCTTCAAGCTTCTCCGGCCACAAGCTGTCGCGCGTTTCTAGCGTTCTTTTGTTGCGGCGTTTTTTAGGGAACAGTAATACAGGGATACTTTGCCTGAAGTTAATAAAAGAGCTTTCAGAAATGTACGGCTTTTATGGTAAAAGTTATTGTATACTAAATATTAATGTATGTATTTTTTGAGGTGGGAAATCATCAAATGTCTTCTTCCGCCCTAGAGTGGAACGTGAGGATGTGTCAGACTTTTACGGACTAAAAGAACAAAACGCACCTATGTCTTTCAGTTGCCTCTTGTATTCTAGATGTACGTATAACAGAGGAAGTTTGAAAGTGGCGCCAGTGACAGAAAAATTGAAAGGGAATTATTTGTCTTCTTCATTATCATTTCAGCCGAAAGACGTCCACTGTTGGACATAGGCCTCCTCCAAGTGTCGCCACAATGAACGGTCCTTTGCGTCTCGCATCCATCGGATTCCCGCAACCCTTGCCAGGTCATCGGCCTACTTCATAGGAGGCCTTCTAACGCTACGTCTTCCGGTACGTGGTCGCCATTCCAGAACCTTTCGGCCCCAATGGCTATCTGTTCTGCGAGCAATGTGCCCTGCCCATTGCCACTTAAGTTTGGCGATTCTTCTTGCTATGTCGGTAACCTTGGTTCCTCTTTCTCTATTTGTTTTGGTATGGTTTAAATGAAGAAGAGTGAATGAGAAGTTTTAGTAACATGAAACACATGTTAATTACGGGTTGCGCCAACTCCAAGTAAAATGGGATTAGGGCAGGAAAATGATGATAATGATGATCCTTTCCAATGGTAAGGGTCATAAACTTAGTGCAATGTGAAGTGTTACTAACATAGATTTAAGTCTTATTTACTGACGACAACTTGTATTTATTCTATATATACGTTAGTTTGTAAGGTATATATCTATAGGCCAAGATCCCTGATAATAAATGATTTATTATTATTATTATAAACAAAGATTAAAGAGCATTTCCTTTCTCAATGACATAGTATATATATATATCTATCTATAATATTATAAGGTATGTGTGTATTTATGTATGTAGGTATACTTATTTATGTCTTATTATTTTATTCATAGTATTTCTAATTTACAAATTGTGCACTGGCCCCACCCTCTATCATCTCTCTCTATCGCTCAAAGGTTTGCTGGAAGAAAACTCATCTTTGAGTTAAGCTCGTCTATGTACATGAACTTTGTTATCCACTTATTGTATAAGTTGCTATAGTGTACAATTACGAATTAAAGAAAGAAGTATTATTTTGATAGGGGAAGAATAAGAATAAAAGCAATACATTCTTCACTTTAACTTGTTTTTTATTCGATACTGCAGATTTTCTACAAAAATCGCTTTCAATTTGATATCGAGACCTTATTGCTTCTGGCGACAATAGAAATGCAGTTTTCAAGAATATTTAACTGCAGACAATTCTATTTTGTGTTCGCTATTCTATCTTATATTTGTCGCTTGGACTGGCTTGGATATATAGACTCTCTATGTTTGAATGGAAAATTGCTTTTATATATAATAGGGACGTAAAGTCATGGTTATTTTCATTTTCGGTGGGATAATCATCTAATGACATCTCCCGCTCTTGGGCGGAGTGGGAGATAATGTCAGACTTTTTCTGACTAAAAACCCACTCCAGTTCCTTCATTGCCTTTTGTACCGGGGGCTGCGCTACCTTTCGAAACTAACCCTGGCCCCAGTAGGCTTCGACCCAGCTGGGCCTCTGCTGTTGCTGACAACCCCTTGAGACACGCGGAAACAGTACGCGCCGAGTCGTCGACGATTTGGACTCGGTCCGGATAAGTTAACCGGACGGTTGGACAGCGAGCTACCCATTGCTCGCCGTTCGCAAGCCTGACGTAAAGTCGTGGGCATTAAAATAGAATATAAAAGAATTTTACGATTAATGAGGGTCAGTCATGATTTTTGTGAAGTATGCAGACAAAAAAAAAAAAACAGTAAATACTGTGAAGAAATTATTTAAATCGGACCAAAAATGACGAAGATACTGCAATTTTACTGTATTAATTTTAGAAACGTGCCTTTGAATGAAGCGACTCACTGTGACGTCATCTGTCATGATCGGTCGCTACCGCGTGATTAAAATGGCAGCGCAGTTCGCCGCACGGATCATGACAGATAACGTCATCGTAAACAATCCAGTGAGAGCGCGCGTTTCGATGTAGCCGTTCAGAAAAACTTTGATAAATCCTCCATTTCTTGACCGATTTTAATAATTAAAAAAATTAAAGACTCAGTAGATTAGTACACATACGATGGACTTGGTAAAAATACAGACAGACAGATTTGCTATGATGTGATTGATCTTCATCACTATGTGTATAAAACAAAGTCGCTTTTTCTGTCCCTATATCCCTATGTAAGCTTAAATCTGTAAAACTACGCAACGGATTTTGATGCGGTTTTTTTTAATAGATAGAGTGATTCAAGAGGAAGGTTTATATGTATAATATTGCACCCGAGCGAAGCCGGGGCGGGTCGCTAGTTAGTAATAAAACTTAACTATGATATACGGCTTTGAAACGTAGTCATTCACAATGGGTCTTCTCAAAAGGCTTAAAATTACTCAAAAGTCTATAAGGGCTATGCTTGAAAATTTTCTTGTGTAATTGAATCAGGAATGAAGGCATTCGCAGTAGAACCAGAAGGTTACTGACATAGCCCGAAGAATCGCCAAACTTAATGGCAGTGGGCTCCATGCTCTATGCTCCATGGGGATGAAAGGTTTTGGAGTAGCGACTACGTACCAAAACACGCAGCTTAGAAGGTCTCTCACGAGCTGTATCGACGACTTGGTGAGGGTCTGGATGATATCAGGAATCTGGTGGGATACTCTCGTATCTCGTATCGCACAGGTCCGGTGATTCGGTCATTATGGTGACACTGGGGGACTTGGGCGCCTTTCGGCTGACCGATGATCTTCACCAGGTTGAGACAGCCTTGTAGGAGGCCTTCAACGCTCAGTTTTTTAGTGCGCGGTTACTACTTTAGCAGGCCTAGGCAAGTTACGACCGTTTCGTATCGATTCTCTTGCGTAGAACGCCTCGAGTAAGCCACACCTTCGATTCTTCTGTTCTGACGTCATCTCAACGCTCAGTCACGTGGTCAGAACAAAGGAATCGGAGGAGTGGCCTACTCGAGGCGTTCTACGCAAGAGAATCGAATCAAAACGATCGTAGATCGGCTAAGTGGATAGAACCCCATTCACAAACTTGTGAATGAATAGAATAATCGACAGTCAAGTGACGGCAATAATAAAAACGATCTTCTTCAGAACTCATCACAAACTGTACAGGAGAGTTTCCGCAGTCCATCATAAAGAAGATAGGCAATCTTTGTTACAAATAACTCATTTGTAAGAGTAATTTGAAGGCTGTCCGTCTTATATGAGAATTCTTTTACTGCGCCGCGCCGAGTATTTCATTCTATGTGTTGCTAACTTGTGTTCATAAATATGAATAATTTTGTGACAATGCGAAGATAGAAGAAAATATATAGGTTTATAGAGAGATAGACATTCTCTTCGAAAAATAAAATTTTAGTAGGCACTTAATAAGGTGTCACAATGGGCGGTCCAAAAGCAATTTTTAACAGAGGAAATAAAATTACGATAGCCAGATTTAAGTATTTTATAAATTTTGATTATATCGATATTGATACCGTTTCTGCTTAGTGTTAAATATACTTCTAAATGTAATCTTTACTTGAAAATCAGGCAAAAAATGTATTTTTTTACTCGAATTAATAATTAACTTTTACTGACTAACACCCTTGTTCCTTCAGTTTGCCCTTTGCAGTCTAAAGCTTTGGTTCTTTGAAACAGTCGCAGCAGCCTAATCGGTTGGAGGAGGCCGACTGCATTAGGCAACGGCACCGCCGCTGGGATTCCGATCCCGATTTCCGGCCACCGCAGGCGCGGGCCTGCGGACGGCGAGCAATGGGTAGCTCGCTGTCCTACAGTCCGGTAACTGTTCGGACCGAGCCCAAGTCGTCGACGGCGCGCACTGTTCCCACCCACGCGCCTCAATGAGTTGTCAGCAACACAGCCGGGTCGAAGCCTACTGGGGCCAGGGTTATCCAAAAGGGAGCTCGACCCCGGTATGAAGGCTAGAAGGAACGGGGTGGGTTTGTAGTCAGTAAGAGTCTGACACTATCTCCCGCTCCGCCCAAGAGCGGGGGTTGTCATTGGATGATTTAACCCATCACAAAAAAAGCCTAATCACTTGAATGGGCAGTAAAATGGTTTTGTTTAAATTTCTGGTCTTACTTCGAATGAAGTATAATTATTTGTGTATCAATAATAAGTTATGTCATGGTAGATATTAATTTCCAAATTTCACATCAACTGCTATCACATAAACAAAGCGTCTTAACTCGTACAACAAAAATAAATATTCTATCTCAATATCCCAACAATTGCTTTATCTCCGCCAAAGAAAGTATCCAACTACCCGCCAAATGGGGTTAACGACACATCAGTCGCCACACTTGAGTGAAGAAGCAATCTTGTTCAGAATAACGGAAATAATTCCGATACTTTTGTGTTATTGCGTTACAGAAATAGGAGTATAGTGAACTCTTTTTTTATGTATTTTGTTCCTGAAAGTTTATCATAGAAATTCTACATCAATGATATGGCCAAATGAGGATTAACAGGTATAAGATAAGATTATTTTTTAAGTTAGTTTAAATTATTTTAAGATAAATTAATTGAAGGTTAAATTTTGTTTTTGGTAAATAAAGGAAATATGATTAGACCAGATAAGATAAGATGATAGATAAATTTATTTCATAAGAACTTGTACAAATAGAGTGAGGCCCTGACACCTGTGCTAAGTGGACACATGTTTTACAGTGTCGTCTCCCAAACGTTTAGAGCAAAAAAAAAAAGTTAAATAAAATACATTATTTTACAAGATATATATTTGTATATCCTATTTATAATGTTATATCTCGTACAATTTTCGTGTGTTCGCACGATTTTACACGGGTATCGTGCGTAATAGAGAAAAACAATTTACGCATCGCATTCATATCTTATAAAATGTTCGCGTACCCAATAAATGACTTTTAAACGTCCCGTCCCCTACGGGTATTTTGACGGAAAGCCCTATTTTCACGTTCGGGTAGTAAACCGGTCATTAAAACCCGGGTTGTTTGAAGTGCTAAGCTTTTAACAACCTCGTTTATGTAAAAACGATCCGCACACGTGTCCGGAGTTTTTATGTCATCAATAATTCTGACTTGTCAAAAGCGTTTGATTTCATCCGTTGTCAGCATCGGTTTAATTTTATTGGTCAGATTATTGCGCCACCTGTACATGTTGGAGATGACCTCCCACCCATACGTACTAAACGTTTTGGGAACACATTTTTTGTAGGTTCTGCCAAAGAATGGAATTCCTTGGCGGAGACTGTGTTTCCTGATAGCTGCAATCTAGGCGTCTTGAAGTCAAGAGATAATGGGATACTTCTATGCAAGCGTGCTCCATCGCTTACCTTCAGGAGAGATGGTGGTGAAACGCGAGCTTATAAATAATAATAAAAAAATACCGATTTTGCTTTCTTAAAATTTATGCACCATGAGAAATTTATGAAAAATTGAGAATGTATCAGGAAACATATATAATATACTTCTTTGATTGTTTTGGGCATCTCTCTTGTAACCAAATAGTTGGGAATGCCATTACCTAAATTGAGATAAACTAGCCTTCACAAATAACGATCCCTAACAGCCCTCTATCGTACCTTAGTAAATGAACAGTTCATCTTACTGACAAGCTAATCTTTTCACAGACGCATAACCTAGTCATGTAGGGTTTATATGTAAGAGAAAAAAAGTAGGTATAAAAATCGTGAAGTGGGTGGAGAGCCCTGTACATTTTCCTCAGGGATGTGCCGACACAGGAGTAGTATAGAGGGGGTTCCAGGGCGGTCTTTTAACCCTTCAGATACCGTCAATTAGAGACACAATAGTAAGACAATAGATGCGCGGCCACCGGTGGTCGCTTGGGGATTCATGAATTAAGATATCACGGGGCCTTCCATGTGCTGATGGTGATTACAAGGGTGGTTTTAGTGAGGTGAAAATCCCACGCTTTTTGGTCTTTATCCCAAAAATCCAGGAGATTTTTAAAGATTTCTCCCAAAAAAAAAAAACATAAAAAGGTAAAAAAAATTGTACTGATTTTTATCATGACTTAAATGAAAAATAAACGGAATTGAAGTTCTTAAGGAAATGAAAACAACAGTATAATGATTGGCAACCACTACACACATTTTTACTATAATTTTTAAAGATGTAAACGAATTACTCAAGACACACAGAATCACATATGAATAAACACACAACAATATTTACAATATTTTCTAGAACGTTAAAGAACATTTAACTAGAAGAAAACATTCACACACAACTCATGCAACACAACAAAGAGAATGGTAATTTAAATGGAGATACAAGTTAAGAACACCACACAAAACAGACAAAAGAAAAACTAATTAGACAAAAACAATCATAAGAGAGAGAAAAACAATTAAGATTTAAGTACCTAGAAAGAAAAATCTAATAAAGTAATAAAATAAGTTTAAAAAACGAATTATATAAAAATAAAGCTTTTTTTTTAAATAGACAAAAAGCAAAGACACAATTAGATAAAAGATAGTAAAAAAAAAAATACAAAAATTTAAAAGGTAAAGAGAAAAAAGCTGTTCGATATTTAAATCACAGCCACACAAAACACGTATATGTTCTGATGGGATGTTTTATTGTCTTCCGTTATTTATTGCAGCTGTAAACACTACGGCTTTAGGATAAACAATGTATTGAAATGTAGATCAGTCAGTTACTCGTAACATCTGGGTTGCCAGTGTTATTTGCTTGTTAATTCTGAGTAGCCGAAGTGTAGCATTAAATTACATTGTGTTAGAGAATGTTAATTGCTGATGTTTCAGTGATATTTTGTTGAAATATGTTATTTTATTGTCATTTTACAATGGTATTTGCTGTGTTACAATTTCAAGCTTTAGCCAGCGGCTTCGCCTGCGTGAAAAGAGGAAATACATGTCTATGTCACTTGGTGATAAAGCAGCATTCTACTGCTAAAACAGATTTAAATAAAATACGAATTAGCTCGTAATAATATTAGCACTCTATACTTATATTATTACTGGCTGTTTATTACGGGTCTGGAACACTCCAAAAAATTCCTGGGCTCTACGTTCAAGGCACGGGAATGTATCTGGAATATGAGCAGGGGGCAAATCCGCTACTTGATGGGTACCTTTACAGGGCACTTTGGAACCAACGACATGCTCATGAAATTTGGGTCTAGCCGCGACTCCCATGTGCAGGTTGTGTGAGGAACATACAGAACGCATGGAGCACCTGCTGTGCACATGCAATGCTTTGGCTAACAAGCGAATGAGTCTTCTTGGGGTAGGATATCCAAGACCAGAGGATTACAGGCTCTTATCCCCGCATCTCGTTGTGAAACTTATGAAGGAGATTTTCAGCGAGGTTGGGGAGGAGTAAGATACTAGGGGACCACAAAAGATCCACATGGGTCGAAGTGTCCGAGTTGTTTCTCGGCCTCTCAACAAGATAAGATAAGATATATTATTAAGAGCGAGAGAGCGTGTTATTTGAAATAGTTTATTATTAATTTAAGAGGTCTGTGGTTGTCAAAAATTGATTTTATGCGATTGATTACAATGATTGGCTGGAACGTGATATAGATATTTATGAAAATAGTTTTAGGATTGCTGTGTGGTATCAATTGAGTGTTGAAAAATTATACGAGTCCCATTTTCAGTGTAAACCTATAAAGCAAGGAACACACAAAACACTACAGGGTTGCTAGCAATTCTCAAAAATACATTTGAAAACTAAGATGTTTGGAAAATGATAAGTATGTGATTGAATGGAAAGTAATATAGAAATAAGTATAGAGTCTTAATAATATGTGAGTAAGTGTTTTGCGAGGAAAAGGTAGATATGTGCCCTAGTCCCATCATAAACTAAAATAAAAAAGTATAACTAGAAATGCTTTATACAAAATGGCCTCTATAGCCCACATTTTGACAAAACATAGCTTCATTTACACATAGAATCAACGTAAGTATAATTTCAAAATGTGCCAGCATCGGCCATTGTGTAGAACTGTAAATAAATCTTGTAGCAAGCGTGAAGTGAGATGCGCGGGAGTCGAAAAACAAACCACGACATATGGAACGTGCACGAGATGTGGCGGCTGGGGCGATAGAAAATTTATTTTAAATGAATAAAGATACCGAAGTAATGCGAACTATGTCGGCTGATATCGTAATGATGTTCAGGGCATTGCATAAAATGACTGTTTCTTATGAGAAAGTGAATAAAAAAAGTAAAAAATATGAGAGATTGATCTCATTATTTGGCAAAGCAATGTCAGCCAGATTGATTTTAAACTTTTTGACTATCGTTATGCATACATACAGGATTCCAATTCTAATTTTTTTCGTTGTTTTTCTTACTAAAACTTATATTTCGATTGGTTGTTTAAATAGCAGATTATTTTAAATTATAACGACTGTAATAAACAATTTATTAAAGTTTTTATTATGGACCATTATACGATTCCAATCCCCCTTTGATACAACTTGTAAATTGGCTTGGCACTTCAGTATTTTCAATGCATTTAAGAGTTTCTTTGCCACAAACGTTACTAACCTCTAGAATGTTAGCTCACGTGCGAGGAAAAATTTACATTTCCGAGCACGCTTATTCTTCGTATTTAACTCACAAATCAGTTTACCAACTTCTGTGAAACGGTTAATTTCTACCCTTTTAGTTTGAAGCCCGGATATTTAGTTTGCAGCCAAATGATGTTACGAGAAATTTCAATTAAAAAGCTTAGCTCATTAAAGAGTTCATGAAGTATCTATTTCATTTCATAATTATATTTTTTTTGTGTACTAATAATAATTAAGTTTACTGGGAGGCACGAAAAATTATACTTTTTATTTTTCAGTCTTGTTAATAATTAGAAATCTAATACTTGATTCCCTGTTACTTTTTTTACACGTACGAGCTCAGAAATGTACAGAGGTGGATTAAAAACATTATGTTAAAAAAATTTTATGTTTTTTTTCTCTATCGCCACAACCGCCACAGTTGTAAGACCGTGCTTACTGGGAGGGGTGCCATTGCGGGGCGCGGGAGGCGGCGGTGGTCTCGGCGGCGCCTCTTCCCGAGGTGCGCCCGCGCCTCCCGGTGGACTCGCCACTGCAACATCAACCAACAGCTTACAAAAGAGGAAGGAGATAGATACATTTAGTTGAGTCGTGGGACACTTTGGTCCCAAATACCAACTTTAAAAATAAAGTAGTATTTTGGGGCCACAATAAAAGAGGTAGTAAAGTACAGTTATCAAAAAACTTTATTTATTTTATTTGTGGTTCCAAAATTCTACAAAAAAAAAAATTAGGTGGAAATAGGGACCGCGGTCCCGGCGCAAAGAATCCCACACGACCCATTTAGTTAAGAGATGGTGTCAACTGCCTACGAAGTGTTAGTAATCACAAGGTGACGTAAGTATCAATAATTTGTTTAATTGACTGTTGCAATCAAGACAAATGTTAGCAGCACGTTCATGCTTCCAATTAGTTGTCCAAATGCGAGCTTTAGACGTGGAGTTGCGGGTATCAACCCAACATACATACACACAAACCGAACCGCATGCAATTATGCCGCAGTGGTCTGCTACAAAGCTGAATAGGATGCTTACGGCGTCTTGTGAACGACTCAAAAAGTCCATTCCATGAAACCTACAAGTTTTTGTTATCAATATGAATGGACTGTATGTGTGTAATCCGCCTTCTTAGATTGATTATTTCAGAGTGATGTGAATTTCCTCTTTGTAAAGAATATATTTATGGCCAGTTGTGGACTGCGACAGACTTTAGTGCGTCCTCACGGTACAGACTTACGTAGATTATATATTAACATATTTTTTCTGCACTTCTGTCTAGAAATCTACGGTAAATCTGAACGGAGAATCCATCATTATGTAGTTTGTATATGTAAATTAGTACAATATTGTCATTAACCTTTTAACCTACGTCAGATAATTATATCCGACAAACACTGTCGCATTCATTCCGCCAGCGTCGCATATCCACGACCAAATTCTCTATCTCGTCAATTCTTCTTTCACCTATAGGAATTAAAGATCTAAACGAGATGGAGTATCCAGTCGCAAACACACGACCTTCATCAGGACACGAAAGCCCTCGTCGGATAAATCCGACGGAAGCTGTTACTGGGTTAAGGTAAAAGTACCAGAGTAGCTTGCAATTTTTTTTTGTTATTTTCAGTTCGTGTCATTTATATTTAAGACCCCCCACGTCGCACACGATGACTTTTTGTAGCGATGCTGTCGCGCCTACGAAACGCGCGACAGCATCGCTACAAACGCGCGTTAGTCGCATTTCCAAGTGCTATAGAAAAAATGCCAACGCGCTACTAATGCGCTGTAGCATCGCGACTGTATCGATGTGAACGCGCTCCAGCATCACTACAAAACGTCGCCGTTGGGGAAGGGCCTAAAGTATGATTAACATCCGTAATACGTACGAGTTTTAAATTTGGCTTACTGATGTTTCGGACACGTCATGTGTTGTTAACGTTTGTGTTCAGATAGGTAATGCTTTTTTACTTCATCATCATCATCATCATTTCAGCCGATACACGTCCACTGCTGGACATAGGCCTCCCCCAAGCGTCGCCACAAAGAACGATCCTGACCGTCTCGCATCCATCGGTTTCCCGCAACCTTCACCAGGTCATCGGTCCAACTTGTTGGAGGCCTTCCAACGCTGCATCTTCCGGTACGCAGTTTTTTGCTTAATTTTATGTTTTAAAACTTTTGTATCTGAATAAACAGCTTTATTAAATTTGATAGTGTCCGCATCGTCACTGAAAAAATAAAGAGACAGTTTGAACACTGTGTCCCAAAATGACGTGTCCGAAACGTCAGTAAGCCATTTAATTACGGAATTATATTCATTTTAATCATCAATATAACCCTCTCAACACAGCTAACCCTATTTAATGACTTTTCATGAAATAGATACTCAATAGGGTTAGTGGTTGTTACTAAAATTTCAAATTCAAAATATGATTGGCATTGGAACTGATTGTGGTATTAGCGTATTAACAAATCGACAGATTGTGGTCACAATCATTCTGCTGACGTTGACAGATAGATTAATTCTTGATTTGATATTACGTTTGCTAATTGACAGGTTAATGACAACACAGGCGAATGATAAATTAGACTATCGCCTGAATAATGGGTATAACCTTTCGAATACCGTAATTAGAGACACAATAGAAAGACAATCAGAGAGCGACCGCCGGCGTACGCCGGAGGTTAATGAATTAAAACCTTTTTTCTAGGGAAAAAAAGTGGAGAATACAAAGAATTGTTTTCTCTGTCAATCGAAACAATTATCTTCACAAACAGTTTTTCTTGTTTGCTAGTCAAGTAATCTTGAAGGATTTTATTTAATTTGTTTTTTAACGTCCAGGTTATTTTTAAATTTTTCTTACTTTAAACCTAATTGAATCTTAATTCATGAATCCCCAAGCGACACCCGGTGGCCGCGCATCTATTGTCTTACTATTGTGTCTCTAATTGACGGTATCTGAAGGGTTAATTATGGGTTTGCGGACGACGAGAAATGGGAAGCTCACCGTTCTGGACCAAGCCCGAGTCGCTGACGACGCGTAGTGTTCTACGTGCTCCTCAAAGAGAGGTCAACTAAACCGTAGGGGCCCACCAGGGTCGAAGCCTACTGGGGCCATGGGTTCACTACTGAAAGAGTAACTCGGGGTCTTGGAACGTAAGTCAAAGAAGGAACCAAAAGAGTAGGTTTTAGTCAGTAAAAGTCTGACATGCCTTTGCGCTTCCACACTAGAGTGAGAGAAGTCATTGAATAATATCCCATCTATAATTCTTAATTATGATTTTCAGTAAAACGTAATACTTAATTCATGAATCCCCAAGCGACCACCGGTGGCCGCGCATCTATTGTCTTACTATTGTGTCTCTAATTGACGGTATCTGAAGGGTTAATCAAAATGAAAGTCTTTAGCGGAAAAGTATGATAACACACAGCTTTTTTTTTTCAACTTTTTAAAAAAATTGCTATATAAAATTTGCTTTTGCCCGTGGCTTCGCCCGCGTATATAAAATAAAACCTATGTCTTTCGGGAATAAAGCAGCTTTCCATGGCTAAAAATTTTTTTGAAATCGGACTAGTAATTCCAGAGATTAGCTCCTACAAACAAAAAAAACAAACTTTACCTCTTTATTATTATTATTATCTGGGGTTTCTACCAAAACGTCTGTCATTTTCATCATCAATGTAAGGTGTGAGAGGGAGACAAAGGTATATAGACCGTATAGTACTATCCCTTTCTCGCATTGGATTCATGAAAATTTTAAGACACCATACCTAGATCAAATTTATTTTTCGTTATTCCGATGTTTCCTAAATAAAGATAATAATATATTTTTAGTCGTTGATCTCTAAACTACCAGTCTGTCTGTTTGTCTGCCAAGACCCATTATCTCGGGAATGCGTAAAGATATCGAGTTGAAATTAAAACCATATACTCAAGTCTGCAGTCTCTTGAAGGTGAGAAAAAATCAAACTTCTGAGTCGATGAAAAAAAAAGATACGGCCATTTACGTCGTAAAAAGCCTATAATTCTACACACTCAAGGGAATCAAAATTTATAGGGTACTTCCCGTTGACCCAGAATCCTGAAACTTGGCATCAAGCAAGATCTCAGGTATAAAAATAAATCTGAAAACAGTACATTTATTGTTACTTCACAAAAAAATACATTTAGCAATTCGGAAAAATCTTTGAGACTCCATTCAGAAATTGAACTATTAACATAGGTAAGTTTGTATGGAACCCTCAGTGCGTTGGGCACGCCACGATCATGGCGGTAAGTCCCCTCTTTGAGGCGTGGCTGGAAAGACCTCACGGCGTCCTCACCTTCCGCATGACGCAGGTCCTCACTGGACACGGCAAGTTCGGGAGGTACCTGCATCGGATTCAAGCGGAAGAGACGCCCGGGTGTCGCCACTGTGCGCAACGCCCGGAGGACACGGTGGAGCACACCGTCGAGGTGTGCCCTGCCTGGGCGGAGCATCGCCGTGCTCTCGTGGGGGCGATCGGAGGCGGAGACCTCTCGCGCCGGGCTCTGGTCGAGGCCATGGTCCGGAGCGAGGAGGAATGGCAGGCGGTCGCCTCCTTCTGCGAAGCAGTTATGCTTGCAAAGGAGGAGGCCGACCGCATCAGGCAACGGCACCCTCGCCGCCGACGCCGGGATTCCGATCCCGATTTCCGGCCACCGTAGACGCGGGCTCGCGGACGGCGAGCCATGGGTCCGATCGTCCTGTAATGGACCGAGTCCAAGACGTCGACGGCGCGCACTGTTCCCGCGCGCCTCAAGGAGTTGTCAGCAGCAGGAGGGGCCCAGCTGGGTCGAAGCCTACTGGGGACAGGGTTGTCCGAAAGGGAACTCGTGCCCCGGTATGAAGGCTAGAAGGAACGGCGCGGGGTTTTTAGTCAGTAAGAGTCTGACACTGTCTCCCGCTCCACCCAAGAGCGGGTTTCGTCAAAGATGATTTTCCCCGTCGACAAAAAAAAAAACCTTCAGTTCGTCAGTCCGGGTCGCACTTGCCCAGTTTTTTTGACATGAGTCCTCCGTATCAGAATGGAATGGTATGTCAGACTTTTACTGACGTGTGGTCCTTCAATTACCCTTCACGTTCAAGGGTCACGTTAACTTTTCAAAAATTCCACAACCCTGGCAGGTATAGCCCGTTAAAATAACTACAGTCTAAGTCAATAGCTTTCGTTCATACAGTTTAATCAGTAGACAATTCTTATCTCTAAGTTATGCTACATAACATTTCGTACTGCGTTGCCCTACTTTGGTCTTGCTTGTTTAACTTAGTGACTTGAATGTACATTTTCAATCATACTGGATTGTTTGATGTGAGCTTCCCGCATAATTTGAGCAGGTAAGTTTATGTAATATGTATTACTAAATACTTAACGCTAACTTGAGTGTGTTTTAAGTTGTTGAAATGTGGACCCATTTTCAAACCAAGTGTGAAAAATTCTTTTTTTTTTCTTTAAATACCGTCAAATGGGGTGAATAGAAACAAAACTTTAATTAGGATTATCACTCTGGTTTATATTTTATATTGATTTTTGTCCAAGAACCGATTTTTATTTTATTATAAAGTAGTTTTTGCCCGCAGGTTCGCTCCCGTCAACAGACTACTATGTTCTACTTTACCCAACTGTGCAGTATATCCCTTCAGATACCGTCAATTAGAAACACAATAGTAAGACAATAGATGCGCGGCCACCGGTGGTCGCTTGGGGATTCATGAAATATGGAGCATTTCGACAGGCGCAAAATAAAAATGCTGTCTGCGATTTTGCGATTTTCTGTTACTGACGTAATTTACTAAAGTATTGCATAATTCTTTTTTCACAGATATTCCCTTATTTTTTTTGCAATTTTAACACATGGTAAAAGATTGCCCATGAAGTGGATAATAAAATTTTTAGTTTTTTTTTGTAATTTAAAATAATCACAAAATCGCAGATAACTTTTGTACTTTGCAGCCGTCGATTTATCGTTGATCATACCGAATACACTCACACATCACATCTAACATCCCAACTAACAGCGAAGTCATGAATAAAATATCAAAGTTATATAAACTGAACCACGAAGCTGTTTCAAGTATCAAAACTGTCGAATCGCCGTATAAGCGGCTTACGCCGCTTCGCCGAAACGATATATAATTAAATTTAAAGTTACTACTCGCTAATGACTGGGTTTAAACGACACGTGAGCTGAATCAAAATTTAGCTCCAGTACAGCTAGTTTACTGAAAACACACGCATCTTATATAAAACATGTTATGAGCTGTTACATATTAATTTGATTACTTAACTTCTTGTTTAGTGGGCAATAAGAGGTTCAAAATAATAAATATATTTAAAAAGTAAATTTTGTCGTCTTTGTTGTCAGACTTCTCCGAAATGACTTGACCGATTTTATAATTTTTTTTTGTGTATATTCGACAGGTGTGCGAATAGGTCGTAAGTTTTTTTTATTCTTCTACCCCCACGTCCCATTTGTTTTCACCTCCGATTTTAACCCTTCAGATACCGTCAATTAGAGACACAATAGTAAGACAATAGATGCGCGGCCACCGGTGGTCGCTTGGGGATTCATGAATTAATGGCAGCACAACCTTTGCCGGGTCAGTTAGTTAAATTTTGATTGTTTTAATCCCGTGGAAGGTCGATGCGGTACATGGTATGTACACTATCGATTTGTAAAAATAAAATTAAAAAATGCGAGTCCAATGATCTGTAGGTAGTTAGTACGCAACGCCGACTACTACCTCACAAAAATATTTGTTCGGGATAGGAATCGGACCCACAATCTCCGGCATAGCAGTCAGGGTCACTAACCACTAGACCAACAGGCCAGTCCAATTGAATCAATTATTCATACCAACGGCTACTAAAAAATACTGCGCGCAGTGTTTTTCCATTGTTTTTCACTCATAATCTAATCAATAACCTGTACAATATTTCCATAAATTGAGTGACGTTATGGGATATAAACAAGCTCTAATAACTTTGCTGTTTATGAATATTATTTATTGAGACTTTTCTTGAATAATAACGAGACCTTTTCTAAGGAGCCCTTTAAGAGCCTCCTTTTCCACTCGCTTATCGTAAACATCGAGAATAGTTTAAAACCTTGTTGCTTCATCTAACGCAATCCAACGCGATATTTGACGAAAAGGCAACGCAAAAAAAAGTAATAACGCCTGAAAACTCTGTTAGTATTCGGTAATTCCTTGATTTACTCGAATATTTTACAAAACTTGTTCCAGGAAATAGCTGTTTTGTTTAAACACTTAAAAGTTTTTGATAATAATTCTCGTCATTTAGAATCGTAATAAAATTTGCAAGGCTTCTATAGTTTTACTTTTTTGACTTTTTAATTTTTTAAATAAATTATAAAGTGTCCGTAGCAAAAAAGTTGAATAAACAAACTCGCTAGGATTTGCAAACAAACAAAATGAGACTAATAAACAAACTTGTTAACGCTTTTAAGAAAATAGAAATTTATAAAACCATTTCGGTGAAGAGAAATATGTTTTAGTGAAATATTAACTAATAAAGCAAACTAGAATAAACAAACTTGAGTTTCATCGAAATATCGTGCCCTACCATGAGGTGTATCACCAATATGGATTCGCTGTAAAAAAGAAACAGTGCTATAGGTCGTGTCTAGCTCCATCCCTCTCTTACATTGGATTCATGAATAATTTTAAGACGACATAGTAGGGATTCTTTTTAGGTGAGAAATCAGTCAATGAATTCTCCTGCTCTAGGGCGGAGCAGGAGGGCGTGTTAGACTTTAACTGACTAAAACCCACTTCTATGTTCCATCTTTGTCTTGCATTCTAGGACTCTAGGCGGAAAGCCTAGCTAGCACATTTCAGAAGCTAACCTATGGCCCCAGTTGACTTTGGCCACTGGGGCCAGGGTTATCCGAAAGGAACTCGAGCCCCGGTATGAAGGCTAGAAGGAACGGGGTGGGTTTTCAGTCAGTATGAGTCTGGCACTATCTCCCGCTCCACAAAAGAGCGGGGGTTGTCATTGGATGATTATTGCCCACCGGAAAAAAAGTAGACTTCAGCCATGCTGGGCCTCTTCAGTTTTGCTGATATCTCTTTGAGCCGTGCGTGGATACTACGCGCCTTCTACGACGGTTACCGGACGGCTTGGGCTCGGTCTGACAGTACCAGGCGAACGGCCGGCGAGCTACCCATTACTCGCCGTCCGTAAGCGCACACCTACGGTGGTCATAACCGAATCATAGGGTATGCATAGTTAATTAACTCCAGTCTAAACCACAAAGCTTTGTAAACTGATTTCCGGCAAAGGCTTTGCTGTGTGTATAATACATACCCATACAAGTTTCTGGTCAGCTGTGCCTTTGAATAATCAAAGTACCTGACTGTACACACCATGGATTTCGAAGAGAAACATTGAACTAAACATTCCGAATTGGCAGTAGTCGGAAATTATAAGTTTGTTTGCGCTCGAACTTAACGGGAATCTCCAATCTCTACATCGAGTGATTCTACTGGAGTTACTCAATTTGAAATTTGGCTGTAAGAAGATTTCGTTTCGTTTTATTTATCCACTTAATTCCATGTACAGTACTTTTACAAACTTAACTCATCAAGGCATTCTCTACCAATCAACTTTTGGGCTAAAAAAACAAAACTAAGTATGCACAAGCAATACGTGTACATACTATTCGTAGTTATATAAAAATAACATATAGCATAGTCGGCTTTATAATGTTCCCACTGTTGGGATTCAGGACTCCTCTCTAGGAGGAGAATGGGCCGTTATCTTACCACGCGAGCCCAGTGCGGATTGGTGGATGTCACATGTCGTCTAATTTTTTGGTTCTAGGACATGCTGGTTTCCTCACGATGTTTTCCTTCACCGTTTTGAGAGCAATGTTGATGAAATAAATTACACAAAGTAATGCGCCTGGCTGGGTTTGAACCCGCGACCTACAACTCGTAAGTCGGGGCCGTTACCATTCGGCCACCACTGCTCTCACTGCTATATACAAATAGAATGAAGTATCATTGAAATTTAATTTTACCATTTTTAAAGCTGATAAATTTATTGTTTTTCATACATCTATATGTATAAAAGGAGAAACTAACTTGCTGACATATCACAGCAGATACTACTGGGTTTCGAAACATAAAATTTACTCAAGGCTTTCTTTTATGGTGTTGCGTTAGATGTGCGCAAAGGAGGGGTCTAAGAAAGTGTTAAAGTTTTATTAAAACTGTTTTGCGAACGAAGTCGCTGGTAAAGGGCAAAAAAATATACAACCACACAGGTCGATCTTTAAAGTAAAGCAACACTTGCCGAAATCAGTATATGGATGGGTGATAATCTTAAAATACCGAGAGGTCTTCGTGTTTCCGACTTCTTCGTCCTTTTTTTTTTCGGTGGGCAAAAATCATCCAATGACAGACCCGCTCTTGGGTGGAGCGGGAGATAGTGTCAGACTCTTACTGACTAAAAACCCCACCCCGTTCCTTCTAGCATTCATACCAGGGTCTCGAGTTCCTTTCGAATAACCCTCGTGTTTGGCAGTGTTTATGAGTAGTAAGAAGCTAGGAAAACTGACAACTGTCTTAGTTTTCATTAATGGGTTATGGAAGTCAGATAGGTAGTTGTTCCATGTAAAATACTGGTATTCATCTGCTACCAAAGATAAGAGGCCCCCTCCTTTACATCTTTTATTTAAATTCTTCTTTCTTATATTTTTAATTAGACTAGGCCTTCATGGCTTTTTGAGTTACCATTAAAACCTACCGTATTACCAAAAAGCACACTAATAAATACTTAGAAGCTGACCCCAATAAGGCTCGGTGGGAGGAGTTCGCATCGGCGTCGGGTCGACGATGAAGTATCTGGGACTCGTCCTCGACAGCCGGTGGAATTTCAGAGAACATTTCCGACGTCTGGCTCCCAAGCTTCTCCGGGCTGGGGCTGCTTTCAAGCGGCTCCTGCCCAACCTTGGCGGTCCAGACGCCTCCTGCCGGAGGCTCTACGCGAGGATCGTTCGGTCCATAGCCCTCTACGGGACGCCAATGTGGGCGCCGTCGCTGGCAAAGCGACCGGCGACCATACTGAACGCCTGCCAGAGGGTCATGGCAATACGGATGGTGCGGGGTTACCGCACGATCTCCCGCGAAGCGGCGAGCCTTCTGGCTGGCCTACCACTCGCGGCACCTGGAGGCAACAGTCCTTGCACACATGCACGACATGCGTGTGGAGATGCAACGCCGGGGTGAAAGTCCACTGCCAGAACATGTCAAGGCATGGCGGACAGAGCTCCGGCGGGATCTCATGGTGAAATGGCGTCAACGGCTATCGCAACCCATTGCTGGGCACGCCACGATTATGGCGGTAAGTCCCCTCTTTGAGGCGTGGCTGGAAAGACCTCACGGCGTCCTTACCTTCCGCATGACGCAGGTCCTCACCGGACATGGCTAGTTCGGGAGGTTCCTCCATCGGATTCAAGCGGAAGAGACGCCCGGGTGTCGCCACTGTGCGCAACGCCCGGAGGACACGGTGGAGCACACCGTCGAGGAGTGCCCTGTCTGGGCGGAGCATCGCCGTGCCCTCGTGGGGGCGATCGGCGGCGGAGACCTCTCTCGGCCCTGGTCGAGGCCATGGTCCGGAGCGAGGAGGAATGGCAGGCGTAGACGAGGGGTCGCGGACGGCGAGTCATGGGTAGCTCGCTGTCCGATCGTCCGGTAATGGACCGAGTCTAAGATGTCGACGGCGCGCACTGTTCCCGCGCGCCTCAAGGAGTTGTCAGCAGCAGGAGGGGCCCAGCTGGGTCGAAGCCTACTGGGGACAGGGTTGTCTGAAAAGGAGCTCGTGCCCCGGTATGAAGGCTAGAAGGAACGGCGCGGGGTTTTTAGTCAGTAAGAGTCTGACACTATCTCCCGCTCCACCCAAGAGCGGGTTTGGTCACAGATGATTTTTCCCGTCGACAAAAAAAAAACCCCAATAAGGTTGAAAAAAGACTCGGTAGATTTTTTTAGATGGGAAATCAACCAATGATTTTCTCCGCTAGGGCGGGACGTAAGGGCGTGTCAGAATTTACTGACACGCCCATCTGACTCGGCATCATCATCATCATCATCATCACAGGCTCGGCAGATGATTTGACTCAATTATATATACTACTGCTCTGGATTTACATCTACACTAAAGTTACTTTATTTGTTTGTAGGAGGTAATCTCTGAAAATGCTGGTCGGATTGCTTAATTTTTTTTCACTAATAGAAAGCTGTTTTATTCCTGAGTGACATAGGCTATATTTTATATACGCAAGCGAAGCTACGGGCAAAAGCTAGTATTGAAATAAAATACCACAACATTTTCTAAAATAAATCCATGTAACTTTACAATCTTGAATCATCATAAATAATATTGCTTTTTGACCTTATTCTATTCCATCTCCTTTGTCTTGTCTCAATTCATGCAGCTTTTATGAATCTCTTTTATCCGTACTGTTTTATTCATAGTTATGAAACACCAGCATCACGTGTAGTAAGAGCATCACGTGAGAGCCGTGGTGGCCGAGTGGTAATGGCCAAGACTTACAAGTTGTAGCTTGCGGGTTCGACCCAGCCAGGCGCATTACTTTGTGTAATTTATTTCATCACCACTGCTCTCAAAACGGTGAAGGAAAACATCGTGAGGAAACCGGCATGTCCTAGAACCAAAAATTCGAAGACATGTGACATCCACCAATCCGCACTGGGCCCGCGTGGTGGATTACGGCCCATTCCCTCTCCTGGAGAGGAGGCCTAAGTCCCAGCAGTGGGAATATTAAAAAAGGCTGATGATGATGATGACGTATAGTAAAATATTAAAGCTACCAAATCCAGATTTACATTTCATAGCATTCACGGTCATAACATTAGGATCAGCAAATATGTTTGGTCGTGCATACATAAACAAGCAACTGACAATGAATTTAATTACTTCATCGAATGATAAATGAGAGAATGCTATAATAGCAACTGGTTTACTGGTGTATTGTTGATTGTTAATTCTGATAGTGTAGTTATGAATATAATATGAACTAGTTAATCAAAACTACTTGATGATTGTTTAGGTACCGTGAGAAGGCACATAATGTTATTCTTTCAAGTATTTAATAATATAATAATAATAATATAAAATTCCACAACTATCACACAACGCCGTCTAGTCCCAAGCTAAGCAGAACTTGTGTTATGGGTACTAGACAACTGATAAACATACTTATATATTTCTAAATACATACATAATATAGATAAATTACACCTAGACACAGAACAAATGATCATGTTCATCACATAAACATTTGTTCTGGGTGGGAATCGAACCCACGACAGTCAGGGTCAGTAACCACTAGACCAAAAAGCCAGTCCTTATTTATTCCCTTTCCAAGAAAAACTCAAAAATCTAGATTAGTACTAAATTCTTTGTAATCGTTACAATTTTCAACAACTAAAACTGGTGATTTGAAACAAATCCATCCTCTTAATATAGGTTGCTTCTAGGGTAAGCATGTTTCATCGTCATATAATATATCGTTGCTTTCCATTAGTTGAGATATTGGCTAACCGCCAGCCTATTAACAGTAAAAAAAATATAGATCTCCACATTCTTTATTAATTTATATTCTTTAAACCGTTAAAAAAAATATCGATTTAAAAAAATGAAATGTTAATTACAATATTTTAATCATCAAATCCATCGTCGTCATTTGTGTTGATTCTGTCAGTTTTTACTACAGTTTCATTTATGAACTCAAATGGCGTAGATGTTTAATATTTAAATATTACCCAATAATGTTACACATCTATATAAAGGCTATCTTATTTGTGATCAATTCCAAGGAGGAACTGGCTCCTGAGATGTACATATTTATTTTACTTAGTTTAGGAGTCAAATGTTCATTTTATTTCCCTTTATCAGTATTAGTACAACTGTATCACAACAAATCTAAGAAGTACGATTTGACGTTTCATTTTTTCTATAAAAAGAGCTTTGTTTAGGCGTACACTATTTCTATTATCTTTTCCGTAAAACCATTGAATTATGAAGGTATTTTTAAATTAATCAAAACATACTTATACAATTTTTAATCAACAAATTAAAATTAAAATGTATTGCGTGTAGTAGGTCTGCCAAACGGTTCTACATAGTTGCCAGTCTTTAATATATCTGTCCATGTCATTCTATACCGTTACTGTGTGTGTTAAACGTACAAAATAATAGTAGTTTATGTGACTAGGGGATAAAGCAGTGTCTTTATGAATTCCGAACGAAACGAAGGTTGTTTAACTCCTGACCAATGCGAGGGAGTTAATAAAAAAATCTGAGTGAAGTGAGGAATTCAAGCCGCCCAAGACAAAGACAGCTTTATCCCCGTGTTGCATAGTTTACTTTTTACACCATCTGTGAGATAATTAAAAGACGATTCGGTCGATCAAATCATATATTAGAGATATATGTATAAGTATTATATTTACAAGTTCATCAAACAAACAAAATTCACTACTCCAAGATTCTATAGTTTCAATTTTCTAAAACGCTCCCAGTTCACAGTCAGTAAGCAGGTTTTATTCTATTTTCTTTTTTTTTTTGTTAGTGGCCAGTTTGAATTTCGAGTCAACTTGTTCGATGCACGTACATTTTAATTCACAATGTTGACGATTTTTGATGTTCCAAATTGAAATATCATTATTCCCTAGGGATCGGCCATACTGCATTATTTCCCTAGAGAATAATGACTTGCTTTAAGTGAGGTTTCGTATAAAACGACATTATCGAGCAGGTGGTGTAAAAAGATTATTATTATTTCCCCGAAGATTTTCCATAAAATAAAGTATCTTTATCAACAATAACATTTCACATCTGCCAACGACAGGTTGCTTGTTGCACACGACCGCGATCAGCCATTTCAATTTCCTCTTTACTACCGAATGGTTTTCAATATCTGTTCGATGACAGTTTTGTTCTCGTGACAACTTTGAAAGTAGTAAAATTGTTGTAACATCGCAACTTTCATAGAATATAATAGTTTATAATAAATAATAATATTTCACGACTATCACACAACGCCGTCTAGACCCAAGCTAAGCAGAGCTTGTGTTATAGGTACCGGACAACTGATAAATATACTTATATATTTCTAAAAACATATTAAAGATGTTTTGTATATTCCCGTCTAACGCTTAGGGATATGTTCTTTGTTTATTCAATGTTGTTTCATAGGTCTTTCTTTTATCTTCTGTTTTGTAATTTAATTTATTTTTGTAACAATACCTTGGCTATTGTAATTCTATAAAAGTAACGGCGGCGACGGTACAATATAAGGTTCAGTCCCTTTCATAGTTAATTGTTTTCTTAAATTCCAGCCAGACACGTATTAGGTATATATGTTACACGTGTTAGGTATTTATCTACAATATGTATGTATATCAGTTGTCTAGTACTCTTAATACAAGCTCTGCTTAGCTTGAGACTAGATGGCGTTCTGGAATATATGTGGAATATTATAAGTGAGAAGAGCCGCCAAACTAAAGTGGAACTGGGCAGGTCACATCTGCCGCATGTCGCAACAGAATTGGGCGAAAGTAACTACTGACTGGATTCCGAACAGCAGGAGCCGGCGACGCGGTAGGCCCAGAAGGAGATGGCGTGAGATTTGGACTCCTACCTTAAGGATTGGCCAGAAGTGGATAAGGACAGAAAAGAGTGGAATAACGGAAGGGAGGCCTTTGCCCTGCAGTGGGACACAACGGGCTCATAATAATAATAATTATAAGTGATTGTAGCCCGAACTATGGACCAATATTGTTTTAATGCTAACATCGAAAGCTGCTGCTAATTCAGCTGGCGATTAAGAATTATCAAAGGATAAATCATACGAAAAAAATCCAAACCATATATTCAAATTGTTTTTACTTCTTGTTTTCTCTTACCTACTTCACTTAACTTATTGATCAACATTTATTACCTGCCACGCATCACACTGCATGTTGCGTGTCAGCGCACCTACGCGCGTACTTGCGGGAGTGCATACATGTGTTTATTAGTAAAGTATATATCCATTAAGTGTTTAAGATCCCTACCACAGCTAACAAACGAGCTGCTGACCTTGAACACCTGAACAGATCTTCATAAATTGTATCTAAGAACCATCTCGATAACGTCAGCTTTCAAATAAAAAAATAACCACATCTAAACGGTCTATTCGCTATGTTTTGGAGTATTTGTAATTGCTGGATAGTTATCTGATAACTATTCAATCTGTAATTTATTCAATCTTTTTTTTTTTACCTTAAAGATAATGCAAATAATAAAATGAGAAAAAAATGGACCTGAAATAGCCAGTTCAGCTGAACGACAATTTCTTAAATTAATAAAAAGAGGAAAATCTTTTCGGACTTACACCATCAAAAACTAGTACATTTAGGTAGATAGATAGATATTTTCTTTATTGTACACGAAAAAAAAAAACTTCATTCAGAACTAAATATGTCAATCTTAAGACTTACCAATCGAATGGTCGTAAAGGCTTGAGATAAACGAAGATCTCAAAACTATTCGGACTTTCACCACAACTAGTAAATCTTAGGATTTACCGTAGTTCGGACTGATACAGTAACATACATATTTTTTACCGACTTCCCAAAAAGGAGGAGGTACTACGTTCGGCTGTTTGTATGTTTTTTTTTTTTTTTTTTTTTTTTGTATGTTTGTTCGTCGAATACTCCCCCAAATGTGGACGGATTTTCAAAATTCTTTTTTTGTTCGAAAGTAGATAGCTCTGAGGTGGTCCCATTATCACCAAATTAGGATCTGATGATGGGATCTTGGAGAAATCGAGGGCAACCTTCAAATTTTATAGGCTCACTTATTGATTTTCGCATATTTTATGAAGTATCTTGTGTATTTGCGTATGGTCGTCACCATCTCAGGTAGCTGGGCTGATGATGGAAGGTACAACTCCTTAACAGTAAGAAGTTACTCGAACAGGCAAGGACTGTTTTAGTAAATTGTTTTGATGTTTGATATGGCATTTGCCACATTTGTTCTCATGATCATCAAGTCATGACCTGATGCTGCAGTCAGGATAGTCTGCAGAGTACCTAAGTCCTCGACAACAAACAGCAGATATATCGAGTTTAGGCTCATTGAAAACGGCTCGATGTGTGGATAAACGTACTGCTAATAAAGAACACCGAAGTACATAGAGACCTGATGCTGAAGCCAGGAGCATCAGGAAAAGTACAAACCTTGAAATTACAGCACCGTAGTCGTGTTTGGGCTCATTTTAAACAGGACTAAATTTTAAGTTCATTGCAATGTTGACATAAATCTGGCCTGATGCTACAGCCGGGATTATCAGCATCTAGTTTAATGATTGTTTGAAAGAAGAGGGGGAGAGGATATATCGAACTGATCTGATGATGAAAGCCGAAAGGTAAATTAATGTAATCTAACCGTGTTTGGGATTATTAGAACCGTTATGAGATGCGCTCTGACTATAAGGTATTTAAGTTTGACTGAGGGGTACTTTTTAGTGGTGGTACCGTAACTAAAAAGTGTAAAATAAAAAAAACTTTTTACAAAAAAAATATAACCGACTTCAATGATAAAAAACACTGAAAAGTATCAAATAACTTTAATTTTAGAAGTCGGTGTTAAATAACGAAGAGACTAAACTATTAAAGAAACACCGACTTCCAAAATTAAAGTTATTTGATACTTTTCAGTGTTTTTTATCATTGAAGTCGGTTATATTTTTTACAGTACAGTACCCATACAGTATATTAATTAGCTTAACCACAAAATAGATAGGTACAGAAGTCAATCTCATGAATGTACTTCATTTTTACACCTTTGCTAGGCGATCACGCTAGGATTAGCGCGTTGCGCCGAACTGTACGAGTGCGACCGTGTGATTGAGTAGAGATATCGTGTCCGTGAGCGGTGTCTATAAGCGCTTTGTATGTAGATTATCTTCTGTATCTATCTCTTTTGTGGCTTAACGCCTGCAGTCTAGTATCGTATGAGCACATATTTATATTGTCCTGACACATTCATCACGTTTCTTAATTAACGTTGTTTTAAAAAATGGAAAACAAAACTTATTTAATGTTTCAGTAAAAATATGACGGTATATTTTGATGCACAGTGTGTGACCGCATATTTACGATTTCGTAGAAACGTTGGGCGTTTAAATGGGAAAATAATTTTCGTGGAAATTTCATTACTACTGAAACTTTTCGGAATAAAATACTACTGCATGAATTTAAATAAATCCATCAGTGACTGATTGAAATGCATCAACTTAATGTATCGGTAGCTGATGTGTCATCAGCCGTCAAATTACTGGTTCGGACGGTGAGTAAAGGGTAGCTCGCTGTCCGGTATCTGTCCAAGCCGAGCCTCAGAGATGTTAGTCGAACAGCGTCGACGCCTACTAGGCTATGGTGACTTCTGAAAAGGTAACTCGTGGTTTTAGAATGCAAAGGCTAACTGAAGAAAGAACGGTGTGGTACCAAACCGGTAATTGATTGGACCGAGCCACAGACGGCGAGCTACCCATTGCTCGATGTCCGCAAGCCCTTGTCTACCGTGGCTGGTAATCAGGGTCGGGGTCTCATCGGCTGGGGCGTAAGGATGTTCGTTCCCTCACGCGTACCGCCTCCTCCTTCGCTAGCACTACTGCTTTGCAGAAGGAGGCGACTACCTGCCATTCCTCCTCGCTCCAGACCATAGCCTAAACCAAAGCCCGGCGCGTGACATCGCTGCGGTCTATACCACCACCAGGACAGCGCGGTGCTCTGCCTAAGCGAGGTATATCTCCAGCACATTCTCCACTACGTCCTCCGGGGCGGTCCACACAATGGTGTTATTATTTGTGTTACAGTTTTAAAGCAGACAGCCAACGCTGAAAACCAGCGCTGTGAGCTCATCGCATTATGCGTGAGGCCGCAGCTTTATGCTGAGCGTTCGGCCGTTTTATGCGGATGTGACGCATATCTTCCCCATCGATTGATGTTATGTTTGTTAGCTAGATTTAAGATTGCGTCTTCTTTCGCGTAAATAAACTGTTTTTCTTTCATTATTTCTTACAGACGACTGTTTTTCTTTTTATTGTGACAATTTGTAATGATTATAAATGTGACTATCGTGTATTTGTAGGTATTATGTCTATGAAAGTCGAAATAAATGATTAATTTTGTTTACTGATAAGAACTGATGTTAAACAATGGTAGAATGGGCAAACTATGTTTTATTTCGCAATTATGTAATAACTAAATGTTGGTGATACATGTTGATTGATTAAATATAATTAATACTTTCCAAACTTTCATTTAATTAATGCTGTTAACAAAATATTAGAATTACTCGCATTTCAAATGATATGGTAAATGTCAATGTGATACTAACTACTGATTTTTTTTCACCTACTGGTAATATAGGTATAGATATATCAGCTATAGGTTTGTAGATAAACATTATAGGCTATACAATTTTTTTTTAAATATATGCGAACCCTGAATGTAGTTTTTTCAGAATCAGTAACTGAATCAATACCAATAATTTTTACACCATGTTACAAGTTGGACATCACGCTACACTAAGTACAACACAGGTCATAGCGGGCATTAGACGCCAGGGTTTACCTCTATTGTTTGGACCATGTATTTGTGCGGATAACCAGGTAACAACCAACCAGAAATTTTGTACCTAGATTCTTTCGGAAAAAACTAGATACGTTTCGGGTTTCGCATATACTAAAACCGATGTTGTATACAAATATTGGACAGTGGCTCTATATTAAAATTTGGTCCTTCATGAATGTGAACCAATCTTGCAAACGAATGTACCTACGTTTACAATACATTAGTTTTCATGTTTTCAGTCAATTTCTTACCACAATTATATATTACTCACAAAATGAAGACAGCCAAAAATATTAGATGTTTACCTGAAACAAACAATTAAAAAAATTAATAATACAATCAATATTAAATTTTAAAAATCTGTCTATACATATAATAAATCTGTAGAAGTTTTCAGTCGTGCGCGCATCACGTAAAATGTACGAAATCGATGTAAATAAGTTTTATACATTAAAATTGTGTGTTCAGAGAGCGAGTGGTTAACAAAATGATAGAGATGGGTGACATGAATGAACGAAGTATAAATGAAAGCTGGAATGAGATGGCAGAGTGTATTAGACATGCAGCGAAAGATATTTTGGGAGAAACGAGAGGAAAGGGCACAATAGATAGGGATACATGGTGGTGGTCGATAGAAATTCAGAATGTGTTGAAAGAGAAGAAAAGAAAATTTAAGGAATGGCAGCGTGTAGAAGTGGGAAATAGTAGTCTAAAAGCTGAAAAAAAGAGTGAGTATGATCTTTTGAAAAAGAAAGCTAAGAAAGCCGTGGCATTAGCAAAAGCAAAAGTCCAGGAAAAACTGTACCACACACTGGACAGTCCTGCAGGCCAAAAAGACCTTTATCGGCTTGCAAATACAAGAGAGAGAATGAGGGGTCAGGTAAGATGTGTAAAGAATGAAGCTGGAATGGTCTTATCAGATGATGAAAAAATTAAAGAGAGGTGGAAGGACTATTGTGAAAGACTGATGAATGAGGAAAATAATTGGAATGGAATTTTAGAGAATAAACCAGTGAATGTAGGGTTAGTGAGAACGGTTAGTATGGATGAAGTCAGAATAGCAGTGAATGGAATGAAGAATGGTAAAGCCATTGGTCCAGATGGAATACCAGTTGAAGTGTGGAAGTTATTGCGAGTGGATGGTTGGATGTGGTTAGCTTTGTTCTTCAATAAGTTGTTGCAGGAAGAGGCCATACCTGATGATTGGTGCAGCAGTTCCTTGGTGCCGATCTTTAAAAACAAAGGTGATGTGCTCGAGTGCAACAATTATAGAGGAATAAAGCTAATGTCACATACTATGAAAGCCTGGGAGAAAGTTATTGAAAGGTGACTGAGAGAAGAGAGTGAAATTTCGCAGAACCAATTCGGTTTTATGCCGGGTCGGGGTACAACGGATGCCATTTTTGCTATACGCCAATTATGTGAGAAATACAGAAGTGTGCATAAAAACTTGCACATGGTATTCGTTGACCTCGAAAAGGCATACGACCGGGTACCTCGTGAGGTTCTGTGGTGGGCCCTTAAGGAGAAAGGTGTGCCTGGGAAGTATGTGCAGTTGATCCGAGCGATGTACAGTCGATGTAATACCCGGGTCCGGTCTACAGTTGGCACCACTGACAGCTTCAATGTGGCTGTCGGCTTACATCAGGGGTCGGCCCTCAGCCCTTAACTCTTCCTGATGATAATAGACGCTCTGACGTCGGACATCCAGGAAGAGGCTCCCTGGTGTATGTTGTTTGCCGATGACATTATTCTGGTTGCCGAGAGTGGCCTAAAGGTCCAGAACAGATTGGAGGTGTGGTGGCACAGAATGGAGAGTGTTGGCCTGAAATTGAGCAGAACCAAAACAGAGTATTTGTTTTGCGATTTCGGCGGTCTCTCCAATCCTTCAAAGCCTTTAGCTCTCGCCGGAACGCCCATACCGATCTGTTCCGACTTTAGGTACCTAGGGTCGCTCGTCCAAGGGGATGGTGAGGTAGACCGGGACGTAACACATCGGATCAACGCAGGATGGATGAAATGGCGACAGGTCACGGGAACCACTTGCGCCCCAGGGATTCCCCTCAAGTTGAAGGGTAAAATCTACAAGTCCGTGATAAGGCCTGTCGTACTGTATGGATCAGAATGTTGGGCTGTGAAAAAGAAGGATGAAAAAAGATTGCATGTAGCAGAGATGAGAATTTTAAGATGGATGTGTGGTGTGACAAGAATGGATAAAGTGAGAAATGAGTATATTAGGGGAAGTTTGAAAGTGGCGCCAGTGACTGAAAAGCTGAAAGGAAATCGTTTGTCTTGGTATGGTCATGTGAAAAGGAGGGACGAAACGCATGTTGCTAAAAAAGTTATGAGTTTACATGTGGATGGATGGAGGGGGAGAGGGAGGCCAAAGAAAAGATGGATGGATTGTGTGAGAAGTGATATGAAAGAAAAGGGAGTTAGTGATAGCATGACGAGTGACAGGACAGAATGGAAGAAAAAAACGTGTTGCGCCGACCCCAAATAAAACGGGACAAGGGCAGGAAGATGATGATGATGACGTTAAAATTGTGTGTCATCGTCATCATCATCATTTCAGCCGATAGACGTCCACTGTTAGTCAAAGTCAAAGTCAAAATATTTTATTTCACTTAGGCCTACATGGCCACTTACGTTAGAAGCTAGTGCACGGTTCCAAATTGGTCGTTTCCTATGAAGAAAAACCGGCAAGATACTTCATGGTTACTCTTTTAAAAAAGTGGTTGCTATTACAATATTGATAGATATTATGTAAGAACAGTGTAGACCAATCAACATTGTACACAAAAGCACAAAAAAAAAATAACATAATAAATTTGAAAAAAAGTAAGTCGTCATAGGAAGTAATCTAAGGATTCGTGGATTATACCACTGTATAATCCACGAATTCTCACATTCACTTTAAAAAGAGGCTATATAAAAAAAAGCAGGAAAAATAAATTATTACAACTTTCAATAAAATGTTAATAAAATAAATTATTAACAAATTTGAGGTAGTTGAAATCTAAATAATAAAAAATTATATTGCAAAAGCAATGTGTTAGAGAAAAACAAAATGTATAGGTTTTTTTATTTGAAAGCTGACGTTATCGAGATGGTTCTTAGATACAATTTATGAAGATCTGTTCAGGTGTTCAAGGTCAGCAGCTCGTTTGTTAGTTGTGATAGGGATCTTAAACACTTAATGGATATACATATACTTTACTAATAAACACACATTGTATGCACTCCCCGCAAGTACGCGCGTACGTGCGCTGACAAACAACATGCAGTGTGATGCGTGGCAGGTAATAAATGCTGATCAATGAGTCAAATGAAGTACATACGAAAAAAAAAATTGAATATATGGTTTGGATTTTTTTCGTATGATTTATCAAAAACACTTAAAATAAACTAAGTATACCTAACACAAAATTTGGCTACGATGGAGCGACATAATCTAAATTGAGATAAAGCTCCTTAATACAGTTTTTTTTTTTATTATTGACAGGTTTGCGCTTGACCGCTATCTCACCTGATGGAAACCGACAATGCGGTCGACGATGGAACGTGCTTACCTAGAAGAAACCTAAAAAAAAAACTGCAGTATACTTATTTATTACCTAATCATGTTTTGATTAGAGATTATCTTATGGACTCTGATAAGAAAATACGCTATACACTGTTTATTGCCGATAGATAATTAATCGACGAAATCAAATTAACCCCTGACTCGACTGTTTTGATATAAATACGTAAACAGATATAAGAAAAGTCAAGAGGCATCATCAGAAGCAAAAACATCAGCTTAGCATTCTAATAAATACTAGTGCAGAATTAATACGCGACTGCATCGCTTGTGTCCGTCATAACGAGTAACAATTTAACTCAGTGCTCAAAATGTGGAAAGTAACAGTCCTATTAGCGTTATTGAGTGCGGTTCGAGCAGCTAACATAAATGATATTTATGGAAACTACACAGCTGTAGCTATATTTTCAAATCATGGATCTGTAGATGAAAATGATCCACCCGTGTGTGTATATCTCACCCTGTCCGAGGACAAACGCAACAGCAAATGCTCCTGTGCTGATGGTAATATTTGTACATTAGTGGAGTTAAAAGCGATAGAACGTCTTCCTTTCTGGCTGTCTGGACCAGGCTCAATATCAATGCCTATGCTTGCCGTGGATAATTTCACTGATGCCACTGCTCTCAGGAACGTCACCTGCCATTGTATAGACGAGGACACTAACCGTAAAATTATTAAGAAGATAAACGACAACTATATAATTATGAGTGATGACGTACCTAACTTCGCTGTAGAGAAATATATGCTGATGGCGAAGACGTTACCTAGCAACGCGGAGTTGGAGCATGACATAACACTTATAGATGAAGTCAAAAATAAGAGGGGATCCAAAATCTGTACTCGGGAAGTGCGTATGCGATTTCTTTCTCAACTTTAAGTAGTTTTCTGAAATACACCTACCTAATAAATAATTAGATTGATGGCGAATTTGGTAGATATAGTAAAATAAATATTAGAAGAATAATCTGAAATAGCAATAAACAGTGGACATCAGAACGTCATTATAAAGCGTGATGGGAAAAGACAAAGCGGTAGACAAGCTAGAAGTTAAGAAGGGACAAGAAGAGTAAGGAATACAAAAAATTAAAACAGTCGGAAGAAAAATGTGTGTCACAACTTTACAAGAAATCTGAAGAATAAACTGGAAAATCCGATTTTCATCACCATCGTGTGGACCGAAAGACATTTGCTGATAGACATATGCTTCCCTCAAGACTTAAGAATCCATAGACGTGTACCTGCCTCTACACGGTCTAGAGCCCGTTCACTCATCATTGTCAATATCATCATGAGTTAAATCGCTTCCGTTTTCTTTGTTCTTTTACCAAAACTTGTTACAAAATGTTTTTTGAGTCTTGGTTTTTTTGAAATTTATGTTATATGTGTCCTTACCTTACCTTTTTAGAGCAGTGATGACCGAGTGGTAACGACCCCGACTTACGTGCAAGCGCGGTCGCGAAAAATATAGAAAAATATTAAATTTTTAAAATCATATCTGTTGTATTGTCATTCATTGGCGGCTGCCTCGCTTCTGCAGCGCGTCAGGGATGTTCGCGGACGTGCGCATTGACTGTTTTTATGCCTGCATGCGCAAAAGGGCGACCTCGATAGCGAGCAGAGTGCGGGGCAGCGGCAACAGTCTTCTTACCGTTGTTGCCAACAGGTTGGATGGTCCTTTCTTGCAGCACTGGCAGGCCTTACATGCACCCGTATACAGGGCGTGGGGCAGGTAAATTATGACTGTACCTTTGTTCATCTGATTACTGACATTTGTATCTTTATTCCACGACATTTATTTGAATGACATTTTTATCTTTATTCCATGACATTTAATTTACTGACATTTTATTATTATTGTATGACATTTTTATTTGTTGTTTTCATGCCGTTTAATTCTTTGACATTTTTAAGTTGTAATCAATGATATTTTATTTATTTGACATTTTTAATGAATGATTATAAGAATTACCAATGTTATTTTATGGAAAGAGTGTATAACAGTTTAATATTATTGAGCGTCTGAACCATGTCTGAACTAACATAGTAATAAGGGATACTAACATATAATGTGGACCAAAAGTTGTCTTTGAATAAATAAATTATTATTATTATTAATACTTTAATACCTTATTTTTGACAAAATCATTCGCCAAATATTAGCATGTTTCTTCTAAATGCGAATGCGAATGTTAAAGAATCTGAAAATATTCGCGGATGCGAATGCGAATATTCGTTACATCACTAATTGCCACTTAAGTTTGGCGATTCTTTGTGCCATGTTGGCAACCTTGGTTCTCCTGCGGAAAAGGTGTGTAACTTGATTTAATTACTTAGGCTTTGTTTCATCACGATCGATTGACTATGTCGAAAGATTTTTTTTCACAACTATCACACAACGCCGTCTAGTCTCAAGCTAAGCAGAGCTTGTGTTATGAGTACTAGACAACTGATAAACATACTTATATATTTCTAAATACATACATACATATATAGATAATTTACACCCAGACACAGAACAAATGATTATGCTCATCACATAAACATTTGTCCTGAGTGGGAATCGAACCCACGACCTCCGGCATAGCAGTCAGGCCCACTAACTACTAGACCAACAGACCAGTCAAAAATATACTAAATTCATTAACTGTTAGGCGGCACGAAGTTCTCCGGGTCAGCTGTACATGATTATATTGTTTTACGAGTCTAACTAAAAAAATGCTAACGCGCTACAGCATCGCGACTGTATCGATGCGAACGCGCTACAGCATTGCTTCAAAAAGTCACCGTGGGCGGGGGGGGGAGCCTAAACCCAGCCAAGCCCTTTTTTTAATTTTTCCCTGAAATCTGTAAAGATATTTTCTCTTAAAATTGCCAATTGGAAACTTGGGTTTTCTTGAAATCTATGCGTTGGTTAACCGTGCGACAGTATCGCTACTAAGGCAAGTTAGTCGCATTTGCAAGCGCTGTAGAAAAGATGCCAACGCAACGGATGCGAATGAGCTATAGCATTGCTACAAAAAGATGCCAACGCAACGGATGCGAATGAGCTATAGCATTGCTACAAAAAGATGCCAACGCGTTACTAACGCGCTACAGCATCGCGACTGTATCGATGCAAACGCGCTACAGCAGCATCGCGACTGTATCGATGCGAACGCGCTACAGCATTGCTTCAAATTTACTGTGGGCGAGGGGTCTAAATCCAGCCAGACACTTTTTTTTACATTTTTCCCAGAATTCATTACTAAACATATTTTTTCTTCAAATTGCTTAGTGGAAACTTGAATTTTCTTGAAATCCATAGGTTTCCATCTAGGTTTGTATCTAGTAAATATTGTTTGGTGAGACCAATGTAATTGGAATATGGTTTGGAAAATTGATATTGTTGCCAGAATTAAAGGGATTTGGCTCTGAAAATCTTTCAAGGGTACTGAAAGTAAGCTAAGTTGTAAAGTCCAAAGTTTTAACTTTTGTGACAAAAACCACTGTTTTTATTTATTTATTTATTTAAACTTCATATACAGTAGTGGTACATAGGCGGGACTTAATGGAACAAGGCATTCTCTCCCAGCTAAGCATCAAATTTAACAATTTGTACACACAATAATAAAAAAACAGAAGAAGGAAACAGAAGAATAGTACAAAAGTGATGCTTACTTCTAAAGAAATCTCTTCCAGCATACCTGCGATAAGAAAATTGGAGAAAAAAAGAGATGAAACTGTGTGTAAAAATAAAAGGAAAATAGTACACACAAAAATAGCTAACATTGGAAAAATATAACATTAAAAAAATATATATACTCGTACTAATATAATAATATACATAGACGTAGTAAAATAAATATCACAATTTTTTTATTCAATATTAGTTTTCGTTAGTAGCTAAATTGAAACCATTATCATTTCAATCTAAAGACGTCCACTGCCGGACATATGCCTCCTCCAAGTGTCGCTATAACCTATCCTTTGCCTCTCGCCTCCATCGGATACCCTAGGGTCGCCCTCATTAGGTCAACTGAATTGCCTGCTGACAACAAAAAATGTTTTTATCATCATCATTATCATTTTGACCGAAATACGACCACTGCTGAACAGAGGCCTCCGACAAGTGTTGCCACAACGAACGGTCTTGTGGGTTTCGCATCCATCAGATACTCGCGACCCTCGCGAACTAAAATGAGTGTCCTGGAGACCTGAAATACAGGGTTTCCCTAGTTTAGGCTACAGTCCACTCCTATATTCAACTATATGTAAAAAATGAAATAATTTGTGGTGGAAATAAACAAACCAATTTATTTATTTAAAATGTTGGTTTAAATTATTTACAAACTCTTCTTCGGTATAGGGCAATTGCGTAAATTTATCGCATTATATTTATTGGAACATCGCGCTGATCATGTAATAATTCATGAAAAATCAATACATGGCGCGGGTGCTGAGACCCTTTCGAGAAAGGCTTAGCGAGACTTATCCATGTTACGTGTCAATCCCCAGAAATATCAATATTTACTCATTTGGCTGGTTTTATTCGATATTTTCAGGATTACTTAACCCTTCAGATACCGTCAATTAGAGACACAATAGTAAGACAATAGATGCGCGGCCACCGGTGGTCGCTTGGGGATTCATGAATTGGTTGTATGTTTATGTACCACGGTTTCCAAACTTTTTTTTTCTATGTGAAGCCGATTATTTGCCTGAAATAACAACTACTACTAATAGTCTAGAAAATATACTTGTTTGATTCTAAATTCAGGAATTGATGACTTGATTCCACCATCTCACTTCTACCATCGGACAAGCCGACAAACGGCGAGTATCCACCCTTATGTTGTTGAAACCTCTACGGTCCGAACCAAGCGTTTCGCCTCGTCGTTTATACTACGTACATCGAGGGACTGGAACGAATTGCCTGCTGCGGTCTTCTAGTCCTATTATAATTTAGGTGTCTTCAAGGCAAGAGTGAATAGGCTCTTAATAAACTAGTGCGCCTCACCATCAACGATTGCATCACTGTTTACCATCAGGTGGGATCGCAATCAAGCACTAGCTTATATAAATTAAAAAAAAAAAACTATTTAAAATAAAATATGAATACATAGATAATTGTCAAGTTTGTTTAACGAAGGTAAAACTTTAACTTCATATCGTCTACGTTTACTTGACATGAACTCAACATATTATTAGATCTTTTACAAACGTTTAAATAGAATTTGTGCTCAGTTGTTATCTATTAATTTAATATTTTTTTTCCTATGTTTGATGTAAATCTAATTAAATTTTTATATGCATACAACTTTATTAAAATATTTTTTTTTTAATATAAAAACCACAGTCGGATCCGTCTTGAACATAGTTTTTAAAACTGTAAATTACACGAACTATATGCAATTATACAACTTCTGCACGATTTAAAGTATACGTTGAAAATGCTTGAAATTAATTAAGGTGGGTACGTAACCCAAAGGTTGACTGGAAGAAAATGCCTTAAGGTGGTGCATCACGACTCACATTTTCACTATTTTTCATACAACCGCTCATAACTGATTATGACGTTATTACACACTTTTCATTAGATATTTTGGAAACACAGTATCTTGTGGATATTATCTAGGTTTCTAAAGAAACCAATTTCTAAATTTGTGTAAAACTAATCCAGTAAAAATCTCTGAAAATGTCCTGTTTTGTATGAACTTTGACACTTCATAATTTGCCTAAAAATTAAAAAGTAAAAAAAGTAATCCTCTAGAGACCTTGCAAATTTTATTAAGATTCTAAATGATGACAACTTTTTCCAAAAACTTTTAAGGGTTTAAAAAAAAACAGCTATTTTCTGGAGCAAGTTTTGTGAAATTTTCGAGTAAATCTCGGAATTACCGAATACTAACAGAGTTTCCAGGCGTTATCTCTCTTTTTTTGCGTTGCCTTTTCGTCAAACATCGCGTTGGATTGCATTAAATGATGTAACAAGCTTTTAAACCATTTTCGACGTTTACGATAAGCGAGTGGAGAAGGACCCTCTTAAGCATTAAGTCCGCCTCTGTACTTTTGTGTGCAGTGTAAAGTATAAAATAAATAAATATACATATAAAGATGAACTAGGTTAGGCATTTTCAAATAGGTTAGGCATTGAAGGTATTTATTTCAAACATTTCTGGTAAAGAATCACAGATCAGATTTAGGCATATACAGGGATTTTTGTAAAACACAAACAACCTTGCTGGACAGTATTACTAACTTCATAAACAACAACTTTTGTTCTATGACTTTTTTCAAAACATAATACATTTACCAAAAACAATCCTTCAATATTTCCTGGTTCTATTCGGCGGAGGTGCTCCCCCTCCGCTTTTGTATTATCGCTTGCTTCGCATAGAATTCGTAATATTAAATAATTTTTATTTTAGAATGAAAATCTGATGAACAAAAATATGATGAATTTTTAAAAGTCATAGAGGAAAATTTGTTGTTTATGATGTTAGTAACATAGTCCTGAGAGGTTGCCAGTGTTTTACAAATAACCCCGTATAGCAATTTCTTTAGATATGTATTAGAAATAAGATATAAGATAAGCCATTTTTGTCAAAAAAATACTAATACTAATCTTATATTACACTCCTTTAAGGAACGACCTTGTCTGACCTTTAAGTCAGACTTTTGGTCGGTAACATACATAACTCATAAAATATCCCTGCAACCTTTTCGTTCAGAAAACCCATTATAACATGAATACATTCCACATACATATGTTCATGACATATTTGTCACAGCAGCATTCAGGTTAAACAAATTTACATATATATTTATTGATACAAAAATTATTTTACAATAGTTACCTTTCGAATACCGTAATTGCTGACACAATAGAAAGACGTTCATAGTCGGCCTTATAATGTTCCCACTGCTGGGACTTAGGCCTCCTCTCTAGGAGGGGGAATGGGCCGTAATCCACCACGCGAGCCCAGTGCGGGTTGGTGGATGTCACTTGTGTTCAAATTTTTGGTTCTAGGACATGCCGGTTTCCTCACGATGTTTTCCTTCACCGTTTTGAGAGCAGTGGTGATGAAATAAATTGCGGTTTAATGAATATTCCGAAAATTCTTGATTAAGTATCCTGGGGTTGTAGGCAAAAAAACTACACTTCTGGACACATCTATTGGCCCACCTTGTATTTTCAGTTTCGCTTGGTCCTAGCTAAAATTTTAAATTAGGTCGAGCAAAAAGTTTTTATGCAGTTTTGAACCTGGCACATTCACAATTTCATTCAATAGTCTTTTTTTGAATTTCGAACTCAGAATTTAAAGAAACAAAAGACAATTTGGAGCCTGTTTGTTGATATCAAACAATCGAATACTAAGAAAACTTGGTTTTATTGGTTTACTTGGATTTAATTCTTGAAAAAGTGATTGATATCTTTGATTTTGCAACAAACATTACTTATTCTTAACATTACGGTGAGGTTCTATCAATAATCTACGGATACTTCACCTGAAGTCGCCGCTCAAGCTGTGGCACTTATTTAGGCCGGACACAGCCAAAGAAACGTGAGTGCTCAACTTAATTTAAGTCGATCTGCGGTCCGAAGTGTTTATCGGAGGTACCTAGAGACTGGCGGCTTTGTTCGTCGCCAAGGAAGGCCACGATCTCGGGTCACAACTGAAAGGCAGGATCGATTCATCGTGACGACCAGCTTGAGAAATCGTCACCTTACCTCCATTGAGATACAAAACCAACTTCGCGACTTCCACGGAGTATCTGTGAGCGCTCGAACTGTTCGGAGAAGGTTAAAAGAACGCGATATGGTACCACACAAGCCAGCCAATGGACCCAAACTAACGCGAGCCCACCGAACAGCGCGCCTTCATTTCGCACGCAGTCATTTAAATTGGACACAGCAATATTGGAGCCGTGTACTCTTTTCTGATGAGTCTAAAATTGTGTTACATGGCAATGATGGAAGGAAGAAGGTCTACCGACGTAAGGAAGAGCGTTTCGCACAATGCTGCTTTGAAGAGAGGGTTGCTTATGGCGGTGGCTCATGGACTGTCTGGGGCGGTATATCCGCGAGCGGCAAAACTCAACTTGAGGTTGTTACAGGACCACGGCTGCCAACATTAAATGCTGAAAGGTACATTCGTGAGTGCTTAGAACCTCACGTGATACCATACGCGGACTATGTGGGCCCAAATTTCCTTTTTATGCATGATAATGCAAGAGCCCATGCAGCCGGCATCGTCAGGGAATATCTTTGGGATGTGAACATCACAGTTATGGACTGGCCAGCCAGAAGCCCAGACATAAACCCCATTGAGCACATGTGGGACGAGCTAAAAAGACGTGTTAGGGCTCGTCAGCCAGTCGCCCAGACGATGCAGGAGTTGAAAACTGCCATAGAAGAGGAATGGGAGATGATCCCTCAAAATTTCATAGAGCGGTTGATAAACTATATGCCTAATCGTATGAGAGCTGTGGTAGATGCCCATGGAGGCAACACGCGTTATTAAACTAAACCTTTATTTGATAAAACATGTTTTTTATTCAAAAACCAATTGCCTTTAACAAGGCGCATATCCGACTTGTTAGGCGTAGCAGTATTTGAATTCAGAATACCATACGACATGGAGTCGTATGGTATTTTGAATTCAAATTTAAAACAATACGATCGAAAAAGATGGTAAAATGTATCGGGTTTAAAACTGCATCAACAGTTTTTGTTCAATCTAGCAATCATATTTCGGTAGGGGCCATCGAAACCTAAACTCTAAGGTGGGCCAATAGATGTGTCCAGAAGTGTATATTGGAATAGTATATTTTGATACAAGTGGAGCAAGTTTTTCATTGCGACTGACGCAGAATTCGCCTGAGCCATAGGCGAAGGTATTATGGAGCTGAATGCTGCAGTGACGAATTTCCACGTGTATCTGACTACGTTTTTCAATGCACTTACAAAGAAATAAATAAACTGGGTGGACCGGAGACTCGTGAGGTTTGCTTAGCGCCCCGCCTGATACAATAAATTATGGCAGGGGCGAGCTCATTCACTTTTCCGCACTAGTGCAGAAAACAGCAAATTACGTGCTTAAAGGCGTTAAGGATAAGAGAGGGTTTTTGAATAAGTATATTGAAAATAAATTTAGGGTGGCAAGTAGATGAGGGATTAATCGAAAAAAAAAAGCGCATGGCCTTTAACATCTCTTTGAAGCGTGCGGGCTCGCTCCTTGCTCGCTTGAACGGTGAGCGACCTATTGCTCGTAGTTTACAAACCCGAGTATTAATTAACTATGCTATGAAACTAATAACAGTTAAGATAACAAAATAGTTCAAAACATTAGTTAGAAGCTGTAACTTTCCGTTTAATAAACTGAACGATCAAGGTTTCCAATCAACTAGAAGTAGAACATAAACGTGGCGAGTCACGTGTTTAGTAGAAAACGTGTGACGTGAAGTTCATCACGTAACTAACTACGTCGCAAGTAGCAAGAAACCTCATCATAAACTGGGAGCAAAACAATAAACTTATTTACTTTACTTCAGGTTCTACTTCTGGAGAAGTAATAGTTTCATTTTGCCACACCCTTCCACAGGTTTTGAGGTAGAACACCTATATAGTATATAGAGTTATTTGTAAAACACTGGCAACCTTTCAGGACTATGTTACTACTGTCCGGACCGAGCCTCAAAGAGTTGTCAGCAACAGCATGGGCCCAGCTGGGTCGAAGCCTACTGGGGTCAGGGTTATCTGAAAGGGAGCTCGAGCCCCAGTATGAAGGCTAGAAGGAACGGGGTGAGTTTTTAGTCGGTAAGTTTCTGACACTATCTCCCGCTCCGCCCAAGAGCGGGGGTTGGCATTGGATGATTATTGCCCAACAAAAAAAAGGATTATGTTACTAATATTGTCACCCTCCCTGCTAAACTGTCCTAACTAGCAATTGATATTTTTCCAGGGCGACCGTTTTTCGGTCGGGCGTTAAAATCTTGTTCCAATAGTTGAGTTGTAGCCACGGAGGTTGTAGCTTTATTTATGAATTAATAAGTTTTTTATTTTTATCTTGGCTTATTATTTATTAAGTGTATTTCCTATCTTCTTCCTGATCTTTTCGTTTCAATGGACTCAAACTATTTTTTTCTGAACAGTATTTGGCAACCTGTACAGCTCTGTTGTTGGCCTCGTATACATCCTGAAAAGAGTAGAAGGTTGTGCAGGATGGGCGGCATACTCAATGTATGACTCATACTCAATGTATGTCTTATGTTTTTTAATTACTTATTCCATTTGCAAAATTACCAGTACAGATTAGTGCTATGCAGACTTCTTATGGGATGTGCAGAGTGTATTTTTTCTTTGAAGTGCTTTTTTTAAGTGGGGTATCATCCAATGACTTTTCCCGCTCTTAGGTGGATCTACAGGGGAGTTTTACTGATTAAAACTCACTCCAGCTCCCTAGCCAAATTACAACCGTTTCTTTTGCGTCTTACGCCTTGAGTTGGCCACGCCCTCGATTCTTTTGTTCTGACCACGTGACTGAGCATTGAGATGACGTCATTCCCGTACATTTCAAGTATTCTACTAGCGTTAACGATTGCAGATGAACAACTTGGCTAGGGGTACTGTTCTTTCTTTGCCTTCTTTCTAGGGCCCCGGAGTACACTTTCGCACAGACCATGGCCCTAATAGGCCTCGAACTTCTTTGTAGTAATGTTCAATAGATTTTATTCCCTGTCTTTATCTCCACAAGTTCATCTGTAAATTTAACAAGTAATCTTACCGTTAAGATAACTACAGCTTATCGTAGCAAAACTATAAAACTGTTTTGTACAAGTCCAGATAGAAAACTAAATCCTAGTTTACGTGGCTGAGACGCGGATTGCTCTGCCACCATAAAAACGCCAATAAAAGGATTGTAGTGTGTCCAAGTTATGGAAAGAACGGGTTCTTGTAGTTAAGTCTAAAAGAGTGTCTATGTAGTTTCTTTCACCTTCTTCTCCATAGAGATCTACGCTTTGGAACATGCAATTTAGCTTTGCGATTTTTTTTACTGACATTTTGACAATTCAAAAGTGCCTGTTATTTAACTATTTGAAATAAACGTTTCTGATTTCTAATTTCTGTGTCATAAAGGCTCGTCCAAACTGTGGCATGTAGTTACAGTATTGGTTCTTTTAGCAACTAACATTCATGAACTACGAAAAAAAAGTATGACGGCCTTCCCCGCTGATGACGTCTCCATGTGACGCTTACAGAATAGCCAAGTTGTAAAAAAACATATTTTTAAATTGAGGCACAGTGTTATGAAAAAATCGTTCAAGTGTGAGTTTGACTCGCGCACTGATGGTTTCGTACAAACTCACCTATGTAAACAAATTCATTTCCCATTGAGTTTCGAAGATTTTTACAAATCGCATTTAATTTTCTTGTGACGTAACTACAAATTAACAGCTTCCAGAGTTTTTTCTTTATTTGTTCTATAAAACCTTGCTTCATGTCTAATTTCAGGATTCTAGACCGGCAAAAAATACCCTATATTTTGATTTTTTTGCCAGAGTCAGTGTTTAGATTTCAGTGACCTAAAAGTTTAATTTTTTCACGGCTCCGTGGGGTAGCAGATCTGAGTATTTAATATTTATTTCAGCTTCATATCTCCACGCGTTCTTGAGAAAATGAAAAAACAAGCCAGACAAATAACAAAGTGATCCTATAAAGAAAATAAGAAAAACAATGAACGAAATAATGCAATCTTAAAATTACGAGTAGCTTACAGTCACATTCGCGCAAAACGGCCGAACGCGCAGCATAAAACCGTGACCTCCGTGGTTTCTGTTTTGCCAAACTTAACCCTAAAAATGTGTAAAAAAAACATGACTACACACTTTCAACAAGCCAGTCACAAATCGCTGTTCCCTGTGTTTTAAGCCCATGATATTCTTTGCTTCTCGGTTTGCGAGCCATTCCCTTGAGTTTTGAACTTAGCTTTGCGAATAGGAGGCTGCGTTATATCAATAAGATTTACGTTAGCGGCAAACCCAAGATTCTTTCAAGGGTTTATACTTGTACCTTGGTACTTCAAAACATTGGTGTTGTTTTTCATCATACGGCCTTGTACAGATTTCAACTTAGCAAGACTGTTTTAAGTACCTACCTACCTATCTACTAAGCGTGCCCCATCGTCGACCACATCACCGCTTACCATCAGGTGAGATTGTGGTCAAACGCGAGCCTATCAATAATTAAAAAAAATCTATAATTTATTCGCTTGGGGGAGGTCTATGTCCAACAGTGGACGTGTATCGGCTGAAATGATGATGATGATATTTTATTGAGAATTTATGTGGTTCTGAAGTGACTTGAATTAGAATTTTGAATACTAGCTTTTGCCCGCGTACATAAAATAGAGCCTATGTCACTCAGGAATCAAGCAGCTTTCTATAGGTCAAAAATTTTAGCAATCAGACCAAAATTAAAAATTAAAAAAACAACTTTACCTCTATGTAAAATTAGTGTAGATCACTATATATAGAATCACTTTAAATTAGAAAAAAAAATAGGTCGCCCATTGTATGTGTTATATATACTTTTTAGGTTTTTCTATTTTTTGTTTGTTGGTGTAAAAGACAATAAAATAAATCATAATAATTTTGATATATTCAAGCTTTATCTAAGTCACAGTAAATTTAAGAAAAGCATTGTCAAAACCTTATAGTATAATGTTTCAAAATGGTGACCATTTTGAAACATAATACTATATATACTTACTTACATATACTTACTTTTTATAAAATGAAATAAAATTATATAATAAAATAAAATGAAATAGTCAAAAATCAAAGGATTTATTTCAAATAGACCATTTGCAGGCACTTTTGAATAGCCAAATGTCGGTCAGCCCAAGAAAAATGAAGCGGTAGTCATTCGATAAGTTCAATCAATGCAAGAATTATTCTAACCATAGACAACGCTTAGTTAATTTAGTTTTATTTAGTACATTTATCTTCGGATAACCGTAAATATAAAAAAATATGTACCAGTAAATATAAACCCCAGGCTACACGTTCCGCTAACAAGGAAGTATCTAACATGAAGGCTGTTTTATCACTGATCCTGATAACACAGTTCGCGGCCGCATCACGCTATAAAAGGAGCGGGTGCTGGACCCCTCGTAAATTTATCTCGACGCCTTGTTATCGACACCGGGGTCCGCTCACCAGAGTGAACACTGATTGATGGGAGAGATACTTTCAGAAGCTGTGTTGGGTACTTGCTTTGTAGTTTTTTTTTGCGATGTAATGTAGGTCGAAAGCAAATATTCTGGACTATTTTGGTGGTGATAGTCGACGCATTCGTGTTTCTGAATTGTCAACGTACCATACTAGTTCGAGATATCTATGTTATAAAACAAAAAGACAATAGTTTAGCTATAATCTAGGGGTATTTAAAGTCAAGAGTGAATAAGTTACTTTTAGGCAAGCGCGCTCCTCCGTCGGCCACATCATTGCTTACCATCAGGTGAGACAGTGGTCAAACGCGAGCCTATGCATAATAAAAAAAGTCAAATGTGTAGAAAAGCATAATAGCCGAGAAGTAATAATAATTGTAATATTAATGATATAAGCAATATTTGAAAATGTTAATTGTTTGTAAATATGTTCAATAAAAGAAATAAGATGATGTACTTAAATACATTTATCTTAATAAGATATTTGAGAAACTTTTAGAACGAATTATTGTTTAAATATTATTTGATCAAATTAAATAAATGTGAATGTATTGAATTAATCAAGTAATTTTTTTAAATTGAGTTGTTACATATTTTTTTAAATAAAAACACTGTGACGTTGTTTTTAATGGAATAAAAATCTTTTATGTTGTATATTTTTAATGTTACAAAAAAAACATTTAAGAAACTTTCCAAACAGTATTTTAAAGGTAATAACGTTTTTTGTCTTTTATCTAACGCTCAAAACAAATAGGTGTTCAGCAAAAGCATTTTTGTCTTAAGCCTATAAACACAGAGCGTTTTGGGCACCATTTTCGTCCATTAGCGTCCCAATTTGTTCTATCTATTCCCTTTATCCAAAGGTAAATCTAGTAAATCTTCACCTACCTACATAATACAGGCTATATAATAGCACGAAAAAAGGTGAAAGTTGTTTATCTGAAAAACGTTTGCTTTTATGCAAAAAATATCGACGTAGGACGAGAATTACCCATATATTGTTGAAACCTCTACGGTCCGGACTAAGCGTTTTGCCTCGTCGTTTGTTTCGCGTACGTCAAAGGACTGGAACAATCTGCCTGCCTCGGACTTCCCGTCCGATTATAATTTGAGCGTTTTCAAGGTAAGAGTGAATAGGCTCATAAGCTGGCGCGCCTCTCCATCAGAGATTGTATCACTGCTTACCATCAGGTGAAATCGTAGTCAAGGACTAGTTTTTATAAATAAAAAAATATATACGAAGCGAAATTAATTTATTTGATAATACGTCAAAGTTTTCAACATATAATTTCTGAGAGTTTCTTGAAGTTTTCTCATTACGTAAAATATAAGCTTACCTACTAGTGTCTGTTAGCGGCTTCGTCTGTGTGATTATCGAAAATTATCCCAAGGGCACATACTCCTGGGGTAAAAAGTATCCTATGTGCTATTCTAGGACAAAATCATAATAATTCAAATTTTATAAGCCAAATTCCAGGATTCTGGGTCAAAGGGAAGTACCCTATGAATTTTGGTTTCCTCGAAAATGTCGAAATGTACATTTTTGCCACTTGAATCAGAGTGATTTTTTTAATTACAAGCTTAATTTTTTAAAAGCTTCAATAATCCGCAGACCTGAGGTTTTAATTTCAGCTCGATACCTTCATGCGTTCCTGAGATAAAGGGTCTTGACAGACTGGCAGACAAGCAGACAGACAGACAGACAGACAGACGGACGGAAGGACGGACCACAAATTATTGCTATAAGGGTTCCGTTTTTCCTTTGAGGTACGGCACTCTAATAAACAAAATCTCAAAATTTTCCACGATAATTTGTCATAATTGGTAAATTCATAATTGAATCAAAAATTTATAAGTTATGAATTTTTGATTTGATTATGAATTTACATAAGACAATGAAAAAAAAACACTGCGCTTAGTATTTTCTAGTAGTAATTGTTATGATTCATAACAATTACTACTAGAAAATACTAAGCGCAGTGTTTATTTTTCCATTGTTTTTCATCCATAAATTGAGTGACATTTTGGGATATAAACAAACGCTCATAACTTTGCTGTTTCTGAATTTCATTTATTGAGACTTTACTTATATAATATCGAGACCTTTTCTAATATGTCCTTTAAGTATTTGCACTAATTAATAATTAGTGGTGGTGGTATAAACTTCGGGAACCCTTCTAAAGTCAAAGTCAAAATATTTTATTTCACATAGGCCTACATGGGCACTTATAAAACGTCAGAAGCTAGTGCACGGTTCCAAATTGATCGTTTCATATGGAGAAGAACCGACAAGAAACTCCATGGTTCTGTCCTAGTATCTTATTATGGTATTTAATTAGAGAGAAGCTTAATCCACCTCCCTATCTATCATGAATCCATGATACCTTATTACTGCATTTCGCAATTGCAGATATCGAGCTTCAAATTCCAAATACGAGCCAGAGCTACACAAGTGGATTAGTAGTTGCCATGGCAACGGAGTGTCTCGAATTTGCTACTATACGAGGTTCTAAATACAAACAATGAATAATTAATACCCTCATGAGTCTGTCGATATGACTGAAGACGTAATGATTAAACGTATCTCGGAAATGTTTCCTAATGACACTTGCAATGCAAGTGCGATGTCTGTAGAGAAACGAGATGTAAAAAGAGCTAGGGCCGAAGCATTGCAGGGTAATACCCTAGTCTAATACTTTAAAATAGCAGTCTTACCTTAAGAAATACCATCGACTATGTTAAATTACTAGTAAACTGTTTGTTTTAGTTTAAAAAATAAATACTGTTAACGAAGCGTGGCGATATCTAAACAACGTTTAACCAAGGAGACAAAATTAAATATCATACTATTTTTTATCCTGGCCATAGATTCTATGTAATTGAAATGTGTGAAGTTGTGCACGAATTGCAATCTATGGTTGATTCACCAAATCAAATCATGTTAAACTTTTATTCTGCGCGCTGTCTATAAAATTATCGCTGCACTATCTTAAACTCAACGGTGGCTACGGCTCTGAGAGAAGCTTTTATTGTAAGTACTGTGAATTGGGTTAGACTGGGATTATTAAGATACTCCATTTAAGACAAGATGGATATACAAAATCGAAACACTAGTTGGGTTTTCCAAAGAGGTCATTGTACTCATCAATATGAACCTACTACATTGAGAACAAACCTGAAAACACTACATAAAAAATTTGCGGCTCCATATATTTTGTCGACTTATGTGAACATAAACAAGCTGAGCAGCAAATTTTCGTTATTTCAGGGATATATATATCATAGTAAAAGTTGATCATATTGATGAGTACAATAACCCTAACCCCTTTAAAAGAAAGCCTATCTATAGTTTCAACGTTGTATAGCTCCCAATTAAAACTGTAATCTTAGCAAATATTTGTAATTAAACCGTACAAGATAGAACAAAGACGTTGTCTGATCCAAACTATTCAGACATTACTAATATTTTACTTGGCTTTAGTAAATACAAATATTAATATCTAGTAGAAATTCCAGATATTAGTATTGTATACTTTAATCTCTCGTTAGGGTCAGATTGTAACTAAAATTCTAAAGCTAACTAACCTAATCCTTCTTTAGCTAAAGTTTAACCCTTCAGATACCGTCAATTAGAGACACAATAGTAAGACAATAGATGCGCGGCCACCGGTGGTCGCTTGGGGATTCATGAATTAAGGATGAAATGAATACTTGTAATAAGGGGTGAGATTATAATTATTTTGAAAGTTAAATGTCTATATTCGATTCACAAAGTATTCGAAAGTAAGCTTTCGAGTATTTGTTTTTTTTTCGAGCTATAAAAATTACAAGTCACTAAAATACCAAGATGACTTGTATTGGCGAGTAATTTCTTTTTTCCTTAAAAATATAAAATTTAGCACAATAAACGCAATTTCGAAAAATAATAGAATGAATATTTTATTATATTTTATTTTTAACACTCGCCGCATTTCCTCGCTGAATAGCGATGGCCATCCTTTGCACCAAGAACGACCTGGACCGGGAGTCACCCGTTGCCTCGCCGAGTTTACGGCCCAAATCCCACACAAAACGCCTTGCCTCCACACTCCAACTGCCCAGAGTCTCCACAGCAACAGGCACAAAATAGTAAAGCTGCTCCAAAGAAGCGTACTTCAGCCTCTTCTTAGAGCAGGCATCTTCAGCGGCGGCAGAGGCAGTGTGCATGGTGCGACTCAGGTGACTGGCGGCGACAGTGCTAACGCAAGTTGCGTCCCAGATCAGGCACTTCCCGTTTTAAAATAGTATATTCAGAATCAGCTAATAAAAGTACTTTTTAAATTCATCTTCGTGGTTTTTTTTCTATAGTACTAAACAAGCTGTATTATGTATGTCTTGAATACACTACCTAACTGTCAAGCATCTATCCTGAAAAATAACATATATTTTTCTGATACTGTTTACTGCAGTGGATTATACAACATAAGTTTTAGTATATGCGAATTTTGAAACACGTGTCTAGTATTTTTACGTAAAAAAAAAATTATGTACAAAATATTATAACTTTATCATGAAAAATCACAAAGTTATAAGCTTGTTATATCAGCAAAAATATATGGTCACCGGGTCATCCAGGGGACTGAGGGGTTACTTTGCATTTGCACCCAGCTTTTTGCTAGCGCCTAATATCCACTATGACCTGCCGCGACCTTTTGTACTTAGAGTCGGTGGTGTTCAACTTGTGACCGTTCTAAATATTTTTGGTAAAAAATATAACATGGTGTAAAAACTATTAGAATCCATTCAGTTACTGATTCTGAACAAACTATATTCAGGTTTCGCATTATAAAGCTCGCGATCAGCGGGGCTAAGAGGACTACAGGATCCCCGTAGATTTTCTAACACTTAGATGTCTAGCTTGATCCCATCGTACCCACTTATCACTTTCCTACCTCGCTGAGGCAATTTCCTCTCTTAAACGTCTATCAACGTCTTCTACGTCAGAGGGTTCTACATCTCATTCTTACGACCACACCCGATGGTTTTATTAGGTGATAGTAATATCGATAGGCATTAAAACTACTATTTATTGAAAAACAGTAGTTTTGATACTAATCTAAGGATAAAAATTAATGTTATAAAATGTGTGTTGTTATTGTGTTGTTTTATGTTGTGTTGTTATGTGTGTTGTTTATTATTGTTATTTTTTATGATATGTTCTTACTTAATGTTTTGTTGTCATTCGTAGGTCTTTTGAAGTCTTAACAGGTAAGCAGATACCAGTAAGTTTGATCATAAGACTATCCAAGCCTGCAAGGAGTATCCTACTGCAAAGTAACTGGGTTGTGGAGGTCTGATAGGTTATCGCATCATGTAAAACACGAGTATTCGGCCGCATCCGGTTAGAAAAGCCGACCCTAGTTGGTTAAGGATAAAGCTTGGGAGATGATGATACTTACTTTATAACACACTAGCCCTATCCCACAGCTTTACACGCGTAGCCTGTAATTTACTTTCTTTAGGTAAATTATCCTACAGGATTTTTTAACATCACTCGTGATTTGGTCATCTTCCTTAGAGATTTGCTTAAATCTCCGTTTTCAATATTTCCCTGCAAAATCTCCACAAACTACACCAGCTTTCAATAATAACAAAGTTACCCTTTAGAATATCGTAATAAGAGAAACAATAGAAAGAAAATGAGATAGCGAACGCTTCACGTTCACTTGGGGCACGGTAATAAATGATACTTTTACCGTGCTTGGGGTTTAATGAATTAAAAGCATAAAAGTTACATGTGTGAAGTGTAAATTAAAAAAAAAAAACATTATAGTACTTTGTCATTTTTTTATAAATATAAATCATGATTTTTCTTACAGAAATATAAGCTGAAAGGTAACAAAATATTTTAACATCGCCCTCCCTGTTCTGTTCACGTATGAACTTGTTCGGAATATCAATTGAAAATAAAATCTTTCTATTTCTGTTTATGTCGTAGCGTACTCTTACCTGCTTAGTTTAATTTCGTTTTATTTCATGTAACATAATATTTTTAGTTAGTGTTTATGGTTTCGCAGTATTCAGAACATTACTTATCATTCCTTTATTTTGATTTTTAGAAAATAAAGTTAGCACTAATGGTTTTTTATTTTTCTAATTGGGAAATAATTAAATTACTTCTTCTGCTCTATACCGTATTCGCGTTAAGAATAGACGTTTCAAAAAATCCTTTTTTACTGTCTGTTCAACCGATTTGAACTTCTATTTCGTAGGCATAAGGATGGCATTAAAAGCAAAAAATTGGTCACAATACCAACTATTTACTGCAGCTGCCATTTGTCATACCACCAACGTAATAAAAGTCAAAATCGGTTGAACGGACAGTAATAAAAGGTTTTCATAAATGTCTAATGTTATTTTGAACGGAGTATAGGCACAGCAAACTTTTACAATTTTTTTTTTATCTGAAATAAATTAGTGCTTGACTGCAATCCCACCAAACTAAAACCCATTACTTTGTCCTTCTTTAAACCTACGATGGACGGTTTTGCCATGGCCGAATTTTGGCCAGGCAAGGAATTTAACTAGTTTTGCCATCGATACGCTGATTTTTTTTTAAATACTGTTAATACCCTCTTATGTACCAACAACATAAAACTCAAAAGCTCGTTCATCGGCAATGGGTGGTTTATAACATCTCATCGTCAACCCTTCAGGGAATTACCTTTAGGCAAATGTTATACGAGGAATTATTTGTCAAAGAAAGCATTGTATTCGTAATCCGATCCCATATTTCATGGATGAGCTGAGTTTAATCAAGAGCCAATCATTGACACCTTTGTGGGATTCGTTACAAAGTAAAATAAACAAGAACATGTTGTTCCAATATAACATGTCCGGACTGTCCGGCTAAATTAAGTTGAGTGGTCACATTAATTGTGTTTGCGTGACGAAGGGTCTCTCTCTCTTTATTGTCTTTTTTTTACATTTAAATACAGAATTTATTTTAAGCGTCGTCGTTGTGCTAAAGTTGTGTCAGAATAAAATAGATAAACGATATTTATATTAACATGGGGCTGTTTATATATAGTAGTTGTTGTCCTACCCTGGCTCCTAGGCTGGCATTTTGTGGGAAAATAAAACTAGGAACCCAATTTTCTGCAATCAAGTTCTTAATTTTGGTTTGCTCAAAAAATAAACCCACCTACCGGGTTCAATTGCATTTTTAAACCATCCAGAGACTCAATCAAATATACACACAAAATACAAAAAAAAAACATCAACAAAACAACCTCACAACAACAACAAAATAACAACATAACGTCAATACAGCAACAACAATACTATACAATTTTTGGTTGTAATCCTTCTGTATGTGTGTTTCTAAATACACGTACAGAATAACTATGTAAAGCTAGATTGATACACAAGCTGTCAGTGTCAACAGCATAAAATATTCTATGAAAACACTTCACAAACCACTCCAGTCCATCAATGTCTTCCACCACATCACACAAGATCCATTTCCTTAGTAATCGACGTCCACTATCAACGTAATCAATGACACATTGCACATCAAAGGTGATTAACTGGCATTTGTCAGAAAACAAAATTAAGAACCTGATTGCAGAGCCACCTGTCGGGTCCGATTGCATTTTAAACCATCCAGAGACTCATTAAAATTCACACACAAAATACAACAACAAAACAACAACACAGCGGAACAACAACAACACAGCACAACAACAACAACACAGCACAACAACAACAACACAGCAACAACAATACAATATTTTTTTTGTTGTAATTCTATTGTATGTGTATTTCTAAATACACGTACAGAATAACTATATGAAGATAGATTGATAGACAAGCTGTCAACACCATAACATATTCTATGAAAACACTTCACAAACCACTCCAGTCCATCAATGTCCTCCACCACATCACACAAGATCCATTTCCTTAGTAATAGACGTCCATTATCAACGTAATCAATGACACATTGCACATCAAAGGTGATAAACTGGCATTTGACAGAAAATAAAATTTAGAACCATTTGGGTTCTCAATTTTGTTTGGCAGAGCCACCTGCCGGGTCCAATTGCATTTAAAAGAATTCATAGACTCACTCAAATTTACACACAAAATACAACAACACAGCACAACAACAACAACAACACAGAACAACAACAACAACACAGAACAACAACAACAACACAGCAACAACAATACAATACAATTTTTTTGTTCTGATTCTTCTCTATGTGTGTTTCTAAATACACGTACAGAATAACTATATAAAGCTAGATTGATACACAAGCTGTCAGTATCAACACCATAACACATTCTATGAAAACACTTCACAAACCACTCCAGTCCATCAATGTCCTCCACCACATCACACAAGATCCATTTCCTTAGTAATCAACGTCCACTATCAACGTAATCAATGACACATTGCACATCAAAGGCGATTAGCCGGTAATGGCTCCTAAGCTGTTAACGGAAAGCCTCTAGATATATATGTAGGCATGTTTATATGCGTTTATGATGTTTGTGACATAGTATGATGTAGGTGAAGGTTGGAGGAATGGGATTATAATTAAATAGCACTTTATCAGAGGCGTCGTTCGAGAATCTACACTAGTATTATAAAGAGGTAAGTTTGTTTTTTCGTTTGTAGAAGGTAATCTCTGGAAGTACTGGTCCGATTGTTAAAATTTTGTCACCGATAGAAAGCTGCTTTATTCCAAGTGACAAAGTTGCGGTTTACACCCTTTAAATGTCAAACAAGTTCTCATATATGTCAAACAAGTCCTCATTTATGTCAAATAGTGTTAATTTCCCATACATTGCCTTTTTCAAAATCTTTGATAGGATAGGGTTCAATGTAATGGGTCTTGTTTGACATATCCGTGCGGTGCCCAGAAGGGTCAAAGCCTACTGGGGCCAAGGATTGACCCCGTTACGAAAGGCAACGAAGGAACAGGAGTGAGTTTTTAGTCAATAAAAGTCTTACACTATCTCCCGCTCTGCCCAAGAGCGGGGGTTGTCACTGGATGATTTTAACACAAAAAATTTTTGCAAACTTTTACCGTTTTTCTCTCAATCACCATGCAAAAATCGAGTACTGTAAAACCAATGTGACCAAAATCGGAAGCCCAATGAAACCCATCCATCAGGTCTGAATAATTGCATTAAATTTCCTCGTATGCGCCAGGGATCGAAAACGTGATTTTATGCATGTAGGTCATCATCATCATCATCAGCCTTTTTAATGTTCCCACTGCTGGGACTCAGGCCTCCTCTCTAGAAGAGGGAATGGGCCGTAATCCACCACGCGGGCCCAGTGCGGGTTGGTGAATGTCACATGTCTTCGAATTTTTGGTTCTAGGACATGCCGGTTTCCTCACGATGTTTTCCTTCACCGTTTTGAGCATGTAGGTATCATCGAAAAACCAATTTCATACTGCGTTTTATGGTCGAACTCGCACAAGTAGGGTTCCGTATAATTTTATTGAAAGCAGTAAAAAAAACACGTTTGTTATGTTAATTATTTTGTTCTATTTTTAGTGCTTTTTGTAATAGCGACAACAGAAAAACATAATCTTTGAATTGTCTAGCTATCACATTTCATGATATTAAACTTGGTGACACTGACAGGCAGCTGTACAGTAGTGTTTTACCCTTAGGGTACTGAACTCTAAAAACCCGGGCAAGTGCGAGTTAAATTCGCAATGCAAGTTCCGTACAAACTTACCTATTAACCCTTCAGATACCGTCAATTAGAGACACAATAGTAAGACAATAGATGCGCGGCCACCGGGTGTCGCTTGGGGATTCATGAATTAAAACAGTTCTTTTCCCGAATTTGTTGTCACTGATTTTGTGATGTATGTGTGTCTGTCTATGTGTGCGTGTGCGCCAATGCGGCGGTCGTGTCAAGGACGAACAGTCCCGAATAAACCATGGTACTAGCTACACGCTGTTTTATTTAAACACCTCAGATTTTTTGGTTGATAATGGACACATAATGAATTAATAATTTTTGTTTGATAGTTTAAACTTTTTAAATGATTTCATAGAAATATTATCTATCATCTGATGACGACCCTATGAATTTTGATTAACTTGAGTGTTAAAACATACGTTTTTTGCGACATAAACAGCCTTTTTTTCGGTAACTCAGAAGTTTTTTTTTTTTACAACTTCAAAGGACCGCACATATGGTTTTAATTTCAACAAAATAAAGGGTCTTGGACAAAATTGATTCTGTAAGGGTCCCGTTTTTTTTCTTTTTGAGGTACGGAACCCTAAAATATGGTGCAGTTGAAAACTGAAACGATTCAATGACGTAGTTTTAAAACAACCCTCGGTTGGGCTCCGGAGTTTCGTATTAAAAAATAATATCCCTTAGTCCAAGCTGTGTTGATCAAACGGGAATATTGTTACTGTTTGAAACCAGATGAGGCTGTGAACTCGATAGTTTTTCGTGTAATTTGTAGTTTCTTTTTACCTTTTTTTTTACGGCGCTTTTGTAGTGTTTTGTAAGTTGTAGTTTACAGTTTTAATGACAGGATTAAAAATTGAAACGTCAATTACTTTGGAGTTGTAGGTAGGTATATTTTTTCTTAAAAAAGTACCAGAAACTGTCCTCGTACAAGGGCCAAAAAAAAACGCTTGAAGCGGCCACAAAAAAAAAAGCTGGAAGCGGCCACAAAAAACAGTTGGCTTCAACTGTTTTTTGTGACCGCAAGAGGTCCGGTGAAGCTTGAAGCCGCTTCAAGCGTTTTTTTTTGTGGCGGCATCGCCGCACACGAGCAACAAAAAAAAGGCCGCCTCTAAATGAAGCTTGAAGCGGCGTTTTTTTGAAGCCCGCGTTCGTGTTCAAAAAATAAAAGACTCGTTTTGACATTTGTATTTTGACTACCTAGCGGCTTGCTCGGTATAGTGTAGGTATTACTGAAATAGATAGCTGCTACTACACTGAACCCCTTATTTTCGTTCCAAGTTTCATTCTAGAGGTTTTTTTTCAAATGTCAAAACGGGCTGTTTTTTTTTTAACGAGTTTGTTAGGTAACTAAGTTCTTTTTTTCTATTTTGATGTTTATTTATTATATGTTTTTGTATTCCAGTTCAATTCCACGAATATAAAGTTGTTGGCAACACAACCCTATTTTCTTCGTTTGAATTACAAATATACAAATATACAGGGACGTCAAAGAAACTAAACCGGCTAAACAAATGAAGAGTTTTGAGAACCGAGCTTTCATGCAAGGTAAATAAAAAAAAAAGTCTTAAATACCTACTGTTTACTGACTGGCCTATTGGTCTAGTGGTTAGTGATCCTGACTGCTATAGCAGTATACTGAAGTATACTGAGTATAGGTACTGAATATATGAAGGTCGTGGGTTCGATTCCCACCCAGACAAATGTTCTGCCCCCGTTAGTAAAAAAGACGCATCTAACATTTTTTTCAGAGTTAAATTTATATACATTGCTGGAATCAGGACATAATAGCGCATCTGCCTGTATTTTTTTATATTTTGCTAACTTTCTCCAGTGCGGTTTTAACACAAGGAAAAAAGGCCCGATTGCCCGTTTCATTCCATTCGTTAAAACATTTTTTATCCGTTTTCTTTTTTGTTAGATACGTCTTTTTAACTATCAGGGGCAGTGTTTGTGTGACGAGCACGATCATTTGTTTTGTTTCTAGGTGTAATTTATCTATAATACTATGTATTTACAAATTTGTCTAGTACTCATCTATTACTCGCTCTGCTTAGTTTGGGACTAGCTTTCTGTGAACGTTGTAGAATCTTATATTATATTATTAAATAACTGACTAGGTTTCCCCATACAAATGGACACCCGTTTAATCCCCTTAGGGGTGAATTTTAGCAAATCCTCTCTTAGTGCTCCCCTAAGTCATAAAAGGAAACCTCGTACAAAATTTAACGCTTATAGGTCTAGTTGTTTGCATTGATATGCCAGCCATTCAGTTTATGCTTTCACATCATTAATAAATAAACAACATTATTTTTAATATATGCGAAATCTATATTGGTGTTGTTAAGAATCAGTAAGTGAATCGATTTCAATATTTTTTACACCATGTTATATTTTTCACGTAGGGAAACTCCGAACGTAAACCCTTAGAGATAATAATAATAAGTTTATTTATTCATACATAAAAGCAACACAGATCGTAGCACAGAGAAATAGTACGTTGTACAATCCAGTCAGAATTACTATTGGATTTCCGAGCTTCTAAACTAGGTACGCAGACTGTATCTTAGAAATCAGAGATTACACACAGCCAAAACTATTCATCGGCGGCGGCGGCGGTGCCTCAAAGAGCTGTCAGGAAAACGTTAGGGGCGCAATAGAGCCGTGTTCACTAGTGCCACAGGGCATTTCTGAAAGGGATACCTAGAACGCAAATGTTACACTGTCTTGTAGGTCTAATAGTTAGTGGCCCTGACTACTATGCCGGAAGTCGTAGGTTCGATTCCTACCTAGGACAAAAATGTTTGTGTGATGAGCACGGTCGTTTTTGTTCTGTGTCTGGGTGTAATTTGTCTATAATTATGTATGTTTTTAGAAATATATATAAATAGGTTTATAAACATTTCTGGTGAATTATGGCCTATTCCTTCTCATAGAGAGGAGGCCTGAGTCCCAGCAGTGGGAACATTAAAAAGGCTGATGATGATGATGATGATGATGTGTTTGTCAGTTGTCTAGTACTCATAACACAAGCTCTGCTTAGCTTGAGATTAAACGGCGTTGTGTGATAGTTGTGGAAAATAATATTATTTATTAGATATATTGTATAAAATATGACTTATTTTTCTTTATTGTGTTGAAGAGCTGTTATAAACTTAATAAGCAAATAGATTCGCTTTCGGTCTGTTTCACTTCGGTGAGTTTTTTTCTTTTCAAAATAAGTTTTAGAATACGAGTAGCAGTACCGTCTCTGATCCCTTTAGATATAGTTGAAATAATAAATTGTAGTAATTTATTTTGTGTTAGGTCATTTGGTTCCCTTCAAAATGTTTGAGCTGAGTGGTGCTAATATTCGTGTCATGTCCGTGAACGCGTACTGTCAGTTGAGACTAGTCGTCTGTTAGCTGCCAGTTGTTATTTTAATATGTATGTTTAGTTTTTATTTTTACTTTATTTACACTGTTCTCGAATGATAGTAGCGACAAGAAACATATAACCGAGATATTTGTAATATATAACTTGATTGAAAAGATCTACGCTTTGGAATGCAATTAGGATTTTTTTTTCTGACTGAGTATTTGACATTTCAAAATCTTTGAATCTTTTAATTAGAACAGATAGAAACAGTAGCAAGGCAGACAACGACAGTTTATTCATTGGGTACAAATCTCTATGCCGCCTACTACACCCACGGAAGCGCTGCGACAGGCTATTCTTGGCTTAGCAATCCTCGTAAAAATAAACTTTAATATGCCTCATTAAAGTTGGAAATCGCTTGAGCCAACGGCAGTACTTGTGCACGTTTATTGCGACCAAACCACAATACATTGGATGCTTCCTACGTACTGTTGGAACAATATAAGATAATATCCGTTTGCGCCATTTCCATTATGCTAGTAGGTACAATAGTACATATAGTAGTAGCATTTGTGAGTATGAGATGTTGCTACAATATTGTTCTCTCTATTGAGTATCAATAGCCAAGATAAAGTTGGATTCAACAGTATCCAGATAGGCACTAGTGAACTTCCAAGGTTACCAACATAGTCAAAAGAATCACCACACTTATGGCAGGGCGCATTGCTCGCGGAATAGATGGTTGATTAGGTTAAAAGGTTCTAGAGTGGCAACCGCATAACGAAAGACCACACCGCATACGGCGTGGCGTTGGAAGGCCTCCAATGTTAGACCGATGACCTGTTGGGTGTCGCAGAATTCCAATGAATGTAAGATGTGGAGGATCGGTTGTTGTAGAGACTAAGGATCATTGTCCGGCAGTGGACGTCTTTTGGCTGAAATTATGATGATGAATAAAGTGGGTTACAACAAATGGAACGCTAAAAATCGAAAGAATCTTCTCAGGAATTGACAAGAAAGAAAGAAAGAAAGAAAGAAAGAAAGAAAGAAAGAAAGAAAGAAAGAAAGAAAGAAAGAAAGAAAGAAAGAAAGAAAGAAAGAAAATTGCGTTTATTACAAATTACATTGCATTACAAAAATAGGTACACCTTAAAATTAAACAAATGGTACATTGAGTAATGCCAAAAAGGCCTCAGCTCAGCATAATGCCAAGTAGTAACACAAGGCCACCACTTGACGCTGATTTTCAGCTGCAGCCCTAGGGACATTAATAGACTTTTCAACACAGTCACTTAAAAACTTGCTCTTAGTCAACCGCTTTTAGGAACGCAATGAACTGTTTTTCACACTAGTGCGTATAAGTATGCGTGCTCGCCTCTGCCATAATTTTATTACATTTATCGTTTCAGGCTGGGCGCGCTTCGACCCCCACGACTCAATACCCATTTATTTGTGTCTTCGTAAATGTATTGAAAAATATGCGAATGCCGTCCGACATTAACTATCTCCACTTGTATCAAAATGTACTACACATGTTGAAAAACATATTGTTTATGGTATGAAAGTAAATGTTTCACAACATGTCAAGATACAATAGAGCCTCCATGAAGATGACAAATGTACAGTCGATTACGAAACGTTTAATCAATTAAAAGGAGCCGACACGCTGTTGCCTTAGCTAACAGCGCTTGAGACAGATAAACACAAAACTGTTTTAACAAGTTAAAAGCGTAACTATTTACTTGTTTACCATCTTACTTGGTTTGTTAGTTGCACGCCCTAGTAACAGAACACACACACACCCACACCCATACCCACACAAAAGCGTTTTTTTTGTTTTTGTTTTGGCAGCGGTGTGAAATTTCTTTGGAAGCTCTGAATGCCTCACATTGTGAGATATCAGTGAAAGTGCCCGCACTCTTTTGGGCTTAAACCCTCCTACCAGAGAGCCCTCAGACATTTATTTATTTAATTGATTATTCTACAAATAATACCTCAATATTTATTTGCGATAGCAAGAGAACCAAGGCTACCGACATAGCTCGAAGTATCAGTGTAGCAGTGGGCAGGGCACATTGCTTGCAGAATTAGTCGATGGGGATGAAAGGTTCTGACGCAGAATTGGAAGGCCTCCCACAAGGTAAGATGAACCACTTACGGCCATTTTTGAATTATCAAAATGTTGATTATTCAAAAGAAGTAAAGCTAAATTGCACGTGTTTGCATCCTACTTGGGTCATGGGTTGTACGAAAGCGAACTCTGCAGCCTTGAAATGAATACAAAGTAAGAATAGGTGTGGGTTTTAGTCAATAAAAGTCAGACTCGCCCTCCCGCTCCGACCAAGAGCGAGAGTTCTTCTACTCAATTTCATTTTATCGTGTTATTTTTATTGACATGATTTAAGTGAAGATTCTGATGAATTTAAGGTTGTGATTTACTTTTTTTTTGTGTTAATCGTTATTGTCTAAGTAAGTATTGAAATTTGCGATAAGAAAATTGTTGCTTATAACACTGCAACTGTTCTCTAACTGTTTGATAAAGTATCTTGTGTATTCATGACAAAAGTTCTAATCACGAGCTTGTCTACGTGAACACAAAAAGAAAATTAAAAAAGAAAATATCTCTCTACTAGTCGATATTTTAATAATAATCTCCACAAGTTATGAACACATCCACTTTTGTACGCGACAGTACTGGCGCGCCCTCTCGTAAGTGATGTGACGATATTATAGGGAGTGTCAGCGATATTACAGTGTTACAGGCCATTCGTTTTTCTACTCGACTGTACCCAGCTAAGCTGACATTGTGGTTGTAATCGCAATGTTTATGAAAATGGCGTCGTTTAGATCTTTTTTTTTATATTACGTGTTGATAGTTTGTTAATGTGAATATTTCGTCATCTACACTAATATAATAAAGAGGTAAAGTTTGTTTTTATGTTTTTCGTTTGTAGGAGGTAATCTCTGAAAGTACTGGTCCGGTTGCTAAACTTTTTTTCATCGATAGATAGCTGCTTTATTCTTGAGTGATATAGGCTATTATATTTTATGTACGCGGGCGAAGCCGCGGGCAAAAGCTAGTTTACATATATTATAAAAAGAATACTATATATTACGCTCCATGAAAAAGTGAAATACGATCCTTTTTTAAGGTGGGAAATCATCCAAAGTCTTCTCCCACTCTAGGGCAGCAAGGGAGGGCATGTCTAAAGTTCACTCCGCCAGCTGTCAATAACATGTACAAGATGTCTGTCTAAAGCCTATTAACAAGAACGGATCTGGGAATACCTGCCAATATTCCCAAATAATTGCATTGAGGTCTGGTTGCATGGCAGTGGCTTTGTACAGAATATTGGAATTCTGCCGCATGTGGTCAGACCGAGAGAGAACCTCACCATAATAGGTTGGTGAGGCTTATACGGGATATAGCTGCATTTCACCCAGTTGATCTCAAACTGTGGTCCTATAAAGTTTATGTGTTGATTGAGGTTGAAATCTTAAAACTACATCTTCCTTCCTCCTTGCGTCGTTTATCCTCAATGCTGAGGGTCGTGACCTCGACGAATATTTTTCTTATGGACTATAATTCGCCATGTTGTCCTGTCTTCGGTGATGTGGATGGCGTCGCAGACTGTGGTCTCCAGTGTAGCACGGATTTGGTCTGACCAACGTAATGGAATCCTGCCCCTGGGTCATCAGGCATCGGTTAAAACTGCATCAAAAACCAGAGAATAAATAAACCCCTTCATAGGTTGTGATTATTTGAAGTTTGTTTGGTTCGGAATGTTTTTTTTTTCTTTTTTTAAATGATATAATCAGTGCTTGACTGCGATTAAATCTGTTGGTAAGCAATGATGCAGTCGTTAATGGTTAATTTTACTAGTTTATTAAGAGCCTATTCACTCTAGCCTTGAAGACGCATAAATTATAAACGGACAAGAAAACCGCAGCAGGCAAATTGTCACTGATCGGCGGCGGAGACCTCTTGCGCCGGGCTTTGGGCCAGACCATGGTCTGGAGCGAGGAGGAATGGCAGGTAGTCGCTTCCTTCTGCGAAGCAGTAATGCTAGCAAAGAAGGAGGTCAACCGCATCAGCCACCGGGATTCCGATCCCGATTTCCGGCCACCGTAGACGCGGGCTCGCGGACAGCGAGCCAGGAGTAGCTCGCTGTCCGACCGTCCGGTAACTGTCCGGACCGAACCCAAGACATCGACGGCGCGCACTGTTCCCGCGCGCCTCAAGGAGTTGTCAGTAACAGGAGGGGCCCAGCTGGGTCGAAGCCTACTGGAGCCAGGGTTATCCGAAAGGAAGTACGAAGAGGATAGAAGGAACGGGGTGGGTTTTTAGTCAGTAAGAGTCTGACACTATCTCTCGCTCCACCCAAGAGCAAGGGTTGTCATAAGATGATTTTTGCCCAACGTAAAAAAAAGCAAATTGTCACAATACTTCAATGATCCCCTAGTCGCATAATCTACTATTGTACAAGCAAAACTTTGTGTAAAATATTAGTGTTTTTATTGCTGAAATTTGTTAGTAGTGCCTCGTGTCGCTAATCTAATTCAGTTGGCAATAACTTAGTAGTACAAATTGGATCCGTCGACCCACTTTGCCAGGTTTAATTGCTTCGTCTAAACTCATTACGAGGCTCTTACCTGCGTTTGTAGGTGCCTAGTTTAGCTGATAGCATGGATGAAGAGTTTTATAGAATCTTGCAGTTTATCTTGTAGGTTTATACTCTGTTAGCAATACAAATAATTGCGTCAGAAGGGTTTCTGTGCATTCATTTGTTCTCTGCTCCATGCTGACTTGAAGCAAAAAATAGATACAGAAGACAATCTCATGTACGCCTTCAGGTCTTTAGACGCCAACAGCAGGGGCCTAGCTGGGTCGAAACCTACCGGGGCCAGAGTTATCGGAAAAGAAGCTCGAGTGTGTACAAAATGAAAATTGAGCGTTTTTCAAGGTACAATCGGCGCTCGAGGGGTCCAATAAAAAAAAAACTCAAATCTAAAATAAAGCCTGTGAAACAGTTCTATAAATACTCGTAACATAGTTGTTTAATTAGTAAAAGTCAAACACGATGATTTTCCCACCTCAAAAAAGTGTAAACTAAATAACAAATTATTTGTCTATCTACGAGACTCAGCCAGCTGCGCTCCACGACCCATAAACAAAATTCATTTATAATATTCTATTTGTTTTCAATTACTTTCTGCCGAATCACTCAAACCCAGATACCATCCAAATGGGAATTTCACTCACGCAGAAGGAGTGATGAGAAAAATATTCGCTCTTATTTATGTTATGTGGGAATGGGACCTCGAAGGTTAAGCGGCAATGTCAAGGGCCTCTAGAGGGTAAATTTCTTCACAAAAGGCTGAAACGGATACCTTGATGGATTTCTTCCTCTAAATTTAAATTGCTTTGGGGAAAAGCCGCTCCATGGGACAGAAACTTTTGTTAATTTTTCAGTAAAGAAGATTAAACTTTCTCAAAAGAACCTCCACTTGAATAAGTTTGTTAGATACTTTTTTATATCTCTAATGCAATTAGAACCCTTGTCAAAGTATTTTTTTTTTTTTGTTGAGGACAATACGATAAATCATTTAGTGCCCCGCACACGGGCTACAAATAAAAGCTGCTTTAGGCTTCTTTTTTAGGCGGCCTGTTTTTGTAGCTTGAAGCCGAATTGAGCTTTACCAATTTAACTTAACTAGCCTGCTGGTTTTTTTTTATGGAGAGGAAAATCATCCAATGACAACTCCCGCTCTTGGGCGGAGCGGGAGATAGTGTCAGACTCTTACTGACTAGTGGTAGGTACTTACTACTAGACCAACAGGTCAGTCAAAGCCCTGACTGCTATGCCGGAGGTCGCAGGTTCGTTTCCCACCCAAGACGTTTGTGTGATGATCACAATAAATTAATATTTTCACTCTCTGTTGGGACAATAATTACTTTGACTTACTATATTATTTATCTGTTAAATGTCCTTAGCTATGCAAATGCATTTAAAAAAATAGTCGAAAACAGAAACTTTTATTTTTTGAGTGTGTGTTGCGCAAAAAATGCCTCTTTCAACGCTCCTCCGTTCACGTTCCTACTAGTAGCTAGTTAGGCAAACCATAATTATGGCGGTAAGTCCCCTCTTTGAGGCGTGGCTAGAAAGACCTCACTGCGTCCTCAACTTCCGCATGACCCAGGTTCTTACCGGACATGGTCAGTTCGGGAAGTTCTTGCGCCTTATTCGTGCGAAAATGACGCCCGGGTGTCACCATTGTGTGGACCGCCCGGAGGACACGGTAGAGGTGTGGCCCGCCTGGGCAAAGCACCGCCGTATCTTCGTGGGGGCGATCGGCAGCAACGATCTCTCGCGCCAGGCGCAAGGGCGGGAAAACTCATTGGATGATTTTCCACAAAACATATAACCGTGTAGGGTGAGTCCATATGAAATTTATGAAAAATTCAAGAAATAAGCCTGCGGCGTTTCGTTCACATGGTCAGTTCGGGAGCTTCGTGTGCAGCGACCCATAAACATCGTCCCTGGTGAACGCAAACCACAGGAAGGATGAAAGAGGATAGAAAAGAAATACTTTCCGATTTGTACTACAACGAGTGTCGCCGCTTGTCTCCCACCCTTTAACTCCACTACAGGCAATAAACCAATACGAACGCGCATTACGCAACTAACAGACCACGCATACTTAGATCGTAAGTTTGTCATTGGTAGTTGAACTTTGAGCATTGCCCTACTTTGTGGCACGCCGGCCCCGCCCACAAAGGCCATTCTAACCTCTTTCATCTGTTCTGTAACGCAAACAAATGACACAATCCTCGCTGTACAAACATTTATTATAATTTAATTATAATTATACGTTATTATCCAATCAATCAGCGAACAGATACCAATTTCAATCAATATTTTGTAAACACTTCTCGTTTATTGTTTGTTAAACATCATTAATTATCATTTCTTCACCAATAGCAGAATCGTCTCAAAACTTCTGTCCTTACTTTAAATTAATATATATGTAGTATAATATATTATATTAAATATATATGTATGTTTATTTTAAATATATGTATTCTTTTTTTGCTCTTTCTTAAATAATTTTTTCTGTATATGCGCCTACCATAATGTCTCTGCACCACCCTAGGTTGACTGGCAGAGAATGCCTAAGGCATTAAGTCCGCCTATGTACTTTGTGTTGCATGAAGATTAAATAAATAAATAAATTAAAATAATTGTTCGATTGAATTTTAAACAAAGGATCGTTCAAGTAATTTATTTTCATTAACATCGATATTTTCATAAGTGGATCCAGAAAATAGTTCTAGATTTAAAGGTTCTATAGACAGGCGCGTTGCGACAATACGACAACGCGTTTCATAGTAATTGTTCGATAGATTGATCTTGATCACACCGAAAACTTCATACGGTAACATATTAAGCCTGCTATACATGTTGGCTGAACTTAGATCAATGCGAGCCTAGGCAACTATAGACAAATCGACACAAGTCAAGCGTTTCTCACACTACACGTTCGGCAAGCTTGAAGAAAACCAATGCAAATGGCCAACATAGACGAATTTGAGGAGACGCCAACATGTTGGGCGAGCGCGCGCGAGCGCCTTTGATTTTTGCAGAACAACCGACACCGCTCCGAAGTGAGGCAAGTGATCGCGAGCGGCTGCGAGTTGTGACAAGCTTCGCCAAATAAGGTCTACACACGTTGGCTGACGTTGGCGCATATCTTTGTTCAACTAACTAGGCGAGCGACACCGAGCAATGAGGTTAAATTTGTTAAGGTCCGAATGCTAAAATTTATTCACCAATAGAAAGCTGCTTTATTCCTGAGTAACATAGTCTACATTTTATATACGCGGGCGAAGCTGTGGACAAAAGCTAGTACTCTATAGATCTACTTAAAATTCCATAAAGCAACTCAAAGAAAATGCTAAGTCATACGAAAAATATATTATTATCTAGATTGTATGGCGATGAATTGACTGGCTCAATTCATCGCCATACAATCTCTTTACCCTGATTAGTGTTTTAGGCAAACACATTAATAATCTATAATATATTATAATATATTAGGACTTTCATTATCACGCATATTTAACTTTACAACACAACGCAGTTTTAACCGATAAAACATCATTTATATACTGTAAGATCATCACGCATATTCTCATAGTCTGTTTGATCGGCAATTAAATAAATTCTTCTAATTGACGAAAACCGCGAACTTTTTCGTAAAAGCCGACAAACTAATTAAATAAAGGTCACACGAATTCTTCGATAGAGATCTAATAGCAACAGTCTTGTTCAATTTAATTATTACCAAAAACAAAAGGGTTCGCCAACCGCCAACCCTACCGTTCTGTATTCCGTCACCAAAAATCAAACGGACAAAAAGCGGGTAGGATGATTTAATTCTATAAACAAGGGGTTCTCAAAGCGTCAGATGCTTTGAGCGGTCGCTTTGAGCACCCCTGTGCTCATAGCGTCGGACGCTAGAGATTGCTGAATCGATTTTAGTCGTACATAAAAATTATGATTTTCCATTAAAAAAATTACGCGGAATTAGATCATCATCATAACCATCATCACCTTTTCAGCCGAAAGACGTCTCACCAAGGACCTCCCCAAGTGTCACCACAACGATCGGTCCTATGTCTCGCATCCACCTATTTCTCACAATGTGGGACATCTTCCAATGCTGCGTCTTCCGGTACATGGTCGCCACTCCAGAACCTTTCGACTCATCGATCATCTGTTCTGCATTGCCACTGAAGTTTGACGATTTATCGGGCTATCTCAGTAACTTTGGTTCTCCTGCAGATATATTAATTTCTGACGGATTTAAATCACACTAATATTATGAAAGTTTGTGAGTATGTTTGTTTTGTTACTTCTTCATGCTCCGAGAGCAGAACGAATAAGTATTGAATTTTGCATACAAGTAGGTCCTGAAAAAGTACATAAAATAGTTTTTATTCCGGGTAGGTACCCTTGGGAACATTTCCAATTTACGCGGGCATAGCCGCTACAAAAACTAGTTAGTGAATACACTTAACTATTCATTACATTTTACCGGGGTTTTGTTTTTCACAGCAGAAAGCCGGTAGCCCGGGGTAATCCCAAAAGGGACCTTGCATAATGTAAAATTGGGGGCCCCTTTTACCCGACTATGGCAAATCTAAAAAGCAATATTGTTTTTATTATAAAACTAGCTGACTCGGCAAACTTTTTTTTAATTGTTGATAGGTTTGCGCTTGACCGCTAACTCACCTGATAGAATGCTTGAACTTTTCTTCTGTACCTATCTAATTTGTGGCCTAACAGTCATTGATGATACAACCTATAGTTATGAAATAAAGTCTCAGTAATTTATCAATACACACAATTTTATCGTATAAAAGTTATCTACTGCAATTTCGTACATTTTTCGTGGTGAGAAGAAAAAATGTCCAAATTCAAAATGTTTGTTTACGAAACTTTCGTTTCGGAGAAAACGAGTAGGCGCCCTGATTGTAACGTGTTCGCGGATGAATGGAAGAAAATTTTGTTTGTCTGTTTGGAGTTTTTTGAGATAAGTTTATGACTGTGGTGTAGTTATTATTATGTATTGTTACTTCATAATTTTTCAAATGTCTTTAACTAATGTAAGTGGCCTTTGGCCGTGCTGTGTTAAGCTAAATAAATAAATAAAATAAATTAGTGATGCGTGCGAGACGCATAGGAACGTTCGTTGTGGCGACGCTTGGGGGAGGCCTATGTCCAACAGTGGACGTGTATCGGCTGAAATGATGATGATGATGAGTGATGCAAGCACAACTTAAAACTTCTACAGATTTATTATAATTATATCATGTTTACTATATCGAAAGATATACTACATTTGACTGTTAGGCGGTACGAAGTTCGCCGGGTCATCTAGTATTTAATAAAATTAAAAGAGATACTGTTTATTTCGGAATTGAGTTTCTTTATAACGTTTTCAAAACGAAAGCCCGTCTGTCTCGTCAAGATGGATCACCGCTACTATAAGTCTGGGCATCCCAGCTACAAACAGTCCATAACAACTGGGACATAATACATCCGCGTAATGGACGCAAATCTAATATGTGCAGAGGGCGCCACACGTCTGACTATTGTGGTACGTGATGTGGGTACGAATGGTGTTTGATACTTGTGTGGTGTGGTGTCCGTCTTGGTATCGGGGTCGTTGTGATGGTGATGGGGTCAGTTTTGGGGTTGACTTTGTTTGGATGGAGAGACTCTCAGAGATAGAGCTTGTTTCATAGATGTGCTGTAATAGTAAAATTTGTTACTAGTGGAGAAAGTTTGTCAATGCTACCGAGGCGGAATTCGCCCGAGTCGTAGGCGAGGGTATTATGGAGCCGAGTGCTGCTGTGAAAAATTTCCACGTGTATCAAACGACATTTTTTAATATACTTAGGAAGTAATAAATAAACGGGGTTGACGTGCGAGTCGTATGAGTTGCTTAGCGCCCAGCCTGATACTATAAATACAATAAATTGAGGCGACAGCAAGCTTACAAACTTTTCCACACTAGTGCAAAAAGTAGTAAATATGTATATAAATATGTGCTTTGATTTAAATTTAGAAAACATAATTTACTTATACAATATGAAAATAAGCAGGTATATCAATAAACATGCTCATTAGAGCAGTATATCTTAATACAAGTACAATAAAATGTTAGTTATTACCTTTACCTCATGAAACTTACATTACACATATATTACAATAAAAGTACAGCCTCCCAAACCGTACCTAGATAAGGGTGTGTTACACATTTATACACATCGCGATTCGTGGAGAAAATAATGAAAAATATTTCGGTGTGATAAGGTGTTTGAATGTAAATAAAAAAGGGCCAAGTGCGAGTCGGAATTGCGTACGAAGGGTTTTGTACCGTTCGTAGTAAAAAAGCAGCAAAAAAAAATACACGTATGTTGTATGGGTGCTCAATTTGCGGCGTTTCAATCAGATATTACGTAATTAATTAAATTTTTTAGGGGTGAGAGGACGCGTCAGATTTTTACTGACTAAAACCCATTCCTAGTTCCTTAGTTGCCTTTCATTCCAGGGTCGGGTCGACCCTGCTGGGCCCTACGGTTTGCTGACATCTCCATGAGGAGCGCGTAGAACACTACGCGCTTTTAACGATTTGGGCTCGGTCCGGACTGTTATCCGACGGTCGGACGGCGAGCTAATTAGGTATATGACCAACTGACGTCATGATCAGAGAGTAAAATCAAAATGTCGTCTACACGTGTTTAAATAAAATGTTTTTAAAGCGTATTTATGGCACTTATCAATTGAATAATTTTGTAGTTTAATAGCCACTTAATATTGAATTGAGATGCTTTTCAAAAATTTATTTATTTATTATATTCTTTATTGTACCCCACATAAAAAAAAAAAAATACAGGACAAACATTATTCAAAATAAGTGTACAATGGGCGGTCGTATCGCACAGGGCGAATATCTTATTGTTTTACAAATCATAAAGCTATTTTGTTCTTAGTCTTATAATAAACTCCTAAAATACAAGCCAAATAATAAAGAGAAACAATTACTTAGCGCCCAACAAAAAAAGAACTTATAAACGGTAAAATTACTCAAAAGTTTAATTTGGTGGATAGCTTTAGGCAACAATGCGGATAAACCAACTTTTATTATCCCCTGGGGATTGACCGTTGTAATTTACGGAGCTATTAGATTTGTTCTACCGTTGTTATAATAATTATTAAGAATAAGACGTGGGTGAAATTAAATGAGATTACGAGAAAACGCGGATTTTATTTTTATTTTTAGCGTTCTGCCGTACCTCAGTCTGCAAAAACGGAACCCTTATACGATCACTTGTTTGTCCGTTTGTCAATACTCTTTGTTTTCAGAATCACGTGAAGGTATTGAGCTGAAATTAATATTAGTTACTCATGTCTACTAACCCTCAGCTCGCCGTCCGACCGTCCAGTTACCATCCGGACCGAGTTCAAGTCGACGACGGCGCGTTTTGTTACACGCGTGCCTCAAGGAGTTGTCAGAAAATCGTAGAGACCCAGCAGGGTCGAAGCCTACTGGGGTATGAAAGGCAACGAAGGAACTAGGAGTGGGTTTTAGTCAGTAAACGTCTGACACGTTCTCCAGCCCCGCCCAAGGGCGGGAGATCTCACCAGATGATTTTCCACTTTAAAAAATAGGTCTACTGTCCCTTAAAGCAGTAAAAAAGTTAAACTTCTAAGTCTAACGTAATCTATGTAGTCGACAGCGATGCGGAGGAATTTAAACTCTAAATTACCAAAATAAATATATGAAATCTATGTATAAGACTGTTTATGTTTCTGTTATGCTGCATGTTTTGAAAATCGCAAGGACATCAAAATCTGTAAAGTACTTCCAGTTGACCTAGATTCCCGAAATTTGTCAAGAAGCAAGGTTTTCTTACAGCACAGGTAAAGGTAAAAACTCTGTAAATCGAAAATAAGTTGTAACGTAACAAAATTACAATTTTCCCGAGATAAAAGAAGTAACCCATGTGCTATGAAGTTTGGTTTACAGGTTGTTCATCCAAACCCTTCCGCCGTTCGACCGTGAAGAAGCCAGAACAATACATACACACGTTCTTACGCCTTTATACTAGTAATGATTGTGTGATTTAGCATAATAGAAAAATCAGCCTTTTAATGTTCCCACTGCTGGAACTCAGGTTTTCTCTCTAGGAGAAAGATTGGTCCGTAATCCACCACATGGACTCAGTGCGGGTTGGCGAATGTCACATGTCTTCGAATTTTTGGTTCTAGGACATGCCGTTTTGAGAACAGCCCTGATGAAATAAATTACGCAAATTAATGCGCCTGGCTGGCTTTGAATCCGCGAGCTACAACTCGTAAGTCGAGGCCATTACCATTCGGCCACCACTGCTCTCTTGCACTTGGACAAATTATCCAAGTACAAATCATCAAAATCAGTTTGAAGGCGAAGGACTAACAAAGATAAACACACACATTATAAACTTTCACCTGTTGTAATAATATTACTGTGACACACACACATACAACACTTTGACTAATGAAAACTTGTAAGTCCTTAGGTCAAAGTGTTATGTATGTATGTGTAAGTACTAGACTAGGACAACATGAAACTGAGTGGGCAGCCGTAAACATGAGCTGAAAGCAGGGGCGCCGGGTTTTAGAAAACGACTTGGGTGCTCGTGCTCATTTGACGACTCGAAACTGTGGCGAAGTGTGAGTAGAGAAATGCTCACTGATTTGTCACTGATTGGCCGACAAATATAGCACATTTCGATACGAGTGCACAAAGTCACTGCAGCACTCGGCTCCACAACACACTCGCCTATGGCTCGCGCGGATTCCGCCTCGATCGCAATGACAAACTTGCACGTGTTTCAATTTTCAATCCACTTTTTTCACTACACTCGCTGAAATGAATAAATGGATGTTGACCGGTGACTCGTGGGGGACGACGCGTGCCCATCCTGATACGATAAATGTAATAAAACTGTGGCGTGGGAGATCACGCGCATATTTTTGCACTTGTGCGCCTATTGCGTGCCTGTAAGCGTTGAGATAAGAGCGGTTTTCGAGTGAGTGTATTGAAAAATAAATTTCCTACTTACAAACTGCGTCCCAAACTAAATTTTTCCTTTGTACTATGGAAACCAGGATCAACGAATGTACCACAAACATCCAGACTCAAACCAAATATCTTTCTATCAACAATCATCTGTGTTGGTGCGGGAATCGATCCCGACCCTTTCGTCTCAACCGGCGCTCTAAATCACTGCACTAAACGAGCATCAGGTAATGAAAAAAATGTCTATCCCTTAAAGGCAATTACTGATCTTTTTTTTATGTCTATTCTCTGGGGTGCTCGGCTAGCTCGCTATCCGACCGTCCGTCGACGGCGCGCACTGTTCCCGCGCGCCTCAAGGAGTTGTCAGCAGCAGCTGGGTCGAACCCTACTGGGGCCAGAGCTATCCGAATGGGCGCTCGAGCCCTGGTATGAAGACTAGAAGGAACAGGGTGGGTTTTTAGGCAGTAAGAGTCTGACATTATCTCCCGCTCGAGCGGGGGTTGTCAATGGATGATTATTGCCGACTAAAAAAATTTTTCATGGGTGCTCGAACCCCTGAGCACCCATGGAGTCCGCGCCCCTGGCTGAATACAGCACATAGTAACGGCAAAGTTTGGACGAGTTCAACGATCTTCGCGTCTTTCAACGGAACTAAAATGTAATTTTGATCATTCAAGTTGAAAGTGCAGTCTTGAACTCAACTGTCGCGAATTCAGACAAGATAACTTTGGGAAAGATATTATATGAAACTCTTTGATAGCACGACATTTTAGCAACTATATTTCTATGCGGTTTTATGCAGTTGTACAACATTGTTTTTTGTATATGCCAAACTACTGCGCCTCACCATCACAGATTGCATCACTACTTACCATCAGGTGGGATCACAGTCAAGCACTAGTTTAAATCATTAAAAAAAAAAAAACTGAATATAGTTTGTACAGAATCAGTAACTGAATGGATTTTGGAATTCATTAATTTACCGAATCTGATTCTGTAATAAATTTAACACCACGTTATATTTATTTCCAAAAATATTTAAAAAGGTCACTAGTTGGACACCACCACCACTAAGCACAACACAGGTCACGACGGGTCATAGCGGGTGTTAGGCGCCATCAAACAGCTGGGTGCAAGTACAAAACCACCCCTCAGTACCCTGGATGGCCCAGTTACCTTGTATTTTTGCTGATATAACAAGCTTATAACTATGTGATTTTTCATAACACAGTTTTCAAATTTGTTCAAAGATTCTTTACATAAAAATACTAGACAGGTGGTCAAAATCCTCTCTAATATTAGTTTCACACAATTTAAAGCAGTTTTCAAAACAAGAAATTGGTTTATAAAAAAATATACTTTTCTTTAAAAGTGATTTACTAAAGCTAGATTCGTATCATAATAGAAAGGGCTATTTCCGGTTTATTACAGCGATAAAAAGAGATAAAAGTTATAGATAAAAATGACAACCGCTAATCGTAAAAAACGAGTCGTTAAGAATTTAACGGTTTAATGGAATTTCTAGGATAGTAGTCACAACTAACCGACTTTTAGTACGAAGTCATTAACTAATTGCACTATATTCTCGTGTAGTACGGTTTTTTTAGTCGGTAATGCAATTTTATTATTTCAGCAATACAACCTTATTTTAACCGGCTTCACTAAAAGGAGGAGGTACTGTGGTATGTTCGGCTGTTTGTATGTTTTTTTTTTTTAGTATATGCAATACTTGAAACACATGTAGTATTTTTATGTGATCTAAGTAGGTATAAAACTTCAAAATTGTATTACAAGTATGGAAAATCTCAAAGTTATAAGCCAGTTATGGTAATGGTTGACGACATAAATACATGGTCACTGGGCTACCCGAGTGACTGATGGGTGGTTTTGCTTCCGCACCCAGCTGCGCATTGGCGCTTAATGCTCGCTATGACCTGCCATGACCTGTTTTGTACTTAATGTCGGTAGAGTCCAACTAGTGACCAACGAGTGAATTTTTGGGAAAAAATATAATATGTTGTAAAAATTACTGGCATCTCATTTGGTTACCGATTCTGAACATTATTTAGGTTTGGCATAAGCATATAATAATAATTTTGTGTATTATCCTGACATTACTGACACCCTGTGCCTCGCAAAGCACGTAAAACAATTGGTCCTGACTCTCATTCATAGATCTTCGACAGACTTTACAGGTAGTCAGATGCCAGAAAGTCTGTCCTGGGTGGTGCAGTAAGTAATTACATAAAAACAAGCTTCTAATGAAAATCATTTTTTCATAGCAAGCTTTTATAGCCCGGTCGTCAAGACGATTCATACAAGCCCAAACTCGATGGGCTTGTGTCGTTTAACTACCAAGTTCCTATAGCCACCTTCCGGTTCCTTCATCAAATCAGCTCCTTGTCATAATAATTTTGCACTGTCATCTGATTTACACATGCATGCAAAATTTCAGCTAAATTGGTAACCGGGAAGTGGTTCAAATTTAATTTACAAGATTTGATGATAGACAAACATTGGGACAGGTGAAACTTAATAAAAGCTTGTAATAATTACAATAGCATTTGTAGTCAAACTAGGCAAAACCTGTTTTTATCTATCAGCAATTCCTTCGAAGAGTTGCTACGTATATTAAACGTATATAGTTTATTTTTGGAATTTTGTGGAATATAGAGTAAGACTGCTACTCTATATTCCACAAAATTCCAAAAATAAACTAACGAAAAATTTTTTCTTCACCTTTTTAAGAGCAGTGCTAATGAATTAAATTACACAAAGTAATAAACCTGGCTGGATGTGAACCGGCTACCTACAACTCGTAAGTTGGGTCCATCACCACTGGCCCAGTGGTAACATTTGTTCTTTTACACATGAATCCTGTGAAACCAATTCAATCAAGTGACTTGAAAAAAATAGTACAACAGAAATACATGCTTTAACAAACCGTCAGACAAATGGCTGTTGCTATTGTAGTGAGTTGTTTGATGGATTTGCTGGGCCTTTTGCATGTACAGTTTCTGGGAACTTTATGAAAAACAATGCAGATTCCAGTTTGTATTCAGAAAGCTTTAAAAGCGGTTTTGAAAATACAACATGATCGATTATTTTGTCGAGGATTTTATTGTGTATGCTTCAAAAGTGGACGATCATAATGATTTAAAGCCATTATGTCGGGGTCAGCAATTTGAAGGTATGCAAATCAGAGAGGAAAGTCCCGCAAACCTCTATTGAAAGGGAGGATCCTTCGACCAGACGGATGTTGGGTTTGGTTTTGGGCAACTGCCTGATAGATGATTCTGAGCCATTTTATATGTTCAAATCGCCTGGTCCTCTTTAATACATCTATCATTGAAAAATTGATTAATGATATCAATCAAAAACTAGGACAAAATAAACAAATTGGATAAGATGTAAATGTCTCGAGGTTAACGAAATAGCTTGATATAGCTACCGGCACGAATCTTGAGCGCTGGCTTCAAGTTGCGCAAAAGTTACATATCGGGCCTACTTGGTATGAAGTGAGACGCGGGAGCGGGAGACGTCAGTGATTGGCTCGCCGCGCCATCGCGTCATAGACGTCACTCGTGATTCGTTCCCTGCGCTTGCTGCATGTATCTAACAACGATGATTGACTCGCCAATGTTTGGAAGGCGCAAAGCGATTCCCACTCTGACGCCGAGCGCTTAAAGATCCATGCCGATACTTGTACCCTCTTGGCAATTTTTAAACCAATCAATTACATAGCGACTTGAATGTTCACAGTTCGCTGCACATTCCACAGTTAAAATATTTATTCTGCACACGGATTAACCCTTCCCTAAAAACTCACATTTGTTACATTTTGTATAAAATATAAAAAAAAAATAAAGTCTGCAACCTTTCAGCTTCAGGAACACCAACATTATTTTAATAAAAATACTGTGTTCAATCAACTGTGTAGGTCGTTTGATGTTCGATCCAGGGCGCGTCGAGCCGTGCGGACCCGGCGTCGCTGACACTTCCAAACGATGCTACCGGCAATTAATTATATCAATGAATGACTAGTCAACTAACTACGGCGTAATTGTGAAACAATTATGATATAGTTTGTTGTTATAACAATGTCTAGGTTGATGATTATGGCTATAAAGTTGAGAGGAAATTTTCTGTCAAGCCTAAAGTTCGGCAGACGTCAACGGCGCGCACTGTTCCCGCGCGCCTCAAGGAATTGTCAGCAACAGGAGGGGCCCAGCTGGGTCGAAGCCTATTGGGGCCAGGGTTATCCGAAAGGAACTCAAGCCCCGGTATGAAGAGGCTGGAAGGAACGGGGTGGGTTTTTAGTCAGTAAGAGTCTGAGACCATCTCCCGCTCCACCCAAGAGCTGGGGTTGTCATTGGATGATTTTTGCCACCAAAAAAAAAGCGTTAAGTTCGGCATTGTTGTAAAGGCTTGTTGCTTCATCTTACGTAATCCAATGCGATGTTTGATGAAGAGGCAATGCAAAAAAGAGAGCTAACGCCCAAAACTCTGTTAGCATTCGGTAATTCCGTGATTTACTCGAATATTTCACAAAACTTGTTCCAGGAAATACGTTTTAAACCCTTAAAAGTTTTTCAGAAAAATTGTCGTCATTCAATATCCGTAAAATGTGCAAGGCTTCTATTGATGTACTTTTTTGTTCTTCGAAAAGGACGCTCTTAAAGTCTGGTTAGCTCTGGCCGGCTGTTTGGTTCTGGCCGGCAGGAGTGGCTGGAAAGACGACTCAGCGTCTTTACCTTACTTAGGTATGATGCAAGATGTCAATGGACATGGTAAGTTCAGGACGTTCCTGTACCTGATTCGTGCGGAAGAAACGCTTGGGTGTCACTATTGTGTGGACCGCCAGAAGGACACGGTGGAGCATACGGTGGAGGAATGCTCAGTTTGCGCGGAGCGTCAACGTGTCTTCGTGGAGGAGATTGGCGGCAGCGACCTCTCGTACCGTCCCTGGTATAGACCATGGTCCGGGGCGAGGAGGAATGGCATTCGGCGAAGTAGTAATGCTAGTAAAGTAGGTGGCCGCACGCGTAAAGGAACTTCCTCACGCCCTTGCTGCCGGGATCCCGACTCCGTTTTCTAGCCACCGTAGGCGTGGTTTTGTGAACGGCGAGCGATAGGTAGCTCGCTGTTCGGCCGCCCGGTAACTGTCTGGACCACGCCTCAAAGAAAGGTCAGCAAAACCGTAAAGGCCCAGCAGTGCCAAAAAGTCTGAAAGGGAACTTTGGAGTCCTGAAACGCAGGGCAAAGTACGAAATAGGCCTCTTAAATTACCGATACCAGATTTAATTTCTCATTATTACGCTAGTATTGAAATATTGATGCCGTAGGCATCGCATAAAATGAACAACTTTTCAACCCAAAAATAAATTAACAATGTAGCAGAAACCGCTCAATCATTCCATTGTACCTAGTAACAATACATTAAATGTTTTATTAAACAAAAAGGTATCGAAAATCAATGCTGGTTAATACTTGATTGTGTTTAAATTAATTCGGCAAAGTAGCCAAGCGCTCCATTGTCAAGAGCCCTCCAATTGTTGAAAATGCACTCCGGTTCGTTTTGAGGTGAATTTTGATAAAATATGGTGGATTATTTTATAGGTAGTTTCAAATCACGCTCGGTTGTGAGTTGATTTAATTTTTTCACTTCTATAGTACAGTTTTAGGATAACACACAGGAAGATGTGTCCAGTACGCCATGGTCACAATTGCGTGACAAAAAGGGTGAAATCGTAGCTTGGCGCTGTGAGCATGCTTTTGCTATTTAACGAAGTGTATAACATACTCCCAGATTTCTTCTTCTTTTCGGATATTTTCAGAGGATCAAAAGATCCCCTCAAAATATTTTTTTTCTGACCAATTTTTGTCAACCCGTATAGCTCTATTGTTGGGCTAAAAAAAAAACTCCCAGACTAAAAAGTATTTAAAGTGATCTAGGTACAGGACTTGGTTTATCTGTGTGTAAATTTCATCTAAACCTGTTAAGCCGTTATATTTATAATATTAGTGTTATATTGTAAGTATGACCTTGCACCTGCTTATCTACAAGATCAGGTATTTTGGAGCTGTATCTTGTCATCATCATCATCAGCCTTTTAATGTTCCCACTGCTGGGACTCAGGCCTCCTTTCTAGGAGAGGGAATGGGCCATAATCCACCACGCAGGCCCAGTGCGGGTTGGTGAATGTCACATGTCGTCGAATTTTTGGTTCTAAGACATGCCGGTGCCGGCTGTATCTTGTATAATGTTTAAATTATATAAAAATAAAAATCTCTCGTTTACCATCCTTGATTTCCTCTCATCCTTCAATAACTTTCTTCAGAACACCGAAGCTAAGTTAAGCGAATTTCATATTTTATGTACTAAAAAATTGCTCAATATATAATCTGACAATGTATTTTTCAACGATCTAATAAAATAAAACGTGGTTCAAGCGGATCCTGATATTGAACCGACTAGACGTCTATATGACGATCGTTTAGGGTTTAAAAAAATGTGTTAAGCGCTTCGTAGTTTATTTTTAAGAAGATATAGAGTATAATCTAACATTTATTCACGGCTTCACTCGCGTACATAAAATATAGACTATGTAAAACAGCTGTATATTAAAATTATGTAATTTATCTATAATATGTAGGTATGTATTTAGAAATATATAAGTATATTTATCAGTTGTCTAGTACCCATAACACAAGCTCTGCTTAGCTTGGGAATAGACGGCGTTGTGTGATAGTTGTGGAATATTATTATTATTATTTAATAAAAAAAAGATTAACCAGAATCTTTGAGTATTGTTCCACTTTCTTGGTTCGTAGCGTGATGTTGTAGCCTTCCTCTGTAAATGGGTTTTCCAACACCAAAATAATCTTTCAATTTATTTATTTTTATATAAATTCAGTAATTCCTGAGATTAGCATGTTCATAGATGCAAACTTATTAGCTTCTTATATAAAAAAAAAAAATGATATTATAATAGATGTATATTGCTATTATAATATCATATTTTCACAACTCACGTCTAAAGCATGTAATTTACGTTCTGGTGGAACAAATGTGTCACCCATCCTAGCACCTCAAGGAAGGCCAGAAACGCTCTGGTCTTACTGGTCATTTCACCAACTCTCATTGGGCCGGAGGAGTAGATTCCTGCCTAATCTTTCTCCTAGAGAAGAGGCCTGAGTCCCAGCTGTGGAAACATTATAAAACTGATTATGCTATGCCATGTACTATATATTGTATACTGCCCATGATTAAAAAAAAACTGTCATAATCCGATAAAAAAAATGAACCTATCGCTAGGATCATAAGTTAATTTTCCAGACAGAAAATGTAAGAGAGCTTAACAATCTAATCTGAAACGTCTGTCCCGAACAATGGCGATGGCTTAAGTAACAAAGGGCGAGTGTTATCATGTCTGACACTGAACGCCTGGAGAGGGATCAAAGAGAACACATGCCATTGTCAAGTCGCTGCGGTATCAACTGGATTATGATTCAGCTTAGCGTGGTTCTGAGAAACCATGTTTATGTTCTGATATCCTGGTATATAGTGTTGGGTTGTATGGAGTGTATATTATATAATAAAAAATCAAAGGAGTTTTTAAGAATTCCACTATATAGGGTTATTTGTAAAACACTGGCAACCTCTCAAGACTATGGTACTAACATCAAAAACAACAACTTTTCTTCTATGACTTTTAAAAATTTATCATATTTAGCTTTATCAGATTTTCATACAAAATTAAAAATATTGAAATTTAATGTTCTAAATATTAAAAGCCAACGGTGGTGTACCGCCGTATCGGAAGCCTGATGATGGAACAATCTTGGCGAAATTAAATTATGCAATTCCGACGCACACTCCCCAAAATGCAATCGGTAGATTTTTTTTTACGCTGGGCAAAAATCATCTAATGACAACCCCCGCTCTTGGGTGGAGCGGGAAATAGTGTCAGACTCTTACTGACCAAAAACCCACCCCGTTCCTTCTAGCTTCTTCATACCGGGGCTCGAGTTTCCTTTTGGAAAACGCTGGCCCCAGTAGGCTTCGACCCAGCTGGGAATCGGTAGATTAACTTAAGATTTTGTTACTTACAGAAATTAATTTAGATTTAACCTTTTCAAACTGCTATCAATCATCATGGACCATAATATAATTTTACAATGCACAATGACCTTAACCAACCATTACTCTTACCAAGGTCGGTCAGCCTCTTATCATTTAATCAGCATTAACCTCAATAATTTTCTAGTAGGTACAACATCAAATAGCACCAAAGGTGAACTGGCTATAAACAATCATTATCTAAACTGAGGAAAATCGTCGTGTCATCATAACTAGCAGTTATGGCATGATAATACGACACTCATAGTAAGGTCGTAATGCTGGGTATACACTATGTTCGCGAACTAACTGTGCTCCACAGTCCAAATTGGCCATCATCCAACGTGTCCAAAACAAAATGATTACCGCAAAGGAACCAAGGTTGCCGTCATAGCATGAAGAATTGCCAAATTTAAGAGGCAATGAGCAGGGCACATTGCTCGCAAGACAGATAGCCGCTGGGGCCGAAAGGTTCTGGAATGACGATCACGGACCGAAAGACGTAGCGTTGGAAGGCCTCCTACAAGGTGAGCCGATGACCTGGTAAAGGTGGCGGGAATCCAATGGATGCGAGACGCACAGGACCGTTCATTGTGGCGACACTTGGGGGAGGCCTATGTCTGTTGGACATAGGCCTCCCCCAAGTGCCGCCGGACGATGGACGTCTTTTGTCTGAAATAATGATGATGATGATGAATCTGACTTGATTGCTCAACAAGACGGTTAAAAAGACGGCACTTCCTCGATAACCGGACGTAAGAAGGGAAACGGATTATAGAGTCTAGACCCCAATCACTAATTACCACCTTCCCACTTGCTTATAGTCAACAGACTGATTGCAGGCAAAACACAAAAAAAAATGCTCTTCAGTCCCGTTGCGAACATTTTTCGTTCGACCACTCCTTTATTCGCGTAGAGCGTGATACAAGACACGTACGCACTAAACGTTGTATTTTGCTAGCCTACACAAACAGACTAAGCTGCCCTTTGTGTTAGCCCAAAAACCGCCACAGAGCCGAAAGCTGAGCGTGGGTTGCGCAACGTTACACGCTCCAGGAGCGCGAACTTTTCAACTATGTGGAGCAGTTGCAGTAGCGCGGATCGTAATATGTTCGCGAAAATTTTCTTTTTTAATGCGACTGCCATATTGTCTCTGCACAACCCGGGGTGGGTTTTTTTTTTTTTCCCGATGCGGAAAATCATCTTATGACTGGCAGAAAATGCCTAAAGCATTAAGTACGCTTATGTACTTTGTGTTCCATGAAGAATAAATAAACAAGCTTTCAATGAAAATATTTTTTTCATAGCCACCTTTTATAGCTCGTTACGAGTCGTCACGAAGCATCATACCTACGAGCTCAAACTCGATGGGGTTGTGTCGTTTAACTACCAAGTTCCTATAGCCACCTTCCGGTTCCATCATCAGATCAGCTCCTTGTCATAATAATTTTGCATTGTCATCTGATTTACACATGCATGCAAAATTTCAGCTCAATCAGTAACCGGGAAGTGGGTCTTTAATTTACAAGATTTGATTACAGAAAAACATAGGGTCAGGTGAAACTAAATAAAAGCTTGTCATAAATAAACAAAGAGGTTACAATGATGGATGCCGTTTGTTTTGGTATGGTCATGTAAAGAGGAGGGATTAAAGGCATGTTGCTAAAAGAGTTATGAGTTTACAAGTGAATGGATAGAGAGGGAAAGGGAGGCCAAAGAAAAGATGGATGGATTGTGTGAGAAGTGATATGAAAGAAAAGGAAGTTAGTGATAGCGTGACGAGTGACAGGAGAGAATGGAAGAAAAAAAACGTGAACGTGGACGTCTTTCAGCTGATATGATGATGATGATGATAGTGGATACCAGGCTTTAGTGTAATACTTGTGCTAGAATCATTCATGCATGTGATTTTAATGATTACCTAAGGCCTGCCCACGGACGCGTAGCTTCATAGACGCATGCGTATATGTCATTATACGCCTGGGTGAAGCTTATGTAAAAAACTATGTCGTTGCTGCTTCAACGACAGAGTTTCATAGTTGTTTTATAGTCCTGGTGACCTGTAAAACAGGTTGTTTTAATACCTACATCAGGCACCAGTCCCTCAAAAGTTAGCTCTAAATTATAGGCAATGTTAAGTTCTAGAATAAGATAACTGTGTGAAGGGAAAATAAATAAATAAAAATAAATTATTGTTTTGTCACGACATATGCTTTTTTTTCGGTGGGTAAAAATCATCCAATAAAAGTCCCCGCTCTTGGGTGGAGCGGTAGATAGTGTCAGACTCTTACTGACTAAAAACCCATCCTTGTTCCTTGTATATTAATATAGTATCGTAATTTATATATGTATGTTAATATAGTATCGTAATTTATACGACTACTAAGATCAAAGGAAGAGGGTAATTCCTAGGGGCTGTTGAATCTGGTATGGAAATTACGTACCTTTAGTATAATATGAACCCTTCATGTAGTTAGGTATTACGATCCCTCAGTTTTTTTTAATGGCTTATACTAGTGCGTGTCTGCTATCTCACCTTATGGTAAGCAGTAATGCAATCATTGATGGCAAAGTGCACATTAAGAGCCTATTCACTCTAACCATGAAAACACCATTATTATAACCGGGCTGGTAGATCTTAGAAGGCAAACTGCTCCAGTCTTTCGATGTACGCGATATAAACGACGAGGCCAAAAGGCTAAAGGCCTTAGGACCGCAGAAGTCTTAGCAACGTAAGGGTGGATAGTCACTGTACGTCGGGTTATCCAATGGTAGAAAGGTGATGACGTAATTCAGTCAAGTAATTCATGTAAAATCTATCCTATAAAATACCGGAAGAATATGGCTACTCTAGGCTTGTGCTCCAGGGTTTGAAGATTGGTGTCAACTAAACAACAACAAGTGTGAACCGAAAAAGCAATGGTAGCCAAGTGGTAATGGCTCCGACTTACGAGTTGTAGGTTGCGGTTTCAAAACCCTTACTTTGTGTAAGTTACTTCATTACCACTGCTCTCAAAACGGTGAAGGAAAACATCGTGAGGAAACCGGCATGTACTAAATCCAAAAATTCGAAGACATGTGACATTCACCAACTCGCATTGGGCCTGTGTGATGGATTACGGTCCATTCCCTCTCTTAGGGAGACGGCCTGAGTCTCAAAAGCGGGAACATTAAAAGGCTTTTTTTTTGTCGACGGGGAAAATCATCTTATGACAAAACCCGCTCTTGGGTGGAGCGGGAGATAGTGTCATGCTCTTACTTAATAATAACCCCGCGCCGTTCCTTCTAGCCTTATACCGGGACTCTAGTTTCCTTTCGGATAACCCCGACCCCGGTAGGCTTCGATCCAGCTGGGAACATTAAAAGGCTGATGTTATGTTTATGCTAAACCAGTATAATCCTATAGCACTTAACGTTGTATGATATTTCGCCAAACCGTACAATTCACATGATTTTTCCAAAGGAAATATTTCACTCTTTATTATTCGTGTCTCGTAGCCGAAAGAGCGGAGTCTTTAAGATTTTGCACAATTCCTTTAAAAGAGGCGATGGCATGAAAACATTGTGGCGACGGAATAACTTTCCTCTACAAAAGAAAAAACAAAGAATTAACTCTGCCTTCATGAACTCTGATTCTTTATTAAAAGATTTTGACGTTAAAAAGGCTTTTTATAATCTCAGATCAGCTTTTAAACCGTTTTCTCTTGTGTGAAATTGAGTCGAATTGACGTCAAATTTAAACATGAATTACTTTTTGGATGATTGTATTCTCATTAATTAGTCAACTGTGAACAAAAACCCGCTTTTGTTTTGTTTTTGTTGACCTGTGCAGTCTGTGCTAGCGTCTCTCAGTACTTGTGTAGGTCAACTATGGACAATATCAAAGAAAATACATTTGTGTAGGTCGCATAAAGTACCCAAACTGCCAGATCATATATTATATTAACTATTCACAATGTTCTTCCATAATACAATAATAAAAGATATAAACTTAAATGAATAATTAAAAACAAAACTAACTTTGAAAAAGATTACAAATTAATTAAAAATTAATAATTAATTTAAAAAATACACATTTTAAGAGAAAAATTAAAAAAGAAAATGTTTGGCATTTTCTTTGGAAGTATTGATGAACCTTGGAAATCAACACCTTTTTTGGCTCTTAGAGTTTTTTTTTTTACTGTGGGTAAAAATCATCCAATGACAACCCTTGCTCTTGGGCGGAGCGGGAGATAGTATCAGACTCTTACTGACTAAAAACCCACCCCGTTCCTTCTAGCCTTTATACCGGGCATCGAGCTCCCTTTCGGATAACCCTGGCCTCAGCAGGCATCATTATGGCCGTAAGGCTTCAAAGTTTGGAGTCCCCTCTACTAGTAAGTGTAGGTAAGTATTATTTTTTAACCAATTTACAAAATAAATAAAGTAACTCACGATTGATCCACTACAGGTACGAGGTATACTAAGTACCTATTATTATGATAGTAGGTACCTTTTGTAGTACTTCGAAGCTGGAGTTTGGGCACGTTTCCCTCATAAAGTGCTCTTGAGGGACTGCGGGTTAATAAGGGTCGGTGTGCTGAATTACAGGGATGGTAGACGTCAGTACCTTGATGTTTCCCCGATAAAAATAATAGTTTATTATGTGGCTTGATATTTTTATCTTAGGTAAGTTTTTTGAAGTGGTTTTGAAAAGCCATTAGATATTTTGGGTAAAAAACGATCTAAGAACTTGGGACTCAAGTATAAGCCTAATCAAGATTATAATTTTTACTGCTAGGACTCAGGTTTTCTCTCTAGGAGAAAGAATGAGTCGTAAACCACCAAGCAAGCCTAGTGCGGATTGGTAAATTAATTTACGAATTTTTCGTTCTAGGACATGCCGGTTTCCTCACGATGTTTTCTTCCATCGTTTTGAGAGCAGTGGTGATAAAATAAATTACATAAAATAAAACGTCTGTTGGGTTTGAACCCGCGATGTACAAGACGTAATCCGGGCCAGTGGTAACTGATACTGCTATACTTAAGACTGCTTTACTTAGTGTATTGACGATACTGAGAATCCCTTGTAAAAACCTAAATCTAAAGTTTAATAAAATGAGTATGTGTGTATTTATGTATGTAGTTATACTTATTGTCTTTATAATATTGGTATAAAAAGTACTTTAAAAATTTATTACATATATACATAAAAAAAAACTTAAATACTAAATAAACTATTTAAACTAAAACCTAACTATGTACATAAATATGATACAAAAAGACAAAGCACGCTCAGGCGTCAAAGTACTCCTCCACATCGCTGTCATCCGGAAATGTGACCAGAAGACTGGCAGCATTGCCACGTTGAATGGCAATGCTAATTCTTTGGGCAAAGAACGAGCCAGCCCTCTGGTCACGTAAAGTGTCGATCAGTCGGCGTGAAATATCCTTGAAAAGGAGACGCGCAATCGGACCCCATGAACCAAGCGTTTCGACCCCAAACGGCTCAAAACTGTAATTACCAATAAGGTTACAGTTTATGTCTTATTAATTTATTCATAGTATTTCTAATTTTCAAATTGTACACTGGACCCCACCCTCTATCATCTCTCTCTATCGCTCAAAGGTTTGCTGGAAGAAAACTCATCCTTGAGTTAAGCTCGCCTATGTACATGAACTTTGTTATCCACCTATTTTATAAGTTTTTATAATATACAATAAAGAATTAAAGAAAGACTTTTGTACTCTTTTTTAAACTCACTCATTTTTTTTTCCAGTACCGCGGTCTCAACTTTCACTAATAGGAATTATTATTTTTTCAGAGTAGTATTTTAGGACTAACAAGAAAAAAGGCATTACAGTACAGTTATCAAAAAAACTGTATTTATTTATGTGTGGTCCCAAAATACTACGAAAAATAAGTATGTAGGTGGAATTTGGGACCGCGGTCCCGGTCCAAAGAGCCACCACGACCCACTCTTTTGTATGAAACTCTGTCGGCGAAGCGGCAATAACACGAAGGCACGACGTTACTACTACTTCTTTCGCTTTCAATTTATCGTTACTTTTGTAATCTACACTAATATTATAAAAAGGTAAAGTTTGTTTGTAAGAAGTAATCTCTGAAAGTACTGGTCCGATTCCGAAAGTCTTTTCACTGATAGAAAGCTGTTTTATTCCTGAGTGACATAGATTTATGTATACGGGCAAAGACACGGGCAAAAACTAGTTGATTACATACTTGTGTAACATTAAAATCTACATCTACACTAATATAAAAAGGCCGTTCCGCATTTTTTTTCACCGATAGGAAGCTGCTTTATTCCTGAGTGACATAGGCTATATTTTACATATGCGGGCAAAGCCACGGGCAAACGCTAGTTGATTACATACAAGTTATGTAACATTAAAATCTACCGTATCAGATAAATCTCCTAAACGTGACGGATAGCTCTAGGTCCCAGAAGTGTTATTCCATAAGACACGACAGATTTATTATTGACACATTTACTGAAATAATTTGAAAACATAAATTGGATTGCAAGTTTTACTGAGGCAATTTAAACTTCAATATTGAGCCACGTATCAATGCGCAATGGGAAAGGAAATGATTATGATTACATCTGTTTTATTTTTGTAAGTAAATAGCTCTTTTGATGGTGTAAAAACATGGGTGAGTTCGTGTTTTATTAGGGAGATGGGACTTGAATTTTAGGAAATTTACATGTGTATAGAAAGAGTGGGTTTTAGTCAGTAAAAGTCTGACACGCCCTCTCGCTCCACCCCAGAGCGGGACAAGAAAAAATGTGTATAGATATTTTTAAAGTGAGATATCATCTAATGACTTCTCCCGCTCTAGGTTGAAACGGGAAAGCGTGTCAGACTTTAACTGACTAAAACGACATCTATGTTTCTTCTTAGCCCTTTATGTTTTTTTTTTTAGCAGGCAGTGGCAGTGTCAGACTCCTACTGACTAAAATCGCACTCCTGCCTTACATTTAAACCACAGACATGGCGTCCGTGCTCTTTTTTGATTTTACATTGTTTGCTTCTGGGCAACTCCACGTGCAAGTGGCGTCACTCCAGAGCACCTTCCGGTAACTATAACAAATCCCGTCAGAATTTCAGAGCTGAGAGGCCACCAATCCGAAGCGAAACTCAAGCAGCAACGAGCCATACACGCATAAAAAATTGGGAAAACTCCCAACCTTCAACACACATACAACCCTCCGCCCCCCATCAAATGGCCCCCCAGCTCCAGACTTAACTATAGTTAATTAATTTTAAGCCCTTTACGTTCTAGCTGGACTACGGGTTTCCCTTTGGAAGTAAAGCCATAACCCAAGGTATTACAGGAGAGATCTATTTTTCTTAGGTGGACCAAAATTATTAAAACAAATTAGCTTGATTTAACATAGTAAACCAACAATACATATATTCAATTTATTCGGCTTTCGTAAACTCACCTTTATCCGTTTTTTTTTTAAAGAATTACAAATTAGCATCTGCCAGCGGCTTCACTTGCGGGATAGTAGAAAAGTATTTATTTATTTATTTAAACTTCATGTACAGTAGTGGTACATAGGCGGACTTAATGCAACAAGGCATTCTCTCCCAGTCAACCTTTGGGTTAAAAAGACAACACTGTGGTAGGTTTGTACAATAAACAAATAACAAATACTGTAAATGAAAACAAAAAGCAAATTATATAAAATAAAATACATATATATGTTAAAAAAAAAGAAAAAAAAAGTAAAAAAAAAAAAAAAGTATCCTATATCCTATTATATACATACATATGTATCCTAGTCTATGTGTTTGATTTGTGCTAGTTTGCATCCATCTGGTCGCCCCTTAACAAACATACCCATAAAAACATCTGCCTTAATAATTTTAGTGTGTTTACTCCCGCGTTAATATTTCAACTTTTTAAATGTTTTATCAATTTTAAAATGAATTTTTACCCAGTATGGTGGAAACTCTTCTCTCTGAAAATATTTCCGTTGAAGCTCCAAGCTGTAACTAAACGGAATGAAGTGAGTACACTTGAGCGGAGGTATCCAACACGAATGAATAAAATATATCAAAGTATTTTTTTTCCTCTGAACTTTTCCACGTAGCTTTTCGTTATGAATGGTTTAACTTACACACCGCTGGTAATAATGACATATTAAGTGTTAACTGTCGTTTCTGACGACAGACGCAGCGTTGGAAGGCCTCCAACAAGATGGACTGATGACCTGGTGAAGGTTGCGGGAAACCGATGGATGCGAGACGCACAGTAAAGTTGGTTGTGGCGAAGCTCGGGGGAGGCCTATGTCCTACTGTGGACGTGTATCGGCTGAAATGATGATGATGTCGTTTCTAAATAGTAACATTTTCTGTCAAATTATACGTTAGAAGAGATTTTTAGTCCATCAGACTGTAACGGGTTGGGCAGGCCACGATTATGGCGGTAAGTCCCCTCTTTGAGGCGTGGCTGGAAAGACCTCACGGCGTTCTTACCTTACCTCACCGGACATGGCACGTTCGGGAGGTACCTGTTTCAGATTAAAGCGGAAGAGACGCCCGGGTGTCGCCACTGTACGGAACGTCCGAAGGATACGGTGGAGCACACAGTCGAGGTTTGCCCTGCCTGGGCGGAGCATCGCCATGCCCTCGTGGGGGCGATCAGCGGCGGAGACATCTCGCGCCGGGCTTCGGTCGAGGCAATGGCAGGCGGTCGCCTCCTTCTGCGAAGCAGTAATGCTAGCAAAGGAGGAGGCCGACCGCATCAGGCAACAGCGCCCTCACCGCCGACGCCGTGATTCCGATCCCGATTTCCGGCCACGGTAGACGCGGGCTCGTGGATGGCAAGCCATGGGTAGCTCGCTGTCCGACCGTCCGGTAACTGTCCGGCCCGAGCCCAAGACGTCGACGATGCGCACTGTTCCCGCGTGCCTCAAGTAATTGTCAGCAACAAGAGGGGCCCAGCTGGGTCGAAGCGTACTGGGGCCAGGGTTATCTGAAAAGAAGCTTGAGCCCCGGTATGAAGAGGCTAGAAGGAACGGGGTGGGTTTTTAGTCAGTAAGAGTCTGACACTATCTCTCGCTCCACCCAAGAGCGGGGGTTGTCATAAAATGATTTTTGCCCACCGTAAAAAAAGAAGCAACCTATTCACTCTTGAGTTAAAGACCTAGGTTGTGGACAGAAAACCCAGACTTCGGCCAATTGAATGAAAATATCTTCAATACAATGTTTTGCATGTTTAGCCTAATAATGATAATATTATTATAATCTAGATAAAAAAATACAAATGTGCGAAAATAATTTTTCTGAAACACTTTTTATGACGCACGAAGATACACTTTAGCGGGGACATCCTTCAGAGTGCAAAGACCTCAATCGATAAGTTTGTTGTCAAGGAAGCGAGTGCATGCCAATCTCCTAGAGTGGTAGGCGGCAGTCTATGCTAATGTACTTTTAAATCTGTGTAGTCTATACTCTTGTGGCAGTTTTGAAGGCCATATACAACACAAGTTTTAGCATATGTGAAACCAGAAACTCGTGTCTAGTATTTTTATGTAAAGAATCTATGTATAAAATACTTAACTGTATCATGAAAAATCACAAAGTTGATACACCTGATGACCCCCAGTACTTTCAGAGATAACATAACTCCTACAAACAAAACACAAACTTTACCTCTTTGTAATATTATTAATATAAGTTTAGATAATATAATTTTAATACTCCTAGAAAACTCGGTTTACGATTTTATAAGATAAAAACTAAAATGTATATTGGCGATACTATTAAAATAAAATCAGGCAACCAAAGACTTAAAAATAGCAATCTTGCGGAGTTATTTTTAAAAGACTAAGTAAATTAAAAAAGAAGTACCTTAACCTGGTATGGAACTATTATTTTTAGTAAGTAAGTAAATAATTGTACAGCAAACACATCATAAAAAATCCTTTCCCTCAGTGGCCAACAAATCACAACGCTCAAAGTCGGCTGAACTTGCCTTCAATTTCCTGCAACTATTTGTCAACAATCTCAAGAGAATTTCCCCTGACCCAATGTGGTGAGACTCATCGTGTAAACCGATTTAAGGTCAAGTGTGAACTGAGCAGTGACCAGGATTGAACTCGATTCAGTTCAAAAAGGTACAGTGGCAACATTTTCATCATCACGTCATCATCGTCTCTATGCCATGTTATTTAGGGTCGGCGCAAATCTTTTCGGGGCGAAAAATCATCAAATAGCTGCCCTCGAGCGGAGACAGTGTCGGATTTTGAATGACTAGAACCCCTTTTTTTAGGCGTAAAAATAATCCTATGGCATCCCCCGTTCTTGGGCGGATTGATATAGTGCCAGATTTTTGACTAAAAACCCACCCCTATTCCTTCGTTGACTTTCATACCAGGGCCGAATCTTCGTTTCCGAAACAGATCCTTAGCCCCAGTAGGATTCGACCCTGCTAGGCTCTTACGACTAGAACCCCTCTGGCTTCCTTCCGTTGCAAACAAAGCCGCGTAAGGCTTTTCTACCAAAGATGTGCTATGCAGCTATGCGGCGAAGATGTAATAGCTGAGCTGTGAAACTATGTGACCATTTCCACTGGTACTAAGCTATGTAGCGGTACGAGTAAGATGTGCTATGAAGATGCGCAGCTTGAGCTATGGGATGTATCGATAGTAGGGTTCCATTGCACACATCCATAGCAGTATAGCAAGCATCCTTCCATATAAAAAACACATCTTAGTTGAATCTGTTTTCACCAGTGCTAAGCTATGTGCACTAATGAATATGATTGGTGGATATCAAACGCATCCACAGCAACGTAGCATAGCTCATCTCTGGTGGAAAACCACCCTACTAGATGGTGCTTGTGGACATGATAGACCAAATATTATAATTACTCGTATTTATTAAGTTTAGCTACTTCTTATATTTTATTCATTAAACTCTACAATAGCTTTTCTCACCGGAAATAGTTATTTGTTATACAAGAGTACTAAGTTGCTTTTGAACCGCGTGCTCAATTTTGATGACCGAACAAGCGAAAAATACAAAAGTTAGAATCCTGAGCGTTAGCGAGAGAATCAAAAGAGCTCAAGGTGGAAAATATTTGCACTCAAGTGCAATACGTAACTTTTCATCCCACCTCAGCGAGAAAATTACTAAATGCAAAAAAAAAAATACACCAAGGAGGTTTCGAGTCTGACTTTTTAACAAATTAAAAAAAGTTGTATGATAAAGGCACCATGGAGGTAGAAGTTTGAATTCACAAACTTAGTGCACACGGTGTTCTAAATGCAATTTACTTTATCCTCTAGCAGATAAAAACGGATTTTGCACTCAGATATCGAAAATCAAAAATACTCTTTCCGAGATTTGGAGATGAAAAATATCTTAAATTTTATTCATGTTTACTTGGCAACTTCCTCACATTTACTCATATTGATTTTAATTCTCATAATTTTACTTCAACCAAGTTCCAGGAAAAACACACATTGGCATACGTGCTTTTAAAATGTGAAAAGCATTTAGTGAATTTTAAAATTTCACGGAATTCTGAAATCCTCTGACGTCAGTTTTATACGAATTTCAGAAGTGGAGTTCTTGGAGTGAGATATGGAATGATTGTATTACACCAAATAAAACTGAAAAAAGTAGCACATTAAGCATTAACCCTTCAGATACCGTCAATTAGAGACACAATAGTAAGACAATAGATGCGCGGCCACCGGTGGTCGCTTGGGGATTCATGAATTAAGGACCAACTCGATTGTTTTTTTCTCCAGTAAATAAATACCTAAATGGGTAATTCATTTAGGTAACTGGTCAACTGGAAGCCTAAGCGTTTATGCCTACTTTGTCTACCTTCATATATAAATACGTCAGTCTTTTCACTATTATATATTAGTAAAGCTAAGTTTTGCCGATAAGACTAACTCACTCAACTCCAAGAAGTTACTGTAACTGGCTTTCTCTGGAAACATACCTGTAAAGAAAGAAAATACGAATTATTAGTAAATCTATATACAGTTATATCTCCTTAACCCTTCAGATACCGTCAATTAGAGACACAATAGTAAGGCAATAGATGCGCGGCCACCGGTGGTCGCTTGGGGATTCATGAATTAAGTGCCGATTGATATATGTTTGTACAACTTAGATGACCTTGAAAAAGCTTAATTTTCGTTTTGTACACACGTTTGTACGAATATTATTTGGCCGAAAATTTTAGTTTTTCTAGAAAAGTCCAGAAAAAGGATTTTATTTATTATTCATTTTTGGTAATTTACGTAAAAAACGGCAATTTTATCGGACCCCGCGCGTCCCAGAGGATAAAAAAAAATAAACTGACTGACTGACATATTATACTGACATATAAGCCACAGCCAAAACTACTGGGAGTAGGAGCGTAAATGTTTGCACAAGGTTTTCTTTTATGACGTAGGCGAGCACTGAAAGAGGATTTTCCAAAATTCGCCCTCAAAGGGAAGGAAACGAGGGTTCAAAGTTTGTATGGAGAAACTTACTTTCACGCAGGTGAAGCCGCTGGCAGAAGCTAGTCGCTTATAACACAAATAATACCCAACAACAATTTATAACACACACTACACATCATTATAAGAGCGAAATTCAAAAAAAGGGGGTAGTGAGAGACAATACCTACTATGAATAAAAATCATATATCAATTCCTACGCTGTCTCCGCCTTGGAACTCTGGAATTTGCTTCCCCTTGAGCTGAAAAAAAAATATGTACCTATGTATGTATCTGTGCACAAAAGGCATATTTGACACTATTGGATTAGAAGTCGTCGTCAAAAGTTATAAATGAAAATATTTATTTTGCAAATAGGTTTTTAAAAAACTTCATTTTGTATAAGTACCTCATCTCGGCGCATGAGGCTGATCATCATCGAAGGTCTGTCCAGGAACTGTTTTGTAGGTATCAAGCAATAACAAACTATTCCAGATCATACAGCTGATTTATGATGATGCAAGCTTCAGGTTTTCACTTCACACAACGAGCCGTGAGACAGTCCCCGAGACTAGACGTAGTTCGCACTGTTGACGACAGAAGAAAGATCCACGGACCTCTGCGATTGGAGCCTTTATCTGCTCGGTTCGTGCAAACGTCACGCGTCAGCGCGGATTCTGTCAAAGTGACATGTGTCACTTTTCACTTAGCTCGTTCATTCGTTGTCAAGCTTCCGTACCGACTTCACCAACAATCATATTATTACAAGCTTTTATTTAGTTTCACCTGTCCCGATTTGCCAGTAATCAAATCTTGCAAATTAATGATGCATTTCCCGGTTACTGATTGAGATAAAAATTTGCATGCATGTGTAAATCAGATGACAATGCAAAATTATTATGACAAGGAGCTGATCTGATGATGGAACCGAAAGGTGGCCGTGACACAACCCCATCGAGTTTGGGCTCGAATGATTCGTCTTGACGAGTATTAATTATATTTACGTATACCGAGCTATAAAAGCTTGCAATGAAAAATGATTTACATTAAAAGCTTGTTTAATAAAAGCTGAATTGAGCTTTTTTTTTTTTTTTTTTTTTGTCGACGGGGAAAATCATCTTTGACGAAACCCGCTCTTGGGTGGAGCGGGAGACAGTGTCAGACTCTTACTGACTAAAAACCCCGCGCCGTTCCTTCTAGCCTTCATACCGGGGCACGAGCTCCCTTTCGGACAACCCTGTCCCCAGTAGGCTTCGACCCAGCTGGGCCCCTCCTGCTGCTGACAACTCCTTGAGGCGCGCGGGAACAGTGCGCGCCGTCGACGTCTTGGACTCGGTCCATTACCGGACGATCAGACAGCGAGCTACCCATGGCTCGCCGTCCGCGAGCCCGCGTCTACGGTGGCCGGAAATCGGGATCGGAATCCCGGCGACGGCGGCGAGGGCGCCGTTGCCTGATGCGGTCGGCCTCCTCCTTTGCAAGCATTACTGCTTCGCAGAAGGAGGCGACCGCCTGCCATTCCTCCTCGCTCCGGACCATGGCCTCGACCAGGGCCCGGCGCGAGAGGTCTCCGCCGCCGATCGCCCCCACGAGGGCACGGCGATGCTCCGCCCAGGCAGGGCACACCTCGACGGTGTGCTCCACCGTGTCCTCCGGGCGTTGCGCACAGTGGCGACACCCGGGCGTCTCTTCCGCTTGAATCCGATGCAGGTACCTCCCGAACTTGCCATGTCCGGTGAGGACCTGCGTCATGCGGAAGGTAAGGACGCCGTGAGGTCTTTCCAGCCACGCCTCAAAGAGGGGACTTACCGCCATAATCGTGGCGTGCCCAGCACTGGGTTGCGATAGCCGTTGACGCCATTTCACCATGAGATCTCGCCGGAGCTCTGTCCGCCATGCCTTGACATGTTGCGGCAGTGGACTTTCACCCCGGCGTTGCATCTCCACGCGCATGTCGTGCATGTGTGCAAGGACTGTTGCCTCCAGATCCCACGGTGGTAGGCCAGCCAGAAGGCTCGCCGCTTCGCGGGAGATCGTGCGGTAACCCCGCACCATCCGTATTGCCATGACCCTCTGGCAGGCGTTCAGTATGGACGCCGGTCGCTTTGCCAGCGACGGCGCCCACACCGGCGCCCCGTAGAGGGCCATGGACCGAACGATCCCCGCGTAGAGCCTCCGGCAGGAGGCGTCTGGACCCCCAAGGTTGGGCAGGAGCCGCTTGAGAGCAGCTCCAGCCCGGAGAAGCTTGGGAGCCAGACGTCGGAAATGTTCTACGAAATTCCACCGGCTGTCGAGGACGAGTCCCAGGTACTTCATGGTCGACCCGACGCCGATGCGAACTCCTCCTACCGTAAGCTGGGAGTCCGATGGTGGCGCGTTCCGAGGGCCGTGGAAGCACATTGCCTCGGATTTATGCAGCGCCACCTCGAGTCCCAACTCCTGGATCCTACCAACGGCTATCGCAACCCCGCGTGTCGCTAGAGCAACCGCCGCCTGGTGCGACTCTCCCTGCGCTAGGATCAGCGTGTCGTCTGCGTAGCAAACCACGCTGACCCCGTCAGGGAAGTCGCCGCGCAGCACGTAATCGTAGCCGATGTTCCACAAGGGTGGGCCTAGAACCGACCCCTGCGGAACACCGCACGACATCTCTCGACGATTCCAGTCTCCCTGGTGACCGGGGTAGACAATGTACCTGTCTGACAGGTACGCCTCGACCACTAGACAGAGGTATTCGGGCACCCGGTGGTACCGGAGTGCCCTCCGGATCGTACTCCAGGGCAGGGAGTTAAAGGCGTTGGCAATGTCCAAGGACACTGCCACGACACACCTACCCTGGGACACCGCTTCCCCTGTCGTGAGGGCTCGCACGCGCATGATGGCGTCTATAGTAGAGCGCGCCCTGCGAAAGCCGAACTGTCCGTCCGACAAGTCCGGCCCCACCCGTGTTAGCCGCACGACGAGGCGGTTTGCAATTACTCTTTCAAAGAGCTTGCCCACCTCGTCGAGCAGCACAATGGGCCGGTATGCGGACGGAGAGTCCGCAGGGCGCCCTGGCTTCGCTACGAGGACCAGTTTCCCCGTCTTCCAGCGAAGTGGGAACTGGCCCCTCTCCAGGCATGCGCTGAAGAGCCCTCTCAGTCGAGGCCCGAGAGCCTCCATGGCCAGGACCCAGGCTAGCCGTCGGGTCCTGGGGCGGTGTTTTTGGCACTCAGCCTTCGCACCGCCACTCTCACCTCTACCTCGGTCACCTCTGGAGCGTTGTCGTCGTCGTCGCTGTTGCGATCCGCGTCAGACACCGCTGGCGGAGGCGGAGCCATGAGCGGGGGGGAGTGTTCACCCCGCGCAGGGAACAGAGAGCTAACCACACCCTCCACGAGTTGGGGCCGGAGACTCTGAGTCAACGGCGGAGCCCAGGGGCGAAGCTTGTCCCGTACCAACTTGTACGGGCGCCCCCACGGGTCCGCGTTCAGAGACCCCAGCCACACGTTGCGGGCCTCGAGTTTGGCCCGCTTGATCTCCGTTCGGAGGGTGCGTTTCGCCTCTCTGTATTCCTCATATAGCTCCGCCTCTCTGGCCTCCGCATCCGGCGGGCGGATGCGGCGCCTGCAGTGCCTGGCGTACCGGCGCCGTGCGTGATTGCACGCATTGCGCAGTGCGCCGATCTCCGGCGACCACCAGTACACCTGGCGCTTAGCTCGTCCTGGACGGACACGGGGCATTGCCGCATCGCAGATTTGCGACATGGCCTCCTGGAACCACTCCGCCTCGACGTCAATGTCGACAGGCCTGTCCGGTGCTTGCACCCAGGCCTGTACCGTCGCGGCTTCCAGGAGGAGCTCCCGGTCCATCTGCTTAAGCGCCCACCGCGGACCGCAAGGGCTCTGTCGGACCGGCGCGACCGAGGTTTCGGCGGAGACGTCAAACCGGATGTACCGGTGGTCGGAGTACGTCTCCACCTCCTCCATCACGCGCCAGTCGACGACACGCGGCGACAGAGCGGGGCTGGCGAACGAAATGTCCACCACCGACTCACCCCGCATCCGCACCAACGTGGGGACAGAACCCCGGTTCAGTACGACCAGGCCCAGCTCCAAGGCCCAGTCCTCCACCATCCGACCCCTCTGGTTCGTGAACCGGGAACCCCAAGCCGTGTTCCAGGCGTTGAAGTCCCCGCAAACGACCACGGGGAGGGAACCGAACCCAGCGACGACGGAATTTAGCTCCATCAGGGAGACGTGCAGTTCGTCGAGAGATCGGCTCGGGGACAGGTAGACGCCCACCACGGCGATGTCCCCGAACCGTGCTGCCACGCAACCCCGCCCCCTCGTGACGGACTCGGGGGGCGGAGTACCGGCGGCGGCCGACTTAATTAAGGTCACCGAGCCGTCCAGGTCCTGAACCCAGTCACCACTGGGCAGGACAAAATACGGCTCGGTGACCACGGCGACATTGATCAACCACTGCGCCATGCTCTGGAGCAACAGATCCTGAGCGGGGGCGCAGTGGTTGATATTCGCCTGGAGGAGACGTAATGGGGCCGTTATTGACACTCCATTACAGTCTCCTCCCCAGCCCCCCTAGGGGACACTGCCGCGGCGGCGGGTGCAGCGGCGGGTGCGGCGGCGATTGCGGCGGCGGCCAACGAGGCGGCTGCGGCGGCGAGGACCTCGGCGGGGATGGGCCTGCGGGCCTTGCCCTTGACCTTGGCGGGGGGGTCGCAGGACCTGCCCCCAGCCCGGTGGCCAGCCGGCTTGCCGGCCGCCGCACATGCGTAGCAGTGCGGCGTAGCACGGCAATCTGCGGCCTTGTGACCGGGCTGGCCACACTGGTGGCAGCGGTCGCTGCGATCCTCCGCGGCGCAGTGGGCTCCCACGTGGTGCCCCACGTGGCAGCGGAAGCACCGCAGAGGTCTGGGCTCCAGCAGCTTGACCTGTGCGGAGACCCAGCCCACCAAAAGCCTTCGGCCCTCGGCCGTTATCGCTTTGGCCGCCTGCACGGGACAGCTCACCGTAACGGCTCGCATGCCCGTGCTGTCAGCACGGATGGCACCCGCCCGAAGCTGAATTGAGCTGAATAAATGTAGTTAGTCCTTTACAACAAAACACGCCATTCGCAATAAACAAACTTTATGGATCACCAGCACAAACCGTGGGCTCGTGGACAGCGAGCCATAGGTAGCTCGCTGTCCGATCGTCCGGTAACTGTCCGGACCGAGCCAAGGCGTCGACGGCGCGCACTTTTCCCGCGCGCTTCAAGGAGTTGTCAGCAAGAGGAGGGGCCAATCTGGGTCGAAGCCTATCGGGGTCGGTAAAAAAAAAAAACCAGCACAAACTATTTCTTCGCGCATCCTAACTACCCTACATTTTCACAGGTTCATTTCCTTCGTAAATGTTTACCGAAATTCGTCTTGCAAATCGCAAGCAAAATCCCGACTCGGCAACAAAACAACACCGAATATTCCGACGGAATTTCTCTCACATTTGACGCGAATAGAGTTCGAGTATTGAATGAGCTGAATAAATAACAGGTTGAGTAAACACGACTGGAATTCTACAAGTTATGTTCATATATTTCTTGTTCATGTAGTGTTGTGTGTTGTGTACGTCATCATGTCTGTCATCGTGTCAGTAGAAGGGTGTAGTAAATTTTAGGGAGTTGAAGGGCGATTCTTGAACACTGTAACGTGGGCTTTCAGACGGCAAGTAATAGGTAGGTAGCTCGTCGTGCGATAGGGGGGTGGCCCTAGCCAAGTAACAACCTTTTCGTTTGCGTCGAACGCCTCGAGTTGACCTTGCCGCCAATTCTTTTGTTCTGACCACGTGACTGAGCGCTGAGATGACGTCATTACCGTACATTTGAAGCTTTCTACTAGCGTTAACTATTGCAGATTAGCAACTTGGCTAGAGGTACAGGCCCGGGTCTGCGTCGTGTTTCACACTGCCTGTATGATTGATGCAGCCTGATGGCCAATGCCCTAGCAGGCATAGGTGGGATATCATCCAATACCTGCTCCCGCTCTAGAGGGTGTGTCAGATTTTTACTGACTAAAACACCCAACCGCGTTTCTTTAGTTCCATTTTCAAACCATATATTTCGAAATAGTTTAACCCTCCTTTTGATCCAGGACCACGAGTTTTCCTTTCGGCATCAGTAGAGCCGAAGCCTACTGGGGCCGAACTTAGGTTTTGGTACCTACCAGGGTTACGGGATTGTTTGTTCGAAAAAGTCACCGAGAGTAAGTATTTGGATTATTTATTTGTTTATGTATACACAAACACTTAAAATTTAAAAGAACAAATAAGGATAAAAGAGTAAAAAGGACCTGCTGCTTTCTTACGAAATTCCTTTCTTTTTTTTCATTAATTTTTTTTTATTTTTCTTTAATTTTTTTTTTAAACCTAGTGTGACATCTAACTTGTCTTCATATGTATTACAATTTGCGAAATGTATATAATCTAAAAAGTATTCAGAATAAACCTTGCAGCGGCGGATAATGACAACCAAGTCTAACAAATAACATTTGCATCTAACCATTTTGACCGCCTTATTAGCCTAAAATAAGTATACACACACTAGTGTTGTTAAGGCTAAGTACAATGAACAGAAATAGGCCCTACCTTTACAATTCAATTAGACGTAATTATACGACATTGACGCCATTTATGACGTCATATAGGAACTAAAATTCGTGATATATTGGAGTTCTCCGCGCAAATGTAACACAATAGTCCGAAATCAACTATTACTGCCCAGTATTGGACGGTAGTGATTGGTCTGGGCAGTCGCCACAATATCCGTCTAGTCGGAGGATCCTCCCTTTTCAATGGAGGTTTTCGGGACTATAACGCTGTTCTGCATATCTCTAAAGTCTAAAACATTTGTACATTTACACCAATTAGGTAATCTTAAAGAAATTATGACATAGTAAGTATGTATTTACTACTTATGTCATGTTTTTGACATAGCCTATGTCACTCAGGTATAAAGCAGCTTTTTATCGGTGAAGAAATTTTAGCCACGGGACCAGTACTTTCAGATATTACCTCCTATAAACAAAAAAACAAACTTTACCTATTTTATAATATTAGTGTAGATGATACGTGACACAATACATTTTTGTATTATCTCTATAATTCCGAGACATAGTAAATTGTACTTAATTTCTCATCTCTTTGGTCCACAGGTGCGACAGTTTCTTGCAAGAAGTTTGCCGAGAACTTACAAGGTAAGTGATGACCTGCAATTACTTGGACCACTCATCTTCACGTGCAGTTTTTCTTGAAGCTACGTATGCTACAATAAAATGTGAGGTGTGCTAAAAACTTTATTGCTACTGTTATTGTGAATGTGGTCACTATAATCTATCATCGTATTTATGTATTTTTTTTCTTATTATTAACCCTTCAGATACCGTCAATTAGAGACACAATAGTAAGACAATAGATGCGCGGCCACCGGTGGTCGCTTGGGGATTCATGAATTAATGGCCTTAACATACGCAACGACTACGTTACGGGCGCGTACACGGCTCGCATGCGCAGCGAATTCGTTGCGGACGCGCAACGAGATCCGGCATCGAAGTGCGGGTCTGAACTTCTGAAGCGTCTTCGAAGTGACAATGCCAACAGTAGTGTCTTCTCATCGCCATCCATTTTGTTACTGAGTGTATTGTACGTCGTTAACTTGCTACAAACAAGCCTTGAAAACGTTGTGACTTTGCCACGCGTCCGCGTCGTCTTTTCTATGTAACTGCGGCGTGTTCGCGACGCATTTACTGAGCGCCCGCCCCGACCCGCAGCCGTTCGCAAATCGCTAGTGTGATGGTGTGATGTGACCACGTGACATCGTTGAGATGACGTCAGAACAAAGGAATCGGAGGCATGGCCAACTCCAGGCGTTCAACGCAAGAGAATCGAAACGAAACAATCGTAACTTAGGCCTGCAGGTCTCTCATAGGTATAGACAAGGTACTCAGACCTGGAAGAATTTTTATTCAATAGGCTATTTGTTCTGTGCGTGAATTTGGGAATTTTTTTCTACATTCACGAGTGTAAATTCACTGGCAGAAGATAGTTTGAAACACAGAAAAGATGAAAGAGGTTAGAAAGGAAATACTTTCCGATTTGTACCTACTACAACGAGTGTCGCCGTTTGTCTCCCACCCCCTAACTCCACTACAGGCAATAAACCAATACGAACGCGCATTACGTAACTAACAGACCACGCACACTTAGATCGCAAGTTTGCTATTGGTGTATCAATTATGAGCATGATCATATTTTGAGGCACGTTTGCCTCGCCCACAAGTCCATTCTAACCTCTTTCATCTTTTCTGTTGTTTGAAATAATTACTACCTACGTCAGGACTAGTTACGTAGCCCAGCATCAACTGTAGTTCTACGTCGATAACTACGCAGTAGGACTTCAATTAGGTCTTCATTTAATTAAAACAGCGTTAACGTATCGGAAAGCACTTCCACGGTTCTTAATAAAGAGAGCGGTATTACTTGCACTAATTAATTGCACGCGTGTAATAACGTCAGTTAACCATTCGTCAACTAAACCTCTGTTAACGGTAGTAATGTATTTCCACTATTATTTATTTATAACGGTAAGTTTGATTTTTAATGTAGTACTAACACATAGAAAGAAAGAAAGAAAATTATTTATTTTGGCGCACAAAACATTGTAGACAATAAAAACTTAAGACAAACACAAAACAAAAAAAAAGTTACATTGTATGTCTCACGTTTGCGCCAAGACACACATACACACACACATAGCATAGCCCTTTTCATTGCCCTTTAGGTGACTTTAAGTCGTTTGATGAGGTCTTTTGAGGTAAGCGACCACGAAGAAAAAGGTAATCAAGAAAGGTTCTGGAATCGCGACCGCGTACCGGGAGACTAAGCGTTGGTAGGCCTCCTACAAGGTGGACCGATGACCTGGTAAGGCATGGGACCGTTCATTTTGGCGACACTTGCACACACACACTCCATAGAGATCTACGCTTTGGAACGTGCAATTTAGCTTCACTTTTCTTGGACTGACCGACATTTAACTATTCAAAAGTGCCTACATTTGGTCTATTTGAAATAAATTATTTTGAATTTGAATTTGAATTAAAATTAGGATTTTTTTCAATATTTTACTTTAATATATTTTTTTACAGTTCGTAACACTAACATATTACGCGAGTTGTAAAAAATCTGATGAAGATGGTCTTGAAGCAATGTGTAAGTTTCCAAAATGTCAATTTTTTTTTTTTTTAATCATTTTGTTTTTTCTCCAAGCTCAACAGTGAAACTTGAGACTAGTGGTGTTGCAAGGTCGACTTTTGAGCGTGGGATTCTAGGTTTAATTGAAGGAGCAACAAACATACACACACATACATACACACTAGACGCTACGACACGGTTGGCCCAGTGGTTAGGCACGGAATAAATATTTATTTAGCCCACTTCTTTCACCGATAGAAAGTTGTTTTATTCCTGAGTGATCTAGGCTATTTTATGTACACGGGTGAAGTTGCGGGCAAAAGCTAGTTGTTACAATAAAGTTTATTCTAGTCTATTCTATAAAAAATACTTTCATCTTTATAACATTGTCTTTGCCTTTATGATGTTTCAGTGTCAGCTTTGGGTGATTTGGGTGGTGGAGATACTGCGTCATCATCAGAAGGAATGGAAGACATTTCAATGGATAGCCGAGGTAAGGCTAAAAGTACAATTTAAAAGGAAGAGAAAGCTTGTTATTCGCCCGAGCCGTAAGCAAGGGTGGTATGTAGCTGAGACCTCTATTGAAAAATATCCACGTGTATCAAACGATGTTTTTCAATAAGTACACTTAGGAAGAAATAAATAAACAAGGGTTGACGCGCGATTCGATTCGATCCGCTTAGCGCTCAGCCTGATGCCATAAATGTAATAAATTGTGGTGGGGGGTGAGCTCGCGCACTTTTTCAAATTAGTGCAAAAAACAGTAAATTGTTTGCCTAAAAGTGGTAGGAATAAGAGCGGGTTTCCGAGTAAATGTGTTGAAAAACAATTAAAATTGAATTGAATTGAAAAGACCGTAGGCCCTGCCTATAAGATCGAGGATCCTTATAGTTACAAGAAATATACTGATCATCATCATTTCGATAGTTTCACTTGAATCTGATACACATAAGTCTTCGTTGATACTTTAATATTTGCAAATGCATTCTTTTTATAGAGATGAAGAAAATGTTCAATAAAATGGGTAAGTCAATTATTACAACTTTATTATTATTATTTTAAGTTACAAGACTCATTAACCGACTTCGAAAAGGAGGAGGTTCTATGTTCGGCTGAATGTATGTTTTTTTTTTTTTTTGTATGTATGTTCACCGATATTTCGGTCAATTGTGGATCGATTTTGAAATTTTTTTTTTTATTGAAAGGTTATGCTTCCAAGTTGGTCCCATAGAAATATTGTTATGATCTGATCATGAACTTCGAAGATATGGAACAGAACTCCTCATAGAATCATAGCAGAATTGTCGTAACAAGTAAAATTGCTTTGTTTATACGTGTAGTCGATGACTGACTGAAAGAAAAGGAGGAGGGGAAAGGGGGCGGGGGTAAATTCTTGTAATATAACCGTATTTGGGATTATAAGAATCGTTATGAGGATGCACTCTGGCTATAAGGTAATTTATGTTTAGCTGAAGGGTAGGTACTTTTTAGTGGTGCTACCATAACTAAAAAGTGAAAAATAAAAAACTTTTTACAAAAAAAAAATAAACCGACTTCAAAAAGTACAAAATAACTTTCATTTCGGAAGTCGGTGTTAAATAACGAAGAGACAAGATTAGGTATCTATTATAGAAACACCGACTTCCGAAATTAAAGTTATTTTGTACTTTTTGAAGTTGGTTTATTTTTTTTTGTTTAAAGTTTTTTTTTAGGAACATACTTAGGTATATTACAAGTAAGTAAAATAAACTGGTAAACTAGTGCGCCTCATCATCAACGATTGTATCACTGCTTACCATCATCTAGGCCCAGTAGGGCTACCGATGCCTGTTAGGGCTATCGGAATAATCGAAACACTTACCGTGCCCGTGGAACACAAGGGCAACTTTTTTTTTTATAATGTATAGGCTCACGTTTGACCACTATCCCACCTGATGGTAAGCGATACTGTGGCCGACGATGGAACACGCTTGCCTAGAAGCAACCTATTCACTCTCGACTTAAAGATCTGAGTCTGTGTTTCCTGATAGCTATAACCTAGAGGAGGTTATAGCTATCAGGAAACACAGACTCCGGCAGGGAATTCCACTCCTTAGCTGTACGCATAATGAATGTATTCCCAAAACGCTTTGTACGTATGGGTGGGATGTCCACCATGTATCGGTGGCGCAACACCGTATGTCTTGTGATCCGATGATGGAACGGACTTGGTGGAATTAAATTGTGTAACTCCAGAGCAGTAGTTAAACTAAACGAATACAAGTGTATTTTAGTCAGTCAAAGTCTGAAACGCACTCGCGGTTCATCCTAGAGTGAAAGAAGTGCACCCTAAAGTGGAAAAAGTTATTAAAGAGTTCCCTCTCAAAAAAAAATAAAACGATGATGTAGAAATAATTATCATTTTACTGTAATTCCAATTGTAATGTTTCACATCGGAATTTAGGGGCACTTTTAAAACGTCAGAAGTTAGTGATGGTTCCCAAAGCGTTCCTTACCGGTTCTTCTCCAAAGTTACCCTTATATCACGGGTAATTTTCTATGGAGAAGAACCGGTGAGATACGTCAGGGTTAGTTAAAAAAAGATTTTACAATATTTCCATGACGTGAAGAGAGATTAGATTTTAACTTAATTATAAGTATCAATTCTTATCTAGGTGTAACAAAAAATAATACGTATCAAAAAGTGCAGTTTTGAATTTTGAACGCTCTGTTCAGTGTTGAGAGATTAAAATTCAATGGCACAGCTTTTCATTCATTTTTCTTTTAGCAAAAGAGGAAGAAAAGTATTACAAGAAAGCTATGCGTAAGTAATGTTCAACAATATTCATATTTTTATGACGTGGTTCCTGTGAACCACCACCTTACACCTATTTCTGATAAGAGGGGGACAGCTTCCTCTTAATAGAAACAGTAGAAACAGTTTATCAAATCAATTTTATTATTTTTACAAGCTTTTATTTAGTTTCACCTGTCCCGAAGTTTGTCTGTAATTAAATCTTGTAAATTAAATTTGACCCACTTCCCGGATTGACCTGAAATTTTGCATGCGTGTGCAGAGCAGATGAAAATACAAAATTATTATGACATGGAGCTGATCTGACGATGGAACCGGAAGGTGGCTATGGCTATAGGAACTTGGTAGTTAAACGACACAACTCCATCGAGTTTGGACTCGTATGATTAGTTTTGATGAGTTTTAATTATATAAATATATAGGTAATCCCAGCTATAAAAGCTTGCTATGGAAAAATGATTATCATTAAAAGCTTGTTTTTCATTAAAATCTATTGACTGATCACCGGTGTAATTAGTAATTATGCTTTTATTTTTAGGACACCAACTTAGTGCTGAAGGTAAAGTTTTTTTTAAATTCTTACCTATTTTTGCGTCAATATTGCGTCAGTCAATACAATCTGGGATAATATTGATGAAATAGAAAAAAACTGGGCAAGTGCGAATCGGACACTGAAGGATCCGTACAAACTTACCTATGAAAACAGTTCAATTCCCAAATTTTTTTTTTTCTTTTATTAACAACACTTAATTTTATTTAACATTGAGAAAATTAAATTATAAAATAAACTTAAATAATTAAAAATAATATATACAGGTTGAGATTTTATCAGTTGAGATCTACCTCGGTCAGAGATTAAGCATTGCCATACAACGTGGCAATGCCGCCAGCCTTTTGGGCACACTTCCAGTCGACAGCGATGCGGAGGAGTTTTTTGACGTCATATTTAGTTAGGCCTTTAGTGTATATATTATTTTTAATTATTTAAGTTTATTTTATTCCCAAATTGAGTTACGAAGATTTTTGACCTACTACAATTTTCAGATTTTTTTCAATTTTTTTTTTTTGCTTTACCTTCAAGCTAAATTTCAGGAGTCTAATTCAACGGGAAGTACCCTATGAATTTTAACTCCTATGAAAGTGTTGAAATACCCTGTTGGCTGACTAGAAAGTAAAGTTTTAGAGGAGGCTTTTGTCGATAGATTAGTTTTAACGGTTGCTGATTAATAATTAATGAAAAATATAAGAAAATAATACTTTCCATAACTCTTTGGGATTGGGCGGGTCACGTCAGCCGTGTGAGCGGTGACGGCTGGGCAAATGTCGCCACGCAGTGGGTTCCTGCAACGGGCCATCGAGGTCGCCCTAGAAAGAGGTTGTGAGATGATCTGGACGCGTATCACCACAACTGGTTCGAGACGGCGCAAGAGAAGAATGTCTGGCTACTGACTGTAATGACTACGGAAAAAAATATTCTTTCTAGTACTATAATTGTTTAAACTAGCTTAATTCATGAATCCCCAAGCGAACGCCCGCGTTTGCATATCTATTGTCTTACTATTGTGTCTCTAATTACCATGATGAAAAGGTTAAAGGCATGTTAGTAAACATTATAATAGAAGGATAGAAGATAAGAGCTATTTAAAATTTTTTCATGTTACAGAAAAAAATGAAGTAAAATACTACGAAAACATGTTGAAAAATATTAAATCTATAAATGGTAAGTTGTATCCTTACTTTTTACAAAATAAAGTCTCTCACTACGTCTATCTGTCTGTTTTTGTGGCGTTATTTGTTGTTATATATAAACTATATTATAATAATATGCACAGGCAAATAGCAAATTACACAAATACTTATTAACTGAAAACTGTATTATTATTTTTTTATTTTCAGCCTACAATTAACGTCATTGTTTGAAATAAAAACATACTAAATGCTATTCATTGTTTTATTTAACCCTAACTTATAGCAGCATAATTAGCCTTTTTTCTAATGTTCCCACTGCTGGGACTCAGGCCTCTTCTCAAGGAGGGGAATGGGCCGTAATCCACCACGCAGTCCCAGTGCGGGTTGGTGAATGTCAAATGTGTGACACGAAGAAACATTCATTTATCCCTTGATAAGCTCGCGTTTGAGCACTATCTCACCTGATGTAGCTGACCATAGAGTACGCTTGCCTAGAAGTAACCTATTCATTCTTGACTTAAAGATAGTTAGCTAGTTTCGAGGGCTACGGTAACTCTGACCTAACTGGTTTCGTCAATCTTGATCTTGGTCTTGGTTTTGAGGCGTGCATACTGCATGGAACACACTGCGCAGTCGACGCAGGTTCGGTTCTTACCAGACAATCTCTCACTGCTCCCACAGAAGAGCATCCAGATATCGGAGTATGCTTAATGTATGGCTACTATTTGGGTCATGGCACATGGGCTACCGGCCTCAACTACAAAACGTCGCCACCAGCATATTTCCTATAGTCCTATAGCTTTCATACATTTTATATGGATTCACCGCACACGGTTGACGCCTTTGGCTGCCACAGGCTACAAATCGCCACTGCTAGCAAGCAGCATCTTGTGGCCCGCACTGGGCACTAAACGCCGATACAAAACGCCGTGACACGCCACTCGCACATTTATACTTTCTTCGTCAGGGTCCAATATGTTACTGCGCGTATGGGTTAAAAAAGTAGCAGCTACCGGCCACAAGCGGCTTACGCCCGCTTCAGCTTTCTTTATGGCCACTTCTAGCTTCTCATGGCGGCGTTTGTGTCTAAAATAGAATAGAATAGCATTTATTCGGCCCAAGCAATACAATATAGGTATCGTCGTCTCAACGCTCAGTCACGTGGTCAGAACAAAACAATTGGCGGCAAGGTCAATTTGAAGCGTTCGACGCAAGCGAAACGGTTGTAACTTGGCTAGGAGGGCAAATATACAATACAGTTGCGCTGAGCGTGCCCGAACCGAAAAGGTTACTAACTCAGCAATTCTCAACGCTCAGTCACGTGGTCAGAACAAAAGAATTGGCGGCAAGGTCGATTCGAAGCGTTCGACGCAAGCGAAACTGTTGCAACTTGGCTAGGGAGCCAGATATACAATACAGTTGTGCTGAGCATGCCCGAACCGAAAAGGTCACTAACTCAGCAATTGCCGTGCGGCAGTACCTAATAGTCTCTTAATTGTATCCTGAAAACTCGATTTATGATAGCGGTAGGAATTGGTTCATCATTGTACGGATCGCCTGGAGGTCGCCAGTGGAGCATACGGTGTAACACCGCTGTGTCACCATGGAGGCGAACGACGTTGGCGACCTCTCGCTTCCTGCTCTGATTCCACCAATCAGTACCAAGGTCTGCTTGGTACTGATCGAAAGAGAATAATTTGAGGCAGCTACCTCATTCTACGAAGGACTAATGCGAGTAAAGGCTGGAGACTTTCAAATTTATATTCGAGCGTCAGAAGTAGCAGAGCGTTTTTGGTCACTGTAGGTGCGAGTTGGCAGATATAACTGTCCCCGCATACGGGCTTAAAAAAAACGCCGCTTCAAGCTTCTTTTTGAGGCAGCCTTTTTTTGTGCCGCCACAAATATGCTTGAAGCCGCTTCAAGCTTTTCCGCTGTCGTGAGATTCAGCTGTTTTATGCGGCGGCTTCTAGCTTTTCTCTGTGGCCGATTTTAGCGTTTTTTTGTGTTGGCGTTTTTTCTAAGCCCGTGTGCGGGGACAGTAAGTCGGGGCTGTTACCACTCGGCTACCACTGCTCTCATGTATGTATCTTAAGTAATGGGTTTTCTTCAAATCGCTGCTATGATTGGTATTGAAACGCGGGCACGCGGACGGCGAGCCATGGGTAGCTCGCTGTCCAACTGTCCGGTAACTGTCCGGTCCGAGCTCAAGACGGCCCGCACTGTTCCCGCGCGCCTCAAGGAATTGTCAGCAACAGGAGGGGCCCAGATGGGTCGAAGTCTACTGGGGCCAGGGTTATCCGAAAAGAAGCTCGAGCCCTGGTATGAAGAGGCTAGAAGGAATGGGGTGGGTTTTTTGTCAGTAAAAGTCTGACACTATCTCCCGCTCCATCCAAGGGCGGGAGTTGTCATAAGATGATTTTTGACCACGAGAAAAAAAAAATTGGTATTGAAAATGAAACGACTGATTATGTAAGTTATTACCTATTTACCTAAAAGCAATTTTGGATTTAATGACGTAAAACCTGTTAATAATTAGCTTATAGTTTTAATTAATTGAGAGCAGTATACGTGAAGGATAACGGTCGTCAATCCATGATCTGTACTAGCAGTTACGGGCAGTGTTTGGTGAAATGAATTTTCATATTTATTTATTGGCATTTGTAAGTTTAACGTTACTTTTATAATAATTGTGGTATCGAATAATAAATTATGTATTTTACTTGGTTTTGTAATTCAGTATACAGGGTGTAAGAGACCGTCCTCCTCAAACTTTAAGGGCTTACTCAGTAGACTAAACTGAACAACCTTCCACTGACTAAAAACCCACTCCTGTTCGTCTTTCGCCATTGTTCTAGAGCTCCAGCATCACCCATGTCCCCAGTAGGCTTCGACCCTGCTGGGCCCCTACGGTTGCTGACGACTTCTTGAGGCGCGCGTAGAACACTAGGCACCGTCGACGACTATATATGTATAATACGTCATGGCTTACCAATGGCTTATGGCTCCTATACTTTCAAAGATTAAAACTGACCAATAATCTGTATGAATAATCTCGCTTAATTTTTTTTTTTCAGTTTGCTGTGTTTACAAAAGAGACTTGCAACGCCAATGGTAGGCGGAGATTTAATATAGCCGATATGTGTAAGTATATCTGAAGCAAGTATACATGTATAGATATTAAAATAGCCAACGGTCATCTCTTAGCTACCAACGGCTATTTTAATATCTATATTTCGTTTTTATTTTTACTTTATAACATTGTTCTCACTCAGAATTAGTATCAGTTTATATTCAACTAGCTGCTCCAAGCGGCTTTGCCCGCTTGATAGCAGAAAATTATCAAGGGATCATACTTCCGGGATAAAAAGTATCCTATGTCCTATTCCAGGACATGGTCTATCTGTGTACGAAGTTTCATCAAAATCGGTTTCGCCATTTAGGCGTGAAGACGTAACAAACAAACTCACTTTCGCTTTTATAATATTAGTAAGGATTATTAGTCCGATTGCCAAGTCAAGCTTTCACTATTCTTATTTACAGTGGAACACATGCAAGCAAGTCCTGAAGATGATTCTAGGGTCCAAGTACAAGGTAACCAAATAATTTTATTATTGAGCACTTAAAACACAAGGCATTTTGATTATATGCTGGTTTCACTTATTTGTACTCCAATCGCAATAACATTAGTCATTTAAACAAAACTTTTTTACTGTCTGTTCAACCGATTTTGAGCCTTAATACGTTGGTAGCATGTCAAATTGTGACTGTAGTAAATAATTGGTATTATAACAACTTTTTTTTACTTTTAATGCCATCCTTATGCCTACGGAATAGAAGTCAAAATCGGTTGAACGGGCAGTAAAAAAGGTTTGTTCTTTAATCTCATTGCAAAAACTGGAGTACATAAAAAAAAACTTTTACTTAAGTAAATAGCATTTCCTCATACTCTTTTTTTTTTTTTCTTCTTTTGTCTCGATTTAACTGAAAATTTGTCCAACAAATATGTTCCTCCTGGATAGCTCTATCGTCTTGCAGTGTAGAGGCTCTTCACGGGTCACCTCCTTTCTGCTCGGTATGCAAAACCATCTGCATCTTCCACGACTTTATGAGGCGATGTAACGAGAAGTGATAATTTGTGTTTATAGATCGATGAAAGTAGAATTCTTTCGTTTCAGAAGCCGATTATATTAAAAGAAATTATGGTACGTAAATCTTTATATATTTTATATATACTTCTATGAAATTCCTCAGATTAAATATTGATTTTTTTTTATTGTTTTTTTTTTTATAATGAACTAGCGGCCCGTCCCGGCTTTGCACGGGCAATAAAAAGCCTATGTTACTCAGGGTGAATGTGGCTTTCTAGTAGTAAGGAATTTTTGAAATTGGCACAGTAGTTTTTGAGTTTATTCATTACAAACATACACAAAAATACAAGTTAATATTAGTATATTACAGAGAGGGATAACTAATTTTAAAATCGGTGCCGTAGTTTTTGAGTTCATCTACACTGGTAGATAAACTCAAAAACTACTGCACCGATTTTAAAATTAATTTCACCAGTTTAATGTTATTTTGACGCTGTTACTCTACCACAATCAGACTCAAAAAGGCGTCGGGTTTTTGTAAGTCCCGTATGCGGGTTAATAAGAGGATATGCGGTCATCCGCACTAGGTAATGAGACTCGTGTATTACGTCGAAAAGATATCTACCATTCAGGGAAGTGCGCGATTTTTTTCTGTATCCTAGGCTCCCGACTTAAGAGTAAACATGAGGTGTACAATAGGTGGGAGTCCGATGTTACTATCTGGTCACACATAGAACTTGTAAAGAAAAACGTAAAACCTTTTTATAATTTGCCAATCTGATTCTTTTTTAAATATTTTCAGCCATGTTGGGGGCCAACGAATATAAACAAAGTAAGACGACACTTAAATACCTTACTATATTAAAAGGAGAAACTAACTAACTGACATAATAATAGCAACCGAAACTATTGGGACTAGAAACATGGAATTTTTTTATACATAGACGAGCACTTAGAGAAGATTTTCCTATTTCACCCCCCAGGCTCACCCGCTAAGGGGATGAAACTGGGGTCAAAAGTTTATAAAGAGAAAATTATCTACTTAAATGTGGGCGAAACCACTAGCAGAAGCTAGTCTACTTATACAATTGTGTCAATTATAAGAATTTAATTTACCTACTTTCTAAAAGAAGAGTTCTTCAAGTCATAAGTTTTTTTTTTTATTCTGGTCATTACTTAATATAAGACCTTTTTGAATCAGTTTCAATAAATACTAAGGAATTGTTATTAAAAATCTTGACGTACGTTCATGTTATTTACACATAAAATATTTGTTTTTTGTACTTAGATCCTTCGCTGAAAAGACAACGTGGTAAGATTATCTATCTATATATATAAAAATCAATGCCACTTTTCGTTGTTATTTTATAACTCAAGAACGGGCTCACCTATCCAAACCAAATTTTAGGCTTTGTTTGGACTATTTAGAAGATGGTTTATGTGAAGTTTGGTTGGGTAGAGTAGGGTATAGTAGAGTAGAGTAGAGTAGAGTAGTGTAGAGTAGTTTAGAGTAGAGTACTGTAGAGTAGTGTATGGTAGAGTAGGTTATAGTAGGGTAGACTAGGGTAGAGTAAGGTAGAGTAGGGAAGAGCGGGAGCGAAGCCGTGCGGGCAAAAGCTAGTTTTTTATATGTATGAGCGGGTGTGGTGGTGCAAAAATGCATTGGCATTCATACAAATTCATTATCATCGTCATTTTAGTTGAAAAACGATCACTTTGGACATAGCCCTCCCACAATTGCCAGAACAAACCGTCCCGTGCGTCATTCGATCATCGGATTTCCGTAACCCTCATCGGAACTCCCAGCACTGCGTCTTCCGTTACGTGGTCCCTACTCCAGAATTTGTTCTACGGGCAATTAGCCCAGCCCACTGCTATCTAAGTTTGGCGATTTTTCGGACTATGTTGGTAACCTTGGTTCACCAGTGAAAATCTTCATTTCTGGTTCAATCACGCATGAGAACTATGAAAATTGCCCTTTATATTGCCCTTTAGGTAACTAAAGCCTTCTTATGTAGCTTATTGTGAGCGACCTCGTTTCAGAGCCGTATGTCATAACTGGCAACATGCACTGGTCATAGACTTCCGTCTTGAGATACTGCGGTATGTCGGACGAGAAAATATCGCGCAGCTTCCCGAACGCTGTCCAGCCGAGTCGAATTCGACAATTGATGTCCTTCTCGAAATTAGATAAGACTATATATTTACCTACAACAGCTAGGTAGGTAGGTAGTCTGTTGTAGGTAAATGTTACCCAGGTAAACGTAATCATCTACAATTTCAAGTGTAGAGCTTCCGATCTTGATGGGAGTGAATGTTACATAGTTTACAATGATCTTGGTTTTATTCATGTTCATTTTAAGACCCACTCTTTTGGAAGCTTTACTGCGGCCAGCGAGTAATGTTGCAATAAAGCAATGCAGAAGTTATTTCATGTTATTAAATATTACGTTGTTTCGTCACTTTTTTATTATGATAGGATTGTGTCTAAGCACTATTCTCCTGATGGTTTGCGATGTGGTAGATGATGGAACAGGCTTGCCTAGAAGTAACCTATTCGCTCTTGACTTGACTCTGGGTTGTTTATTGATCGTGTCAAACTAAGATTTTTTTATTTGAAATATGTAATTATAATTATTTCAGAGAATAGAAACGTCGAGAATGCCTTCTTAAAGTGAGTACTTAGTTTTTAAAAATATTGGCCCACTAAGTGTGAGTTTATTGCAAACAGTACTAGATCACAAAGAGTTTTACAGAGACCATTTATCTAAAGAGCAAGTTGGGACCTAGGTTGAACTGAGCCCAGGCAATGCCGGACACTTCTCACACTTTTTGAAGAAACCGGCCTGTCTAAGTCGAAAATTCGTAGATATGTGACATCCTATCAACACTTATTCGGCCTGCTTGGTGGATACCGCCTATTTCATCGTTCCAAGAGAAGAAGCCTGGCACTTTATAAAGCTGATTGCTGTACCTTTCTTATGTTATCTTGTTTGTGTCAAATTTGTAAATTATCAAGAACTTTCTACAGTAAATAAACATAATTATTTATTTTATTTATGTTAGAACCAAGTTAAACATCATCAGTGCCAAGCGAACTATATTTTAAAGACCTTAATTTAGTTCAGCATCAAAGAAATCTGTTACATTTAGTCAAAACTTTTGGAATGTTGCCAGAGGTGTGCTGTGATGGTAACATTTGAATACCATCCTCGTTTTATTAGCATAAAGCTCTGATATTATAAGAGGTGTTCCTTGCGGTCTGGTGGAATATAAAAAGCAAATATTATAGATACCTTTTATGCGTACTTTATTTTTATTTCAATCTTTTTATTTTCAGATAAATGCAGAATTTAAGTTGCATGAGAATATAATTTATTTTCATCAGGTATTTTAAAGATATTTTGTCCCAAATAAAATATCTTGGTAAGTTAAATCGATTTACATGTGGTCTCTCTAGCTTTTTGACGTGTACTGGCGTAGACTGGAAAGTGTTGGCCTAAACTTAAGAAGAACTAAAATGCGATTTCGGCGGTCTTTCGAGTCCTGCGCCCTTAGCTCTCGTCAAATTGTCCATACCAATCTGCGCCGAATTTTAGGAACTCGGGTCGCTTGTCCAAAGGGATGGCTAAGTAGACCGAGCCGTAAAGCACCTGATTAATTCAGGATTGATGAAATAGCAACCGATCAAGATGGTTAACAAATTAAAACGAAAACCACGCCGGTCCATAACGACACTTATGCTTTTATGGCATTGTACAATGCCCCACGTTTTGAAACTCAACGTGCCATTTGGAATTCTGAAAACTGCAGTTATTTATCATCTCTGTATGATTCGTTTATTATTGGAACTTTGTACAGTACTCGTAATTCCTTGAAAACTGTTTGGATGAAATGTATTTTGTTTCGCCAACTGCAGTTGTCAGTTTCTACTCTATGACGTGATGAATGGACTGCTCTGTTGTATTTTTATTCTACTTTTGTGCAGTGTTACCACAAAATAGATAGGTACAGAAGGCAATCTCATGTATGTATTTCACTTTTTATACCTACCTACTTTTTATAGGATCAGTGCATTGCGCCAAACTACGAGTGCGACCGGGCGATAGAGCCGAGATATCGTGTCCATGAACGGTGTCTATGTGTGCGTTGCTCGAGTGCACTTTGGATGTAGATTGACTTCTGTACCTATCTATTTTGTGGTGTTACTCAGTTGTCTTCGTCTTTAATTTTCATTAAAGCAACGACCTTATAGCCACTAGACTTCTAACACGGAATGCATGTCTGTTAACACATATGACGTAGATTTATCATTTCATTTTAAAGTTTTCTGTGAAGGTTTGATATGTGTATATTTTTCTTTTACAGAATCAGTGTGCTTATGAAAATAAATAACAAATACTACCTTTTTTATTTTAGCTTATACTGTTTTAAAACTGAGATAAACGTCCAACTTCAATCAGCTGAAAAAAATGATTAGACCTTACTATCCTTACAAACATATTAGATAACAAAGTTTTCCACAACACCTGCCTTTCTGTCTCGAAAACCACTGAACGGGTGTCCTCATCATCATCAGCCTTATTAATATTCCCACTGCTGGGACTCAGGCCTGCTCTCTAAGAGAGGAAATAGGCCGTAATCCATCACATGGGCCCAGGGAGGGTTGGTTGTCACATGTTGAACGGGTGTAGCATATGCAAATTAAAGTAGAGAAAAGCAGGATTTCAAAGATTCGTAACACTCGTGCTAAGCTTTTTTTTCCATGTCTGACTTTTACTAAACCTCACATGTGTCCTTCAGTTGCCTTTTGCGTTCTAAGACCTCAGATTGTGACGAGTAATTCATCATCATCATCAGTATTTTTAATGTTCCCTCTGCTGGGACTCAGGCCTCCTCTCTAGAAAAGGGCCCAGTGCGGGTTAAAGTCTATATTATGTCATGTGTATATATGGCGAATAATTAGTAGACAATAAAAAAAATCTTTTCACAGGACATAATATCATAATAATCTACGTCCAACAGACGTCTTTCGGCTGATATGATGATGATGAAAAATATTTATTTTGTGCGGGACGTAAAGCCGGGCGTAAAACTGTCAATTTTTCTGTCGAATTCAGCGTCAGCCATCACATTTATTAAATAACCCGAATCGTCGAAAAGCTGTATGAAATATGTTTACCCTTAAAACCTGTATACATGTTTACAACCTCATAGGTACAGACGATATCAAAGTAAAAAGGGGTCTAAGTCTGAAGCAAGTCACCAAAAACCTTTTTTCCCTAAGGGTTCTTACAGACGGGCAACTAACCAAAAAACTTTTTTGGATAAAGTTGTTAGTACCAACTTTTGGCGGTGTAATTGTTTAGTCTGCCAACTTAACGTACTACTTTTGTAGCAATTAACGTTGTAGGTTTAGGTAATGGTCAAAGAAACTTAACAGTGAAAGTAGAACTATGTTGGGTCCACGTGGGTCATGTACACTGATCTGAGTGCGTCGTTCTTCATCTATCTATATAATAGGAGAATCTGACTGACTGATATATCAACGTACAACCTTTACTGGGACTAGGAAAGTGAATTTCTCATTATATATAACAACAATTAGACTTGTAGAGCTAGATTAGGTACAGAAAAACTTAAGCCCGTTCCAAAATCGGACCACCAGGCGTACGGCGATGCGCCAAGAGTGGACATCCGATTTAGACGCACAAAATGATTTGGGAACACTTTCTTATACGTACAACTAAGGACCGGAATTCTCTATCAAAGTCTATGTTTCCTGATAACTACAACCTGAGGATCTTTAAGTCAATAGTGAATAGGTTACTCCTATAAGCAAGCATCCTCCATCGTCGACCACATCGTCGCTTTATATTAGTTGAGATAGTTGTCAAGTGCGAGCCTATCTACACTAATAAAATAAAGTGGTACTTAAAGTTTGTTTTTGGTTTATTTTACTTAAAGTTTGTATGAGGTAATCTCTGGAAATACTGGTCTGCTTGCTAAAATTTAATTCATGAATCCCCAAGCGACACCCGGTGGCCGCGCATCTATTGTCTTACTATTGTGTCTCTAATTGACGGTATCTGAAGGGTTAATCACCAATAGAAAGCTGCTTCATTCCTGAGTGACATAGGCTATATTTTATGTACGCGGGCGTAGCTGCGGGTAACGGCTAGTCAACAATATAAAAGAAGTAGCTGTGTTGGCAATCTGTTGCTTGTCTGTGCAAGCCATAAGAAGCCTGGGTCACGTACAAATAGGACTGGCTGGAGTTATTTTGAGCCACACAAGTTGAGGTTCTGTGTTAACATGCGCGGACGCCCATTTTGTTATTTACAAGATTTGTGATAACGTTGGGACGTGGCAGTGTTATGAATTCACCAGATAAGATGTCTTTTTAGGGTCCCGTATGTTACTGTCTGTCACTTACTTCTAATGATAACAAAATATTATACTACCAACCATCCGTGCTGTCGATTTATCTCTAAAACACAGAAGCTATTTTTTTATTTATAAATAGAGTAACTGAATGCAATGAAAATTGATTTTAACAAGATATTATATGTAGCTGTGGTTTCACCTGTATTATTATTCTTTATTGTATACACAATTTATACACACAGAATAAAAAACTTTTTACAAAAAAATTAAACCGACTTCAAAAAGTACAAAATAACTTTAATTTCGGAAGTCGGTGTTTCAATAGATACCTAATCTTGTCTCTTCGTTATTTAACACCGACTTCAATAGATACCTAATCTTGTCTCTTCGTTATTTAACACCGACTTCCGAAATTAAAGTTATTTTGTACTTTTTGAAGTCGGTTTAATTTTTATGTAAAAAGTTTTTTATTTTTCACTTTTTAGTTATGGTAGCACCACTAAAAAGTACCTACCCTTCAGCTAAACATAAATTACCTTATAGCCAGAGTGCATCTCATAACGATTCTTATAATCCCAAATACGGTTATATTACATGAATTTACCCCCTCCCCCTTTCCCCTCCCCCTTTTCTTTCAGTCAGTCATCGACTACACGTATAAACAAAGCAATTTTACTTGTTACGACAATTCTGCTATGATTCTATGAGGAGTTCTGTTCCGTATCTTCGAAGTTCATGATCAGATCATAACAATATTTCTATGGGACCAACTTGGAAGCATAACCTTTCAATCAAAAAAAAAAAATTCAAAATCGGTCCACAATTGACCGAAATATCGGTGAACATAAATACAAAAAAAAAATAAAAAGTCCAAAATACTCCTAGCTTTCTCTCCTCTGAGCGAGCTTAACTGGGATTTTTAACAGCAAACCACATAACGGAGAATGAAATTTTGCATTTGTGGAACTTTAAATGTACAATAAAAAAATGTATCTATGGTTACTGCTTCGCTCTCCTAGGTTATAACGTAATATTATATAACTTGTAACTTTTTGCAATAAAGGGGCTATAACATAAAAAAATACAATTTCAAACTAGTAGTTCCTAAAATTAGCACGTTCAAACAAGCTATACTTCTTTATGCATTACTAGCTACTACCAGTTGCTTCGCCCGTGTGAAAGAAGAGATTTATCCTTCCTTTTTTAAATTAGACCTGGTAAAAGTTGCGGGAATTCGATGAATGCTAGACACGCAAGATCGTTCATTGTGGCGACACTTGAGGAGGCCTATGTCCAACAGTAGACGTCTATCGGCTGAAATGATGATTATGAAACTAGCGCGACTTGCTTTCAACGATTGCATTACTGCTTACCATCAGGTGGAATCGCAGTCAAGTACTAGTTTAAATCAATTAAAAAAAAACTACATATTACTCATACAATTTTTTTGTTAATATTAGTGTAATTATAGATTTATTAAGCTCAAAAATATCTTTATTTACGTCCTTTTATACAAGTATTGATATGAGATCATAAAAGGAAATCTGATACCACACAATGAACGTAATTACTTCAATAAAAGCAATCAATTAACTCAAATTAATTGGATATAAGGTTTCACATGAACACAATATTTCACAGGTTATCTATACTTATTGTAATTTGTGGTTCGTAATTTAGGGGCACAGCAGTGCCCCTACTAACGGAGACCTCTCGCGCCAGGCCTTGGTTCAGGCCATGGTCCGGAGCGAGGAGGAGTGGCAGGCAGTCGCCTCCTTCTGTGAAACAGTAATGCTAGCCATCCGGTAACTGTCCGGACCGAGCCCAAGACGTCGATGGCGCGCACTGTTTCTGCGCGCCTCAAGGAGTTGTCAGCAACAGCAGGGGCCCAGCCAGGTGGTAGCCTACTGGGGCCAGAGTTATCCGAAATGTGGCTCGACTCCCGGTATGAAGGCTAGAAGGTACAGGGTGGGTTTTTAGTCAGTAAGAGTCTGATACTATTTCCCGCTCCGCCCATGAGCGGGGGTTGTCATTGGATGATTTTCCCAACAATAAAAAAGTGCCCCCACTAAGGCGAGTAAAAAATTGGCACGGCAAAGTTTCTTAATTTTTTCACTCACTGACTGACCGATAGGTCGTCAAAACTCTAAGGCACTTTTGGCATACGTAGAAGCTTCAAAGGAATACAATAATAGTGTATAAATCAATGACAAACTAAAACTTTTTGCAATTTCGATACAGCCCCTCTAGCGAAGTTACAACCGTTTCGCTTGCGTCGAACGCTTCGAGTTGACCTTGCCGCCAAATTCTTTAGTTCTAACTACGTGACTGAGCGTGGAGTTGCGTTGGTTATTCCCGTAAATTAACAATCAAATAATTTAACTACTGCAGATTAGCAACTTGGCTAGGGATACAGTTTTCTAGATACACTAACTTACGTTACGGTACAAAGGTTACAATGAATGAATAAGTGTTCCTGTATATTTCTAAATTATAAAGGTGTCTAAAAGTTGCCGTCAAAAAGATAATTTTGTAAAAAATACCAAGGCTTGCAACTCAGTTCTTTTACCGTAAGCGGAGCATAAACGGCTTCATCCTAAATACCGTGGACTTAAAAGTTCGGTTTTTTATTCCTGTTTATTAAATACTCGGGTCTGCAACTCGAGTTTTTATTAATTTCAATCACCAATCCGCGCGTTCTTGAAAAAAAAAACGGTCTTAACAGGCAGATGGACAACAAAGTGATCCTATAAGGGTTTTACTTTTGCCGACTTAGCAACGCAATCCTAAAAATTGCTTTAAAATACGAACCAGTCAGTACCGCACGTTTACAATCGATTTAGATTTGTAGACCACTCAGCTTTAGAACGGATATCCCAAGAGACAGAGTATCGTATAAAACAGCCACTCGTTTAAAATTCTATATCGTTTTCATGGAAATCTGAAAGTAACGGAAGATATTGGAACGTCCTTCAATGTATGAACACCCACTGGGAAAAATTTATCAAAAATGTAATTTTATTTCAATAAATTTCTTTGTTTATTTATATTATTGTTAGCAGAATTTATTATATCGTTGATTATGGTAATGTGAAGAAGAAGGAGAAGTTGTTATGTGTAAACATGTGGAGGGATAGAGAAGGAGAGGAAGGTCAAAGAACAGATGGATGGGTTGTGTGAGGAATGACATGAAAGAAAAAGAAATTAGTAATAGCATAACGGATGAAACGATAGAGAAAAAACGTCTTGCGCCAACCTCAAATAACACGAAACAAAAGCAGAAAGATGATGATGTTATCAGAATGATTAAATGCAATCTTTATAAACTTACAGACATAATGATACTGAAAACAAGAATAATCTGAACAACTTGTGCGGTTAAAATAATATACAGATTGACTAAGCATTTACATCGTAAATAGACAACCTAGCAAAAGAAAAACAGAAAATTATCAATGAAAGAAAAGTAACAAAAAACGAAAAGAAACAATATAAGAAAAGAAAAAAGAAAGAAAAGTAACAAAGAAGGAAATGTAACGAAGAAGGAAAAGAAACAAATAAAGAAAAGTAACAGAGAAAGAAAAGAAAGAGAGAAAGAAATATATATTGAGATCTACACACGAATTACTGCGCTGTTAAGTAACTTTTTATTAAATCGGCAACAAAATTTTGTTTTTGTTCCGTAATTTTTAAATTATCTACGTTCGTTTAAGTGGAACCTCAGCCGTATATATTCAAAATTGTATGCTCCAAAAGTCAATCTTTCCTTCTCCATGACTGCGGTCACAACATTGCTGCCGACAGCTGAAATACGGAGCTAATTTAAAAGAAAATATGGTAGAAACATATCACTTCTAAAGCAATTTATTTTTTTAACGAAGTTCCTTAACGCGGGTTGTGGTGGCTGTGATTTGTTACAAAATGAACGTCATGTAAGAATTTCGTTTTAAACCCTCTTCATCTCCCTTTTCCCTCAGTATAATTATGTTTCTATGGGTCTCATTAAAAGGCTTAAAGTTGCACCTAATTAAAAGTGTTAAGGCTGTGAGATTTTTTGAAAGATACTTAACGTAGCCCCGGAATGTAAATGATAAATTATATTTATTTTGCAAATAGGTTTAAAAAAAACACTTTTACACGTCAATTTTTTTTTTTCGTTACTAGATGAGGCCGGTGGGCCTTAGCTGACTACGAGAAGAAACACCGAAACAAACTCAGGGGTCAAAGTCGGGATGACACCCTCGTGGAGGCAAACGTCAGTGACAGTCTCAGCCGCATGCGTCATCTGTTTGCCGATATCTTGATGTTTTGTGGAGTCGCGAATCCAGTGGCTTTTAAAGTCCATACAGTAAATATGTAATGAATCAAATCACTTGAAAACCATGCTAATAAGTCTGAGATGGTCTTTTATAGTATTTTTGGTTATAGTAGCAACAGAAATACATCATCTGTAAAAATTTTAGGTATCTAGGATATCACGATTCGTGAGATACAGCCTGGTAATAGACAGACAAACAACTCAGTCTTAGCAATAGAATCCCGTTTTTTATTAATTCCCGTTGTTTTCCCGGGTATGGAATATGCATACCTGTGCGAAGCTAAAAAGGCTCCTATCTCAGAATATACGGCAATATAAAAAAAAAGTAAATAACGCAGCGCTGGTATTCTTTATGAAAAATAAATAACTCAATAAATAAAAATCGCGGTACATTTCTCCAGAACATTCACCTCAGACGGAGTCTGAGCTCTAAATAGCTACTGAGCGCCGCTTTGTCTATTTCAGTTTTAATAAAGATCTAGTTAGGAGTCTCATTACACGTCTGTCGGAACAAGTCGCCAGCTGTTGCGGCTAGCATCGCAATATAAACAAAGGGGTTTAAGAAGCAGAGATGATACAGAAAACTCAAAGAAAATTCTGGCATCCATTTATTTCAATATTTATTTTAACTCTCGCAATACAACTTAAAACTTAGGCATTCTCTCGGAAAGAGTCCAAGTCGTCGACAGTGCGTACACGGCACGTACGACATCTCCTTGAGGCGCGCGTGGAACAGTCCACGTGCGTCTCAAGATGTCAGCAAACCGTAGGGCCCAGCCGGGTTGAAGACTACTGGGGCCAAGGGACTGCTTCTGAAAGGAAGATTCGACCCTGGTTTGAAAGGAAACGGAGGAACAGGTGTACGTTTTTAGTCAGTAAAAGTCTGACACACCCTCGCGTTCCACCCAGTGGGGGATGTTATTAGATGATTTATTCACCGAAAAAAGAGCATTTTCTACCTGAAACTAGAAGTACCGAAGAAGTCGTCATTTCTAGAATTGTTAAAGCCCGTGGTACCTTCGCACAGAAATTGACCCGAAAAGGGTTAAACTCAAAATCTTCGGGTATAACGTCAAATCCATGCTAGTTTACGGGTGCGAAACGTGGAAAGTGACAAAGGACATCTCACGTCAAATCCAGGTCTTCGTCGCATCCTCGAAATTTACTGGGCCAAGACCATCTCAAACGTAGAGCTGTGGAAGAAATGCCACGAAATCCCGATCGACTACCAGATCAAACGTCGTAAGTGGAGATGGATTCGTCACACGCTTAGAAGGGATTCTAATCACTATTTGAACAGGCGTTGGACTAAAATCTCCAAGAGAAAAGAAAGCATGGCCGTCCTCGGCGATCCAGGCGACGTACTGTATTGGTAAAAGCGACGGCCATCGGTTCGACATGGAGTGAGGTGAAGCGTAAGGCTGTATACAGAAAGAAAGCTGGAAACTTATAAGCGCTTACCGGCGCTTGATAGCGCTGGTCCGTTCTACACAAAGGAAGCAGGTTGAAGCAGACCAAGCAAAATGTCGGACTAATTTTAAATGGCAGCGCCCAGCGCTGACCAGCGCGTGTTGAAGCTTGTCGGAACTTGTCGGCACCGTTCAGTGCTTATCGGCGCGCGTTCATATATTTTCCTGCGCGGGTTACCAGCGCTGTTAAGCGCCGGTAAGCACTTATAAGTTTCCAGCTTTCTTCTGTATACAGCCTAAAGCTCAAGACCGGTCGCGGCGGGTGATTACTGTTAATGCTTTCTGCCCCAGCTAGGGGACAAAGGATCTTAATCATTCTCTGGGTACGCCATAATTATGGTTGTAAGATCCCTCTGTGAGGAGTGACTGGAAAGAAGTCACGGGGTCCTCATCTTCCGTATGATTCAGGTCGTTACCGGACATGGTAAGTTCCATAATCATTCGGTGGATGCGAGAAAGATAGGATCATTCGACGTGATTAAACTTGGGTGGGCTTTCAGCAGTGGACCTGAAAGTCATCATCATTTCAGCTGTAAGAAGTCCTCTGTTGGACATCTGGCGTCCCCCAAGTGCATCTTCTTCAGTCTCGCATTCATCGGATTTCCACAACCAGTACCAGGTCATCGGTCCTCCTTGTGGGAGGTCTTCCAACGGTGCGTCTTCCAGTACGTAATTGGCATTCTAGAAACTTTCGTCCCTTTCGACAATATGTTCTGCGAGCAATGTGCCCTGCCCACTGCCACTTAAGTTTGGCGATTCTTTGGGCTATGTCTGTAACCTTGACTCTCCTGCGGATATCTTCATTTCTAATGTGATTTCGCAAGGAAACTCCGAGCATAGCCTTTTCCATTGCCCTTTTGGACCTGAAAGTGACTGAAAAAAAGCCTCGAGTCTTATATTTAAAATTCAAGCAGTTACTGATCTTAAACCGACTCCTAATATATCTGTAGCCCCCTCACGAAGGGATAAGGGTTAGGTTAACATAATTATGCAGATCTATATAAATTAGAGGGGTAACTCAAGCGGTCGTAATCAATGTGTTGCTTGGGGATCTTGTATCTATGACCGATGTTTTGATGTCTTCCTATGTGTTTCTGTCGCTGCAAATTATTTATATCTCAACTGATAGGTGACTGATGAGTCTGATGACTCTAAGAAAAGAAGTCACAAACATTTTGTGATATCGTGCGTATAGTACATACCACAAATGACAATGCGATATAATATCGATGAGTGCCACTGCCAATGGTGTGAAATGAGTATTTTAGAGGAAGTTTGAAAATGGCGCCAGTGACTGAAAACTTGAAAGGCAATCGTTCGTCTTGGTATAGTCATGTGAAGAGGGGGGTTGAAAAGTACGTTACTAAAAAAGTTCTGAGTATACATGTAGAAGGGAGAAGGAAAGGGAGGCCAAAGAAAAGATGGATGGATTGTGTGAGAAGTGATATGGAAGAGAAGGGAGTTAGTGATAGTGCGATGGGTGACAGGACAGTAATAAAGTAATATGGGCATGAAAAAGAAGAAGACATTTCGGTATCCTCTGTTATGATAATGATGATGCTAATGAGCCTTCTGTTTTTTTTTTTTATGATAAATGATATTTATTTTTGCAACTAGGTTTAACCCTTCAGATACCGTCAATTAGAGACACAATAGTAAGACAATAGATGCGCGGCCACCGGTGGTCGCTTGGGGATTCATGAATTAAAAAAACACTTTTAGACGTCAATTTTTTTTTTTCGTCTGTTTTAGCTAGATGAGGCCGGTTGTTTTAATTTCATTATGCCGAATCTACAAGCCTTCATCAGCTTTTCTAGTGTCTATTGTAGTGTAAAGTTAGTTGTTATTACGAGCTCAGACCCAGCAGAAATGTAACAAATAATGTTTATTTAATTTCAATTCTGCCTACAACTAAGAATTTTAATATAGAAACAGTATTGGGCATTCGAGTGAAATTGTTGAGCTGAAAATAGAAAATAATAATTGGAAATTTTATTAGGGCTATGGAAAGTTTAACTTCAGAAATCAGTATATATTAAAATAACTGAAATTACAAGTGATTGTTTTCAGCGACCGTGTCTATGTGTGCGTTGCTCGAGCGCGCTTCGTATGTAGATTGACTTTTGTATCTATATATTTTGTGCTGCTGATATTTTAGTCAGAAAAAGTCTGTCACTCAATCTCACTCCATCCAGAGCAGAAGATATTTATTGATTTCCCACCTAAAAATATATATTTTTGTACTAGCTTTTATCCGCAGCTTCGCCCGCGTACATAAAATATAGCCTATGCCAATCAGGAATAAAGCAGCTTTCGCAATCGGACCAGTACTTCCAGAGATTACCTCATAGAAAAATAAAGAACAAACTTTACCTCTTTATTATATTAGTGTAGATTAATTTTATTTTTTTCCGTCACTGACTTCTGTGATGTTGCCCAGTTGAAGGTAAAAACATATCCCAAGGGAACTCCCATGATAAAAAGTATTATATTGCCTATTGTAGGTATTGATTTTTTTTAATGCTTTATTTAATTTACTGCCTATATTCTTTCCTTGAGAGAAAGCCTAAATCCTAGCTGCGGGAACATTATAAGGCTGACTATGCTATCAACACATTTTCTTTAAAAATAATGTCCTTGTTTACAACACAATACAGAAGCGTGCAAAAATAAGTATAAATCGCATCAATTTTACATCTATCACGAACACACTCACTCCATATTCCATCAATGACAATTTTGCAACCAAGTACCGCCGCCATGTTTTATTCAGACTGACGACGGGCGGTGTGTCAGGGTTCCTTGGGTTCAACCGGGAAGCTAGATGGGACCGAAATAAAATAAGGGTGATCTTCAGTACAATAAGTCGTATAAAGAGTAACAAACTTTTAATAAAAATATTTTTTTTCATAGCAAGCTTTTATATTTATATAATTAATACTTAACAAGACAAATCATACGAGCCCAAACTCAATGGGATTGTGTCTTTTAACTAACGAGCCACCTTCCGGTTCCATCATCAGATCAGCTCCTTGTCATAACAGTTTTGCATTGTCGTCTGATTAATCAGTTTCCAAAATTTCAGCTCAATCAGTAACCGGGAAGTGGGTCAAATTTAATTTACAAGATTTGATGACAGACAAACATTGGGACAGGTGAAACTAAATAAAAGCTTCTAATAACTTGTAAAATTGAGGGTTGTGGAATGTTCGGGGCCCTGGAACGCGAGAAACAATTGAAGAAATACAGGCTGGTTTTATCCAGTAAAAATCTGACACTGCTTTTATAGAGCGAAAAGCAGTGTCAGATTTTTTCCCAGAGTGAGAGAAATTATTTGGCTTGCGGATGACAAGCAATGCTTAACATGCCGTCCGGCCGTCCGGTAACCGCAAGGGTTCCACACGCTTCAAAGATTTATTAGCAAAACGGTAGGGCCGAAGTCATGGTTTGACTTCTGAAAGAGAAACTGATGGTTCTAGAACGCAGAGGGCAACTAAAGAAAAATAGGTGAGGTTTTAGCCATTAAAGTCATCGAAATCATTATTACCTATATAATTACCAACCTAAAAAAAAAATGTTCAGTTGAAAATAAATTGGCCTGTTGGTCTAGTAGTTAGGGAGCCTGACTGCTATGCTGGAAGTTGTAGGTTCGATTACCACCAAGGAAAAATGTTTGCGTCATGAGTATGATCAGTTATTTGTTCTGTGTCTGGGTATAATTTATCTATAATATGTATGTATTTAGAAATATATTAGTATGTTTATCGGTAGTCTAGTACTCATAACACAATTTCTGCTTAGCTTGGGACTAGACGACGTTGTGTGATAGCTGTGGAATATTATTATTTATTTCTTTCTTTATTTATTTATCGTTTATTTCTGGCATTCATTGACCCATAGTAACATTATTGAATTAAATAGAATTGTTACAACATAATATATAAATAAAAATTTAAGTAAAGTTTTATTAAAAGTTTTGAATTTCGGATCTTTGAATCTTGCGGTGCATCAATGGTCTGCGTACGAAAGTTTGGGAAACACTGCTATAGAGCGTGCAGGGTTCCGTGTTCGTGATGAGACAACCTCCGGGTTCGAAAAGGGTAAAATATTTTCCATCTCAATTGGCATGGAGGTATTTTATGAGGTGTTGGGTTAATCAATTGGATTTATGTGATGTCATGTTTGGATAAGGGTAGAATTGTTTTTGTCGTTTACATGATAGAGCCCGTTAGAGAGTTCAAAGTGACAGATGGTGACAAAAGGTTATTTTTGAGGTGGGATATCATCCAATGACTTCTACTGCTCTAAACTAAGGCGGGAGAGTTTGTCAGACTTGTACTGGATTTTTTTTTCTCTCGACGGGGAAAATCATCATTGACGAAACCCGGTCTTGGGTGGAGCGGGAGACAGTGTCAGAGTCTTACTAACTAAAATCTCCGCGCCGTTCCATCTAGCCTTCATACCGGGGCTCTAGTTTCCTTTCGGATAAAACTACTCCTGTGGCCTTCAGTTGCATTCAAGGATCATGGGTTTCCTTTTTAAAATATCCCCACGGTCTTAGCAGGCATCGGTCCTGCTGGACGCTTATAGTTTGCTGACATAAGAAAACAGAAACGTATATTTCAAATAGAACAAATACAGTCACTTTTGAATGGTCAAGATATCGGTCAGTCAAAAAAAAGTGAAGCTAAAATGCTCGTTCCAAAGCGTAGATCTCAATGGAGAAGAACGTGCAAGAAACTCCATGGACACTCTTTTAAATAATATTATGAATTACAAAAATCTTGATTATATGTTTCTTGTCGCTTCTATTATGTGATAGAAGTAGATAAGTAATACAATTAAGCCACTGGCAGCTAAGAGATGACCAGTCTCAACTGAAAGCGCCCGTTCACGAGCATGACGCGTGCATCAGCCCCACTCAGTTCAACCATATTGAAGGGAACCGAATGACCCAATAACACTTGCCACATCTCTTTTAGGAGCCAGTGTTTTACAAATAACCCTGTATAGGTACAACATTAACTGTACCTATGTCTAAATTAATGTAATTTTAAACCTAAGGAGTGGACGTCTTTCACCTGAACTGATGATTATCATCATTAACATAAGACGCAGAGGTGTGTTTTTCCATATGACTACAATAAAATATCCCAGTACCTATTCAATGATCATTGTATATAATTTATCATTCATTGTTCTTAAATTGTAAATATTGAATGTCAAGGTTTGAAATGTAGGAGGTAGCTGTATAAGTAATAGGTTATTTAAATTCATCTGCAATTATACTGGAAAGAGTAATTGTCGGACATCAGATGATTATCAGTCGTGTAGTTATTACACAATTACACATAGAGAGACTTCTCTATGTGTAATAACTGGTATTCGGGTGCATTCGGATAGACTGGAACCGGAACCCAACTCCAATATATAGATAGAGTGCAAGGGAAATTCAATTTACAAAATGGAGAGCACAAACTTTAAGGATAAAATTAAAAACTTGATTGGACAGTTTATTTATTTATTTATTTATTTATTTATTCATTTATGTACACACAAACACTTAGAGGCCGATTTTTTCGTTTCCTGAAAATAAGTCCTATGGAAGATTGTTCAGTTTTGTTTGTTGTTGTTGTGTTTTGTGAGCAAGCCCTTAAAGTTTGTGGAGTCCCATACACGCTGTAGAGTATATCTGGTATTTGTCCAGACCGGACCGAGCCCAAGTCGACAGTACGTATTGTTCCACGCGTTCCTCAAAGCTTTGTCGGCAAAGGCCTAGGAACGATGCCTGTAAAGGCAGGGGGAATTTCCTGAAATGGTCCTAAAACGCAAAAGGCATTTGAAGGACACAAGTGTGGTTTTAGTCAATACAAGCCTGACACGCTCTTCTGCTCCATTTTAGACCGGTAGGAGTCATAACATAAAAAATATAGTTGAGCAAAGGCTAGGCTAGTATTGAAACTTAAAACCTCGATGGCTAACACGCCAAAACCCCACTTGTATAATTCAATAAAAGTGGGACTTTGGAACCACGGGCTCTCATCGAGGGATTCCAGGGAAGACGGTTGCATAGTGATCACGTGCTGCCGTGCACAAAGAGGCTCAGGGGAGACCGTTATACAGTCTCTTCAGGGATATGTCGTAACAGGCGTTGCACTGAGGGGGTTTCGGAATGGTCTTTTGAGAGGTAACGGGGCCCCTTCTACGTGCTGTTGGTGATCACCGGGGTGGTTTTAGTGAGGTAAAAATCCCACACTCCAAGGACTTCTCCCCAAAGTCCGAGCGCCTTTTGAAGGGTTCCCCTCGAAAACAAAAAAAAAGGCTGGTTAAAAAAAATCTATGCCCCACTTTGGCGCTGCTGCGCAAACGGAGACACTTTTTGCTCCAGTTACCGACACCGAACACCTTTTGATCGTAAAGAGTATGTATTGAGTAGAAGCAACTGGACACAAAAAATTTTTGCGTAAGTATACACAGGGAATGGATGATTTCATACTGGTTCTATAGAAATCAAATTTTCATTGGAAGCTTGTATAACAAGGCATAAAATGTCCTACGCTTACGCCCTGCCTTTAGGAAATACGCCTAGCCAAGTTGATAATCTGCAATCGTTAACGCTAGTAGAAAACTTCAAAAAAACGAAAATGATGTCATGTCATCGCTCAGTCACGTGGTCAGAACAAAAGAATCGAGGTCGTGACTAACTCAAGGCGTTCGACGCAAGAGAAACGAAACGAAACGGTTGTAACTTGGCTACCTGTATCGCGAGTATGTTCACAACACATGTAAACTCAAATACACAAAACATAACGAAACTGATCTGTAGGTCACATAAATTTAAAAAAAAAACATGCAGTTGAGCCAATCGCTCAACTACAACGCCAACCGAGTTGATGAATTGGTAAAGCAGGAAATAAATCGATAGCTAACTTCGTGACAGTGAAAACCCTAGCTACACCTGAAGGTTTTTTTTTTCAAAAGACATAGTGGATTTTATTTAACTTCTTCAACAACAAATAAATTTAACTTAACTTAAAAACTAACAATAAAAATAAAACCCTAAAGAACTAAAACAAAAAAATGGCAATTTAAAGTAAGGCGTCGAAAAATTCCTCCGCATCGCTGTCGACTGGTAATGTACCCAAAAGACTGGCGGCATTGCCACGCTAAATGGCAATCCTTTGACCGAAGTAAAAGCCAGCCTTTGGGTTACGCGAAGTGTCAACGAGGCGTTTCGATAGCTTGTTTTGAGACCTAAAATCTCTCTTTTACAGGCTAAAATACGCTTGTGTTCTTCAGTTACTCTTTGCGTTCCAGGATCACGAGTTTCCTTTATTAAAATATCACCACGGCCGGCCCTAGCGGGCCATCGGTCCTGCAGGACGCCTACGGTTTGCTGATATCTCTTTGTAGAGCGCGTGAAATACTGCACGCTGTTGTTGACCTAGGCTCGGTCGTGCGAGACTGTGATAATATACGACGCTAGAACAACGATTGTATCCCTACTTCTCTACTAATATTATAAATGCGAAAATAACTCTGTCTGTCTGTCTGTTACGCTTTCACGCAAAAACTACTGAACTGATTTAGATCAAATTTAGTAGGTAGGTAGAAGAGACACTGGAATAACACATAGGCTACCTATAATTCCACCGCTGAGCACGCTAGTAATATATCGTCGATCGTCTCAAACTATACTTTTTCTGACCAATATTTGGCAACCTGTACAGCTCTATTGTTGGCCTCGTAAACTGCAGGTGGTAATGCAGGATGGGCAGATATAAATTATACACTAATAATACTGTATATTGTGTAATAATAATCCTCCCAACCGATTTATCGGCTAATCTCAATGGAGATTATCCCGGTACGCAGATTTTTATTTTTCTCTATCGCCTCATTATCTGTTTTATTTTATTTATTTATTATATTCTTTATTGTACACCACATAAACAAATATATAGGACAAACATTTTAAGAAAAAAGTGTACAATGGGCGGTCTTATCGCACATGGCGATCTCTTACAGACAACCTGTTGTTCACATAAATAAAATAAAAAAACTCACAGCGCACCACTACGCTAACCAAGATGATGAATTTGTAAAGAAGGAAATAAATCAATAGATAACTGCGTGACAAATGATAAATGATATTTATTTTGCAAATAGGTTTAAAAAAAACACTTTTACACGTCAATTTATTTTCAGTCAGCTTAAAATAGATGAGGCTGTTTCCTAGCTGACTGTGACTACCCTGAGAAGAAACACCAAAACAAGTCTTGGGTCAAAGTCTCTTTTAATGTTCAAACAGTAAGCATGTAACGGTCTAATCATATATTATGAGAACTATGCAGATTAGTGTCGCAGATTTTGAAGAAAGAACGACACAGATTTGAGTGGGCCTGCCTAGTTAGTGCAAGCATACAAACATACCTAATCAGCTTTTTTAATGTTCCCACTGACGGGAGTCAGTTTTTCTCTCTAGGAGAGGATCTGTGCAAGCATTTATCAGTATTAGTGTAGCTCAAACTTAGGACTGCTAAGGAGCTCAACGAACAATACAAAAGAAAATATATTTGGGTAGGTCGCATCAAATACTCAAAACTCAAAAGTAATCCACATTGTCCTCACATTTACAATAATAAAACAAAACACAGTGACAACCCTAGCCACATCTGAAACCTGTTTGAGAGCTAAAATCTCAACTTGAAATTATCTGCTGTATGTCTTATGTAAATATATAGCTGTACGGAACTCTTTGAAATACCTGCGGCGTTCTAGATGCCGCTAATTAATTGGAGATTATACCGTATCAGTATCGTGCAGTCGCCGGCATAAATAAAACACTAGGTGGTATTTAAAATGAATGGTAAAATAAGCTTTTAATACACTACAAAGTCTTTGAAAATATTCTTGTAAGCTTGTAGTTAAACGCGGGAATGTTTGAAGAGTTGGTTGGTTTATAGGATATGCATCTGGATTGAGGACTTATTTTTTAAATCCTTACAATCCCTACTTATATAATATTATAAATGCGAAAGTAACTCTGTCTGTCTGTCTGTCTGTTACGCTTTCACGCAAAAACTACTGAACGGATTTAGATGAAATTTGGTAGGTAGGTAGAAGAGACACTGGAATAACACATAGGCTACCTATAATTCCACTGCTGAGCACGGGTCTCTGCCCGCACGATATAAACTGTAGTCTACGCGGGAGAAGCCGCAGGCGGAAAGCTAGTACGAAATAAAATGTACAGGGACAACATTAGTAAAAAATTGGTAAGACAAAGTAATGGCTTATAAATTTCTTAAACGTAAATTAAAACTTATGACGAGATCAAAGAGAGAGTCTAAATCTCAGAGTGAGATCATTGGGTTAATAATTTTTATTTAAGAATTTAGTAAATAATTTATGATTTTTTAGGTCATTTCAAAATCTGAAGAATGTAACAATACAGAGGAGAAGTAAAGTGTTGCCAGTAACTGGGTTGTAGAGATCTGACAGGCAGTCGCTTCAAGAAAAAAAATGCAATGGTATTCAGCCGCACCCGATTAAACAAGAAACCGACCCCAAGTTTAATTGGGAAAAGGCTAGGGGGATGATGAGTTTAAATTTAATTGATAGTTACAACTATAACCATATGTTGATCTTTCCATTACGCTGCTGGCTACAAATGAAGAGGTCAAGCAGAGCCGTAGCGTGAACTAATTTAGACGTGGGCGAATGCGCATCAGCGAGGCCTTTTTCCTTTTTACAGTTTGCTTGTATTTAGTTTCACCTATTCCGATGTTTGTCTGTAATCAAATCTTGCAAATTAAATTTGACCCACTACCCGGTTACCGATTGAACTGGAATTCGACTAAAACGAGTCAGCGACTGTCACCACCTAGTGTTCGACCACATCGTTGCTTACCATCAGGTAAAATAGTGGTTAACGCAAGCTTATATTCTACACTAATATTTTAAGAGGTGTTTGTTTTTTTATTTGTAGAGATTACCTCTCTGAAAGTACTGGCCTAATATTTTCACAAATGTATTTTACAACTAACTGGGGCTACCTCTAACTCTGTAATACAGCTTAATGTATGAGAAACGATTTTATGAGTAATCGGCCTGATTTAAAGATAAATATAAATAAATTGTGTACGTGGTTGAAGCCGCAGGCAAAAGCTAGTAAATTATAAAACAAAACCCTCGCTGTCAAAAAGCCCTCGTACCGATGGGGCACCCTTTTCTTTCGAAAGGTAAAATTCATTGAAATAACATCACCCGCCCTTGGGCGGAGCGGGAGATAGTGCCAGACTCATACTTATTAAAAAACCCACCTGCCCTGTTATTTTTTAGCTTTCATACCGAGGCCGAGCCTCCCTTTCGGAAACAGACCCTAGCCCCAGTCAGCTTCGACACAGTTAGGCCCCTGCAGTTGGTGGCAACTCCTTGAGGAGCGCGGGAACAGTGCGCGCCGTCGACGACTTGGGTTCGGTCCGGACAGTTACCGGACGGTTGAATAGCCAGCTACCCAATACTCGCCGTCCGCAAGCTCGCGCCTACGGTGGCCAGAAATCGAGATCGGAATCATGGCGGGCGGCGGCTGGGGGCGTGAGCGCCATTGCCTGATGCGGTCGCCCTCCTCCTTTGCTAACATTACTGCTTCACAGAAGGTGAACGAGGCTTTGGGTGCGGGGCCATTGGCCCTCGCCACTCCACTCACTCTGGGTCCTCACCCACTTCACCCACGCCTTGTTACGGTACTGAGCTCAAGCTTCCCTCTCAAATGTCGGAACTTTCGAACAAAGCCTACAGGCGAGGCCCAAGTCCGGTCGCTTAGGGTACGTTTATTCATTTCCGATCATCATTATTTTAAAACTAAGTAGTCCGGACAGGAAACCATTAAACTATACGTTTTGTATATTTGTTTTAATTACAGTAAAGATCTACTCATTTAATATGAGTTGTTTTTAGAATCATGGGTGCATTCACAAACCTGTTGACTCACATATACAATAAACTCAGGCCCGGAAGATCTATCTGAAGGCCATGCAAATACTTGAGCTACTCGTATCACACTTTACTTAATCTTTATTTTCAAGCGCCTTGTCGATTCCGCCGCATGCGATCGCACTTCGCTCTTTTGTTCTAGTAAATGACAGTACTAAGTGACAGAAAAGGATTGAAGCATAGAAAAGTGCGATTTGGTGTAACCAGGTAAAGCTCAACTCAGAAGTGTTTTTGAGGTAGACTTAAAAAATACCTATATTATGAGAATAACTTGACTTAAGTTTCTGTGTCCCCTAGATGGGGCAGAGGGTGTCCACAGTACGCCGCTATCCCGTTTGGTCTTGAGCTTCGCTTCGCTCCAGGTCTTTCCTATGTTCTTCGCCTCTGCGATGACCGTTCATCGCCAGGTCTGCTTAACGCGACCACGTTTACGCTTTCCTTGAGGATTCCAGTCTAAGGTTTGCCTTGGTATATGTTCAGGATCTTTTCGGAACGTGTGTACGATTCAGTTCCATTTGCGAATGATGGGAATAACTAGCATTTTATAAAAGTCAAGAAATTCTCGTTCTAAGTACCTCCATCAAATGTTTCGTGTCTAAAAGCAATAAATAGGATTTCCTTTAAAACATTCTGACGATACTAACAATTTCCACAGAAAATAACATTTCAAACCATGAATACTACGCGGAAATATTATAATTGCCTCAATTTTAACTAGCGTAAACGAATAACTAAATGTACTCGCGAAACAGCTAACTTATTGTTACACTAGTTAAACTTTTAAATGTTTACCTTTGGCGCATTGCACCTCCCTTGCGAATATGCGGTAGGAAATAAAGAGGGCTTTACACGGTGCAAAGTTATATTTAGACTTTAACTTAGTTTATCGACATAGCCCCAAGGATCGGCAAACTTAAGTGGCAAAGGGTATGGGAACATTACTCGCAGAACAGATGGTCGTTGAGGCCGAAAGATTCGTCTTTCGGCCTCATAAGTGGCGTCTGGGTACAAAAAAACGTAGTGTAGGAAGGCCTCCGACAAGGTGGACTGATGACCTGGTGAGGGTCATAAAAATCTGATGGTTGCGAAATGCATAGGACCGTTCGTTGTGGGGACTCTCGGGGAGGACTATGTCCAACAGTCGTCATTCGGCTGAAATGATGATGAGTTGGAAAACAGGACAGGTCCATTTAAATCTGTGTGGTATTTTTCATCAAAAGACCATTTCAGACACCAACCTGCATGGTTTTCATATGATTCGACCATTACATGTTTGCTGTTTGGACTTTAAAATTGACTTTTACCCTTGAGTTTGTTTCTTCTCTAGATAGTCAGCTAGGAAACACCTACGTCATGTAGTTTAAATTGACAAAAAAAAAATGGACGTGTTTTTTTAAATACCTATTTTTATTTTATTTAACATTTCTTTGCTAGTTTCCGATTACTTATTTTCTGATTTTCCGTATAACGACTGGTATTGGTTTAAAAATTACAGCCAGGGTTGGTTAATAATTATAACATAGAATAGCTTTTGCGCGCGGCTTTGCTTACGTACTTAAAATATAGCCTATGTCACTCAGGAATAAAGCAGGTTTCTATAGGTGAAAAAAAATTTGCAATCCGGCCTGTACTTTCAGAGATTACCTCCTACAAAACAAAAAAACAAACTTTACTCCTTTATAATATTAGTGTAGATAAAAATTCGCCATTACGTAGTGTGGTGTAAACCGCACTTTAGTGAAGTCCAAGCATGATTCCGCAACCAACGACTACGGTGTGTTGCCTGGTTCCCGCAATGCGACTCCTATGGGAGTTTGTCGACATGCAAATATCGGTTTGACTGCATTAGTATCCTTCGTGTTTTGCGGTGTTGTTAGACGCTGTTTAAACCAAAATGTAAGGGAATCGCGTGTTTGGTTTAGAGTATTTTTCTTGAGAGCTTAGCAAAAATTATTTTTATAACAATTTTTTTGACAAAATTTGTACACGTTTTAAAAAAAAAATTGTTACTCTTGATGGAGTATTTTTATTGCTAAAATTAACTTGCAAACTCTCCGGTCATTGGTTCGAGTGCTCACAAATTGTATAAAGATCTGTCTAAACGCCTTGTTGATATTTCACGTGACCCAAGGCTCACTTTTAACTCCGGCAGAAGATAAAGATAAGCATTGTCATACAGTGTATTGCCACACTGTGCTGCCAGTTTTTCGGGTCCATTATCAATCGACAATAACAGCGATGTGGAGTTTTTAACGCCAAACCTTTGTTAGTTTTTAGTAGTCTAAGATATTTTTTGTTGTTTTACTGTAATTAAAGTTTGTTGAGTATTTTGGTATACCTACATGTTTGTAAATAAAAAAGTGTGGAAATAAAAAAAAATCTTGCAATATACATAATTTTGTATTTAAAATAATTCAATCTTTTTAAAACAGTGAATACAGTACATTATTGTCCGTACCACGAAGTCTAGACAGTTTTTCAGGAAAATTCTTAAGATTCTCATAATGAGTTCATTGCTCCATAAAGAAAAATATTTTGCGAATCCCCCGGTTCAATACTCGGAAAGGTGAATGCTAAATTATTCAAGGAAAAGCGAGTTGAGGGGATTTGTGAAAATGATTAAAAGCTTCGTGTTAACGTCCGTAGCAACAGTGTTTTATGCATCGTGTTAACTCATGTTATGAGTTACGTGAATATATTATGAGTTTAGTGAATCATATTATGAGTTTAGTGAATCTGCCAGATAGCAGTTAAGTTTTAGTAGTTTAAATACATTTTAGGGAGTGTTTAGTTGTAGTTTACTGAGAAACGTTGCGATTGCCTAAATTTTAGGTAGAAATTATGTAAGTTTGTCAGTCTAGGTATTATGATTTCAAAAGAGATCTCATGCTGCTTTTGATCTTATAACTTGTAATCTGCTATAGATACTTCTTTTCAACCGACAAACAAATAATATTAGGAACACTGACGACGACAATTTAAGTTATTTTGATCGTTTTATGATGCGAGTCATGTGAGACGCATAATCTTTTCTTTTCATCAAATACGAAGAGCTAAGCTATATAAAACATGTATAACTTTAAACCTATTACACAAATAAAATAGCTGACTTAACTAAAAAAAAAAAAACGCTAAAACGTTCATAATTATTTTAGCCAAAAGACGTCCACTGTAGGAAATAGGCCTCCCCAAGTGTCACCACAACGATCGATACTACGCGTTACGCTTCCATAGGATTCCCGCGACACTAACCAGGTCGTTGGCCCACGTAGTGACCATCTGTTCTTTTTTTATTATTGATAGGCTCGCGTTTGACCACCATCTCACCTGATGGTAAGCGATGATGTGGTCGACGATGGAGCACGCTTGCCTAGAAGTAACCTATTCACTCTTGACTTAAAGATCCCTAAGTTGTAGCTATCAGAAAATACAGACTCCGACAGGGAATTCCACTCCTTAGCTGTACACACAATACTCATAAATGTGTTCTCAAAACGCTTTATGCATATAGGTGGGATATCTACCATGTACCGCCGTACGTCTTGTGGTGATGGAATGGACTTGGCGAAATTCGATTGTGCAATTCCAGTGCACACTCCCCGAATGTGAACGAAAGATGTTGTGTGGGGAATATTATGCTATCGTTGTGCAATAAATTAATACTTAATCATTGATTCAGAAATGGTTTCGCAAACTTATTACTTTGGATCTATATTTAAATTCCAGCTAGTTTAATATGATATTAAGAAACTTATGAAACTTCTCAATTTTAGTTGAAATGAGAGATTTGATTTAGACTTTATACGAACTGATTAAGCACTAATTGGAAACTAAATTAACCCTCAACACTTACTAAGCATTACTTAATATGTATCAGTAATATCTAATTACTGAGCTTCATGAATTACTGATCGATGTTTACGTCCACGGGATCTTGGAGCTTCTGATTTCCAATTATAATAATTGAAGTTTGACAAATTCGAAGACGGCTGACACTCTTTGGGTTGTTGGTTAATTGCTTTCTTAATAGCAATTAAAGGAAATTATACTGTAATTACTTAAGACTAGCTACGGAATAAATCACTGCTAGCCAGGTCGCCTCTGTGAACTTAAAAAAAAGAACATAGCTTTTGTCAGTCAGTGATAAAATAGCATTCAAATGGTGTTTTTATTTTTAAATCGATCTGATAGGTTTTGAGTTAAACCATTACAAATAAAAAGATAAAAATACAAGCCTTTTCTCTTTCTAATCGTCTAATATATAAAAATCACGTGTCACAGTCGAAAATCTCCAATGTAGATCTGTGGGGAAGCTGCGGTGAAACCCTGATCGACCACCAAACGCCGCAGATGAAACTGGTTCAGCCACACGGTCCGCAGGGTTCCGAACATATACCAGGGCAAGCTTTACACTGGAATCCTCAAGAAAAGCGTGAACGTGGTCACCCTAAAGAAACTTGATGATGTGGCCAATGATGGAGCACTTCATTCTATTTGAAATATCTATTATTATTCCAGTGTTCTCTTATTTAGCCCAAATTTTGACTGGTACAGAAAGCCATGTTGCATTAAGCCCGCCTACGTAACAATACTGTACATGAAGTTTAAATAAACAAATAATATTATCTACTTTCACGCAAGCAAAGTCTCTAGCAGAAGCTAGAAGTTAAACTAAAGCCGTTTCTTCAACAATGACGTAATCTGATCTTCAGACAATGCAAAGTTTTCCCGCCCTACTTTCAAGATGAGGTCTTCAGTATCAAGAACCGGTCGTTCATTGACAAGCGACTATTGTTTTCAACCAGTTTTTATCGTCTTTGACTGTGTGAGTTTCTGTCTAACTTACGTACATATATAATTATATTCATTTAATTTAAGGCCTCCTACAATGTGGACTAATTGTAGAGGTCCAGCAGGGTCGTGATGGGAAAGAGAAACCCGGGACCCTGGAATGAAGGCAAAAAAGGAACAGAAGCGGGTTTTAGCCCGTAAAAGTCTGAAACCGAAGGGCGGAAGATGTCATTGGATGATTTCCGACCTTAAAAAAAAGGTGGACCAATGGCCTGGTGAGTCCTGGGAATGCGAAAGATGCAAGAAGCACAGGACCGTTCGTTGTAGCTACACTTGGGGAGGCCTTTGTCCAGAAGAAAGGTCTTATAGCACAGGTATAGGAATAAATCTGAAAACAGTAAATTTGTTGTTATAAGTAACGTAACGTAACGTAACAAAAAAAAAAAAACTTTTTTGCAATTTGGAAAAATCTTCGAGACTCGGGAATTTTAGTTTGCATGGATCCCTCAGTGCGCGAGTCCTACTCGCACTAGCCTAGTTTTTATTTTATTTTATTTTATACCTATCTAGTGTTTATGCACTTCGTGTAGTGCCAAATAAATTCATTTTCGTTCTCTTTTTTTTTCTTTCTTTATATGCCACCATCTCCACGAACCCGTCTCGTGATTTCAATTTCTCATGTTAGACATAAAAGAAAATTTTCTAAGAAGTTTTCTACCTGAAATCACTGCAACAAAACTGCAATAAGGTTTATTTTATTTTCAGAAGACTAGCTCTTGAGTGCTTTGTTCTCAACAGTATTAAGAAGCGTTGACGTAAAACTTATATTTCAGCGGAACTTTGACGAAAGAGAATTAAGTCATTATTTATTTATATATTCTAAAGTGCGATGCCAAAGGAAACATTTCTGAGAAATTGCAGACATGGTGCAGTAAATACTTTTCTCATTTTAAAAGGGAATAAAATGTCTTTGAGATTTCAAATTCGAACTTGTTAGTATGTTACCAGGTTGCAATATTTTTCTGGATACAAGAGAGAGAAAATTAACGAGTATAAGATTAGGTATGGTTTTTTAGGCTTTGAAAACTTTTAAGCCTTATAAAAATGTACTTTTATAAAGTTTAAAAATATATTTTTATCAGACTCAAAAGTTTATTAAGTCCACAGTCTGAATTATTCAAGTGGCCGTACGGCTATATTCAACATTTTGAGAAATAGCGAACAATACAAGAAAATCTCGGGTTTAGGTTCAGGTTGAACATTCAAAATAGACTTTTAAAAAATAGCAAGGAATTAAATCCAAGGATTTGAAAAAAAAAATAGACACATACAAAACTACATATTACACCCTCCGATACTGTTATTTATTAGGACACATTTCTGGGAAGTAATGATTATAATATTAAACATTTATTTAAGCTAACTAGGACTAACTAGGATAACTAGTGTTAGTAATACAACGTTAATCTACTCACCCCGTCCCTGACCCATGAATCGAGGTATCAATACTCATTAGAGCATTAATAAAAAGATCAATGTACAGGCAATCCACTCTACTGGCTATCATACATAAAAACCTAATAAAATGAAAAATTCAGCCTGTATATGAAAAATCGAAACCAAAAGGTTTCCATCGACAATAAAGCAGAAAAATGCTGGACCATAAATAAAAATAAATGATTTATTATTATTATTTTTATATGTTTATTTATCTCAGGACCCTAAGGTCCTGGACCTTTGGAAGGCATACGAGGAGCCGAAACCAACTCGCAGAGGCCCTTTTAGATGCTTTTAATGATGGATTGTGGTACCAACCGGCGATTATCCCTGTATGCGCTATCCTAGTGCATCCAAGGACAACCCCCGGTTTGAAAAACTATTGCGATACAATATAGAACACAAAATAATAAGGCTATGATTTTTGGAGTCTTAGGTGGACTGATATCATGGAACTATGTTAAGACTATGGCCCCTGCCTGAACAATGTTATTAAGATCCATCGATAAAAGGCAGGGGGTGACTTGCACACTCAATAAATGGGCCCCCAGAAACGGCCGCTAGCACGAAGTGACGTAGCAACAAGAGGGCAACATATCCTGAGGCGCTTGAGGAGTGGAGAGGCATACCACGGCTATCAGGACAATCCCGGAAGTACGGTCAAGATCCCTACCAGCACCTTACTGGATTATACATCCTTCTCCCGAGCACGAGCTCTTGCGAATCTCCACTCAAGCCAGCCAATAAAGGCAAGAGAGAGGTGGGAGCTCTGTTCCTCGTCATTGTTCACTACGGCCGGCCAATGAAGGCAAGCCGGAGATGAAGAAGAATTCTCCCGGGAGATCGGGTCCGTGGGGTCGCTAATACCCAACAGTTCGCCACAAAACTGCCCTGCGGATTGTATCGCTCTTAGTCTGGCCCCTCACCCTAGGCATGTTACGGCAAAGAAAATTCTACCGATACAGACCTAGGGTATTTTGGAGCACACAAGCCCCACCACGACGTCAACGTGGAGATACGACGATGGGGTTATTATTATTATTATTATTATAAGAATAATTTAGGAAAATTTGCTAAGCAGTAGGATGTCTTTATGGGTCTTCTATGTTTACTTGGGATGGTAATATACAAAATTTTGAATAATAGCGTACCAACTCAAGAAGACTAGGGATCGATTTTGATAAAAACTAACCATTTAAAAAAAGAAACATATTTTGGAACAAATAAAAATCAAAATCAATATTACGAAAGAAAATACGCATACTTTACCTATTACTAAATGCTCCGATATTGTATTTCATTAGGACACAATTCTGGGAAGTTATAATAATGAAATGAAAAATTCACTCTGTATATGAAAAATCAAAGCCAAAAGGTCTCCATCACCAGTAAGCTAGAAAAATGTTGTACCAGAAAAAATATTCGGCAAAAGTAGCTACTCTGTAGTATGCCTTTATAGATCCTCCATTTTTATTTGGGCAGGTCCATTCAGTGCCCACTCTCGGGAGCTCTATGTAAGCCTGACGTCGACGTCAAACGGCTGCGTCAGGAGTGCACTTAGCGAAACGGTATCTTGTTTCTGTTAATAGCTTCAGTGACTCGCCGAGCTGTTCTGATTACGCAGCCATTTTGTCTAAATTTTGAATTAGGAATTACGTCGGTTGGTCTTGCGTTGGCTGTTAAAAAGCTTAAAGAAAGTTGTTGCGTCACTTTTGCTTAAGCAAAATTAGACGAAAATGTCAGGAGGTAATTTTTGTCTTGTGGGCGTTTTGGGAAAACTCTAACTTACTCGACTATGTCTCTACTAAAGTTCTTAGGTTAAAACTATTTTTTTTTATTTCATGCAACGTCATGTTAAAACAGTTTGTTTAGCTTTCAATAAAAAAGTCAATTACTTCTTAATAAATATGTCACCAGATATTTAATGGAAAATCCAGTGAAATTAAAAACTCTTTATTTTCATTAAGGCACTGTATTTAATATTTACTGTGTACTTTATTGTACACCTTATGATGAGGATTAGATTAACCGACTTTTAAAAAAGGGGGGTTCTCATTTCGGATGTTTGTATTTTTTTTTGTTTGTTCGCGCATAATTTTGTCGCTTGTCAACCGATTTGAAAAATTATTATTTTCTTGTTGGAAAGGGTATATTTTCCAAATGGTCCCATAGTCTTGAATCTTGGCAAAATCGAGGAAACTCCTCAAATTCAATTAAATTTTTAGTGAAATCTTTTTTTTTATTTAAAGGTTTTTTTTTAAATTAATTAAATATGGATGAACAGACCATGCAACAAAATGGGCTCTGTGTACAACAGAGTAAAGGCATTATGCTCTTCGTACTTAAATTGTTACTATTGGCGCCAACTTAAAAGTTATTGCACAAAATTGTCTTTGAAACTAGTGTTTGGCTGCAATTTCAAGGTATGCAATTATCCAATCGCTGATGATGAAGCGAACTAGTTTAATAAAAACCTATTCACTTTGTATTTGTGGCCTGACACTATGCTGAATTGGACCTATTTGGCGCAGCCGTGAGAAAAACAATGTTGATGTATTTTAAGACTAAGTAGTTAAGTTTCTATCATTGTTATTTCATTGTGTGTACTTGTGTTCTTTCTTTCTTCTTTCTTTGAAGACACCTAAATTATAATCCGACGGGAAACACGCAAATTGTTTCAGTCCTTCGATGTATGCGGTATAAACGACGAGGCGAAACGCTTAGTTACACTTCACTATCCACGATTGCCTACCATCCAACAACCATCGCAGTCAAGCACTGGTTTGTAACAAAAAAAAAAAAACAATAAAATAACAGAGAAAAAAATTAAAAATCTTTTTTACCTTTCCGCAAATCTTTTTTCTCAAGTTTCGCTGCAAATCTCTCCTACTTACTTCACCGTGAGGGTTGAAACAAAAGAGCGCCTAAACGTCTTCCTAATGAGGGCTCGAAAATCCGTAAACATCCCCTCGGCGAAGCGCTGACGGGCTTTTGTGGGGCACTATACTTTGTTATGTGGGAGTAAGTACGTTAAGACTTTGATTTGTATGGAGAGTAGGTTATTTAGAGTTTATTTAACAGTTTTAAACAAGGTAAGTAAATGTTTAAAAGAAGTATTTTATTTTTGAGAAAGAAAACATGTTTATTTGGCATATAGAGATAACAATTGTAGTATTGTAGAAACTTAAATACTCAAACTTAAAAATACATCAACATTGTGTGTCTCAAGGCTAAAAACACACATGAGAAAACACTTAGCTAAAAAAAAACTCTCTAAATGATAAAGCATTTTAGTAATCTCGTCTAATTTTCTGTAACGGTCCACACCATAATTTTGATAATAATAAGGTACGGTAACTTGCTCTCCAAATTGTACATACCTACTCTCCACATTCCAAAACATCACATACAATATATAATATTTGACTGGCTTCTTGGTCTAGTGGTTAATGTCCCTGACTGCTATGCCGGAGGTCGTGGGTTCGATTCCCACCCAGGACAAATGTCTATGTGATGAGCATGGTCATTTGTTCTGTGTCTGGGTGTGATTTATCTATATTATGTATAACCATAGACAGAAGCATGGCACGCTTTTATCTATTACAAAATATTTTAGTTAACACAAAAAATGGCTTGTTCAAATCCAAATAATCCGACTTTTCAAAAAACTTAAAAGGTTTTTTTAAGATTTACAAAGGACATTAGGTAGGTAATCCAATTTGTTCAAAGACCTATAAAGATGAGGGCCTAAAAATACAAAAGGGTTGAAAAGACATTAGCCAGTGTATTATTTTATCCCAATATTATCGACGGCAGAACTTTCTTTGTGAAATCGTTCGCAAATTCACCCCTTGGGGGAGAAATTGAATTTTTTGCACCACACAAAAGGAAAGATAAATTAAAATTTGTTCGGAGAATTCTCAAAAATCCATCGTTTGGCGGCGAGAATTTATCGAGTGCCTCGAATTACGTTTGTATGGAACAAACGAACCGGTTAAAATTGAAATACTGACTGGAAATAATTATACGAAAATAAATTACTGTTTAACTGTCGTTTAATTTATGTTGAAAATGTCACGTCCATACCTGACCACTGTCTTTCCAAGTAATTACATAGTGTTACGATTTTCGTTATTATTACGGTTATTTACTACTGGCAGGCGTATGTTCATAGACGCATAGTAACTTATGTGATCTTAAATAAATAATAATAATTATATATAGCAGGGTTATAATAATATAACCCAGCCAGGCGCAATACTTTGTGTAATTTATTTCATTGCTCTCAAAACGGTGAAAGAAAACATTGTGAGGAAACCGGCATGTCCTAGAACCAAAAATGCGAAGACATGTGACATTCACCAACCCGCACTGTGCCCATGTAATAAATTACGGCCTATTCCCTCTCCTAGAGAGGAGGCCTGAGTCCTAGCAGTAGGAACATTAAAAAAGCTGATGATGATGATGATGGTAATATTGTAAATTCAATCTTTATTTTTAAAGATTAACTGTGGAGTATCTAGTCCAGTATTTTCCATTTAAAACGACCAATTGGAACCGTAAACTAGCTTCATGTTTTATAAAATCCAATATAGGCTAATGTGAAACAAAAAAAAAACGTGTATTTTAATGGATTTTCTGCTAAATTTTAAAACAGATTTTGTTAATTATTCTAGTAGATAACTAAATGATAATGGCTGTTCGGGCGTCGCCGGTTACCTTCGTCACTCGTCGGGGTCCGCGCGGGTATAAGCTGGGCCGCGGGTCCACCACTCTTCACTAGCGAGAACAACACTAACCACGACAAGCGCGCACCATGTATTTTTTATTGCTGTATAATTTCTCTGGTTATACGTTTGTCAGTTCTACAGTCCACTGCCTTTTATTCAAGTCCAAGTTAAGACCCTAAGGGTGAGGTCAAACGAGCGTAATTTTGTGAATCGTGAGGCGCAGTTCCGGTCGCGTAATTTCTGCTGCATTCGGTTTCATACAAAAGTCCTGTTTCATTCACACGGCGACGCAAAATGAGTTGTCTGCCGCAGTAGAAATGCATGCAGTAGAAATTTCGCGACCGAAATTCTGGTTTTCACAACTCACAAAATGACATCGTTTGCCCTCACCCTAACAATGGCGTTTACTTTAAATAAACTGATCAATCTGACTGACAGTCGTCTGTTACCTCTACTATATCATATCAACCAACTCGTAACAATAGACAAATAATAATCGTAAGATCTAATGCTGAAACGTGAAGAAGACAAACATCATTATATTAAACGGGCCCGAGATGGTCCATTAACTTTGTGGAGATGTTGACTAAATCTTCAGATTAATCTAGTCACTTGGTACAGAGTTAATTAACTGTGAATCTAGACCGACAGATATAATATTATGTAAGTCTTATGTTAAAAAGCAATCACACTGATGTTAGATAGAAGTTTGTTTGTTTGTGTGATGTTTGTGGCGATGGGCAGGGCACATTGCTCGTAGAACAGATGGTCGATGGGGACGAAAGGTTTTGGCGTCCACGTACCGAAAGACGCAGTGTTGGAAGGGTCCCACATGGTAGACTGATGACCTAGTAAGGGTCGCAGGAAGGCACGCACTAGGCGTCTCGCATCCAAAGCGCGCTCGAGCACACATAGACACTGCTGACGGACACGATATCTTGGAGCGCCTCGGCCCACTCGTCGAACAGTTCCGGCTCAAACGCTCATTAGTGTGCGTCCACAGAGCGTAGGTATAAAAAGTGAAGTACATAAATGAGATTGTCTTTTGTACCTATCTATTTTGTGTCCATACTTCAATCGGGCTGCACAGTACGTTTAAAGTATGGACACTAAAGCGCGCGTCAACGTATTGCAGATTTGTACTTTGCGGCAGCGCACCGGAAAATTCCACGATGCCTTGTGCGACAGAGCCGTGACGTCGCAACGCAGTAAAAGAAACAGGCACGAAAAGAAATTGAAAACATATTTGATGCCAAAAATCTGCGTTTTATTTTTTTAAATAATATTGATGTACCCGGTGTCGCTCTCACAACACCTCATAAGCTAAAGTGCACAAACCCCTAAGGCTCTAAGTCTAGGGCATGCCAAAAAAAAATACATTCATACACTCGAAAAACATAACCCTTTTTCCAGCGCAGCGCAGTCGGGTAAAAATAAAATATACTGGTCCATTTTGTAAATAAATACTGACACGAGGCGTTGTAACTGAATAAACCCCGAGGTCACGTGGGCTAAGTAATTATTTCCCACTTGTTAACCCGTCCGTGCTCGCAAGTGTGTCGGACGGAATCTTACCGAGATGAGGGGTTAACAGGAAGGAAATGAGCATCGTGTGAAATGACCGTGTGTTTTTCCTGTACAGGATTATAGGGTGTTAGGTGTTATTGTAATTCATCAATGTTAGGTGATGTGGAAGGCAGTCGAATGGCTGAGGTCTATCTACACTAACATAATAGGTAAAGTTGTTTTTTTTGTTTGTCAGTGATAATCTCTGAAAGTACTGGTCGGATTGCTAAAATTTTTTCATCGATAGAAAGCTGCTTTATTCCTGGGTGACATGCTATATTTTATGTACACGATAAAAGCTGCGGGCAGAAGCTAGTAAATTTTACAAATACGGCATTAAAGCACTAATAAATACTGAAGAAAATCATAATGTGATCAATAAGTATATCAAAACGGGTGAAAAAAAGAAGAAAACGAACTTGTACTGAAAAGAAAATTATTTCAAAGAATCCTATGAAATATTAAATCTGTGGGTCACGCGTAAACTTAATCTTTAAAGGAAGATCAGAGTACCTCATAAAATATTAATGGAGTCTAGAGGCAGCAGGATTTATAAGCTACAACGATTTAAGGTACTAACAAATCTGTACTGATTTAGTTCACAGAAGATTGGGAAATTAGACGAATTTTTGTAGAAGACTTGATGAAAATGTATAATCAATTTGATGATTACTTTACATTCAACGTTTCTAATGTAGAACAAGGCCACGGTTTAGCATTTCAATTTAAAATACTCGTAGATAATTTAAAGGATAATTTAGAAAACAATGACGTAATATTAAATTAAAAAAAAATAATTAATTAGAGCAAAAAAGAGACTTAGAGACATGAATCCAATACGTCGGTCAAACCATATCCGTGCTACACTAGATATCACAGTTTGCGATGCCATCCACATCAGTAAATACAGAAAATTGCAAAATATAATCCAAAAAAAGTTACCAGTTGAGGTCACGAGGACAAACAACGCAAAGAGGAGGATGTGAGTAATTGAAGACCTTGTTAAAGATAAAAAGGTAAATTTGGTGAATATCTAACTAAAGTTATCAGAATGGTATAATAATAAATGGCTCTTACTCATAGTATTATAAATAGATCTAATAAATGTAGTCTAAAATTATATTTATTTTATTCAAGTAAAATGGTAAATGGATTATTTAACCAAGAATGTCTAAGAACCCGTATGAATTAATTTATATTTAAAATTCGTTAAAATGCAAATATTTGGATTAAATTAGTGTTATACAAGGTGTAACGTTAAATGCGCAAAACCTGAAATTATTTTGATCAGAATAACGAGCAAAATCAATTAAACTACTTTTTAATATAGGTTACATTTTTCAAAAAAATCTTTACTAAAAACTTCGACCTGTCTATTTATGAATAATAGGTCAAGCCATCACGTGCCAAACCCGCTGAAATAGGTAAACAAATACAAATAGTTGTAATCCAATCAAATTTTCTCATACACGGGATAATAAAAGTTCTTGTTTCAATGCAGATATGAATTTTAAACAAACTAAAACTGCTCATAAAACCTTTAATTCTTTTTAAATGATTTTTTCTCACATAATTAGCTCAAGCGAATTAAAAATCATTTGGGGTGTCTGAGGTTTTGCGCATTTAACGTTACACGTTGTATATAACGTTAAATTTGGAAAAAATATCTTTTACTTAAACAAACCATAAGTTTACTGACGACACATCCAATTAGGCTGCTTACCTGCAAAAGAAAAAACCCATATGAGTATAAATATCCAAAAGCACTAAAAACTTAGAATATGCACGATAAAATAAGAAACCAAAACTTTAATGATTTCATAGAATTACACAAACTACTCATAATTATAGAGTATAATAGAAAATATCACATAGATATATAACATTGCAGACACAATATTTTCAAATAACTATCACAAAGCACGGATCTAAGTCTTATAATAAATGAAGAAGGTACTCTTACGACGGATGATGACAATACTGCAATTGAAAAAGGTATAACTAACACGACAACTGATGTCAGGGCTTCCGTTTTGACTGACATCATAACAATATACAATGACTTTGTTTTAGAAACTCGATTACACAACAATCGATTGTCAAATACGAATGCAATATAAATAATAGGTTGTTTTCAAACAGCAGTTGTCATCTCTCTTGATATAAAGGCACAACTCTTAACTCATCTCATTTCAGATCCATTTAATGATGGACTGACAGTTAAATTTATAAATATCCATACCGATGGTTATCGTGATTTTGAAAAAAATACTTGTTTAGTTAGTGTTGAATTGAAAGGAAATAAAATTAGTACTGTAGGTAAGACTCGCTAATATTATAAAATGATAATATATATTTAATTACTAGAAGAGTTTTTTCTGTAAAAAATACTGTACCATTGGATCGAAATAATAACATTCTTGTTCATAAACTTTGAGGAAAGCTATTTGAATTTTGAAATTCAGTTGAAACACTGTAAGCTTTTCGAGTACGCATACATTTCCGCAGTGCCTATTAAGTTTTAGTTTGTTACTATGTGTCTAACCACAGCCTAGGCGCGTTTTCCGCCCGTCAACCATTAATTAATTCCATTATCCACGAACGTTGCAGTATTCTCTTCACAGAATGCAAGTGCTTTAAATTCACTGTTGCCTTTTGTAAATTGTTTACTTTAATGTAGTGGATACATAGTTTCAAATTTAACTTGTATTAGATGTTTTGAAATTAACTTTCTGTCTTCAATATTTTTAAGTATAATAACATAAATGTCATCCATTTATATAGCCGATATTGCTTTAGAAATTATGAGAAGGTTAATTTGCACATCACTTCGTACTCAAAAAAATATTTTCGTTCAAATCGCAATATCATTACAGCGAAAATCACTGTCAAAATTTATGGAAATTAAAGGTGTTTTTAATCCCTCACACAATCCATTAATCTTTTCTTTTGCGTCCTCCAAAGAAAAGATGGATGGATTCTGTGAAGAGTGATGTGAAAGAAAAGAGAGTCAGTTATAACTGACTCTCTTTTCTTTCCTCTCTTCTTTCATCCCTCACGTTATTACGTGAGGGATGACAGAACAGAATGGAAGAAAGAAAAGTGTTGCATTGACACCAAGAAGTATGAGACAAGAGCAGGGAGATGTTTTTGATACATTGCGACTGCGATGCAAATGCTAACGTTTCTTGAGATTATAAAAATTACCCTTCAGATTAGAGATTTGTAGCAACACAATACATGAAATCTTCAGTTTGTGACCATTGTATCATTGAAACCGTCACACAAATTATTTCATATTTTCTTTAATACTTTGAGAAACTATGTGATCAAATTGTATTCACAATATTATTACAATTTAGTTTTTGATTTTGCACTGGTAAAATCTAAATATTTTGACAGGAAATCTTTCAATGTTTCTTGTTTTTGTAACAAGACTTGGCAACTCAGTTCCATTTATAGCCATACTTTCAGTAAAATTTAACCAGATAATACGTTCCACAATCCGAAACTCCATTTTCATTTTGTTAATTTTCGCAAAAATTTACCATAAATTACTGGCTGAGTACTTGTTGACTAATTAACTTTGAGCGTATTGAAATTTTTGTTCATTTGATTACAGTTTTGAAGGTTCTTTAAACTTATCTCTCAATAACATAATTTGTTGTTTCTTTACTAATTTCAGTTTGTTCATCTTTACTAAACTTGTTGTTTGGTCTATTATTTAATTAGTTTATTTTGGCTTGTATATTTTATTCTTATTTAGCAGTTTTTGTTATATCGTTTACAAATTTCTGTTCATCCAAAATAATTGTGCTTAAACCAGAAAATTGTTTCTAGCGATGTGGCAATTACTAGTTATTGGTACTATAGTGGTGGTAGTGCAAGGAAGATATGAAAATGTAAACGTAAGGCAGGACTGGTGGGAAACTGCAGTGTTCTACCAGATTTACCCAAGGTCCTTCATGGACAGTGATGGGGATGGCGTGGGAGATATAAATGGTGAGTGTCTTTTCCAATTCAAATATTACCGGAGTTTAGTTCAATACTGTTTAAAATTCCAATGAGAAGGTAATTCGGTACGATGAGTAAACGATCCAGCTGAGCACTGGTGTTATACCACCAATTTTGATTCCCTGGATTGATACTGATATAATATTGAATATCTTGTAACACTTCGCTCGAGCTAAGAGCAAACCCAGCATTCGCACTTGCAACTACAAGTCAACAAATAGTATTTAAAAAAACACACCTACTTAAGCAGACTTCAATTTCTTAACAGAAAAGTTTTTTTAATGTATCATGTGAATGCAACTTTATACTAGCCTACTCCATAATGAAGTTTCTCACCGATCCTTACATTTATTGCTATTATTTACGTCATTTGTTTTTTGTAAAGTCTGTAAAAGTAAAACATATATTCAGAACCGTTTTTACTTTTCCATTACGGAGCCTCTTTAAATAAAATACAAATTGGGACATTGTTTCAGTCTGTATTTTCTTTATCGTTTTTATTCCATCTACCTTCATTAACTTACCTGACATTCAGTTCTAGGTTGTTATCTACCCAAAATTCTATAGCACGCACGTTTGGTAACAAATTATCACCTTTACTTTTACCTTGTGCGAAGTAAAGATTTATTAGTTAACGTCTTAGTTTGGATCGTAAACGGACTATCTCCTAAAGACCTTTCTTTGGAATTCAAAAATAGTTGTGAATTTGAACAACATCACAAATAAAAAAGTTGTCTGTTAGAAGTCAAATATAGCGATAGCACCTCCCAATGCTGCATCTATGTTAAGCTCTTACTGTAGTTATTTATTGTATACAATAAAAAGTATATCCATCTATAAAAGTATATCTATATATTTATCTCTTTTACCAGTATGGGTGATTATTACAATAACTTAGATCTGTGCTCTGTTTTCAGGAATAACATCAAGACTAGAATATTTGAAAGAATTAGGAGTGGATGCAACGTGGCTGTCACCGATCTTTAAATCTCCAAATCACGACTTTGGTTACGATATCTCCGATTATTATTCTATTAATCCCGACTATGGAACCATGGAAGACTTCGAACAACTTCTAAAAAAAGCTAGTGAACTAAGTTAGTAAGAAATTGTTATTCATTGAAATTATTATAAATCTATGCATAACCCGCAAACAAAATTATCGAAATTTTCTTCAACGAAATTCGATAGCACGTCGGATCGGTTATTTGAACTTTCTCAATAAGATTTCTCTTTAGAATTTATATTCGGAAGACCCTGCCTGTTTGTATAATTTGAACAATTTATTCCGATGTTGTTTTTCCCCAATTGTAATTATTTCTGATTGGATGGTTCGAGAAATTCGGAGTGGTTTCAACAATTGTAGTTTAGAGTGGTTACATTTTGTTGATTTTTGCCTTTTGTATCGAAATTGAGATGGGTTCGTGAAGGTCCAATCAATTAAAATGTTTTCCGATACTTTTTTTTTCTAAAAGAGAAGTAATGGGTACAATACAGATGATGCAAATCATAAACTCATGAGTAACAATAAAACACTTCATATGTTTATGTATGAATTATAATAGAATTAATATGTAACGATGATACACATACATAGGATACAAATTATTTCAACCAATTGGAACTTAATATCCAAACTACAGCTTTATAAGAGAGTAGCGAGCCGTGTAATAAATACATAAACCAGTAATTAATGTCAATACACTGTTCATATTTACCATTTAATCAAGTCATTTTATGTTTAACACAAGATATAGCTGTCTAATAAAATTACCGTCTCACTTACTAATTATTCTAGTCAAGTAATTTCTCATGCCTCTATTGGACTGTATAATATTTATTCCAGATATAAAAATAATTCTAGACTTCGTGCCAAACCACTCAAGTAACGAGAGTGATTGGTTCATTAAGTCTTCAAACAGAGATGAATATTACAGTGACTGGTATATCTGGGAAAATGGACACATGAATGATCGTGGTCAAAAAAGCCCGCCTAATAACTGGGTAAGGAAATTAGCTATCTTTTTTATTGCTAGACTCGTACTTGACCCATATTTCGTACTGTTCCTGCGCGCCTCAAGGAGTTGTCAACAACCGTAGGGGCCCAGCAAGGTCGAAGCCTACTGGCCAAGGGTCTAGTTCAGAAAAGGAGGGTCGGCCCCGGTATGAAAGGCAACAAAGGAACGGGGTGGGTTTTTTAGACAGTAAGAGTCTGAAACTATCTTCCACTCCGCCCAAGGGCGGGGGATGTCATTTGGATGATAATAACCCTTAGCTCAGCTGATGGTAAGCGACGATGTGGTCGACGATAGAGCTCGCTTGCCTAGAAGTAATCTATTCACTCTTGACATAATGACAGGTTGTAGCTATCAAGAAACACGCGACTTTGGCCAGGAATTCTACTCTATAGCTTTAGGTGCAAAAGCTGCGCTATCTGAAGCCTTACCATGACCTGTTAAAATGTTAGGCGTGCGAGAGAGCAAGAGGGAACCCCCCTCCCCCTTTCCCTGCATGTCCTTTTAACAGTTTGGTTCCCTTTGTACTGTAATCGTTCTCTTCAGGGTCAACTATCGACTACAGCATTTACATATTAGAATAGATCTGCGCAGTTCTGCTTTCATACAATATTGTTACATAGAAAACTTATTCAGTAGATTGTAGTATTAGCGTGTATGGTTTACATTTTTTTTGTGCTAACACCAAATCTCAGAAATATTTTCTTTTGTAATTAAAAAATTCGTACTCATGAATGAAACAAAATAATATTTTTATCAAAATTTGTAAGTACCTATAATTTTAATTCCTTCAAATCTATATTTTTCTATATTTTTTCAGATCAGTTCATTCAGAAAAAGTGCATGGTCTTACATGCCATCTCGCGACCAGTATTATCTTCACCAGTTCGGCCCCAGCCAGCCTGATTTCAATTATAGAAATCCTGTAGTTGTTGAAGAAATGAAGGTTAGTCTCTAAAGTCTAATAAACTAACAGAAAAGATACATTGAGGTGCAGCAATTCCTTTTTTGTTGAGGTAGATAATCCTCAAGTAACTCTCACTCTGGGTGTTGCGATAAACTAAAACACCTATGTTCCTTTAGTTGCCCTTTGCGTTCGAGAACCACGGCGACTCTTTCGAACAATCCCACCGTTAGATTCCTATCCTCACGAAGACTACCAGCCATGGTAGACGAGAGGTTTGCTGACGGTGAGCAATGCTCGCCGTCGCCGTCGTGACTCGTTACAGGTGGGATCGCAGTCAAACACTAGTTTATATATATATATAAAAAAAAAAACAAATATATCAAATTAGATCAAACGAGTCAAAACTCGATGAGGTTGTATCGTTTGAGTACCGATTCTAACATCAGATCAGCTTCATGCTATTTATGCAAAATTTCAGCTCAATCGGTGACTGGGAAATGGATCAAATTTAATTTGCAAGATGTAATTACAGACAAACATTTGGACAAGTGAAACTAAATAAACGCTTGTAAAAATCGCTCAACTCCTAAAGTACTGTAATTTGTAATGGAAAATTCCTATAATATAACCTTCAATTCACGAATTCAAACTATTTACACACGTAAACGATTTAGCAGAAAAGTTTGGTTACTGTCTACGTTTGTTTTGTAAACTCACAATAAACAGATACGTACTACAGAGTCCGACATTATCTAAATTAAGATTCAGATTTGTAAAAAACATTATTTTGTGACTCGGCAACGGGTTATGAAGATTAATGTTTTCATGGGTCACGGCTCTCTGTATGTTACTTAAATGTTTTTATTTTTTTATTTTTGCACAGATCTACACTAATATTATAAAGAGGTAAAGTATGTTTTTTTGTTTGTTTGTAGTGGATTCGATGAATCTTTTTTAATTTAATTTAAATTTATATAAAATATGTGATTATGTAATTAACCACTGTGAATGTTGTACATGCCTTATATTTATTTGTTTACACGGAACCATACTCTGAATACTCACTCTGAAATTTTATTTTGTGAACAAATTGTTGGTGTGCCTTATTAATAAAATAAAATAAATAAAAATAGTAGGTAATCTCTGAAAGTACTGGTTCAGTTGCAAATTTTTTTTCACCGATAGATGTCTGCTTTGTTCTTAAGTGACATAGGCTATTTTATGTTCGCGGGCGAAGCTGTGGGCAAAAACTAGTAATAAATAAAGTGTTCGTTAGAGCAATATGACTAAAAATTATTATCTGTGAAATTGTTACTATTTTGGTGTACAATAAAGTTTATTTTATTCTATTATATCTGAAGTATAAGTGTTAGGTTTTACAGACAGACAGAGTTGATCTGCGATACGATGAGCATTGGGTAGCTCGCCGTCCGCTCGACCTATAAGGACCAAGACCGAGTCGTTGACGGCGCCTAATGTTCCTCGCGGGCCTCAAAGATATGTCAGTAATCCGTAGGGGCCCAGCAGGGCCGATGAAATACCTACTAGGGTTATGGGGAAAAGTATGAAAGGGATACTCGTGGTCTTTGAATGAAAAAAACCACTGAAGGTGGTTTTAGTCAGTAAATGTCTTACACGCCTTCTGGCTCCACCCTCGAGCGAGAAAAGTCTTCCAAGAAAGATTTTCCATCTTAAAAAAACCTCCTTAAAAGCTTTCTGAGCTGATTATTGAAAAACTTCGATATTTTTCATATACGATTTCAATGAATGTTACTAAGTTACGAAAATATAATATTTTTCTAATACAGAACATCATAAAATTCTGGCTAGAAAAAGGAGTTGCTGGTATGAAAATAAATGCCGTAAATCATCTCTTTGAAGTGGACAAAGATGTGTATGGTGGAAGGTACCCTAACGAGCCGATATCTGGTAAGCCAGGAGTTGGACCAGATGACTATGGTTACCTTGAACATATATACACTAAGGATCAAGAAGAAACTTATGATATGGTATCTCAACTTCGAGATGTATTTGATGCTATAACTATCAGGGATAATTTAACGAGGTATGTTATTTATTTATTTATTAAAACTTCATGTAACACAAAGGTACAGAGGCGGACTTGATTCAAATTCAAAATAATTTATTTCCAATAGACCAGATGCAGGCACTTTTGAATAGTCAAATGTCGGTCAGTCCAAGAAAAGTGAAGCTAAATTGCACGTTCAAAAGCGTAGATCTCTATGGAGAAGAACGTGCAAGAAACTCCATGGACACTTTTAATGCCTTTGGCATTCTCTACTAGCCCACCAAGGATGGTGAAGAGAAAAACATGGCAGGCAAAAAAAGAAGATTTGTTAATGTTAAAAAACAATTTCTTAGAAAACTAACTAAAAAGCGGCAGTACTTAACTAGCAGAAATTGTAATACAGCGATGTAGGGAATAATCTCAAGTAAACAAAAAAAGTAATACAAATAATAAACAGCAAGGATATAATGTCTCTTTTCCCTTGAGAAATCTGTCCTCACGACATCCAAATGAATGCGACTGTAAAAATAATAGCCAAAGAAAAATTTTAGACATTTAATATTAATTCATGAATCCCCAAGCGACCACCGGTGGCCGCGCATCTATTGTCTTACTATTGTGTCTCTAATTGACGGTATCTGAAGGGTTAAGTACGAAAACAACAGGGTTAAGTAACAAAACATCTTCTAGTCTAATTTTTGTAGTTAACAACTGGCAGAATAAAATTAAATACAAAAATTAGACTTGAAAGAAGGTATGAATATGTAGTAGAAGTATGAAATGAAGCATATTCACTTGTGTTTTGGTAGCTAGGTTAGCTTGTTTTTACACCACGATGCGCGTCTTAGGTGCGCAGGGTGCAGGACAGCTCCAATAGCTGAAAACAGTTCTGGCAAATTATCGCCAGAACTGTATTGGAGCTGCTGTTGCAGATATAAGGTCAATCGAATCTTCTAGTAATCATACTGAGAGATTCGATTGCCCTTATATTGGACATTGCTGTAGCAGACATGTTGGTGGCTGTGTCCGATACTACGACTATAATGCATTGTCTATGTGTAATCTGTCTTGTAGTTACAATGAAATCCTTTTTAATTTAATAATTTTTTATATTCTTTCTCCATAATTATCTCCGTTGTCAATGATCTTGAATGAAGAGATTTCCTTCATAATACATTCTCTAAATGATATTCCTTTTCAGAGTAATGATGTCAGAAGCTAGCACGAGCATCAAAAATGCAGTGCGGTATTATGGCACGGGCAATCACGCGGGTGCTCATATACCATTTAATCTCGCTCTCATCACGGACCTAAACAAAGACTCCGACGCTAGGGACATAAAGTACGCGGTAGATAGATGGCTGACGTACAAGCCTTTGAGGAAACAGGCTAACTGGGTGGTGAGTAGAATATGCACTTTTAATATGCAAGACTGGGTAAATCATAATTTTAAGAGCACTGAGAATAAATTAAGGTAGAAGGACTATCGTGTATGAAGGAGCATACTCAAATAGATATAAAGGAATTGAAATCTCTTCCAGCTTTTAACAGGGTATTAAAGCACCATGTTTTAAATGTTAATTTTATAGTAATATTGCTTTAGGTTTTTTCTTTCTGCGATATGCGAAAGTAATGCTTAATTTATTTTTGTTGTCCACATGGAAGTGAATATGTTATTCTTTTTGAGTAAATAAAATTTATTGAACGTTTTTGGCTAGATTGTGGGAATAAAAACTAGATGACCTCTTATAACTCAGGCCATCTTAATCATCATACTTAACAAGACAAACTCAATTATCAATTAAAACAATTTTAAAACAAGTTTATTAAAGTCAACGTAAAACAGCACGACATAAATACCTCTAATGAGTCTGTTATTAAGGTAAGCTTACAAATTGACACTTGTAACAACTTTGTGAACTTTACCAAAATCGCCGCTGGCCCCCGACGGTGTCGTCTAATTTTCGGATACATTTACCCTATAGGGAAAAGTGTTACAACAGCCAACATTAATTGCTACGTGTCAACAATATGAAACAAGGTCAACAAAATAAGCCGTTTCGTTATACCCAATTTGACTGATATCTATTAGCCTTAGGGATTGTGCAGATATCATTTCTTTAGTAAACATTGTAGGCGTGTCTATTTTGATATTGAAAAGACCTTCCTTTCTACTCTCGCAACATAATAAGATAATTATTATGATCGATGTTGTTGCGAATGGAGCGCCTCGGGAATGGAGTTGTGTGTCATCTGACAATGTGTTTATAATGGGAAGGTTGCTGGTTGATATTTAGATACGATGTAGAATTGTGATGTGGTCAGAGATGATGAACGAGCTGCTACAGGTGTTCGATGAGAATAATCACATATACGAAGTGCAAAAAATAGTACAAGGCTAAACTAAAAAAGAGATTAACACGTTTAGTGTGGAACGAGGTCTAATAGGCCTCGTATGTGTTTTTCTTGTAGAAGCTGCTAAGAAAGCAGGCTTTAACTTCAATTGTTTTACTTTAGGAAAGAGATGAATCTAAGATGCGCCATTAAAACAGAATGCAACAGTGTATCTATTTTCATACAGTGTCATTTTGACTTCGTATCGCAATCAACCCAAAAAGCTGTCAGATTCTTAAATATTACGGGGTCTAATGAACCCCTTACCACCGTAATAATAGTTTTCAAACGAGGTCTTAAAGGCCCCGTATCACATGAATAGAAATAATACTGTCATTGAATATTGTCATTGTTAATATGTGATATAAACAATGGGTACGTATGCGATAAAAATCTATGTTAAAAAAACCATCGTAATCCATGTTTTTTTTGTCTTCCAGTCTGGCAATCATGACAAGAGCAGGGTCGCGTCACGATTCAGACCTGAACTGGTAGATGCCTTCAACATGCTGGTCCTGCTGCTCCCTGGCATCGCAATCACTTACATGGTAAGCAGACGACGATTTCTACTTTTAACTTGGAAGTTATTCATATTGACTTTTTATTTAAAACTTTGGGTGCTAAAGACCCAGTATATGGGTTATCCAAAATCTAAAAAAATTAGTAGTGCTAAGCTTAGATTTTAAGCTTATGGACAGCGACCAATAAGTAGCTTGAGATCTGGCCTTCCAGGAAGGATCAAGGGTCGACAATGTCTTCCACACGCGCCTCAAAGAGATGTCAGCAAAATTGACGAAGCTAGTTAGGGCCGATACGTGCCGAGGCTAGGGTGAATTTGAAAGATTTACCGTGATCGCCGTAAATGGATGATTTTCCACGTAACAAAAAAACATACTTAGGTGTAGACTCGCTAGTCGGTTGCTGGGCATGGACATAAGTTAACAACAGCTACGGTAGACTTAGGAGGCTGATTGTTGGCACAATAGAATTCTGGAACTGAAAAAGATTGTACTACAAAAGAATATAAGTGTGGAATGTTAATGATTACCGCTGAAGTATTTAGAGGTCTTAAAAGAGCCGAGGATGATAAACATCATTACTCACGTTTATCATATGATGTTTTTCTACACTTGTGAAGAACAATAATCAAAGTATTACTACAATAGTAAAACTAGTAGTTGAGATTTTTTTTTGACATGGCTGTAAAAAAATAAATCTCTTTTCTTATGTGCATGTATCAAATAATGGCGGCCATAAGCTAGCTAGACTGCTTTAACAAAAATAAAAATGAGACTTTCTATAGGTACTGAAAAAAAATATATATATAAGTTAAAAAAATATATTTAAAAACGACATAGCATGAAATAAGCAGGTAATATACTAATATTATAAAGTACCTTACTTGCTTTCAAAATGTCACAGTTTGGTTTCATGCGCCATTACATACCTAAATGTGGTGCAATTATAATCACTTTTTGAGCAAGTGTGTTGAAAATATCCATTACATCAAATTGTGTATAATCAAGTAAGAGTTTATGTAAACAGTTCAAGTCAATTACATAATCATGTACAAAATTAGAACAAGCTGTAATATTATAGTCTTTTTTGATCTCAGAACCCTGATTACATGTCCCCAAAATCGGATAGGATCAACACACGTTGTTTCTAATCAAAAAGTCTGTGAGCATGATTCTGTTATCTACACTAATATCATAAAAAGGTAAAGTTTGTTTTTTTGTTCTTAGGAGGTAATCTCTGAAAGTACTGACTACTGGTCCGTTTTTTTAATTATTTCACCGATAGAAAGCTCCTTTATTTCTGAGTGACATAGGCTATATTTTATGTATGCGGGCGAAGCTAGTTTATTTATACTAACGTAAATTATACGTAAATATTAAAGGGCGAAGAAATAGGGATGGCAAATGGTTTCGTGCCGTGGAGCGAGACGAAGGACCCTCGAGCCTGCCGGACGGATGACCCTGTTAATTTCATCGAAGTGTCCCGAGACCCTGTCAGGACCCCGTTCCAGTGGAGCAATGGAAAACACGCAGGTACCCAACCTTCTGAATATTTCTCATTTACACATGAATAATATCGAGGCCAACTGACGACAAAAAAGGGAATGTACTTTAATCTATCTATACAAGATTAGTTCTAATATATGCGAAACCCAAAACACGTGTTTTGTATTTTTATGTAAAGAATCTACGGGTATGTACAAAATTTCATAACTGTATTATGAATAATCACAAAGTTATAAGCCAGTTATGGTACCTAGTTGGCGACATAAATACTTGGTCACCGGGCCATCCGGACGATTGAAGGGTTGTTTTACTCCCGCATCCAGCTGTCCGCTCGCTGGCGCTAAAAGCCCGCTATAACCTGCCGTGACCTATGTTGTAGGTACTTAGTGTCGGTGATAACCAACTTGTGACCCGTTTTAAATATTTTTGGGACAAAATATATACGACAGTGTAAAAAAATTTGGAATCGATTTAGTTACTAATTCGGAACAAAGTATATTCAGGTTTCGCATTTCTTTCACTTGCCCATAGCGTTTCAGGGCTACGGTATCTCTTTTGAACCAATTTCAACCCTATAAACCACCACAAAGAACGCTTATGTGAATCTTTTTGATGGACCCATTGATTGATTCTTTCTTTACAAATATTCCCATTTTTAGGACTTTTTAAGAATAACTTAGAGTTTGGCTAGACTGGAAGAGCGGGTGCGGGACAGGTGCGGCACAGAGTGTTCAACGTGAGAAGCGCAAGGGCAAATCACTCCTTAAGTCGTTCATACAAGTGGCCACAGTAAGTGCGCGGGCGATGAGCGGACACCTTGTCCCAGCATCCGCGCCGCTCCCCGCACCGCGCTGCCAGTCTGGTCAAGCTAACCGCGCGGTTTCCCTCCAGCTCTGCCAGTGTGGTCGACACTTAGACGTAGTTTATCACCTTACTTTTCTAAAAGAACCTTTTTAAGAACATTAATTCAAAAGGGTTTGCTCATTTAAATTCAAAATCGAATGACGCACAATTATGCGAAGCAAAGTATGTTTTTCTTTCTGGAATAACCCTTCAAGATTTCGTGTTAAGAAGGTTATATCAACATAAACCTGCTTAACTTACAAAGATTTTGAGACTTAAGAGCCTTATGACATTTCGACTGTGATTTTCGAATTGAATAGCCTACTTTAGTGTTCTTATTCAGAAAATCTGAAAGTTTTTTTTCACTCTTACTTTGAATGATAAAGAACAGGTGGTTCAAACAAAGTTTATAACAGCCTTGTTCATGTATCTATATATATAAAAGCATATAAAAGAAGAAACTGACTGACTGTCATATACCTACTGGTCATGGACTTTCTCTAAGCGTCGGCATAACGATCCATCCTTTGCATCTTGCATCTATCGAATTCCCGCGACCCTTTTTATTTTTTGATGTGGAAAATCATCTTATGACAAAACCCGCTCTTGAGTGGAGTGAGAGATAGTGTCAGACTCTTACTGACTAAAAACCCCATCCCGTTCCTTTTAGCCTTCATACCGGGGCACGAGCTCCCTTTCAGACAACCCTGTCCCCAGTAGGCTTCGACCCAGCTGGGTCCCTCCTGCTGCTGACAACTCCTTGAGGCGCGCGGGAACAGTGCGCGCCGTTGACGTCTTTGGCTCGATCCATTACCGGACGATCGGATAGCGAGCTACCCTTGGCTGGCCGGAAATCGGGATCGGAATCCCGGCGGCGGCGGCGAGGGCGCCGTAGCCTGATGCGGTCGGTCTCCTCCTTTTCTAGCATTACTGCTTCGCAGAAAGAGGCGACCGCCTGCCATTCCTCTTCGCTCCGGACCATGGCCTCAACCAGGGCCCGGCGCGAGAGGTCTCCGCCACCGATCGCCCCCATGAGGGCACGGCGATGATTCCCGCGACCCTCACCAGGTCATCGAGCCACCTTGTGGGAGGCCTTTCGACCGCTGTGTATTCCGAGACATGGTCGCTACTCTAGAAATTTTCCGCCACATCGACCATCTAATCTGTGAGCAATGTACACAACAGTAGTCCGTAATGATGAACTCTGATTCTTTTTATTCTTCAGGTTTCTCAAACGCAGATTTTACATGGCTGCCAGTAGCTGAAGGTTACGAGCAACTGAACGTGGCTGCTCAGAGGTCTGCTGTCCGTTCTCACTACCAAGTGTACAGGGCCCTGACGACTCTGCGCATGCGACCTGCTTTTAGACTCGGCAGATATGAATCTCTGGCTCTCAACAACGATGTCTATGCTTTTAAAAGGTCGGTTGTATATTTTGTAAATTTTTATATGCAAAGCTTGTTTTAGAATGGCCAAACACCACTATCTTAACTGATGGTATGCGATGATGTGGTCGATGATGGAGCACGCTTGTCTAGGAATATCTGTATGGCCTGCAAAGGTCTGGGTGGCTTGTATATGTGAGTTTACATGTTAGTGAACGTAACGATACAGGAGACTTTCCCAGTGGAATAACGATATTTTTCCCTCTTTAAATGCTTTAAGTTCCACAGTGTGACATATGTGTATTAATTATAAGTGATTAACATTCAATAGGTTAAGAATACCCTATTTCTCTAAATATATAAGTATGTTTATCAATTGTCTGGTAAGCATAGCACAAGCTCTTTTTTATTATGGATAGGCTCGCGTTTGACCATTGCCTCACCTGATGGTAAGCGACGATGTGGCCGATGATGTAGCACGCTTCCCTAAAAGCAACCTATTCACTCTTGACTTAAAAACCCTGCTTAGTTTGGGTCTAGATGGTGTTATGTGAAATTTGTAGAATATTATTTTTATTATTATTTTATTTAAGTAATGTATTCATATAAATGTATATTTTTGTGTCATTTCAGATGGTATAACGACGATACGTATGTCGTAGTCATGAACGTGGGCAAGGTCTATCACGTGGTCAATCTGACTGCCTTTGACTTAATCTTTGGACAGTTGGAGGTTGAAGTAAGCAGTGTACTCTCTTCCAGGACGTACAGGTATGATATAATTCACTTAGCTTTAACTTTTTAACGTCGAACGACGACGACGAACACTCTCGCGTTTATTCCGCCAGAGTCACACATCCATGACCAAATACACCGCCTAGTTAGATCTTCTGTCACGTATGAGGATTACAACAGTAGGGGCCCAGCTGGGTCGAAGCCTACTAGGGCCAGGGTTAGTTTCGAAAGGTAGCTCAGCCCCGGTATGAAGGCACGAAGGAACGAGGCTGGCTGAAATTGAAGAGCTAAACGAGATGGAACACCCAGTCACAAACGCACGACTCTGGCGAATAGGACTCGAAACACTCGTCTGACCAATCCGACGCAAGCGGTTTAAGTGTTAATAATAGAATGCTTTTTTCTCAGCACGCATTGATCAAGCGGACCTACTCTTTTAAATTACTTCGTGTAGAAAGGTCTTTACTTATTTATTACTGTAGCAAAAAAAAAAAAACTAAACACGTGTCACCACTATAGATATATAGCAGACAAAGATTATCTTAATTGAGACTTTATGCTAGACTTATCCCTACAAGGTCCAAGGAATGTCCGCTTTTTTATCAAAGACTATTTCTCCAAAATTCTATAACAACGCTATCTGTAGCGATCATATAATGTTTTTGGTACTCATTTGGCTTGTAATTTTTTTTTATTTTAAATCTTTTTGTTGTTCCCAATTAGAGTTTTGAAACGAAATACAAAAGTATACGTTTAGTAGGGAAACATCATTATTTTTTATTTTTATTCCAATACTTAGTTTTTTACATTAAAAAACAAACAATAATATAATGTATTTCGATTCTTCTTCAAAAGCTAAAAAGGCCTGGTTGATAGTATTCGTTGGAGGAAAATTTTGTAGAAAACACTTTACTATATTTGTAGTATTCGGTTAGAACGTTTTTGTGGGTCTTTCATCTGCTCTTGACAAATGAAACATCGTGTTCATGTAACTATATGCAGAGTAGGCGACCTATACTCGTGTTTACATCTGTACACTTCGTAAATATATTCTTGTTTATTTTTCTTGTTAAAAGAAATAGGATATTTATTGGTTTGTAGGTTTAGTAGTACAATTTTTTCAGCTCATAAGTTGACAAATATTTTGTATAATCTTATTGAAATAAAAAGTAAGTATTAGATTTTTGGAGCAAAGCGAAACAGAAAGTAAAGTCCCGCAAACCTCTCCGACCAGACAGGTATTCTGGTGGGTGACTGCCCGATATTTGATTTCGGGCTGTCGTATATATTCAAATCGTGCGGAGAACTTTGATTGCGCGATGCAGGATTTCGTATTTTCTTCGTAGTTCTTATGTGGTGTCATAGATGTGGCTACAGATTATTTTAACTCAATAGGTTTCAATGAGACAGACGGATAGCGTTTGATGACGATGTTGATGAGAGGAATCGTTTAACTTGGTGTGGCCATGTGAAGAGGAGGGATAAAATGCATCTTACTAAAATAATTATGAGAATACTTGTGGATGAATGTAGAGGGAAAGGGAGGCCAAAGAACAGATGGATGAGTAATATGAAAGAAGAGGGAGTTAGTGAAGAGGAAGTGTAGGTAGTTAGTGATGGACGACGGGTGTCATGACAGAATGTCTTAATTACAACCGTTTCAAATGTTGCTGTTGGTTTTGAGGGACAGTTTTTCCACAATGCCCTTTGTCAAATGAATTTGTAGAATCATACAGAGCCCTCCAAGCTGCATTCGAAAATGTATGACAATACTATGTTTTGGGTCTAAAATAATATTTAACCGAAATGGGTTAGGTTAGGTTAGAATTAAAATATTTTATAAATCCTAAACTCCATATTTTTGAGGTATGTCTTCATAATAGAAAAAAACTATTCAACTAGACGCTTTCATTGACATCTGTTTCAAATCCGTTGGTGGGTGAGGACAGTTTTACATTTGATATCATTGAAAAATATTTTTGATTGCGATTTGCAGAATATGATTTTAATTAATGACGATTAATTAAAATTTATTTTGTTGATTATAGTGACAGCGTGCAAGCGAACTACATGGATTTGGCGGCAGATGAAGCTCTCGTCCTTCGGATGCAGGTGTAGATGCAACAGCCAACAGTGTTTACGTAAATAGAATAGATTAATTTATTGTATGTTTATTAGTTAATAAATGATAATAAGTTACCATACAACCAAGAATTTTAATTTAGTTGTTTGTTGTTTAGTTGTTTTAGTTGTTGTTGTAGCTAAATTGCAGTTTACGCAAAATACGCGCTTTAGTCTTGGAGTTGCGGAAAACAGCCCGTTTTACCTTCATCCGTTCTGTCTTGCCACTTGTCACGCTATCACTAATTCCCTTTTCTTTCATATCGTTCCTTCTACAATCCACTTATCTTTTTTGCCTCTCTCTCTCTCCATCCATGTATGTATATTCATAAAATCAAATCATTTTATTTGTCTCAAAGCAGATACATAAAACATACAAAAGGTGTTTTTTTATTAGCCAAGAGTTGAGTATTTGATATTAGTAGTAAAAGCGAAAGTATGTTTGTTTGTTACGTCTTCACGCCTAAATAGCAAAACCGATTTTGACAAATTTTGGTACAGAGATAGTTGGGACCCTGGAGACGGACACAGGTTAATATAAAAAAAGTGAGTAAAGGGGGAGAAATAGTAAAGTATATTAATTAACGCGGACGACGCCGCGGGTAAAAGGCAGTTAGTTATAGTTTGATACCATCACGCGTTCGTCAGAAATAGAACTTGTATGAATGGTGTGTGAATGATCCGTCTTGACAGATGGACCACACAGTGATCTTATAAGGTTCCCGTTTTGGCCGACTGAGTAACGGAACCCTGAAAAAATTGTTGTTGTTGATACCAATATAATCGCTATATCATCTTACAATCCGTTATTTTTGTTGACATTCTCTTGAATCTTATCTTGTCAAAATAAACTGTTTTCTATAGTTCAGTGGAATTTTACTGCGATAGATCATTCTAGATCTATTGTTACATAACATAATAATAATAATAATAAGTAAATATTAAGTAAATATGCAGAACTTAAACAAGAAGTAACAAGAATCTGGAGGCAAGAAAAAGTATATGTCGTGCCTATAGTTGTCTCTTCTACAGGAGTTATGCCTAACCATCTTCACAATAGTCTCAAATTAATTGATTTAAAAGATTCTACCTACATTTCTCTCCAAAAAGCTGAAATTTTGAACACCTGCAGAATAGTTAGAAAGTTCATGCAGATAGAGGAAAATGAAATTTCTCCTCATAACATCCACTCTACACCAACTACACACACGCTACATTGACTTGGCTTGTCCCGTTAATGTAGCTAAAAACTAGCCAAAGAGCTAAGTAACAATCAACGTTTTTCATAATAATAATAATATTCCACAACTATCACACAACGCCGCCGCCGTCCAGTCCCAAGCTAAGCAGAGCTTGTGTTATGGGTACTAGACAACTGATAAACATACTTATATATATTTCTAAATATATACATATTATAGATAATAATTAAACAGACATAATCAGTCTTATAATGTTTTCACTATTGGGACTCAGGCCTCCTAGCACAATGATTGGGCCGTAAACGTCCGCAGACCCAGTGCGGGTTGATATATTTTACTTGGCTTCGAATTATTGGTTCTAGGACATGCAGGCCCTCACGGTGGTTTTCTTCATCGTGTGGAGAGCAGTGGGTATCAAAAAATATACAAAGTAAAGCGTTAGGTTGATTTTGAACTGGTCAACTCGTAAATTGAGGCCGTTAACACAGAGCCTGAGAGTAATTAATCATCATATTATTGTTAATAAATTACAAAAAACATAAAATCCCCAAAGAAAGAAAACCACAAATAGCAATAAAAATAATTGTAATTAATTCGTTCACAATTATGTAAATAGTTAAAATCAACTGCCAAATTATTCCTAGCACTTCTTCAAAACCGATCGCACACTGGAGTGAAATATGTCCACATACAAATGCTGGAGCGTGGCCGAGTGGTAACGGCCCCGATTTATGAGTTGTAAACGAGTTGGTCGCGGGTTCAAACCCAGCCAGGCGCATTATTTTGTGCAATTTAATTCATCACTACTGCTCTTAAAACGGTGAAGGAAAACATCGTGAGGAGACCGGCATGTCCTAGAACCGAAAATTCGAAGACATGTGACATCCACCAACCCACACTGAGCCCGCGTGGTGGATTACAACCCATTCCCTCTCCTAGAGAAGCCTGAATCCTAACAGTGGGAACATTATAAGGCCGACTATGCCATGCAAATGATGAATAGTCAGTGTCTTAAGTAATAATAATAATAGGCAAACGTACTCGTCTCAACACATTATCCTCCAGAATATGAATAAAAGTCCTCTAAAATACCTTTTCAATCTTCATAATAAAAGTAAAAAACTTCTTTTTCTGAAACTTGTGATAAAAACACTTATTCAATAAGCTAACTTATGACCATCGACCCATAAAATAAGCTCACGGGAACATCTTTTTTCTTACAAATAAATTCGCATCTAAGAAATTTCTGAACTATCATCCTCTCAGGTATAAAACTTTAGGGACAACATATATTTTTAGGGTTCTGTACCCGTATTACTAAATCTCCGTGATCCGTTCGTCCATCTGTCACAGCTGTATCTCAAAAATGTAAAGGTACAGAGAGTTGAAATCGTTACAGAATGTGTATTTCTTTTACCGCTACAATCACAACATCTAAAAGGGATTCCCCCATAAGAAACGTTAATTTATCAGCGTTTTTTGCTCAATTTTAATATTATAGTACAGAACTCCCTCAGACTTTTACAGACTAAAACTACAAAAATTTTCCTTCAGCAGTCTTTTGCATCCCAGGACCTCGACTAGTCTTTCAAAAATTCTTGCGACTATAGCGGGTATCGACCTTACTGAGCCCGTATGGTTCTCTTTACACGATGAATCGACGACTTAGGCTCGGTATTTACAGGACGTCCGGACGGCGAAGTAGCCAATGCTCGTCGTCAAGCAAGCTCACGCCCATTTTGGCTACGAATCTTCCTGCAAAGACTGGGGAATGAGGATGTAAATCGACCTTTGCGGTAGTTATTATTTTAGCCACGAGTTCCTCCTTCATTTTTCAAAGAACAAAAATGAAATATTAAAATTCGAATTGATAAAGGCGTTTACAGGGAAAGTATGGTTATAAAATGTGTCAATCCTAATCATGTTTGATTGGCAATCAATTCAGAAAGTGTTGTACGACTTGAATAGCTTATTGGCAATTTTTTCTTAAACTGGCTGGCCAACTCGAACCTCAAATTAAGATAGAGAATTTATTAAAAAAAAAAAATTGCCAGATATTTTCAGCTCTGGGGCCAATGGTCTTCTTCTAAAAAGAAGGCTCTGCCTTTGATATGAAAGGCAACGAAGGAACGGGGTGGGTTTTTCGTCAGTAAAAGTTTGACACCGAAAGTTGGGGCCGAAAGGTTCTGGAATGGCGACCACGTACCGAAAGACGTAGCGTTGGCAGGCCTCCTACAAGGTGGGCAGATGACCTGGTAAAGGTTGCGGGAATCCGATGGATGCGAGACGCACGGTCCTGTTCATTGTGGCGGCATTTGAGGAGGCCTATGTCCAACAGTGGACGTCTTTCGGCTGAAATAATGATGATGATGAAAAGTCTGACACTATCTCCCGCCTAAGGGCGGTCGATCTCATCTGGATGTTTTTTATCCACCAAAAAAAAAAGAGATGTTTAGTTACTTCCTATTTAAAAAAATACGCAAACTTTTTGCCGTATTCGATTTCTACATCAATTTTTCTTACACTTTATTGGGTATGTCAAACCAGCAAACATTCCGATTTTAGTATTCAAGATTGACCGCGACCCGTCCCTTAGATAATTTCATGGAAAATACCAGGCTCTGTTCAATTTCGTGAGTTTGAAGGTCAAAAGATTACCCAATTTTTCGATAAAAATTTTTTTCAACATCAGAAAAGACCTCAAATCGAAATCTACATCTACATAATATTATAAAGAGGGAAAGTTTGTGTTATTTGTATCTTTTTGTTTTTTTTTTTGTTTGTAGGAGGTAATCTCTGAAAGTACTGGTCCGATAGCTACATGTTTTTCACCGAAAGAAACTGCTTTATTTCTAAATGACATAGGCTATATTTAATGTACGCGGGAAAAACCGCGGGCAAAAGCTAGTGTATAATAAAATGTTGTATAAATCGGATTTGGCCTTCTTATATTCATTTTAGTTTGGAAAGATCTATAATATTGGTCACGCAAATGCTCTTTAACCTTTCAAATACCGTCAATTAGAGACACAATAAAAAGACAATGACAGAGCAAACACCGGCGTTCGCTTGGGGTTTAGTGAATTTATGTTTTTATTTGCCTGCTTAGTTCTTCCGATTATATCTACTTCTGAACAGCATCTAATTTCTAAACTGTACGCACAGTGACACAAAACGTTTTAGAAACGCGGTTTCCTAAAACGTTTGGATCATATATATCATCTCTTTATTATCTTGATGATTGGCTGACAAATTTTCTACGGGATGAGCTTGTATTATACAAGAAGTAAAGACCATCTTGAACATTTGTACCAACATAATCTTAGTATGTTATCTACGTAATATCATCGCTTCACGACGCTGGTGGGTGACATTGGATTTACGGTAAGATTAATGTTATTTAGAATCTAGAGCATGCCTTACTTATCATATTTCTTCTTGATAAGTAAGACCTACCAAAGCGTGTGTCTAGTGTGATAATCTTAAAATTCAGATAGACATTTATCTCTCAATCTCCTCTATTGGAGACCATGACTGATCTTGAAAATCTTATCTTATTTTAAAGAACGGGTCGGATTTTAAATATCACGCTAGGTATGAATGAACTTTGAAAAATGTAACAGGTCATTAAATTTCAAATATATTAACGGAACTTAATGAAAAGGTACCATCTGTTAACAAAATTGCTAGCAAAAATTAAAATGCAATGAAGACTTTAGTATACAAGATATTTTAACAATGCGTTTATAAAAGTAAAGGTTTACTATATAAATTACATTTTAGCATGGACGTTTTTTGATTTGCTAAGAGTAATATAAATTATAGAGCATCTACTCGTACATCTATACTATAAAGAGGTCAAGGTTTTTCTTTGGTTTGTTCGTTGTTGGTAATCTCTGAAAGTACTGGTCCGATTGCTAAAATGTTTACTCTGATAGAAAATCACTTTATTTCTGAGTGACATAGGCTATTTTATGTAGGTATGCAGACAAAGCTGCGGGCAAAGCTAGTAAGCAATATACGGAACCATGCTGCTCTATGAGAACAGCTATCTAATATAGTTTATTTTGGTAACAGTCTTAACCAAATTACTCCTCTTATAGGCAGAATCCAGAAATCTCAACAATAAGACCATAAGCTGCGTATGTGTCAGTTCACAGGGTTCGCAAGGGCCAATTCTTGTCAAGGCTGTGGATAGAGCCGTAATGGCGCTTACGAACATAAGTGCCATTACGGCTCTAGAACGCAAAAAGCAATTGTAAGAACATGGATTCATTGAAGAGCCAGTCCAAGAGCGGGGGAAGTTTTTTGATGATATCCCAGACAAAAAGGATTCTGATAATACGTATAAAGGAAAGGTTACACAACATATAGGTATATTTTCTAAGAGATACAATCATTACTCAACATGTTTGTGTATTTAATCTCAAGATCGGTCCGCATGATCCATTTTTATCAGAGCACTCAGTTAGTATCTTATATCGATATAGATAGAGAATCCATATAAATCTATGTTTTCTTAATATTCAGTAGCTAAATTCTCATTGAAAGGTCTGTAAGCTAAGTAAAATGAGGGCAGTAATATTGCTGCCAATTTTGTTGGTGCTTTGTAGTGGAAATGTTTTGAAACAAGAGGAAAAGGACCTCGATTGGTGGGAGACAACGATCTTTTATCAGATTTATCCCCGGTCTTTTGCTGATAGCAATGGCGACGGTATCGGGGACTTGAATGGTAGGTGCTTTTATTATTTGTATTCCTACTTATAAATAAATCCTTCTTACGTACTGTTTACTCTAGAAATTTAAAGCAATTTCTTAAGCATGCTAATTTTCGTATTGTCGGTATATCAGATTTAATTGTTCGGATGATTTATATTCAGCTTTTGCAGCTTGACCACATTATCAGGGTATAATAAAATTTAAAAGCTAAACACTTAATACGTCATTGTTACATACGACCTATCATAGTATATGTGTAATTTATTCATTTGTTCCTGTATTGTAGTTCAAAGCCCGTATAGGATGATTAGCGAATTTGATTGATTGCTCCACACAATACCTCTAATTTCATTAAATTATCCGCATTTGCGTAAGCCTACAGTAATACCAAACAAGCTTGTTCCATTTCCCGAGATGATCATTCAGCTCACTTTGAGCCACATTTCACAAATGAAAACTAGAATTTAGAGCTTTGTCTAACAATTCACGTGGGAAATATTCAAGTATGTTAACGACGGGGTCGATTATACTATCAAGAATTTGAATTATAATGTCTTTGGCAGGTATAACATCAAAGTTGGAATACATCAAAGGATTAGGTGTGGGCGCTATTTGGTTATCTCCTATGTTCCAATCCCCTATGTATGATTTTGGATACGATATTTCTGATTTCTATGCTGTTCACGATGAGTATGGAACCATGGAAGATTTTGAAGCCTTGGTGGACACAGCTAACGAACTTGGTAAGCAACTTTATGATTTAACTAGGTAAAATATCAATTAGTTGAAAACTAGCTTTTGTCGGCAGCTTCGCCCGCTTACATAAAATATAGCGTAAGTCACTCAGGAATAAAGCAGCTTTCTATCAGTGAAACAATTTTAGCAATCGGACCAGTACTTCCAGAGATTACTCCCTACATACAAACTTACAAATTTTACCACTTTATAATATTAGTAGGAATAGATAAATTAAAGTAAAAGTCATGTCACATTTAATATTGAAGTCCTTGAAAGTGATAAGTTAAGTAATATAAAAGATAAGTACTTCAATTACAAGAAAAAAAGACTGAATAGCAATGTGACGAATTTACAAGTGCTTCTATTCAACTCTTAGAAATAAAGCCTCTGAAAGTCGGTGTTGAAAATATTCTTAAAAAGAATTTCAAAAGATTCTTCAACGAGTCGTCAAGTGCTTACAATAAAGAAAAAAATATTCAAAGTCTGTTTTCAACAGGGATAAAAGTAGTTTTGGATCTGGTGCCGAATCACACATCAAACGAGAGCGTCTGGTTCCAAGAGGCTCTAAATGGTAATGAGAAGTATTACAATTATTTCGTCTGGGAAGACGGCGTGATCGACGAAGAGGGTAATAGGCAGCCGCCCAATAATTGGGTAAGAGTTTTAGTACACTGAGAGGCGCTTGGATTACTCTCTGTGGACTTAATGATTGTAATGAAGAAATTTTATTGGGTGCCATTTTCTTAGAAAGATCCGTCATCCTTTGAACTTTGAGTTAGATGAAATGAGGAAGGGTGTCAGTGTAATGATTAACTTTTACAAGATGTTTTATCTAATAAATAGCAATGTTCAATATTTTTGTAATGCTTGATACTTTTATTGAGTAAAAATCTGACATTCCGTTTCACTCCCCCCTAGTGCGAGAGAAGTTATTTTAATAATTTCTTACTTCAAAAAATACATTAATACTTATTTTAAAACTATATTTTAAATTAGCCGTTTTCTGTTTGTAGAGGAGCCATTTCCGTGGCAGCGCTTGGGAATACAGGGAAGAAGTTGGCAAATACTATTTGCATCAGTTTGTCGTTGGCCAGCCTGATTTGAACTACCGTAACCCTGATGTCGTTGAAGAAATGAAAGTAAGTTGCCTGATTTAACCTCCCACGACTATAATTCAATATTTTGAACTGTCTAAAATATTTTCTTTTTTTTTCAGAACATTATCCGTTTCTGGTTAGGTAAAGGTGTAGCAGGATTCAGGGTAGATGCTGTCAACTGCTTATATGAAGTCGACAAAGAACTTTTCGGAGGCAAATACCCCGATGAACCCTTCTCCGGGAATGTTAATGTTGATCCTGAATCTCATGACTACCTGAGCCACATTTACACCAAAGATCAAGAAGAGACTTACTACATGGTTTACGAATGGAGAGACGTTTTCGACGAGTTCAAAGAAAAGGATGGCCTAACTAGGGTGATGATGACTGAAGTTTATGCATCCATTCAAGATGTAGTAAGGTATTTCGGTGAAGGTGATAAGCTAGGAGCGCAAATGCCATTCAATTTCGATTTAATCACTGATGTAGATGCATCATCATCAGCCGCTGACATAAAACGCGCCGTAGACAAATTCTTAACTTACAAACCTGTTGATCAGGGCGCAAACTGGGTGGTAAGTGTTTCGTAACGATTTACTCAAATGTCTTGAATAAGGAAAGAATATAAGTAAATAGAAGGAAATATTTCGCAGGTCGGTAACCATGACAACAGCCGAATGGCAACTAGATACAGCCCGCCTTTGGTCGACGGAATCAATATGATTGTATTGTTGCTTCCTGGAGTGGGAGTTACTTATATGGTGAGATTTATTCGTTATTTTACTGAACAACTTTTGTATAACTTTGATCATTGTTTGTTAAGCAATATACAAATTGAATGCGTAGGCTGGAATCTCAGATTAACTCATATTTAACTTTTGTTAATAAAAGAATATCAAAATATAGAACTAAATACGAGTATATATTAGATTACCGGAACGTGCCCGTTGGCCACTAAGTTGTAATTTTGCTCCTGTTATTCTAAATATTAAAAATCGGCTGTCAACTCATTTAATTTTCACTGAAATTAAATCCTAGTGTGATAGAATCCTACAATAAGTGTTCTCAAACCTCCAGCAAGTGTAAATCGATGAATAAAGCTAGTAGTAAATATTTCTAAAACTGCCGTATCATAAGTGCCAAACTCAAAAGTGCAGGGAATCTTCGCGGTTGTGCGAATGATATAAAAGCTAAAGTCCTGCGAGTGCCCAACTGTCCCGGGGCTACCAACTTACCGACGAAGTTTTTGGTGAAAGCGTTCCAGCGCCGTGACTCGTGCGCTGTACGCCTGCGTTGCATTTCAAAGTCAAGCAACAAGTGGCGCCACCCCGACAACTCAGGGAACTATTTTCCAAAAACGTAAAAGTAAGATTTTTTTTTTTTCGTTCGTAATGGATATGGCTGAATCTGAATCTTCACCTTCAAAAGAAAATTCTGAGAGCACTGTCCCCCCCACAAGACCGGGAGAAAATGTAAAATCGCGTGCCAAAAAAAGGATAGCCCTGTCGTCACCACCGATTAGCAACTCTAGTACGTTGACTAAGTCTGATGTGCAAGGCATAGTAGAAGCAGTAATAAAAACGGCAATGACTGACATGCTTGCGCAATTAAATGCTAATATGAACTCAGAGCTTAAATCAATCAGAGAAGAATTGAGGGAAGTAAACGAGGCTATGTCTTTCATGAACAGTCAATATGAAACTGCTATTTTGGAAGCCAAGAAATCTGTGCAAACAATAAAGGACCTTGAAACCAAAAATGAGCTAATGTCCAACACCATTGTAAAACTCACAAAGCGCGTAAACCAGATGGAACAACATGCTAGATCCAGCAATATTGAGATTCAATGCGTTCCAGAGAACAAAGCAGAAAATGTTATCGCCCTGACAAAACAACTGGGGTCGGCTATAGGCTGCACCGTTACAGATAATGATATTTTAGGCTGCACACGAATTGCCAAAGTAAACCGTGATTCTCCAAGGCCTCGATCAATCGTCACTCAGTTCAGCTCCCCAAGACTCCGTGATCAATTCTTGGCAGCTTCGATCGACTTTAACAAGAAAAACAGTCAGGACAAACTGAACTCTTCTCATATAGGATTGGCAGGGCCTAAGAAACCTATATATGTGATGGAGCATCTGTCATCGACCAACAAGGAAATCCACGCCGCAGCAAGAACCAAAGCTAGAGAATTAGGATTCCAATTTGTGTGGATCAGAAGCGGTCGTATTTTAATGCGTAAAGACGTTACATCGGAACATATACTCATAAAGGATCTAGCAACTTTAGATAGGTTGAAATAATTTTAACTTTATAGATTCTTTTTGTGCATGTTAATTGTATTTCACAAATAAAATTCAACTTGTTTAATATTGAGATTTACTATCAAAATGTAAGAGGCTTGCGGACGAAAACGCACGATTTTTTATGTAAAATAGCAACATGTAACTACGATATTCTAATTCTGACAGAAACTTGGCTTAATAATAGTTTATGCAATAAAGAACTGTTTGATGGTAGGTACTTGGTCTATAGAAGAGACAGGGAAAGCTCAGGTTACCACTGCCATAAGGATGGTGGAGGAGTCTTGATTGCAGTATCTAAAAAACTAGTTTCAAAAAGATTACTCCATAGACAAAGTAATTGTGAGGATTTATGGGTGTCCGTAGAAATACCGTGCGAGCGCTCAAGACAACACCGCCGTCTTGATCTTTGTGCAGTCTACCTACCACCACCGGTCTCTAAATCAATGTTGGAACATTTTATTGGTAATTGTAATTCCTATCAGGATAACCATAATGCATACACTTGCATCGTGGGAGATTTTAACTTAAGAACTATAAACTGGAGTGACCTGAACAACCCTCTCAAAAATCAGCACATTAGTAGTCTCGATCAACTTCTTATTGATTTTACTTCAGTTAATAATCTCCGACAATGCAATAATGTTACTAACAAAAACAGTAGACTACTGGATGTTGTATTGGTGGACGTTCCAGGTTGTTGCGTTAGTGAAGCAGATCCTCTAAGTGTGATAGACCCTCACCATCCTCCATTAGATATACAGGTTATGTTTAATGTTACAATAGATACATTAAGAATACTGAAGACTCTATTGCCAGAAGTCCTAAAATTTTTTGGTCATATATCAAGAATAAACGTGGTGGAGAAAGTACATACCCAGCGTCAATGACTAACGGACCGATAACATCTTCGAATGGAGAAGGAATATGTGAGTTATTCGCATTAAATTATAGCAGCATTTATAAAGAAGATACAACTTCATCCTCAGGTCAAAACCATGTGGCCTCCGAATACTTGGAAGTAATGACCACACAGTCAGACAGCATAGCTTCCGTCGACATCACATATGAGAATGTTGAGAAAAAACTAAAAAGCCTTGATATTTCTAAGGGGGCAGGCCCAGATAATATACCGCCACTGTTTATTGCCAGATGTGCACCGAGCCTGGCTGTTCCTTTGACGAAGATTTACAACGCCTCAATCCGATCTGGTCAATTCCCTAAAGAGTGGAAACAGGCGAAAGTAGTACCAGTCTACAAAAGTGGAGACCCATCTGACGTAAAAAACTATAGGCCAATATCCATCCTTTCGATTTTTGGCAAAATATTGGAGTCGTTGATTTGTCCACATATTCAAAGTTATTTTTCCAAATTCTTAAGCGACCATCAGCACGGATTTGTAAAGAACAGATCCACAAGTACAAATCTGGTGTCTTTTGTTGAAGCCTCATGCGAAGCCATGGATGAAGGTTTACAGGTTGACGCTGTTTATACAGATTTTAGCAAGGCGTTTGATAAGGTTTCGCATGAACTGCTTGTCAAAAAACTAGCTACTTACGGCGTCACCGGTAATCTTCTGAAGTGGTTTGGTTCTTATCTGGATGGTCGGGAGTTTTATGTGGTTGTCAATGGATTTCGGTCTGACAGTTATGCAATTGCCTCGGGTGTCCCTCAAGGCTCTCATCTGGGCCCAGTTTTATTCATCATTTATATAAATGACGTGACATTGTGCTTCCACAATACTAGCATATTCCTTTTTGCAGACGACTTGAAAATTTCAAGACCCATTAGGTCTCAACAGGATGTAAACCTAGTGCAAGATGACATTGATCGACTATCTGCATGGTGCAATCGTAATAGGATCTCGTTAAATAGTTCGAAATGTAGCCACATAAAATTTACCAGGAAAGTAAATAAAGTGAATTCGACGTACCAAGTAAACGGAGTGAACTTAAGTGAGGTGGATGTGGTACGAGATCTGGGAGTTATCTTGGACTCTAAACTCACATTTATACCACATATTGAGAACATAATTAGTCGATCCCAACGTATGCTTGGATTTGTCATTCGCAATGGAAAGGTATTTCAACGACCACATACTAAATTACTCCTCTACAATTGTCTTATAAGAAGCATTTTGGAATATTGCAGTGTGATATGGAGGCCCCACTACGCAACCCATTCGATGCGGATAGAACGAGTCCAAAAACGATTTGTCCGATACCTAGGGTACTCAAAGGGAAGGCAATTTAAATATCTCTCTTACCTTGATAAACTAGGCTGCTATAAAATGAGTTCCCTGGAAGCTCGTAGGGAGCTCTTGGATTTGAGATTTGCATATAAACTGCTCAACAACACCATTGACTGCCCACAATTGCTATTTAAGTTTAATATCAGAGTACCCCGTAAACCACCTCGCAGACCCATAACACCCTTAGCCCCACCTCGTCGCCGTACAGTGTTTGGTGCTAATTCACCTATACCCCGCATGTGCAAACTCGTAAACGAACGCAGCGACCTGGTTGACGTCCACGCAGACTCAATATTGAAGTTTGTCAAACTTAATTAGAATAAGTATCTAATATAATTATCTAGAATTTAAGTACATTAAGTAATAAGTCTCTATTGTTTCGTTTTCGGTTTTTGTTTTTTTCTAAATTGTATCCGTTAAAAGTGTTAGTAATAATATTAAGTCTCTAGATTCAATCTAGAATTGCAGGGAGCTTTGTGCATGTGGTGTTTGCCTGTAATTGGTTGTGCAGTTAGGATCGAGACACTTATATATATATATATTTCTGCGTTAAAATATCTGTAACAACTGTTGGCGAACCTTAAATAAATAAATAAAATAAAAAATAAAATATAATGTGTCACAATTTTTTAAACAGGCATTTTAGTACCTACTAAATATAGCTTATAGAATCCTGTTTGTCTTTTACATAATCTAAAAACTTTTCAAATTTACGAATTACGGTTATTTTGATCCCCAGGGAGAAGAACTCGGATTAGTTGACGGTTACGTCAGCTGGGAAGACACAGTTGATCCATCTGGATGTAACACCAATGATCCTATCAATTATGTGTTTTCATCTCGCGATCCGGAAAGAACCCCATTCCAATGGAACGCGGAGAAAAATGCTGGTAAGATATCAGTTAGTTGTAATAGAAATTGTACAGTAAAGTGATAGGAAATGTGATTGTGGTGATGATGACACTAACATCGCAATTGTACCCACAGATGCAATGATATCATAAATGGGTTGCTTTACAAAAACGTGAAAAAAATACTTTATTCAGCTTGAAATTATAGTGTCTATTGATAGTAATTATCCATCTATAAAGGTCATATTTATAACCGTCAGTGGTTGCTCGATAAATTTCAAACATATTTTATTAAAAAAGCATCCTCTGTGAATAGGAACACTATCTTTCGTCAAGATAGTAGAGAGTACCCACCACTTTCAATAAATACAATCAACTCTGTCTTCGTTTGTTTTCACTTTAGAATAGGAAAACACGAAGATGTTGAGTTTTCTTGTCATTCCACACTTGATCTGAATTCTATCAATATTATTGTTGGAAGAAACGATGGACAGCTTTTGATGATTCTGAATGGTGATGTAAATACGGTTTGTGAATAAATGGTAGAGCTAGTAGTTGTTCGAGAAATAGCTGATGGTTACCATGCACAATTTCTATTGTGACTCTTCATTCAATAAAACCACTTACCATAACAAATACTGAAAACGATATATCAATAAATTAAAGATTTAAAGTGTTGTCACACAGGTAAGAAAATACATGTGTACACGTTTTTATAGTTAATTCTAAAGAACAAATAGTTAAAAAAAACTAAACTTACCATTTGCGATAAATCAAAAATTGTTACCTTATTTCCGACCACAAGCAGCAGTTATGTAGAGTTGAAATTAATTTTAAGTTTCTAATAATGTTTTTTAGGTTTCTCAACCGCTGACAAAACTTGGCTGCCAGTTGCTGAGGGTTACGAAACCTTAAACGTCGAAGTTCAAGCAGCTGCAGACAGGTCCCACTTGAAGGTCTACCAGGCTTTAGCTGCTCTGCGTCAGGAGAAAGTGTTCAGATATGGACGTTACGACTCCTTGGCTATGAACGAAGATGTCTTTGTTTTCAGAAGGTAAATATGGATTTTATGAGCTATTGAACCCAATCGTATCATTTCTTGTTAATATTTTATTTAATATCCAAAAAAGGTCCACTGCAAATATTTGATTTTGTAATTCATTGTAGTCCAGTAGTATGTTTGATTTAACGCGTTCTGTAGAAATATTTTGATTTGCAAAAATTTAGAAAAGAAATCCGTACGTAAAAAGTAATAATTATAATTACAGTTATATTATATCTCTCAACATTTAAACGTTTGACAAACTTCAAGCTTTATCTTGAAGTTCTAATTAAAAGCTGTTTAAGTCATCGAAAGTAATTCAGTTGTTCACAAAATTATTCTACTATCTGCTCATTGCTTTATGTTCTACTAGCTTTACGCCCGCGGCTTCGCCCGCATGAACTACAGTTTATATCGCGCGGGCAGAGACCCGTGCTTAGCAGTGGAATTATAGGTAGCCTATATGTTATTCCAGTGTCTCTTCTACTTACCTACCAAATTTGATCTTAATCCGTTCAGTAGTTTTTGCGTGAAAGCGTAACAGACAGACAGAAAGACAGACAGAGTTACTATCGCATTTATAATATTAGTAGGGATATCCTTTTGTTATAAATTCTTAATCTCCTATTTGAGATCACTTTCCTCCTTCCCTCCCTTCTTTATCAGTATTATCTCAGTAGGCACTTCTTTTGTAACCATCTTTATATTCCTTACCTTTAAAAATGTATTTTACAATTTCAGATGGTATAACGGCGAGATCTACCTGGTCGTCGTTAACATGCGCGATGATGACTACGTCATTGATCTGACGTACTTCGAAAATGTTGTTGGTGACGTCAGTGTTGTTCTGAGAAGCATCCATTCTCCTAAGAACGAAGGGTGAGTTTTTAGCTTAATGGAAATGACTGAATATGTGATTGTAAAAAAATAGTTTCTACCAGTGTAAGAAGACCATAATTATTTAGGCTATAGAATATAATAGAATAAAATTTATTGTACATCAAAACATTAACAAAACTTTTAAAACCACTATGCCACTCAGTGATAAAGAAACGTTCTATCTACTGGTGAAAAAAATTCTAAAATTGGTACAGGATTTGAGTTTTGTGTCGTTATGAGTCATTACGAACAAAAATATAAAAGATCAAATCTTTTCTCTTGTACACTACTATAGAGCACAGATACGTGTGTAGTTACTGCGTCAATAATGGATGTCTGCTAATAAGTGTTATATTGCGATGTAGTACTAGTAGTTTTAAGATAGCTGTTAGCTTCAGTTTTATAGAATATAACATTATCTCTGGTTTTCATTATTATTGTAGGTGTTCTATAGTTTCTTAACTATAAGCCGAAATATAGAATGTAAACCAAAAATAATTTGAGAAAAAGATTAGGCAGTAGAAAATTAATTTCATGATGTCATAGATTTTACAAATGAATTAATCGTGTTAAATAATTATGCAGTTTACAAACCGAAGGTAATATGGAAATATTATAAATTTAGAATTTAAAATATTATTATTTCTTTTGTTACAGTGACGTATTCAATGCATCGGCTGTACCAGTCACTCTCTTCGAAGGACTTGTACTCAAATTGCAATAAATAAAAATAGTTAATATTGTATTTCTTGTTGTTCTGTTAATTAAAAATGATGAATCAAAGTTTGGTTATATTATTTGTTTATTTATTCATTTATGTTCACATAAACGCTTAAAAAAATGAACAAATATAGATAAAAGAGCACAAAGATATTGCTTTTTTCAAATGATTTTTTTTCCAGCAGACTTGCGATAGGAGGATTCTTATACGCCTAGCGTTAAGTTCCATTTAATTGGTAACAGTAACCATGGCTACTCTTAGCAATCTGCCAATGATTGGGATATGAATGAATGAACAAAACTAATCTAACTGAATGCTAGAAAACCTACTCACTCAAGTAGGTAACATAAGCCCGAAATTAACAAAAGAAGTACTTCCGAATTACTTTCTTGACCTTGTACGTAAGTAATTAATTATAAATGCGATGGTACCTATGTAAGGGGAAGTAATCTTTTTTCCTCTTTCATAAAATAAAAAAAAAGTTTTGCCCTTTAGCAGAACCGTAACAGGTTTATATTATTTAGTATTAGGCAGTACTACTTCACCGCTTTTTTGTGGTGGGTTATCATTAAATAACTCCTCCTGCTGTGAATGGAGTGAGAAGGACTGTCACATTTTTACTTACGAAACCCACCTGTGTTTCTTTAGTTGCTCATTGTATTCCAGGGTACGTACTTACGTAGCTCTTTGAAAAAATCGCACATCATAATCCCTGTTTACATGTGAATGTATCTCTGTTTGTGTTTTACGTTTTCGCGGTTAAACTGCTACATCAATTTTGATGGAAATTGGCACAGATTAAGCTTGAAACCTAAGGCAAGAGTTAGGCTGCTTTTTATCTAGGTTTGATTTTGATTTCCTATCCTTAATAACCCATATTAACACGGACAAAGCTACTAATAGTATTTTGGTTTTCTTAAACGCAAAAATCAGTTTAATAACGGCTGAATTCTAACTACAATGCTCTGTCTAAAAATTGACATAAAAATATCCGTCCAGATAAAATTGATTGTTTTTTACGCCATCTAGTTTATTGCTGAGTTCTGAGTATTTGTGTAGATTTTTTTCTTTTTGTTTATGTAGATGGATGGAGAAGGAGAAGATCGCCGTGGAAAAGATGGATGGATTGTGTGAGGAGTGATTATGAAAGAAAAGGGAGTTAGTGATAGTTTGACGGTTAACAGGACAGAATGAAAGAAAAAAACGTGTTGCGCTGACCCCAAGTAATATGGGATAAGGGCAAACAGAAGAAGACTTTATTTCTGAAAAAAATATGCCAAGTGTTGGGCCGCGAAAATAACGGGTCTCATAGGAAAATTGCGATACCCCTCAAAGTTATGTTCATAGCTCGTATAAATAATACATATGTTACATGTAGATTAGTCTGGGCACGCCATAATCGTAGCGGTAAGCTCGATAGGAAAACTGGTGTTTGTTTGATCTTTTGTAAGTTATTGTGTATCTATTTGGGCAGAATAAACACATTTTCTTTCTTTCTTATGAACCGCCTTCCAAAAAAAGGAGGAGGTTTTCAATTCGGTTGGATTTTTTTCATATATTATATGCAACCATTAACCCTTCAGATACCGTCAATTAGAGACACAATAGTAAGACAATAGATGCGCGGCCACCGGTGGTCGCTTGGGGATTCATGAATTAAGTGATTTTGGTATTTTCATCGAGGACTTAAGCATTTACAGTCAAAAAATAACATTTGATGAAGTGAAACGGATGAAGAAGACCAGAAATGGCCAACGGAACTTCATACTCACATAGATATCACAATGAAGATAGTTAAGCGACTATGACAATCAAATAAATGAATGGTTTTTTTTAATTGTTCAGTACAGTTTTTTTTACATTTGTTACAACAATAACAATTGACTGAAACCTTTCAAAGGTTTATGTGACAAAGTGGAGGTATCAAGCTCGCTCACAGCATGTTACATTAAAATTTAGTTGCTATAATTTTTGAGATGTGATGTTACCAGTAATACAAAGCTTTTTCAAAGTCTGTTTACATTTTTTATATGTACTAGTCTGAATAGTTATGTTGAAAATGGTATCATTGAAGTGATCTGATGATGATGGAGCCCGAAGATAGACACCAGAACTCCGTAATTAAGATATTTTTTGGCTATAAGGTATTATCGAACTCATCTGATGATGGAGCCGTAAGGTAGAAGGTGGAAGGTGGACACGGGAACTTCGTAATAAAAACGATGATATATCAATGAAATAGGTACTCTAGCTATAAGTTTATCGCAACCAAAAAGTCTGAAATAAAAACGTTTTACAAAACAAAAACGACTTTACTTTTTTTGTAAAAAGTTTTACTTTTTTTGTAAAAAGTTTTACTTTTTTTGTAAAATGTTTTACTTTTTTTGTAAAGAGTCAGTTTTTTTGAGGAGTAGCTATAGAGGTCCTCTCATTCTGTATGACGTAGCTTCTCGCTGGAAATGGTAAGATTAGTAATGCTAATTAAAAAAACTCAAAAGAGGTTTCCTTTGTAACAATTATAGCTTAAAATTTATAATATCAGGATTCTGGATACAAAAAAAAATACATAAGTAAATAGTAAAAAAAATATTGTCTCTACTTGTGTTTTTAATCTGAGCTATCATAATTAAAAATTTCTTAGATTGATCACAGTGTTCTATGTAATATCATGTGACAAACAAAAGTAGATTTTTTTTACTATCATACGATGCCATCTAATCCCAAACTAATCAGAGCTTGTGCTATGAGTAGACAACTGATAAACATACTTATGTATCTACTAGCTTCTGCCAGCGACTTCGTACGCGGATCCTGTTGCTTATGCCAGCGACAACGGGGTCGTCAAAATCAAAGATTTGAAACGTCCGATGTCAAATTCTAAGAGCCCGGGGACTGGAAAACAACGTGATGCGCGAGACGATTCGAGACGTTCCAGATCTCTCCCTTCCACTTACGCGCGTGACAGTGTGCACACATCTTAGACATGGTGCCAATGTCTCCGTGTTCGATGTAATTAATAAATGGATTATAGGAAAATGCGCTCCTTTCTTTAATCCCAAAAAGTGTTCCCATAGCGTGATCTATTCTAACTCGACGCCAACGCCATTTACGAAACGTTTAGAAAACGGAAACTACATATTATTTACCCAAATATTATAGTATCTTAGCCACGTGCAGCGCCCCTTAGTGTACTCCACAGCGGGTGACGTAACCTACGACCAACTTATTATTTGCGGTTGGTACAGTAATCGGGTCTAGGGATCGAACCGCAAAATTAAGTTTGTTTTTATTGTATATACTTTTCCGGGATAAAAAGTACCTAGTGTGGTGCCCAGGATATTAAAGAATAATTATACCAAATTCATCGTAATCGGACCAGTAGTTTTTGCGTGATGCCGGAACAGACAGACAGACAAAAAAAAATTTAACCACATTTTTGGGGTCGTTGTCGGTCTAGTAACACCCCCCCCTGCCGTTAATTTTTTTATATTTTTAATGTGCAGAATTTTCACTTCTACAGATTTATTATAAGTATAAGTAGGTAACTAAACTACGTCTAATAGAATGAAATAACCTATTTGATACCTAGGTACTTACCTATTTAAAACTACAGCTAAATAAATTAAAAATAAAAGTTTAATTTATAATTAAGCTAATACTAAGAAATATTTAAACACTACCAAAATAACTAATACCTATTTTATAAAATAACAACCAAAGAAATCTAAAAATAAATTATTAAACGTAAGAGTAGACTAGAGTAGAGAAATCAATTATTGTCTGTCAATAAGGTCGAACACTCTAAACGTCTATTCGCATCCCATCAACAGCCAAAAATTGCCGCCGCGAGCCGCGTCGAGCGCGGCGACCATTACACAAACATAATCCTTATAGCATGATTCAGTATTCACGCGCGATGGCTTATTAGCGTATTTTATGTATAACTTTGGTGTTTCTATACCGATTTATATGATTTTTTATTTTTATTGAATAGATAATAATGTAATTTTTTTTTTAATTAGGGATGAGTGAGAGTGTTATAAACGTAAGAGTAAACAAAAATAAACAGAAAGATCCGAACTGCTAAGCTATCGGGAGTTACACGTGTTATTGTGAGTCAACCATAAAAGATAGACATATGCTGTCGTGGGATATTTTTTATGTAATTTTAAGGAGAACATTTCCGTTGTACATGATTTCTGTGTAGCTTCAACCATTAAGGCTGCAAACGCGACGGAAGCTTAAAAAATGGAGTAATTTCTCCCGTTTCCCCAACATTTCCCTTCACTGCTCTGCTCCTATTAATCGTAGCGCGATGAAAAGTAAACTATAACCTGCCTAGGAGTATGAAGAATGATTGTACCAAGTTTCGTTAAAATCCATCGAGTAGTTTTTGTTTCTATAAAGAACATACAGACAGACAAAAATTTTACTGTTTACATTTTTGGCATCAGTATCGATCACTAATCACCCCCTGATAGTTATTTTGGAAATATATTTCATGTACAGAATTGACCTCTCTACAATTTATTATAAGTATAGATTTCTAAAGACATATATATCATAGATACTCGTAAATTTACACGATTACTATATTATAAAAAGGAAGAAGTCTGCTGGAGAGAACCTACTGCTTGAATAGTGGGATTATGTTTATCTACTGTCGAAAAGGTACTCCAGCTATTTAAAGTCACCGGCATGAACATCAGAAGTGGCAGGTTAAGGTTCGCAATTTCACGTGAAAACCAATTCATTGGAAGCACTACGCTAAGGGCTTTCTTTCATACTAGCGGATTGCGAGCGTACTCAAAGCGGAGCGGATACGCAACGAATACGTTACAGGCGCGCAATAAATACGCCGCGCATGTGTAGCAATTTTGTTGCGGACATGCAGCCGCGGCGTTTTTGCGATGCTTCCGTTGCGCGAAAGCAACTACTCGCAAGCTGCTAATATGATAACGCCCTCTGAAATCGACATCTTACTGCTGGGCAGCTATCTATTCAATTCTAAAACACATTTAATAGACAGATAAAGATTAGTCCAGCTTTTTTTTTATTTACACACGGTGATAGCAGGACAGAATGGAAGAAAAAAACGTGTTGCGCTGACCCCAAATAAAACGGGACAAGGGCAGGAAGATGATAAAGATGATGAAACACGGTGATAGCTGGACTACTATAGTAGACGACTAGGAGAACACCATTATCAAGGTTTTGTTTTGAAGGAGAGGTGCCTTTGTTTGAAAGTTGATTAAATCAAGAATCATAATAATCTTTAATGTAGATAGAAAAGATGCGTATTTCTTGCAAGTCAACGAAAGTCTGGCTGTTCTTTCAAGCTGCCAAAGGCGGTAACTGAACCTATCGAGGCAAGTTCAAAACCCATATTTAGCGTGTCCTAACCTAAAAATTGTATTACAACGTTAAAGACTATGTCGAAGACACGCTTGTTTGGCATTTTTTTAAAAGAATAACCATGGAGTTTCTTGCCGGTTCTTTTCCATGAGAAATAACCAATTTGGAAGTGCGCTAGCTTCTGACATTTTATAAGTGCCCATGTAGGCATATGTAAATTAAAGGCATTTGAATTTTGAATATAGCAAAGCTCAGGTACTCAATGCTGAGGCCATAACCTGGAGTTTTTTCATAGATCTGATAACAACATCAACAGCCTTTTCAGTGAGCCTAACGGTGATATCCCCAGCATCAGACACCGACATTATTTCAGACTGTGCAAGCTTCATCGGCCCCACTCAGAAATGCTGCCGAAATAATCTTGCGATGTCATCGGGCTTATATTCGCCTTCAACGCTTGCATCTAGTTGAGTGTGATACAAATAAGAAACAAGCGATCTTTGCTCAAATGAATACGACTTACAATTCTGCCAAGAAAGTTGTTCTAGATAGTCCAATGCGTAGTAAAACTGAGTTTTTAGCTGATTCATCAAATATTGATAAGTTATATCAAGATTTCAATACATTATGCGACCAATCACACATTATACAATTGGAATCGAATCCTGACGCCATTTTGAGTGTCGCCGACTGGACAATAACAATTTTGTGTCTTAGTATATTTATGGTTTCAGGTCCATAGTCACATTGACAATAATTCAAATAATCATATGATAATATCCACCATTCTCAAGATAAAGATCTTTTTCAAAAACTATGTGGTATTATGAAAGTCTAGATTAGTTTAAGTTTAGTTTATCTGAGTTCAGTATCATTTATCTCAAATATAAGATATGTTTAGCTATAAATACAGATGTGAGCAGTGCCCTTCACCCAGTAGCTGATATTACGTGGTGAGTGACATTGTCAACATTTTTCTCACTCTTATACAAATTTATTTTGCGTTGGCACAATTAACAGTTCATTTTGTTACTAGTGGAGAAAGTTTGTCGTTACAACCGAGGCGGAATTTGCCAGGCGAGGGTGTTATAGAGCCGAGTGCTGCAGTGACAAATTTTCACATGTATCAAACGACGTTTTTCAATGCACTTACGAAACTTGTTATTAATCAGCGACTCGTACGGGTCGCTTAGAACCCAGCCTAATACGATAAATTAAAAAATTGTAGCAGGAGTGAGTTGCGTACTTTGCCGCACTGGTGGAAAAAGTAAATTGACGAGTAAATGTATTGAAAACAGTCTTATTTTATACAATTATTTGTAGTATTCTCAGAAGGCACCACCTTTCTAGACTATATTACATTTTCATACATTCCTCTTATCACTTATCTGATCTTTCTCTACTCCTAAATGTCTAATTTTTCTTTATACCGCAACGGTTCACTCATAAGGTTCAAATACCTTGACTTTTGAGGCCATTTGGGATAACGAGATAGGTACTGAAGGGCCTAATCACATCTAAACATATAAACTTCTACTTAGTACCACGGGTGACACCCAAACGATCTTTTTTCTTCTTCCATGTGGATACATCTTGTTATATTCAAAGTTTGCTGGTTGTGAATATTACTTGCCTTTGACCTTTTTGGGACATCGACAGTACAATCGGCTTTTATCATTTCGGGTGTCCCTTCGTCTATTCTATCCATATCTACATCAAAAAGTTGTAAGAATGAATGGTTTGTTTTTTTTAAATTTATTTCGTAACCTTATGGATATAATGTCTTTCACTCTATAGAGTTTACATTTTTCTAAATACATACAACTTTTACTATTAGAATATGGACACATTCGAGAGCAGTGGTGGCCGAGTGGTGACGGCCCCGACTTACGAGTTGTAGGTCGTAGGTTCGAACCCAGTCAGGCGCATTACTTTGTGTAATTTATTTCATCACCACTGCTATGAAAACGGTGAATGAAAACATCGTGAGGAAACCGGCATGTCCTAGAACCAAAAATTCGAAGACATGTGACATCCACTAACCCGCACTGGGCCCGCGTGGTGAATTACGCCCCATTCCCTCTCCTAGAGAGGAGGCCTGAGTCCCAGCAGTGGGAACATTAAAAAGGCTGATGATGATGATGATGTACACATTCAAATGTGTTTGTAGTATTTGGCAGCAAATGTATCAAGTCAATCCTCTTGGCAAACTTCGCTGATGTAGTCAACACTACAGCAAAATTCTCAGCTCCATTTTACTGAGATCACGCCTGTTTCAATGTTTCCACATATTGTCCAGTTGCGTAGATACTTGAGATACAAAATTTTATATCACAATGGTTGCTAAGAATCAATTTGACAAAATAATCAAGACAGACACTTGACTGAACTCCACTCGAAAGATATCCCGCCAAAAAAAAACTTCTGGATGATAGTTAGTAACAAGTGTTGCTAGCTTCAACATAACTAACAATACGAAAACAACAATGGCAAATGATCAGAATAAAGATAAGAGAGCATTAGAGATACTATAAATTATACCTACGTATATTCTTATTATTCTTTAATACGAATGAATTCTTTGAATGCACCGTGACGCAAACATGTACGTTGGACAGTGTTGCATGCCAGCTCATGACACGTTCACGTTATTGAATATTCTTTTCTTATTTTCATCAGTTTAGAATAATTTGCTATCTATTCTGTTGTCGATAATAAAATATATATCAAATTGTGTATTTGTTAAGTGACAGGTGAAATGATGCATTGATATTGGTGAAATGTGTTGTTATTTTTAGCGCTTACTAATTTTCCACTAATCATAGTTTTATTTACAACTTTGGTTTTGTATTCAATTGTATTTTTCTAATCACCTAATGCTGCTTCTAGTAGTTCATTCACTAGCGTATAATGCTCATATTATTTCAACAATATTCTAATTCGTACATTATTTATTTTCAGGGTCAACATGAAGAGCATCCTAGTTCTTCCGTTGCTGTTCGCAGTAGCTCTCAGCTCTAATAACAAGGAAAAGGAACTTGATTGGTGGGAGACTACCATCTTCTACCAAATATACCCAAGGTCATTCAAGGACAGCAATGGTGATGGTATTGGAGATCTAAATGGTAAGATGTTGCTGATGCCTATTCACTCTAAACTTGAAGACACCTAAAATATCGTTAACTATTCTCTTGGTACCTACATAAAAATATATAAAATAATTTTTGGAACACTACCCTAAAATTTTACTATAACTGTATTATTTTTAGGGATCACACAAAATCTGGAATACTTGAAAGAGCTGGGTATTGGGGCCACATGGCTTTCTCCTATTTTCAAATCACCCATGTACGATTTTGGCTACGACATCGCCGACTTCTATGCTATTCAAGAAGAGTATGGAACTATGGAAGATTTCGAAAATCTAATGGCGAAAGCTAAGGAATTAGGTAAGTTTTATGTTCACGCGTTTAAATCAAAATGAAAGCAGGAATAAAATAATAAAAATAATCACTTTATCTAAGTAGTAAATGCTTATAAAAAAGAAATGGAAAGAGTAATTAAACAAATAAATAACAGTATTTATTTACTCGTGAATAAGATAAATAAAAGTTAAAATAAAGAGTAAAATTAAGCTGATAGTAACAACAAACAGTTTTAAAGAAAAATCAAAGTCGCCCACGGTTAAAACCGAAGCCTTTAACAAAATTATAAAATTCAGAGGGCACAGATAAAAGTCATTTGATAACTTTGTTCCGAATATTTGTTTTCTACCGGTCGGATATACAGATGAACAAGAAATATAAACACTATCGTTTACCGTTCTAGATATTAAAATAGTTCTGGATTTTGTACCAAACCACACGAGTAATGAAAGTGTGTGGTTTGAAGAGGCGTTGCGAGGTCATGAGAAATATTACGATTACTTTATCTGGGAGGATGGAGTGGTGGACGAAAATGGGGTTACGCATCCGCCTAATAATTGGGTAAGTTCGGGAAATGTTGAATTTATTATTTGAAATAGTATATATTTTACTATTATATTATACAAATGTATGTAAACATGACCTGTTTTCCTGGAAATATATCTTGTTGAAAATATAATTGATGATGCACATGAATGATTAATTATTTATTAATTAGTAAATTATTGCATGGTGGATTATCATAATGGTAATTAATTTTATGCCACATGTATAAACTGAAACTGTTTACAATAATATTCACTCGAATTAATTTATCAAAGGAAATTGTCCAAATGAATTACATTTTGATATTTCATAGGTTAGTGTTTTCCGTAAGAGTGCCTGGGAGTACAGGGAAGAAGTTGGCAAATACTACCTTCACCAGTTCGTCATCGGTCAACCAGATCTTAACTACCGTAACCCAGATGTTGTTGAAGAAATGAAGAATGTTGTTCGTTTCTGGTTAGAAAAAGGTGTCGCAGGTTTTAGGGTTGATGCTATTGCCCATTTGTTTGAAGTTGACAAGGCAGATTTTGGAGGAAAGTATCCTGATGAGCCTTTGTCTGGATACACAGATGACCCTGATAACTATGATTATGTTTCCCATATTTACACCAAAGACCTTGATGAAACTGTAGAAATGGTATATCAATGGAGGGAAGTCTTCGATGATATTAAGGAAAAAGATGGATTGACAAGAGTCATGATGACTGAAGCTTACTCTAGTCCTCAGATGACGATGAAATACTTCGGTGACGGAGAACGCAAAGGAGCTCAGATGCCATTCAACTTTGTCCTGATTTCTGATGTAAATGGTGGTTCAAGTGCTGCTGAAATCAAATACGCTCTTGACAAGTTCCTCACTTTCAAACCTATTGAAGAGCACGCTAACTGGGTGGTAAGGTTTTCGAATACTTTTAGACAATTATTTTAAAGATTTCCGATTCCTTACTATATTATTTATTTTTACTTTTTAGGCTGGAAACCATGACAACAGCCGTGTTGCTTCGAGATTTAGTCCAGAATTAGTAGATGGGATCAACATGATCACATTATTGATGCCTGGTATTGGTGTCACTTACATGGTAAGCATAAACTTGACTATCAATTTCTGATTTATGTACCATTTCAATTACTGAATAAATTCTAAGTACAGTATTGTTTATTTTAGGGTGAAGAAATCGGTATGGTCGATGGCTATGTAAGCTGGGAAGATACTGTAGACCCCAGTGGCTGCAACACTGACGACCCTATCAACTATTGGATACCTTCTAGAGACCCTGAACGTACGCCATTCCAATGGAACGCTGGTAAAAATGCAGGTACGAGTGAACTTATTACTTTGTACATAGCATCAAAATAATAGCTACAATATCAAAAGTGTTGCCAAAAATAACGTTAAAATAAGCGACGTTTTTTTGAATGTGTAAATGAAGAAGATTTTTTTTGACAGGTTTCTCTGATGGTGATAAGACCTGGCTTCCAGTAGCAGCTGGCTATGAGAACCTGAACGTTGAAATCCAGAAACAGGCTGAAAATTCTCATATAAATGTCTACAAGGCATTATCAGCTCTACGCACTGACAAGGTCTTCAGATATGGCAGATACGAGTCTGTTGCTTACAACGAAGGTGTCTTCGCTTTTAGAAGGTATGATCCACAATTTTGTTAGTATTTCTGATGTGTTTCTCTTTCTTCTAAAATCGATGGTTTTCTTTTCCCTCCATTTTTTGGGCCCAGTAGATTGCAACGTCGTAGCGGCGTTAGTGGCTTCCAAAATACAGATATAGGGGCATTTTGGGTAATATGTAGGCCATTGTCTGGGTAGCAGCACCACATTTGCACTGGGTGTCCGAAGTCTATAATCCTCACGCAGCCATAAAAGATAGCTTTCCATATTGGCTATTGCAGTTTGCGCCCAAGAGGTAGATGTTCCTAGAGTTGAACGAAGTCGAAGTCATTTCAAAAATTCAAAGTAATGATGACACTGGTTTCACCATATTATTTTTATCACTTTTATCTTGACAAACGAAATGTCGGAAAACCAACATAAACATAATAACAAACACTTGACGTTGAACAGCATCAATTTGTCTATTTTCGTTCAAGATATACGTGATGTTATCAATATCTACGTGAATAGAACAACGTAATCATCTTGTAGCTCTAAACTGAAAACTAGAGTTTCCTATGTCATGTGTTCCAGGCACGTACACATTACACACCTAATATTTACAAACATCTAGGTTTTGGGTCAAATGTAGCAAACATTTGATCCAAGCCTGGATGTTTGTGGACCTTGCTGTGTTTCTACAGGTCTATACATACATAGATATCCTAGGAGTATATACCAATTTATTGAATGCTGGTTACCATAAATTAATCAAGGCGATATTTATGCATTGATGATTGAATATACAAAAAACGAAGAGCGAATTCATTGTCTTAATCATACGTGCTCGTAAATCGACATTTATATTAATTTTTTGGTCAATTTATATTTTTTATTCTGCAAAAACGTGCTCACGTCAGGAAAATGGCATTAGGTTTTGATAAATTATTTTATTCATATTTGTAATTTCCATTTGTATGCAGAGAACGAACATAATATTATCTTAGCAGAGTATTTAAAGTTTCAACAAACAGTCTTCAGTAGCAGCTCTATAAATTTATCTATTCATGGTCAAGAAAATCAAATCTAATTTTCTCATTAGCTCATGAATGAAATGAAATAAAAATAAAAATTTCGTTTTCGTAACTATAACAGATTTTAGTACCATGAAACTTTAACGCTTTTATGAGCAACTATTATGAAAAATGTATAAACACCAATGAGACTGATTCACGGAGTATACTTTTTTATTTTTCCAGGTGGTACAACAAGAAAACTTACATCGTCGTCATCAACTTCAGACAAGAAGCCTACACCATCGATCTCACTTACTTTGAGAACGTCGGCAGGAAAGTTGAAGTCGTCATTAGCAGCATCCAGTCACCCAAAAATGCCAGGTGAGAACTTAAACTATTAAAATACTACGGTATTTAAATTTCACATATCCTTGACAGTAGAACTAGATCAGACAATATTATTATTGAAGCCTACTTCTAGTATAAGATGATGAGTTCCGACTTCTCTATATTATAAAAGTTAGAAGTTTGGGCATAATGCCAGTTTGCCAAAGGTCAACACACTCAATATTACCTTAGAATTTGGAGCAAAACCGTGAACGATGATTATCTTGTTATGAGCCAAAACTTTTTGTGCTTCCCTATGTTATGTTTTTTTTTCTAACTATCTTATCCTTTGACCCACTTTTGGATACAATTTCTGCTTTGTTAGAGTACGATCTTCTTTAGAATTTAAATCAATATTAAAATTACCGGAATCGTTTTTAAAATCATCTATTTATTTCAAACTGAAATTGGATAGACTTCTATATCTTGCAATTTATCAGCAACGGGGTTTAGGGATTCACATCAACGGTTACATTACTGCTCAATATCAGATGGGATCGCTGAGCACTAGTTCACGAGTATATCATTAAAAATCAACTAGATTCTGCAAAGTTTGAACATATTTCCGGGATAAACATATCCTTTGTGATTTGTATTTACTTCAATAACTTTTATAACACTTGAGCAATTAGTATAGCATGTGAGAGAATTTAATTCCAAAACAACAGCTTTTATTCACAAAGGGTCAAAGCTGAAAAATATTGTTGCTTTTGTTTTCAAAGAATACAACTAAACATTCCTTTCGAGGAGAATAAGAAAAATCTCTTTTCGGCACTGTCAAGTAAAAACATTGTATTTGGAATCTTTTTCTAAAGTGCTGTGGTATACCGATTCTAAAACAGTGAAGAAATTGCTACTTATTGCTCATAACCGTGACGCCAAGACCGCAATAGGAAAAGTTGTTTGAAAAGTTTTGCGATATTGGATTTCTTTTTTTTAAATCGTTCCAACAAAAAGTTTACAGACTTTAAATCCCCTATTTGAAAATTGAATTACAAGTTTGCACTGCTGTAATGTTTAGTCAATAGAGCACCTATAATTTTAAACTAGCAGTGAGATATAGCAGGTATATTGTTTAGGTACAGATTCTCAATATTAGATACAATTTCTCTTTATGACAGTTGAGTAGTTATTACGTGTATCTTGCCTTTGTAACTCTAAATTTAATTTAATTAGCCATTGAAACAGAATAATTCATCATATTACCACCACTAGCACTGCTCGCGACTCCGTTTGCAAGAGAGTTTTCATAAAAACTTAAACACCCTCTAAACAGTATTTTGAGGGTAGTTTAAAAAAAAAAACGAATAATGCCATGCATTATTATTTTTCTAAGTTAGAATTTGTGCCAAGTTTCTAGTTTATTAACCTCAGAAATGAACATTCTTTATAAAATCTTTAACACCTCCTAAATCGTCTTATAATAATCGTGTCGAGTGCTATTTATTTTTAAAACTGCTCAATTAAAAAAAAAAAAATTGTGCTTGACAACTTTTATATTTATTGAGTGACTAGTGACCTAAATAAATTCGTGCCAAGTTTCAAGTATACTGGATCACGGAATAAGACTTTGTATACAAACGAAATCCCTTTTTAGTAATCGCCTACGGCACAATAGGAAGCCTTGTGCAAAATTTCAAAATTAGTCTCAGTAGTTTTGGCTGTGCGTTGATATGTCAGTCAGTCAGTTTCTTCTTTTATCCATATCGAAAGTGTGTGTGTCTGTTTGCCCGTCTTTCACGGGAAAACGGAGGCACGAATTGACGTGATTTTTCAAGTAGATATCTCCAGTTGAAAAGATGGAGAGTGACATAGGCTACTTTTTGTCTCTTTCAAACCCCCGTTTCCCAAGGGAACCGTGTTACCCCGAATTTAATACTCGCTAAATTCTAGTATAATACAGATAACAATAGATTTCTTATACATAGTCTTCAATATCTACAAAGATTCAGTTCAACCATTATAACTTGACTAAGAAATTCAATAACTCAGATCGTGTTCTTGTTTGTTTATTCCTTGTTTTAATATCAATAACCCAGTTTTCCATTTCATCTTTTCAGGGATGTTCTTCAAGCGAACCAAGTGGAGATTCTCGGCGGCGAATCTTTAGTGCTCAAAGTTGTCTAACTACCATCAACTTGATAAACTTTTATAAAGTATTGAATCACAATTGTGGTCTACATTAACTTATTTATATACGCTGAAGATTGAACGAAGCAAGTTCTGACTACAAAACTAGGTTATACAGTTGTAACAACTTTATAAATGTTATCAAAATTTGCTATTGTGTAATAAAGAAGTATTTCGTCGAGTTGGAATTTTTATTCACCCTATTTAATCGAGATTGGTTTTGTTAACACTTCATACTTTTGAGAATAAAATAGAACGACTCAACTAAATTGATTTAACTTTGGTCTGGATGAACGAAACGAAATTCGAAAACTCTAATGGGTAATAAATTTGCATTTATTAATCAATTATGGAACTGCCGTGTTGGGTGAAGAATTTGTGTTAATTATATAATTGTTATGTATGTAATGCTTGAATATATTAGTGATATGTCGATCCCAATTTTCTCTTGAAGCTGGGAATTAATTTGAAATCTTAGAGGCACTTGAATAATAACTACATCTTATATGGACCCAAACTTCGCACGCAACGCATCTTGACCAAATTCTAACTTAGCACAAGAATATTTTGCCTTGTAATATTTCCACTGCTAGGACTCAAACCTCCTCTTTGGAAGAGAAATAATCATCAGAAGGCCGTGATCCTCCACGTCGTAGGGCCAGTGTGGTTTGATGCATTTCACATGACTTCAAAGTTTTTTGGTTCTAGGATATGACGGTTTCCTCACGATGTTTTATTTCACCATTTTTAGAGCAGAGGCAGATACCAGCTAGTTTTTAACGCGATCCATTTGACGACCTAAACTGAACCGTTAAAGATATGGAGCTGTATAGTTCCATACCTCTTTCTCGCTCACACGCTTGACATTTTAACGCATCATGGTAAGTCCCCTGATGCGGCAACGACGAGACCAGTACCCCCAGCCAAGTTGATAATCTGCAATTGTTAAAGCTAGTAGAAAACTGCAAATGTACGGAAATGACGTCATCTCAACGCTCAGTCACGTGATCAGAACATATAAGAACCGGGAGCGTGGCCAACTCGACGCGTTCGACGCAAAAGAATCAAAACGAAACGGTTGTAACTTGGCTAGGTGGGCAGGTCGTCGTCAATTATCTGCAATGTTGAAAACATTATCGATCTAAAGTACTTCGAATATGTTGTCGGTGAGTTCAGCGTTGTTCTAAAAACATTCAGTCTAATATGATCGAAGGATTTTTTTCAAAGCGGAAAATCATTATTACTTCTCTCACTCTCGGCGAAGCGGTGTTAGACTTCTACTGACTAAAACCACACCAAAGTTCCTTCTAGCGTTTTAGGTCACCGGGTTTCCCTTTCAGAAGTCAACCCATAGCCCTAGTAGAACCTTGCTAGGCCTATAAGGACCTGCTGACATCTCTTTGAGGTGTGCGTGGAAAATTGCGCGCCGTCGACGATTCGGGCTCGGTGCGGACAATTACCGGAAAACAAGCTACCTTTTCGTCGTCATCTGTAAACTCACGCCTAGGGTGGATGGTAGAAGGGTATGTTTTAAGCAATGTTAAAACTACTGATAATGTGACCATAAAAATTAAGTAACTGTGTAATTACTTCTTGAGTATTAAAAACTTGTAGAGAGGTTTTTGATGGTATTGTGAAAATAATGGCTTTAGGTTTATAAGCTTTTTATAGGAGAAGAACTCTGTAGTTTCTGTAGTTATACTTTCGTTTTTATTTTTGTGAAAAATGACTAAGTTGGTAAACGGCTTGGTAAGTAATGAAACCATAATGACGTAATTTTTTTTTTAAATATGCATGAACTCTAAGACATAGCAAATAAATATTTATTATATTTGCATATAGAAAAGCAGTATTTGGAATTATTTTGAATTTACAATATTATTTTTATTACTATAGGTGACGTGTTCAACGCATCGGCTGGAGCCAGTCGCTGGTTTCGAAAGCCTTGTACTCAAACTGCATTTAATGTAGATAAGAATAATAATTGATTGTATTAAGTTTATTTATATTTTCTATGCATAATAATTCGTTATATTTTTAAATATTTAATTTCGTAAAAAAAGCAAAATATAATATTAAGATTGTATTTATTGTTTTCTTTATTGAACCAAAGCTTCGTTTTATTATTTCAGATTCAATACGTTTAGCGGTAATGCTATGGGTGGCTATGGCTACTCTTTTCAATCTACCACTCATTACCGCACCACTTATCTCCTCGAGCGCCGATTGTACACGCCCGGAATTAACAAAGGATGTACTTCCAAAAATCTTTCTCTGACCTTATACGTAAGTAATCTATCTGCATCTTTCACTAATATTACAAAGAGGTAGGTAAAGTTTGTACTTATATATATATCTATCTTTATCGTTGCCAGTCGGTAACATCGAGAATAGTGACCAATAATACAAATTATTTGTTAGATCAACGAAACTACGTGGTATGATGAAAAACTAGCCAAATCCAAAGTGTTTCATGTTTATCTGCATTTGGTATCATTTATCTCAAATATCAGATATGATTTCATATAAAGACGGATGATAGGCGTTCACTTCACCCAGTAGCAGATGTTATGGTGTAAGTAACATTGTAACATCATCACTATTCTTTTGCCCGCTTCTAAATTTAATTTGTTTTGGTACTACATACATATGCTTCTAAAGTCGTTATTTCAGTATTCCTCTCTTGCAGACCATATCCGATGATATTTTTTATTATATTCACACAGTTCATCCTTTGCTTTTTTGGTATTTCCCTATTGTAATAGATCTTTCCGTACAAAATATATGCATAAACTATCGTTTTCCCTATAGGTGGAGATAAGTGAACGATCCTTTTCCATCGTCTATATTGATAGATCTTGTTACATACAAGAGCGTTGGTTGGTTATATTTACTTGGCATCTAACCTTTTTTAAAGGATATCGAGAATACAATATTTTACTTTTTTACCAACGTCCGCCTCACAAATTTATTTGTTACTATTTTTACATTCACAATCTCAATATGATGAAACTAACAACAACAAAAGGTCATGCGACTATAAATAATATATTAGAACTACATAATTATATCATTGGTATTTTTTGTAAAAAAATAATTATAGAAATAAATCCTGATACAGATGAACCTGACAGTATTGTATGCCAGCTCTTAACTTAATTAAGATTTGATGATACTAATATTTTCCTCAGATTTACTGTGTCTCAGCTCAGCATGATTTGTTATCTATTTTGTTAAAATGTCAAATAATGTGTTTGTTAAATTATTCGTTTTTATTGATTTTTTAGGCTAAGTAAGTAGGTTGTCTTTTTACCGTCTTTGAATTTTGCATTGGTAACAGTCCTATTCACCACTTTGATTTCGTATTTAACTGTACACTTCTTTTCTATTTTGCTTTATTTTCAAATGCCAATATTCATCATTATCATCATTTCAGCTGACAAACGTCCACAGTTGGACATAGGACTCCCCCAAGTGTCGCCACAATGCCAATATTATTTCGACAATAATCCGATTTTTACGTCGTTTATTTTCAGGGTCAACATGAAGAGCATCCTAGTCCTTCCATTGCTGTTTGCAGTAGCTCTAAGCTCTAATAACAAGGAAAAAGAACTTGATTGGTGGGAGACTACTATCTTCTACCAAATATACCCAAGGTCATTTAAGGATAGCGATGGTGATGGTATTGGAGATATAAATGGTAATGTATTTGAAAATATTATGAATAGTTCTATCCTTATGACAAATATACAACTTTTAAATTAATTAATTTAATACTAACCAAAAATTTTACCACAATTATATTTTTAAGAATCCCCCCCTCCCCCTAAAATTTCACTATAACCGTATTGTTTTTAGGGATTACACAAAATCTGGAATACTTGAAAGAGCTGGGTATTGGGGCCACATGGCTTTCTCCTATTTTCAAGTCACCCATGTACGATTTTGGTTATGATATCGCTGACTTCTATGCTATTCAAGAAGAATATGGAACTATGGAGGATTTTGAAAATCTTATGGCTAAAGCTAAAGAATTAGGTAAGTTTTTAAAGATTTAAAAAAATATTAATATGAAAACAAACGACACAATAATAACAAACAAACCACGTCATTTCTTATTCAAGTAGTAAGTTGCATTAATTAAACGATCCAGAACGAATATTCGTAAATAAAATAACCGCGTGTAAAGGACCCGTTTTATACCCGTTTTCCCTCTTAATACATTAAGAGGGTCCTTTTCCACTTGCTTATCCTCAACATTGGGTATGGTTTAAAAGCTTGTAGCTTCATCTAAAGCAATCCAACGAGATGTTGGATGAAGAGGAAATGCGAAACACGAGAGATAACGTCTGAAAATTCTGTTGGCATTCAGTTATTCCGTGATTTACTCGAATATTTCACAAATTTTGTTCCAGGAAATAGGTATTTTTTGAAATCCTTAAATTTTTTTCAGAAAAATGGTAGTCATTTAGAATCTTGATTATGTGCAAGACTTGTATTGATGTACTTTTTTATAATTTTTAATATACGAGTACATTATGGAGGGCCAAAATTCACGTAAAATAGCAGATTTTCAGAGCTCTTTACTAGGTTAGTTTTTCATAAATTTAAAATTTAAATTTATGAAAAACTTTTTATAAAAGCCAAGATATTTTGGATACACAGCAAAATATTATATTATTATTTATGTTATCTAATATCTACAAGATTGCTGTGTATCCAAAATATCTAGAGAAAGATGTGTAATAATATTACAATCACGTAAAAGGGGTTGTATAAAAATAGACCTCGAAAAGGACGCTCGCATTCGATGCTATAAATAACGAACTCTTTCCGAGAAAAATCAAAGTTGCCTAGGCGACGGTTAGATCAATATTTTTAACGAATAAAACCAAAATATACTCTACAGACAAAAGTAATTTGATTACTTTTTCTGAATATTGGTTAAATATTGGACATATAAACAAACAAAAAATACAAACAACACTGTTTACTGTTCTAGATATTAAAATAGTTCTGGATTTTGTACCAAATCACACGAGCAATGAAAGTATGTGGTTTGAAGAGGCATTGCGAGGACATGAGAAATATTACGATTACTTTATCTGGGAAGATGGAGTGGTGGACGAAAATGGGGTTATGCATCCACCTACTAATTGGGTAAGTTCTAGGAATATTTATTTTTGTATAAAAAAGATTTTTTTTTATTTTAAAACTAAATTAATTATACTTAAGAATGATTAATTCATAATATTGTTGTGGATTCTCATAGAGCAATTGATTGAATGTCATATGCAGATACTATTTGAAATAAAAATAAAAAACTGAAATGAACAAATCCTAAAAATTTTTTTTTGTTTGTAGTTTTTAAATTATTTTTTTTTAAATACATTTCTTAGGTTAGCGCCTTACGTAAGAGTGCCTGGGAGTACAGAGAAGAAGTTGGCAAATACTACCTTCACCAGTTCGTCATTGGTCAACCAGATCTTAACTACCGTAACCCAGATGTTGTTGAAGAAATGAAGAATGTTATTCGCTTCTGGTTGGAGAAAGGTGTCGCAGGTTTTAGGGTTGATGCTATTGCCTTTTTATTTGAAGTTGACAAGGCAGATTTTGGAGGAAAATATCCTGATGAGCCTTTGTCTGGAGAAACAGATGACCCTGAAAACTATTATTATCTTAACCACGTTTACACCAAAGACCTTGATGAAACTATAGAAATGGTATATCAATGGAGGGAACTCTTTGATGATTTTAAGGAAAAAGATGGTTTAAGTAGAGTCATGATGACTGAAGCATATACTACTCCTAAGATGGCGATGAAGTACTATGGTGATGGAAATCGCAAAGGAGCCCAAATGCCATTTAACTTTGCGCTGATTTCTGATGTAAATGGTGATTCAAGTGCTGCAGAAATCAAATACGCTCTCGATTCATTCTTAACATTCAAACCCATTGATGAACATGCTAACTGGGTGGTAAGGCTTTTGACTATGTTCCAAAAATTCATATAAAGATCTTCTAATATCCACCTAAATTACACGTCTTTATTTCTCAGGCTGGAAACCATGACGTCAGTCGTGTTGCTTCAAGATTTAGTCCAGAATTAGTTGATGGGATCAACATGATCACATTATTGATGCCTGGTATCGGTGTCACTTACATGGTAAGCACTAATTTGACTATTATTTTCTGAATTTATGTACGATTTCAGTAGCTAAGTTCTAAGTTTTAGCAATATTTGTATATTTTAGGGAGAAGAAATCGGTATGGTCGATGGTTATGTAAGCTGGGAAGATACCGTGGACCCTGGTGGCTGCAACACGGATGACCCTATCAACTACTGGATAACTTCTAGAGACCCTCAACGTACACCATTCCAATGGAGTGCTAATAAGAATGCAGGTGCGATTGCATTTTTTTATTTATAGCGACATAGCATCAAAACCACGACTGCAATATCAATGGTGTTTCCACCGATGAGACTAAAATGAACAAATGATCTTATTTTGAGTTTTTTGATTAACATATTAAGAACATTTTTATTTTGACAGGTTTCTCGGATGGTGACAAAACTTGGCTCCCAGTAGCAGCTGACTTTGAGAACCTAAATGTCGAAGTACAGAGAGAGGCAGAAAAATCTCATTTGAATATCTACAAGGCTTTAGTAACCCTGCGCAATAACAAAGTCTTCAGATATGGCAGATACGAGTCTGTTGCTTACAATGAAGGTGTCTTCGCTTTTAGAAGGTGTGATCCAAAATTTTGCTTGTGTTTGAGGTTGACAAAAATAATGATATTACTCATGTCACTATACTATTTTAATCATTTCTATCTTGACAGTTTGAACGTTAAAAAACTAACGTGAACAAAATAACAAACACTTGAGATCGATTCAATTTGTCTATTTTCATTCAAGATATACATAACATTATCAATATCTACGTGAATAGATCAATGTAAACAGTTTGTAGCTCTAAACTGAAAACTAGAGTTTCCAATGTCATGTGTCCGGTACGTACACATTGCTCACGTAATATTTACTAAACATCCAGGCTTGGTTCAAATGTTTGCTGTGTTCCTACAGGCAATTTGTTCTATTGCGGAAATAGGACCATCGCCCAGAAAATATTGGCATTACAATATTTAGTTCATATTATTAACATAAATTGGCCAACATAATACAGATCAACGCCTTATCAGTAGATGAATATATTCGTTATTTAATTCATGCGTTCCCATAAGGCGACCGGAACATTTAATCAATCAACTTTTTAGCTAACAAATATCTCCAAGAAAATTACATTATGTTGGGAAAAATATTTTAATCACTGTTGTAAATTGTTTTTTTTTATGCAATAACCAAGCATATAGTACATTTCCGATGGATACGGGACGCGTAGGATCGATCGTTGTGGTGACACTTGGGGGAGGCCTATGTCTAGCAGTGGACGTCTGTCGGCTGAAATGATGATGATGAAATATACATTTTATTTTCGAAGCAAGGTTAACAAGTAACAGTTATTAATTGGTGTCTTCAAACAACTAGAAGAAAAACCAAACATTCAGAATTATGACGATGAAGATTTCATCTTACTTAATTATAACTGAGTTTGTGACCATAATATATGGCTACACAATATAGTAAGCTATATATCAGTTAAGAATATAACTTTAGATCTAGAGGTCTTTGAACTAGTTAACTCACAATATTGCGTGACGATGAGGTTTTTATTGGAACCGCTTACTTGAATATCCGAAGGGATAGCCAGTGCTGGTCAATAATGAAATTGGTTCAATGGACTGCAGGACCGGTCGTTGTGGCGACACTTGGGAAAGCCTATGTCAGTTGAAATAATGATGATTGAATTTACTGTTAACGTATTTTAATAAAATTAAAAATACAAAATAACCGGTTTAAACAAACTACAAAGATCATTTAGCCTTTTAATTTTCGCACTCTTGGTCCTATTCGCTAGCAGAGGGAATGGGCCGCAATTTACTGTGCTGGTCCAGTACTGGTTGTTAAAAAAAATAGTGCATTGAGCCATTACAACCTACAACCTTCTTTCAGGTGGTACAACAAGACCGCCTACATCATCATTATCAACTTTAGACAAGAATCCTACACCATCGATCTCACCTACTTTGAGAACGTCAACAAGAAAGTTGAAGTCGTCATTGGCAGCATCCAGTCACCCAAAACATCCAGGTAAAAACTAATAGTATAACAGTAGTGCCTTTTTTAACGTATACTAGCTTTTGCCCGCACGGCTTCGCTCCCGCTCTACCCTACTATACCCTACTCTACCCTACTCTACCCTACTCTACCCTACTCTACCCTACTCTACCCACTCTACCCTACTCTACACTACTCTACTCTACTCTACCCTACTATACCCTACTCTACCCTACTCTACCCTACACTACTCTACACTACTCTACTCTACACTACTCTACACTACTCTACACTACTCTACTCTACACTACTCTACCCTATTCTACCCTACTCTACCCTACTCTACCCTACTCTACTCTACTCTACCCTACTATACCCTACCAAACTTCACATAAACCATTTACTAAATAGTCCGAACAAAGCCTAAAAATTTGGTTTGGATAGGTGAGCCCGTTCTTGAGTTATAAAATAACAACGAAAAGTGGCATTGATTTTTTTATATATATAAATGTGTATACCTAAAAAATCATCAAATGACTCTTTTTGCTTTAAGTAGAGCGAGAAAAGGTGTCAGACTATTACTGACTAAAAACCGACTGTGTTTTTTTATTTGACCATTGCTGTCCGAGGGCACAGTAACTTTTTCAAATAATCCCGCAGCCTCAGCAGTATGTACAACAGTCATAAGTTCCCAATTTTACATATCCTCACAGCAATAGGTCATATGGTCATGACGCTGTTATAATTACAGCCTACCTCAAGTTTAAGATAGACTTCAGACTTCTCAAATCATAGAAGTTAGTAGTTTGAGCAAGCCAGTTTGCTAAAGGTCACGTCATTACCTTTGAATTTTGAGCAAAACCGTAATACCAAAACTTTTTAAGTGGGTCTCTATGTTATATTTTCATCACTTCTTATCTCATCTACTTTTTTATCGTTTGGTTTAGTTTTGAATATAAATTATGTTGCAACATTATTTTAAACCATTTAAATCAGATTTATCATTGTTTGCATTTAAATTATCTGCTAAACTCCAACTGAAATAGAATTTACTTCTATCTCTAACAGTTTATCAGCAATTCGTATTTACCTCAATAATTTTGATATCACTTCAGCAACGATTACCTGAGCATGAGATAACTCAATAACTTCCAAACCAATTCACTTGATTCTCAACGGGTTAAAGGCGAAATTACAAGTAGCGTATTTTTAAGAAATACGTACAACGGTATTTATTTTTAAGGCTATGAAGTAAAAAAAAGAACGCGTTAATTTGATTTAAAACATTATTATTAATTGTTGCATTTGGATAAATATTTTAACCCTTCAGATACCGTCAATTAGAGACACAATAGTAGGACAATAGATGCGCGGCCACCGGTGGTCGCTTGGGGATTCATGAATTAAGCAATTAAGTATTTCAAAAAAATGTGAAATATCAATTTTAAGATAGTCACAACCAGGGAATCTTTATGTCGAGAGTGAATAGGGTTCTTCTAGGTAAGCGCGTTCCATCGTCGACCGCATCGTCGCTTCCATCAGGTGAGATAGCGGTCAAGCGCAAACCTATCAATAATAATAATAATAAGAGTCAAGAAATTAGTATGTCAGAATCGTCAGACTCAGGAAAGCCACAAAATTACCCCATTTATGACAGTTACGAAGTTGTCACGTATTCTCTGGTCGCTGTAATTCCTAATTGCATTAGATATTCAATCAAATTCAATGATGATCCAGTTTACTACTGTAAGCTAACTACATATTGACTACTATCTTTTGCCCGCGGCTTTGCCCGCGTACATAAAATATAGTCTATGTACTACAAAAAAACAATCTTAACATTTTTATAATATTAGTGTAGATTACTACACTGACTGATGATAACTATACCTTTATAGATTTCTTGTCAAACTTAACAATTGTAGAAGTAGATATGATACTCGTATATTCAATATTATTAGTTTCTTTATTACCATCTAGTTTAAGTTCTACTTGTATTAAAAGTAATAAGAAATTCAATAATTCAGCTTCTGTGTTTGTTTGTTTATTTCTTGTTTTAATCTCAATAACACAGTCGTATATTTGATCTTTTCAGGGATGTTCTTCAAGCGAACCAAGTGGAGATTCTCGGCGGCGAATCTTTAGTGCTCAAAGTTGTCTAACTATCATCTTAATAAACTATTGAAACGAAACTATGGCTTATAGTTACTTGTTTAAATATCTTGAAAATTGCACGAAGCAAGTTCTGACTGCAAAACTAGGTTATACAGCTCTGAAGTTTTTTATAAATGTTATCAAGTTTGCTATTGTATACTGAATAAAAGAATAACTCTCTTTTATTCAATTTATATTCATTCAAGAAGAAGAAGTCAAGACACAGTTATATTAGCATTTCTTACTTTTTAAAATGAAATAGAACGTGTGCAATTTTTTTTTAAGCTTTGTTTAGGGAATTACATAGATGTCTGTATGTCATTCCCTTATGAGAAATTTATTTGCATTTACACATTAATTATGGATTAATCGTGTAGGGCGAGGGATTAGTGTTAAATAGTTGCGACACGATTATGTATGTAACACTTGACTCTGATAGTGATATGTCATACATAATTATCTCTTGAAGTTATGAGTTAATTTGAACTCATAGAAGCTGTCTGCGCCATTCGCATTATTTTATCTATATTTGTTCTATCTGTACCTCATTATAAAAACATAAACACATACTTGCAACATTATATTACACTTCATTCAATAACTCATTCGAGAAGGATTTTCCATCCAAAACCATTCCTTCCTGTTCATTCCTTCTGGTGACACGTATCTTCGTGCGCCCGCGCTCCCTCCCAAACAAAACTCTAAAAAGTGAAAATATTGGTGCTGTGTGGTGAAATTCTCAAACTCTCTTCTCTCGCGAATCTTGGAGGAAATATCGCCTGAACCGGCGCGCTTTGGAGGCTGCTATCGAAGGAACCAACGCATCTTTTCATCCTCCGTAAGTCCTTTTTCCTTCCAAGTATTCTGGTCCTTCTCACCCAATAAAAAACGCATATCTACTACGCATCTACGCTACACTCATCACACACATCATATTTATCATTTTAAATCTATTTATTTGCATAAAAACGCTAAAAACGCACAATTACGCATCCGCCATTACTCGTCTACGTGATACACGAGACGCGCCCAATAGGGCACATTTCCCGCTCAATCTCTCATCAACGCTTAGTTGTTTTTATAAAAACGCATCATATTTTAATATAAACACCCATTATCTAAAGTATTATAATTATATTTTAGTCATATCACGCATATTTTCACATATATCTCAAAATATAACGCACACGAACAAGTCCATTTTTGTTCACGCACGCTCGCGTACATTCACTCATTTATCTATTTTATTACACGGTTAAAAACTCGAGTAGGTACTTCTCAACGCTTAAAATGACTTCCACGCGTAGTAAGGTTAGGGAATCTGATAAAGAATCCTATGCTTCGACCGAGGAAGATACTAAAGTTCTTCTATTTGAGTCTAAAAAAGAAAATTTATTTCAAATTGTGCAATCCATTTACGATCTCGGCCTACAAGTTTCCGTAAATAATTCATTAAAATCGCAATTTCTAGCTCGAATTAGCTCCCTTGAGCACATTAGAACAAACTTTATGGAAACTCTTGATGCTTATAATTTAGCATTATTAGAAAGTGGTTCGAAGACAAACCCGAATTACGCCTCACTATCCGCATTTGATGAAATCTATTGTGAAATAAAAGCAATAGAATCTAACATTCAGAAGTCACAAAATACGAGTAATGATAACACTAATAATAAATTCGAGTTTTTAAATCGTAAACTACCGCCTTTAAAACTTGCTTCATTTGATGGCACGCCCAGCAAATGGACAACTTTTCATGAAAACTTCAAAAGTCTTATTCATGATAATTCGCATCTTACTGACGCCGAAAAGGTTCAGTATTTAATTGGTTGTTTATCGGGCAAAGCATTAACTGTTTGCTCAGGTATCATACCTACCGCTAATAATTACCTACTCATTTGGAATGATTTAATAGAAAAATATCAAGATACGCGCGTACAAGCTTCCATGTATTTACATCAAATGATTCAATTTAAACCTTATCAATCTATTGATTCGTTTCTCGAGCAGTTTCATTCGGCACAAGCCGCTTTACGTCGCTTAGACATAAAAGATTTGTCAGATTTTATAATAACTGATATTGCACTCAGTAAGCTAGATAAAGAGGTCGTTAACCTTTTCGAACAATCGCATAGGCATATTACAATACCTACTTTCGATCATCTTTCGCTATTTCTAAAAGAACAAAGTAAAATAATAACGCTTCGTAATCACTCTAATCCCTCTAAAGTTCGTAATAATAATAACGAAAATAATAAATCCTCATTTAAACCTAGAAACAGTCAAGCCCTCGCGAGTACTACCCAGGACACCCCAGTGCGTTCCTGCAAGGTATGTGGATCCCCTGATTCACATCCACTTTATAGATGTTCTCGTTTTATGAATCAAAACGCAAAAGATAGATCAGATCTTGTAAACAAACATAGGTTTTGTCGTAATTGTTTAGGATTTCATGATATTAAAATGTGCAAGTCAACAAATACGTGTTCGATTTGCCACCGTAAACATCATTCGCTATTACATCTAAACAACTTTAACTTTTCCAACAATCGGGTAGTTGAACATAGCTCCGCTCCATTCGCACTTCGCGCACAACCGTCCGCGTCGGTTGAGAACGGCGCCGGCGCGCCCCGCGCGCCGGCCTCCGCGCCTCCACCGACTGCCTCTCCCGCGACACTCGACTCGCCACGCGTATCGACAGGTGATAACGTTGCGCGCGAAAATTCAAACGCTCCTTATTTATCAATGACTTCGGCTACCTCGTGCGTTGAAAATAATACAACTGTTTTGTTGCCTACCGCTTCCGTATACACTTATAATAATAATAAACCTTATACTCTCCGCGTTTTTCTTGATACAGGCTCAATGAGTCATTTTATTACAAAGGCTTGCTGTAAACGTTTAAACTTAGAAATTACTCCTGACAAATCTTCTATTTTCGGTATAAGTCACGCAAAAATACCCACGTATGGTACTACAACATTTAAAATATTTTCTCGCTTTGATCACCGCTGTTGTTATACAATTCACGCTCGGGTTTTAGATCGTATTACTGACGACTTGCCCAACGTATTCATAGATATCACAAATCTCACTCCATTGCGTAACTTACCTATGGCTGATGACGCGTTCCACGTTCCCGGTGAGATTGATTGCCTCCTCGGCAATGAACTTTTCCCGCTTTTGTTGGGAAGTGGAAAGGTAACTTTACCTGGCTCCTCGGTCGTCGCTGTGGAAACCACCCTTGGTTACATAGCCATGGGTCGGGCTGATTGTCAACCTCGCATAACTTCACGCTCTCGCCCCGCTCAAATAAATAAAAATAAAAGCGAGCAAACTTTTGTGTGCGCTACTAGCACGCTTAGCTTAGACACGCTAACGCAACGCTTTTGGGAGCTGGAAAGCGTCCCTAATAAGGTTCACATGAGTCCTGATGACCAGGCGTGTGAACAAATATTTAATTCAACTTACTCTCGCGATGAAACAGGTAGATACACAGTGCAGCTACCATTTAAGGCTCCGTGTACAGACTTAGGAAATTCGCACTCAACGGCGATGCGTCGCCTCATTAATTTAGAAAAAAAGTTAGATTCTGATCCCGAGATCAGAACTAATTACAACGCTACGCTTCAAGATTATCTTGACAAAGGTTATTTAGCCAAGGTCAAAGATCCCTCTCTCAATATCCCGCATTATTATATTCCGCACCGTGCTGTTTACCGCCCGGATAAACAGTCCAGTAAAACTCGCATCGTGCTTGACGCTAGCTGTAAAACTAGTTCAGGTAAATCGCTAAATGATCTCTTTTACGTAGGTCCGAATCTACAAAGTAACATTTTTGATTTATTAATTAATCTTCGCATGTTTTCCGTTGCTGTAGTTGCAGACATCGAAAAAATGTATTTTCAACTTAATCTTTCCGCTGATCATCACGCATTTCAACGCATTTTATACAGATTCGATAAAGATTCTGAGATTTCAACTTTTGAATTTAACCGCGTTTCTTTCGGTGTCTCAAGCTCGCCTTATTTAGCTATGAGGATAGTTCGCCAACTCGCATCTGATAGTCGGGATAATTACCCGCTCGCGGCTTACGAGGCTGAAAACCATATGTATATGGATGACTACATATGTTCGCTAGATGGCGTTGAAATAGCTGAGCTTACATATCAAGAAATGGTCGCCATGTTCAGGTCAGGCGGTTTCAACCTTGTAAAGTGGATCTCTAATAGTTCCGAACTCTTAAATAAAATTCCTTCAACTCATTTAAGTTCGCAAAATATTGAATTTGACGCGGACGCTAATAATAATACTAAAATTGTAGGTATGCAGTGGAATCCTGTAGAGGACTCTTTTCAATTTAAAATAAATAATAATTCTCTTAAATGTACGAAACGTACCGTTTTATCCGCAACCGCACGGCTGTTTGACCCCTTAGGTCTTATAGGTCCAGTTACCGCGTTCATGAAAGTTTTAGTTCAGGAATGCTGGAAGCATGACCTTGATTGGGACGACGTTGTACCAGCTTACATTGAAAATAAATTTAATCAATTTCACAAAGAACTTTCCTATCTCGAACAAATAAAATTCCCGCGACATGTAGGTATCACCTCGGTTTCTCATGTCACTCTCCTCGGGTTCGCAGACGCCAGTGAGCGCTGTTATGGTGCCGCTGTTTACATAAGGGTTAGTTCTAATGACGAAGATAACGGATCAGTCCTCTTACTTACTTCTAAATCACGCGTCGCTCCGCTTAAAAATACGCCCTTAGCTCGCCTCGAGTTATGTGCTGCTCTTCTCTTAGCAAATTTAATTAACTCAGTTGTAGAAGTTTTAAGTAAACGCTGTAAAATTAATAATATTTTTGCTTTTTCTGATTCAACAGTCACGCTCACCTGGATCCACTCGCCCTCGCATAGATTTCATACATTTGTCGCAAATCGCATTGTTGAAATTAATTCAAAATTACCTGCTAAACATTGGTTTCACATCGATGGAACTGAAAATCCCGCTGATGTAGTTTCTCGTCCCGTAACGCCTAAACAATTATTAGATTTAACTCTTTGGTTTAACGCTCCGCATTGGTTTTCATTCCCCTTAAATCAGTGGCCAATCAAGCCATTTAAGGTCAATTTAAATAAAAATAATTCGGAAGTAATGGAAACTAAAAATATCGCTCTCGCAGTTAAAATAACGCAAGAAGTTTCTCAACCTATTCAATCTTTAATTGACCGCATTTCTAAATATTCTATTTTACTACGTAGCCTGGTTTTAATATTACGTTTCTGCAAGATATTAACTTCGCATGGTTCCATCACCGTTTCTGATTTAGAAGCCGCGGAAATATACCTTATACGTTACGTACAAAGTAGATATTTCTCTGAAGAAATGAACGCTTTAAAATCAAATAAAAAATTAAATAAAAGTCTCGCTAAACTCAACCCCTTTCTGGATTCAAATAATATTCTCAGAGTAGGTGGAAGGTTAACTCATTCTCAACTTGATTATGGTCAAAAGCACCCCATTTTAATTCCAACTAAATCACGTTTTACCCAACTCGTAATTGACTTTTATCATGTAACTGATTTGCATACAGGTCCCGCTCTTTTATTATCTATCATTAGACAAAAATTCTGGATTTTATCCGCTCGTAATATTGTAAGACAACGCGTACATAGTTGTAACAAATGTTTTAAACTTAAACCTCAAAATACTTACCCTCCTATGGGTGATCTACCCGACTTTCGCGTTTCACAAGCGAAAGCGTTTGTTAATACCGCTGTGGACTATTGTGGCCCTTTCTATATTACTCATATCCGAAAACGCGGAATTAAAAGCCACAAAGCTTACATTTGTGTGTTCGTGTGTCTAACAACTAAGGCAGTACACTTAGAGTTAGTCTCTGACCTTAGTTCAGATTTATTTCTCGCCGCTTTTAAGCGTTTCATTTCTCGTAGAGGTCCTGTTGCTATGATTTATAGTGATGGAGGCACAAACTTTATTGGCGCAAAGCGCAAATTGAACGAAATTTACGCCCTAATTCAATCCAAATCTCATATAAATTACATAGGCGATCAACTAGCTGAAAATCGTATACGATTTAAACATAGCCCGCCATACGGTCCTCATTTTAATGGACTCAGCGAAGTTAATGTTCGTTGTGTCAAAACTCATCTTTTTAAAGTAATTGGTTCTCAAATATTAACCTACGAGGAGTTTAGTACCGTTCTTGTTCAAATTGAATGTCTTTTAAACAATCGACCTCTAAGCATTTTAAGCTCCGACCCGTCTGATATTAGTGCTTTAACGCCTAATCATTTTTTAAACGTAACTCCGCTTAAGTATTTACCTGCTGAAGATGTCACAGACATTTCAGACAATCGCTTATCGCGTTATCAACTTCTTAATAAAATAACTCATTCCTTCTGGCATCGTTGGAGCCAGGAGTACCTCACTTCCTTGCAACAGCGTGAGAAGTGGAACACACCGTCAAAGCCTATTGAAGTAGGTACGATTGTTGTTATCAAAGACAACAACGCTCACCCGCTTTGTTGGCCTTTAGGTGTCATAGATGCGACTTATCCTGGAAAGGATAATATAGTTAGGACTGTGAAGGTTAGATCTGCTTCCGGTTCCTACATACGCCCGGTAGTGCGGCTTTGTCCTCTACCCACTCAATAATTACTTTACAGTTGCGCTTAACTCTATTTTTAATTAAATTCTTTTTTTTTCTCAATTTAAGTTCTCATAAAATTGTAATTTAGAGGAAAACCTCTAGGCCGGGGGAATTGTCTGCGCCATTCGCATTATTTTATCTATATTTGTTCTATCTGTACCTCATTATAAAAACATAAACACATACTTGCAACATTATATTACACTTCATTCAATAACTCATTCGAGAAGGATTTTCCATCCAAAACCATTCCTTCCTGTTCATTCCTTCTGGTGACACGTATCTTCGTGCGCCCGCGCTCCCTCCCAAACAAAACTCTAAAAAGTGAAAATATTGGTGCTGTGTGGTGAAATTCTCAAACTCTCTTCTCTCGCGAATCTTGGAGGAAATATCGCCTGAACCGGCGCGCTTTGGAGGCTGCTATCGAAGGAACCAACGCATCTTTTCATCCTCCGTAAGTCCTTTTTCCTTCCAGAAGCATTTGAATATTAATAATTTAGTGTTGTGTTTGATTAGTTATACTATCAGCCTTTTCAATTTTGATACTAGTAATGTTGATGACTCTTCCTCGGGCACAGTATAACTAAGTTGATAGTATAACTATATAGATATATCTATATATAGGTATAACTATATATATATATATATATAGATAGTAGAACTAAGTTGATTTTCATGAATCAATCCATAACAACTTACGATGTCAAAATTTTGTCTTTTCCTTTATACTATATGGTACTTATAAAATATAAATTAGAAGATTATAATTTGAAAACAGTACTGTAGCGCAAATACCCTTAATTATTAATGAGATATTAGATAAATGTATCAAAAATAAAAATGGACCCAGAATTAAGCTTTGAACCACACATGTTTAATTATTATTATTTGAGGAACTGTCTATGTAATGATATAAGTTCGAGTTCTAAAATAGTTTCTTCTTTAAAATTATACGGCGGTATCTATAGGTTGAAACGTGGTGTCAGGAGATACACTCAAACAAATGTATAAACAAAAATATACAAAATATTTCTAGGGTACATCAATGTAAAAGAACCAACAGTCTACCTATTACGGTTCATGAGATATAGCTAACTGACAGACAAACAAACAGATAAGGTGGATTATCCATCGAGGACAGAACGATGAGAAAAATATGCGCTTAGATATGAAATTTCAGACACCAGTTCCATACATATAGAATACGAGATATTGAAGACAATGGACGTTTGGAAGGCTGCACAGAATTACCTAGTTTCAGTTCAAATCATCTGACATACATATAGAATTTACTGAACATTGCAACGCGGTAAAGATACAATATTGTTCGGTTGACCGCGGCCACCGCATTCGCTCACTGTACCGTACCTAACACGAATTGTAAGGGTGTGTCTGTGTACGTACGTGCAGACGTGAATATAAAACAACCTTGGTCCTCAAGTGTTTGTTAGCAAATGCGTCTTCTTGTTTGTGCATGAGATTACCATAAACATTGAGATTCGATTAGTTAAATTGAGGTACGTATTTTGTTTCTACATTTAGTGATAGAAATGCGCAATTGACTTTGTGGGTAGTTATTGGCATGTCATGGATCTGTTTACGAAAATGAAATTTCACGGAACAAGGAAAGTTCACGAATATATTGTGAACTTTCCTTGTGCTTACTTATTTATTAATTTTATTGGTCAACCAAGAATTGTATATTCTTTTTTTTAATGAAAATTATAGATTGATTTTTTTACATGCTAAAATCTAGGTTAGTATTACTATTGTTTATAGGTTAGCATCGTTTGCCCGGCAAAAGTAATAACTATATGCTACAAGTATCTGCTTAAATAAAAAAAACTAAGCACAAAAATATTCGGATTTAAAATTAAGATAGAAATTAAAATTGAAATCGATATAAAAATGGAAATTAAAATCAAAAGTAGAAATTTAAGTGTTCTATAAAAAGTTCCTCCTTAAAACTCCTTAATTGCGCTTTATATATTCACAATTAATATTCACCTATGCCAAAACTTTTCAAGGTTGCGTTCTGTTCCAAATAATTAAAGCTTTCTGTTTTAAACTTCTAAAACGCGTACAGAATGTGCGTACCTTTACTTGCATGTCCACAATGTCATACCGCAGTGCACGGCTGTTGCTCTAGACCACATAGGGTGAAGCAAAACCGAGCGCTCCCCGATGCCGTGCGATCGCCGGTGTATAGAGTACAATGTTTGTTTTATATCGAGAGGTTTGAGACCTAGTTTTTTGTCGACTCGGTTTCATTGGCTTCGAATTTTTGCTGACTGTAGGCTTTAATATTTATTATTTTGAGTTTAGAGATATCATTTTTTGGAACAACATTTTCTGTGAGTGGTTATGAGAGACTCGTTGCTAATATGGAATGATTAGATCAGATAGACAGTCGCAATGTTCTGTAAAGAGGTGACGCGAAAAAAGAAAGATTAGGTATACCTAAACGCTCTATTGACGTTTGATGATTGCATCATTAATTCGAATATTATACAAGCTTTTTTTTATAACTTTGAAAAGATTTTGAAAAAAAAAATCATACAGAATAGTGGTTAAATGTCCAACATCCAATAAATATATATTTTTAATTTATGATTACGTTATGAAGGGCCAAAGTACACGCAAAATAGCAGATTTTCAAAATTCTTTACTGGATTAGTTTTATACAATTAAAAAAATCATTTCAATAGAAACATAGATAATATCCACAAGATATTTAATTTGTGTTTTTAAAATATTATTTAGAAAAACTTGAGTAAAAAGATAAAAAGTCATCATAATCATAATCAGAGAAAAGATAGAATAAACGTCTTGTCAGTCATGCTTCACTTATTCGAAATAAATTATTTTTCTTTCTTTCTTTCTTTCTTATTCGTATAAATTAGAAATATAAAAGGGAAAAATTAAATTAAAATCAGTGCAAGGCTAAAAATATTTGCTTTTTTTATTGTGGGCGAAAATCATCCAATGACAACCCTCGCTTTTGACGAAGTGGGAGATAGTGTCAGACTCAGGTTGAATGCTCTTAACACACTAAACACAAACATCAATGGTACTCTAGCTCTTGAACTGGGATATCTTTTATCACAACAACCAAGCCTAAAGTAACAAATGTATCGCAGAAACTAAATTCACCTTGTAAATTAATTGGCAACGAACCGCAGTTCACAAAGGTCACCTACAAGTGTAACCAACCTTTTGATCCTTAATTAAACGACTAGAAGCCAATATAAAGGCTACCCTTTGCAAGCTGTTAGAGTATGCTTTTGTCTTGATAATTACTTAGAACCCTAGTTAGTTACGTAGCTGTTGTTTAATAGTATCTGTTTTACCTTTACTTTAAGCCTTGATAAATGTAATTTTAATATGGGTTACATACATTAGTAACATTTTCTGTAGTTGCGAAGTTTGCGTGGACGCTTACAAGGCCCTTAAAGTCACCCAAAGGGCAATGGAAAGTGTCACGCTTGTTTTCTTGCTGAGTTTTCTTACGTGATCGCATCAGGATGAAGATATTCTCAGAAGAAACAAGGTTCGCCAAACTTCAGTGGCAGTGAGCAGGGCACATTGCTCTTAGAAGAAATGGTCGATGGAGCCGTAAGGTTTCGGAGTGGCGACCGCACACTGGAGGACGCAGCATTGCAAGGCCTCCCAAAAGGTGGACCGATGACCTGGTGAGAGTCACAGGATCGTTCGTTGTGGCGACACTTTGGAGATGCTTTTGTCCAGCAGTGGACGTCTTTTGGCTAAAATGATGATGATGACGATAGTTTGCGTGTTTCATCACAAATCAACTGAGTTCATTTCATTAATAAAACAGTACATTATGAATACCTTTATCCAACATTATATCATCATATTATCACACTTTTTTTGTATGGTCTACTTATGGTAAAATGGATAACCCTACCACGGTGCAGTCTTTTTTAACCCAAACGTTAACTAGTATAAGATACTTTGTTGCATTAAGTCCGCCTATGTTAAATGACACGTTTATCTATTTAAACAACCAATCCTTACATTTATAAATGATAGCCCAACATTTAAAATTAAACAAATAAAACAAATGAAAATTAAAATAACAAAACTATTGTTTTTTTTTTATGTACAATAAAAGATCTAATTACATACCTAACATGCTTTAAGAAACAAACTAAAATACAAGAAGAAGACTTGTTCCATACAAAACATTTCCTATAACATGAACTATCAAAAACTTTACATCATATGTTACCAGAGTCAGTCAAAGTTCCGTGATGGGTGAAGTATTTGTTCTCGACAGTTCAAGAGCATAGCGTCCAAACTTGGCATGAATTCAGACAAAATGAAGGCAGTTTTTGGGAAGTTTATAGCGCATATGTTCTGACGTAGGGTTTTGAGCTATAGTAGATTTGTATAAAGATGGATAGGAATAAAATTTTACTGTAGTCGTTTTGGTTAAGCACGACACACGCGTTCATTGATCTACACATTAATGAAGTTCTTCATTTCAATAACGAGAATAAAGCATATTTAAACTGTCCTAAATGGCAATTGGTAATTATATAATCTTTAAAATTTTTTACAGTAAAAAATACATTATTATTCTTGTTCCTATAAAGATATGCATGTTTAGGAAAAAGCATAACCACTCCACTCATTAGGCAACCTTAAAAGAGGGAAAAAAAATTGGGGGCCCAATTACTGAGTATGCATCGACACATACTGCTTTTTTAACGAAGTATATTAATAATATTGTTTAGGCATAGGCATAGTCTTTAGATAGGTCTTAGTAACCAGTCCACCTAAACCTCCCATTATGTAAATTAATGTTTCAGTAGTCCAAAAAAGTAAAGATAAATCAAACTCAATCAACGGTTACGAAATAAATAAATCAACTCGCAACTTCTTATAAACTAAAAGTATCTTTAGCTGCAACTAAGACGAAGCACCACCTTATAAAATCAAGAATGTATCTTTATCGAGTCTCATAATCTAAAGATACTAAAGATTATTTTTATTAATGCCGTAGAATGCGCTCCATAACACGAGCTATGTCATCCAGATTGATAGACCACAAATATTTTATGACATTCTACCTCCTGGTATCATGTAATATCTAACGGCTTAATAAATCACTAATAGAATGTGCCTAAGAAAAAAATCTAGCAGACATAAGCCTGCATGCGAAAAAGGAAAAACATGTCAATTAACGCTAGATTTTTCGCGTGAAGCCCATATCGACACAGTGTGATAACATCTATACAAATTCCTTGCCAAACCTGACACTGTATCCGTAAATGGAAAATGAATAGTTGACTTGGTTTTATAAGAATATTAGGATGATGTTCCAGCTTTAGTTTTTTAATAATGGGATATGTTTACTTATTTGGAATGGAAGGAATAGAGTAAGGCACAGCAGTATAACAGGTTAGATATAATCATAATATAACTGTCACTACTCAGATTAAAGCCAGGATTCTCATAATGTGTGATCCATCCGTTGGATGGTTTATTAATTCTTAAAGTGTGTATTTCGGATCGGTTTATAACATCGCGGATTTCCAAATCCGCGTTCAATTATGACTTAAGAGCTGCGATAACTTTTACCACTATAATTCTCAGCTGTCGCCAAACTTTAATAATTTTGAAGCTCTGTCAGAAGATTTAAGTTTGGTAAGTTCTGAAGTTATTGTATTGCACTGTTAGGCCATAGAACATCTATTAAAGCTTCATTTCCGGGTTGTTCTCAATAAAAGCGGTACTGGCTCTCAGTTCAATTACCTCTAAATTATTGCGATCATGATTTGTCACACGTAAAGCATGCTCTTGAGGTTTTTAAACCATAAAAAAGAGAGCAAGAAAAAAAGCTGCTATACTTTCGCTGACATATAAGACATTCGTATATATTTTTTATTCATAATTTAAATTTGAGAGTAGTGTCGTCTGCATATATAATTATATCGAAAAAAAAAGTCATTATGTAGAGATGCTCATTTATATAAACTAGAAACAAGAACGATCCAAGAATTGAGCCCTGAGGCACGCTCATATTATCTAGATACCCTATGGGCGATGCACCGTTAGCTGCTAGTTTTTACTACCTGCTTGGTAATTATAAAACCTAAATCAGCTACTTGTCCACGAATTTACTAGAAGTATAATTTAAACATAAGAAAAATATGGCCAACACGATAGAATACTTACGGGAGGTCACAAAATGTGACAACAGTTATTCAATGAAAAATATTCATATTTATATTTGCCTGTTTTTGTTTAAGAACGATAATATAATAAGTTATTTAGAAATATTTAAAGCTTAGAAATATTTTTGATCCTATTAAACCCGTCTCATCACTTTATCGCGTATCTTCATCTATAGCTAAAGCCTTATTCACTAACGATGTTCATCCCATCCAATACATTATTTACCTTATAAAGCGAAGTTAGATGTGATTCAAAGGCGCGTTCCGAACTTTGCGAGAAAACGGTCTTGTGCGGATCATTTGCTCTAAAAGTAGCTGCGTGAAATGAGGTGTGAGACGTTACTTGCCGGTTGTTATCGTAGTTATAAATAAGGGGCATGTTTTTCTTTTGGTATTTTTGTGTTGAATTTTATGTGAAATGTAACACTTTTTTTTGTACGAAGTATATTTAATAAAGCTAGATATTTTAGATATTCATAGCGATGAATTAGTATGATATTTTTTTTATGATTGATATTATTTACTAGTACACCGTAGATTATCCTCTTTTTAAGTTCTTACAGTCTATCTCAAGTTTTTTGTTTATTATTGATAGGTTTGCGTTTGACCTCATCTCTTCTTTAGTATATAGTGATACGATGGCCATTTGTAAGTTTGTATAAAAATTTGACTAATTTTGCGTAAAGTAAAATTTAAAAAAATCTGAGTCTCGACTAAACTAAATTACCACAATAATATGAATGAAATAAATATAGCTAATGATACATGGAGGCGCCACCCACTGAGAAAAGAAAAGTGTTATAGTTGGTTACCTTTTTCTTGAGGTGGGAAATCAATAAATAACTTTTCCTGCTCTGTGTGGCGCGGGAGGGAGTATCAGATTTTTACTAACTAAAACCTATTTGTGTATCTTAACTTTTTTTTTATGTGTGTTCTCTCGGGCTCGGACCGGACGATTACTGGACAGCCGGACAGCGAGCCGTTGATTGCCCGTCGTCCGCAAGCCTTGTGTGTCTTTAAGTTTTCCTTTGCGTTCAATAATCAGGGTAGTCTTTTCTAATAATTCTACAGCCCTTTATTGATATAACCCTAAAATACTTGAAGATATTTATACTTTGTCAAATTCTGTCTCATTTTCACTTGTTCTATTTATTAGCTCTGTGTATACGGATATTGTAATAAAATTACTTACGCGTAAAGGAGTGATTTGAATTTCAAATTAGATTGTCTCGTAGAGTAATCTATATACATTTTCTTACTTTGGAAATTCCGAAACGTCTATGAAAATGAATACACTAAATAACACAGATAATTGTGTGAATATAACACAGATAATTGTGTTTTATTTTTACTAAAAAGTGTTAAAGTAACTAAAAACTAGTACTCCCAGATTTTCTCCAATTTTTCTTACCCGAACATTTCAAAAGAAAAAAAAAACAAAACGTAGGTACCAAACATTTTCATGTCAACATCAAGAAACAATCATTATGTTTTTTATTTTTATAGATTAAAAACCATACCACTACATAATGCAGAAGGTACAACAAGATGGCTGCCCTGACGCAACGCTCATTTGTCACAAACCCTTAAAAATTACCATAATTTCGTCCATTTGACATGGTTGGCATTCATAATACTGATGTAATCTTAACAAAAATAAAATGTGTTTTGTCCAGACTTTTTGGGATTCTTAGCAAGACAGGTGTAACTAATCTGTCGTAGAAAAATAAGGCTTTTGATTTTACGGATGGTACCGTAGTAGATGGGACGTATTTTAATTTCTTTGTGTCATTTAAATAGCTGTTACCGGCAATATGTACCTATAATAAGACATTCTTTATCTAATCTAATATATAAAATTTCCATGCCACAATGTTAGTTACTGTACTCCACCAAAACGGCTTCACCGATTTTTACCAAATTTTATATGCGTATTCAGTAGGTCTGAGAATCGGCTACTATCTATTTTCTATACCCCTAAGTGATAAGGGTTGTTCGCCCATAATTTTTTTATTTTTATTTTTGGACGAAATTTTTTCAATTAATCAATCAGTCATTTTATTTGCATAATATGGATTTACAAAGATGTTAGCGCAGGTACAGTTTCACCATATTCAGCTTGTTTTTGCATGCAAATGTATAATAAAAATGACAATTATGGTATTATGTCCATGTCATTAAAATAATAATAAAAATTGATTACAACAAATTAAAAGTCAAACTGTATAAATTCCAAATTATACAGTTTGATACAGTTACAGATATATACATATATGCACATGTTTGAGTTATTATTATTTAATTAATTATTTTAATTGCATTACATTTTGTCATTGAAATACTCCTTAACCGAATAATAAGCCTTATCTACAAGAAAAGCCTGAAGTTTATTTTTAAATTGGTGTAATATGACATACTACTGCTGATCACCTATGTCATATTACAATGCTTAGGATGAATATTTTATTATATTATTACATTTTATACGGTGCTACAACATACACAAAATGAGACAGTAATGACAAAACGAGAGACAGTAACAAGTTGTCTATTAAATATTATATAGAACTTTCGCTTTTGCTACTAAACCAGCTTAACTTTCACCGCCCACGTCGACAAAAATAATTAATTTTACCATTTAAGGTCACCGGTTAAATATTGCTCTTTTACTTTGAGAGTTGAAAGTCAGCAAAACAATCTATACACAATTTTTTGTATTGTTGAGAGGTTTGCGCTTGACCACTAACTTACCTGATGGTGAGATGGTGGTCAAACGCGAGCCTATCAATAATAATAATAAACAATAATAATACCAGTATCTACAGATAGGCTCACGTTTGATCACTCTCTCACATACTGATATTATTTTCTACACTAATAAAGAGGTAAAGTTTGCATTTTTGTTTGTAGTGGGTAATATTAATATTATTAAAAGTACTGGTCCGATCGCTAAAATTTTTTCACCTATAGAAAGCTGCTTTATTCCTGAGTAACCGGCTATATTTTATGTATGCGAGCAAAGCCGCGGGCAAAAGCTAGTTCATAATAAAATATATATATATATGAAAGAAAGAAATAAAAATAATTATTAATATATGATAGTGGTCAAGCGCATTCAATAATAAAGCACCCTTTTATTTATTGCTTGCTGGTATTTTCAAACACTAAAAGCTCCTTCGTGTTCACTTTTCCCGATTCACCCTGTTCTCCGTAATTTCTGGCGAAACCGGAACGTGAAAAATGATGTGGCGTGCAAACATAAATTAACAAAATCTTCCGCAGAGTTGGCTTGATGAATGTTTGTACATAATCTTAATGTGCAGTAACTTATTATGGTTAATTTATTTCGATTAGAAGGAACTTTCATGAGGATTTGTATGGATAAATGAATGGTCATTTTTGTATTGTAAAGACAAATGTTTGTGTGTATTTTACACTCAAACGGCTGAACGGATTTTAATGAAATTTTGCACACGGGCAGGCTATATCCTGGAATAGTAAATATGATTTTTTATCCCGGGAGTATGTTTTCCTAAGACAGTTTTCTGCTTTCACCCGGAGAAAGTTGTTAGCAGCCGCCAGTGCTTTTATGAGTTTACTAGTTTCTGACAGAAGATACCCCGCGCGTTAAAAAGTATCAATATGTTTTATTCCAGAACATTTGTAGTTAGTACTGTTTATATATACGCTATATCTTTCAATTTTGAATAACTAACTTCTTCAGGAACATATGACGACGACAGCCAAGGTTGTTGGTGGAGCCGCGCGCTCGAACCAATCTGTTACGGAAGGCTAGTGACACGGACATATTCTGTTGTTCTCTGAGTGAATTTACAATAAATGCCTTATTTGTAATTAGTTATAAACTAGTTTAATTCATGAATCCCCAAGCGACACCCGGTGGCCGCGCATCTATTGTCTTACTATTGTGTCTCTAATTGACGGTATCTGAAGGGTTAAGTAAATTTAATATATATAAATGTATATATAATTAGAAAAAAATACACAAATACTGTATCGCATTAGGTTACCCTGAAATGATAGTAGTAAGTTGGAAAATAATTAAATATTTCCGGTACAAAATGCATTCTGTATAGTTTTCCAGAACATGGACTACCCATTTAACAAATTCTATCCAAATCGACTCAGCTGTTCGAGCGTGGAGAAGTAAGAAACACACACTCCCACAAACACAGTCACAAACTTTTAATTCTATAATATTAGTGTGTTAAACCTTGTGTTACAAGCCTAAGCAACCTCTTGCGATAAAGAAATAAATACATTTTGCGAAAATAATAGAATAGAATCACAGATATGATATTTACAGAGAACAATGCCCCATAAACCGTAACACATCTGCCTCAAACGTCTCATTTAGGTACAAAACAACTTATCTAACTACCGTTCAAACTTAATATAAATATCCTACCGCCAAAGCTACCCGTAGATCGTAGTTAATTGAATGCGACACCTAACGTCTGCGCCGACGCACCGGCTTACCTAACGCTAATGACACATGCCGCTAAAGATCAAAGATTAACTTGGATGTTGTAATTGGTTAATTTGTTGGATGGTTTATGCCTAATCGATTTGTATCTCATAGAAGGTTAACACCACAGAAAAGATGAGAGAGGTTAGAAAGGACATACTTTTCTATTTGTACTACAACTCCCACCCTTTAACTCCCCTACAGGCAATAAACCAATACGAATGCGCATTACGCAACTAACAGACTGCACACATAGATCGCCGTCGAAGGCGCGCACTGTCCCCGCGCACCTCAAGGAGTTGTCAGCAGCAGGACGCCCTGCTGGGTCGTAGCCTACTGGGGCCAGGCTTGTCCAATAGGGAGCTTGTGCCGAGCTAGATATGAAGAGGCTAGAAGGAACGGGGTGGGTTTTTAGCCAGTAAGAGTCTGACACTATCTCCCGCTCCACCCAAGAGTGAGGGTTGTCATAAGATGATATTAGCTCACCGGAAAAAAAAAACACACATAGATCGCTAATAACTCCCGCAAATGTCAATTTCATACAAGTATTTACTTGTAATACGTGGAATACGCACGCGTGATGCATTGTGTTTTTGCATTTTGGTTTAATTCATGAATCCCCAAGCGACCACCGGTGGCCGCGCATCTATTGTCTTACTATTGTGTCTCTAATTGACGGTATCTGAAGGGTTAAAAAAAAACACCAGAAACACCTTAAGTCAAACCTCGTCTACAACAGAACAATTACAAAATTTAACATTTAGGTAACAATAAAATTAACTTTTTCGCAACAACAATCAGAGTTACTTTAAATTCACTGAAAAATTAACTCAACAACTTTTAGGCTGAAAACTTTAATTTCACCTGTAAAAAATAAAATAAAAGTTCTCACGTTTAACGTAATGAAGCAAAATTACACAAAACTCAAGCTAAACGAACGAGAGAGCACTTTAAAGAACAAAAGTCGCTTGTATTTTGTACTTTTATTTTAGAAATTATAAAGTATTACCTACTTTAATTCACTCCACGTAGTTTCCGCAAAACGAGGAATTAAGTATGAAATTGTGTAACCGTGATGAATTAAGTACTAAACTGTGTAACAACAGTCAACGAAAGAAAAACAGCGCGGTTCAGTGGTTCCAACAATCGACTTTAAAATAATGTTATCGTAAACGCGGCAGGTAGACGATCAAATTTGATTAAAGAGCTTAAAGTGCTTTTGCGCATAGCGGCAATCCCTACTAATATTATAAATGCGAAAGTAACTCTGTCTGTCTGTCTGTTACGCTTTCACGCAAAAACTACTGAACGGATTTAGATCAAATTTGGTAGGTAGGTAGAAGAGACACTGGAATAACACATAGGCTACCTATAATTCCACTGCTGAGCACGGGTCTCTGCCTGCGCGATATAAACTATAGTCCACGCGGGCGAAGCCGCGGGCGGAAAGCTAGTTACCTATATATTCTTCGGTATGTACTGGCCAGTTGAATATTTCATGAATTTCTAAGCAATCCTTAATAATTTTCTAGTAGTCCACACTACTAACGACAAATATTTTATCATGAAGATATTAACCACGATCCGGTGAACTTTATTCTTGACAGGATAATAGACGCTTGAGTAAAATAACATTAATTGTTATAATTAGCTAAGAATAAAGTGATTAATTTATTATAAGACATGATTGAATACGATTAAAAGAAGATATAAGACATGATTGAATACGATTGGATAAAGTGAGAAATGAGTATATTAGGGGAAGTTTGAAAGTGGCGCCAGTGACTGAAAAGTTGAAAGGAAATCGTTTGTCTTGGTATGGTCATGTAAAGAGGAGAGATGAAACGCATGTTGTTAAAAGAGTTATGAATTTACATGTGGATGGATGGAGAGGGAGAGGGAGGCCAAAGAAAAGATGGATGGATGGTGTGAGAAGTGATATGAATGAAAAGGGAGTTAGTGATAGCGTGACGAGTGACAGGACAGAATGGAAGAAAAAAACATGTTGCGCCGACCCCAAATAAAACGGGATAAGGGCAGGAAGATGATGATGATGATTGAATACGATTAAAATATATTATGTTTACTTATATATTTGTTTATTCCACCAGTCGTTTTCAGACCACGAAGGAAATGGCATTCGATGGCATTATCAAAGAAATTTATTCTATGTTTTTGTTTTTTTGTTTGTAGGAAGATCTCTGAAAGTGTTGGTCTGATTGTGAAAATATATATTTATTGAATAAATTGCTTCTAGGCAAGCGTTTTCTATCGTCGGCCACATCATCGCTTACCATCAGGTGAGATGGTGGTCAAATGTGAGCCTATACATTATATAAAAAAAAAAAATTGATAGAAAGCTACTTTATTCCTGAGTGACATAGGCTATATTTATGTATGCGTGCAAAGCTGTGGCCAAAAGCCAAAATACAGTCACAATGACCCAAAATCAACCACAATATAAAAAAAAGAAAACTGTGAGCCTGTGAGACAAATTTTACATAAATCTTTATGACTTTAAAGTGACTTCATGTCTTTATGGTTCCTATGTTTACCATGAAAATGATCCCATTCCCTAATATTTTAATTCAATGCCTAAATACCCATCTGTCACCTGCTTTATCTTATACGACGTCATTTTAAATTACATTCGTACTGCGAGCTGTTAGATACATGCTATTGCACTATTAAGAGGACCGGTTTTGAAATAATATGTTATGCTACCAAGCCAAACTGTTCAGTTGTTGTCTTTCGATTGAAATGGATGCTACTAATTAGAACCAACTGTTTTTTGACTCATAAGATTAGAATAGATATTCGGAGACCTTGTATTAGTTTTATTTTGTATAATTTTCTGTTTTCTTTTTTGTTTTATTTATGCTACACTCAACTACACTGTTTCTAATAAGCTTGACTGCGATCCCTCCTCATGATAAGCAGTGATGCAATCGTTGATGGTGTAAAACCGTGGCAATCTAATTGTTCCAGTCCTTGCCGATGTGAGTGAAGACGAGGCAAAACGCTTAGTTTGGATCATAGAGGTAATAGCAATGTAAGGGTGGAAACTCGGAGTACGTCGAGTTATCCGATGCTTTCTTTGAAACTAGTTTTTCCTGTGGCTACACTCTCCCGGCTTACTTTTATCTCCGTTTAAGCTACCTTTTGCACTCAACTATGACCTAATGTACTGTATGAATCATCGTCAACAGATCAGTCCCGTAAAAGCCTACTACAAAAAATATATTCCATCCAAGTATTCATTGATATCGGTGTCAACTTTTAGCAACTCATATTTTAAATTCTTACGTTTTTTTTTCAAACCTTTTAAAATGAACTGGTTCACAAAAGTAATTTTCGTACAAAAAAACCTTGAAACTTATAAGTACCGGTGCAATTCAATTCCCAAAACACCATTTGTCTTCCTAATGCCCAAGAGATATAATCTACATTCGTATAGCCTCGTAACATATACAATCAATATACTATTTGTGCCACTCACTACTATACTGTGTGCATTTTATGACGATATGCATGACAGGTCTTTTTGAAAACAGCTTTTTAAATGGATTGTTATAGTGAAACTTTTGACATTGCCGTAAAGTCATATAACTTATTGCCACAGTCAGTGTTTATAGTTTTATCTATAATATGTATGTATTTAGAAATATTTAAGTATGTTTATCACTGGTTTAGTACCCATAACACAAGCTTTGCATAGCTTGGGGCTAGACGGCGTTGTGTGATAGTTGTGGAATATTATATGTAGTTACTGGGGCCAAGGATTTGTCTTTGAAACGAAGTTTCGGCCCCGGTACGAAAGGCAACGAAGGAACAGGTGCTTTTAGTCAGTAAAAGTCTGACACTAACTCCAGCTCCACCCAAGAGCGGGGTATATCATTGAATGATTTTCCCACCTAAAAAAAGTGTTTATAGTTATATTAGGAATTTTCTAGGCACCAATTACCTACTAGGTTGCCGTGTCAGCCGCGTTCTTGTTTGTTTCTGAAAACACGTCTAATTAAGGTACCAAGAAACTAGAGTAAATAAAAACTACAGCCTTTAAGCTTGACATAAAAGAATGAACAAATCGAAAGTTAAATTTAAAATATTCAACAGCCCTAAATCCTGACATGTGTCAAAAAAGTCATCGTAAAATGGAAGTAGTATAACTGCCAACATTTCATCGTTTCAAAACATTTAATATTTAACTTTCACGCCTCTAATATCCGTTTATCTTTGATGCAATGTCATTAATCGCTGACAACTGGTTCTACGTGGTATTTATAACATGATTTAGTTATGTGATTGAATCGTTTTGAAATTACTCTCAATTTTAGACTGGATTGATGGTAAGGGCTTTTTAAAAATCGTAGGCATATTTAGAGAAGGTTAATGACGATGACGATGATGATGATGATTTTACTTCAATATGACTTATTAGTAAACTGTTTATTTATTTGGCACACTAGCGACTTATTTACAAAGTTTTGTATTACAATTACAAAGGCATCCTGCATAAGCGCGCAATGAGGATGGCTTCACAAAAGTAGAAAAGAAGAAGAGGAAGAAGCCTACTTGTCAGAACCAGTGCGGTACCGCGCTGGCAGGACCCAACATGCTGCTGCGTCCAGCAGTGCCTACGACGCAGCTGTATGTTTCGAGGCTACATCACACCACGAAGGCTGAGGAGATCGTGGAGTATGTTCGAGTCAAGACGAACTGGACTTTGAGAGTTGAGCAGTTGGAGCCGCGCCATAACACTAATTTCAAGTCGTTTGTGGTGCGGTGCATCATTTGGAGACCTTCCTCAAAGGAGAGTTTTAGCCGAAAGAAGTTGTGTATCGACGATTTCGTGGAAGGATACCGACCTCGCAGCGGAACGCGACGCCGTCACTTCGTGTGCAATCGTTTAATTAATAAGTAGATTTTATTTATATGTATCAGTTTATTATTTTTAAGATTATTTTATGTATAGTGTATATGGGCCATAGTAGCCGGAAATAAAGTTTTTTTTTAATTTATTTTTTTTATTATAAAAAGTCACTTATAGGTATGAACAGCATTTAAGGTTCAATAGTGTAAAACATTACAATCTAAAAATTAAAGTTAAAACGTAATATACTAACTACGAATAAGTTACAATAATATTATCATATTATTATAAAATTAAAATATTGTTAAATTACATAAAATGAAATGAAATTTGAGAGTTGAAAATAAATTGACGTCGAACTAGGCGACTGTAGAACAGATTGCAAAAACACTAGTTGCTTTATACAGGTGAAATTGTGTGGGTTCAATCAACTCAAACTAAGTCGGATTAACTTAGTTTCGATTCCAAGCTTTAGGTTAGTTAGAAGGATTAACAAGAATATATCTTTTTGCAGTGGGTTTTTGACACTTATTTTAACACGTATTTTTTTATTGCAATCGTTTGACAAGTAGCTAAAATGTAAAATTTCCAAACATTTGCAAAGTCTTTTAAAGTTTCAAATATATGAAGGAATATGTATTGAAATAGAAACAATGAGGATGCCATAGCACGACGACGTAGCTCATACACACATACTTTAAATTCCGTTAACGATTTTTCTTTATTCATATAATTATTTTGTGACCACATAATTATCACACACACGTTCATATAATTATGATGATTTTAATTTTAAATTATTATATTAACATATACTCAATATTTGCACGCCATTGAATGTGGCAAACATGTTAGTACCCCTAGCCAAGTTGCTAATCTGCAATAGTTAACGCTAATAGAAAGCTTTAAATGTACGGGGACGACGTCGTCTCAACGCTCAGTCACGTGGTCAGAATAAAAGAATTGGCGGCAAGGTCAACTCGAAGCTTTCGACGCAAGCGAAACGGTTGTAACTTGGCTAGGGGGGCTGGACCGTTTCTTTTTTTTGTCATCCTGCATGCACGTTTTTTATTTATTCCTGTATGTGTACCTACACATGTTTCAGCAAGTAAATATCTTATTTAATTCAATGGCAGAAGTAATTGTCGACGCTTCGGCGGCAGCCGACACTTGACACACACGACGGCTGCCGTTGATCCTCAAAGTTGTAATGAAGACGGCCGCCGTCGACGCGTTAATGGCTTGTAATTACCTCTACCTTTGGCAACATGCTGCTGATGTGTATATAAGTCCTTACATTGCAACTTCGTCCACATACAGTTTTGTATGTGAGCTATGAGCAGGCGTACAACAATATAATGACGTGTGTGTGCCTAAAGGCTACCTTTATACACATACAAGCTAGGATATACCTGACAGGTTTATCTGCACAGGTATACTGGTCAACCTGACAGATTATTTAAGCTTGTATGGAAACCTCCATAGTTTTACAACATACACGCTCAGATTTGCCCTAGCGTGTATGATGGGCATAAAAAACTACGCGATTGTGGACAGTAGGCCTACGTTGTTGTTTAGAGTTTTATTTTTATCATATTAAAATCCTTTTCACGCAACCACAAATCTTTTACATTCACTATCCTCGATTCTAATGCCCTAAATGGAAGCTCAGTAACATCCAGCATTCCAATTTCGAAACTCAATATCCGTTAATCTTTTGGCGACCATTAAACGTTAACCGGACTATTTTAAGTGTCGGGTAATATGGACCAATTGCACTGGATCTAATAAGAGACGTAATTTTACAGGGTAATGGTCCAATTGACCGAGAGGTTGGGCCTTATGTTTATGTAAGTATTTGCTTTTGAAGACTCCCGTGATGATGAGGGTCCTCGACACGGTCCCTGATGTGTACCCTTATGGTAAAGAAGGTACTGCGTGAGAGTACTAAAATTATAAAAGTGTAAACTTGGAAATAAAGATTTATTTTTATTACATGAGTCTCAAAAACTCAAAACGAAAGTGCTCACGTGACTTTTAGTAAAGCTTAACATTCTATTACATTTTAGACTATTTACAGGAAAGCGCGACGTAAAAGAGGGTACATTTTCCTAATATCCAATGGAGTATCAGTACAAAAGGCTTGAAAGGCGATTCCAGAAACATCACAAAATCGGAAAAAAAGATTCAAAAGAAACGACCGCCAAGAAATATGTCACCAACTGCATCAAAACCAGTTTTTGTCTTTATCTAGGTCTTTTGATATGTAAAATTTAATAACTTATACTTATTTAAGACAATATACCAAGCTTTTTTAATAATTTTTCCATCTAAAAGTAAGACTTCTTCAATGATTGCGTATCACTTAGCATTTAAATACGTAGAACTAGGCAACTCACTTTTGATGTCATCCGTAGATTAAAGTAATATAACGAATATAGCCCCATTTCATTAGAAAGAACAAATTGTTTCCTTTTAGCAAAATAACAATACACTCAAACAATTTCATTTATTTCTAGAAAACGAACAACCCAAACAAAATTAGAACCACTCCAACCTAAACCATGGAATAGACACAAAATGTATAAAATATAATACAATTCCTTTTCGCAACACATAGAAAAACGGGACAATTAAAAAGCAATACGGCTAAGTAAGAAAGTAATATGCCCTGATGGAATCGCCAATCTACTAATGCATTTACCGACAGCTAGCCGACCAGGATGACGTAAAACGTTTTATAAATGACCCTTTTCTCTAATAAGGCCCGTCCGTCTAATAAGGTCCACACGGGTGTGTTTCGACATGTATAGCCTAACTATTTTTTGTAGGAAAAATACTGGATAAACAAAACACAGCGGTATATATTGCAGGATTGTTAGATACTCTAATTGGACGGTTTACGCAGAAAGTTGTATTATATGAGGCACTGTTTCGTTTAGTGTACTCACTCAACAAATGTGAGTATATTTTTGGAAAGTACGAGTAATACATTTTTGTTTTATGCATAGGCTGCATTTGACTACTATCTCACCAGCTCTCCCAGCAAAGTTATAATCGTGTGTCTATTCTATGTTCTTGTGTCAAACGGCTCAAGTTGGCCACGCCTCTGATTCTCCCCACGATTCTCACGTAACTGAGCGTTGAAATGACGTCAGAAACAAAAGAATCCAAGGCGCGGCCAACTCGTGGCGTTTGACACGAGAGTAGAGTAGAAACGGTTGTAACTTGACTTGGAGGGGCTGACGGTAAGCGATGGTCTGACCGCTTGCTTAGAAGTAAAATATTCACTCTTGATGTGAATTGAAAAGGTATACTTTGTGAAAAATATCAATACATGGTATAGTAGTTCTTTTTTAATGCGGTGAGGAACCATAAAATAACACCTCCCACTCTGCATGGAACGATAAAAAGCATCAGATTTATACTGTCTAACCCCCGCCTATGTTCTTTCAATTGTCTTTTGCGTTCCAGGACCACGGGTTCCAGTTTCAGAAGTCAACCCATGGTCCCAGTAGACTCTGACCCTTCTGGGTCCAGGTTTCAAACGATGTACAAATTCGCACTGCTCTTACCTGAATCCTAACTAAATAAGCTAGATAAATGAGCAATATATCTATACTATCTAGATGCTTTAATTGTATAGAAAAACGTTACTTATATATATATATCTCAGAGCAGGTAAAACTCGGTGCGTCAGTATTTATATTAATCCTCTTCGAATCGCCGTTTAATCCAGTCAGCTTACCTGTATGTTGTGTGTCACATGCCTGTGTCATCACACCGTGTGTGACTACATTTTTCTTTTTTGTTAAAGCCCTAGGATTATTCTGTGAGGTATTAATTTGTCGAAATATTTGGGTTTTAAATGTCGGACGAATTTATTTTTGAATAAAATATTCCGTAAAATATGACTGTTTTATATGTTGCAAAGATTAAGATAGATGACTGATAAAGTGCAAAGTTTGTGCACCTGCCTCGATAGATTAATAAAATTATGAAAAAAGAAAATAAATTGTTACAGTGATTTATTTATGTGAGTAAGATAGAAAATATTGTCAATGATGCCGAAATAATCTGTAGTGACAACCGTGTACCGGAAGACGCAGCATTGGAAGGCGTCTCACAAAGATGATCAACGGCCTAGTGGGGGTCGCAGGAATCAGATGATTAAAAATGATAATGAGAAAATAAGAAAATACAAAAGATTTTCATCGCGTGCATTATGAAAATCTTTAGGAGAAAACAACCCACGAACTGTGAATAAGTGTGAGTGACTACTGAGATTGCATTGCTAGTAAAGAAGCATTGAAGACAGAGAGAGTGAGTAGAGAAAGAATAAGAGATATCATTGCCAGTGATAAGACTGCCATTGTACCCAAATTTCAAGTTTTTGCAAAATTGTTACTATTTTGGTGGTAAATAAAATTTATACTATTCTACTTATCTCTTTAGCAACCAAAGAAGACTAATAACTTTAAACTTTCTATGGAACGGTGAAAGGTGAAGACATGACTTATCCAGTTAGACGAGATGCATCTACCGACAGAGCTTATACAAGTATCTCCAAGGAGCTTTCACACTACGCAAATCTATGCTAAAAATAATTACAAATGCGAGATTGGCGATCCTATAGAACCTTGTCGTTAACACGTATGTCAAAACTCTGGGTGGTCTCTACGTTGAGAGTGTTCACTGATCCGTGATTTGACAAACGCCGCCAGGAGTTGTAAATAAAAAAAATGTGTGAAATAATGTTTTTAGTGATTTCATATTTCTTAACGTGAGTAAAAAATAAATATGAAATAACTTTTAAAATAACTAATTAAACTTAAATTATTGAACTTTGAAATAAAATGTCCACATGTGTTAAAAAGAAAGTGTAGTCTGATACGGACATTGATCGCTATTTATTTTTAAAAATTGTACGTATACAGTGAGAATATATATTTACAGATCAAATCTACGTTTTCCGAAGTTCTACCGTAAACGTAGTTTTTTGTTTTAGGTAGAACGTCGTAAAACCAACAGAATAAAAGTATTATGACGGAGTTTTATAGATGAAGTTCCTAGACACTCGAAGGGTGAAAGAGTTTTTAATTACTAGCAACCGATTAAATCCAAATATACTTTTACAAACGCACATACGAAACTTATCACAAAAACAAACACTAAAAATACAGATCGATTCATACATAAACATTCATCTAGCTATAACGAGCTACGTAGCAGTCAAACTAGTTTTCAATGGGCGTTAAAACTCACGCATCGACGATCAAAAGTGTATCGGGTTTCGTAAATAGAGCAGTATTGCTTATTATAATGAGTTCAAAATGTTTTCCGTTTATGGCAGTTAACATTTGAGTAACGAACTGGCTTGGGAGGTCAAATTCATTCACTGGTTATGAAAATCATTTTTTTTTTTCTTTTTTCTTTCTTTCATTTTACTTTTGTATTTTAATTTTCTTCTTTATTTTATCTTTTTTATTTGCTAGCGTCTACAAGCGACTTCATCCGCGTGAATGTGGAAAATATTCCACGGGAACACTCACGATATTCTCACGATAAAACGCTCTATGATGTCTCATAGCGCTTTTAGAAGATTGTCTTCTAGTGTATGAAACTTACAAATTCGTTCAGTCGTTTCAACATTATATCCTCCGATTAATAAAAACTTTTCGTATGGCGTCTAAATAATTGCAGTTATGAAGCTTCTTTTTTTTTAAATTAGACTTAAATAGGCTCGTGTTTTACCAATATCTCACTGATGTTAAAGATAATGTAGACGACGAAGGAGCAAGCTTGCCTAAAAGTACACAAGCTCTGCTTAGCTTAGGACTAGATGAAGTTGTGTGATAGTTGTAGAATATTATTATTAATAAGTAACCTATTCACTCTTAACTTAAAGACTTCTTATTCAATCCAAAGTAACGACAAAATAAAATTGTAGACATCGTCAAAGGTATGTTCGTTTTCGACTTAATGCTCAGGAACATTCTAACATCTAGATACAAACCCATACTGACAATCATAAACAGAGAAGGTGTTAACGCAACTTCAGCAGATCTATACTTATAATAAATCTGTAGAGAGGTCAATTCTGTACATGAAATATATTTCCAAAATAACTATCAGGGGGTTATTAGTGATCGATAATGATGCCAAAAATGCAAACAGTAAAATTTTTGTCTGTCTGTCTGTCTGTCTGTCTGTCTGTCTGTCTGTCTGTCTGTCTGTCTGTCTGTCTGTCTGTCTGTCTGTATGTTCTTTATAGAAACAAAAACTACTCGATGGATTTTAACGAAACTTGGTACAATCATTCTTCATACTCCTGGGCAGGTTATAGTATACTTTTCATCACGCTACGATCAATAGGAGCAGAGCAGTGAAGGGAAATGTTGGGGAAACGGGAGAAATTACTCCATTTTTTAAGAATAATAAGTTGGTCGTGGTTACGTCACCCGCTGTGGAGTTCACTAAGGGGCGCTGCACATGGCTAAGATACTATAATATTTGGGTAAATAATATGTAGTTTCCGTTTTCTAAACATTTCGTAATAGCGTTGGTGTCGAGTTATATCACGCTATGGGAACACTTGGGAATAAAGAAAGGAGCGCGTTTTCCTATAGCCCATTTATTAATTACATCGAACAAGGAGACATTGGCACCATGTCTAAGGTGTTTGCACACTGTCACGCGCGTAAGTGGAAGGGAGAGATCTGGAACGTCTCGAATCGTCTCGCGGATTACGTTGTTTCCAGTCCCCGGGCTCTTAGAGTTCGACATCAGACGTTTCAGATCTTTGATTTTGACGACCCCGTTGTCGCTGGCATAAGCAACAGGATCCGCGTACGAAGTCGCTGGCAGAAGCTAGTAAGTCATAAATCTCAAACGAGCTTTACCTTTCTCTCAATCGTCACCCACTAAAACTCAATATCGCATCGTACAGAAATTATTTTGGCACAATTTTCTCATTAAAACGCTTATCAAAATACATTTCATGCAAAAATAACCTCTATACTGACGTGTACGTACGTTTTGTATTGCGCAGAGAGCTGACGTCTATTTATAAGAGTCAATTGTGTTCGATATTATGACAGCCGATGTCAAACGCTAGAGGGGGTGTGAACTGTGTACCGCGTACAAATATCCGCATGTCTACAGGTATGAGTTCTAATATTGTTGTTGTTCAAATGAATGTCATCGTTGTAATATGAACCCGAATTTCATAATTTGATAATTCTTTCTGTGCTATCATCATCTCCGTATTATTTTCCTAACTAGGGCGTGTCAGTCTTTTACTGACTAAAACTTTCTTCTTTGCCTTGCATTCTTGGACCCTGGGTTTTCCTTTCGGAAACCAACATATGTCCTCAGTAGGCTTAGGGCCTCTGGGCTTCTACGATTTTTCTGACATGTCTTTGAAGCACGCTTGGAACACTACACGCCATCGATGATTCGACGGCGCGCTGCCCATTGCTCGTCATTCACAAGTCTTCCCAATTGGCTTGGGGTTGGCTTTTCATTATTATGTTCTTGGTACCGAAAAGTAATGAAATTATGAATAGTCTACTTTACTTGAAATCTGAAAGGAGATATCTGTACCGACTATATTAATTTCAGTCATGCAAAATACAACATGAATAACATTACTAGTCAAACAGCTACTACTGCTGCTACAGATACTTCGCTTTAACAAACACACAAATTATAAACGGGAACTAACACGAATATGAGTTTAAACGAACTCACTTCAAATTAATTGGTCAAAGCGAGTCCAACTAGCTTTTTAAAGCAAATAAATGCATCCTGTGAAGCGAAACTGGATAAAAGTTTGGAAATTTCGTTGGTAAACGGAACGTTCAAAACAAACAGGGGAATAGTGCAAACGTTCAAATTGTCAATCTAGCGCGGTCTGCACCGACCTAAAATCAAGCGGAAAATGTCAACAAGAGGTCACGTGCTGCCTCAAACAACGGTTTGCGGTGTACTGGGGTCCAATGAGGATGGATTTAGTCTTATATAAATGGTTGATGTAAGAGAGGATGATGATTAGGTTCATTAGTTTGATTGAGTGTTTGGAGAGTGCAAAAAGTGAAAACTATTGACAAAAATCTTGGACACAAAGCAAGATAACTTTTGATCGCTGTTAAACTTAAAATAATCACTCAGCTTCATTCTTTCTACTGAATGGCAATCGGTTTGCAGTGTACTGGGGTCAAATGAGGATGGATTTAGTCATATAAATGGTTGATGTAAGAGAGGATGATTTTTAGGTTCATTAATTGATTGGGTGTTTGGAGAGGGTAAAGAGTAGACTTAATAGTAAGCTATTGACATAGATCTTGGACACAAAGCAAGATAACTTTGGTCATTTTTAAACTTAAAATAGTCACTAGTCATCATTGTTTCTATTGAAAGGATATTTGAAACTTCAAAATACCTTAAAAATGTTTAGGAATTTTACATCTGTTTTTTTTTTCGTTATTATCAAATGATTTATTCATAAAGTAATATAATATATCTTGGTAAGTTAAAAAAATATGTGTCAAAAACGCGACTTCAAAAACGATTAAAAATTTCGAAATCAGCCACTAGAAAGCAGTCTGATGCAGATGACGGCGTCGAATCGATCACTACCTCGGTTTAGGTTTAAGGATTTTTTAAAATACTTTCAACTTTTTTTAAAATAAATTGTAGTAGGTGTAGCACACCACTGATTAAATTCTTGCCGGAAACAGTTCCGTTCAAACAAAACATACCCCTTTAATAACTAAATAGGTAGATGTAATTAATTCAATCTTGTCCATCTTAAACCTTGTCTAGATCAGTAAAGGAGCCAGCCCCAACAACTTTCCTTTGATTACGTTCATTCATTTAATTAAGCTCGTTAAGAAATATAATTATCTAGAAAAGCGTTGGTAGTGAAGGCATCCATAATATTTAATTATGAAAAAGTATTTTGGCTGTTATTACAGATGTTGGGCTTCATTCTTACCATGGCTCGTTTCCAATCATACGTCATTTTGTATTAAAGGGTATAGTCTCATGAACATCTGGCCTGAGTTAAATGCTCACAAACTCGTCCTGCCGTCTGCGCCCGCAAAGAGCCCCGCAGACCTTTAAAACCATTTTCTTTGCGAAATATTGTTTGATTTACATATGCTATATATACATTTTTTGTGTAAACATATTTCTTTTGAAAGGAGTAGAAAAAACAAGCGAAAAAATATCATGTTGTTATTTTTTTTCTTGGCTTTAAGTGTATGAATCTATAATAATTTTTTTTTCAATTCTATTAACCCAGCTGTTACCGAGGAGTAAGCTTCAGAAAGTCACTGTTTTATCGTACTAAATGGGATATACCTTCACGCTCGTATTTGCAGTTTTGTCAAAACGGGGAAACGGATCTTGTGTGGTGGTACTAAGATTTTTTTGTTGTAACTTGTCAAAAGATAGCGTGAGCTGTCATGTATAAATGACGTAAACACCTACAGTGCGTTTCACTTAAGAAGTTCCTTTGCCGTAATGTTGGCAATACGGAAAAACAGTGTTGCAATATTTTTATCAATTAAATTACTTAATATTAGGGAGATTAACTGATACTTCGTTACTTTTAACAATTGTTTTTTTTTTACTATTTTTGAATAAAGTATAGAACGCTGGGCTTCATTTCGATTGTCCTGCAATTCTTTCAAATACCAAAAACTTCACGCAACAATATCGTACCCCTCTATTAACAACTTCCTTTTAGACCAGTTGTTTTTAAATAAAATCCCATTCCCCTCATAATTCTCCAAAAAGTGTTGCAAATACCGTTAAAATCGATTTCGATTCACATTTCAGGAAAAAAATTTGGTAGAGCAAGCAACTCTTTCCTTTTTCCCTTCTTTTTTGTGAAGACAGACAGGGGAGCCAACATTACGCCGATGGAACTTCTTAAGTGAAACGCACTGTAAAGTGTCAGTCGTTTACCTACTTACTTTTTTAATATAATGTTAAAGGAAATTCAAATGTTGCCTATTGAATAAAATGGACTGCTCACCGCACTACGCCGCAAATGCGAATCTTTAAAATCTTACGCATATCATTTGCAACGAAAGCTCTTAGTTTAATAGTCTATAGAAAAATAAAGGGTAACATTTTCACGGTCGATCATCCACCAGATGGACAGATCTCATTGAATCATCTTCACCATGAATAGAGAGAGCAGGAAAAGTTTTGCAAAAGCCGCAACCAACTTACCAGACGATTCATAACAACAACTAATCGGCTCGGTGTATACGACTTAAGAGAATAGGTTATTGGGCACGGGAACTGGATAAGAGGTATTGTTTTTCTCATTAGTTAGTTAGTTAGCCCATTTATGTCCCACTGCTGGGCGAAGGCCTCCCTCTCCCTTTTCCACACACGTCTGTCTTCGGCCATTGCGGGCCAGTCCCTCCGGTACTTATCAAGCTCATCTCTCCACCTTCGCCTTGGTCTGCCGCGATGTCGCCTTGCATTCAATGGGACCCAATAAGTGGCTCTTTTAGCCCACCGCTCATCCGACATGCGGCAAACATGTCCGGCCCAATCCCACTTTAGAGTGGCAGCTTTTCGGGTAACATCTTTGAACTTAGCTCAGTTAGCAGTTCTGTGTTCTCTCATTTAAAAAATCATAATATATACTGTATATATTTATATATGTATTCGTGTATTATTAAACATTATTACTTTATTTCTCATAATTCATTTTGTTGGTTAATTTTGCTTGCAGTACACCGCAGACTACCCTATTTTTTAGTTTAAGTTCTTATATTCTATCCTAAGGTTGTCTGGAAGATATCGCTGTCAGCGATAAGACCGCCATTGTACCCATAGATTTAAGTTTCTGTGACATTGTTACTATTTTGGTGTACAATAAAATTTATTCTATTCTATTCCATTCTATTCTATTCTAAAAAAAAAAAAATGCTAGACTAAGATTACTTCTGTTTAATGGATGTTTTTACTAATATTTAAACTCGCATGCCAAACACACCACGACCACATACAACTAACTGTAGACCATACAAATAGTTGTTCTGTGCAGGAATCAAATCTACAATATGCAATGCAGCAGCCAATTGCTCAACTATTGCACCAACCGTGCTATCTTTATATACTAAGTCAGTGACTTATTTTTCTAGATCACCATCTCTATTACAAGTTAAAGCAAAACGATCTCATTTCAGCTTTCTACCCCTATAGATATTAAATTGAGTTCCGTAAATAATTAACCAGTTGTTTTGTTCTAAATAAGTCACTCCGATAAAGTTCTTAAAAGCAATCTTAAGAGTAACTTGCAGGAGTTTATTCAATTAGAAGTTGTTTGTACAGTAAGGTCTTAAAGAATTTCTATCAAACTTTAAATGAAAAAGACTGATATTTAATATAACTGTTATATTTTATAACGTAAATATTAGTTTATATATTCAATAGCCAATATTAGTAGAACTGAAAGTCTATGTTAATCATAATTATAATATATCTGATTAAACAACCGGAGTAACAAAAGTAAATGGGCTGTCTGGCACTAGGGGCAATTTTTTTTTGGGGGGGGTTTGCCAAAATAGCTATGCTTGGTAACCTGCTTGCCCACCTAGGCGATAGCAGTGTGATTGTTGCAATGCACAGAGAATGCTGTTGCCCATTCTCTGATGTGTCCCTTAGTCTCTTCTTATGACACCTACAGGGAGAGGTGCTATTTTTTAAGTCCGGAATATCATACAGAACAAAGCGATAAGGGTCGCGGGAATCCGTTTTATGCGAGATGCACAGGACCGGTCGTTTTTGAGACACTCAGGTGACGGTTTTGTCCAACTGTGGACGTTTTCCCGTTGTAATCATAGCATAGCATAGCATAGTTCTGCCCCTGATGGTTAAAAAGACGTATCTAACAAAAACGAAAACGGATAAAAAATGTTTTAATGAATGAAACGGAAAATCGGGCCTTTTTTCCTTGTATTAAAACCGCACTGGAGAATGTTAGCAAAATATTAAAAATACAGGCAGATGCGCCATTATGTCTTGATTCCGGCAATGTACGAGTATATAATATAAATCAACTCTGGAAAAAATTTTAGATGCGTGGAACTCAGCCCTCATCTCTAGGAAGAGAATGGGCCAAAATCCACCACGCGGGCATTGTAATCATGATGACGTTAAAAAAAAGTTTTAGTAAAAAAATATAAATGAAAAACAAACCTGAATCAAACTAAATTGGTAGTCAACCAACCAGTCGAACACTTGACAGCAGTAACCGCATTGACAAAAAAGAATTCAATAGATGTCATACGCCAATCATTTGCACAAACCTATATACTCCTCAGCGAATTTGGTTAAATATGCACATAAATGTTTATGTGCTGTGGGATGGTGTGCACAATAGAGTACAAACAGTTTTGTCTGTTGTAGACAGAACCATTTTGTCTTGCCAAAAGAGTTCCGTTGCGAGCGTGCGCCAACATTGTTATCATAGATCGATAGTTTGTCTAAAAAAAATCTTGGCTCAGGTTTGAGCACTACCTAAGTATAGTCATCAGCAAGGATGTAATAAGTATAACATTTCGGATCTAGATACCGATATACGTATAATATTATAGTAGTTTTGGAAACGGTATTGATATTGATATCGATATTTTGCAATATACGCTAGCTTTGAATAGTTTGAATTACGGATATTAGAATTTAAAAATTATTTATTTATTTTATCATAATGGTAGCTTACAGTTTACAATATAAGATATAACAGCAGATTAAATCAGGACGAGACATGTACAAGCCTCTCAAAATACAAATAGCTGATTTGGTTTAATAACCTAATCTAGATTATACATATATAATTTATTTGATAGGGCATAACCAACAAAAATGTATCGTAACCTGTCATTTAGATTTTACCTTTATTCAAAACTAGAGAGCTACGACTACAAGTCACTGCAAATGAGTAAAACTGCAAGTTTCTAAACGATGTGTCTACAGCGTGTGTGCCAAATAAAATGTTTTACTTTTTCTCCTTCTTTCGTTTTTCGTTTTTTCTTTCTTTCTTTGTTACTGTTAAATTATCCGAAATTTTTATATCAGTTTCAGTTACGGATTCGGATATCCGATAGGTTTATTTACTATTATGGACCTTCATAGCATCTTTGTTCTTCAGTACCTAGTTTATATAATATTAGTACTAAATATCACTTCTTAACATACAATGTGTTGTTGCATTATGTTTGACATCATTTAGTAGCATTCAGCCATTGTTGTTTGTGACACGTGATATTCGTCAAGTATTAGCTTTGTGCTTTATTCTTTATAACTGGCTTGACCAGTGTAGCCTTGCATCCAAGTAGATGGTATTATGACTAGAAACATAATCAGTAAAACTTGAATCACGATTTGTTTACTATCACCAAACGTAACTTTCTTCAAGGGAAAGCTTAGCATACATAGTATAGCATATCAGCCCTTTAATATTTCACTGCTGAGAGTCAGGCCTCTAGAAGAAGGAATGGATCCATCCCATGGGCCCAGTGTGAGTTGATGGTTGTCACATATCTTCGATTGTTTTGTTCTTTGACATACCAGTTTCCTTACGTTGTTTTTTTCGCCGTATACAAGTTATTACATTTAAATTATTAGTAAGAACAAATGACTGGCAAAACAGTATACCTATTCTTTAATCTACCACAAGAATACTAGTTTTACCAAACCAACAGACAAAATCAATAAACCAATTTGTTCAAGTGTCGCTTAGTAAATTATTATTTCATATTACCTAAATAATTATACATGTCTATGTTTTATAAATATTAATGAGTCATTAATTACTTTATTAATATTCGATACAAATTGAAATTTTCATATGCTGCAATTGATGGATTATGTTCGCTGTATTGATCACATTGTTATTGGAAACGAGTTTCAATTTGAGTACTTTGCACCAGTGAATGTGTAATAGAAACTAACGTATCCTTGGTTTTAATTACAACATATACTTATCTATAGTTGTATCAGTAGAAACCAATTCATTACTTTTCTTTCTCTCTTTTCAATCGCTCCGCTATAAATAGAATAAAATATTGCTGTGTTTCACATGTGTTTTAATGGTTTTCTACATTATAAAAAATAATAAAGACCATACAAAATGTTAGTATAGCAGTTAATTTTTATTTATTTATTTTATCTTTAAGTTCAACCCTATCAAAAATATCAATAACTTCAATCAAAACAGTTTCATCAGCAAAATTATTTCCACGATCGGCATGTTGTGTAACCTTTAAAAACTAATTGAGCGAATGCAGTAAATTATCCAATTTAAACGACTCCGCTGCAATTAACGCGTTTTGTCCGACTTCATCTGTGTATTGTGAACGAGATTTATGGAATATTTCTATAATTGTTCCATTGTGACCTTTTGATTCAACAAATAATTAAGCAGCATACCTACTAAATTAAAGAAAAGTGAATTTAATTTTGATGTAGAATTAATGATCTTTGATTTTGGAACTTGGTGGGTGATACTTACTTTAAAAGCTTTCAAACGTTTATTTGGGCTATGTAAGATTCATTAGTAAGAGTAAAAGTATGATCATATTCTAGTATGTTTATTAAAAAAGTGGTCTTTATCCAAACAAACACATATGTGACTACAAAATCCAAGAAAAATAGAAGACACGATTGAATTGTGGTAGTAGTAGAATCACATGATCACCGTATAATGAAATGTTCAGAGAGATAAAGATCATGGCATCGCAATATTGGAGACAATTAGTTCATTGTATCATCTAGTCTGAACATGTCTGAACGTAATTGTTGTCCAAATTAAATTTGAAGTTAATTAATCAAGCAATCAAATTGGATTTGATCATAATCATAATGCGATTTCGATAATACTCACACATTACCAAACCTTAGATCACAATATCACAAGGTTCAATAAATCAGTTTGTACTTCAGTCTGTGTTCTGAAGATTAGGTTAAATACACATGCAGCAGATATTTAGTCTATCTGGGTTAAAAATAAGTGTTCTAAAAACTGAGTAGTCTATAAATTAAATTAAATGTTTGATCTAGTAGTAGATGCACAATTATTAAGTTCGGTAATAATTTCCTTTCTCTAACCTACTATTGCAGATGAATTTAAATACTCTTAAAAACTTTTATCTAATCCTTTGGAATTGTGATCTTTCACATTATGAATCAAGCTCTTAACCTTTAAATAAGAACATGACAGTAGATGTAAGACATGCATTCACGTCAAAACACTGCATTGTCTGCCATCAAGTGAAGGCAGGCCCACTACTCTATATGGCTGCTTGATTCAAATTGACGCAATTACGCCTTTGATAGTTCATACATACGTAACATCAAGCTTACGATCAACAACAGGTTATTTGTAGATACAATTAGTGTCAAAGCTCGATTTGAAATTGCTTGATATAGATTTGATATTCGATATTGATAAATACTGTATTCAAAGCATCGCCTAATCAGAACAAATCACAGCATTGACATTTGGCAGCCCTAATAATTGATTGGGGTTTCTGAACAAAGTTGTGTAAAATTTTAGCAGAATCTGCTGCGAAATTTAGTTATTCAACCGACATCTTTGAGCCTGGCTAGCTTAGATAAGCTTGAAACGGTCTGCGAGCGATATTTTTATGCGTAATAACTTGTGTGTAGTAATGTCAAAGACTTGACAGCGTAGCATATCTACGCCCAACATGGATTTATAAGCACTTGTTGTTAGCTCCGTACTTATCTCCTTTGTCGTCATTTATAAATTTGTTACGCATGATTTCAATATTCTTAAAAAAAACCATTTGATTTGAGCTAAATAAAACGGGTATACGTTTGAAATTACTCTATCGCAATGGATCAATAAAAGTGAGTTTATTCACGCTACAGTTTACCCTCCAGCGGTTTGCGTCGCCTAACCTAATTGTGTTTGACACACGATTAACAAACTTTGGATCCGTTTAATTTACTATTAAGTTTGCATATTCTATCATATTGGTTATATTGTCAATTACTTCGGCTTGTTGTGGAATAGTATTAATTTAAGCAGTCTTATATGCTGATTTACTAAAAAGCAACGGCTTATTTTCCATCTCATGTGCGTCATTGTTGTCATGTACGAAATAAAGGTTTCTGATGTCATGTTTATCTGCCTTACTTTCGGAGAGTACAGCCATTGTTTGCATGTAACCAAACAGCTATGTTTCATACGTCAAACATAAAAATAAAGAATCCACAATTCGCTTCGTGTTCGGTGTTACGATCTAAACAAAACTTTCCATAGTTTCCGCCCATAAAGCGTCCTAACACTGACTTCATATTATTATCAGCTACGAGCTGGTAAAACAAAACTACAAACACATTCGATTAGTGATACATCACAGTTATCCGATAACGTGCTATCGCTTAGTTATCACTTACATATCTTCATGACGTCATCGAGGTAAACGCGTAGTCGAAACGGGAGATAGAACGCCAGATTTTGATAATCACTGACGATTTGAGGGCGACGGTCGGCCGAGTTTGAACTAACGCATATATAAATATATAGACGGAACACATAATTATTTCTCGATTACCAGTTACACATCATTGCTCTCTGAAATGTTGCCGATAATTGTAAATTGTCGAAAGTTGAAATGGAGCTCCATAATTTTGCACTCAAAGTTTTCATTAAAAATGTTTGAAGAGTGATAAGTTTATCGCTATTTCTAGCATACAGTTAGAAATAGCACTATCGACTACCAATTATAAAATGTCAAATGACTTCCTCTAGAGAACGTGCAGCTTCCGTCCATACTGACAACGAAATTATTAGCCTTTGAGACTGTTTTATTACAAGCTGGTCTAAAATATACCAATAACTACATGATAATTAATCCGTTTGCTTCAATTAAAGTCTCGAATACTCGTTTAGAAATTAAAGCCAGTTGTCTGGAATTTTGCTGATTACTACAGATCTGGGTTCAGATGTCATGTCGTGTTAAGACATGACAATCACGTTAAAATGCAAGACGAGTGAAAAAAAGGACGCAAGCCCATCCCTTTAACAGTTCAGTTTAAACTGTTAAATAGATCGCGTTAAGACTTCGTGGTAGGGCCTCTGTTCTGCCGTATAAAGCCAAAATGTACATCAACAAAATCAATCTTGTTTTTTCTCTATCAAAAGACCTTCGCTGCTTCCCGTCCCAAAGAGCTTAGAAGGATGATTACATTAATAAGTGGGCTACATCATAAGATTAAAGGCATTGTCATCGTCTAATCCTCTCTTACATCGTGTTCGTCGTCTTTGCTCGAAAGTAATCTAAACACACTTCATTTCCACGGCTTTTCTTTGAGAATTATTAGTAAATGAATTTCGGAACTCTAACTTTGTTTGTGATTATGCGTAACGAAAAAAGGTTCTGAGAAATAAATTTTGAGCACAATTATATTAAATTTATTGAACCAAGTCATCAAAAATATTTTAGAAAAATGTCTTAAAATTCACTAAATTCAGTTTTGGTAGTTTACAATTCATTGTAAACAAAAAAAAAATGAGGTCACTAGCCTATAAATCTATACTTATAATAAATCTGTAGAGAGGTCAATTCTGTACATGAAATATATTTCCAAAATAACTATCAGGGGGTGATTAGTGATCGATACTGATGCCAAAAATGCAAACAGTAAAATTTTTGTCTGTCTGTCTGTCTGTCTGTCTGTATGTTCTTTATAGAAACAAAAACTACTCGATGGATTTTAACGAAACTTGGTACAATCATTCTTCATACTCCTGGGCAGGTTATAGTATACTTTTCATCACGCTACGATCAATAGCAATAAGCTTCCGTCGCTTTTGCAGCCTTTATGGTTAAAGCTACACAGAAATCATGTATAACGGAAATGTTCTCCGATTACTGTACCAACCGCAAATAATAAGTTGGTCGTAGGTTACATCACCCGCTGTGGAGTTCACTAAGGGGCGCTGCACATGGCTAAGATACTATAATATTTGGGTAAATAATATGTAGTTTCCGTTTTCTAAACATTTCGTAAATGGCGTTGGTGTCGAGTTATATCACGCTATGGGAACACTTTTAGGGAATAAAGAAAGGAGCGCGTTTTCCTATAGCCCATTTATTAATTACATCGAACAAGGAGACATTGGCACCATGTCTAAGGTGTTTGCACACTGTCACGCGCGTAAATGGAAGGGAGAGATCTGGAACGTCTCGAATCGTCTCGCGCATCACGTTGTTTTCCAGTCCCCGGGCTCTTAGAGTTCGACATCAGGCGTTTCAGATCTTTGATTTTGACGACCCCGTTGTCGCTGGCATAAGCAATAGGATCCGCGTACGAAGTCGCTGGCAGAAGCTAGTGTTGAATATTTTTTTCAAGCTACTACAAAACTGCCGTCTACAAGTTATGATGCCGTTATCAGACCAAACCACTATTTTGAGTAACGTGCAAAAAAGCAGCTTTGAATTACATAGCAATCAAGAGGTGAATAACGGTGATATAATTATTTATATCGGAACTTAGTGATTGCTAAAACGTAAAAGTACTGCTTAAACAAATTAATAGGAAATTGGTTAATTATCTTGACTTCAAAAAAAACTAAAAAACAACACAGCGTTCAGGTTTTCATATTGTCGATTTGGACCAATTGTTCGACCATTTTAGTGTTGTATGTAGTGTATTAATTTGAGTAGGTATATGTTTGGGTTGTCCATAGACCCGTGTCTATGGTTGCCAAACAGTAAACATTACCTTGCAATTAGTCCGCCGAAAATAACTGTGAATCACTAGATTATTAGCGCCATTAAGAAAACTGCTGCAGTAAACAAAAACATTAAGGGATAAAGTGCATTTTGAAATAATTACAGTGAAGATAATCGTGGAAACAAAGCAGAATTCATCATCTTTATTCCAATATTTTTGAGGTTACAAGAAAAGTGAGTCATAGTGACAGTGACATTTCATTACACTCAAGTGACATCAAACGTCAACTTCTTACGTCAACAAGTGTTACCAGCATAAGAAAAAAAAAAAAGGCTAAAATGGAGGGACAATTTAAAATACTCTTTGATCAAATGAAAATAGAAATGGAAAAACAAACAAATACTTTATTCGAAAAAATGAACGAAAAATTGGAACCACTGATAGAAGACAACAAAATGCTGAAAAATAAAGTAGAAATGCTGGAAAAAAAAATCGAGTACTTAGAAAAAGAAAAAAAGAAAAGTAACATTTTACTTTTTGGCCTGGAAGAGAAAGAAAATAGTACATTTCAGCTGTTACAGCGAGTACAGGAAATTTTCAAGGAAAACATGAAAGTCAATTTGGAAGCAAACGATGTATCAAAGATTTACCGAATCGGTTTTAACAAAGAAAACAAAAGAAGACCTGTTCTTATTACTTTTGCAAACAGTTGGAAGAGGAGCGAGATACTAAAACTGAAGAAAAACCTAAAAGACGTTTACGTCACTGAAGATTTTCCTAAAGAAGTTTTAGAAAAAAGAAGAGAACTTAAAACGAAATTAATAGAAGAACGTGCGAAGGGAAACACCGCTTACATAAAGTACGATCAATTGGTAGTAATAGAAGGACACCAAAACAAAGAAAAAAGAAAAAGTGACCAATTAACTTCGCCGGAAAATCAAAATCAGGCCAAGAAGAAGCCAGGAGGCAGCAATACAGTCATAAAAGAGAACAGAAGAAATGCATTTGATTTGATGAGACCTAGATCGAACTCATCATCTAATACTCCAAATCAATCTAAGTAGCAACTAAATATTAGCAACCAGAGACAGGCCAACCCCAATCCGGCTGGTCCCCGTGGGGTTGCTAGACCAACACCCCCCCATAGAGTTATATCCTTACGCCAAAAAAGATACAATAAAATATACATTGCAACGCTAAACGTCAGAACGCTCATGACAGACTACAGACTAGAAGAATTGGAAGAAGCCATAAGACCCGTAAAATGGGATGTCATTGGCATTTGTGAGGTAAGAAGAAAAGGAGAAGAGATAAGAGAATACAATGAATATATTTTTTATTTCTATGGAGAAACACAAGGTTTATATGGCATGGGATTCCTAGTAAAAAAACATCTAAAAGATAAAATAATCAGCTTTCAAGGAATATCAGACAGGATAGCAGTGCTTAATATACAGTTATCAGAATCCAAAGAATCAATGTCAATTATACAAGTACATGCGCCCACTGAACAAGATACAAAATTAGCAAAAGACAAATTCTATAAAGACCTAACAGAGTTGTTGCAAAAGAAGAACAAAAATATAACCCTAATGGGAGACTTCAATGCAAAGGTGGGCAGCAAATCGAATAAGGACGAATTTGTTTTAGGCGATTACAGTACTGGTGACAGAAACGACAACGGACGTAGACTCATAGATTTCGCTTTCGAAAACAATCTCAAAATAATGAACAGTTTCTTCAAAAAAAGCAAATCAAAAAAATGGACATGGATGTCCCCAAACGGCAGAGATAAAAATGAAATTGATTTCATACTCACTCGAAAAAAACATATATTTAATGACGTCGACGTAGTGAATAAGATAAACTTCAACACTGATCATAGAATGGTGAGAGGAGTAATACAATGCCGAAATGAAAAATCAAGAAAGCATATTCTCCATAATAATATAACAAAAACAACGCCCATACCTCAAAATGTCTTAAAAGAGCTAGGAAACACATTAGAACAAATAGAAGGAACTAGAACACTGCAAGAAAAGTATAATCTTTTGGAAAAAGAGTTGATGAATTTAAACAAATCGAGATCTAAAAAAGAGAAGAAAAATAAGCTAGGAGAAGAAACGCTAAATCTGATGGAAGAAAGGAAAAAAATGTTAGACAATCGAAAAGACAACAAACAAAATATCTCAAGTATTAGCAAAAAAATACAAACATCAATAAGAAAACATAGGAAAGTAGAGAGGCTGGAAATACTAAGAGAACAAATAGAGAAGACAGGTGGAATCAAGAAAGGACTAAAACAACTAAGAGAATACACACAATGGATACCTAACATGAAAATGAAAAATAAAAAGAAATTAACGACAAAGAGACCATCAATAGTGAAAGTGGCGACAGAGTTTTATAAAAAATTATACACGAAAACGGATGAATCAATACAAACAGAAACAGGTAAAGTGGTCTACAAAGAGGAACCTGGTATATTAGAAGCAGAAGTCATAAACGCTATAAAGACACAAAAAAGTGGAAAATCACCTGGAGACGACAAAATCTCAAATGAAACACTAAGAGAATCTCTAACTGCGATATCCAAATGTGTGACGAACCTATTTAATGAAATTATGATCACAGAACAAATACCTATTCAATGGACAAAATCCACTATTGTCCTACTACATAAAAAAGGAGACAAAAATGAGATAAATAACTACAGACCAATATGTCTAATGCCTAATTTATACAAAGTTTTTTCAAAAATAATACTTGGGCGAATAACGAAGCAATTAGAAGAAAATCAACCAAGAGAACAAGCCGGATTTCGCGCCGACTATTCTACCATCGATCACATTCACGTCGTGAAGCAAATTATAGAAAAACTTAACGAATATGGGCAACTTTATTATATGGCATTCGTCGACTACAACAAGGCTTTCGATTCACTAAGTCATGATTATATCTGGGAAACACTAGAAAACCAAGGCGTAGAAAGAAAATATATACAAATTATAAAAGAAATATATAGAAATATCACAGCAACAGTTCAACTTGAACGGCAAGGCGAAGAATTCAGTGTTCAGAGAGGCGTCAGGCAAGGCGATCCACTTTCCCCAAAACTTTTTACAGCAGTATTAGAAAATATATTCAGACAACTGGACTGGGAACATTTTGGAGTTAACATTAACGGATCAAAATTGAATCACCTAAGGTTTGCTGACGACATAGTGATATTCGCAGAGAGGCCAGAGATATTACAAATTATGCTACAACAATTAGATTACGAAAGCAAGAAAGCAGGTCTATCTATGAATCCAATGAAGACTAAAATAATGACGAATGGATCAAGAGGAACTATCGAAATAGGACAAGAGGTTATCGAATATGTAGATGAATATATATATTTAGGACAACTAATATCAATAAAAGATCAACACTCAAAGGAAATAAATAGAAGAATAAGCAACACTTGGAAGCGGTACTGGTCACTAAAAGAAATTGTTAAAAACGAAACGATACCAATGTCTATCAAGAAGAAATTATATAACACATGTATCCTCCCATGTCTTACCTACGGATGTCAAACTTGGCCAGCTACGAGTAAAAACTGCAAAAGCCTCTTAGTTTGTCAACGCAGCATGGAACGAAGTATGCTTAACATAACACTACGGGATCGGTGGACAACATTAAAAATAAGGGAAAGAACAAAGGTGGCAGATGTACTACAGACAATAAGGAAACTTAAATGGAATTGGACTGGTCATATAATGAGGACGAACAGTGGAAAAAAATGGACGAAGGACGTAATGGAATGGTACCCTAGAAATGGAAAAAGACTGAAAGGACGTCAAATCAAAAGATGGGAGGATGATCTGCCGAATGGATGGAGGAGGATAGCTCGTGACAGAGATAAATGGAAGGAAATGGGGGAGGCCTATGTCAAAAGACAACCTGACTAAGTGGTTGCAAAAAAAAAAAAAAAAAAAAAAATTAGATTAAGAATTTTCATTTTATATAAGCTGTATAAACAAGAACTGTCAGTAGTCAGCGAATAAAGGCTTTTATTATTATTATTATTATTATGTTTGGGTTTGCATGTTTTTTTTTTTCGGTTCTCATTTGATTTTGCTCGAATTTTTGATACCACTCGTGTACAGTTTTCTCGTACCAATAATCACCATAAATATTTAGAGGTTGCACAACGCCAATAAGTACGTAATCAGTAAAGATTAAATTTTTAATATTGTTTAATAAATAATAAAAACCATCAAATGTTACGAAACGATACTTATGCTTAAAGACAACAGAAAATATGTCTTGTGGTGTTACAAAAATGCCATAGTTCATATCTATTTGCGTGCCTACGTAATGTAAATAAATAATCCAACGCAATCTTCTAGACAATTGTTTGTGCAATTGCTTACATTCCATTTAGTTCTCGCTATGAATAAAGCCTGACGGGTGAAACAAATAGAGAAAAGAAAGGCATTCCTACGCTTTCGTCTATTATGAAGTCTTGAAGTTACGGTCATACGTTATTTATTTCTCAATGATTAAAACATACAGGCGTTGAAAGAGAAATAAATTATTATTATTATATTTATTAACAAATAAGAATGCCAAGGTTGCGCGCTGCTCAGTTCTATGTATAAATATATACTCAAACATCTTGTTTGTGTTTTTTTTTTTATGTTTAATTAGTAGTAGGCCTGGGAATGGGTCGTAGACTATTTTTTACCATCCTTGTAAAAAAAATATCTTCGACACTCCATTTTTTTCTTTGATATTTAATTTATATGTTAGAATGTTTGCCGAATCAGCTAGTAGTTTTATAACTGATTCAGCAAACTAGCTCTTGCCCGTGGCTTCGCCCACGTACAAAAAATATAACATAAGTCAATTAGGAATAAATCAGCTTTCTATCGGTGAAAAAAGTTTAGCAATCCGACTCTTTCAGAGATTACATCTTACAAACAAAAATGTATAGATAAAGTGTAAGTAGCTGTTTTACGAAGTGTATTTTTTTATTATGTTTTAATGTCTCGAAATAAAACATAAAAGACAACAAGAAAGCTTGAAAATCAACTTTAACCATTTCTATGTACAGTTTATAAATGGAGCCGATATAAAGATACTAAATACATAGAATATTTATGTGGAACAGGATAGACATAAAATAAGATTTAAAAGCACAACAAGAAACCTAGAATCATGTTAAAGGAATAAAAGATAATGGTAAACCTATTTACAAAGTTCACGATCGTAATCACAAAGCTATGCTCTTGGAAGGTTAGTCTAGGTTTAAGAAAAGGGAGAGATAATCCTTTATGATGTTAAAGCAGATCATAAAAAGAAACTGGCCACGACTAACAGTCAGAGAGATTGTGGCTGTATAATACACGTAGTTGGTTTAATAATACCGGTCTTCAGAAGTAGTTTTTTTTTTTTACATTTTGATACAAGTGCAGAAAATTTGTCATTGTGATCTAAGCAGAATTTACCCGAGTCGCAGGCAAGGGTATTGTAGATCCGAGTGCTGCAGTGACATATTATTAGAATAGAATAGGATATGTAAACTTTTTAGAATGCGCGACTCGTGGGGGTCGCTTAACACCCAGCCTGATACCATAAATATAACAAATAGTGGTGGGGGCAAGTGCCAGCCCTTTTCCACACTGGTGCGAAAAACTTTAAGTTGCGTGCCTAAGGTATGGTAAACGACAGGTTTTCGAGTAAGTGTATTGAAAAAGTATTTTAGAAATGGTATTGAATTCAGGTTTTGTTCAGTTATCACTGTTACTACTGTAAAGAAATAATATACAATGTTGTGAAGGAGGACACTCAATTTTGAATGTAGGTTACATAGATAGTGTATAATAAGTACACGTACCAGGTAACTGTAAAAGGAAAATAGTATGAGATAAAAAAATACCAATATGTTATGTAGATGAGACGATGGTTCCATTTTTTTTTACAACTTATTTTGCAAGTCATACAAAAACTGTAACGAAGAAGTTTGATGGCAAAAAATATTGTGTCTATATTCATATGGAAGTAGAACTTAATAAAATTCATATCAAACATACAGAATATCAGAAACTAGCTTTTGCCCGCAATTTCGCCCGCACACATATTTAGCCTATGTCACTCAGGAATAAAACGGCTTCCTATCGGCGAAAAAATTTTCGCTCTCAGACCAGTACTGTCAGAGATTACTCCATTTTTTTTTTCGTGGAAAAACCTTCAAAAGGCGCCAGGACTTTGGGGATAAGTCCAGGGAGTGTGGGATTTTTACCTCACCAAAATCACCCCGGTGATCACCATCAGCACATAGAAGGGGTACCGTTACCTCTTAAAAGACCATTTTGGAACCCCTTTTGTGCAACGTCTGTTAGGGCACATCCCTGAGGAGACTATACAATGGTCTCCCCTGAGCCTCTTTGTGCACGGCGGCACGTGATCACTGTGCCACTGTCTTCCTTAAAATCACTTAATGGGCGGGCAGTGTGCCCACTCTGCACGCCTGTGCTTGTGCCCGTTTGTCAGAGATTACCTCCTACAAACAAATACACATCATCTTCATCATTTCAGCCGAAAGACCCCACATAGGCCTCTACAAGCGTCGCCACAACGACCGATTCTGTACGTCTCGCATCCATCGCTTTCCCGCGACCCTCACCAGGTCATCAATCCATATTATGGGAGGCTTTCTAACTGTTCATTTTCCGGTGCGCGGTCTCGACTCTAGAACCTTTCGGCCCCATCGACCATTCGTTCTACGAGCAATGTGTCCTGCCCACTGCCACTTTAGTTTGGCGATTCTTGGAGCTATGTCGGAGGCCTTGGTTCTCCTGCGAATACCTTCATTCCTGATGCGATCACGCAAGAAAACTCCAAGCATAGCCCTTTGGGTGAGTGTTAACAAAAATGCATTAAAACAAATTTTACCTCTTTATGATATTAGTGTAGCTACAAAGAGACTTGTCTACTAAAAAATGACATACGTCAAGAAAAATCTTAATTTGACAACGAAAAAATAAAACATAATATAAGAACAAAGGGTGAGCAACATTGTTGTCCTGAAAGTCTCTCCATCCTTTCTTTGTAGGTTTATTAAACGTTAAAGCAAAGACAGGCCGATAATGAAACAGTTACAAGACTTTATTGGATGACAAGGCAATGTTATACAATGGGGCAACGAAACTTTAATTAGGATCAAGTTAGCAAGTTCATTATACCACAAAATATATAGGTACAGAAGTCAATCTACATACAAAGCGCGCTCGAGCAACGCACATATAGTCAGTGTTCACGTACACTATATCTCGGAGCGCCTCGGCCCGCTCGTCAAACAGTTCCGGCTCAAACGCTCATTAGTGTGCGTCCACCGAGCGTAGGTATAAAAATTGAAGTACATACATGAGATTGTCTTCCATACATATCTATTTTGTGATTGTACTATTCTAGATAACGTTATTTTTATGGTACCACAACCAAAGGGCATAAACGGCACCCTATTGCTAAGATTTCGCTATCCATCTTTATTTATTTACTGAGTACTGCCACATTACAGTATATTTAACACAAGCTTTTGCCCGCAGTTTTGCTTGCGTAAATAAAATATAGCCTATGTCACTCAGGATTAAAACATCTTCCTATAGGTGAAAAAATTTTAGCAATCGAACCAGTACTTCCAGAAATTGGTATTATAAAATTGTTTGGTGTTCTTTGCTACGGACTATTTGGAACCATTCGTGCGCTATTCCGACTCGCGCTTGGCCGTTTTTCTTTTCATGTTCTATAACTGTAGCTAACGTATAAAACAACCTTCGATTTAATAAAGGATTAAGATAAAAATTAGCAGATTTGGACACAGATGAGAAATGGACACGGAGTCGAAGCTAGATATTATATATACCTATGTCTTTTTAAGGAAGGCCTCCAACAAGGTGGACCGACTACCTGGTCAGGGCCGCGGGAATCCGATGGATGCGTGACGCATAGGACCGGTCGTTGTGGTGACGCTTGGGGGAGGCCTATGTCCAGCAGTGGACGTCTTTCGGCTGATATGATGATGATGATGTCTTTTTTAGAGTTTAGTCTATTGCACGTATGTCAAAATCAATTTTCTAGATCTGTCGATTACTCACTGTAGCTACTTGGATTCATTCATAATTCAGCTTTTATTAAAGTATCTATACGGACTTTCTTACTTTAGATTTTCTTATTTTACCTACATATTTATTAAAACTAACTTTTGCCTGCGGCTTCGTCCGCGAACATAAAATACAGCCTGTTTCAGTCAGATATAAAGCAGCTTTCTATGAATAAATAAATTTTTGCAATAAAAAAACACACCAAAATCAAAGTATAGATATTGGTAAAAACACCTTCAGAGGCTAATTTATAACCTGCGTCTTTTCAATGCATTTATGTGCTGCTTGAGTGAACCTCAAGAGGCTGCAGTGAAATACATCCCGCAACTCCAAAACAAAAGTAGCACTATACTGAACTTGTGTTTTTGATTTAAATTTTTTGGTAAACCTTTAACTTTTCAATCTGATGATCACAACTCATTCTCTGATTGTCAAAGTCGTTGTTCATGTTAATGTTAATGTTCCGCGATAATTATCGAGTAGATAAGTAGGTACACTGAAAACTTTATGGCTGCTAAAAAATCACCTTTTTGGTATAGTGCCACTTTTGTTTATTCATGAATCCCCAAGCTAACGCCGGCGTTCGCGCATCTATTGTCTTACTGTTATGTCTCTATTTGATGGTATCTGAAGAGTTAAGGGAGCAATCTATCTCAGTATAAATAATGTTTAGCAATCTTATGGTGCATGGAAATTTAGAATGTGTCGCTCAACTTATTATTATTTGAAGGAAACTCAAAGATTCAAAGTATTTCATTAAAAATGAACCATTTACAGGCATTTTTGAAACGTCAACTCAGTCAGAAAAAAATATTGTTATTGCACATTCCAAAGCGTAAATCTCTATGGAGAAGAATATGCAAGAAACTCCATGGACACTCTTACAGTATTTCCTTCTCATATATTGTTATTTTACTCCCAGAGAAAATCGGATACCGTAGATTATTATTCTACACAATTTACAACATGAGCTCAAGGGATTAAACACTGCAGTATCGGATTGGAACTAACAACCTGTCATTATTTATGTTATTTATAGCATCTTGATACTAAAAATGGTATGTATTTATTTTGCAAATAGTAATATCTAGTACACTCAGGCATCGAAATACTCCTCCACATCGCTGTCATCCGGAAATGTGCCCAGAAGATTGTCAGCATTACTACGCTGAATGACAATGCTAATTCTTTGGGCGAAAAATGAGCCAGCCTTCTGGTCACGCAAAATGTCGATCAGTCGGCGTGAAATTTCCTTGAGAAGGAGACGCGCACTTGGACCCCATGACCCAAGCGTTTCGACCCCAAACGTTACCTTATTATATCTTTCTTGAAATGCTTTGTAGGTATCATTAGATTACACGAACGCCTAAAGTAGCTTATAACAATGCAGAAAAACTGTATACCTAAAAGTTCTCTTTGAAAGTATATTTACTAAACTAAAATGCTAATTTGTATACACATGTATTTTTACCTTCAACATCTGGTAGTCAATAAATAAGTGCTTCAATAGATTTGAGCAGCTTCAAAAAACTGTTCTGTTCTTGATAACGTCATAAATTTATTAAAGAATTTTAGAAATAAATATGTTTAATTAAGACCAGTAGCTGCTAAAGAAAATGAAGTCACAAGATTTTAATTAAAACACGAATCAACGCTCATTAGAAATGCCGCTACTGTTGAACTCAAATTAATTGGTAACGTGACACGAAATAAGAAGGAACCAGTTTGAAGTGCTCACAGCTGGTTACATCCAACTCACCAATGACATATGAGTATCCATCTAGAGTCAGCACGCATTTCCTCGTAGCGCCTGACGCAGATCGATGCCTGTGCGTCCTCGGGGCGGCTCCAAGAGCTCGGCCACCACCAGGATCGCTGTGGCATTTATGCACCAGCTCCTTATCATTAGCCACAGGTATGCCCTTGCCGTCGACAGAGCCCTGTCTGCTGCCCTCAAGCAGCACTTTCCCTCGCCTCATCATCACATCATACGCTATCCCCGCACTAACTGTCACAAACACTTCGTCACTGTATCACGTCACTACGTTCACTTTTCACTCGTTCACTAATCGATCATTCAAAAATTCGGATATGTTTATGTTCAACACTATGATTTGATATGGTACAGCACTCGCGTAAATTAGGTGTATGTTTTAGACATTTTCATTGCTCTCCGACCTAAAACTAATAAACTGTGAGTTATTACTAAAACTGTTCTTTGACAGGGGATAATAGACAGGATCTAATATGTGCTGCCAGATTGAAACGGTATTAATTTAGGTGCGGAGGTCTATTGATAAAAAATTAGGATAACCCGTGTTCAATTTGATGATATTTGTAACTAATGACGGATTAATTATATTTGATTAATGATCTGGTCATAATATTAGAAGTTCTTTACAACTTTTAGATAACAATCACGCGTCAAATTGAAATCATTGAGTAGCCATCTATCACTCAAGTTTATAACGAATGCGTTCCGATAAAAAAATATATAAATAGATTCATCGGTTCAATGAAACTATCTATTTTAATTCTTTAAGTATTTGCTCTAATTTTCCGTTGTTTATATTATTGAACTCTTTAGCTCTGAAGACGTAATTATCACCTGACTGTTGATCAAACCTTGAACTCGAATAGTGAGTGTTCTTAATGAATGACTGTTTATCATTATCAACTGTTAATTCCAACAATTCAAACAGCTCTTTGTGTGAATATGAAAGAATCTCTGTTGAAATAAATTAGCCGCGATTTTAGCGTCCACAAATTAACAGTGCTTTGGTACTCAAACAATACGTCATGGTGCTTACAATTTTTATATGTACGCACGCGGGAATGCTGGCTTTTTAAACAGATCGTAATTTATTTCACTTCAAGTAAACTGTGTCATTAATGTTTGGTACGCCGCAGGTGGAAATACGGAAATCTATTTTCGAGCTACGAGTGTTGTTTTTCCGCCATAATAACGCAACACAGGGCGCCCATAAAATGTTGCGTCATGACCCATGGGGGTGGCCCCCCCTCTTGTAAACAGATTGTGACGCTGTCCACTGGACTATGCCAAATCGCGGCCAACAGGTGGTTTCCTTCCTGAATTCACGACAACAAACCGAACTTTGAACTCACTTTATCTTGTACCGAAATTGGGAATTTATTTTTTTACATTTGAATTTAGTGTCGGTTAGATATGTTCGGACATGTTCGGACGGAGCGTTCGGAGCGCGGTGAGCGGCATGGCGGCGCTACCGAACCGCGTGGAAGCCTGCGCGCGACTGTCGCTCGCTCCACCGTCCACATGACTCGCTACAGGTAGCTTCTCATTAGTGCCAGCACTCAAACTTACAGTTCTAAATCCCCGGGACATTAAGCTTTGAGCATAGCAGCTGTATGCGTGAAAATTCTGAAAGTTTTCAGGTTCTTAGTGATGTGCAAATTATATTCCCAAAAACCTTGAGAATTTTAGACATGACGACAGGGAGGAATGATGGAGTACCGATAAAGTTGTGTTGTTATCGATAAACGACCCTTATCATTCAGTCTTGTTTTTTTAAGAGGGCCTACCCACTGAATCAGACAGAAATGCCTATTTCGGTCTGTTTCGTAAGATTACCTAAAGAGTAATTAAAGATTTATGTCATTATTCAGTAATATGGCGTACTTAGATATGCATACTTTTCATGTAAGACTATAATCAAATTCCCAAAAGACGAATCTTCTTAGACTTCAGACAAAAATTAGGTATAACAAATTTAAAAAAAAGGAAAGAAAATGAATTCGATTTGAATAAATTTGTTTATTTATATTGATATTACAGAATAAAAATTGAATATACGAAGTATATCAACTACTAATTCCAAGTCAATCTAAAGATATCACTGTATTCACATTCAAATTGAGCAGTTTTTTTTAACGACAATGTCATAGGTGTCATTGGTGTAGTTGTTAAAATAAATCAATAATTTGAAATATTAAATTGAATAAAAACAACAAAATAAAAATTAACATCGAATAATAATAAAATATACTCCTAGAAAACGATACATTGTCTGGTGCATTATGTGAAAGTCACTATTGTTTATATACATTAAATTTGTGTATGTACAATTGGTTTTCTAGAATGTTTATTTTTAATTACCTACACGTAGGTTATTTATTACAAACGTAAAAATGGATGGGTGTAATTTGCATTGTTCTTCGAGACAAGATTATTATATAAAATTACATAAAATATTATTTTTACCTGTCCCGATGTTTGTCTGTAATCAAATCTTACAAATTAAATTTGTTACACTTCCTGGTTACCGATTGAGCTGAAATTTTGCATGCATGTATAAATCAGATGACAATGCAAAATTATTGATCTGATGATGGAACCGGAAGGTGGCTAAAGGAGATTGGCAGCTAAACGACACAACCCCATCGAGTTTGGGCTCGTATGATTTGTTTTGACGAGTATTATTTATAATATAGCTATCTATATACCGTGTTATAAAAGCTTGCTATGAAAAGATATTCATTAAAAACTTGTATTAAATGTGAATATGAGAAAACTATACCTAGACAGATCAGATTCAAAGATTGTTTTCTATTTCGATCAAATTTTTGTTATTTTTTTTTTGTTTGAAAATATTGTGAGTGTTATTCACTATTCTCACATACTAACCTACTAAATACTCGTAGTAAGTGATGTTTATTTTGCAAATCTACACTAATATTATAAAGTTTTTCTTTTGCTTTTATATAAGTACTTTTTTTGTTTGGAGGTAATCTTTGAAAGTACTGGTCCGCTTGAAAACTAACCGTGCACTAGCTTCTGCTATTTTATACGTGCCTATGTAGGTTTATGTGAAGTATTTATTTAAATAACTTTACAAAATTTAGATACGGAACACATTTATTAGACTCTGTTTATAATTTTGCTTGAAATCTTAAAGTAAGATAAGGTAAAGTCTATTTTGCTTTAATTTATTAATATCCATTGAATCTTTAGCAATTCATGATACCTGAAAAGGCTATCTAAGCTTTCAATCAGATTCACTTAAAATGATTAATGTATAAATCAAAAGCTTACTTCTTTGAAAAGAAGCATACTACGCTGTAGCCTTAATTCAAATCTTAGATTTTAACATTTATACAAAATATGTAAGATCTTGTACTTATTTATACACTATTTACACTAATATTATAAAGAGGGAAAATTTGCAGTTTTTTGTGTATGTTTGTAATGAATAAACTCAAAAAACTACTGTGCCGATTTCAAAAATTCTTTCACCATTGGAAAGATACTTTCATTTTGAGTAACAAAGGCTATATTTATTGCCCGTGCGAAGCCGGGTCGGGCCACAAGTATAGTAATAAAAAAGTAAAGTATGTTATTTTTTTTATTGTATTATATTTTGGCTTTATTCAATAATCATTTCTGGGCTGTAGAACTTCAGCTTTGTGTATCCTCAGTGTTCTATTTTTGACGTTGCGGTTAGCGCAGTGGTTGAGCGATTGGCTGCTGCATTGCGTGTTGCGGTTTCGATTCCCACACGGATCAAATATTTTTTATTACCTACAGATAGTTGTTTCGGGTCTAAGTACGTTGTGTTTAAGAGTTTTAATGTTTGTAGACTCACTTACGATACAGGAGCAATTCCTACGCGGGTTTAATAAAAAAACATAGGTACGACACTCTAAGTCAGTAAGTAGTGATTTTATTTAGATAAGTACTTTAACATGGATTGTTATATAAAATATTATATATCTATTTTAGAATTTTCACATTTACCTTTTTTATACATATCCATAAAAGCTGCTTAAAATAATGTTTAATTATCTTTATTTAATATTGTTATAGTAGTGTAGGCTTCAGTTTTAATTCGAATGCTTTGTAATTTTTTTTTTATTGTGTATTTCGTGGAAAACGTTGTTGGTTACACGTTTAACCGTATTGTTTTTTATTTTATTTTTCTATAAATTGGGATTTATTGCTCGCAGTACAGATGGCCGATGGGGTCAGAAGGTTCTGGAGTGCGCGATGACCTGGTGAAGGTTGTGGGAATCCCATGGATGCGAGACGCACAGGATCGATTATTGTGGCGAGCGACGCTTGGGGGAGGCCTATTTCCAACAGTGGACGTCTGTCGGCTGAAATGATGATGATGATAAATTGTGATGTGTCATTGTACCCACATAAACAAATAAATAAAATAATACATCTTGCTAGCATGATTCGTTCACTATTTTTTCTAACTCTGAGTTTTTCAAATCCGAGTAGATACTTTTACTCAGATTTACTCAATTTCTGAAGATTTTATTCTTACGCTTAAACTGAGTTTTGACGAGGAATAAAATCCAAATCATGCTTATCTGTGATTTTTATGGTAAAATTTTGTATCTATCGTGAAAATTTATTAAATCCGTCTCCTAACTCAGATCTAATGTTCCCACAGTTGGGACTCATGCCTATTCTCTAGGAGAGGGAATGGGCCGTAATCCACCACGCGGGCCCAGTGCGGGTTGGTGAATGTCACCGTTTTCGAATTTTTAGTTCCGGGACATGCCGGTTTCTTCACGATGTTTTCCTTCACCACCGTTTTGAGAGCAGTATTGATGAAATCACACAAAGTAATGCACCTGGCTGGCACCCGCGACTAATAACTTGTAAGTCGGAGCCCTTACCACTCAGCCACCACTGCTCATATTAATATTGGTATGTCTTTTTAGTGTTTTGACTCTACATCGATTGCTTAGAAACACTTGTTTTATTGAACTGACTACAATTTTTCATGTCCAATATGGTGGAAACAAACAGAAAATAAAATTACATTTGTAACGCTAACCAAACGTAGTGCACATTTCATTTGCGTATTGTCTATTTATTTTTTCACGTTTTGAAAATAAAATAAACACAAAGCTGTTGTTTCAAAGACAACGAGAACACGAATCATTAACTAATTGAATACATGCTACCTTTTCACTATTTAAAAAATTGAATAATAAAAGTGTATTTTTGCTTTGATGGATATTTGTTTTAGGAAGTTTCAAAGATCTTTTATGTCAATTAGTTAATTAAATAACCCTATTTTTAGGATTTCGTGTCAAAGAAGTCCTATTGTCTGTATATGTTTCTGGCAGAGGACTGTATCTTATGAAATGTTTTATGTAGCTAGTGGTTTTTTTTTTACGTTTAGTAATTGTAAGGGCTTATAATAGACGTCAATCAATAAGCAAGCAAGTTCACGAGTATCTACTTAGTACGTACTCTTGTAAAAAAAAGGTTTTTTTTTTGGGTGAATAAAAATCATTCATATGACATCCCCCGTGGGTTTACTTGCTCTGCTAAACTACATTTTCCCGAAATAATAAATATTTTTAAAGATTCAGTGATATTTTAATTTTTAAATAAGTAAAAGAATTTTGAATAAGTGAAAGATCGTGTGACGGTTGAAAACTACCCCAAGAAAACCTGTACCCGAGATAATAAGTACCTTGTGTGCTATTCCAGAATATGGTTTATTCTTGTGCCAAGTTACAACAAAATCTGTTTAGCTGTTCAAGCGTGAAGAAGCTAGATACAAATGTACATACATCATTTTACGTTCCCACTGCTGGGACTCAGGCCTGATCTACTCTCTAGGAGAGGAAATGGGCCGTAATTCACCACGCGGGCCTAGTCCGGTTTGGTGAATGCCACATGTCTTCGAATTACACTCACTTACAAACTTTTGCCTTTACAATATGTGTGTGAATTTATTTATTTATTTAAACTACATGCACAAGCTACACGTACTAAGCCCAAGGTAAGCAGAGTTTGTGTTATGAGTACTAGAAAACTGATAAATATGCGAAATGCGAAAACATTTGCCATGATAAAGACGATAACAAATGGTTGAGATTAAAATTCCTAAGTTAAAATACTTGTTGCACTTATTTTTCACTTTTTAATATAAAAAATAAGTCCAAATCAAACCTACACCAATTCATTACAAAAAGCTCAATTCTTCACGAACCAACACAGTTTGATCTTGTAACAAAACGAAGTGGAAACAATGTACAAATGACGACGCAGTTCCAGTTGAGCGGGTCTCTTTGTCTGGACCGTGACCTTGGGCCCCACTGCTCTTGGGCCCCGCCGCCCTTGAAAAGTAATGCAGGGGACTTGAAAAGTAACTTAAGGGACGTGTGATGTTTGGGACGATGAGTAGTTGGTACATCGTTTATTTTTGTAGATGAAAGCTTTATTTTGAGTAAATCTGAAATGTTTTGTCGGCAGCTCTTTTCTTGATGTCTTCAACCTTATTTTTAGTATATGCGAAACTTGAAACACCTGTCTAGTATTTTTATGTAGAGAATCTATGTACAAAAGTCAAAACTGTATTTTGAAAAATCACAAAGTTATAAGCCAGTTATCTGGTTGGCGACATAAATACATTGTCACCGGGCCACCCGGATGGCTGGGGGGTTGTTTTGCTTCCTCACCCAGCTGTGTGCCTAATGCCCATTATGACCTGCCGTGACCTATGTTGTACTTAATTTCAGTGGTGTCCAACTCGTGACCTTTTTTAAATATATTTGGGAAAAAACATAACATGATAAAAAATATTGGAATTGAATAAAATAAATAAATATCAAATAACTGACTGTTACTGATTCTGAACAAACTATATTCAGGTTTCACATATACCTACTTTAAATAATGGTGTATAATAAGCTTCAGGGTTACCCGCGAAATTTATTCAGTTTTTATTTCCAATTCGCATGTTAGTGTCAAGTTGTCTATTAAACGAAATGTAATTTGTGACCTTACCAAATATGTTTTATTGACTTATAATCATTAAAATGATTATACACTTCTCTCGGTTCTGGCAACTTTATTGAACGAATTTTTCATTTTTGCGTGTTCGTGGCGCATATTTTCCTTATAAAATGTTTATAATTAATAAGCTAATCTTAAAATTGGGTCATTTGCCGCAAATAAAATGTCTTTCTTTTCATTGATTAGAAAGAGGAAAATTCAAGAGCACTTCAACAAAATTTTGTTTATTATGATTGAGGAATATCAACGCAATATTAATAAAATGGTATACAAGTAAGAATCCTTTGAAGTTTTCATTTCGAGTGCAAACAAAAAAGAACTTAGTGGTGGTCAGGCGGAAGTGTCTTTGATGGTACATATACGTGATGGGTTTTCAAAGAGTCGCGTTACACCTGTCTATAGTAGATTTAGAACCAGTAGTGATGACCTAAGTCTTGGCTCGTTCGTCGTTCAGCCATTAAAATAGCTAATTCGATTGTTGTTAGACAGAATTGGAATCACAAAATATATAGGTACAGAAGTCAATCTAAACACAGAGCGCGCTCGAGCAATGCACACATAGACACCGCTCACGGACACGATATCCCGGAGCCTCTCGGCACGGTCGTCGAACAGTTCCAGCTCAAACGCTCATTAGTGTGCGTCCACCGAGCGTAGGTATAAAAAGTGAAGTACATACATGAGATTGTCTTCTATATCTATCTATTTTGTGCCGGAATGCTTTGGCTCAATATGTCTCATTGAGATGATTAATATTGTAGCATTGACCGCTTTGTTGATTTTTGGCAAATACACGATGACAACTATGGGATATTTTTAGTAAAGTCTTATTAGGGTGCGTTTTCACTGATGAGACGCTGGGTAAAATGGAGAGGAGCGGACCGTGAATTGAACAATCAGAGTTTGCGTAACCTCCACTCCGCATCAGTGGGAATATGCAGTGTAAGAGCTTGTGTAGCTGAGTGGACTTTCAAATACGAGAAATGAACACTCGAGCTGGTCAGAATAGAGTCGGGTAGGTACTGTAGCAATGCTCAGCTCACGGTAGGCTTCGGTTGGGATTTTTAGCTATAAAGAAAAGACACGGGCCACTTCTATGTTTCTTTATCGATTACATAAGCTTCTCTTACAAAATCACTTCGACACTGAAAATACAACACACATCTTTTTTTTCTACAAATATTCAAAACTATTCTAGAACTGCCAAATCCTTAAAAAGTATATTTTACAAGCTAGTCTATTGGCTATATAAAAAAAAAAACATGCGATCTCCTTTCGATATCACAGTACCGAGTGAAGAATACAAAGAGCAAGGTAGCTAAAATCTAAAACAAACTAAAAATGACTTTTATTGGGTTAAACCCAGTCGGGTACCTGCAGTTGCCCTCTACATTTCAGAGTCACGCAACCCATAAGAGGATGAAAAGGGGTGCGGGCAAAGCCAGGGTTGTAAACGAGTGACTAATAATTTTACACACAAGCAATGAGCACTCAAACAAAACAAGCTATTAGTTCGACACGAACGAACACAAACTTGCGTATAACAACCTACTACGCGACCACCTCCGCGAGAACTTTCGCAATAACATGCCTCCAATTATTCAACACCCTTTTACGCATATTATAACATAATCAACACCAAATTATGAATAATTAATTTCATTCAGACACAGTCCAAACATTACATACAGAATTAAAATAAAATAAAACATTAAAATAATCAAAAATAAATAATATCAAATGTAATCAGAGTTCTTTAGGGCTTTTAATTTAATTTAGTGTATTTATTGATAGTTATTTTTTTAAATATTCAAAGTGCTAGTTTATTATATCTAAAAAAATTGGGATCAAACTAAAACTCAAAACAATATTAAAAAACTAAATGAATGTCATCATATATCTACTTAAATAAAATACAAATAAAATTAAGTTCAAATACAAATAAAATAACACGTTTAGAATAAAAACATTCTACATAATTTAAAAAACACCGTGTAATATAAAGCTAGGTTTACATTTGCGTTAATTGGATCAGTAGTAAGCCTTACTTCGCGTGACGCGACGCATTTCGGCCTGGCACGGCAACAATTTGTTTTATCGTTGCACAAGATAAACTTGGGTTTGTGGAAATTCCCCGCCTTTCTGAACTTCCCTTTATTTTTTTATTGTTGTTTTAAATTTATTTCATGGTGTCCTGTTTTTGGTGGCTTAGTTAAAAGAGAGCTCGTAGACACGTAGTATCAACAGCGAGGTTTTATTTTTATGCTGAAATAAAAATAAAAGCTTAATTTTTATTTACAACCGCTACGATATATTATGTGCTTAAAATAGATTTAACAATTCGATTCAAAATTTCTAATTAAAAGTTAATTAACCATTTTACTTAACACCTACACTACTAAGTACTTAATGTTGAGACTATTTCTTCAGTACGGCTTATGAATGTTTAGAAATGATGGCAGATTATAAATAAAACACAAATATTATTTAAAGGTTTGAAAATAACATGATATTCTTAGAGAAAATCTCTCTAACATAAAATTAAGCCTTTTGCAAAATTGTATGTTCTTAGTCCCAGAAGTTACAGTTATTTGTTGATAATAATAATTCCACTAATATCACACAACACAGTCTAGTCCCAAGCTAAGCAGAGATTATGTTATGAGTCCTAAACAACTGATAAACATACTTAAGTATATATTTCAGAATACCTACAAACATTATAGATAAATTATTATACCCAGACACAGAACAAAATGATCATGCTCATCACACAAACATTTGTACTGGGTAGGAATCAAACCCAAAACCTCTGGCAGTCAGGGCCAATAACCACTAAACCAACAGGCCAGACATGTCATTTTATATATACCTTACCTTCCTTGTTTTTTTCTATTCCTTTCATAAATAGATAAGCTGGAACAATTGTCAAGCCAGCAAATAATAAAATTCTGTCATAATAAGGTCAAATGTACTCTTTGAATAGTACTATTTCCATAATTATCTACAACAGTAATTTTCCGTTCTTCACATTGATAGATAGTATCTAAAATTACACAAAAATCGAAGACAATGCGTCATCCTTACTAATATTATTAAAGCGAAAGTGAGTTTGTTTGTTTGTTTGTTACGTCTTCACGCCTAAATGGCAAGACCGATTTTGATGAAACTTGGTACAAGAATAGACCATGTCCTGGAATAGGATATAGGATACTTTTTATCCCGGAAGTATGTTCCCTTGGGATAATTTTCTGCTATCAAGCGGGCGAAGTCGCTGGGAGCAGCTAGTAATAAATAAATAATAAATCAGGTAACCAACCAAAATACACTTACATGCACGCGTGTTCCAAATATGGTATAATGATTAATATCAGCTAATAATAATAAATCATTTTCATTGAATCACAAATGTCAGGAATTGTGGTTCTGGAGAATGCGCTGGTTGGTACCGAAGCACGCGATAATCGTAGTTCATTTAAATAATGAATAGGTACTTAATTTTACTGCGTTCTTAATTCATGAATCCCCAAGCGACCACCGGTGGCCGCGCATCTATTGTCTTACTATTGTGTCTCTAATTGACGGTATCTGAAGGGTTAATTTTGAGTGATTTATAAGGTTTTCTTTTTGGACTAAGCAATCATTAAATGATTTTTTTCACTCTAGCGTGAAACAAGAGGTCTTTTACTGATTAAAAACACATCTGTTATCAGTTACCCTTTGCATTTTAGGCCAACAGATTTCTTTTATTAGATTTTTTTTCTGGCGGGCATTGGCACTTCTGGGCCCCTAGAGTCTTGCTGACTTCTCTTAAAAGCGCGCAATGAACACTACTCGACGCCTAATACTCGGTTTTGATCCTTACTGGACGGCGAACTACCCATTGCTTGTCGTCGGCAAACCCGCACCTACGGTAATCGGAAATCGCCCTGCGAATCTCGACGCCTTACTGGCTAAAATAATGACTCGATATATTTATTGCAAAATACTGCAAAAGTATAAGAATCTGTTTTACCCACATTTTAATTGAAAACAATATGACTTTATTCTGTACCAGCGACTTCGTACGCGGATCCTGTTGCTTATGCCAGCGACATTCAGTGTTATAAACGTAAGAATAGACAAAAATAAACAGAAAGCTCAGAACTGCTAAGCTATCGGGAGTTACACGTGTTATTGTGAGTTAACCATAAAAGATAGACGTATGCTGTTGTGGGACATTTTTTATATAATTTTGAGGAGAACATTTCCGTCATACATGTTTTCTGTGTAGCTTTAACCATTAAGGCTGCAAACGCGACGGAAGCTTAAAAAATGGAGTAATTTCTCCCGTTTCCCCAACATTTCCCTTCACTGCTCTGCTCCTATTGATCGTAGCGTGATGAAAAGTATACTATAACCTGCCCAGGAGTATGAAGAATGATTGTACCAAATTTCGTTAAAATCCATCGAGTAGTTTTTGTTTCTATAAAGAACATACAGACAGACAGACAGACAGACAGACAGACAGACAGACAGACAGACAAAAATTTTACTGTTTGCATTTTTAGCATCAGTATCGATCACTAATCACCCCCTGATAGTTATTTTGGAAATATATTTCATGTACAGAATTGACCTCTCTACAGATTTATTATAAGTATAGATTAAAACTTAATTAGTTCTAAATTTAACACTGTTTGATTGGCTTAATGTCTATGAGAAGCCATAACAAAAACAAAGCAGCATTTAAGAGCTGTCAGGGGCAATATTCGACAACAACAGCGAATTAGACAACGACTTCAGTTTCACTAGTATAAATAAAAATTCGTTCTCAGTTAAGAAAAGTACAGGACCAAAAGTGCGGTCAATACTGAACTGCATATAAAAGAGAGATACATAAAGACACAATGGTTTCAAATAGAAAGCATTTCATTGATTTATTAAAAATGTACAGTTTTGATATCAAAATTAAAACACTATAACGGATAAACGTTCATCATCATCATTTCAGCCGAAAGACGTCCACTGTTGGTCATAGGCCACCCCCAAGTGTCGCCACAATTAACGGTCCTGTGCGTCTCGTATCCATCGGTTAACGTTGTTAGTAAAAAAAAAATGTGTTTTAATTGAAAAAAGTAATTTTTAAGAGGCAATAGATAGGGCTACGCTTGATGGTTTCCTTGTGTGATTGCATCAGGAATGATATCTATTGAAGAACTAAGGTTACTGACATAGCGCGAAGAATCGCCAAACTTAAGTGGCAGGGTATATTGGTCGTCTATGGTTCTGGAGTGGCGACCGAGTACTGAAAGACGGAGTGTTGTAAGACCTTCTACAAATTGGACCAATAAGGTGATGAGATGCGATATGCACAGGACCGTTCGTTATGGTGAAACTTGGGGGAGGCCTATGACCTAAAGTGACCTTCTTTCGGCTGAAATGATGATGATCTATCTAGTATTTAGTCACTGCAGTGGATCATAGGTTACTTCTAGGCAAGCTTGCTCCATCGTCGATCACACCGTCACTTACGATTAGGTGAGATGGTGGTCAAACGCGAGCCTATCAATAATAATAAAAATACTTTTCCATATTATAAAACTCGCATTAAGCTCATATAGTCCTCTTAAAGAGTTCTTGGTAAAACTCAGGAAGAATCCAGAAAAAAATTTTTTAGTAGGTTATTTAAAAACTTTGCCAGATGGCCAACCATTATTAATTGCGACAAAATAATAAAAGTAGTTTGATTTTTATAATCTGTCATAAAACAACTTTTTTATTACTTTATTGTGGTATTATTAATTATCATCGTTATTATTTAACATTCTAATAATAAAGAAGTAAGTAATCATAATCGATTAATGACGCAATCGTACTTTATTAGGTTTATGATTATATATTATATAATTATTATTTTTATCTATACAATGATTTTATTGTACGTATGACTTCACATCTGCATAACGTTTATGACATTCTGTGTATGAAACTGTTCATCATCATAATTTCAGCCGAAATACGTCCACTGTTTCGCCATAATGAAAAATCCTGTGCATCCATCGGATTCCCGCAATACTCACCAGGTCATCGGTCCACCTTGTGGGAGGATGAGGAGAATTAATATACATAATATCATGAATTCTATTAAGTCGACTATCTAAGACGGTCATCGCAGAGGCGAAGAACATAGAGAAGACCTGGAGCGAAATGAAACGCGAAGCTCAAGACTGAACGGGATGGCGGTGCACTGTGGACGCCCTCTGCCCCATCTAGGTGACACAGCAACTTAAGTCAAGTAAATCATAAATTCTATTGATGCATATGCATTAAATTGTTGATGTAATTAAAACTTTCTATTTCAAATAAATATATAAGTTCGTTTAAACCTTTAAGTATCCCTGTTTTTATTTATCCATCTAAGCAAAACAATATTTTTTTACAGGGACTTTTGTAGATCATAAAACAAAACACAACAATAAAGTAAGCACACTTTAAATATCTTAAAACATTTAACCTACTGTCATAAACACGCCATGTTTAAAAAAAACCGTATCAAAAGCTTCCACGAAACTTCATAAACATCTAGCGCCACTTAAACACGCGGTGGAAAACCGAACTAACTCGACTCTCACTTACCAATAGTATATGTGGCGCCATCTATCTGAAACGTAGCGCTCTTGCACTTCTTGAAGATTTTGCCACTGACCACCTGTCGAGTGGCGCTGCCGTGCGTGGCAGGGTTCGAAGCGATTTCGTGCCTTGCCACGCGAGGCGCGCTTGTGTCGAACTTATTCCTCAACTCCTCGAACGATAAGTCGGTCGACAAATCGGGTGTTTTGTCTCGGAACCGACGCACTTGCCCGCACAACTGACCGCCCTTGCCGGCTTCGGCCGTGTTCTTGTCCATTTTGATCACTGTTCACTATACATCACTCGTCACAGTACACTTTGTCACTGGAAGAAAAGATAAATGTGTTAGGGAAATTTTGTATATAGCTTATGTAGTTGATAAGATATCAAAAACTTTGCTGAATTTTTGAAATATAAAAAAAATACTGCTATTAAGTAAATACACTAAAATAGTTACGTTACTATTTAAAAAAGGTGCTACATGGTACCCTACAATTTGTCAAAAAAAATTGGCAACTTATTCAACTTTCGAAATAAAACCTGCAGTGCGTATTTTTCCAAAGAATACCTTTGGCATTAAAAGTTTTGCAGTTAAAGTAATGTGAATATATCGATGGGCTTTTTGTTTTTAAAAATACATACATAATCCGGCTTACTATTTTTAAAAATAGAACGTCAGTATTATGTGTTTGAGTATGGTTTAAAAGCTTGTTAGTTCTTCTAAGGTAATGCAGCGCAATGTTTGATGAAGAGACAACGTGAAAAAAGAGAGATAACGCCTGAAAACTTTTTTGACATTCAGTAATTCCGTCATTTACTCGAATTTTACACAAAAAAATGTTCCAGGACAAAAATGAGTCTTTTTTTTAATTTTTGAAATATTAGGAACAACTTTTCATCATTCAAAGAATCTCAATTATTTTATAGATATTTTGTGAGTGATTTGTTTTTATAGACATTTTTTTTTTCAATATTTTTAATGAATGGGCTAGTGACAATAATGACATAAAGGACTAATGGTTACGCAAAACAGCAGATTTTCAAAGTTTGCAGTTTTCAGCGCTTCCAAAATAACTGGAGAACGATAGTGAAGTCTTCGTCGCGTCAACCCTCGTCTATATTTATGTCCTGAAAAACATTGTTTGATACACGCGGAAATTTGTCACTACAGCCCTCGCTCATAATGGCACACATTCTCCACTTGTATCAAGATGTACTATTTTATGCATTCTAAAAAACCACTTATCAACGTACGGGATGTTCTGTTCAGACTTGTTACCCTTTTTGTAAGAATAAATTCATCTTCACAATAAGCTATTAACTTCTTACTTGAGGAAGTCGATTATTCAACCAGTCATTTCAGTCAGTTGAGTATTTCATTCAGTCTTTACAAAAAAATGAAGCAATATTTTTACCTTCGCCTATACAATTCGCCGCAGTCTCTCACGAGTGTATTTGGCTTTTCTCTACTTAAATATGCTTACATTATACACTTAAGTGAGCAGTGTTGGCCCCATGGTAACGGCTGTGGCTTATGAGTTTTAAGTCTCGAGTCCAAACCCAGCCAGGCATATTACTTTCTGTAATTTATGTTATCAAAGCTGCCCTCAAGAAGGTGAAGGAAAACATCACGAAGAAATCGGCATGTCCTAGAACCAAAAATTCGAAGATATGTAACATCCGCACTAGGCCCGCGTGGAATGCGACCCATTACCTCTCCTAGAGAGGAGGCTTGAGTCCCAGCAGTGGGAACAATTTAAGGCTCATTATGCTTGAATTATATACATTTCAATATTCATGAATCACCCTGTTTATTAGGGAAAAATCCGTTCTTGAGTTTATCTCGTTCATCCATTTTAGATTCGTTCATTCTCGTTCAGACAGACAGACACATCACAGATACTTTATATTTTTTAAGGAAGAATATGATTTGTACTTCTATATGTAATGAATAAACTCACAAACTACTGAACCGGTTTTCAACATTTTCACCTGTAGTCGAAAAAAAAACCTGTAAACCTGTAGTGAAAATAGTAGTTTTTTTTTTAATTTTAAGTTTGATATCTTCGGATCAACTTGGAATTAAAAATTCAAATTCATTTTATATTAAAGATAGATAGATATACTCTTTGTTATTGTACACCATAAATATATAATTAACATAGGAGCTTAGAATCAATAGGGTGTCACAATGGGCAATCTCATCGCTAAAAGCGATTTTTACAGACAATTTTATCTTTTTTTTAAAGCACGTTATTCTGTTTTCAAAACTAATAATTTACTGGTTTTTTGTGTTTTACATTTTCTATAATATCGCAATACTTATAGTCAAGAAATCTATATAATTATTTTCTATTTTTACGCGGCAAAAGCCGTTATTTAAATTTTTTAATTATAAAAAGGCAATTTATAAAGTTGTATATAAGCGAATGTAATCTCTTGTCTAGTGTTAGCACGACCTTTTATAGCTTATAACAATATCAAGTTAAAAGTTATGGCTGTCAGTAAGCCCGCCCAGGTTTATTGTTACTTGAAGAGGCATCTTAATAATGCTGTTTACCTGCCCGGTAAAAAGTTTAAAGAGTTGATTGTAAGAAAAAAAATGTTGGCATGGGTTTATCGTAGTAGATTTTTCTTTGAACCTCTTAGTTCTCGTCATTCCAGCTAAAAGACGTCCACTGTTGGACAGAAGCCTCCCTTTTAAATGCCTTGTGCGTCTCGCATATCGGGTTTCAGCGACCCACACCAGATCATCGATCCACCACCTTGTGGGAAGACTTCCAATACTACGTCTTCCGGTACATCGCAACTTCAGAACATTTCGTCCCCATCGACTGTGTTTCGTGAGCAATATGCTAACTTATCTTACGGAAAGTATATAAATTTCAATGGTGCGTCTTCCGGTACGTCGCCAATTCAGAACAGTTCATCCCCATCGACCAAGTGTTCTGCGACCAATATGCCCTGCCCATTGCCACTCTAGTTTGGCGATTCTTCGAGCCAAGTTGGTGAACTTGGTTCTACTGCGGATATCTTCATTTTTGATGTTAGCGTACGCTCTATCATGGGTAAATGAAGTGTAGGTGCAAATATTGTGTTTGCGGATTTTCTTACGTAAAGTATATCAATTTCAATTACCAAAAACGTGCCTTGTAAAATAATTCTGGAATCATCATAACTTGTCAGTAAACACTTCTGCCTAAAATATTCTTTTCAATCCCGAGTTTCAACGGTTTTTCTAGTAATTCGTTTCTTTATTCACATCTAAAGTATAATGCGATGATTCTGCGAATTTCTGATCAACTAATGGATGGATATTTGAAAGTTTGTTGAGCACTACGGTTAGGAAAATGTAATGAACATTATATTTATATTGATCAATATATAACAGAATATTGATAGATTGATGGATTGATTATGTACTGGGTTTGAGCAGCGTGGTAAGCTAGGGTAATTAGTTAGCGTCACAATATTAATCTATCAATATATATTGACTATCATGTTTCATGATTTGGGTGGTACCAGTAATTATGGGTAATGTTTTGGTTAGTAATATACCTGAGTAGCTTAATTATACTATGTATAGAAGGCCCTTCTTGATCCATCTATTGTCAATATGAGCATGATTGAAAAGATTTGTTTGTTCCTTGTTTTATCCAGTGCAAAGTTTGACAGACTGGTAACGTGAAAAATGAGGGGTAGCGCCTGAATGCTTGGTTGGCTTCTGGGCTCACTTGAGTATTTCAAAAAAAAAATTCCGGAAAATAGGAACATGTTTTTTTTTCTTTAAAGTTATTGAAAATAATTTTCGTCAATTAGAATCTCGATTAAATGTGTAAGATTTCTATATCTATAATATCGATGTAGATGCAAGAAGCACAACACCCACAACAAACGCCACAACAAACGGTCCTGTATTTGTTGTGGCGATAATTGGGGGAGGCTTAACTCCAACAGTGGACTTTTTTCGGCTGAAATGGTGATGATTATGAATATATTTACTTTTATTGTCGTTACAATAATGACGGGCCAAAGTTTATGAAAAATAGCAGATATATATTCAGAGGCTTTTACTAGATTAGTTTTACAAGTTTACGTTTTGATTTTAATAAAACCTAAAAATTTCTAGAGAAAGATATTTAATGACGTCATAGTCACGTAACAGCAATTGTTTTGAAAGTATCATGAGTGGAGCATTTTTAGGCCCCACACTAGCGGCCAGTAGGAAAAATTCCAACACGCGGGTCGTGACATTTCTATGTGTGTATTAAAATAAATTATACTGTCAAAAAAGGGAATGAAACGGGAATCTAAAGCTTGCATGTGGAAACTTACACACGGGCGAAGCTGCTAGCAGAAGCTAGTACTTTATAAAACCACTGCTCCAAAATGTTTCCGAAATTCGTAGACGATCAAACTGTGCTACGATTTTCCGAAATATCGGCGTAGCACACATTTGCACCTCTACGAGAGTCGTCGTGTTGCTACGAGAATATTACAAATACATACCTAGTGACCTAAAAAATTGTAGTTCACACAGAAAAGATAACCAGACGTTACATTTCAAGAACTTTAGTGCTCATTTTGTACTAAATAGGCTTGCCTACCTCAATTTAAGTATAGTACAGCATAAATGTTACGACCTTTTTTGCTGAAACTGCGTTTTCAGGAAAAATGTAGGCCCAGGCTTAATGAAGGTTAAATAGTAAGATTTTTTATGGGGTATTTGAGTGTTGGTGAAGTATATTTTCAGACATTTTATGTAAATAAACAGGCTGCTGTCAGTTTAAGTTACGATGATAAATTCCGGTCGTCAAAGCTTGGCAAGGTCAAAAATGTTCAAGTGATTTTTTTAGTTATTGCTTCGTTAACAGTTTTATATGCTTTTACGTCATCATCATCGTGGTTTAATTATTTTTACAATATATTTATGCACATAAAATGTATTATTACTATGCACATTAAATAACTATTTACTGGATCTCTTTGACCGTCGGTTTGTGGTACCACATTCCACAAAAAGTATCAAAGGTTCGCTCTGCGAGTAGGCTTCGACCCTTCGGATGCCTTTCAAAGGACCAGAGACCCCATACCAGGGTTCTGAGATAAAACAACAAATTAATTATAAATAGTAACATAAACATAAAGGTGTGCAATGGTGGCCGAGTGGTAACGGTCCCAAATAATAAGTTTTGTAGATCGTGGGTTCACACCCAGCCAGGCGCATTACTTTGTGTAATTTATTTTATCACGAATGCTCTGAAAACGGTAAAGGAAAACATCGTGAGGAAACCGGCATGTCCTAGGACCAAAAAAATTCGAAGACATGTGACATTCACCAACCCGCACTGGACCCGCGTGGTGGATTACGGCCCATTCCCTCTCCTATACATTAATAAGGCCGACTATACTATACATACAGATTTTCAAATACATTCTTAACCAGGAACAATTTCAAAGAATCTTAACAAAAATATACAAAATGATTGGGGAGATTTCCTAATCTTTACGATTCTAAAGGTACCAATATCATGAAACGGATTTTTGCGTGGAAATTGCCTGTCCATTGAAACGTTTATTTCCGATAAGGCCTGAATAGAAATAAATTGGAACTTTGGTCACGTTTAAAGCATGATTTCGTGGAATTATCAATATTAAGTGCCTGTTTAGTATGCATAGTGAGTGGTATTATTCTGATAATTTGAACCACTTAGGAAATATGGATTTTTGATCTAAAATTCTAGGAAGTTTCTCTTTTTAGTTCATAACTATGTTAGATGAAATTCTGGTTACATTATTCATAACACTGAAACTGTTTAAAAAAATATAACTATAATTTACTAATAACTTAATTAAAAAGAAGTTTTTTGTTTATAAGTTTCTATTGAGACCTAGAACGTGCAGGTAGCTTCACTTTTTTGAATGGCTGACTCCTCGATAGTTCGAAAGTGCATGTAAAAGATCATCATCATCATCATCAAGCTGACATCGATAATTACAAAGCATGTCGATGCAGGAGAAAAAGTTATTGGCGTTTTCCTCGACTTAAAAAAAGCATTCGATACTGTATCGATTCCTATACTACTAACCAAACTATACAGTATGGGTATAAGGGGACACGTCCTTCAGTGGTTCCAGGACTATCTGGCGGGTAGGAAACAGCGTGTCAGGGTAGGAAACCACCTCAGTGATGCTGCAACTTGCACATTTGGCATTCCACAAGGAAGTACGACTGGTCCGGCTCTCTTTTTGGCTTACATAAACAGTCTAGCGGAGATTGCTATTTCCAACGCGGAAATTATTATGTTTGCAGACGATACAGTTATCTTGTTTCATGGCCAAACATGGGAGCAGGTGCGGACTGTAACAGAAAGCGGTCTTGCAACTGTCACAAAGTGGCTGGAAGATAACCTGCTGTCGCTGAATACGTCCAAGACAAAATACCTATGTTTTACAAAGACTCCTATTTCTCGTCCGGACTCGAGGTATAATATACGAATTCATGCTTTCCCGTGTAACCGAAATCCCGGCGGGAGTGCTCAATGCACGTGTGATGTCTTGACAAGATCAAACGTTATAAAATACTTGGGCGTTACAGTAAACTAAACTGGAACTAAATCTAAACTGGAATCACCATGTTTCGAGTCTAAGTGCTCGATTACGAAAATTAATTTATATATTTAAACAACTAAGAAATATTGCATCCACAAAGCTTTTGATATCAACATATAAAGCACTAGGCGAATGTGTACTTAATTATTGCATCTGCTCCTGAGGTGGCGCGTCCAAATCAATCATAATTGAACTGGAGCGTGCTCAGCGTGTGCTCCTCAAAGTTTTAATGTTCCTTCCATACCGGCACCCCACAACAGATTTATACAATCGTACTGGTGTCCTCACAGTTCGTAAACTCTACGTGTGTCGAGTACTTCGCAGATTCCACCGCATCACAATTCCCCAGTTGTTGCCGACCACTAAGAGACGTTTTATATGTCCAGCGCCTTTCGTGAGGTCGTTTGCAAGACGACACTACAACTCCACAGCACCGCGTTTATATAACAAACTACCTATAAAAAATGCTCAAAATTTAAATAACCACAATTTTAGGAACAGTGTACTTAACTGGCTCAGTAAATTAGAGTATGAACAAGTAGAAAATCTAGTAACCAGTAACACAAATAAATAAAAGGACTATACTTTGAAGACATCCACACACTCTCAAACACACCCTAATTCTTACAAACACACCATCATAATCATGAGTAACACCCCACACCACACGAAGTTCACATGAGTAAACTTTATTATTGTTATTTTTATTCTATAATTATTTTTTATTTTTTTTTGTATTCCATATCACAATCAATTTTGTTTTTTTTTTAAATGTGATTGTCTTATTTTTGTTATTATATATATATATTATATATATAATTCCTAATATATGAATTGGCATTGTTTGTAATTAAATTATAATATGTACAGGAAGGGAACTGTCTCCTGAGATACAGGTTCACTTCCTAGTTCAGGAGGCAGAACATTTATGTAAATGGTGACACTTGTTTGCAAATAAATGATTATTATTATTCCATTTATTCATTCTATATACATATCTGTTATATTTTTAAATATTTCTTAAAAAAAAAACACATAAAAAAAAACATTTAAAAATATAAAAAATAGTAGGCCACCGGCATCGGGAACAGGGTCCAAGCTACCGGTGGTCAGGGCTCCTGAGAGAGGAATCTCCTAACGATGCGCGTCGTGTCCAAGAGTACTGCTTTCTGGATCAGACCCTTGATCCAGCTGCCTAACGAGAGCCTCCTTAGATGTTGTTCGAGGCTCTTAGCTATTAAGCCATTGGCCGTTACGATTATCGGCACAATGATTGCTCTATCCACTTCCCACATGTCGACAACCTCGCGAGCTAAGTCAAGATACTTAGTTTGCTTATCTCTCTCAGCTTTCACGAGGTTCTCGTCATGAGGGACCGCTATATCAACAATCATTGTGCAACCGTAGTCGATCTATCACCACTATGTCAGGCTTATTGGCAACAATAGTCCTGTCAGTGATGATAGATCGATCCCAATATAATGTGATACTGCCATTGTCGAGAACAGGGTCGGGCACATACCTATAGTACGGTACTTCTGATTCCACAAGATTGTATTTAAGAGCAAGTTGCTGGTGAATAATCCTGGCAACGAGGTTGTGTCTATGCAAATAGTCTCCATTAGCCAGACGAGAACACCCAGAAATAATGTGTCGGATTGATTCCCCGGGCCGGTGACATGCCCGACAGATGTCAACCGTACCGTCCTTCACAATGTATTTCCGGTAGTTGTTCGTCATCATAACTTCGTCCATAATTGCAAAGACAAAACCTTCGGTTTCCCCGAAGAGATCACCGAAACGCAGCCAAGATACGGACGCTAATAGGTCTATATCGGGCCCATGTAAGACCCGGTAAAAGCGTCCGTGAAGCTCTTTGCTCTGCCATACCCCTGCGGTCATTAGTATCCAGTACTATAGGTTTGCACCAGTTCTCATTGGCCAAGGAGAGCGGGGTGAGGCCCTTGTCCACCGCTACCACATCTTATTATTATTATCATCATATCAGCTGAAAGACGCCCACTGCTGGACATAGGCCTCCCCAAGCGTCGCCACATTGTAAAAGATCATTTGAAATAAATGCGTGCGACTTGGTAGGAGCGAGTTTTTAGCAATCGAATAAAAACTACTTCAATGTTCGGAAATGTGACTGCTTAAAATGTTGGTCGGGTTAATCTAACGTAACCTACGTTAAATGGTTACTGAAAATCGCATCAAGGTCCAATGCATGATTTGGCAGACAGATATAGAAAGTACATGAAAATAAATAATTTAGCTTCACTTTTCTTGGACTGACCGACATTTGACTGTTCAAAACTGCCTGCATATGGTCTACTAGCTTTTACTTGCGGCTTTGCCTGCGTTTATTAATACACTTTACTCTTTCTCCCCTTTTCTCACTTTTTTTTAAATAGCCTATGTCCGTCTCCAGGGTTCCAACTATCTTCGTACCAAAATTCATCAAAATCGGTTTTGCCATTTAGGCGTGAAGACGTATTAAACATACAAACTCACTTTTGCTTTTATAATATTAGTAAGGATTTGAAATACATGAATTTGATTTTGATTTTGACCTAACTTTGTTTCTTACTAGATATGAATATAGAAATGTACCAAACTATCTTCAACCGCCAAAACGACGCCTAAACAACTGGGCTATCGCCATATTTTTTTAACTAGACACATTGTTTAGCTATAAATCCCAGAAAGTTGCACAACACAGGGTGTTTAATGATTCCGATACAGTTTTACAACCAGACTGTGTATTTGAAGGTGATATGTTTACAATAGCGGTGATACATAGAGTTTATTTCTGGCATTTCATTTATGACTTTCTGCCCTTCTTACGACATTGGTATACCTGGTATTGAGAATGTTTACAGAATTTGTGTTCTAAAAATCGCGGTTACATTTAGTTTAAACGTAACTAGTATAACGCAAATTATTTCATCATTCAGTGCTCTGAAAACGGCAATGGAAAACATTGTGATGAAACTGGAATGTCCACAAGCGAACTAAAATTCAGAATCCTGCATTGCATTGTATTAGAATTTTCAGTTCGATTAGAACATACACAACGTCCCGAAATCAACTATTCGGCATTTGGCCAGGTGGACTTAGCGGTCATGGGGTGGTTGGGTTAAAAGTTTGATACAGAGAGCTGTACCAACCAACCAGCTTCCGATACCGGCAAACTATTTTGTTTCATATCTTAGATATTTTTTTAACGATGTTTTTAGAAATAATTAAAAAAAAAAACTAAATCAGTAAAGCAAAAAAAAATAAAACGATTTTATCAAATTCAAATAAAACAGGTATATTTGAAACTTTTACTTATACATACGCAATCTTCTTAATGTACCAAAATGAATAAACTGATACAGAATATGATTCTACCCTTTGATCAAAGACACAAGATTATTTTGACACATAATAATTTCTCTTTGACAAAATTTACTCATAATGGTATGGTGTTTCCGTGAAAGTTAAAAGCTTTTAACAGGGTAGGGACATGGAATGCCTTAAAATTTAATTTGACTGACAATGAAGTTGTATAGCGCTATATATCATGTACTACGGTAATTCGCTTCTGCCAACAGTTATTAAGCCCGTGTAAATGTAGAAAAATATCCCAGGAGCTGGTTTACTCAAGCGCCAAATTGTATTCAAGTCTATTCAGAAGGAATGTGAAAAAAGCATGCTGTATACAATATCTATTTTTTTTATAACTAGGATAGTCCCATCCACCCAGGCAGGGGAACTCCATGGAATGTCCTGGTTACATATTTCTTGTCATTTCTATTATGTGAGAAGGATGCAAATAAAATAAAAAATACTATTAAAAATAATTCAATATACAGAAATTGAAATAAACCATTTTTAACTTTTTGCTTCTAGGCAAGCGTGCTCCATCGTCGGCCACATCATTGCTTTCCATCAGGTAGGATAGTGGTCAAATGCAAGCCTATCCATAAACCTGATGAGTTGGCGTCCGTTCACAAACATGACTTTCTGCACCTCTGAACTAAACCGTTTTGAAGGATCTGAATAATTCAACGCTTGCACCACCATCAGTGAGAGATTTGAATGAGCATCACAAACTTTCAACTGCTATGCCCGTTTATGTAATGAACTTTTCTAATGAAGTTTGTGGTCATTTATTACTTTTTGGAAACAATGCTAGTCTAGTAAAAGAATAAAGAAAATAAAAATATATAAAAATAGTTTTTTTACTTGGATGTACTGAATGAAGTACTATGGATGGTCTATTTGAAACTAATATTAGAAATTATAATATTGTTGTATTATACAATAATATTATTAATTGAATTTATTTATTAATTGTCAGATGTTTATTATAATATACTATCACTAGTTTATAAGTTGTATGTCTTTACCAGGCTTTACTAACAACGATGGATTGCATTTCCTAAAACTAAATTATTATTATTATTATAAAGAGGTAAAGTTTGTTTTTTTTTTTATTTGTAGGAGGTCTCTGAAAGTACTGGTCCGATTGCGAAAATTTTTTCAGCAATAGAAAGCTGTTTTATTCCTGAGTGACTTAGGCTATGTTTTATATACGCGGCTGAAGACGCGGGAAAAAGCTAGTCTAAAATAAATGCTTTTGATTTGATTTAAAAAAGTAAACTAGTTTCGATATTTAAAAATAATGTACGAAACTTTAAAGAGTTCGTGGTTGTTAGCAGACTGCTAATAAAATCCAAATCGAGCTACAAAATCAAAGACCTGTAACCAATTAATTTTACGATGTAATAACCTAAATAAAATAAGCACGTATGTAGGTGTAAATAAGTAGGCGTACCTAATTACTTAGCCAAATAGTTTTAATTGACTCCGAGTCTCTACAAACACGATAATTGTAAATACATAGGTATAATAAAATTCACTCCTACGTTCAAACAGGGACGAATGGTAAATAAACAAAATGAAATCTTTACAAACTAATTTGAGCCGTGGAAAGAGTTTTCTATTTACTGTTGAACTGTGTTGCTATGTCTAAAATTTATTTTTACCACTGTAATGGTAATTTAGGAAAATCTGTCTCAATTCTATGTTGATTTATTTGTAACCGATGATGAGGGAATCTAGTATCAAAATACGGTTGAATACATCTCGTGTATTCTTCGTCATACAATATGTATTTATATCGAGATTTATATAAAATCAATATCCAAGCTCACTTCTCGAACCGTCAACATGGCTGCTCCAAAGGCAAGAGCAGGAGCATGGAATTAGTTATGTTGCCGCCACAGTTCGAAATTCATATTTTGTATCTTTTTAGTTTACAAAAATACTTTTTCAATACACTTACTCGAAAACCCGCTCTTATCCTACCGCTTGCAGGCACGCTATATAGGCTATTTCTCGCACTAGTGCAAAAAAGTGCGTGTGCTCTCCCTGCCATAATTTTATTACATTTACCATATCAAGCTGGGCGCGCGTCGTAGTCACGAGTCGCTGGTCAACCTCTGTTTATTAATTTCAGTGAGTGTATTGAAAAAAGTCGTTTGAAACACGTGCAAATTTTCCACTGCAACCCGGCTCCATAACACATTCGTTTACGGCTCATGCAGATTCCGCCTCGGGCGCATGACAAACTTTCTGCACTTGTATTAAAATATACTATTGGCTGTTACATAAAAATCTAGAGAACTTCAATTTGTTGTGTTGAACACCTTCATCATCATCATTTTAGCCTAAATACGTCCGCTGCTGGACATAGGCTTCACCCAAGTGTTGCTATAACGTTGGGTCCTATGCATCACGTATCCATCGGATTCTCGCGACCCTCACTTGGTCATCGGTCCACCTTTTGAGTGGCCTACGAACGAACGCTGCATTATGTTGAAACTTCAATTTAAATTTTTTCGTTTTACGTTATTTAACCCTTCAGATACCGTCAATTAGAGACACAATAGTAAGACAATAGATGCGCGGCCACCGGTGGTCGCTTGAGGATTCATGAATTAAAAAAAAATCGCAAAATTCAATTTCTGATACGGAAACACATATAAAATGCAAACAAAAATGCTTGTGAATTTCGCTACCCTAGAGCTTTTACTTTATGTAAACGAGTAGTAAAAAATGGTGGTCAAAGAATTAAAAAAAAATATGATGACTATAAAGATGAAAGTTTGTATTCCATTCTTTTTAATATTCTGTCCAACAGTTGGCGGTACATATTGCTGTCAGCAATAAAACCGGTGTTGCACGTATATTTCTTAAATTCGAGTATAGGTAAAACTACACTAGACCAACGCACACGCACGCCATGGCGTGTGACGTAAATCAAGTGTAGCTCTACAAGTCTAGTTACCATATAAAATGTATGGAGACCGACGCGCCCAGTTGCTCGATTCACGTAATCAAAACCGTAACGATATCGTAGCGACTTAGTAGTTTTTGTTATTTTCGTATTCATATCCATCAATCGAGTTTGAACGACATCACTTTTGAAATCGTTCGATCGAAGAGTCGTTGAAGCGTATTCAGCTGTATGAATCGTCATTCAATCGTTGGCTTGAGGTATTCTCGTAGATAAAAGTTGTTTGATCGGGTCGGATGCCAACGACTAAATGTCAAATATTGCAGTTCAAATCACAGAGTACTTTGTAACACAGAGTAGTACTCTGCGGTATAATTCAACAAGTCGTTGATAGATCGTTTAGTTTCGATTTAGTTCAATGGTCGTTCTATCCAATACCGATTAAAGAACACGTGAATACCGATTTCGGATGGGACTTCGATCAAATGACTACAAAACTTCAACGATATTTGGCTTGTTTGATTTTACGTGAATCAGGCTACAGATCAGCGTACGTGGCACACATGTGTGCAGTGTAGTGCTATCTTCAGAAATATGTTATACTTTTGTAAAAACACTATTTCATGCTAATTAACTTTCTAAAACCACTTACATTTTCACTATCCCTTTTATTTTTTAGAGACAAGCTTAAACTTAAGCCAGTACTTGATTAATAGCTAATGGCTTAAACATCTCTAAACTTTGGTAATTTTGATAATAATTCCCATTAAAAACGTAGTTTACTCAAGCGCCTTAACTAAAGCCTCCACTAAATATTATCAAATATTCTGTTATGTAGGTATTTTGCTAATTAAATTAAGGAAACTTTATCAAAATATTCAAGATCATAAGTATTTATAAACCATTCGCAATAAGATTACACATTTAAACAAACATTCTTTACCGTCCGTTCAACCGATTTTGACTTCTATTTCGTAGGCTTAAGGATGGCATTGATAGCAAAGAAAGTTTATATTGTAACCAGTTTTTAGTCAGTTTACTTGGATACCAAGGGTCTAAATATTAACTTTAATATTCCTTTAGGTAAAGTAAGGTACTTCTTAATTTTAAGACAAGACGATGATACTTGTAAGAGGGGTTGAGTGGTCAATTGTTTTAATCTTACTACAATTATACGGGTAATAAATGCTAGCTTTTGCCAGCGGCTTTGCCTGAACTAAAGTAGAGCATTTAATAAAAAAATCCACAATTACCACACAACGCCATCTACTGCCAAGCTAAGCAGAGCTTGTGTTATGAGTACTGGACAAACTTTTGTCCTGGCTGGAAATCGAATCCACGACCTCCGGCATAGTAGTCAGAGTCACTAACCACTAGACCAATATAATAAAACATAAGCTTACTGTTAGTAGTGACAATATCTGCAGAAAAACCAAGGTTACCGACATAGCCCAAAGAGTAAACTGAAGTGGCAGTAGGCAAGGCACATTGAACAGATGGTCGATGGGGACGAAAGGTTCTGGAGTGTCGATCACGTATTGGAAGACTTCCCACAAGGCGGACTGATGACCTGGTAAGGGTCGCGGAAATCCGATGGATGCGAGAGGCACAGGACCGGTCACTATGGCGACTCTTGGGGGAAGCCTATGATCAGCAGTGGACATCTTTCGGCTGAAATGATGATGATTACTAAGTGATTATATCTTACTAATGAAATCACTTTTACATCGGTTCAGTAGTAGCTTCTCCTTTTAAATATGTGTAGATAGATACTTGTACTTTATAGAACACACTACATAACCTTAAAACAATTTATGTATATGTACATACATAATGGTGAGCAGTGGTGGCCGAGTGGTAATGGCCCCGACTTACGAGTTGTAGGTCGCGGGTTCGAACCCAGCCAGGCGCAATACTTTGTGTAATTTATTTCATCACCACTGCTCTCAAAACGGTGAAGGAAAACATCGTGAGGAAACCGGCATGTCCGAGAACCAAAAATTCGAAGACATGTGACATTCACCAACCCGCACTGGGCCTGCGTGGTGGATTATGGCCCATTCCCTCTCCTAGAGAGGAGGCCTGAGTCCTAGCAGTGGGAACATTAAAAGGCTGATGATGATGATGATGACATACATAATTATTTTATGACATACAAGTTCCATAATAAAATAATAATATAAGTTTGAATATTAAATAAATAATAAAGTTTGGATTGTAATATATCCTGTACCTACCAGGTACTCGAGTTACCACACATGACATTTAATTTACAAACTACCCGCAAAGATACATACCGTAAGGTACACACATTACACACCAACTTATCTTATAAATCCGTCGGAGTAAGCGACGTGACGTTTAACTACATTTCCAGCATCGCTTTGATCTGTACCCTCGGCTAAAGAGATCATCTTAATCTACGTCGTTTTTGACGGCAACCAGCCCTAATCATACGACTTGACAAGGAAACGCGATAAAAAGAGAGGAGAGGAAAAAGAGGGAAGTGGTAAATTTGAAAATAAAATGTTGCGTTTTTTTGTGGCCTCCTCTAATTTATTTATTTATTTATAAAACACTTAATATGTCTTGATTGTAAAAATCAGAGCTAAAAATTCCTGATTTCTATGTTACCATCGGCTTCCTGTAAAAAATATTTTCCACTTCATGTTAAAATATTTTTTTCCTCATTTTTACTCATTCAGAAAAATAATACATATTAAATTATATTTTTATACATTTCAATAGAAAAAAATATATATCACACTGATATTGGAAACAGAGTCCAAGCTTCCGGCGGACAAGGTTTCAGAGAAAAGCATCTCGCTTCTACTAGAGACTCATGACCCCCAACAGTTAATTGGTTCTTCTTATCGTCCACTCTGCCCCTAAGGCATAAAGTAATTAATCAAAAGCTTTAATGAAATCTATCGTTTTTTTTGTGCCTATTTTGTAACAGGTATACCTACGTTGGAATGTGAAAACAAGATTTTAATGAAAATCATTTTTTCATAGCAAGCTTTTATAGCTCGGTTTACGTATATAATTAATACTCGTCAAGACGAATCATACGAGCCCAAACTCGATGGGGTTGTGTCATTTAACTACCAAGTTCCTATAGCCACCTTCCAGTTCCATCATCAGATCAGCTCTTTGTCATAATAATTTTGCATTGTCATCTGATTTACACATGCATGCAAAATTTCAGCTCAATCGGTAACCGGGAAGTGGGTCAAATTTAAATTACAAGATATGATGAAAGACAAACATCGGGACAGGTGAAACTAAATAAAAGCTTGTAAAATTATTATTGTAGTATTTAAAGCCCAGTAAATACAAAACCTTTAAAAACAATAGCGTGAATGAATCACAGAAATCACTCAACTTCCCCATGACCCAAGCCTCGCGTGCACAAACCCATTCGCGTATCGGTCGCACATGTAAACACAAACAAAACGACGCGCTTCCCCTAACTATTATTTGTGATTTTAAATGGTCCGTAGTGCAAGTAGTACTACTTCAGACAGGGCGATTTGTTACGTCACACGATTGAACCGCAGACAGTTTTGTTTAAGTTTTGTTATACAAATTACTTTAAGTTATGAAAATGTCATTAAAAAAGAGTAGGTAATTCTTTCTGACCTTTAATCATTGATATACAAAATTTAATGCAAAAATTGTAAAAACGTTTAAAAATGTTTTCTGAATCCAATTTAAAACTCATTCTAAATAAATGTAAATAAAAGATTTTAGGTAAATTAATTCCTTCTGTAATTACAAAGTTGATAATAGTTAGGCTGTGTTTTCTAATTTTAAAGTTTAAAATTCTACGAAGCTAAAATTGATTCAGAGAAGCTAATTTTTTTTAACGTTATTGAAATGAAAAGTTATTTTAGGTTATGGTATTGTAGCAACATCTACGACGTCACATAAGAACTACGAAGAAAATACGAAATCCTGCATCGCCCAATCAAAGTTCTCCGCGCGGTTTGAACATATACGACAGCCCGACATCAACTATCGGGCAGTCGCCCACCAGACTATAACATCCTGTCTGGTCGGAGGATCCCCCCTTTTCAACGGAAGTATGTGGGAGTTTACTCTCTGTTCCACCTACCTCCAAAGTATTATTCAACTAATCGTCATTAGCTTTATTTTTTTAATTTATTAAGTATCAGTCTAGGTACGGGGCGCCGGTGTGGGCGCCGTCGCTGGCAAAGCGACCGGCGTCCATACTGAACGCCTGCCAGAGGGTCATGGCAATACGGATGGTGCGGGGTTACCGCACGATCTCCCGCGAAGCGGCGAGCCTTCTGGCTGGCCTACCACCGTGGGATCTGGAGGCAACAGTCCTTGCACATATGCACGACATGCGCGTGGAGATGCAACGCCGGGGTGAAAGTCCACTGCCGCAACATGTCAAGACCATGAGATCCTGCCGGAGCTCTGTCCGCCACAGAGCTCCGGCAGGATCTCATGGTGAAATGGCGTCAACGGCTATCGCAACCCAGTGCTGGGCACGCCACGATTATGGCGGTAAGTCCCCTCTTTGAGGCGTGGCTGGAAAGACCTCACGGCGTCCTTACCTTCCGCATGACGCAGGTCCTCACCGGACATGGCAAGTTCGGGAGGTTCCTGCATCGGATTTAAGCGGAAGAGACGCCCGGGTGTCGCCACTGTGCGCAACGCCCGGAGGACACGGTGGAGCACACCGTCGAGGTGTGCCCTGCCTGGGCGGAGCATCGCCGTGCCCTCGTGTGGGCGATCGGCGGCGGAGACCTCTCGCGCCGGGCCCTGGTCGAGGCCATGGTCTGGAGCGAAGAGGAATGGCAGGCGGTCGCCTCCTTCTGCGAAGCAGTAATGCTAGCAAAGGAGGAGGCCGACCGCATCAGGCAACGGCGCCCTCGCCGCCGTCGCCGGGATTCCAATCCCGATTTCCGGCCACCGTAGACGCGGGCTCACGGACGGCGAGCCATGGGTAGCTCGCTGTCGGATCGTCCGGTAATAGACCGAGTCCAAGACGTCGACGGCGCGAACTGTTCCCGCGCGCCTCAAGGAGTTGTCAGCAACAGGAGGGGCCCAGCTGGGTCGAAGCCTACTGGGGACATGGTTGTCCGAAAGGGAGCTTGCGCCCCGGTATGAAGGCTAGAAGGAACGGCACGGGGTTTTTAATCAGTAAGAGTCTGACACTGTCTCCCGCTCCACCCAAGAGCGGGTTTCGTCAAAGATGATTTTCCCCGTCGACAAAAAAAAAAAAAAGGATCAGTCTAGGTTACGAAGAAGAAATCTTAGCACTCTCTTCTGGAAATGCTTTGTAACTCGCAGAGCATTCACAAAGGAGAGTTTAAAATAGACTCCCACCAGTTGGACCATTTCCCAAGACTAATTAAATTTATATATACCTACTAGCATTTTGCCCGCGAAATTTTTTTATTATTACAAGCGTTTATTTAGTTTCACCTGTCCCGATGGTTGTCTATCATTAAATCTTGCAAATTAAATATGACCCATTTCCCGGTTTCCGATTAAGTTGAAATTTTGCATGTATGTGTAAATCAGATGACAATGCAAAATTATTATGACATACACCTGATCTGATGATGCAACAGGAAGGTGGCTATACGAACTTGGTAGTTAAACGACACAATCCCATCAAGTTTGGACTCGTATGATTCGTCTTAAAGAGTATTAATTATATAAGTATGCCAAGCTATAAAAGCTTGCTATGAAAAAAAATATTTACATTAAAAGCTTTGTTCTAGAATATTTCTTAAAAACTTGAACATAATATTTTAAGGCTAATTTTGAAAAACGACTAATAAGCTTATAACGTTGTGATTTTTCATGATACATTTATGAAATTTTGTACATATATTCTTTACATAATAAAAAACTTTTTACAAAAAAAATTAAACCGACTTCAAAAAGTACAAAATAACTTTAATTTCGGAAGTGGGTGTTTCTATAATAGATACCTAATCTTGTCTCTTCGCTATTTAACACCGACTTCCGAAATTAAAGTTATTTTGTACTTTTTGAAGTCGGTTTAATTTTTTTTGTAAAAAGTTTTTTATTTTTCACTTTTTAGTTATGGTAGCACCACTAAAAAGTACCTACCCTTCAGCTAAACATAAATTACCTTATAGCCAGAGTGCATCTCATAACGATTCTTATAATCCCAAATACGGTTATATTACATGAATTTACCCCTCCCTCTTTCCCCTCTCCCTTTTCTTTCAGTCAGTCATCGACTACATGCATAAACAAAGCAATTTTACTTGTTACGACAATTCTGCTATGATTCTATAAGGAGTTCTGTTCCATATCTTCGAAGTTCATGATCAGATCATAACAATATTTCTATGGGACCAATTTGGAAGCATAACCTTTCAATCAAAAAAAAAAAAAAAATCCAAATCGTTCCACAATTGACCGAAATATCGGTGAACATACATACAAAAAAAAAAAAAAAAAAACATACATTCAGCCGAACATAGAACCTCCTCCTTTTCAAAATCGGTTAAAAATACTAGACACGTGTTTCGGGTTTCGCATATATACTAAAACTAATGTAGTATAATATACCTTCCCCTGTATTATGCACACTTAACCTAGTACTTAAGTATTATACCTAGAACCTAACTTGTAACTGACACTTGTGCGTTACGATTAGCTTTAACTACCAATGCATATGTAATTTTATTAGACTTTTAAACCAGCTATATCGTAGTTATAGGCTATTACTTGGTTAAATATCTAGAGACCTTTTGAAGACCTCTGCTTAGTATTCTTGGGGTTAATATGTACTTTAATTTGGATAATGGTTGTTTAATGGTTGGGCAGTAGGGAGTTAGTGGACTTACGAGCCGAGGCAACTCAGCACGTCGCATTAATTTGCGTAATTTATTTTTTAGACAGCTCTCAAAAACTGTGAAAGAAAACATCGTCAGGAAACTAGTTTGGAGGTATGTGGAACAGATTGTAAAGTCTCACAAACCTCTGTTGAAAAGGGAGAATCCTCCGATCAGATTTAAGGTTTTTTTTTATATAGTGGGCAAAAATCGTCCAATGATAACCCCCGCTCTTGGACGAAGCGGGAGGTTGTCAGACTCTTACTGACTAAAAACCCACCCCGTTCGTTCTAGCCTTCATACCGGGGCTCGAGCTCCCTTTCAGATAACCCTGGCCCCAGTAGACCTCCGTCCAGATGGGTGTGATGTCTCGTGGGCAACTGCCAAACAGATGTTTTTATTCTATAATATGTTTAAATTGCGCGGAGAGCTTTAATTGCGCGATACAGGATTAGTTCTTAAGTGACACCATAAATGTCGCTACACTAGCATATCCTAAAATCAAAAATTCGAAGATATCCCCAAATCCGCACTGAGCCCGCGTAGTCGATTATAGAGAGGAGGCCTGAGTCTCAGGAGAGGGTATGAATAAAACATAGTATAACCAGCCGTATAATGTCATAGGGTCGTTTTTATGCTAAAGTTAGCTTATACTTTGGCTTATACTTTGTTACAATTACCAAAGTATAAACTAACTTTAGCATAAAGCCCATCAGTGCTTGCAATAAATAAGTTTCCTTACTACTAAGCTGTTGACCATTTTACAAGCTTTTATTTAGTTTCACCTGTTCCAATGTTTGTCTGTCATCAAATTTTGAAAAATTTTGACCCACTTCCCGGTTACTGATTAAGCTGAAATTTTGTATGCATGTGTAAATCAGATGACAATGCAAAATTATTATGACATAGACCTAATCTGATGATGGAACCGGGAGGTGGCTATAGGAACTTGGTAATTAAACGACACAACCCCATCGAGTTTGGGCTCGTATGATTTTAGCTCGCTGTCCGATCGTCCGGTAACTGTCCGGACCGAGCCAAGGCGTCGACGGCGCGCACTGTTCCCGCGCGCCTCAAGGAGTTGTCAGCAACAGGAGGGGCCCATCTGGGTCGAAGCCTACCGGGGTCGGGGTTATCCGAAAGGAAACTAGAACCCCGGTATGAAGGCTAGAAGGAACGGCGCGGGGTTTTTAGTCAGTAAGACTCTGACACTGTCTCCCGCTCCACCCAAGAGCTGGTTTCGTCAATGATGATTTTCCCCGTCGAGAGGAAAAAAAAAAAAGGTTCGTATGATTTGTATTCATTATATAGGTATACCAAGCTATAAAAGCTTGCTCTGAAAAATATATTTTCATTAAAAGCTTGTTTCGAAAGTAAACCAAGCTGAATGAAAGAAAAAAACTCTCTTAAAAATGTCGACAAAGGAAACTTTGCGTGTTCAATTTTGAAATTGATACTTTCATGTTTGCCAGAGAAAAAAAGTTAGAGAAATGCCACGAAAGCCCGATCGACCACCAGATCAAATTTGGACGCAAACTCTCCGAAATGCAACCGGTAGAAAACCGACAGGCTAGCAACTTGGCGTCGATGCTCAAGACTTAGAATCCTCGACTCGACTCAACCTATGCCTATATTGTATAACAATTCAGTTTAAGTCGTCAAATGCGCATTAAGAGTTTGTAGTAGGCAGGCGCACCTTCAGGTGTTTATAAGAGCTTTGTAAAAACAACTCTTGATAATTGACACCAACTCCTAATTAGCGACGACCCAAAACAAATAACCCTATTTACAAACATCTAATCAACTAATTGGTACAAAATGTAACTCGAGAATGCTTCTTTAGCAAGAAAATCACCTTATTTTCCTCCGGCCTTCCCGATTAAGTCTAATTTAGGATGCTTTTCCACCAGAGATGTGCTATGCAACGGCATAGCATGCATAGCCTAGCAGCATAGCTATGCTGCGAAGATGTAATAGCTGTGAAACTGTATGACTATTTCCACTGATGCTAAGCTATGTGGCAGTACGAGTAAGATGTGCGATGGAGATGCGCCGCCACAAAGTAGCTGCACGAGAAAGATGCGCAGCTCGAACAATAAGATGTATCGAAAGTAGGGAAGCTTGACATAGCCACTCACGACCTTCCATAGCACACTCCCATAGCACGCATCCTTCCGTATAAAAACATATCTCAAGCTAATTTCAGACTACGCTATAAAATCTATAGTGAGCGATATTGTTGTGCTATGAACTTTTAGCTATATGTTAATATTATTATAGCGTAGTCTAAAATGAGCTTAGGTTAAATCCGTTTCCACCAGTGCTAAGCTATGTGCACCAATGATTGGTGGATATCAAACGCATCCATAGCATCGAAGCACAGCACATCTTTGGTGGAAAAGCACCCTTATTCGGAATGTTTAACCCACTCTCAGGTAAAGGCAGGCGTTTCGTTATAGCTGGCTTACGTGTAAAATTTATATCCCGTTGTGGCGCCCGTCGGCTGTCCAATATGGCCGCTGGATTCAGTTGTCGGGAGGCGGGACGTGAAAATTATCAATTTGGTTTTATGTTTTTGTTTAAGTATAAAAATGAGAATTTATGACGATATTGGTAAAATGGGCTACCCAAAATTTAACTTCCGGTACCTAACTATTTGGAAATATGGCCGCTGGATTCAGGTGTCGCGAGGCGGGACGGGCAAATTATCATTTTGTTTTTTTTTTTATATAAGTATAAAAATGAGAATTGATGACGATATTGGTAACTTTATGGGCTACCCTAAATTTAAATTCCGGTATCGGTATCGATGGTACGTAATGTAAAAAGTGCGCCTCAAAGAAATGTCAACATACCTGGGCCTTAGCCTAGCAGGCCAAGTCATCAAAAAAAAAACCCTACATTGAAATGCAGTGAATAGCAATAACTTGATTTTAAAATATCCTATAATAGGAAAACAAATCAGTAGTTACTAATTAATCTTGATTATAGACAGCCTTATCTAAACTATGCTGTAGTCGACTACTAGTCTAATCGGATACCACTGAATATGCACCCTTGAAATTATTATTTTTTTAAACATTATAATCGACATTAATATTTTTATTGAAACTTATTTAAATGACAATGGTAAATAGTATTCATTTTGCAAAACGATTATAAATAACATTTTTAAACGTCACTATTTTCGTCAATTTCGTCAAATACCTGTATGAATTTTAACACACAATTACAATTATTTCATGTATTATTTTTTCTGATTTTTTGTTTACAATGGTAACCTAATAAGAATAATAAAAAATGTTATAATAAATAAATAAATCAAATCAAAGACATAATCAATCACGAAAACTTAAACAGAACATCTAATCTTCAAAATAACGCAATTCCCGGTTCCCGGAACTGCGGACTTCACTAGCCCGGACGCCCGCCCGGTGACGGTAGATTATAACGCAATTTATTCCCTCCGACGTCATCTTGGAATAAACTTATAAAAAATATAAATTACTTGCTTTAATAGCTACTGGCCTGTACCTGACAGACTACTTCTTTAAAAGTATAGTAGTTTTGAAGTTTTAAGTATCATATACCTTTGGAGATGCATAAAAACCTAGTTCCCATTAGATTAGCATGCAAGCTAGAAGATGGAATATACTTTTAAAGTTATGCTTTAGAATATGGTTTGTACTTGATAGAAAAAAAAATCTCAGACAACAAAAATCCACAATGTTAGTGAGTTTACCTAAACCTATCTAATAAACCAAGTGTTAGTACCATACTCTATTCATATCATTTGAAGCACAGACGAGTCATCATCATCATCTTCCTGCCCTTGTCCAGTTTTATTTGGGGTCGGCGCAACACGTTTTTTTCTTCCATTCTGTCCTGTCACTCGTCATGCTATCACTAACTCCCTTTTCTTTCATATCACTTCTCACACAATCCATCCATCTTTTTTTGAAGCACAGACGAGTAAGCAACCTTTTTTATTTCTTCATTGATGTCACGCGCTGGACTCCTAACTCCCCTGATGACCGAGTCTTGGTCATTTGCCCCAAAAAATGCCAAAAAAAGAGGAATGCAGGAGAGTGTGCTCCTGTTTTCCTCTTTCTTAGGCATTTGTTGCCTTTTAGGCATAACAGTGCTTGTATTAGGAGAATGCGCGTTTCCATATATCATTGCTCTACTTACACTAACTGTGACTTACAAAAAATGTGTATTATGACACACATATTGGCTAGTTACTCAGCAAGATTGGTAAAACCAACAATCTAGACTGCGGTAGAAGTACACATCATCACTCACACACACACAAACAGCCTATTCAACTAGAAAAACAGCGTAGTCGTTTGTAGTTGTCATAAGTCTTCCTATTCACAAATATACTCCAGAAGCTCTTGAAGAAACTGCGATTCATAATGCGAAAAAATATACAAAAAGTTTCTCTTTCACTTGTCGTAGAATGAGCGATGTTTGGTGGAAAACACAAAAGTCTACTTCCAGCCGCAACAGCGTATAGCTACTGATCTGCGCAACCCTTAGGGAAATTATGCTCACGGAATGGTATTGTCAGTTTTCTGCCTATATGATTCACCCCATATGAACCCTTCATCAAATTCCAAGACTTGCCAAACAGTTCTTTTTTTTTAGTTGAGATTTTCATCCAAGACTTTTTCCGGTCTAGGGCAGAGCGGGAGGACGTTTCAGACTTTGATTGACTAATACCCTTGCCTTTCGCTTCGATCCTGTTGGGTCCCTGCAGTTTTGATGGCATATCCTTGAGGCGCGCGTGTAACACTACACACTGTCTACGGGCTCGATCTGGATGGTTATCGGACACCCAGACAGTGAGCTACCTATTGCTCGCTCTCCGCAAGCCCACAAAAGTTTACAAGACATAAGGTATAAAGGGATATAAAGTTAAAAATTTCATTCCTTTTTTTCCAATAAGATTTATGTTTTTGCACAAGACTTTAAAACTTTAATAAAAAAATTAATCCTCTCAAATCTTGTTATTTTCTTTTAAAACTTTTTTCAGTTTCACAATTTTGCGTCGCCTTTCGTTTTAGGTACTTTGGTAAAAACCCATTTATTATTTCATTAGTAACGTTTACTCGAGTTTTATCCTACTATTTGTCTTATGTCTCGGGGACGGAAGATTTCGCGAGCAAATAAGACTTTCTTAGTTTTTGCAAGCTCAAAAGAACTTGCTTTCTAAGTAAAGAATATATGAATATGTGGGTAGAAGGAAAACATAAGATTTTCGATCTATCTTTAATTTCCCTGAAGTCAAATGCTCATACACTATTTAAGGAAAATGCTCAAAGGTAACCGTTTTTTACGTTTTGTAGGGGCCTTACCATGACATATTTAAACGTGCGGTGTGCGAGCGAGAAAGAAGAATGGTGTTACTATACAGGGTTATTTGTGAAACACTAACATTCAGTCCTGCAAGATTGTTAGTGTTTTTCAAATAACCCTGTATAACTCTACCCCCTTAACAGTTCAGTTTAGGTTGTCAACTGGACCGCGTTAAGAGCTCGTGGTAGGGTTAGGTCAGTGTCAAGTTGTATGTTAATTAAAACATGATTGGTGTCCGTAATGCGGAATTATAATGATTAAAATTTAGTCAGGAAAAGACATTTAGTTAGGGAGTTTTTGTTTTAAGTATTATAATTTTAGTTATATTCTGTACGTCTGTTTATCACCTAAGCCCACCTAAACAGCTTGACTGATTTGAAAGTAGTTTGATACTATAAACTGGTTTGACACTTTAACTGGACCCGGTAGGTGGCGCTGCATTCAGATTCGGAGGCAGGACAACGTCTGCCGATACTACTAGTATAGTATAAGTTTTTTTTTTATTAAATTTGTCTCCCTAAAGTTGAACTAAAATTAGATTAGGCTAAGGCAAAGACCGTCTGAATATACAAGTCAAAGTAAACGAAACTTGAAACCTAAACAAATATAGGATCACTTTTTATTCCCGACTGGTTATCTCAGAAGTTTGAATAGTTCTTTAGACCCTACTTTAAAATAGGTTCATTGTAGTTTTGGGGTGATAAAAACTAGTAGTGAGAGTTCGTGATGAGACTAGCAAAACCTCTTGTTTCACTCGCTGAAAGAAATTTAATTACTCCGGTTCTTAATTCATAACGCATTTTCTAATAAAATTAATTTGAACATAATTATGTAAACCACGTTAACTTTTGTATTTACAAAAAAATAGTTTTTTTTTTTAATATTGAAATGCGATGATGTGGTCGACGAAATAATGCTCTTTCCCAAAAAAACCTGTTCACTGGATGAAGCTATGAAGAAAGGAAAGTGTCTATACTGCCTATAATTATTATGTGAATGTCTATGTTGGTCCCCCCTCGGGCGACCGGTGTAATACACCAATTATTACGTAATTGCGCATTTTTACGTAAATTGATCCTTTTTCTGGATTTTTTAGGAAAAATGAAAATAATTATAGAAACCAAAAATTTCATTTTCATTCAAGTTATACAGACGTATGGACAATATGTTTACCTTTAAAAGATTGATGTATTTCAGCCAAAAACTTATTATAGACTCAATTTGTTTGGTTAAATTAGACTGAACTTAACACAGCTGCGCCAAACCGCTGACGCGTTGTAGAGTTATACTAACTATCAATATTGCTTGGACACCGTACTGTATTATCATGAAAAGTTTTGAAAGTCAAAGTCAAAGTCAAAATATATAATAAAACGTCAGAAAAGTTTATTTATTTATTCTTTATTATACACCACATAAATAAAAATACAGGACAAATATTACTAAAAATAAGTGTACAATCGGTGGTCTTATCGCACAGGGCAATTTCTTGCAGACAACCTTTGGATGGACTGAAAGAAAGGAGGAGGATAGATTAAATTAAATCAAATTATTGAAGTAAATAAAAGTAACAAATAAAAAACACAATTCTAGATTTGTAAAACCTGTGAAGCCAGTTCAATAAACTTGAAACGTCTGCTGTAACGTGAACTCATAACGGACTGACAGACGGCCCAAGTTCTGTTTATGTTACAAAATAAACAGCGCAATGTTTAGCTAAAGAAAATTTAGATTCAGATGGAATTCAAGAAAATAGATCTCTGGAAATTATTACGAGTTTGAAATATTTAAACTGTTCGTGTTTAAGGGAGTTAATTTAACTTATATTTGTGAATTGTTTTTGGTTAGAACATTAAACGAGAATTGAGTTTGGTCGCTAAATAAATTAAATATATTCATAACTTATAATATAATTTTATACGAGTAGACGATTTTGTTATAATATCTAATAATAATAAATATTATAATTACTTATAACAAATATTATTATAAAATTTGTTAAAAATAAGTTTGAACATAAATCAAAATATTATCCTAGAGTGTCATACTAGGTACCTCAAATTTTTGTAAATATATATTCTACTCATCAATATATATGTACTACGTACATTCCACTACAGATGTTTTAGACACAAATAAATGAAAAATAATAAAATAATGAAGTCACGTAAAATTATTATTTTAAAATATCATGTTTCATTACTCGTAAAATTACGAAGTTAAAGCAAAATTCCCCTTATTTTTCTATTCCTACAAAAACATGGCGATGTCTTTTTAGCAGCGGCTAGCCAGCAAATTAAGGACTTGTTATTTCGTGTAGTATCCTGAAAGTAGCTCAATAGGGACTCCGAAAAAGTTTCTCAAGACAGCTTTTCGGTTCTTAGAACGGGATATCATAACTTATCGTTTCAAACGGTAATGAAATAGACCTGAAGAATCTTTTCCCTTACGATTGTGACTTTTTAGGACATGCACGGCAGTATTCTATACACCAAAATAGTAATAAAGCTCTTAATAAATTAGTGTGCTAATCATCAACGAATGCATTAAATTACTGGGATCGCAGTCGAATACTAGTTTGTATCAAATAAAAAAAGTAATTTAATAGTTAGTCAAGATAGCTTAAGCGGTATTGATCGATAAGTAACAATATATATGTACTTTCTACATCGCAAGAGGCTACCAGAAACCGACCTAAAGCGTAAGTTTATTACGTCATAATGGGATGACTAGCAAGATACGAATAGTTTGCCTACTCATCCTACAATATAACGGATCGTTATTTCTAATCATCAACACATTTCTATCAACTGCGTAGAATGATATAATTGATAATGTGATTAAAATTTGTTTATCTATCATACCGTTCTTTAACAATAGCTTTGGACATCCCACCCATACACATAAACGTTTTCAGGAACACATTCATTGTGCGTATAGCTAAGGAGTGCAATTCCCTGCCGGAGTCTATGTTTCCAGCCCCCCAAGCCAAGTTACAACCGTTTCGCTTATGTCGCACGCCTTGAGTTGACCTTGCCGCCAATTCTTTTGTTCTGACCACGTGACTGAGCGTTGAGACGACGTCGTTCCCGTACATTTGAAGCTTTCTACTAGCGTTAACTATTGCAGATTAGCAACTTGGCTAGGGGTACTGATAGTTACAACCTAGGGTCTTTAGGTCAAGAGTGAATAGGTTAGTTCTAGGCAAGCGTGCTTTACCGTCGACCTCATCATCACTTACCATCAGGTGAGTTAGAGATCAAGTGCTTATGCTTTCGTTCCAGGACCTCAGGGTTCTCTTTCTTTCTTTGTAGGTTTTTATCCTACTTGGCCCCTTTTAGCCGATGTCTCCTTGAGGTGCACGTAAAATACCATGCTCTGCCGAAGACTCAAGCTCGATTCGGACGTTTACCGGACGGCCGGAAGAAAATTATTGTAATATTTGTTAGAAAATTATTGGATATAATATTTCACTGTATATTTTTATGCCATTTATGCAGTGTCACCAAGCTAGGCTTCATAATATTTAGTAACTCTCATTACAATCTAAATAAATCTACATCTATGGGTTTTGATATTATAAAATACTTTATCGCCAACATCGCCAAATACTGCTCAAGATTTCAGTGACCAGAGCATTACGATCATTTATTTACCGAGTAACACATCCCTGCTAGGCGCCAACGTGTAAATATCAATCACGCTCCATTCAAAGCAGATACTAAACATGTGTTACGGTTCGGCTCTACTAAATAAATTCACTTCAAAATCACGTAACCTGAGACCTGAGATTGAACCGGGCTGTGTTTTGCCAACAAATCAGCATTTAAATTCAACGTGGCAATGCTGCCAAGATCTTGGATCCGTAGAAGAAATCTCTTCCCTAATTTGTTTTGTTTATTAAGACATCCCGAATCGGTTGCCTAGCTAAATCTGATGCCAATGATGTTAAACAATAATATTTGTTGTTAAATTTTTGACATCAATTACCTCTCATTTGTTATTTGGGAAAGTCGAGCATCATCTAAAAGAATTTGCCCCAAAGAACTAAAAAACAATAGGTTGCCTTCTTTTTTTTGGTGCAAATAGGAGAATTGCCCCGCATAAAAAGGTGAGTAAATGGTCATGATTTACCCTCATCTGTTATTTAATTGATTTTTTCATTTTATGTAGTGTTTTTTAGTCTAATAGAAGCTATTAGTTTCGACAGAACCCAATTTGAAAGCTTTTGAAAAAAGTCGAAAATATAAAATGTTCGCGATATCAACCAACCTACCGGGATGTCGTGATATGCCTGATATCTTCATTTCCCTGCGACATATATTAAGTTGTTTATTAATTAAGTTGTAATAAGTATGAAGAGTAAGAGCGTTTAATCAATGAAGATTTTAATTCATGAATCCCCAAGCGACCACCGGTGGCCGCGCATCTATTGTCTTACTATTGTGTCTCTAATTGACGGTATCTGAAGGGTTAACAAATCCAGCAGATTGATATGGTAATCTATTCATAATTTAGTTTATAGGTATATAAAGAACACAAACTTGTAGTTTTGGCCATGCTTTGAACCAACACCCACAGGCATTTTGGACAACAACTTAAAAACTCGATTACCAATTCGTACCAAACTCAAAGATTAAAACGTCTTACATTTACATATGAAGTGACCTTTGTCAGCGGATCGAAGTCGAATATTTCAAACCATTGAATCAAAACAACACATCAACGGAAAACATGGATCTCTCTCTGTGACGTATATCAGATTGAGCGGAAAATAAGACGTGAGTACAGATGAAAAGAAAACTGCTCTCGAGTCATAAACTCGGAGGTACTTTAAAAGACATAAGTGGACTAGATAAAACGTTGTTCTATCTGAGATTACGATTAATATCTAATAGACTATTTATGAAACGAAAAAAGGAGGGATGGAGAAAAAAGAATAAAAGAGGGACGAAACGCATGTTGCTAAAAAAGTTTTGAGTTTACTTGTGGATGGACGGAGGGAGAGAGGGAGGCCAAAGAAAAGATGGATGGATTGTGTGAGAAGTGTTATGAAAGAAAAGGGAGTTAGTGATAGCTTGACGAGTGACAGGACAGGATTGAAGAAAAAAACGTGTTACGCCGACCCTCAATAAAACGGGATATTATATAGATCGCTCTATGCTAAAGAATGGTATGTAGCTACATTCGGCTGAAAACTGATGTGAATATACTGCATCATCATCATCATTTCAGCCGATATACGTCCACTGTTGGACATAGGCCTCCCTCAAGTGTCGCCACAACGAACAATCCTGTGCGTCTCGCATCCATCGGTTTCCCGCAACCTTCACCAGGTCATTAGTTTACCTTGTTGCAGGCCTTCCAACGCTGCGTCTTCCGGTACGAAGTCCTTTCGGCCCCAAAGGCCGTCTGTTCTGTGAGCAATGTGCCCTGTCCATTGCCACTTAAGTTTGGAATATACTTTAAAAGTTACGTAGATGAAGCAGAATTGTAACTAAAAAGAAAGTTGTTAGATAAAATCGTTCGCAGTCATAAGACTCAACTTCGCACGACAACATGTGATCTTTAAATCGAATCTGGCTTCTGTTTACATTAACTGTTTATCTACTACCGAAATCCAGAGATCACTTCCAAATTCATTAGATTGACAAGAATGTGCCAGTGGGTGTGTCCCACCCACGCTTCGTCGGTCTATCCTCAATTATTATTATTGAATGGCCTATTGGTCTAGTGGTTAGTGGCCCTGACTGCTATGCCGGAAGTCGTGGATTCGATTCCCACCCAGGACAAATGTCTGTATGATGAGCATAATTATTTGTAGCGACCCGCCCCGGCTTCGCTCAGGTGCAATATTATACATATAAACCTTCCTCTTGAATCACTCTATCTATTAAAAAAAACCGCATCAAAATCCGTTGCATAGTTTTAAAGATTTAAGCGTACATAGGGATATAGAGACAGAAAAAGCAACTTTGTTTTATACTATGTAGTGATATGTATGTATTTAGAAATTCAGTTATCTAGTTACCATAACACAAGCTCTGCTTAGCTTGGGACTAGACGGCGTTGTGTGATAATTGTGGAATATTATTTTATTAAGATGGATGCTATAAGGGTAGCCTGCAAAATTCTAGCAAAAACCTAACCTTATTTTATGATTATTTCATGATATCAGTTATTCATTAGGGCTAGACAAACTTATAGACTTTTAAATCATACACACATATGGAATGCAATGAAGTATTGAGTATTGAGTATTAAATAATAGCCAGCTATTATTTAAAACCTTATTATTTCATCCTACCCAAAAAAGACCAAAGAGTTTTATACAACATCATCATCGGCCTTTTTAATCTTCCCACTACTGGGACTTAGGTCTCCTCTCTAGGAGAGGGAATGGGCCGTAATCCACCAAGCGGGCCCAGTGCGGGTTGGTGAATGTCACATGTCTTCAAATTTTTAGTTCCAGGACACGCCAGTTTCCTCACGAGGTTTTTCTTCACCGTTTTGAGAGCAATGGTGATAAATAAATCACACAAAGTAATGCGCCTGGCTGGGTTTGAACCCACGACGTTATAATTCATAAGTCGGGACCATTACATTCGGCCACCACTACTCTCTAGTTTTATACAAATTTATGTTTTGATTTCAATAAACACCTAGATAATATAACTACAAGATATCTGTGTTTTCAGAGAACGATGTATAATGACGTCATAATTACGTAAAAGCGATTGTATAGAAATATATTTCAGGTTGGGCGCTCTTAAGCTTCCATCAATCAACACGATACAGAACGAATTATTTTCTTTTATAGCCCTCGAAAGTAATTTCGTACGTGTTTGTCCGTGACTGTACTAAAGTGTTAGTATTTTCATCAAATGTTCGATAGTAATCGGTTGGTATCGGTCGGTAATCGGTCGGTATCAATTTGGTACTGCGTCCGGTTTCTGTCGATATTAGCTATTGGTAATGTTTGTTTTGTTAACCCTTGTTTTGGCTATAAATATGTTGTATTCACAGCGTCATTTTGTTTGGCCAATATTTCTTTGTGTTGGGGATCAACTTGTGTGTCAAATAAAATTGAATGAAGATGTGTGAGCATTGATGTGTGTGGCATTTTTTTCGGTCTGCTTTATAATATCTGGAAAGGATTTCAGTTTTTTTTTTCGAAAAGTTTTTTTTTCAATTGTATCGTTTTCTATTTTATAACCTATGACATCGTATACTTAATGCTATTTTATTAATCAAATTTGACTACGATGAATTTTGGCTACGCTGAATAGTAACTACGCAAAAATATAAAGTAAGGGTGGAAACATGGAGTACAATGACTACTCGACTATGGCAATATCTGGCTACAAAAGTATTTTATTAATATTTTCCTTTTTCATAGTAATTATTGTAATGAAAAGAAATGTTAAATTGCAATTCATAAATCATTATTTCAGTATTAAATTCTGAATTTAAATGATAATTAATTTTACTTGTACCATATTTTTTTTATGGTGGGTGAAAATCCCTACTCTTGGGCGGAGCGGGAGATAGTATCACTGTTACTGTCTAAAAACCCACCTCGTTCCATCTAGCCTTCATATCGGGGCTCGAGCTCCCTTTCGGATAACCCTGACCCCAGTAGGCTTCGACCCAGCTGGGCCCTTGCTGTTGCTGGCAACTCCTTGAGGCGCGCGGGAACAGTGCGCGGTGTTGACGTCTTGGGACCATAAATAATGCAGTGAGACGGCATTATGATACAAGTACTTAGTCCTAAAAATTATGATGCAGTCAATGTTTTCATTAGTACCACTACACAGAACTAATAATATTTATTAAAACCGAAGAGCACAATTTACCAAATAGTTTTAAAATAGACTCTAGTTCGTAGTTCACGAGTAAAAGTACCGGCTTACAGTCGTTTGTCAATTGACACTTTTTAATCTTAACATTTTTTTGGTGACGAAACATTTTTTTTTAACATTTTTTTGGTGACAAAACAATTTTTTTTATCGGTGTCCGAATACACCTATAAAAAAAAATTGTTTTGTACAGTCAGATGAAAAAGTTTTATTTAATAAATATTAATTTATACTATCATTCAAAACAAACTGACTGTCAGCCGCCGAAAGTGAGCGAACTTTACGCATTTTTTGTTTTTCCATACATATTCACTTTTTCGTTCACATCTAACCGACGATACGTTATTACGCTATGCGTAGACGCTGACATTCGGCAGCCGATTAATATAGTGTGTCACTACGCTCCGCGGACACGAATTGTATGTTGTATAGAGTATTGTCAGCATACTGTGAATGAAAAATACCGTTTATTTTCACGTTTACACTGAGGCTTACAGTGAGCCTGCTCACAGTCGGCGGCTGACAGTCAGTTTGGTTTGAACACAGCCTTAGCCAAAGTACCATGACACGGTATTTCAATATATTTTCCAACTAAAATTTGTACGAGTATTGTTATGACTGACAATAGAAATACCAGCGAGCTTAAGGCCAGGGTTCCTCGTTGTTTGAACTGAATTCCACAGCGATATGAGTTCACAGTAATCCTATTACTAAATGCATGAAATCTTTATTACGTTTTCTGTGCTCAACATTGTTGTGTTGTGGAAGAAAATATGAGCAAATAGTTTTTGTATAGAATTTTATACTGGCGCAGAAAGGAACACGCAAAGAGAAAATTTTCAAAGTCAAAGTCAAAATATTTTATTTCACATAGGCCTACATGGGCACTTATAAAACGTCAGAAGCTAGTGCACGGTTCCAAATTGGTCGTTTCCTATGGAGAAGAACCGGCAAGAAACTCCATGGTTACTCTTTTAAAAAATGGGTTTATTACAAAAACGTTCATCACGAAAAGATTTTTAGTGGTTTTCCTCAATTAAATATCACGTTTTTGAACAATAGGACAATCTCCAAATGCGTAAATTCTCAAGCTGTGAGCTTTCAACAAATTCCTATGCACAATAAACTGTGAACACTTTGCTAGTTTGTCTTTGACATTTTGCAATGAACCATTAAGAATCGTTCAGCTCCAAACTGCTCAAGAGACTTCTTAAAGCCGACCACTAGATTCTCGAGAAACCTGGCTCGAGATCTTTTATTGGCAAAGAAAGTAATAGTGCTAGAAAATGCCGGCGAAATTAAATAGCTTCCTTTATTTTACATACATATAGTCGCTTCAACTGTCCCGGTTAGATCAGTTTTTGCTAATAAACAGTACCTAGATATGCAAGATAATCTTGCCATTTAAATTTTGTATACATTTTCTTTGGAAGCAAAATATAAATTCATATCATTTTTATATTTTCTATTGACAGTGTTATAATTTGCTGCGAATAGTCATGGCGATATTTGGGGGAAGCCTATGTTCAAAGGTGGACGTCTATTGGATGAAATGCAATGATGAAAGTAAGATACAATGTTCTTCTTGATTTATTTCAAAATTAAATCAAGCGAACACCTCTGTATTGACGAAAATAGACAAAACACAGTAAATCTTATTACTTGAGTTACAGAACCAATTAACTCCGTCTAAACGAGGGTTTATTTACTTGAATACAAGTTAAACATCATAGCTATAAATAGTTGCTTGTTATGAACAAGGATCCGAAGTCAACCTTTGTAGTTTCCAAGGGTTGACTTCTTAAAGTGAAACCCTTGGTGACTTATTTGACTTTAGATCCTATGTTCCCTAGCTGGGCCAGAGGGCGTCGACAGTAGTCACCCATCGCTATCGGTCTTGAGCTTTCACGCTTTCTTTTTCCTTCCAATCCAACACCGGTTTAGGCATGTAATAGGAATCCCTCCTAACCGTGTGACCAATCCATCTCCACTATCGACCCTTGATCTGGGAGTCGATCGGGCTTTTGTGATGAGATGAGATGAGATGAGATGGAAACCCGTGATCCTAGAACGCAAAGGTTGTCATTTGCATTCAAGGAGATGCCAGCTAAACCGTAGACCGCCCAGCAGGGTCGAAGCTTACTGGGGCCATGGGTTGTGCGAAATAACCGCAGGGTTCTGGATCGAAGGCAAAGAGGAACATAGGTGTGGTTTTACTCAGTAAAAATCTGACACACTCTCTAACCTAGACCGGAAAAAGTCATTGGATGACTACCCACGTTGAAAAGAACTGCTACGCCTTAATGGAAAAGGGGTTCTTCAAATATATCCTTCCGTAGCCATCACAAGAATCCATTAATATGTCTAGCTTTTCCTATCTATGTATAACTATATTATTTGTCTCGTTCTGAGTACCTAGAGAAGAAGTGTCAGTGCTTAAACAAACTAACACGTGTCCGTGTTTCTGTGTTATCAGTATAGGGCTAGGGGTCTTTAAATCAAGAGTGAATAGATTGCTCCTAGGCAAGCGTGTTCCATCGTCGGCCTCATCATCGCTTACCATCAGGTGAGATAGAGGTCCAACGCGAGCCTATCCACAATTATATAAAAACAGTGCCGTATAAAATATTATCCTATTCTTTTAATATTTTTTTTCAAGAACCACGTGATCTCTCAATCATTCACTTATAACGCCTTATCTTCTCCCCAACAATTTCCATCAGCAAACTTATTTTCTGCAAGCATTTTATCAAACCCAACAAATTCCTCTTCCTATATACCTGTACTTATAACAGTATATAAGATTTATAACCCCAATCCTTCGTAAACGTCGTGGTTGATATCTATGTGGTCGTGGTGCGAGTCCCGAACACTTTTCTGCCCTTCGTGTTGAAGGAAGACTTTTGGCCGCAGGGCGTGGTGTTCCGTCGCTTCCGCGGACAGGTGCCACAGAACAGCACGAAGTAAACGTAGTGCGATGTGAAGTGTTACTAACATAGATTTAAGTCTTATTTACTAACGACAACTTGTATTTACTCTATATGTATGTTAGTCTGTAAGGTATATATCTATGGGCCAAGATGCCTGATAATAAATGATTTATTATTATTATTATTATTTTTATACGTTTATATATCTCAGGACCCTGAGGTCCTGGACCTTTGGGAGGCGTACGAGGGGCCGAAACCAACTCGAAGAGGCCTTTTTTGTACGTTTAATGAAACGTGGTATCAACCGGTGATTATCCCTGTACGCGCTATGCTAGTGCATCCAAGGACAACCCCCGGTTTGAAAAACTATTGCGATATAATATGGAAAACAAAATAATAGGGCTATGGTTTTTGGAGTCATAAGTGGACTGGTAACATGGAACTATGTTAGGACTATGGCCCCTGCCTAAACAATCTCATTAATATCAATCGATAAAGGTTATTATTATTATTATTATTACATGTGTTCACATACGTCTTCTTCAAAGCGCTTCTCTCTCTGAATAATTGTTTTGGCAAGTGAATGTTTCGATTCATGTTTTGGCGCATCATGTGATGGAAATGATGAAACTACATACGGAATCGAATAGAATATACTTTGTTGTACACCAAAATAGTAGGTAAGAAAACTTTTAGAACATTACTAGCTGACCCGACAAACGTTGTTTTGCCTTATAAATTATTTTTTGCTATAAAAAAATAGGGGTTGGTGATAAAAAAGTAAAAATTTAGGGTTGTATGTATTTTTTATGCCACATTATAAAAAAATAAAACAAAAAATTTGCCAAACAAAAAAAAAATTAAGGGTGAACAACCCTTATCACTTAGGGGTATGGAAAATAGATAGTAGCCGATTCTCAGACCTACTGAATACGCATATAAAATTTGGTAAAAATCGGTAAAGCCGTTTCGGAGGAGTACTGTAACTAACATTGTGACATGGAAATTTTATATATTAGATAAGGCTGACTATGCTATGTCAGCCTTATAATGTTCCCACTGTTGGGACTCAGGCCTCCTCTCTAGGAGATGGAATAGGCCATAATCCACCACGCGGGCCCAGTGCGGGTTGGTGGATGTCACAAGTCTTTGAATTATTCCCTCTCCTAGAGAGAAAGCCTGAGTCCCAACAGTGGAAACATTATAAGGTCGACTATGCTATGCTATGTCACTAGAGATCATTGAAATACAGGATAGCATTAGGCTAATAATTATCAAAATAACAACACACTATTTTAACCGCTAAAAGCCACCGCACGTCCATTTGAGGTTTAGCGAAACAATAGTGCGTAAATTTTGGGTAACAGATTGCTCTGAAATATTTTGTTCCATCCTGGTTTATACAAGGTTTGAAAATAAATTTATTTGACCCTGAACTTGATAGCTACAACATAGGGGTGTAAGTCAAGAGTGAATAGGTTACTTCTAGACAAGCGTGTTCCATCGTCGATCACATCATCACTTACCATCGGGTAAATAATGGTCAAAACAAGTCTATCACTAAAAAAAAAATCAGCCTGAACTCATTCAGTCTTCATTTCTATTTTTAAACCAAACAAAGAGCTTGCGCAAAGTGATATTTTTTTTGCTGTGTCAAATTTTCTGGCTCTTTTGTAAATTGAACTTATTGTGATAGTTACCTATCCTAACACAAGAGAATTATAATATACGTTAAATATAATACATTGTAGCGGGGGACTTTTCCATACTAGTGAGAAATACACTACATTTCACGACAGGCGTGCTGAATATAAACTTGTCTATTCTATTTACTGATAGAGCAGAAACATCCTGTGTTTATATAACTGTTTGCCTTCACCCTACCTTGAACGAAGTGATCAAATAATTAACAAAAGCAATTAAAAGGACAGTTTAATTGAGCTCAAATAATAGAAAGCCTATTCAACAACACAATATTCGCGTAATAAATTTATAGCTTTATTTGCAACATAGAAATAAAAAATTTGGCAATGTGATGAAATAAAAATCATGTCAATTCATGTTTAGAACCTATTGAATCGACAGTGGCCCAGTGGTTATGGTCTTAACTTATTAATTGTAGGTCGCGGGCTCAAATTCAGTCAAGCGAATTACTTTGTGTAATTTATTTCATTATCAGGGTTCTCAAAATGGTGAAAGAAAACATCGTGAGGAAACTGATATATCCTAGAACCAAAAATTCTAAAATATGTGGCATCCACCCTGCACTAAGCCTGTGTGGAGGATAATGTCGTTTTCATCCACACAGGCCCAGGGATTAGGGTAGTTATCATAACGACCCTATACCCACCGACAAAACCCGGAATCATGCTTAGAAACTTAGAAAACCGGCTTACTACAAGCGTGTTTTACCAAACTTGCAAAACCAGAAGTGGCAAAACTTTTTCATTACTTAATCGAAAAATTGCTCTTATTCTTACCGCACTAGAGCGGAAAAAAGCTCGGGCCACCACAATTTATCGTATCAGGCTGGGCACTAAATGACCTTTGTATCACGTGTCAACCCAGGTTATTTGTCTCTGTAAGTGTATCGCAAAATGTCGTTTGATACAAGTCGACTCCATAACACCGTCACCTGCGACTCGGGCAAATTCCGCATCCGTGCTAATGACAATCTTTCTCCACTTGAATCAAAATGTATTATTCCGTAAATTGATTAAGATATTCAATATTTGGGTGTCAGGTTATTGATTAAAGCATAATATCCCGAGGGATGTCGAAGACCTTGGCAGACATGATTCATTCAATAATGTTCCTAATAGGCCTATGCGGAACACGTGTTGAAAGTGTTACGTACCTACCTGTCTACGTAACACAGTATGTGATGATAAAGTACCTAAGAAAGTTGTATGCTTTATTTTTATTTTCGAATTTCTATCTACGAAAACGTATCGCTCGAATGAATTCAGAAACCTTGTACTAAAAAAAAAACAACAGACTTCACAAAAAAAACACACGGTTCAAAATAACTTTAATTTCGTAAGTCGGTATTTCTGAGTTTAGTTTCTGAATTTTGCATATAACCTCATACACAGAGTTCTGTTCTATCTCAGATACAACCAAATTGAGCATCTACCTCGAATCGAAGAGTCCACATACATATAGTTGTTTTTTTTTTCCAAACTGCATCAGAGCGAAATTATTATAAAATATCATATTGGCCACGTATGTGATTTAGTTCATGTAACAAGTAAAGTGAAATAAAAGTTTCTCCTATCGTGCTTACTTTACTCCGAAGCCAATCAAGCTGAAAGTTACCGTATCGTTCATTAATAAGTTTGTGGGTCTACTTTGACTTTAGTTGAGAATTAGTATGAACTAAACTGTACTCCTAGCCAAGTTGCTAATCTGCAATAGTTAACGCTAGTAGAAAGCTTCAAATGTACGGGAACGACATCATCCAACGCTCAGTCATGTGATCAGAACAAAAGAATTGGCGGCAAATTCAATTCGAAGCGTTCCATGCAAGAGAAACGGTTGTAATTTAGCTAGGAGGGCTGGTATTGGTTGGAACAGATGGTGGTTGGGAATAATAGGTTCTGGAGTGGCAACCACGTACCGAAAACCGCAGTTTTGGAAGGCCTCCGACAAGGTGGACCGATGACATAGTAAGGGTCGCGGGAATCCGATGGATGCAAGATGCGCAGGACCGGTCGTTATAGCGACAATAGGGTGAGACCTATGTCCAATAATGGACATCTTTCGGCTGAAATTATGAAATTAGTATACCTAGCATATGGGGCTCGATATGAAGAGGTTTATATTCGACACTAGCTTCTGTCAGTGACTTCGCCTACGTGAATATAGAAAACGATCCTAAGGGCACGTACTTTTGAAATAAAAGGTGCTCTATGTGCTATTTCAGGATATGGTCTCCTCATGTGCCAAAGTATAATTTATTTCATCACCACTGCTCTCAAAACGGTGAAGGAAAACATCGTGAGGAAACCGGCATGTCCTAGAATCAAGACATTCACCAACCCGCACTGGACTCGCGTGGTGGATTACAGCCCATTCCTTCGCCTTCTAGTGAGGAGGCCTGAGTCTATGCAGTGGAAACATTAAAAAAAAAGGTTGATTATGGTATGCTATGCTTATTATGTGCTAAATGCCATCTAAACCCATTCAGCCATCTGCGCGTGAAGAAGTAACAAATCTACACACTCACAAACTTTCGTTCTTTATAATATCAATGTCATGAGTTCCTTGTACCGTATAGTAAGTTGACCCTGTTGACCTCATCAAGTGCGAAAACTAAGCGAGGGGTTACAAATTCGATTTCCGGATCGGGCCAAGTATTTAGAGTAATTCGATTAGGATTTTTTTTAGTGTAGATAAGCGCGAAGTTTTGGAATTGGAGGTCGTGAAACCTTCATGCCTTGGAGATTAGGTGAAGCCGTTGGCCCTGCATCTGATACCGCTCCAGTATTGTCGAACCGGCGTCGTTCCATCAGGCTATGAGTGTGAGCGAACCTGTGTTTGAACATAGGCTCCCCTGTGATTTTCGGCCATGGCTGAAATTCATTCTAGAGGACTATTTATCACATTACCACACTAAAAAATAATTACTACCACACTAAAAACGAAAGTCTTGCATCCATCGGATTCCCGGAACTCTCACCAGGTCATCGGTCTACGTTGTGGGAGATCTGCCAACGCTGCGTCTTCCGTACGTGGTCGCTACCCCAGATCCTTTTGGCCCCGTCGGCCATCTGTTCTGCGAGCAAAAACATTTCTTGCCTACAATTTAGCAAGTAATTATCCCTAGGGAATAATTTTCTACTTTTACGCTGGCTAAACTTTTAGCAGAAACTAGTCTTATATAGATGCCTTATTCACACCTCGTTGTTCATAACAAGCTTACTGATACGATACACAATATATTTCCCCCGCCATGCCTTCATCCGCCATTTATTTTTTAGTAAAAAAGAAAAACTAGGGCGCTAGTAAACGAAAGTAGGATGGAAGAACATTCTCGGCCGACCCTAATGGGCCTGACTGATATTGGGCTCACACCAAATAAATCTTTTCGGCACTTTCCAATTTCCACCACATTTTATCCTTTCTTTTCGATGTCGATGTTATCGGGGGCGGTCTCTGAATTAATCTAAACAAGATGCTTGTATGGGCGTTTTGAAGACTGTTGGCCGGATTCTTGATATTGAACTGAAATATTACATTTTGACACAAGCGGAGATGTTTGTTATCGCGACCGAGGCAAAATTCACCCGAATCGCAGGCGAAGGTGGTATAGAGCCGAGTTCTGCAATAACAAATTTCCACGTATATAAAACGACGTTTTACAATTCACTTACGAATAAATAAATAAACGGGGGTTGACGCGTGGCTCGTGGAGGTTACTTAGTTACCAGCTTGATACAATTAAATGTGGATGTTACCAATTAAATGTGGATGGGGCGAGCTTGCACACTTTTTGCACTAGTGCGTAAGACAGTTGTATGGAAGTAGGTGTGTTGAAAAAGTTTAAAAATAAAGGTTTGAGAATATAATTAGAATGTTTTGGAAGCCATTTTAAATGTCTCGGTGATTTCCAGGAATGGCTTGGTAATTGAAATTTGATTGAGAACTTACAGTTATTTTGAAGTTGGATTTCTCGAAAATTATAATAAAAGGTCACGCCAAATAAATGTCAGAAAGTAAGTCTGGTGGAAAAAATTATGGGCAAAAATTGTCGTGTAACACTACATGGCATAGCGTCAAGAAATATTATTTACAAGCTTTTGCTCGCGGCTTCGCCCGCGTATATAAAATATAGCCTATAGCAGTCAGGAATAAAGCAACTTTCTATCGGTGAAAAATTTTTTGCAATTGGACCGGAATGTAGTACTTCTAAAGATTACCTCCTACAAACAAACAAAAAAACAACTCCCCTCAACTTTACCTCTTTATTATATTAGTGTAGGTTTACTCTCCGAGACTCTCCTCTCAGTCAGTACTTTGAGATAGCGTCATTTTATGCGTATTTTAAGATCGTCATTTTTTTGCGTCATTTCGCACAAGTTTTTCTTTAGTTTTTACTATTACATCTTTATAAAGAATTTGCGAAGTAGTAACAGAGAGGCAGCCGTATTAGAGCAACGGACCTTGTCATGCCCCAGCCGCCTGGACCCCGATTCCGATTTCCAGTCATCTAAGCGTGGGCTTGCGAACAACGAGTAATGGGTAGCTCGCCGTCCGACAGTCCGGTAACCGTCCGGACTGCCCGAGTAATCGACGGTGTGTGGTGTTTCAAGCGCGTCTCAAAGAGATGTCAAAAAAACCATACGCCTTGGGTCGAAGCCTACTGAGGCCATAGGTTGACATCTGAAAAGGAAACTGAAGGTATGTAGGTGTTTTTTTTCTGGTGAGAAAATCATCTAATGACATCCCCCGCTCTTGGGCGGAGCGAGAGATAGTGTCAGACTATTACTGACTAAAAACCCACTCCTGTTCCTTCGTTGCTTTTCGCACCAGGGCTGATCTATCTTTCGAACTAACCCTGGCCCCAGTAGGCTTCGGCCCAGCTGAGCCCCTAGACAGCTCCTTGAGCCACATGGTAACAATGCGTGCCGTCGACGACTTGGGCTCGGTCCGAACAGTTACCGAACGGTCGGACAGCGAGCTACCCATTGTTCGTCGTCCGCAAGCCCGCGCCTACGGTGTCCGGAAATCGGGATCGGAATCCTGACGGTGGCTGGGGCGCTGTTAACGCCGTTGCCTGATACGGAAGGAACATAAGTGTGGTTTTAGTACGTAAAAGTCTGACACATCAGGGAGAAAATTCTGTTAACTGCATGGATCAAGCTAATGAACTAATTAGCTGTCTTAGTCTACTAACTAAACATTAACATCTCTAACACAATTTAGGTCACAGATGTGCAAACCACTAACACCATTTAAAACAGTAAAACAATTCGCGACGCCATGTATTTCTTAGTGTAACGATCCTTTATTTCGAGAAGTAATTCCATCATGTTTATAACTTCCTTCAATACTTAAAACATGTTACTGCAAGTTCTATTTGTATCTGCCCTATATCTGCATTTCTACTCGAAAATACTAAACTCTTACCTACATCCATATTTTACAAACGTTATCTCTTTAGGCTAAAGAGATAACGTTTGTAAAATATGGATGTAGGTAAGAGGTACTAACTGTTGTGAATCTCCAAAACTGTTTTTAATTATGAAAATTTATTGAGCGATTGACGATTTTCTTAATGACAGTTCACTAATTGACACCGACCGTTACTCTGTTTGACATTATTATTTTGATCCTGGTTGACTTACTTTTTATTTCTGTTTGACATTATTTATAGTCTTATTTTATTTTTTATTATACCTTTAAATAATAATTTTTTAACATAAGTATGTATTTTTTTACATTGTAATTGTAACTAAATTCAGAAGTTTGTAAAAAATTGCATGCCAATGTGATGGCAAAATATGGAGGCTTGGTTATAAAAAAAAAAACACCTTCCTATAATACTCGTACTATATGTACCTACCCATTTTTGCAAAATAAATGATTATGAAAAAATTTCTCAAAAGAATTTCGAAAATTTGAATTAACTTTGTAGGAAAAAAACAAAGAGAAAGAAAAATATAAAGAATCAAAGAAAAGAATTTATTTATCGACACTAATCAGGTACACGCAACAATAGTAAAATAAAAACTGACAATCATTAAAAAAAAACATGGTGTGTGTTACAATGCTGCTCTAAAAAAAGTTCATTTCAGCAATGTTACCAGACACAAGCTATCTTAGGTTGGTCTTCCAATGAACTTTAAGTGATGAGTGCCAACGTCTGCGTCACTACATGCCATAGGCTGTATTTAATACCACGGGTATTAAATACAGCCTATGTACGGCTATATGTCTAGTGTACGGTTCCTAAAGGATTGTGCACAGCGTCAATGCCATAGAAATGCTGTCAGATCTCTGATTAGAAGTGGTCACATTCAACTAGTCTATAATATACCCAATGAAATAGATTCCATGGGTATAGTAACGGCTGAATCAAACAAGGAAATGGCCATATGTGGTGTATTGAGTTTCCTTTGGAAGCTGTTAGCGGACCATTCAATGCATGAATGGCCCGTAACATGTATACCCAATTCTCAAAGGTCTTAGAACTGAGCTGATACTCAGTGCAGCTAATCTTACCGGCTGTTATCACTCTAAGACTGACTCAAAGTTAACACAAGGTTGTCTCTTTGTATAAACTACTAGCTTTTGCCCGCACGGCTTCGCTCCCGCTCTTCCCTACTCCACCCTACTATACCCAACTCTACCCTACTCTACCCTACCCTACTCTACACTACTCTCCTACTCTACCCTACTCTACCCTACTCTACCGTACTCTACCCTACTCTACCCTACACTACCCTAATTTTTTTTCCATAAGAACCTTCTCCTCACAAAAACAATCACAACAAAAAAAAAATCAGCCAAATCGGTCAAGCCGTTTTCATGCCAAGTCGTGACAACGGAAAACGGGGGTCATTTTTATATATATAGATTAACTTGATAGTTCGACTTGATTTGATAATTCGTCAGAACAGAATGGAAGTCCATATGCAAATAATTTTTAGAAGTTACTAACATAGCCCGAAGAATCACTTTAAGTGACAGTCAACCCGACAAAGCATATTGCTCGCAGGACAGATGGTAGGTAAAGACGAAAGGTTCTGGAGTGACGACTGCGTACCGAAAGACGGAGCGTCGATGACCGCTCAACGTTCCGTATTCCGGCAGGCCTTGCTACAAGTTAGACCGATGACATGGTGTGAGTCGCAGGAATCCGATGGATGCGAGATGCATGTAGGACTATTTGTAGTGGTGACACTTTTTTTTTACGGTGGGCAAAAATCAGCTTATGACAACCCCCGCTCTTGGGTGGAGCGGGAGATAGTGTCAGATTCTTACTGACTAAAAACCCACCCCGTTCCTTTTAGGATACTTGGAGAAGACAATTGTTTTTGGAACACTACAGACAATTGGTCAGTAAAAAATTTAATGTAGCTGGACCGATAATAGCCCTCTTGGGCTAAAAGTAAAAACACTACTGCTTGCTCAAATCGACAGGTCGATAGCGATTGACCGGTTAACCATCCCTACTCCAGAGCGATTAAGCTCGTTTAGAATCGTTTACGATGAACTTTTGAACTTATTTAAAAACCCAGCGTTGCCAAGTTATACAAACGGTAAAGGAAACCCTCTTTACCGTTCTTTGGACATAGAAACTAACTATAAAATAAAGTATAGTGCTCTATACAAAATACCGTTTTCATTTTTTGGCAATACGCCGACAAAATGAATAAAATGATTAATATACAGACATTATGTCGTCTGAATTCTAAACGTATTATTATGTAATTGAGGGCGAATGGGACAACTACTGACGGCCAACGGTCCAATGGGAATTCTATGACGTCACATATTCATTATTTTTTTATTAAGGCAAATAACGCACTTGATGGAAACGCAATTTGATGAACGAGCGAGAGTGATGAACAAAAGAGATAGCGCGACCAGTTGAAAACAAAAACAATTCATAAACAGATACTGTTTATTTACCAATGAAGTGGAATCAAAACAGTCCCGGTTCATTAATTATGAATCAGTGTATTTTAGCAATCAAAAAGCCTGATCAATATTACAATTTCCCAAAACAAACTCTACTATAAAATAAACTGTGTTTCAGAAATCACTCACTTTGGTAGATGCATAAAAATTAATAAATATTTTACTGGCTTTTACCTCGGTCAGATATTTAGTATTGCCATACAACGTGGCAATGCCGCCAGCCTTTTGGGCACACTTCCAGTCGACAGCGATGCGGAGGAGTTTTATGACGCCATATTTTAGTTAGGGGTAGCCTTTACTATATTATATTTTTAATTAGTTAAGTGTTTTTGTAATGTACTTTTATTTAATATTTTTAATGACTAAAAAATTTTTTATTTACACGTGGTAAATTACAAACTCAGAAACTTAAGACATGGGATATTAGACAAGAAATCAACAACAGTCCTACTCAACACGTTTTCATGAATTTGTAGAGATCGCTTTGAAGAGTACCATGGCCGCGAAAGACGATTTTGAATACTGTTATATTCGAAAAGTAATTTTCCCATATATTTTTCCGAAGCAACTGCTTTAGAGCACCGAAACGGTTAGTATCAACCATAATTATCGTTCCCACTGCTGCAACTCAATCTCCCTTTAGGAGAGAGAATAAACGTATGTAATTCACGATACACGACCGTTGCCATAGGGTTAGGCCACGCTCCGAAGCGGTAGCCGCTTACCTATTACGCTATAAGTGCACCACAAAATCAAATTTTACTTGTGTTTTTATAAGACGTAGGATATTGAACGCACTATAATGTAAATGAGTTTTCGCAAAAAGTTCCCCAAAAAAAACGCTTTGGCGCGGATTTTTCGGCGTAGGCATAATTTTTTGCTTAAGTCAAGTCTCTGTCAAAGACTCCAGCAGGCTATGATATTATGCCACCTCCATCCTGTCTTTGTCTGTTAAATCCAGTTTAACAATGCAATTTTTATGGTAACTCTATTTCAATAAAAAAACATTATTTTGTGCACCTAGAGCCTAACCTAGAGTAAGATGGGCTTATTAAAAAAAAATATATATAAGAAAACCAATGTCACTGACATAGCCCGAAAAATCGCCAAACTCAAGTGGCAGTAGGCAGGGCACATTGCTCGTAGAACGGATGGTCGATGGGGCTGAAAGGTTATAGTGAGTGGAAGGCCTCCCACAAGGTTGACCGACAACCTGGTGAAAGTCGCGGGAATGTGGTGGAAGCGTGACGTACAGGATCGGTAGTTGTGGCGACGCTTGTGATGTTTGAGAGATAATCATAAGGGGCTCGCATAACAATTTTTTCTAAGCGAACACCTGAAATTCAATTATTACAGGTTTGCACTGATAGCTGTGGAGGGTTGGAAGCGGGTCATAAAATATTCGTACCCTTATGAAGTTGTGCCGACGTAATAGGATCTGAGGATATCCGATGAATATACAACATTTTTTACAGTGACTGTTCCAAAGTACAATCATTATACCACCCTAAGTAGACTGGTAGAGAATGCCTAGGGCAATAAGTCCGCCTTTGTACCTTTGTGTTGCATGAAGTTTAAATAAATAAATTGTAAATAAAAATAGGTTCGTCACCTGCAACTGGAACTGAGGATAACCGATTAATATATATATATTTTTTTACAGTGACTGTACCGAAGAATATACAATATATAATGTAAAAATAGGTTCGTCAATTTTTTTTCGATAGGTAATCATTAAATAACTGTACCACTAGCCAAGTTGCTAATCTGCAATAGTTAGGGCCAGTAGAAAGCTTCAAATGTAAGGGAATGACGTCGTCTCAACGCTCAGTCACGTGGTCAGAACAAAAGAATTGGCGGCAAGGTCAACTCGGAGCGTTCGACGCAAGCGAAACGTTTGTAACTTGGCTAGGGGGGCTGTTCTCCGTCTGAGTGGAGTAAGATGGCGTGTCAAAAATACCGAAGCCCGTGATCATAACTTTGAGGTTTTTTTTTCTTGCTCTGTACAGCTGTAGAATTTGCTTTATATTACTCAGTTATATCATAACGTTAATATAAAAAATGTTAAGTGCGTTTCTCGAGCGCGCTTTCTACATACAAGTCATCAGTATTTTGTGGTATTGCTAATTAAAAATGTATTAATGACAATCTAATAAAAATGTTTTTTTTTTTTAAATGACCAGCTTACTACTAAGGTTATTCATAATCAGCCTTTTTTAATGTTCCCATTGCTGGGACTCAGGCCTCCTCTCTAAGAGAGGGTTATTACGACCTTTTCAACGAAACCATTTAAAACCTGACGAAGGTATAAACGCCTTGTCTTTATAATACGTCTTTGTGCCGAAATGTTTACCATCACTTTGGACGTTAAGGAAAAGAGAGTGAAAGGCGGGTTTTGGTAGAAAATTGATCTGTTTTCGAAGGTTTTGATTACAAAACCGTTCGCTTTAAATCTCACAATGCGTCATTAACCTAATGCTTAGTGAGGTTTAAGCTGCACTTAAACGGAAATGTATAGTTAATGAGATATTTTTTGTTGGTCGCTTATAAAAATTAAAAAAAAATAACTTTTACAAAAAACGAGTTTCGTATTTTTTTTTAACTTCCTTCTAAAGTTAAAGTTATTTTGCGTTTTGTAGTTTGTTTTTGAAGTTGGTAATATTTTTGTGTAAAAAACTATAATTTTAATATCCATTTATTATGATTTGCGATTGCGTAAACAATACATATTTATGCGGTAGCAGCAATCGCTGTTGATCTGCTGTAATTTTTTCGTTTTTTATCTCTGAAATCCACCATTAGATCTGTATGTATGAAGTTTACATGAGATTATTTCGAAATAAACCCTTTAAGAACAAAAAAATATTTTTTGGGGAATCGCCTATAATATATGACGGATATTATGACCGGACGTACATAAACACAATAAACATCCTTGAATTGATAACCCTTTCTGAAGTCAGTTAAAAATTCTACAGGATCGTGAAAAGAATCTGTGTTACCCTAAATTTAACACAAATGATATAATAGTACATTATGATATAAGTGTGTAATGTTAGTGATTACCGTTGAGGCGGTATTTAGACCCGAGCCATGGTGACTTAAGATAGCCGAGAACGGTAATCATAAATTACTCATGTGTATCATACGACGTTTTTCAATAGGTACACTTGTGAATAAAATAATTGTAAAAGTAGTAAATTTTTGTGGCGGTAAAAATCTGTTTTCAAATGTCGCCAATTTTTTTTCCCTTTTCCTCGTGGGGGACGACCTGCACCCATCCTGATACAATAAATGTAATAAAATTATGGCGGTGGAGAGGTTGAACAATAAGGTTTTAACCACATTATTGTACTAGTGCGTAATGGTAATCAAAATGTCACAGTTTAGTAACAGGTGCCAATATACATATATCTAAGTGCAGAACAATAAGAGTCACTTTATGAGCAAGTGTATTGAAAAGTCATTTGTCAAAAATCTTTAAAGGAAAATTAAATTATAAAAAATAAATAATCTCTATAGTCTATGTGTAATCTACATTGATGTTTCAAAACACTAGTTTCAAAATCTAATTCTTCTGTGGTTACAAAAAGACCTTTTCTAACTTTTTGTTTCTTATTCAAATCATATTAGGTTGAATTTACCTAATTTACATTTTTAAATTCTTCTCTAATAAAACGCTCAGAATCTTATTAGGATAGTGACCATTTTTTGGCTCTTAGTCTTGGTTTACTTTCTCATATCAAAATTGTTCTCAGCTTTCACAAATTCAATCTTGCCAGGCTCCCAACATGCTAATTTTCTTTTTCTGAGCCCCAACTTACAATTTTTTTTTTCTAAAATTAAGTCTGCTTTGAATTCGGGTACCGTTCTAAGTTTAGTCAAGTTTTATGTCTAGAAATTCTCTTTAGCACATTAAGTCAAGCTGTGCTCGAGTTATCTCGTAAGTTCTACTTTGAGTTTAAAGTGTAAAACATATTAGTATTTCTTATAATGTCTTGTTACGAATTATTATACCTGCCCCCCTAGACAAGTTACAACCATTTCGCTTGCGTCGAACGCTTCGAGTTGACCTTGCCACCAATTCTTTTGTTCTAACCACGTGACTGAGCGTTGAGAGCGCGTCATTCCCGTACATTTGAAGCTTTCTACTAGCGTTAACTATTGCAGATTAGTAACTTGGCTAGGGGTACTTTTTTTTTTCTTTTTTTTTTCTAGCGGTACTAGTGAAGTCAGTCTGAAAAGAACTGCGCATCATCTTCCTACCCTTATCTCGTTTTATTTGGGGGCAATAAATGAAAAACCTGGCCGTGCATTTTTTGTTAAAGAGTAACGATGGAGTTTCTTGCCGGTTCTTCTCCATAAGATACGTGCAATTAGAACCGTACACTAGGTTCTGACATTTTATTAGTGCTCATGTAAGCCTATGTGTAAGTAAAAATCTGACATTTCCTCTCATGCCATCTAGAGTGGGTGGAAAGATAATTTCCCACAACAAAAAAGTTCAGAATGAAACACATGTTTCATTCTGAACTTTTATAGTTAGTGGTTAGTGGTTAGTGGTTCTGGAGTGGCAACCTCGTACTGGAAGACGCAGCGTCGGAAGGCCTCCTACAAGGTGGACCGATGACCTGGTGAGGGTTGCGGGAAACCGATGGATGCGAGACGCACAGGATCGATCATTGTGGCGACACTTAGGGGAGGCCTATGTCCAACAGTGGACGTCTGTCGGCTGAAATGATGATGATGATGGTAAACCGTAAGAACGCTTTTATAAACCTGTCTAAACTCTGGATAAAATCTAATACGAAAATACCGTTTCCTACCAAACTTCCATTTCCTACAACAGCAACCGACATTTCGACGTAAAAGTAAATAATCTAGCCCTACGATGTGCCTTTCTTTACTTTTCATTATATTTAGTGAATGACGCCGAAATGGAAGTCAGACACTTATAAATACATAACAATATTTAACAGAGTAGTAATAGTGTTTAGTTTGCTAGCAATGTTAGGAAAACGTGGCGATACTGGTATTAATATTATATTTTGTTTCATGGCCTTGAACTCTATTTTTTTTATTATTGATAGGCTCGCGTTTGACCACCATCTCACCTGATGGCAAGCGATGATGTGGTCGCCGATGGAGCACGCTTGCCTAGAAGTAGCCTTTTCACTCTTGATTTAAAGACCCCCAAGTTGTAGCTATCAGGAAACACAGACTCCGGCAGGGAATTCCACTCCTTGGCGATACGCACAATAAATGTGTCCCCAAAACGCTTTGTGCGTATAAAAAAGAAACAACGTTTGATACAACCAAAAATATAATAATTTAATAATGCACCTACAGAACTTAACGTAAGCAATGATGTGGTCGATAAGAATACCTTTCGAGAACTCACTCTTATTAATATTATTATACACTGTTTTGTAGTTACATAAAAACATAATAAAGAAAAATTTATATCTAAAACACGTACAATGGGCGGCCTTATCGCATTCCGCGATCTCTTTCTGGCAACCTAGAATAGACACTCGCTGTCTGATCGTCCGGTAATGGACCGAGTCCAAGACGTCGACGGCGCGCACTGTTCCCGCGCGCCTCAAGGAGTTGTCAGCACCAAGAGGGGCCCAGCTGGGTCGAAGCCTACTGGGGACAGGGTTGTCCGAAAGGGAGCTCATGCCCCGGTATGAAGGCTAGAAGGAACGGCGCGGGGTTTTTAGTCAGTAAGAGTCTGACACTGTCTCCCGCTCCACCCAAGAGCGGGTTTCGTCAAAGATGATTTTCCCCGTCGACAAAAAAAAAAAAACCTAGAATAGACAGTAATTGTCAGAACATGATATGGGGCTGTCATAAGTTCAACAATTAGATTATCAACTTAAAGACTTTCGAGTAGTAGGATCAAGAAACAACGTCTAGCAGAGAATTCCACTCCTTAGAATTTTTGAAGAAAGCCGAGGTTTCGGAAAGAAAAGATCAACTGAAGAACACTGCTGAGTGTTATTAAAAAAAAGTAAAAGTTTTACACACCCTAGCGCTTTTCCCTAGGGCGGAAGAAGAACCTAATTAAAATTATTTTTTACAAGTGGGAACTCCACCATGTAGCGGTAGCGCATTAGTGTAACGCTGGTTCGATAATGGAACGGGCTTAGCAGCATTGAGTTACGCAATTCTATCACACGCTTTCCAAAATGCAACCGAGTTAGATTGAATTTAAAATAGTCTGGACATTATTTAAAAAAATAGTATAATGACTTAAGAGCAAATAAAAATGTTACTGCGTCAATTTTTTCTTTTTGCAAACTGGAACAACGAACAGTTTCAATATAAAATATTGATACCTAACAGAAGCAAACAAAATTTATGACAATGCCATCTTCTGCCAGCGGCTACGCCTGCGTGAAAGTCGGTTTGTCCATACAAATTGAACCCCGTTTCATCCCGTTGGGGGAGAATTTCTGAAAGTCTGTTTTAAGTGGATGTCTACTCCATAAGGAACTTCCTGCCAAATTTTAAGTTTGTTAGTGTTATAGCTTCTGAGATTTTGTGATTAATAAGTAAATGGTATTTCGCTTTTATTACATAGAAGATAGATTGTAGCCCATGACACTAAAATCACTAAAATGTCAAGTAATTAAGAAAACTTAACTATCAATATTAAAAAGAGATGTACGAGTAACATTCAAAGTTGAATGAATAGAGAGAGAGAAAAAAAAAAAAAACAATTGTGAAAGTTCCCTAAGTTCCTAAGTCTTACCAATACTGACACTTATCTCATCCAGCCTCTTCATGATAAAGCCCAGTATAAACACAAACTTATCCTTCACCCTTCAATTATAAACTCTAATAACGAAAACAATAGGGTTGAAAATTGCCAACTATTAATAATTCTATGTTGTCAGTTGCCCAGTCTTCAAGCAAGTCAATACACCCAACGAAGCTAGAGATATACTAGATATGCCTATTGTAGGCTCTCCTATAGAATTTCTATGCGGGACGCGATGCATTGTATTTTATGACGTCATCCTATAGAAATTAGGAGGGCGCGGTTATTGGAAATGCCTTTTGTTAAACTGTTTAAACATGAACATGGAAATGGACAAAGGCTTATTCAGAAATGTAAATGAGTTATGGTGTATAATTTAGAAATATTTCAATAATAATTGTGCCAATGGGTTTGCTAGCGCGAATATTAATGATTATAAGGAAACGTACTTCCAAAATGTAAAGTGTTGTATGTACTATTTCATGGCTTGTTGTATCCGCTTGCTAAATTTCAACCAAGTTGTTCAGCCGTTTGAGCCTGAAGAAGTTAGGTTTGTCGCGTCAGTTTACTTTCGAGCACCGAAAATATTACATCAATTCTATGAACTCATTATATCGCCCCCCCCCCCAACATTTTTTTAAATTAAAATAAATTATTATAATGTCGAGTTTCACAATTACTACTAAATCGTCAAACTGAAATGAAACTAGGCAAGCCACATCTGCCGCATGCCGCAACGAATTAGTCAGTAACAACTGTTGTGCTGAATGAATCCCAAACAGCAGGAGCCGAAGATCTACCAATGCCCAGAAGGGGACGAGCTGGACTCCTACCTAAAGGATTAGACAGAAGTAGCAACAACTGTTGTGCTGAATGAATCCCAAACAGCAGGAGCCGAAGATCTACCAATGCTGTAGGCCCAGAAGGAGACGAGCTGGACTCCTACCTAAAGGATTGGACAGAAGTAGCTAAGGACAGAAAAGAATGAAAGAATGGAAGTTAGACATTTGCTCTGCAGTGGGACACAACAAAATCATCATCAGCAAAATTTACATAAAAAAGGTACAAAACCTGCAAACATGTACAAAAAATATACAATAACGTCAAAAACCAGAAGCCTATTCTTGTTGAAGGACACTTCCGAAACTTACACACAAAGAACGCTCATGTTAAACTTTCTTATTATGTTTAACTTCCACCAGAATTCCAGGCAATAATAGCTCTTATGGCATAAACAGGAAGACACCTACACGTACACAAATTCCCTTTTTCCACACAATTTTCGTCAATTTCATGAGTGAAAAAAGTTTAAATTGTATTCGAAGATCGCTATCACTAGGAAGAAGTTGGCCTGATGATTCTTGCGAGTTAAATTCATTTTGCTAATGAGTGCGAAGATTGGTACATGGAAATTGGCACATTTCTCTAATTTGACTTATAAAGTACGCAGTGAAATTGGCTAAATGTTTTACTAACGGCATTAACGATAGCAAGAAGATAAATTTTCATTCTCTGATAAACTGAGATACTAACAGCTACATGTTGTGATTGTTCCAACTGGTTACTGGTCGCCGTAGACATGGGTTTGTGGACGGCAAGTAATGGGTAGCTCGCTATCCAGTAAGGATCAAGCCCGAGTTGACAGAGCATTGTATTTCATGCGCGCCTCAAAGAGATGTAATTAAAATGGGCAGGGCCTGCTAGGGTCGGTGCTTGCTAGGGCTGGGAAATTGTTCGACAGAGTTATCGTGGCTCTGGGATGCAAAGTTTTGACGAAGGAACACAGGTAAGTTTAAGCTTGTACAAGTTTGACGCTCCCTCTCCTTTCAACTAAAAATCTTCAAAGTGAAGCAACATTTACTGAGGTCGATTCTTGGATGGGTAATAATGACATACTAAGATTCCATAGCTATATATCATTAGCCCTGAACTAAAATTGTAGATCTTTGACAATCGTTACGAGTTGGCAAAAGAAAAACTGGAATGTTGTGTTACGCAGTTAGAGAGTGGTTGGGTTGTGGAGATTAAGTAGCCAATCATAGCATAATCAGCCTTTCAATGTTCCCACTGCTGGGATTCAGCCCTCCTCTCTAGGAGAGGAGAGAATGGACCGTATTCCACCACACGGGCCCAGTGCGGGTTGGTGAATGAAACATGTCTTCAAATTTTTGGTTCTAAGACATGCTGGTTTCCTCACGATGTTTTCCTTCACCGTTTTGAGAGCAGTGGTGATGAAATAAATTACACTAAGTAATGCGCTTAGCTGGTTGTGAACCTGCGACCTAAAACTCGTAAGTCAGAGCCGTTACCACTCGGCCACCACTGCTACAATCGCTTAGTAGTCAATCGCTCTTTGTAATTGATCCGCATCTAGTTGTACTAAAACCCTACTCAAACAGTGTAGGGGAAAGACTAAATAGAGTGAATTTTCTAAAATACTGGGTTCATTGACACTATAACTAAGCTATTTATACTTAAGTTTGTATATTTACAAAACATTTATCCATCTACGGTTCTTCTAAAACATATTTCTATCCAAATTGTTGGTTACATGTAACTTTGCTTCTTTATTAAACTTTTTTAATAAGATACGCTGCAGGTATAGCGAGTCTAAAAACTTTCAATATGGTCGAGAAGCCGCGCAAAGGGGATTTTCTGCGCTGTTATCATGTGGAGTTATGTGTTCTTTAACCTTTTACTGAATTTGAGATGGTAAGAACAATCTATTTTAAATGTTTACTAGCGTCTGCCAGCGACTTCGCCCGTGTAAAAGTGGGTTGCTATACAAACTTTGGACGCCGTCTTCATTCTCTTAGGGGGTCATTCTTCTTCTTCTTCTTCCTGCCCTTATCCCGTTTTATTTGGGGTCGGCGCAACACGTTTTTTTCTTCCATTCTGTCCTGTTGCTCGTCACGCTATCACTAACTCCCTTTTCATTCATATCACTTCTCACACCATCCATCCATCTTTTCTTTGGCCTCCCTTTTCCTCTCCATCCATCCACATGTAAATTCATAACTCTTTTAGCAACATGCGTTTCATTTCATATTATTTTGACATTTATACTTATTTTGACATTTATATTTATTTTGACGTTTAATTGATTTGACGTTATCCAATTATTTATTTATTTAATACTTGTATAATCAATAATTTTTGCTTTTCCTTTTGTAAGTTCCTAATTTAATATTGAAAGTGAATTTTAAAATGTATTTTATTTTATTGAAATTTATTTTGTTGTGTTTTGCAGTGCCCTTACAGGGTGCATGTTTGAAACTTTTAATTTTTATCCCAACCACTGTACAACATGTTTGCAATAAACTGATTTGATTTGATTTTGATTTGATCTCTCCTCTTTACATGACCATACCCAGACAAACGATTTCCTTTCAACTTTTCAGTCACTGGCACCACTTTCAAACTTCCCCTAATATACTCATTTCTCACTTTATCCATTCTCGTCACACCTCACATCCATCTCAACATTCTCATCTCCGCTACATGCAATCTTTTTTCATCCGTCTTTTTCACAGCCCAACATTCTGATCCATATAGTATGTCAGGCCTTATCACGGATTTGTAGATTTTGCCCTTCAACTTGAGGGGCATCCGTGGATCACAAGTTGTTCCCGTGACCTGTCGCCATTTCATCCATCCTGCGTTGATCCGATGAGTTACGTCCCGGTCTACCTCACCATCCCCTTGGACGAGTGACCCGAGATAACGAAAATCGGGGTGAATTTTGAAAAATCTTCTGTTAATGCCTACGTTATAAAAGGCAACCTTGTTCAAAATTTCACGCTTCTAGTCCAAATAGTTTCGGCTGTGCAGTAAAAAAGGTGATGGCAAAAAGAGATGTCCTAATATCATCATCAGAGATAGAACTAAGGTAATAAGATAATTCGTAAACACCGATTTACTAACTTGTATAAAGAGAGGCAAGAGGAATAGAAAAGTACGAGCTTTAAGAGATTCGTGAAATGTTCTTGATTATGTTTTGATGGTAACTTTTATCTATATATATAAATTGACCCCCGTTTTCCGTTGTCACGACTTGGCATGAAAACGGCTTGACCGATTTGGCTGATTTTTTTTTTGTTGTGATTGTTATTGTGAGGAGAAGGTTCTTATGGAAAAAAAATAAAAATTAGGGTAGTGTAGGGTAGAGTAGGGTAGAGTAGGGTAGAGTAGGGTAGAGTAGGGTAGGGTAGGGTAGGGTAGAGTAGGGTAGATTAGGGTAGAGTAGGAAAGAGCGGGAGCGAAGCCGCACGGGCAAAGCTAGTAACATATAAATCTCAAATATAACTAAAATTAAATGTGACTTTAGTAACTACACCGCTGCGTACTGACCTTCGGGCAATTCTAGCTAATAATCCTCTCAACCCAATTTCGATCACGACGAATCTCAATAGAGATAAGTCAAGTACTCAGTGTATAAATAGCGGGGCCATTATTTTATTTAGTTGAATACAATAGAAACAGCTATTAAAAAGACCGGATTCCGAACTGGGTTATGAAGATTTTTCCGAATATCAAAAAAAAGTTTTAACCCCACTTGATAGTAAGCAGTGAAGCAATCGTTAGTAATGAGGAGCACTGGTTTATTAAAAGTATATTCACTCTAACCTTGAAGACACCCAAATTATAATCAAAAAGATCACAGCAGGTAAATTGTTCCAGTCTTTCGATGCACGCGGTATAAACGTCGAGGCGAAACGCTTAGATTGGACTGTAGTTTCAATAACGTAAGGTTGGATAACTTAAGTGGCAATGGGCAGGGCACATTGCTCGCAGAACAGACGGCCGTTTGGGCCGATGGTTCTGGAATGGCGACCACGTACCGGAAGACGTAGCGTTGGAAGGCCTCCTACAAGGTGGGCCGATGACCTGGTAAGGATTGGGGGTATTCGATGGATGCGAGACGCACATGATCGTTTATTGTGGCGGCACTTGGGGAGGCATATGTCCAACAGTGGACGTCTTTCGGCTGAAATGATGATGATGAAGGGTGGATACTCGCTACTACCTATTATTGTACCCAAAGCTCAAAAGCTAGCATTATTATCGAAAGTAAGTAATGCTAATACCTAGCAATTGTTTCTGTAATTAACACACAACCGCAAACTTCTATTGAACGGCTATTAGTCCAACTATAACAACACTAGTTCTGGGAACTTGAACTGAAATTACTCAGAATTGAATTCTGAAAGTTGTACAATTGTTAACGATGCCTTCGACTGTGTTAGGCAGTAAACGATTTTAATAAAATATTCGTTCTGGCAAGCAAACGTGTTTTCAAGGCTTACTGAGAATTATTGGTTGTGTTTACCCAAGAGTTTGTTTGTAGCAAATGTGTTTAATATCTGTGATAGTTGACCGATTTTTTTATTGAGGTGAGATAAACGGGACCCTACCCGGATACGTACCGGAAGACGCAGCGTTGGAAGGCCTCCAACAAGGTGGACCGACGACCTGGTCAGGGTCGCGGGAATCCGATAGATGCGTGACGCACAGGACCGGTCGTTGTGGCGGCGCTTGGGGGAGGCCTATGTCCAGCGTGGACGTCTTTCGGCTGATAAACAAACATATATTTCTAAATACATACATAATATAGATAAATCACACCCATACACTTGTCCTGGGTGGGAATCAAACCCACGACCTCCGGCATAGCAGTCAGGGTCACTAACCACTAGACCAACAGGCCAGTCGATTCGACTTGATTCAAACACACAAACATACTGACGTTTTGCTTATAATACTGTACTAGGAGAGCATGAATGACGACTCAAAACGTCGTATAAATCGCTTGCATACTTCTCTGAATTTGAATGCGTAAAGAACTTTCCGAGAACGGACGGTCCTAGATAAATCCGGTAACAAATCGGATTCGGATTGGATGAAATGTACAAACGGTAACCAGGAAGTATGGTTAATCGGAACGCGATTTCTAAGACTCACAAGTAGCCTGACGTAGCGTTCTAACTCGATGTTGGAATGGATTTTTTTTTTGGTGATATAAACTAGTACAAAACTGCAGATATGTAAAAAATATTTTTAAGATTTTTTTTTCTCACCTGATAGTAAGCGTGATGTAGCCGACGATGGAGCATGCTTGCATAGAAGCTACCTATTCACTCTTGATTTAAAGACTTTCTCTTGGTAATAATCAACGGATCATGGGAGTTAGCATTAGAACTCAAGAGAAGCTGCTTTCTTCACCAGCAAGAAAAGGAATATCTCAAGTTCACGCGAAAATGAAAAACTGAGTTTTTGAGATTCGCACAGGACAAATAAATAAGTCCAATAAATTATTGACTAAACATACAACTGACATAAATAAAATAAAAAATACAAAACGACCTGAAGAAACCAAAAAGGCCTCCATCTCAGCATAATGCTGCGATATCTAAAAATAGTAATAAGTTTGAATTAATAAGATTAACATTTATTCGTTCACTGTTACAAAATATAACCACTTTAAGACTACATACTGATTTAAGATTTAAGATTTAAGAACACATAATGATTACTACATAATCATTATGTGTTACTTACTATTTAAAGATTTCCTAAGTCGAACCTGTATCTGTTATAATACCTAGAATTACTTAGGCCCTAGAGTTGTAATAATATTAAATTACTTGTATATATAATATATATAGCCGAGACTTTTCACATACGAAATTCCTAAACCTTGACTTTTAACTCACGAAAAAGTTTGATAAAATAAATATTTGTGAACAACTAAAGGCAAGTAATTTATTTTCAAGTTTCATGAGCATATTAAAACTCTGGGATACAAAAAGTTTTTTTACGATACGAAATTATTTCAGGAACTTTCAGAGATTCTTTATAAACAATTTCAATAAGTTAATTAAAATTTAATGATCTTTTATATTTAAGAAATGAAGTTTAAGTCCCTATTGTACTAAATTGTGAAATATTAAAATTGTTTTTTTAATTGATAAATTTTTATATATTTCTTTTAAAAAATTGAAGATCTAGCAAAGGTGAGACGGTACCTCACGCTGGCTGCTCAACTTATATCAAGCGTAAATTCGATCGTGTATGGAGTACTGCTCTCATCTTTGTTCTGCCAAATACCAGCTTGATGCAATGTGGTCGATGGCGATCGAAAAAAAGCGAATTGAGAAGCAAGTCGAGAAGGTCATCAGCAATGATGCACTTGTTGGGTCAAAAATTCCAAAAGTCTTAAGCATCGACGCCGAGTTGACGCCTTTCGATTTTCTATCGTTTTAATTTCGGGGAGTATGTTTTAGGACTGCACAATTTTAAATCAACAAAGTCCGTTCCATCATTGGACCGCTAGACGTGCGGCGTTGCACCACCGATACCAGTACTATTTTGGGAAAATAAATGTATTTATTGTGCGTACAGCTAAGAAGCAGAATTCCCTGCAGGAATCTGTGCTACAACCTAGGAGTCATTAAATTAAGTTGACTGTGTAAAATATAGTAAAAAAAACTGGGCAAACGCGAGTCGGACTCGCGCCTTGAGAGTTACGTGCAAACTACAATTCCCGAATGAAGACTCTCTCTCGATACCTCCACGCGTTCTCGAGATATAGGGTCTTGAAAGATAGACAGACGGACAACAAAGTGATCCTATAAGGGTTCCGTTTTGTCCTTTTGAGGTACGTAACCCTAAAAAATAATTAAAGTTTGCTTGTCTATCTGCAGCGGAACTTTAATATTCTGAAGATAACATACAAAATCAACAGTTCCTTAACGGTACCAGCCCTTCAGAAACATTCACTTGAACTCCAACTAACTATAACTGACAAAGAAGAAATACAAAAGGAACCTCAGTTCTCACTCAACCAACACTACCAAGCACTTGAGCCGACAAGCGGACAATTAATCTTACTTCATGACTAACGACACTAACGTCGACGTCCACGTCGACGTCGTTCTAAACGTCACAAGAACTAACTTTCCAAGTACTAACAACAAAATAGATAAGTGTCCAGCTAGGTTTAATTAGTTTTAACCTAGGGGCACAACGTCTAGTAAGTAGTGAATTGTTTCGACATTATTCGCTTTTCCACTTGTTGTTCGACTAACTGATGTGAAAGGTGCTTACTGTAACTTTTTTGCTTTGCTGGATGATTTAAAAGCAATCAAAATGCTTAGCTTTTTTCTACCCAATGACATATTTATTTTCGGGTTAGCTTCAATTCTTAACTGAAGCAGCTGAATGACCCAGATTTACATTCACATCTGACTTCCAGGACCTAGTGTTAAAGGCACACCCGATGAAGCTGTGTCCGCACCTTGCAACTTTAGTTAAAGAGTTGGCCTAAAGTAAGTAACATGCAATGGTGAGACCTTAAAAGAGCCAAGATTTTTTTTTTGTCAATTAGCTTTTTATGCAAAAACTAACTATAATTCACGTATAGGCAGTCATAATTTACCAACAGAAAGAGTAAGCGCATTTCAATTTAGCTAAACATCAATACAAATATCAATAAATCTTGTAAACACAAAACAGAACAACTATTTTGCCTGCACACCTAACTATTTTATTCACAGTACGTTCCGAAGGGGATGACATTCTACATTCTAACATTCAAAGTCGCATACAATAGGTATTGGACAAGTATTCAGTAATACGGTTGGACTTCAGCTTATGTGGACAGTGCATTTGAAGTCGGACGGTTGAAGTCGTTTTATTACTCAGTGCATTATGTAGATTTTGTCCAGCAAGTGGATAAACGTTGGATTAAGCTATTTTGTTGATACGGCTTTTGGATTCAGAGAGTAGTTTCAAAAAGTTATTTTGAAGTGCAATTTTCAAACAGCTCTTTGAGAAGTACTTAACTAAACTTATCACGTAGAAAACTACTGCTTAGCTGTTGTATAAACAACTAGCTTTTGCCCAAAGCTTCGCCCGCGTACAAAATATATAGCTTAAGTCACTCAAGAATAAAGCAGCTTTAGAAAGAAGAAAGAAAGAAAAAATATTAATTTGGTGACTCTCACCAGTATCACACAGTTTAATAAAAAAAAATATGTAAAAAGTAAATAAAAACAATATGTCTGTCTGTGCCTCACGGCCGCGCCTAAAAGGTTCATTTCAGCAATATTGCCAGACAGAAAAATACTGTCTGACGCTGGTCTTCTGGCGGAGCAAACGGTTCCAAAGATTAGGTACTAGGTATAACAAATAACTATATAAAGAAATAAGCTTTCTATCGGTGACATAAAAATTTTTGCAATCGGACCAGTACTACTTACAGTACAGTACAAACAAGAAAAAAAAAACAAAGTTTTCCTTGTAGAAGTGTAGATAATGCAAGTTTAATATTTTAATAATGTTATGTTCTTCATTTTTACTAGCGCCTTCGCTCAAGTGAAAGTAAGTTTGTGTGTGTACAACCAGATAATCTAACAAGTTTATAACTTTGTGATTTTTCATAATACGAGTATAGTTATGAAATTTTCTACATAGTTTCTCTACATAAAAATATTGGATACGTTTTCCGGGTTTTGTATACACTAAAACTAAGTTGTAAACACGTAGCCAGCATCCTGCTTAGAAACCATATACGGATATATCCGTAGTCTACATTTAACGCGTTCAAACTTAGTCATAATCCTATTACAAGAGGTCTCAATCGATACATCCTCTTAATATAGCAACAATAACGATCCCGTTCACTGGCGTTCAAGAGATCACTCAAAACCGGGAGACGTTCAACTAACAAGCGTCATTAAGCTCATTGTAGGGGATAACAAGAGAAGAGAGCTTTGGGGTTCAAGATGAAACAGTAATTTGTGTTGAAAACTGGAGTGAAGAGAGTATTAGTCAATCAGGTAGGAAACAGTTTATTTTCGTATTTTTGAAAGTGACTAGGCTTAGAAAGTAATTAGAGGCTAATTGGTGTTCCAGATTTGATTTGGCGACCCTACGCATGTGCTCAAAGTTTTGAAGATTGGACTTAATCCATTCGGTGTTTTATAGGATGCATTTTGGAGAGTGTGCACAGGAATTGCATGACTTAATGCTGCCATCTTATTTCGTGATGGTATCAGGAAAGAAGATATCTGCAAGAGAACGAAGGCAGGCTACATTGCTCGTAGAACGGACGTTGGATGGGGCCGAAAGGTTCTTAAATATCAGTGCCGTACTTTATCAACTTCCTTTGGCTTTAGTAGATATATTAAGAAATATTAAGGCAGTATATTTCAGTCCAAGCTTATACCTAATTGCGTTCTTGTCTTTGTCAAGCCAACCGCTAGGTATCTTTATAAGGTACGATGAACAAAGGTGTTCAAAGGAGCCTTTAAATATTTCGGATAATAAATCTTATTATGTAATACAATCTTAGCCTTGGTTAGGCTTTAGGCTACTACATACATACAGAAAACGACGCTTGTATAAATTAATATATTTTTTTGCTGTACACTATATAAAATTATATTGCGAGTTATAAAATTAATGTGTAATCTGAACTAATATTATAAAGAGGAAAGATTTAATTTTTTGTTTGTTTGTATGTTACGATCTAACTCAAAAACTACTTAATCGATATCAAAAATTCTTTCACCATTAGAAAGCTACAACTTCATTGAGTAACATAGGCTTATTTATTTTCTACTTTTATGCGGGCAAAGCTGTCGGCAGAAACTAGTGATATATCTATACTTCTATACTAATATTATAAAGAGGTAAAAATTGTAAGTTTGTAAGTTTGTATGTTTGTAAGTTTGTATGTAGGGGGTAATCTCTGGAAGTACTGGTCCGATTGCTAAAATTTTTTCACCGATAGAATGCTGCTTTATTCCTGAGTGACATAGGCTATTATTTATGTACATATTTTATGTACGCGGGCGAAGCCGCTGGCAAAAGCTAGTATTTTGTAAAAAGGTTAAAAAAAAACATTTGTACTTGTAATTTTTTTTTTAAACTAGATGAGACCGGTGTTTCCTAGCTCACTATAGAGTGGTAACACTGTAATAAATTTTGAGGTTTCTTTTAAAATCCATACAGCAAACATGTAATAGTCAAATCATATGAGAATCAGGCGGATAAGTGGACCTGTCCAGTCTGAGCAAGTATTTGTCATCATGTAACTCAACTCTGGACTACTAAGGAGCTCAACCAAAGAAACGACATTTGGGCCGCATAAAGTAGGTTCTCAAACTGTCTGACATACGTGAACATTACTGAAATAAAAAAAAACAATCAACGTTATGGACTACATACGTCTACATTCACAATAATAATAAAAAAATTAACTTTTCATTATCACCGAAAGACGGCATTGTGACGCCACCTAGGGATAGACTATGTCAAGCCGACGTCTTTCAGCTGAAGTGATGATGATGGACATTTTTGTCAAGCCTGTATTCTGCGAAAAGTTCGACAGCAGTATTAATGGTATGCTACACTTAGCATTTACGTTCCAGTTCCATGTTAAAGAGAATCTATTGTCATTAACTGCCACTTACTTATTTAGCTATCTCTAAAATCACTAAACCCATGCATTTGCTACGAACCCCGCACATTGTTCGCGCTCAATTCACCCGCTTGTAGTGGCATCATTAAAATATTCCATCGGTCTGCGACAATGGCCCTGTCTGCCTTTGTTCACAGGCTTTGTGCAGCTTCTGATAATTCAGATCATACGCTATGGGTTCCTACTTATAGTTACATTTATGAGTAGTTTTTTTTTTAGTTGGTGGGAAAATCATCCAATAACATCTCTCTTCAAAGTCAAAATATTTTATTTCATATAGGCCTACAAGGGTACTTATAAAACGTCAGAAGCTAGTGCACGGTTCGAAATTGGTCGTTTCCTATGGAGAAGAACCGGCAAGAAACTCCATGGTTACTCTTTTAAAAAATGTGTGAAAAGGTGGTTTGGGAGGGTGTGTCTCACTCCACCTAAGAGCGGGAGATGTTTTGACTGACTAAAAACCCATCATTCCTGTTCCGTCGTTTTTTTTTTTTTTTTTTTTTTCTGTCGACGGGGAAAATCATCATTGACGAAACCCGCTCTTGGGTGGAGCGGGAGACAGTGTCAGAGTCTTACTGACTAAAAACCCCGCGCCGTTCCTTCTAGCCTTCATACCGGGGCTCTAGTTTCCTTTCGGATAACCCCGACCCCGGTAGGCTTCGACCCCGATGGGCCCCTCCTGTTGCTGACAACTCCTTGAGGCGCGCGGGAACAGTGCGCGCCGTCGACGCCTTGGCTCGGTCCGGACAGTTACCGGACGATCGGACAGCGAGCTACCCATGGCTCGCCGTCCGCGAGCCCGCGTCTACGGTGGCTGGAAATCGGGATCGGAATCCCGGCGGCGGCGGTGGGGGCGCCGTTGCCTGATGCGGTCTGCCTCCTCCTTTGCTAGCATTACTGCTTCGCAGAAGGAGGCGACCGCCTGCCACTCCTCCTCGCTCCGGACCATGGCCTGAACCAAGGCCCGGCGCGAGAGGTCTCCGCCGCCGATCACCCCCACGAGGACACGGCGTTGCTCCGCCCAAGCTCCTGTTCCGTCGTTGCCTTTCATACCTTGAAGCGCGCGTAGAACAGTTCGCGTCGTCGACAACTTGGGCTTGGTCCAGACAGATACCCGACGCGACGTTTGGACAGCGAGCTACCTACTGCTCGCCGTCAGCAAGCTCGCGCCTACGGTGAACGGGAATCGAGATCAGGATCCCAGCGGCTGGGGTGTGAGGGCCGCTCCCTCGCGCGTGCAAGTGCGGCCTCTTTCTTTGCTAGCATTACTGTTTCGCAGAAATAAGCGACCGCCTACGACATGAGCCTTTACTCTAGCCTTGAATAAACCTAAATTAATCGGACGGGAAGACCGCAGCAGGCAAATTGTTCCAGCCTTCGATGTATGTGGTATAAACGACGAGGCGAAACGATTGATCCAGACCGTATAGGTTTCAAAAACGTAAGGGCGGATACTCGCCGTTTGTCGGGTGGAATCAAGCTATGCAATTCCTGCGCACACTCTTCAAAATGCAACCTGTGATACACCAAAAGGCTGGCTACTTTTCGCCTATGCTTAAGGCTTTGAAAATTAGACTTAACCAGATCAGACCTACTTGGATGCACAGCCGATTTAGTGTTTTACATATCAGCCATTGCAATTCTTGTCCAGGCGGCAGATGATCCTGGGATTTCTAGAAATCGAGTGGTGGTAGGAGGTGTTCTTCCCACAGCGTGACTTTCTCTTTAAGTGGTCCGCAGTGAGCGTGTTAAATCTACTCGGGGCTTCAGTGTTTTCGAAGCCGACGTTAAGTATCAGATCCTTATCTTTGCGAGGAGGAATGGCAGGCGGTCGCCTCCTTCTGCGAAGCAGTAATGCTTGCAAAGGAGGAGGGCGACCGCATCAGGCAACGGCGCCCTCACTGCCGTTGCGTCGCCGGGATTCCGATCCCGATTTTCGGCCACCGTAGACGCGGGCTCGCGGACGGCGAGCCATGGGTAGCTCGCTGTCCGATCGTCCGGTAATGGACCGAGTCCAAGACGTCGACGGCGCGCACTGTTCCCGCGAGCTTCAAGGAGTTGTCAGCAGCAGGAGGGGTCCAGCTGGGTCGAAGCCTACTGGGGACAGGGTTGTCCGAAAGGGAGCTCGTGCCCCGGAATGAAGGCTAGAAGAAATGGCGCAGGGTTCTTAGTAAGAGTCTGACACTATCTCCCGCTCCACCCAAGAGCGGGTTTTGTCAAAGATGGTTTTCGACGTCGACGAAAAGAAAAAACCTTAGCTTGGTCAATGTTGGTTCAAAGCATATCGATATAATTTGACACGCCTTAAAATTAAGTTTCCTACTGAAAATACCGTTCTATGACGTAGCCTGTTTACTATTTTCCCTTCCCTTGAGCATTTTGTACACAATTACCCACATTGATGCCCGGTTAGAGGGTACAGTTTAGTAATTACCTCGCTAGCTTAAGTGCTAACAAAATAATTGTTTTGCTGCCCAATTAAGGTAATTAGTAGGCCGTAGTTAAAAATATAGGTACATTATGGCTATTAAATAACGCCTTGTTTAAGTATTAGTAGTTTAGTGTAAAACACCAGGTTCACATATTTAGGAGCATATTTGTGTGTTTGAAAAGAAACGAGTCAGTGGCGCTTCTTGCACTTTCTTCTCCATAGAAGTCTACGTTTTGGACCAAGCAAATTTGTATCTGACTGATCGATTGAATACAAATACGATGATACAAATTTTGGACCCCAGTTTTTCCCCTTATGCCAGGGCCAGGTTTGATCAAACCTGTAGCGTCAAACCGATTGGACGATATGTAGGACGGTGTATGGCTGGCATTAGGAGGCGAATTTAGAAAAAATCTCTCTTAGTGCTCGCCTACGTTTAAAAAGGAAACATTGAATAAAACACGCTCGTAAGCCCTATAGTTACGGCTGTGCGTTGATATGTCAGTCTGTAGCGACATCTATGACGCCACATAAGAACTACGAAGAAAATACGAAATCCTGCATCGCGCAATCAAAGTTCTCCGCGCGATTTGAACATATACGACAGCCCGACAACAACTATCGGGCAGTCGCCCACCAGACTATTACATCTTGTCTGGCCGGAGGATCCTCCCTTTTCAACGGAGGTATGTGGGGCTTTACTCTCTGTTCCGCATACCCTCCAAACTGGTGACCCTCGACAAAGAACGTCAACGCAGCCTTCGTGCAGCTACTACTTCGTGACGTCATCATCATTTCCTCAAGCTTTCGAGCAACGAGCCATACAGCCAGCACCCACGGCTAAGGGTATCCTGACCACTAGTATGCCTACCCGGTCATACCTGGTCACCACCTCAGCCGCATCAGCGACCTTGGCACACCGCACCTTCGGCCAGTCATATGAAGAGCCATGAAGAACCTCTCCTGGTCGACGCCAGCAATCAAGCCCTACGTCGCACAAGCACCGCTCCGACTCACTGGAGCCAGCAGCACTACTCCGACTCACTGGAGACTGCAGCATCGTCCCGACTCACTGGGACAGCACCACCCCGACTCACTGGGGCATCATCCCGACTCACTGGGACAGCACCACCCCGACTCACTGGGGCATCATCCCGACTCACTGGGACATCATCACCCCGACTCACTGGGGCATTATCCCGACTCACTGGGATAGCAACACCCCGACTCACTGGGGCATCACCGCAGACAGTTCCGACTCACCGAGAACTATGCGGCATCGGTTCCGACTCACTGGAACCAACCTACCGCTGGCCTGGCACACATCAAGAAGCATCAAGAATCATCGATCTCCGATCTCCGGAGGGGAGTGATGTAGCGACATCTATGACGCCACATAAGAACTACGAAGAAAATACGAAATCCTGCATCGCGCAATCAAAGTTCTCCGCGCGATTTGAACATATACGACAGCCCGACAACAACTATCGGGCAGTCGCCCACCAGACTATTACATCTTGTCTGGCCGGAGGATCCTCCCTTTTCAACGGAGGTATGTGGGGCTTTACTCTCTGTTCCGCATACCCTCCAAAAGTCAATAGAAATTCTTGTGTTTTGCGTTACATATTGATTCAATATAATATGTCAAAAACTTTTAACCTTTAATTATTTCTTTCTTATTCAGTTTAGTTGGATAACCGAAAGGATATTTTACATAGATAGACAGATCGATATACTCTTTATTGTACACCATAAAAAAATACAATGGGAGCATAAAATTAATATGGGCGGTCTTATGGAAAGCGATTATCATTGAATAGATTATACAAACATTGAATTATTTTACGTAAGTAAATATTATAGAGCCTTTTTTTCAATACCTCTTTAGAAAGTTTAGAAACTGGCACATTACAAATAAAATAAATAAACACTAATTCGAATTTTAAAAGAAAGAAGATGGTCAGACGAGATTAGAATGTCTGTCAGACCGATAGACGCGAGTAATCTAATAAAAGTTATTTTTAATATCGATAGGCTCGCGTTTGAGCACTAGGTATATGACCTGATGGTAGGCGTACCAACTTTGTCTGTCTGTTACACCTTTACGGTTTAACTACTGAAACGATAGCATTGAAATTTTGCATAGAGTAAGCGTGGAACGGAAAGAAAAGTAATTTCAAACAAAACACTGTATCACTCCTATTTCTACTTCCAAAAATACTCATTTCATGTTCCGAATACATGAAATGAATTAAACACAAGTTTTTAATGAAAATATTTTTTTCATAGCAAGTTTTAATAGCTCAGTATACATTAAAATAAAATTAATACTCGTCAAAACGAATCATACGAGCCCAAATTCGATGGCGTTTTATCGTTTAACTACCAAGTTCCTATAGCCACCTTCCGGATCCATCATCAGATCAGCTCCTTGTCATAATAATTTTGCATTGTCATCAGATTAACACATGCAAGCAAAATTTCAGCTTAATCGGTAACAGGAAAGTGGTCAAATTGAATTTACAAGATTTGATAACAGCCAAACATCGGGACTGTTGAAACTAAATTATGTGAAACTAAACTAAACTGTTGAAACTAGGGAATGCAAATCTCGCGAGATTGGGGTTCGAGGGAGATCTCGCGAGATTGGCAGTTTTGTGTTTTTTTTTTTGCAAATAATCACAATATTTGAATAAATTAGGAAAAAAACCATAAAAAATTATAAGTATTATAAGATAATCATATGCGCGGGCTTGCGCACGGTGAGCAATGGGTAGTTGGCTGTCCGACCGTCCGGTAACTGTCCGGAACAAGCCCAAGTCGTCGATGGCGCGCACTGGGTCGAAGCCTACTGGGGTCAGGGTTAGTTTCGAAACGTAGCTCAGCCCCGGTATGAAAGGCACGAAGGCAGTAATAGTCTTACACTATCTCCCGCTCCACCCAAGGGCCGGACATGTCATTTGTATGATTTTTACCCAACCAAAAAAAAGTATTATTCATTTTCATGAATTTTTTCAATATATTTTCTTGCATTAAACATTGTTTGACGTATCTGTCTATAATATTTGAACGTCCATGTCAATCCGCGCTTCGAATAAGACGTTTTTATGCTCGAGCACAATCTCGTTAATCTCGCGAGATCTTGTCCGTTTTTCGTCCGAGATCAATCTCGCTAAAAAAGGCCGAGATCTCGCGAGATCCAGATCTCGCGAGATCGAGATTGCATTCCCTAGTTGAAACTAAATGGTGAAACTAAATAAAAGCTTGTAAAAACGTAGGCACCTACTTCTCCCGAAGATAGGTCATGAGAGAAAGCACGTGTGAAGTGTTCCAAATGTTGTACGTATGTTTGCGTACATGAATTGCGATGTATATAGTGTGAAGTGATCTTGTATGTATGGTATGTATTCGCACATAAGTATAGTCTTGACGTATGCAGGAAGCGTCGAGGATTTATAAGCAAAGTGCTAACAAATTCTGGTGTGCAAACGTTATTGTGCATGTATTTTAGATGGTGATGGAATAGACAGATAGTTTTGTAGATTGGAGACGACTGTATAGACATGAAATTCTTCATAGCATAATCAGCCTTTTAATGTTCACACTGCCAGGACTAAGGCCTCCTCTCTAGGAGAGAGAATGGGCCGTATTCCACCACGCGGGCCCAGCGCGGGTTGGTGAATGTCATAAGTCTTCGAATTTTTAGTTCTAAAACATGCCTGTTTCCTCACGATGTTTTTCTTCACCATTTTGAGAAAAGTGGTGATGAAATAAACTACATAAAGTAACGCTGATTAGGTTTGAACCCACGACCTACAACTCGTAAGTCGGGGCCGTTACCACTCGGCCACCACTGCTCTCGCAATTTGTCTCGTACCAATGAATTAGAAATAAATAAAATTTAACTTATGTCACTATTCCAAGGAACAGTTACAACAAAAGATTTGCCAAATTCAATGCCATAATTTAATTTTATTGAGGCCATTCCCACGGAAATTGTCAAAAGGAGGTAAATAAAAATATAATTCCAAAAAAAATATGTCATCATGAGGAATGTGTTTTTTTACGGTCTTTGGCGACCATATTACCTACTCATAGTCCATTCATATTTTAAAATAGAATAGGTATTTGGTCACACTGATTTAACAAGTATTAAGAGCGCCCAAACTAAAATATATTTCCGTAAAACCGCTCTTACGTGATTATGGCGTTATTACACATCTTTCTCGAGATATTTTGAAAACAAAGATATCTTGTGAATATTATTTAGATTTATATTATAAATACAACATTTTGTATGAAACTGATCCATTGAAGTCATCTGAAAATCTGTTATTTTGCATGTTCTTTGGCCATATATACTCATAAATCAAAAAAGTAGAAAAAAATATTTATAGAAACTAAAAGTTTCTATCGTTATAAATGACAGAAAATCTAACACGTTTTAGACCTACCTATTTCCTGAAACAAGTTTTGTATTATATTCGATTGAGCTGTCAGCGTTCAGGCGTTATCTCTCTTCTGTAAAGTCGCCTCTTTATTTAAAATTACGTTGGAGGAAACAACAAGCTTTTAAACCACGCTCACGTTAACGATAGGCGGATCAGAAAGGGCCCTCTTAACACGACAAATTCAGCTGAATCATACACCAACAAAACCATAACTAATTGGAAATATATATGTACATAAAACGGAATTGGATTACCATAGTCACACCTGCCACCAACACTGCCTAAAACCCGACCTTCTATGACCCCACGTCCTCTAAACCAGTCTGTCATGGCCAGCAAAAAAACTCTCAAACAAAAAGCCTTGTTTACAAATGTCAGTATGTCACATCATACGGTGCAAAAAGTTCAGCCACAAAATAGATAAGTACAGAAGACAATCTCATGTATGTACTTCACTTTTTATACCTACGCTCGGTGGACGCTACCAAGATTGGAGTGGGCCAAGACGCTACCAAGATATCGTGTCCGTGAGCGGTGTCTGTGTGTGCGTTGCTCGAGCACGGTTTGTATGTGAATTGACTTCTGTACTTATATATTTTGTGGTTCAGCCCTCTTTATCGAGAAAGTAATGAAGGGAAAGCAAATTGGTTCTGATATAAAAAGGGTTTGAGGATTATTGCCACTCGTGTTTTGAACACAATGCGAAATAAAAATAGGTTTTCACTGCGTATTTTAAGAATAAAGATTTTCTTATCGTATAAGAATATTTTTCAAATTGATTCTAAGAATAAAAAAAAATGTGTCTCTGTAAACTGTATTTTTTCAAAACGAGACATCTTTGTTGCAATACGCCTATAGAAGACCTTCACGGTGAGGCCAAACGAGCGTAATTTTGTGAGTCGTGAGTAGCAGAATTTCGGTCGTGTAATTTCTACTGTATGCATTTCTATTGCGACTGACAACTCATTTTGCGTCGCTGTGTGAATGAAACAGGACTTTTGTATGACACCAAATGCAGCAGAAATTACGCTTTTTTGGCCTCACCCTTAAACAAACTCTGAATTAAGATATATTTTTTTTGAACCCTTTTGTTCTGGTTTTCGGATGAGTGTGTTAAAAACCATCGTTTGACATACGTGGGCAACCTACGCCTGGGTTGCAATAACAAACTTTATTGATATATTATAAGGAAAGATACGATACGCACTAACATTGCAATCAAAAAACTTGGACTTTATACACAACTACATGCAAGAGTGAAATGTGATTCCATGTGATTTGTTTTTGTATGATTTGTAAAAGCACAAGAAAGCATTTTAATAACCTTTATCCCACTTAAAAACAAAATAACTAAAACTATTTTTGTGTAACACTTCCGTTTATTTGACTTATTGAAATTAGGCCACGGGAGCTTGATTTCAGCGGTTAACGCGCTAGCGAGTCACCTATCTTTCGCTATTTTCATTTAATCTACGACAAACTTTTTTTTTGCATCAAAATGAGCAAGCATTTTCAAACTGCCCTACTCTACTGACGCAGTTATTTGCAAAACAAACCGTACCAACAACTTTACGTCTCCGGGGCATAAACAAATGCCATTAACTTAGTTTAATATAAGCGTTATCCTGCGTGTCAAATTGGTATTAAGTAGTGACAGATTGCGTGGCATGCAGCAAGCAATAAAAATATAGGTACTAAAACATGAGCGCGTTTTCACGTCATAAATGAAAGTATGTGAATAAAAATTGTTGACAAAAAAGTGGGTTAGCACCTTTATTGGGGAGATAACTTTATTTTAATGCGAGAAGAACATTGTTGTTTTGTTTTTTTTTATTATTGTTTACATATTGTTACACTTGTTTGTTTAGTTTCTGTGACATTGTTACTATTATGACGTACAAAAAAGTTTATTCTATTCTATTCTATTCTATTCTATTCTATTCTATTCTATTGTATTGTATTCTATTCTATTCTATTCTATTCTATTCTATTCTATTCTATTCTATTCTATTCCATTCTATTCCATTCTATTCTATTCTATTCCATTCTATTCTATTCTATTCTATTCTATTCTATTCTATTCTATTCTATTCTATATTCTACCAGAACTAATTTGTATTGGTTTGTAGTCTGTATTCGAAAATAAAACATCTAGATCGCTATTATCTCAATATTTTCCAAAGATACAGAAACATTTGGATTCAAATGCTGAATAAAAAGTATTATTAGACTACCGAAAGCACATAGAAATTACATTACAATGAGAGCATATCTATATTTTATATAAAAATCAATGCCAATTTTCGTTGTAATTTTATAACTCAGTAGGTAGGTAGAGTAGGGTAGTGTAGGGTAGAGTAGAGTAGGGTAGAGTAGGGTATAGTAGGGTGGAGTAGGGAAGAGCGGGAGTGAAGCCGCGCGGGCAAAAGCTAGTACCAATATAAAAATAAAGTTCTTATGCTTCGTTAAAATGATGCAGTCTGTATAATGATACTACTCGTGGTATCAAAGAAATCATTTGATGTACCCACGTAAAAAAAGAAGTTATTAAACGCATATTTGATGTAAAACAAATCCAACTCAAAATATCGATATCCATGATTACACAGAAAACAAAGTAAAACCTAGACCGTACGTACTTTTTATCCTTCACAAGTTTTCATCTTGCGAAACTTTTCATCCTCGAAAACTTTTACGCGATCCGAGACACGAACACAACTATCAACAAACTACAACATAAAGATTATAGAGATACTACAACTAAATATACGTGAACTCGTTGTAATATTTCGTATACAACCAGTATTGACAGTTTCTGATGTGACAAGCCTTCACAAATGTGTTGATAACGTATCTTGTAATCTGTTTCAATAGACGGCAACACCTGTGTTGCTAGGCAACATTATATATATTCGTTTGCATGAATTTGCACTCTAAAATAATACGGCGTAGCTGGAAAGACGGCACGTCAGACTTCCTCATCTTTCGCATGAAGCAGGTCCTCACCGGACATGGTAAGTTCGGGAGGTTTCTGCACCTGATTCGTGCGCAAAATACGCCTGGTGTAACTATTGTGAGCACCACCCGGAGGACACGGTTGAGCATACGATGGAGGTGTGCCCACCTAGCGCGGAGCACCGTCGTGTCCTCGTGGGGAATATCGGCGGTAGCGACCTCTCGTGCCTGGTATAGACCATGGTCCGAAATGAAACTGCAATGCTTGCGAAGAAGGACCGCCTTTTTCGCACGCATCAAGGAGCCGACTTCCTCACGCTCTAGCCGCCAATTTGTAATCACCATAGATGTGGGCTAGCGGACGACGAGCAATGGGTAGCTCGCCGTCTAACCGTAACCATTCAGACCGAGCCCGAGTCGTCGACGGCGCGTTCCTCGAGCGCCTCAAAGAGATGTGAGCGAAACCGTAGAGATTAAAGCTTACTGGGGCCATGAGTTGACTTCGGAAAAGGAACCCCGGGTTCCTGGAACGCAAGGTAAAGAAAAACCATAGGTGTGTTTTTAGTCAGTAAAACTCTGACACGCCCTGCTACTCAGACCTCTGAAGGAAGAAGCCATTGATTGATATCCAGCCTTAAAAAATAGGCTATTTTACCCGAACAATTCCTTACTAAGTATAACGTTAGTAAGAAAATCTGCATAACCTCACAAGCTTTCAAGCTTTAATAGCAAACGATAATCTAATTTTAATCTCTTGCAAATTGCATGACACCATTAACTAAAATGCTAATGTCATTTGCAGTCATATTAACACGACCACGTACAACTTAACCATAAACCTAATTATAAAGGACTTAATTTGATATTAGTATACACTGCATCATGCCAGCAAATGCAAAGCTTTTAAACAGAAACAAAAGCAGCAATGTATGTTGAGTTCGAATGTAGAACGCGTGTTTCTCCAAGTAATTTCCCTTCGCTTCTCAGCTATTTCCCGGGGTGGGTACTCGACTCGACTCGTGTGAACATAACTAATATATGGCAAGTAATCGACGGGGCTATTACCAACAGGCGCGTACATTCCGCCTTGAGCGCAAGGATGCTGGAGATAGGCTTAAAAATGGAGCTTTGAAGGCAGCGGATAAAAGTCTTACTCTCAATGTAAATACATAAAAGTGGCCAACCCAAGATACATTTCCATACAACCGCTCTAACGTGATTATGACGTTGATTCATTTTTCATTAGATATTTTGGAAACACATGTCACCTATCGCACGCTGAGAACGAAAGTGACTCAACTCAAAATTGCTAATTTTTGGGAAAGAGCGAAAATGTGTCCGTCGTATTAAGCATTTTCTGTTCATTTTACAATAACACTAAAACATGGTAACAAAAGTTATGATTTTCTGTTGAAATTTATTGTTTCACTAAATAGCTTTAGAAACATTATATAGTTTTTGCAAAAAAATATGATTTTCTCGTATAAAATAAAGTTTAAAAAAAAAAATCGAAAAAATAGGTCACTTTAGTATTAGAAGTTTTTAGATCATATAATATGATAATAAATATGATAGAATATACTTTTTTAAGTCATTCTGTATACTTAACTCATTTAATTGTGGATATTGACTAGGCTTCGATTGAAATCAAAATATTTTGTATAAAACTAATCCAGTAAAGAAAATCTGCTATATTGCATGAACTTTAGTCCTTCATAGTATAAAAAATACACGTATTTCCTGGAATAAGTTTTGTGAAATATTCGATTGTATGACAGAATTATTGAATGTCAACAGAGCGTTCAGGTGATGTCTCTCTTTTTTCGCTTTGCCTTTTTAATAAACATTGCATTAGAATGCATTGGATGAATCAATAAGCAATTAAAACGTGTTAACGATAGATAGCTCGGGTAGGGTTCTCTTAAGCATTTAAAGATGGGTAGTTCTCAAAAACATTATTAAGTCAAAATACGCAATTCTAGACTTTTATTTGGGACAGGTACAACTCAAACGCGATCGAGAAGCTTAGCGACGCGGATGGAACAAACAATTGACGTGGGTGCGGTGACGAGTGATGCGTAACGGATGCAATCAGTTGGTTGGATATTTTCGCTCGAACAGTTAAGGTGTGGTGGATTTTAAGTAAATTGCGTCTGAAGAGGTGACTTCTCGTGCTTGTAGGCTAAGGCGGCCGCGTTGTTTTAAATTGCCTACGCGTCATTTAAAATGCTGGTGCATTTTGATCACGATATTTTTTTTTTAAATATGACACTGTTGTCTTTAATTTTTGGTAGCTTTCACAGATTTTATTATTGCTTCAATTTATACGTTCATCACGCAAATATAAACTATTGCCTGCCTACACAATTTCAGCCCACGCTCCCGTCTTCATGCTTCTTCTTCTTCTTTTCGTGTCGATGCTCTCAAACTACACTTTTTCTGACCAATATTTGGCAACCTGTACGGCTCTATTGTTGGCCTCGTATAGATTCGTTTTCATGCTAACAATAGAGAACTATTTATTGGCATTCTAATTTTCTTCAGGAATATCATTAGGTACTGCATTTTTCTGGTAAGGATTGCGGGAATCTGATTGAGGCGAAACGCACAGGACTGTTAATTGTGGCAACACTTGGGGGAGGCCTATGTCCAACAGTGTGGAATTATGCAGATGAATGGCATTACCGCATTTTATTCTGAAAATCTCTTCTTTTAGAGCCCCCGTCTAGACACAACATCTACACGATTTTATAGGCCCTCGTCTAAATAGCTATGAGTGTATACTCAGTGTGGTAGGTACTCGTACTGATTGGCGATGTGCCGACGTTTTGAGCAAGGAACCCGACTTCAACGCTACGGCACTGAAGGGCCAGGGAAAATTATGAAAGGTTTTGATTATGTGATAATTGTTAGGTTTTATAAATTAGTTTTTCTTTTTCGTTAAACCAGTTTAGTGAAATGTTGATGGCAAAAACATTCAACGTTCGGCTATCCGGTAACCGTCCAGAACGAGCCCGAGTCGTCGATAGCGCGTGTTCCAAACACGTCTTAAGCAGATGTCAGCAAACCGCAGGAGCCCAGCAGGGTCAAACCTACTACAGGCCATAGGTTGTGCGAAAGTGAACCTCGGGACCCCGGGTCGAAGCTTACCAGGGTTAGTTTCGAGAGGTAGCTCAGCCCCGGTATGAAATCACGAAGGGTGGGTTTTTAGTCAGTAAAAGTCGGGGGTCGTCATTGGATGTTTTTACCACCATAAAAAAAAAACCTCAGGACCCTGGAACGAAGGCAAATAAGGAACAGGAGTAGGTTTTAGTCAGTAAAAATCTGACGCACCTTTCCGCTCCGCCCAAGGGTAGAAAAAAAGGCCTAATAATATATCACTCGCTCTCACCCCAGGTTTCACCCGCGTCTTTGGGTACTACTTCACTTCTATTAATCGTACCGAGATGTTTATAGCCTTTCTCGATTAATGGGCTATCTAATACTAAGAGGTTTTTTATTGCGAACTAGTAGTTCTTGTGAACTACGGTTATCATGTATTTTTTGTTTTCAAAATCAAAATTTAAATTCATCGGTAACGTTTTATATTCATATTATTAGCTAAACATATTATATTTAAATTTTATGTTTGATTTTTTTTTATATTGATAGGCTAGCGTTTGACCACTATCTCTCCAGATGATGTGGCCGACGATGGAGCACGCTTAGATGATGTGGCCGACGATGGAGCACGCTTAGAAGTAACGTATTCACTCTTGACTTAAAGACCCCTAGGTTGGAACTATCAAGAAACACAGACCTCGGCAGGGAATTCCACTTCTTAGCTGTATGCGTAATGATTTACAGTAACTGTAATCTAAGGTAAAAACTTCCAATTACTCTACTAGTAGGCGCGGCTTACTCAAAGGACACCGACCGACGCCATATTGTATTCGACGTACTTCAGGTTTGAGACCAGACAATAGGAATAATAGCAAATTCACGTCAATACAAAAAGTTATCTATCTACAAAAAAATGTTAGCGTATCTATTTTTATTTAATTTCCTCTGAAACAGAATCAAAGAAAAAAAATATCAAAGTGACTCAATTCCATATAGTGGCCTTTTCAGAAAAAAAAACCTCAGATATATATCACTGGCACAATAAACGGCCTACAAAACGTGTTCAATAAAGTGGATAAAAAAAAAAAAAAACTGACGCAGGAAATTGGAATGTTCGTATAAATTGGGAGGACATTTTGGGACATCTCAGGGGTCATCGGGGGAGTATACATTCTGTAACATAAATATGACAGTCGAGTCTTTTGCCAACCCGAAAATGGACGAAAGAATTGGCGGCCGTTTTTTATAGAGCATAAAACTATTGTATTAGAGTTGTATATATTTACTTATTTCTATTTCTATTCTGTATTTACTTATATGTAACTAAATGTACTTATTTTTGGTGAGTAGAAATTATCCAAATGATATCCCCCGCCCTTGGCGGAGCGGAAGATAGTATCAGATTTTTAAATTATATAAATAATTATATTATTCAAAAAAGGTATTGCAATATATATATTCATAAATGTTGCCAAATACAATCACTTATATAACAATCACTCACTCAGTCCAGTCACGTCATCAAACGAAAACATTTCTGAAATATCCTCCCGTAGTGCTGATGTTAACCATAAAATCGTATATTTATATAAAAATGTTCAGTCAACGTCAAAAAAATCTTTCACCCTTCGACAAATGACATGTCGTACGATTCAATACACACGAAAATAATATACAGGTATTCATTTTTTCGGGAAAAAAGTGAACAAAAACCAGCATGATTTCTTTAGGGTTCCGTACCGAATGGATAAAACGGTAAAAACCTAGGTTTACCATTTTGGTAACAAAATATGGTTGCCTGTCTGCAGAAGTCGAGCGAGGCTACGGAACGGAGAAGCGGAGAAATATTAATAGGATTGCACAAAATCTCCGCTCCTCTGATTTTGTGCAATCCTGGTTAATATTTCTCGCTTCGCTGTCCGTTCGTCTAGCACCAGGATGTATCTCATGATCCGTTATAGGTAGACAGTCGAAATTTTCATAGATTATGTACTTCTGTTGTTGCTATAACAAACATACTTACTAAAAAAAAAATACATAAAATAAATATTTACCAGAGCTCCCATATAACCGTCGCCGTCGTGACATTTTTTTTCGTTTGTTGGTACGGACGCTACAGAACCCGTCGTGCGCGAGTCCGACTCGCACTTGGCCGGTTTTTATGAAATGTTTATTTTAGGTGTGGCTTTCGTTAGATCGATCATTTAATTTGGTTCGTCAATTTTAATGGTATACTTTCACGTTGATATGGAAATGACAGCATTCGCTTATCAATCATCACTACAATCAAACTTGTGCGTCCAATTATATTTTTTGTTAGTGACAACATTTAGTTTAAAAATAAGATTTATTTCGATGTCAATATTATGTTTTTTAATGTGTTTTTTTTTTAAATCCACCTACCATGTCATCTAGAGAGACAACATGGCAGGTGGATTAAAAAAAAGTGGTAGAGAACACCCTTGGTTGACTGGTAGAGAATGCCTAAGGCATTAAGTCCACTTTTGCACCTTTGTATTGCATGAAGTTTCAGTGTTGTATCGTGTCACTAATCATAATAAAACAATATTTGCACAAGTTCTCATATATTTTATTCAGCTAGTCTCAATCCCGGACGCCATTACAGTTTATCTTCCATCAGTGTTGTCTATCAATCCTTACTAAACTTATAGCTAGTGATGTGCTACTACTAAACATACTACAAGTGTCATTTGTCATTCACTTATTCTTCTCTGTTCTTCATCTAACCACCTTGTACAATTGCAATTTGTTTAGAATAATGAATCAATGTGCGTATACGCATTCTATCTACAAAATCTGAGTCTTGTTCAGGTAAACATTTACTAAAATAATAACAGCATGCTAAACGAACCAATTACTTGGTCCCAATAGATGCACCTAGCATCTAATGGGACCAAATAATTACTAGATTTTTCATCTGTCATCACTAAGACAAAGATGACTTCTATCGATAAGGCTTTTTTTTTTTTTTTTTTTTTTTTTGTCGACGGGTAAAATCATCATTGACGAAACCCGCTCTTGGGTGGAGCGGGAGACAGTGTCAGAGTCTTACTGACTAAAAACCCCGCGCCGTTCCTTCTAGCCTTCATACCGGGGCTCTAGTTTCCTTTCGGATAACCCCGACCCCGGTAGGCTTCGACCCAGATGGGCCCCTCCTGTTGCTGACAACTCCTTGAGGCGCGCGGGAACAGTGCGCGCCGTCGACGCCTTGGCTCGGTCCGGACAGTTACCGGACGATCGGACAGCGAGCTACCCATGGCTCGCCGTCCGCGAGCCCGCGTCTACGGTGGCCGGAAATCGGGATCGGAATCCCGGCGGCGGCGGCGGGGGCGCCGTTGCCTGATGCGGTCTGCCTCCTCCTTTGCTAGCATTACTGCTTCGCAGAAGGAGGCGACCGCCTGCCACTCCTCCTCGCTCCGGACCATGGCCTGAACCAAGGCCCGGCGCGAGAGGTCTCCGCCGCCGATCGCCCCCACGAGGACACGGCGTTGCTCCGCCCAAGCAGGGCACACCTCAACTGTGTGCTCCACCGTGTCCTCCGGGCGTTCCGCACAGTGGCGGCACCCGGGCGTCTCTTCCGCTCGAATCCGATGCAGGAACCTCCCGAACTTGCCATGTCCGGTGAGGACCTGCGTCATGCGGAAGGTAAGGACGCCGTGAGGTCTTTCCAGCCACGCCTCAAAGAGGGGACTTACCGCCATAATTGTGGCGTGCCCAGCACTGGGTTGCGATAGTCGCTGACGCCATTTCACCGTGAGATCCCGCCGGAGCTCTGTCCGCCATACCTCGACCTGTCGCGGTAGTGGACTTTCACCCCGGCGTTGCATCTCCACGCGCTTATCGTGCTATCGATAAGGCTGATCTACCATAATTACAATGGAAAAGAACTGCTGATCTGCTAATTAAGAGGGATGCCCAGTACGGAAATAGACAGATATTTACTGATTTTTTTTGTTGGGTCATCAAATAACTTTTCACGCTGTATGTAGGGCGTGAGAGAGTGTTAGACTATTTATACTCAACATGTAGATACAACAAGAAAACAAGCTTATATTATGGCGTAGGCATTAATCATAACGACTTTCAAACTGCCATTATTCCACACATTATTATTAGTTATGGTGCTATTTATTACGGATTAGTCTCAACATCTGGAACAATAAAAAGTTAAGTCTACCACTTTGACGAACTTTAGTGTCTTCCTCTACCCAACATACTTTGTATGAAATAATAGCTAGTTAGTTTATTTTATATAACTAACTAGCTATTAAATAAACTATCTAGCTACTAAGCGGGCGGACAAAATGCTTTAATTTTTTTTTATGTTGGCAATATTTTGTTTTCAATACATTTACTCTATTTATTATATTCAGCGTATCAGGTTTAACCACCGCGCAGCCCACCAAGAGTCACCGGTCACAATTACCATCAACCGACAACTGTCATCATCATCATTTCTGCCGAATTGTTGTACATAGGCCATACCCAAGTGCTGCCATAAGACCGGTCGTTATGGTGACGCTTGGGGAAGGCCTGTGCGTCTCACGTCCAACGGGTTGTTGCGACTCTCACCAGCTCGTCGGTCCACCTGGGAGGCCTTCCAAGGATGCGGTTTCCAGTACTTGGTACCGCTAGTATAAGCTGTACTTCACTTTGAATAAAAGATCCTGTGTATTTTTTAAACTAGCTTTTGCTCGCGGCTTAACCACGTACATAAAATATAGCCCATGTCACTCAAAAATAAAGCAGCTTTCTATCGCTAAAACAATTTTAGCAATCGGACCAGTACTTTAACAAACCTAACAAACAAACAAACAAACGACACAAACGTTGTAACAAACTTTGCTTCTCTATAATATTATAGTGTAGATTAGCTCGAACTGCTTTTATTCAGCTAAAGAAGCAAATAATTCGTTTAGTTTTTGAAACCACGTTACCTACGTTTACTTAAATCTATTAATTTAAAATACCTGACAGGTAATTCTAGAAGCGGTTTATCAGCAGACCACCTTTTCACGGAAAACTCGTTTAAAATTACAAATATGGCAAGGTTCCAAAACGTAAGAAAATAATGGGATTTTAAACTAAAGCATGATGGACATTTTTTGTCAGTAAGAGTCTGACACTATCTCCTGCTCCACCCAAGAGCGGGTTTTGTCATACGATGATTATCCCCATCGCAAAAAAATAAAATAAAAAATGATTGGCAATTATGTCGGTCGATTTATATAGATCCCGTGATAGATCTAGTTGTTAATTTAATTTATTCCTTAGACAATAATGCTCCAAGGTTCCGGGGAAGTGAGATATTATGTACGTTAGGTACCTACCATCAAATTTACGAAATTTAATCGTATTTTATGAATAACTAGGCGATTCATAAATAAAAATTTGGGTAATGTGGGTCTATAAGGCTGTAAATTACCCTACGACCATTTATTAGACCCGCCAAATATATACAAAAAAAATATAAAAATCGGTCAAGCCGTTTCGGAGGAGTTCGAAAACAAACACTGGGATTTAAAAGAAAAACTAAAATAAATCACATTATTATAAACTTACCGTGTTTACAACAATCCATCATCATCTCATCCAGTAACATATTATTAGGATTGGCATATAATAAATTTATGCGATTGAATTCATGTCTCGATATTAAAAGGGCATAAATTTTAATCATCTCACGTTCCTAATCGTGTAAACAAAAATAGGCTAAAAAATACATAGCCCTTTCGTATAGCGTACATACAGAAACACAAACCAGTTTTCATAAAAATGCGGTCATCATTCTAAGAGCTCTTAAACATTCAAAGATAATCATGCCACCACAATTGACGCAAAGATGCAAATACTTAGTGTATGAATGATGTCATGAGTTTAATTTCCGCACAATATAATTAAGTATGACCATCAGATGATTGTGTGAGAAATGATATGGTAGAAAATTATAATGAATGATAGCGTGACGGTTGACAGAGGAGGATGAAAGATAGAAAACATGTTTCGTGACATGTTAGTCATGTGCTATTTTACTTGGGTCGCCTGGAGTTGTCAAACGACAAAAAGATGTTGACAGCCCACAGTACCTACGTCCTTGTGTTTATGGATGTGAGATTATACAACCTTAGTTTTAGTATATGCGAAACCTGAAACACTTGTTTAGTATTTTTAACCGACTTCTAAAAAAGGAGAAGGTTCTCAATTCGGATGTTTGTATATTTTTTTATGTTTGTCCGCGCATAACTTCGTCGCTTGCCAACCGATTTGGAAAAATATTTTTTTGTTGCAAAGGGTCCCATAGTCACCAAGTTGGGATCTGATGATGGAATCTTGGCGAAATCGAGAGAACTCCTCAAATTTCAATTATTTTTTTTAGTGAAGGCGTTTTTTTTTTTAAGGTTTTTATGTAACGAATCTATGTACAAATTTTAAAACCGTATCATGTAAAATCACAGTTTGTTATGTCAGCAAAAATACATAGGTAGTTTAACCAAGCCATCCAGGTGACTGAGGGTGTTTTTGCACTTGCACCCAGCTATTTGCTGTCGCCTGATGCCCGTTATGACCTGCCGTGACCAGTATTGTACTTATTGCGGTGGTGTCTAACTAGTAATCTTTTTAAATATTTTTGGGAAAAAATACAACATGGTGTAAAAACTATTGGAGTCCATTCATTTACTGATTCTGAACAAACTATATCAAGGTTTCGCATAAACTAAGATTATGCTTGTAAAATGTCCAATACGATTCACAGACAGACCGATTTTTAAACACTCCTCGTACAAGGAAATGTTTGAAAAAAAAAAAAGATATTGTTGCGCTATGTAAAATTAACTAAGGCAAAAATTATAACTGTAGTATATCCAATAGTAATTATCGCAAAACACTTAACGAGGTCACGGCCGAATACTAATATCGTTTATGACAAGTAATTACTCACATAGGCAAAGGTAAATTGTAATTAAACGTAATTACAGCTGACGTCATACAAAGAAATAGGTACTTCGGGGAAAGGCTTGGTCATTGGTCAATTTAAAATATTAGTTTGTGATGAATATTCATTTCCCTTTCCTAAAAAATATTCCCCAAACAGGAATAGGCTGTCTCATCCCAGAGGTATCATATCATGCGACGAGCCTAGGTTTGTTTACGTTTTGTTTTCATGTATTGATAGACTCGCGATGTAGTATCAGCCAATGCACGCAATGTCTTATGCAACGTGTAACGTCAAAAGCGCAAAACCTCAAACACCCAAAATAAGTTCTAATTCGATGGACCTAATTACGTAAGAAAAAAAAACATTTAAAAAAAATTAAAGGTTTTATGAGCAGTTTTAGTTTGTTTAAAATTCATATCTGCATAGAAATAAGAACTTTTATTATCGCGTGTATTAGATTACAACTATTTGTGTTTGTTTACCTATTTCAGCGGGTTTGCGCACGTGATGGCTTGACCTATTCATAAATAGACAGGTCGAAATTTATAATAAAGATTTTTTTGAAAAATGTAACCTATATTAAAAAGTGGTTTAATTGATTCTGCTCGTTATTCTGAACAAACTAATTTCAGGTTTTGCGCATTTAACGTTACACCTTGTATAATGCACAAAACTTTTAAGACATTTTAATACTATAATAATATATAAAGCCAGATCGTCACTGCCTTCAATTTTAATAGGTCCAGCATTTTGATTTTCGTATACCTATTTAACAAGACTAAAAAATGAAGATAAACAGAACATAGATATCAATAAATTACTACCAAAACTATACCATACATAACACAACACTAATAACTAACCCAAGGACGCCTACAGATGAAAAACACGTGTAAACAACAATTGCCGAAGACAAGACAAGGTGCTTTGCCAATGACAGGTAGAGGCCGACAATAACCAAAGGCCTTCGTTTCCCTGCTCGTCTTAGTCGATTCATCTCCAGAGACGTCTGTCTTGAACAGTCGAAGCCTTGCTTCCGACATCGGTCGACTTCAATCTCCGGAGCGATCCCAGGAGTATTTGAAACAATTTATTTTACTAAAACAAAAGAAGATCGAAATCTCGATCACTTAAATGTTGGACAATATTGACCTTTGGGTTTGATGAAGATAACGTTATAATTAGTACAAGCGGTTACCGTGTTTAGTAGCTGGTGGAACTGATTATATTGTATCGCAATATAAACTTAGTTTAGCATAAACATGATCGGCCTTGGGGAACTTTATTCCCACTGCTGGGGCTTAGATCTCCTCTCTAGAAGAAGAAATTGGCTGTAATCCCCCATGCGGACCCACTGTGGATCGTTGGATGTCACATAACTTCAAAGTTTTGGTTCTAGAACAAAACGGTTTCCTCAAAATGTTTTCCTTCATCGTTTTTAGAGCAGTTGTAGTAAAGCGCCTAGCTGTGTTTGAACCCATGACCTACAACTCATAAGTCGGGGCAGTTACTACTGGGCCATTTAAACTTAGTTTGCGATAACTAACATGATTACTTTTTGGGGGAGGCCTATGGTGAATGAACGGTGACGGTGAACAAGATTACAGAGAAAATTGAGCAGTCTAATTTGGTAAAACAAGTAAAAGTTATAAAGAAGTAAAAGCGGGAAATCGTAAGTTTGATCTGCACCTAATTTACTATAAATATTAACTGAATAGTTGAACAGTCTAGAGCATTGATAGTAGTCAGTTACTTACAAAAAATACAAACCTAGCATGGCGTCCTAAAATATTAAATAAATATGTAGCACTAAAAACTGTCGATTCAAATTGAAAAATAAAATTTTAGGCAAACCACTCAAACAGATCTCTCAAATAAATACCGGGGCACGCTTTGTCATACAGATTTGAGACCAGCATATTGATCGACACCTTTCAGTAGCGATAGCGTCGGGTTTTGAAGCGTACCCTAATTTGGCAGTGTCCACAAAGCAAAATTTTTGAAACCATGGACTGCGGCCAAACGTTTGTGTTATGCGGACTGGTGGCTGAATTACGAGCGTAAAATTTGGGTCGTTTTAGGTTAAATAATGTCGAGGTTACGGTTAGACAGTTGAATAGGTTAAAAAAGTAGATGAAGTGGTTGCTATTGTGTATAGTGAATTTACTTTCCAACCGAATATTCTGAAGGTTTTGATTGGCAAGTTTTATTTATTTAAACTTTACGTACAATAAGGCAATTTCTATATCAGTCGACCTTTAGGGCTATATTTCACCGGGACACCTGGTCGCGCCGTCATGGTGTTTCGGTCAAATATAGCTCTCAGCTACCAAACTGGACACCAGATTGGTTGCACGACCAAACAGACACCAGGTGGGTAGCTCTTTATAGAGCAGTATACATTTTATCAGTAGCGGCAACTGGCCTTAGGTTAAAAAAGACTACACTGTGGTAGATGTGCACAATAAATAAATAACAGATGTTTAAAATAAAATTAAGAATTCAAATTAGATGATTCTAATAATTAAATATGTAAACTAGCTGCTAGAGGCTTCGCCCGTGTGATAACAGAAAATTATCCCAGGTGACATCTAGAGTTGCAGAATTAAAACATTTTTTTTGCATGCACACCGATTAGTCTTGCAGCGTACTTTAGATTTTTCACACGAGCATTTCTTAAAACCTTGACCTCCAAATAAAGACATCTTTGAAGCAATTTCACGCAAACTCAGTTAATTGGTCGATACAGGTTCGTTAAAGGCAGTAACAGTTTGATCATAAACCTAAACTAGTTCAGGTTTATGATAAAAAATCTGAACTTTTACAGGTTTATGACGAAATAGACTTTAAGATTTGTCATCTACCGGTTTTTCATCAAAAACCTAGGTTTTTGATCAAAAACCTAATTTTGTGAAAAACCTGCAACATAATATATATTAGTAAGGATTTTACAATGATAGCTTAGAGACATTTTCTAAGTAAAGTCCAAGAAAAAGAAGATGGGTATAGAAGAGGTGGTATTGAGTTCACATACCAGTTAAATATTCTTAAAGCAATGCCAAAAATCAGAAACACTTCCTAAATGTTGAGTAATGTATCCTTATTTTAACTATTAAAGCATCAAGAGGCCAAGTCACTTGGCCTACTTTTAGCATAAATGTTCTTGACGGGATAAGTCCTTTCTTATTTTTAAAGAGTTTCTCATGACTTTGTGAATACATTAGCTGTTGAAAAAAGTTTGTGGCGTTGCTAACTTCCATACGCCAACCGCATTTGTGAAGGGCTATTTAGGGCATTCTCAAAGTAAGTATAAAAGAGAAGAACTTGCGTTTTTTCTGTACTCATTTTTTCAAATAGCTTCACATTACGCCAGGGGGAGTTGTTACAAGAAATGTGGTATGGGGTTGCATGACAACTCATACCACACATTTTCAAGTCTTTTTATAAGTAAAAACGTGGCTCAGTGTGGTTTTCTTCTTCTTCTCTATCGGAAGCACTATTGACGTGGTCGTGGTCATCAATTCAGGTGTTGGTCGCTAGCTTCACAACATGCCGCTACTCCTCTCTGATGGCCGCCCTCTGCGACCCATTCACTGCAGCTTTTATCTGGTCAGTCTACCTCATAGACGATCTTCCACATGGCCTGGTACCCAGCAGCCCTCAACCTTTCCCTGGACCACAAGTTGCTCAATAGCCACCTCTCCTCGGTGGCACACGTGAACAAAAAAGGTTAATGTTGTTTTATATGACTGACAAACTTTTTCAATCAAATAAAAAAATAGAAAACTAGTCTTTTAAAATCATTAAAAATAAAGTAAATGAAGTTTAATTAGACCGACATAGAACTGGATTACCTAAAACATGAAATAACAAAGGAATGTAAAATAATGTTTACATAGGCGAAAGTTTATTAATTAAAACGAAACAGGAATGAACAATAATGGACATGTCTACACCCACAGTGGGCTTTTAATAGTAATGTGGATATTTAATCATTAAATTGATAGTCCACATTGAATCATTAAAGGGAACTACGCAAGTGTCTAAAGTGACGTCATCGGCGCCATTTTGTAAGGCGCTCCGCAGACGGCGCTACGTGCGAGTTGCCTTTACGTTAACGCGATGGAAACGTTTATCGCGTTGGGTTCTTTGATTGGTTAAAAGCTTGGAGCGGGCCAATTGGGCGCTGAATGTCTACATGTGAAACAAACTCGTACTAGGTACTCTGATGTCCGAGTTTCGGCAACTAGCAACTCGTAACTACCAGTCGCTGAGGTTTTTGAAGATTTGTAGACATAAATACCTTTTTTTGGTAGGAAATAATTTAATTGCTCCTACCACTTTGGATAAAGCATTATGGAGTGTCCGGCTTTTATTGACTAAGATCCCAACCGTTTTTCTTCAGTTGTCCCACAGCTCAAGGCATAGATACTTAGCAAAACTGTGAGTTTTACTTATCAACAACAGCTTTCGGTTGCTGCACTCGATGAATAAATTGATTCTAAATTGCTACAATTAACTTTGAACCACTTGTAACAAGATGCTAGTTTTCGTCACCCGCAAATGCAATATGTTGAGCAACTTCAATCTTGTTCAACATCCACACAGCAAATAATAATATATACCTATAAAAATATGTACATAACTACAGATTTATTCGTAAATTTAATACACAATAGTTTTTCCAGTAAATTTAAGGGTGATAAAAAGTTGACAGTTGCATCAACTAGTTGCTCTGTGAGTGAGGCGCCTTAGAGCTAGGCCTTACAGGCTACGATCGGGGTCGGGCTTCCGTTTTATCTAATTTCGTATGCGTGACCCGCGTTTTTCCTATTACCCACGGAACCAAAAAGTAGATAAAGACTTCTAAGCCGTTTGAACTGGGTATGTGAGGGTAGCCCCAATGAATAGAAATGGTTCAATTGGGTAACAGCGCTTGTTCAAAATCTTCCTTTTTTTTATTGAATTTACACATCACCAGTTTTAGTCATTAAATCAGAATGTTTTTATTATTTCTCTCATAGTAAACTGTATTATAATATACGATTGCATCACTGCTTACCATCGGGTGGGATCGCAGTCAAGCACTAGTTTATATCAGATAAAAAAATGACATAGAGGTAATCCCAAAAAGTTATAAAATAACAAAACTTTTTTTTAGTTTGGGATTCATCCAATGAGAGGGCATGTAATACAGTGCAACAATGGACTGTTATATTACTAAAAGTATTTTTTTTGCAGATAACCTTTCTATTTTCATAATGTTGAGACCTTTTATTTATAAATATTAATTTAATTTGATATACAACTTAATTTATAATTTAACTGACATTGTTATAAAAAATAATCTCTTTTAAATAGATACCCCTTTTAAAAGATCCCACAGAAAGGCACGACGCGGACGCAACTTTGGAACAACGATCGACAAGTGTTTTCATAAGATCGTTCTACAGGTTTGTTGAACAATTTCTTTGTAAGAGAGGTGTCGCATTGTTAAAGCTATTATTGGGTTAGACCACTACATTGCATAGCGATGTCGTGTCGTAAAAATCTGTGACGTCGCAAAAGGCATCGTAGAATTTTCCGGTGCGCTGCTACAACGTACAAATCTGCGAAGCGCAACTCAGTGTTCATACTTTGAATGGGCTGCAAGTGTTTAATTAAGATGGCGGTTTTAATTTCATGCGACGCCGTAAACGATGAAATATGATGAAATTCGATTTCGATGAGACAACGCAACTTGCGTTGCGTTGAGTCATCGTACAACGGTGGGACGTTCATTTGTCCATGCGATGCCGTAACGCAGAATTCTAGCCTCGCCCTTAGTGATGCTTCTGTCTGCGAGAGACTTTATTATGTATATCAATTTCAAGCTCTGTAATGAATACTGTTTAAACTTAATTATAGACTTCAGTTGCGGTCTATTGTTTATATTTTGTTCGAGATTCTGCTTGGTTAATTATTGAACATTTGCCTTAATTAATGCTTTGTCTACACTAATATTATAAAGAGATAATGTTTGTTTTTTTTGTTTGTACGAGGTAAACTGTGAAAGTACTGGTCCGATTGATAGATTTTTTTCATTAAAAGAAAGCTGCTTTATTCCTTAGTGATATAGGCTATATTTAATGTACGCAAAGGAAACCGCGGACAAAAACTAATACAGTCTAACAACATAAGTCTAAACTAATATTAAAAAGAGGGAAAGTTTGTTATTTCGTTTATATGTTTTTTTGTTTGTAGGAGGTAATTAATTTCTGAAAATACTGGTCCGATTGCTAAATTCGAAATGAAAGAAAGCGGCTTTATTACTGAGTGAAAGACGCTATATTTTATTTACGCGGTTCTCCCGCGTTCGCGGACAAAAGCTAGTATCTAATACAGTTTGACAATATAGGTTCTGTATAAGCTCTGTAGGTTTAGATAAATGCTATTGAAAAATGTATAGCAATAAAATTTCTTTCTTTTAACTAGCACAAAAATAAAATATTTAAATTTGCATTCGGATGTTCGTCATTTCTGTCGATGGTAAACCCCATTGGGTAAACGGCTTGTTACCTTACATTTTATACGAAAAGATTTTTCTAACGACCGATTGTGTCCTCGAAACCGTTCTTTTGAACCTCAGCCCGTGAGGCTCACGGTTAGTTATCGGCATTCTTCTATCTACGATTCGTTTCTTTTTCCTTTTTGGGTACGTGCTCATGGATTTCAAAGGTGTGTGGAATTTCCGTAATTTAGGAAGATTTTTTTATAGAAGATAATTGAAAGAAAAGCTGCCTAATTCATTATTCTAGCGCCTGAAAGAGGCCTCATCCGTGTAAATGATACAAAAGTTTCATACCCTTAGGTGGTAAATTTTGGAAAATCCTTTAGTATTTTTTATTTATTTTATAAAAGGCATTTTTGTACAAAATTTCAGCGTTCTAGATCCAAGGGTTTAGGCTGGGCGTTGATGTGTCAGTGAGTGATTCAGGACTTTGTCTTTTATTTATGCGTATAATTAATAGGTGCCTACTTAATACCGTAAAACAAAATGTGGAATGGATCAGCAAACTTGATTTTGGTTGAGCTGCAAGTTTTATTTTACTGTCAATATTTTCATTGAAATTTTACTCACTGTGACTTTACTTTTTATTGATTCTACTTTATGACAGGCTAGGATTCTGATTTCTTTATTTATAATGTTTTATATTTGCATGTTATTGTACAAGGCAAGTAAAAAGAACTATTTTTCTCTGGTCAATTTGATATTATAATTGTATTAGACTAGCAAATAAACGATTATTTTGAATATACTTATTTATACTTCATGCACACAAAAGTACAAAGGTGGACTTCCAGTCAACCTTTGGTGATGCCGAGAAAAATAGTGGTAGGTGCCATAAAAGAAACAAACAAAAAAAAACATAAATAAATAAATAAAGAAGAGGTGATTACAATAATTGATGTACTAATAATGAATTCTTGATACTTACTGAGTTACAAAAAACTGTAGTGTATTCTCACATATGTGTTCCGTTTTTTTGCGTCAAATCAATGATTCCAATAAAATTTCAACGTGCATTTACCAGAATTCCATGTCGATACCATAAGCATTGGTTGCCTTTAAAACTATGAAAGTTATGTGTTTTCCCGTCCATGAAAATTCATGTTTCAGGCTGTGAATTCGAAACCTAAATTCCCTGTCCGTAGCTATTACAGCAAACATTGCATTTGAACCGCGAAATCTGTTAGTTAGATCTACGGTTTGCACGATAAGTTACGGTTTGTAAACTGCAGGGGTTTATGTTTAACGACTTGGGTTAAATATTTAGACTTAGTAGGTGTTTAGTTCATTTTGTCTAATATTTAGATGACAGTTCATAGATTTTCTGTTAAGATAATTTAAATAAAAGTATTATTTTAAGACTCCATACTCAAAGGGTAAAAATAGGAATCTCCACTGTCCGTCTATCTGTAACCAGACTATATCTCAGGAACCGTAATTGCTAAAAAAAAAAAATTTACTGATTTTATAGATTAAAAACTGAATAAATGAAATATTTAAGAGGGGCTTATATAAAGTGTAAGGGACAGCCCCCGCAAACTCTAAGGGCTTGCTTGGTAGACGAAACTGAACCACCTTTCACAAGTTTTTTTTTTCAGGAAACGGAGAAAAAAATCAGCCTTACCACTTTTTTCGCAAGACCTTAAAGTTTGTTTACCCTTACACTTTGTATACAAAATTTGTATTTCTTTCCATTTTTTGCTACAGACGGCTCAGACCCCTTCATGCATCGTGCTTGGCTGTTTTTTTTTTAATTTTATTTAAATTTTCGCATAATTTTATTAATAATCAACGATTTTTCATTCAATTTAACAAAAGCAGCAGTCGACACGCTCTGATTCCTGTTCCCATCTCCACTTATTGAATAAATGTACGTAAACAATACAACAGGATACCAAAACACTGCAAAACAAAGGGAAACTGGAATATTATATATAAAAAAATAAACAAGACCGCTTGTAGCATCACCCATTACGATTCTCATCAGTGCTCCGAAATTCGTATGAATAAAACATTGGGGTGTTTTAAAAGCTGCCTTGGGTGAACGTTTGTGGCGTGACTTATTTCTATATAGGGCTGAAGATAAGTGTTTGTACTACATTTAGACAGTAAAATTACTTCTTACTAGAAGATATTAGTCTTTTTTTTTATTGACTAGCTTTTGCCCACGGCTTCACCCGCATGCATAATCAACTAGCATAATTATGTTACTTAGGAATAAAGCAGCTTTCTATCGGTGAAATAATTTTCAGTAATCGGACTAGTATTTCCAGCCAGAGATTACCTCCTACAAACAAAAACACAAACTAGCTCTTTATAATATTAGTGTAGATTTAGACGATTTAGGTGGAAAATCATCTTGTTCTTCTCCTGTTCTAAAGCAGAGGGAGAAGGTGTGTCAGACTTTTACTGACTAAAAATCCACTCCAGTTCCTTCGTTGTCTTTCGTACCGGGGCCAAATCTTTCTTTCAGAAACAGATCAAATAGGAGTTGAAATTAAAACGTAAACTATTACAACTGCGGTTAGATATCTATACAAAAGTCTGCGGTTCTTTGAAACTGTTAAAAAATGAAACTTCTAAGTTAACGAAAAAAAAACGATACCTCCGTTACGTTACAAAAAACCTTACCGAAGTTCATAACAACCTTTCATGAAAAAAAACACAGATAAATTTTTTTATCACTTTCCTTGTCAAAATAACGTGACTTGAAACTCGCATCAGCCTAAACGGACTAATTAGTCTAAACCGTAAACAAAACAATCATGTAAGCACCTAAATACACTGGAGGACGGATTAACAGAGACAGGTAGGGAGGGTAAGGACCGCATACTAAGCAGCTCATTTGGAAAGTGATCAGTTTTGACCCTGACCTCTGTCCTGACTTGAAACCTTTGAGAGTGATACCCCTTTATGTGTAAGCCATTTGTATGTAAACTTGTCTAAATTGAGTTAGTAAGTGCGGTTTGTATTGAAGTGGTAGGTGAGTGTTACTTTAAATGACTAACTTAAGTAATAATAATAAAATAATTGTATTGTATTGATTGCCTTATTGTATTGTTTTATTAATTTGTATTTTAATTTATCGTTTTTTTATTGAATGTAATTTATATTTTTATCTACATCTATCGCATTGTGTGGTAAAACAGAAATAATAAAAAAAAAAACTTAAAGATTCAAAATCTTATAGCCGTGACGTCAACTAAGTGCAGTTACAATCTGACTGCATAAAAAAGAAAGTAATTCGCGAAAATGCAATGTTTGCAATTTTATAAATTTTTTTTATTTTATTATTTATTTATTTATGTACACACAAACACTTAAATCACACACAAAACTAAATCAGTTATAATTCAAAAAAAATAGTTATATCAAAATGTTCGATCAAACGATTGTTCTCGGTTTTTAGTTCCGTTGCAGTATGTAGTAATTAGTAACAGTGGGCAGAATTATGTGTCCGATATTGCATACTGCAGTGATATGAGTTTCAGTCAAGAGATCAAAGCTTTCGGACACATACTATGAAAAACGTCTAGATTGATGTTTTTTTTCAACGCAGTATGCGTTAGAGGTGAGGAGCGGGCCGTACGAGCGGGGTGGCGTTACTTGTATACCCACCGATTCGTAGAAATATTTACGATGCGGTGTAGCCCGGCTCTAAGACGTGTCCGACACCGCATATCGTAGCGTCGTGCGTACGAGATGACTTAGGTACTTTAGAGACCAAAAGCTACAGCAATTCTTCACTAAACCACTAAAAATACCTACTCTACGTAAGCTAAAGTATTTATTTTCATAATTATGTTTCATATATTTGCTGGAATGCTGACTAATTAATTCCTAACGCCTATTAATATTGTTGAAGGTTCTGTTCATAACAAAATATTATTAATGACTATGTTTCCAGACTTAGAAAAAACGAACCACCGTTATATAAAAATATAGAGACCATGGAAAGAAAATTATATAGAGACCACTTTTTTTTTACTGTCATCTGTTGACGCCTTCCATCGATGTGTCATGTGTGTGTGTCGATATGTTCAATGATAGAGTTAGATAGAGAAAACGCTTGCCTAGAAATAACCTATATATTCTTGATTTAAAGATCAGACAAACAGACTCCAGCAGGAAATTCCACTCCTTAGCTTTACACATAATATGAATGTTTTTCCAAAACGTTTAACGCATATAGGTGGGAAGCCCATCATGTAGCTGGATTTGTTTTACGTGGGAAATCATCCAATGACTTTTCGCGCTCTAGTGCGGATCGGGAGTCATGTTACAAAACTTGTTAAATAGTGCTTCATAGTTCATGATTGTGTACTCTTTAGTTTGATTTCAGTAAATCACTATGTAGGTAAAAGCTTCTTGTATAGATCTGTTGCTACTTAATATTCAGTCCACTTGGTGAGACCGAAACCCTAACCCAAGATATTTGGGGGACAGCCAAAGATAAAAACGAGGTTATGCTGAGAATCCTGGGAACAATTTTACTCTCCACCTTGTGAATACAAAAAAGTATAGTCCTCAAATCCATTGTAGGTACACTATTTTAATTGCGAAAGTTTAAAATTTCCGACTGTGAGGACAAAAGGTAGAAACTGGAGTTTCTGCATTTTAGTTCAGTTGGTGTTAGTCGGTAAAAGTCGGTAAACTTAGATTGAACTGTGCTAGGGTTAACAGTCACACTTAATCACGCTAATTTAATATTTTATAGAAGAAAGTCTGTGAGTATATACTCATATATGCTTTGACCATTACATGTTTGCTGTATGGACTTTAAAAAAAACTTTGACCTTGAGTTTGTTTCGGTCTTTCTTCTCAGGGTAGCTAGGAATTGCCTTATCCAGTTTAATGTGAAGAAAAAATTAACGTGTAAAAGTTTTTAAAAAACCTATTTGCAAAATAAATATTTTTTAGGTTTAAGTTTGTTACTTCTTTACGCTCGAACGGTTGATTGGATTTCAATTAAACTTGGTATACGGCTGCACGGGTAGAACATATCCTGGAATAGCACATACGTAGGATACCTTTCATTCTAGGCGTAGGTTCCTTTAGGATAATTTTCTACTATCACACTTGCGAAGCCAAAATTCCAAACTGTATATCAAACGTGACTACAAAATTCAGGGTAAATTGTACTATTTATGAGACTGTTAAGGTGGACCGATGACCTGGTGAAGGTTGCGGGAATCCGATGGATGCGGGACGCACAGGATCGATCATTGTGGCGACGCTTGGGGGAGGCCTATGTCCAACAGTGGACGTCTGTCGGCTGAATGATGATGTGACTGTTATAATATAGATTTCCAACGGTGTCAGAGTGACACCGTTTGGACCAAAAGCGTGTTTTGTCGTAAAGAAGTAATAAACATGCACTTAGAAACTTTAGCCTTTATAATATTTATTATTATGACTTCCCACTCCAAAAAAAAAGTAATAGATCAACATTAGATTTGGACAACAAAACTCCTGCTAGTTCACGTTATAATTTCTGTTCTGTCGTCCACTAGCTAAAGGGCCGTTAAGCCACAGTTGGTCGTTTTTCACTTTTTAATGTAGTCTTATACAACTTTCGATGCTCTATCTTTTGGTCTAAGACTCATTTTTCTATGATTGATAGTTTTTGAGATACAGAACATTAAATCACGATGTCTGTATTTAAGTTGCTTAGCTAAAAGTTAGAAAATAAATTTAAATAAAATATAATAAATATAAATTAATAAAATATATCACATATTGTGCACAAAGACTATGCCTATTGCCTATATATATAACTTGTAACCTTGTTCCTAGGTAGCAAAAGACATCAATTCCCAATTTTTGTGTTTTCTCGAATAATACTTTTTTCACTTAGCTGCCTTTTAGTTAGTGGACGGCAGTGTTTACCAATCAGCATACTTTTTAGCATAACTACCCTACAAACCGTCTCTGTGTGTAGGGTAGTTACATAATATTTTAATAGTTCCAACAGTATAACCTGACATTTACTACAAAGACGAATGATGGCCAGCCGTTGAAGGTAGCAATTTCTTTCACATTTTAAATAGGTACTGTTTCCCCTAAAGTAATTGCTTGGACAGCCATAACTTGTTTTATGTTTTGTACTAAAGGTTCTACTTAGTACTTCAATTATGTTATGGGGTAGCTTTGTAATAATAGCAAATTGGTTTTGTAACCAAATGGCTTACCAATAAATGGGAACCTATATGAGTTATTGGTTAGCTTAGAAGTATACTTTATTACAGTAATTTTGATGGGCTTTCATGCAGCGGTCTTGCGATAGTTATTGGCTAATTTAATACAAGAATAGCTCAAAATATAAACAAAGTTGAACCAAGATACCTTTAAAGTAGCCGTAATACAGCATAAAATGCAGGAGAACTGCTTGCAATGGTATATGCATGGACTCACCTAACCCTGCAAGCACTTGGCAAATTCTTGATGAAAATTAGTGCATTTTCGTCATTTCGATGAAATCCTTCCAAGAACCAGGCCTGTGTTTTTCACCTTCATAACTGTCAGTCAAATAGGACTTTAAGTATAAGGTGGAAGGAGTTGACATAGAGCACTGTTCTTAATATTCGGGCATTTACATTTAGATGTCAGGGACCTTTCTAGAGTAATGCCCGAATAAGTTGAGACTTAGTTGTCACTGCCTAAAAACAAAATGAAAATTCGGTACTAGAAACAACATCCTGCACATGAGGAGCATCACCACAAGTTCTTCGCACTTCAGGCTTATACTTTTCTTTTTTGGCTGGAGAGTTTGCATGCCCAGTGTGGCATATTTCTGCTCACGCTAAAGAAGTGAACATAGCGCTGAATGATACCTGTCACATCGTAACGGGCTGCTTAACACCTACTCCTCTTGCGATGTTGTACCCTCTAGCAGGTATGCCGACAAACTGTTTCACAGTTTGGCAGAATTTTTGTAATGAATATTGTAAGCAAATTTTGAATAACCTAAACTAAAAAAAAAACTCTTCCAAAATTTCGCCGTGAGATAGCCAGCCGCATCGAGAAGAGTAAACAGGAACGGGATGAGCATCACTCTTGCGTTAACACTACCCAATATCTGCACGTTTAAAGAGCCGTAAAAGTTTTTTGCGAGTTACGACCTCTTCGAAAGACAGTGCAGTGGACGACGAGATGCACGCTGTGGAGGCAGAAACATTCAACTCCTCTACTTATAATCACCCCATCAGAACATCTCTCCCTGGACACGAACTACAGTGACCAATTTGGAAATCCCTAAACCGCTGTAAAAACCATCTAGCTAAATGCGGCTTCCTCGATCCATCTCTAACAAAGTGCCAGTGTGGAGCCTCTCCACAGGACATGCGCGACCTGCTATGCTGCCCATCCTGCATAACCACCTGCAGTTTGCAGGATCAGGTTGCCGAATATTGGACAGAAAAAGTATAGTTTGAAAGCATCGACACGAAAAGAAGAAAAACATATGGAATTGAGAAAACATATACAACAAACATACAATTATTGGCCTGACGTTATGCAGTCCAATAAAATACATAACATATTGGTAATCTCCAAACCTGTGACGTCACTCGATAGAGTTGTTTGTAAACGCAAACGTTTTATTTATATTACAAATCTATTTATGATTTATATCAGACTGGATGCAAACTTTCTGCATACCTTTACCTAGTTTTTATTTATTCATAAATTTTCACCATTTTTAACTCAGTAAAAATTTGTGGTTGTTATTTTTAAAGCTAAATGATAAAGTACTTTTGAATTGGGGCTTTTACTGACAATAAAAAAACATACATACATTTATAGTAAGCACAGAATAATAAAAGACTTGGATATATTTCATTAATCATTAGTAATTTGTTATTGAATACATCTCATTAAATTTATGGGTTTATATAACTTTTCTTTTAACTGTGAATGTGAAAATACTGTAGAGTCCGCGGATTCATAGATTACTATTGGTAGCGCCATCTCTTTTTAATGTCGTAAATCAAGGATAGGTTTTGAGATTTCGCGGGCGATCGATATCCTACCCTATATATCATTCCTTCATTCATTCCATTTCCTATTTCGTACGCCTTCAACACGGGTCGACAGAACGAACCGAAACTTCTACGTGAACGGTCCCCGTGTCTCAACCGCCGGCTCCAAACCTCATGTCTGGAGACTGATGCATCTAACTCGTTAGATTGCCGAGGACCTTATAAACGCGTCTATTGCCCGCCTCTCGGATACAAAAACAATTGTGCAAACTGTGTAAAGTGTGGAGTGTGATTGAGGCCGTCGCCATCTTGGAGCAGAAGATCACCAGCTCGCCGGTCTTCGCGCCACGTGGGCTAACTTCGAGTCTCAGGTAAGGCGTACGATCCTCACAATCCCTTAATACAGATCGCCCGATTGCATCCGAGAATATTTTCCCGCCTTTTAGCGCAACAATTGCCAGCCGCCTTCAAATACAGTCCACTATTGAAAATAGGCACGAAATTATAAGGTTTCTCAAACCCGCTATACCATTTTTTTGGTCATTCGAACCGGGTATATTTCTAAAATATATCCTTTTACCATAATTTCTTACGTAGGAATCTACGTAAAATTCCTACTTGGGTCGTGGCACCTAGCCGCCTACCCACATAATCAAGTTGTAAATGTAAACCCAATACGTGGTTCCATCAACACCGCTATAGCAGGTACACATAACGTATCTACTATAATTCATTCTTATTTAAAACTAAGTTGTCGTATTGTAAATTTCCATATTTCAAGCGCCTTCTAGTTTAACCGCCCTTATAGGAATCACCTACCTCCAATTATAAATCGTGAATAAGTTACGTTCCGAATACCGCGGAGTAGACATTCATTCTATAAGAGAAAAATAAAATAAAATAGGTGTACTACTTGTACGCAGTAGGTACGTAGGTAGGTACCTACGCAGTATAAAATATCATAACTTTACCGAATACGTTTCGACGATTGCGGGCTATAAGTTGCATATTTATACCTACTTATTTGTCTTAGACAATATTCGTACTTAAAAATCAAACTAGCGTGAATAGTGATGCTATTGGCGTATTGTACTTCAATCTAAATATTTGGTTTAGTGGGTGCTACGAAAAAACTTATTTCGTCATTACCTACGCAGCTGTTAATGCGAATACCGTTACCGCAGTACAGTCACACACAGTAGTATTACTTTTCTACATACAGTTGTCCGTTTAAGTTTTATATACATAAAAATAATTATTTTTGTTTGTGTGGTTATTTGTAACTACATTACATAAACATGTCGCGTGATGCGAATAACTTATAGTATTATGCAACTCGCAGCTATTATTACTCTTAATTTTAATCTTAAATTTTCCGCATCTTAGTCTGTATTACTGAATAGGTATTTGGTAGTACACCTCATAGAGCTAAGTTTAACTTTCATTAAAGGTGATCCTTTAAGGCCGGGGAAATGGTAGCGCCATCTCTTTTTAATGTCGTAAATCAAGGATAGGTTTTGAGATTTCGCGGGCGATCGATATCCTACCCTATATATCATTCCTTCATTCATTCCATTTCCTATTTCGTACGCCTTCAACACGGGTCGACAGAACGAACCGAAACTTCTACGTGAACGGTCCCCGTGTCTCAACCGCCGGCTCCAAACCTCATGTCTGGAGACTGATGCATCTAACTCGTTAGATTGCCGAGGACCTTATAAACGCGTCTATTGCCCGCCTCTCGGATACAAAAACAATTGTGCAAACTGTGTAAAGTGTGGAGTGTGATTGAGGCCGTCGCCATCTTGGAGCAGAAGATCACCAGCTCGCCGGTCTTCGCGCCACGTGGGCTAACTTCGAGTCTCAGGTAAGGCGTACGATCCTCACAATCCCTTAATACAGATCGCCCGATTGCATCCGAGAATATTTTCCCGCCTTTTAGCGCAACAATTGCCAGCCGCCTTCAAATACAGTCCACTATTGAAAATAGGCACGAAATTATAAGGTTTCTCAAACCCGCTATACCAACTATTTTGTAGTGATTTCATTTCAGTAAATCAATTTTTTTTTTTGTCTTATATAAACTAGTGCTTGACTGCGATCCCACCTGACAGTAAGCAGTGATGTAATCGTTGATATAACATGGAAATATTGTAGAACAAAAATTTTTTTTCAAAGCTTAATCAAGAACGATCAATGAGAAACTTACGCTAACTTCTGACGGTTTTAAAAGCGCCCATGGTAGGTCTAAGAGAAACAAAATAATTTTGAGTTTGAATTTAAAATTAAAGTAATCTTGAGGATATAAAACGGTTTAAAAAATAATGTACCTATCGCTTAAACACAAAGAAAAAACAACAAAGTATTTTTGCAAAAACTGAACAACAGACCAGATGGTTCTAATATCAGGAATGAAACTCTCAAGTAGTCCAATAATAACTTAAAGTGGTTTAGACTATAGTTTAACTTACGCGTTTCCGTATAATAAAGTAAACAAACATAGGACGTGTCTACACATCATCATCATCATTTTAACCGAAGGACGTCCACTGCTGCATATTTTTTTTTAGGTGGGAAAATCATTCAATGACATCTCGCGCTCTTGGACAGAGCAGGAGGGTGTGTCAGACTTTTACTGACTAAAAACCTACTCCTGTTCATTCTTTGCCTTCGTCCCAGGACATCGGGTTTCACTTTCACACTGCCCGTGCCCTAGTAGGCTTCGACCCTGGGTCCTTACGATTATTGAACATAGGGGGGGGCCCAAGTATCACTACAATGAACGGTCCTGTGCGTTTTATTTTCCTCGCATTCCTGCGACTCTAGCCAGGTAGGGCTTCATCAGTCCACCTTATGGGAGACCTACGCTGTGTCTTCCGATGCGCAAGTTGCGCTGCTAGAATCTTTTCGCTCCACCGACCATTTGTGCCCTGCCCACTGCCACTTATTTATTTATTTATTTATTTATTCATTTATGTACACACAAACACTTAAAAAATGAAATTAACAAATACAGAAAGAAGAGTACAAAGGTACTGCTTATTTCAAATGAAATTTCTTCCAGCAGACCTGCGACAGGAGAGTTGGATGAGAGATGTAGACACAGTGTATACAAATAAATGGGAGAAAAAAAAAATTACTATAACTATCTAAATTAAATCATATAATACATATATAAATATATCAAAATAGATACAATACATAAATTAAATTATAAGTATATATACAAAATATAACTTTACGGGATGGTTGAGAGGTAATGTTCTTTGACTAGCTTTTTGAACACAGATATAGTTTTAGCGTCACGGATCTTAGCTGGAAGTGAGTTCCACAGTCGAACTGCATGAAAAGAGAAGGAGTTGGAATAGAAATGAGTATTATGGGATGGGAAATTAAGATGGTATTTAAGGTGGGCTCTGCAAAGGGCGTCGGCAGGGCGGGTGAACGAAAAACGATCACGCAGGTAGCCAGGATAAGCAGGATTGAATAGGATGTTGTACAGGAGACATAATACCCGAGTGTTCCTACGAAGACGGATAGGGAGCCACTTGAGATCCTTGCGGAATTGAGAGATATGGTCGTATTTTCTTAGGCCGAAAACAAAACGAATGCACAAGTTTTGCAAGCGCTCAAGCTTATTTAATAGCTCCTCAGTGGCATCCAGGTAACAGGCATCCGCATAGTCAATGATTGGCTGAATCAGAGTTTGGGCTAAATATATTTTAGTTTTGAAGGGCAAGAACCTTTGAAGGGATTTAAGGCTGTGGAAAGAAAAGTGAACTTTGCGGCTAACCTCATTTACTTGCGCTCGCCAAGAGAGACTGCTGTCCATTGTGACACCAAGATTCTTGGCTGAGTCAGAGTATTCAATAGTCGAGCCATTAAAAGATAAAGACGTCAAAGTAGACATATCAAGCAAATTCCGATAATATCGACTGCCTATGATCATGGCCTGAGACTTGGAAGGATTAACTTGTAAGCCGTAAGACTTTGCCCACTTATTAATATTTTCCAGGTCACAATTCATGGCATTAATTGCTAAGTCTGCATCAGTCAATAGGAATTGACGATATAGCTGCAAATCGTCTGCGTAAAGATGGAAGTTGGAAGTAATAACTTTAGTAAGTTTGGAGATTCATCGAGCTTTATCTACACGGTAGCTTTAGAGCAGTCTTAGCAAACAATACTAAGATATGCGTACACGCGTTCGGTGTTCGCTGATGTGTAGAAGGCCTTAGATTCGGTTATGTTAGTTAGTTCGTGGTTTGTGACACACTCTCGGCTTAGTTACGACTTAACGAATTCCCTTGGAAATGGCTTAGTCCTATGTACTTAATAAAGCTTAATAATGAAGTTGTGATTGAGGACGGTAGGTAGATAGCTTCAGTTTTAGTAATGGGAGATCATGGAAGATTTATAGCTGTCTAGTTATTGCTAGTGGCTTCGCCCGCGTTAAAGCAGAAAATTATCACAAGGGAACATACTTCTGGGATAAAAAGTATGTTATGTGCTATTCTAGAACATGGTCTACTAGAGTGCCAAATGTCACTAAAATCTGTTCAGCCGTTTGAGCGTGAACAACATTCATACACAAATACACTCACAAACTTTTCTCGTAAAAGATATTGTATAAGATAGGTATGTATTGAAAAGAGTCCTGGCGGTTTTTTTTTATTAAAAGAATTTGCGGAATGTGTGCAGTAAAATTTGAAAAAAAATTGATACCAGTCGGATTGTTACTAAGAGGAATACCCCTTGGTGAAACCATCCAGTTACTCGGTACTAAATTAATATTAATTACAAGGAAGGTAATACTATTAATAATATTACCAAGCAACTGGATGGTTGAGGTCAAGTAGTAGTTTCGTATAAAATACTGGTTCAAGTACATTCGGATGCAAAACATCTAAAAAAGCACTTGGTAGAAAAGAAGAAATGTGATCACTTGATCAAACACAAACATTTATTAAAAACCAAACCGGGACCAATAATTAAAACAGCTGAATAAAGAATCTTCATTTGCAAAGCAGTCAAAATATGGCCAATGATTGGTTCCACGCAAATTGAATTTCGAAGCGCTAAAGACACTGAAAAGAATAAAAACAAATGAGAATCAAGTCCCTTTTAACGCTGGGGTCTTTAGAGAATGGCACTTCTAAGGACATTAATAATCCCCCCAGTTTCCAATTAACAATGTTTTCATTTGAACTGAATTAACAAACCGTTGAGGAAACGAAAGGTCGTAGAATTGTATCATTTTAAACAGTATGAATAAATTTAAAATTATTAAGACCTTGGAGTATTTTGGTTAGACCGAAGAGAGTGTAAAAGTAGGTAGGACTTTTGAATTCAGGACGGAAATAAAATATCAAATTACGTTCTAATAAAATCTCATATTCTAAACAGAACGAGTGAGAATAGTATCTAAGTCCTACCTAAAATAATAGAAAGCAATGTATAGCGATATATTCTGTGGCGTCAAATAAGAACTAATTCTGCATCTAGCAATTAAAGTTCTCCGCGCGACTTGAATATATAGAACAGCCTGAAATTATCTATTGGGCAACTGCCTACTAGATTATGATAAGATATTATGATTGTGTTATGTCGTCTGATCGGAAGATCCACCCTTTTCTCTGTTCTCCATACCTCTAAAAATGAAAGAAAACCGCTGACAAGTGTGGAAGATTGCATCACAATTCAAGTGGGATCACAGTCAAGCACTAGGTTAAATTCAGATTAAAAAAAACCATGGGTAATAGGAAGCTTTAACTCAGCAAAAAGAAATGTCAGGAAAGGTGACAGACTACTCTAAAACGATAAAGCATTCACACGGCAAATTAATGCATCAATTTTTTTTTCTGACCAGAAATAAAATAGTACTCCTGTGTTTTTAAATCATTTGTAACGTAGGTACTCGATTCCAGGCACGCACGTCCATTAGTACGGTTTTTCAACCTTACTTTTTTAAATTTCATTTAACTGCTAATTGAATTTCCATTGTATCGTTAATTCAGACAGATTTTTTGTTCGGAGTATTTATATTAAAAGTAAAAAGAGTAAATGATGCGATCACAAAGTTTTTTCTTTATAATTGGAAGGATTTTTTAAAAATAAATATGATTATTTCGTTTATTCACGGAGAGTACTTGCATAGGCATAACCTTGTAGCCAGGATTATACTATATACAACTTGCTCTGAAATACTCTCTTGTGGAATTGAAAGTGCCATTCTACAGGCATGAGCCGTTTGTAGTTTGACTCCTTCCGTTGGAAAAAAACGAAAAGAGGCTTTTACTCTGCAGTAGGATTCAACATGCTCTGAATAATAATGACATGAACATTGTCGACATGTGGAATGTGGACTCAGCTGTCATTGTTCTGATTGTCGTTACTATCAACAACCTGATGGCCAAAAGGACAAAAGTCTGTCGAAGCTGTCGTTTTGTAGTTAGATCAAAAACCTGACGTGACAAGCAGTACTCTTCGATACAGGTCGCTTTGTGAAGGCACAGTTCCTGTCTCTAGAGCCGTAACCAACAGTAGCATGGACTCTGCTCCCGGTACAGGTAGACTACATTTTTATATTTTTAATGTGTAATTTAAATCTGTACCAAAATAAACGAACAAGACCATGATCTCAATTTTATAATTTAAGACCATAAATATAAAGGACCCACATACTTCACGTCATTCACAAGCCATAAAAACGTCAAGAAAGCAATCCAGAGTGGCTGTTAATACATGCACTCCTGTTATTAATAAATAAAATCATAATATTTTAGCACCAACTGCACTTTACTCGAACAACATGACTGAAGAAATAAAAGACGCCTAAAATAAATATTTTCTCGTCAGCGAAAAACTGCCCAAAATCGCTTTCAAAGCTGGCCATAAAACAAATGTAAGTCATGTCAAAATTCCAGCGTTTATACCTTTTCTTGAAGAATAAGAATCCTTTATGATAGACCTTGATATTTTACGTTCGATGCCAGATAGCTAACACATCTAAGGGTTTTATAGCTACTGAAACGGATACATAAATGTAATGAGGATGAAAATTTTATTGCTGTACCTGATAGAATCTGAAATGCAAAAGGGAGCATTATGATTGTTGCCAAATTATGAAGCTCATGAATGGTTAAGATACTATAGAATATTTAAAAGTTTGTAAGGTAATAGATACCCCATTTTGAGCGTAAAGGTAAAAAAGGTCAAAGCAAATTTATCAAATAGGTGCAGAAATATAGGAAAGGGGTCCAAATACTTTTCTCGATCAATAGGCAATTTTGCCTTTTTTTCTGTAAAATGCAGTTGACTCCTATTTTTGGTATCTGGACTGTTTTCTACAAAGAAAGAAGTACAGGAGGCTCTCTTTTCTGCAAAGAAAGAAGTACCTCCTGCTTCGATTATGTAAAGTTTGAAAATTCCGCCATGGTTGATGTTTTAGGTTTTTTATCTCGGAAAAAGAAACGGTTACTTGAGATATAATACTGACATTAATATGATCAAAGCGGAAGTTTCCACCCTTCGTACGGCGAGTGTCCACCCTTACGTAGTTAACAGTTACAGTCCAGACCAAGCGTTTCACCTCGTCGCTTATAACCGCGTACATCAAAGGAGATATAATTTGGGTGTCTTCAAGGATTCACCATCAACGATTGCATAATTACCTACCATCAAGTAGGATTGCAGTCAAGTACACATTTTACATTTTCATCATTAAAAAAAAAGTTTGTATGCATATGTGTATATGTTTATTGTCCCTTCATGGTCAAATGACAGACCGGTTTTGGATAAAAAATTAAATAGGTAGATTATATCTTGGTCAGAACTTGGACAAAATAAAGGATATTTTTATCCCATATGTTGATATGGATAATGTTCTACACTTACGTAGATAAAACTGCTAGCAGAAGCTATATTAAAGAAAATACTCAGATGGTAAAACAATAAAATTCTGCATCACTAATCACCAAACGACGTAAGAACAACAAAATAATAGCTCCTTGAAAATTGCGTGCCGTTGCGCATCGGATCGTGAAAACGCGAAATTTTATTGAACAGTTCCGATTTTACCTATTTATAGAAATTTGATGCCTCAGAATTACGTTTTTGTTGAAGAAAATATGTTCAAAACCAAGTTTAACGTACTTTTGTTTGGGTTTAACTAATTGATTTGCTTCAACATCGAACCGAACAATAGAGAAACATAAATTGGAAAGTATAAAATCTTAAGCCAGTTTTTCAAATAATGTACCTACCCATATCTATACTAATATTATAAAGAGGTAAAGTTTGTTTTTTGTTTGTAAGAGGTAATTCTCTGTAAGTACTAGTCCGATTACCTGAGTGACAAGGGTATATTTTATGTACGTAGGTACGAATATTTTAGGTATGAATAAATTGAAAACTTGGTCGCTTTTATAAGGCAATGGAGAGGACTATGTTAGTAGTTTTATGACGTGATTGAATCAGGAATGAAGGTATAATCCACAAGAGAATCGAGGTTGTCGACATTGTCCGAAGAATACCAAACTTAAGTGGTCGTAGACAAGGCACATTGCTTACTAAACAGATGTTCGATGGGGACGAAAGTTTCTGGAGTGATGATAGTATACTAGGAGATGCAGCGTTGGGAGGCTTTCCACGAAGTGTCCCTATGACCTAGTGAGGGGAGGCCTGTGTACAACAGTAGGCGTCTCCCAACTATGGTGATAATTGAAATCACGTAGTAACTAATTGATGAATAGTTAAGGGTATTCATTAAGTATTCATTACCTACGAGGTATTTCTACTATAAAATGAAGTCGATTTTTCGTCAGTAATGTCATGTTTTTTTATATCTTTGTAACGAATTTATAATGCGTTGTTTTCTATAATAAAAAAAATACTTGGCTTTTTGTGAAGATACAGCATTTTTAATATCCAACTAAACACCATCCAAAATACGATTAAACCTTTACAAGCCTTTTTTGCTGTCCGTTCAGCTGATTTTGACTTTTATTGCGTTGGTGTCATGATAAATGACGGCTGCAATAAATAATTGGTATTGTAACCACTTTTTTACTTTTAATACCATCCTTATGCCTATGGAATAGAAGTTAAAATCGGATGAACGGACAGGAAAAAAAGGACTTTCGATATTGTTATGTTAAGCTTTGAATACCGGGCAAAGCAAGGGCAGGTCGCTAGTTCTGACTAAAATTCATTAAATTTAACGTTTTAAAAATCATGATAATTATTGTTTCGGTAGATGTTCATTGAATCTATTGTGGTATAATTCATGACTCATAACAAATTACTTGTTACTTTCAATAGTAATTAATTGAATTTATATACAGTAGACTACGACCCTGCTGGGCCACGAAGGTTGCTGACAACTACTTGAGACGCGCGTGAAACATTACGCGCTGTTGACGACTTTGGATTGGTCCTAACGATTATCGGACGGTTGGACGGCGGGCTATTCATTGCTCGCCATCCGCAAGCGCGTGCCTACGATGATCGGAAATCGGAACAAAACACAACTAAATTCCTCATCATCATCAGCCTTTTTAATGTTCCCACTTCTGAGACTCAGGCCTCCTCTCTAGAAGAGGGAATGGGCCGTAATCCACCACGCGGGCCCAGTGCGGGTTGGCGAATGTCACATGTCTTCGAATTTTTGGTTCTAGGATATGCCGGTTTCCTCACGATGCTTTCCTTCACCGTTAACTCCTCATTAGTGTTTATCCATCTATATTCCTAAAACACAAGTCACGCTGTTCAAACACAGCATAGTTTTTGCGCTAAAGCTAATTTAAGTCAGGATCTCTCCAAAGACTTGATAACTACACAAGTGGTCGTGTAAATAGAGAGACGGTGGAATTACCCGGTGTTTGCATCAAACATGAAGTGTGCTGGTAAACCGCAGGCCTCTGTAGGTACAGGCGAACAAAGAGATAGGGATAAAGGTTGGGACGAACCTGTTAGTCCGATTTATTACAAAAGTCCGCAGATGTTATGACAATTTTCACCAAATAGCAAAGTACATAAACACAACTACTGTCAAGCTAAAAAGGTGGATGGCACGGTTGGCGCAGTTATTGAACGATTTACTGCTATTATTATTATTATTACTGTGTATCACGAGTTTGATTGTCGAGGCTTTACAAACATTTGTTCCGTTCAAATTCATTGTGAGTTCACATATTTGTGAACGCATTCACAATACACCCCTGTATTGTGTTTGTTGTGTGAGAAATCAGAACCGTTTATTTTAAATAAACCATATAAACGCACTTTTGAATTGTCAAAATGTAGGTCAGTTAATGAAAGTGAGCTAAATTGCACGAACCAAAGCATAGATCTTTATGAAGAAGAAGGTTCAAGAAACTTCGTGGACAGTCTTTTAATTCATGAATCCCCAAGCGACCACCGGTGGCCGCGCATCTATTGTCTTACTATTGTGTCTCTAATTGACGGTATCTGAAGGGTTAAATCATGTTAAGAGTTACATAATCTTGACTGGCCTGTTGGTCTAGTGGTTAGTGACCCTGACTGCTATGCCGGAGGTCGTGGGTTCGATTCCCACCCAGGACAAATGTTTGTGTGATGAGCATAATCATTTGTTCTGTATCTGGGTGTAATTTATCTATAATATGTATGTATTTAGAAATATATAAGTATGTTTATCAGTTGTCTAATACCCATAACACAAGCTCTGCTTAGCTTGGGACTAGACGGCGTTGTGTGAATGGTTGTGGAATATTATATTAAATTATTATTAATCTTGGTAATCGCCTCCATTATATGAGCTTAACGTAAATAAATAACAAAAATGTATTTGGACAAAGTATTTAAAAAAAAAATTGTTCATATTTTATTGTTGCCTGTCAAACGTCAAGAGTTATAAAACTCAAAAACAATACTTGACGATAATGGGACCAAATATTTTTGTTTATACATCAAACTCTTAGCTCGACTGTACTGTATAGCAACTGAGTGCCAAGACTGACGGGGCTATATTACTCATGGTTTGTCTATCTGTATTCCTACTTCTGAAATGTTTATGCTATATCCGGATTCAAGGAAATAACTGTTTGCTGAGGTTAAAAATACATTTAATGATGGTAAACTACATAGTTTTAATTGCGAAATTAGTGTGGGTTGTGATCAAAGATCTTAGTGGTTTTAGTGAATTTTTTTTTTTATTATTCATTTGATGCATGATTCTTTGAAAATATTCAGTCTATTTAAATGAGACAGGTAATACTCGCACACCATTCAGAGATTTTCCGGCATAGCACAAAGAATTGCCAAAATTAAGTGGCTATGGGCAGGGCATAATGCTCGCAGAACAGATGACCGTTGGGGCCGAAAAGTTCTGGAGTGGCGACACCGTACCGGAAGACGCAGCGTTGGAAGGTCTCTAACAAGGTGTACTGATGGACCTGGTGAAGGTTGCGGGAAACCGATGGATACTAGACGCACAGGATCGTTCGTTGTGGCGACGCTTGGGGGAGGCCTATGTCCAACAGTGGACGTATATTGGCTGACATGATGATGATGATTCAGAGAATTTGTTTTTGTATCAACAAAGTGTTTGTGATATGCAAAACACTTTCAATATTAGTGACGTTTTTATTTATTTGGAATAGTTGTCAAGAGTAAATTAAAATCAATGTCAGTTTAATTGGGGTACGAAACTGTCAAACAGATTCGTCCGCTCTGGGTGGAACGATATGGAGTGTCAGATTTTATTGACTAAAATTATTGTTTCAAATCGCACTTTGCATTTCGTTGCGTGACACACTGGAAATTAGTTCATTAAGCTCCAAGCAAACGCTGGCGTTCGCGCTGTCATTGTATTACTATTGTGTCTCTAATTGAATATAACATCAGTGATGCTCTTCAGATAGAACAGCATCACTGATGTTATATTACATACATTAATATATCGGTGAAGTCAATAATACTAAAGGTAGTTTACAACGAGACGAAACGTCGTGTGACGTATACACGATTTGGTAGAATTAAGCATAATGTTCGCGCTCTATTTGGCTATACAATAAAGTGATCAAGACTTCAAGAGCTCTCTTGATCTTTGAACTTCTTTCAATCAACATTGCCTACCTATGAGAGACCTACTCTCATCATCATCATTTCAGCCGATAGACGTCCACTGTTGGTCATAGGCCTCCACCAAGTGTCGCCACAATGATCGATTCTGTGCGTCCCGCATCCATCGGGTTCTGGAGTGGCGATTGCGTACCGGAATACGCAGCGTCGGAAATCCGCCTACAAGATGGACCGATGAACTAGGTCTCTCAATTCGTTATAATAAACCAGTAGCGTGATTTGGAATTGTTTGTTTATCCACTTATCACAACATAGGGTTGATAGGCCATCCTAAATTGACAAATTTGATAATGACCGCCATACACGTAGGGTACACCCGACAGGTTTATCTGTACAGTTGAGTTGTACAGATAAACCAGAGCGTGTATGTTGCACAACTGTGCAGGTTTCCAAACAAGCTTACCTGACAGGTATAACTGTGCAGGCAAACCTGTCAGGTATGCCCTAGCGTGTGTTGCTACCTTAATACTAGCTGACCTGGCGAACTTCGTACCGCCTAGCAGTCAATTAATGTAATAATTATATCTTTAGATATAGTCAACCGATTGCCATGAAATAAAGCCTAAGTAATGTAACAAGTTGTTGGTTTCTAAGATATGTGACATTCACCAACACGCACTGGGCCCGCGTGGCGCAGCTGGAGCAGTGGTGGCCGAGTGGTAATGGCCCCGACTTACGAGTTGTAGGTCGCGGGTTCGAACCCAGTCAGGCACATTACTTTGTGTAATTTATTTCATCACCACTGCTCTCAAAACGGTGAAGGAAAACATCGTGAGGAAACCGGCATGTCCTAGAACCAAAAATTCGAAGCCATGTGACATTCACCAACCCGCACTGGGCCCGCGTGGTGAATAACGGCCCATTCCCTCTCCTAGAGAGGAGGCCTGAGTCCCAGCAGTGGGAACATTTGAAAGGCTGATGATGATGATGATGACTGGGCCCGCGTGGTGGATTACGGCCCACTCCCTCTCCTAGAAAGGAGGCCTGAGTCCCAGCAGTGGGAACATTAAAAAGGCTGATGATGAATGTAACAAGTTACACACGATTTTAATGTAGGAAAGTTATATAAGTACATTGATTTCGTACTTTTTACGTGAGGCACACACAACTAAAACTTCTACAGTTTTATTATATGTAGTACATAGATTACTAGCTTTTGCCCGCACGGCTTCGCCCCCGCTCTTCCCTACTCTACCATACTATACCTACTCTACCCTACCAAACTTCACATAAACCATCTACTAAATACTCCGAACAATACCATTTTTCCTGGCAACACTGGTGACAGGTCGTGAAAAAACGATCTCTTAGATAATTTATTTTTAAATATTAATAATTGTGTATATTTTGTGTAAATCTCTTCTTTACTTTAGAATCTAAGTATAAAGTGAGTCATTCAGTGTTTGTGCCGTGTTTTTGTCGCGATAATTCACCAAAAATCGATAAATCGATACCATCGGGCATCAGCTGTCAAAGTTTGGACTGTTTGAATTGCCGATTTGAATTCATCAAACCCGGGGAGTATTTTGTTTTATATTATTGCTTAGTATAATTATTGTCCGCCCCTAAGACGATCCCCTAACCTTGTTTTACACTATACACCACTTGTAAACACTGCTCAGGTTTCTGAGCTACGTCCAGCACACACCGGCACCGTTTATGTCTCCTTTTGCTTGACAAACTGTGGAAGCAGAATTGACGACGAAAACATTCGCCCAGACAAAACACTAACTGCATTAAGTACTTAACATATTTACTTAAATACTACCTATCCTTAATCTGTTCTTAGCTTCTCCAAGACATCAAACTATACTTAACTGTTGTCAAACTGTCAAAATATTGTTTCACTAGATTTATATTACAAGGTTTTTAGTATTAACAGTAGCTAACTGAATAATTAGAACTTTAAATTCTTTTAATAATTGTAATCAATTAGATTTTAAATAAACCAGATATTATTTTTAATTTTATTTTTAATTTTTCTTCTACCTACATATTCTTTTTATCATTCTAACTAGATTCTAACTTTAATCCCATCTATTTGTTATTATTTTTTTCTTCCTTTTTCTCTTGCTAACTGCTGTTTCCCCCCTAACCACAAGTTTTTCAACTGGCTAAGCTTCTCCCCAATTACTCAGTTGTTTCTTGTCTTATTTTAGGAGCAGTTTGGGGTAATTTATAAACATGATGACCCGTGGAGCCACTGTTCGTGACATGAATGAGAAACTGAATGCCGCACTGAAGGAACTTGAAGCATCAAGAAAGACCTGTAATGACCTGCTGCGGGAAAGAGAGGAAAGTGAGGTGGAAGTAAGGAAAATAGTTGATAAAAACACTCAACTGAAGAGGCAGCTTGTAGAACTGCATACTCAGCATGTGGACATACTAGACCAGCATAGCCATCTTCGTCAACTGGTGTCAGATTTTCAAGACTGCAGAGAAACCCATGACCAGGCACTGAATCGCATATCAGGCCTTGAAGCGGAATTGTGCGAGGCTCGCAACACCATATCCACCGTCAATACTTTGAGAGCTAGTGAACAGGCGGCCAACACCAATAACCTCTTTGAAAAACTGGTTGGCAGTGCATCTGAACGTGAGTGTAAGGAACCCACCGTTACCATAGACCTGACCAGGGACGATACCTTAACTAAATGTCCAATTTTAGGTAGTCATAGTAAAATTAAGAAGTATATTAAAATCAATAAAAACATTAAAAAGTATAAGAAACTTTTAAAGAAACAAAGTGTTTATAAATGTAATATTAATCTCCGTCAACAGCAATTTAACTTACAAAGTCAATTAAATGAATGTAATTATAAGTTGGAAAACAGCAAAACAATGTATAATTTTGATATACAGAACCTTCAAAAGGAACTACTGTGTAGGGAAAATACTATAAAAGAAATTTTTTGTAAGTATGAGTCTAGCCAACAAATGTTGAGTGAGCGCATGCAGGAGGCTTGTGAGTTGGTGGACTTGGTGAAGTACAATGCAGAGAGGTATGAGTCATTGACCAACCATCTCACCTGTAATTGTGCTCCCACACCGCCACCTCCCATGCCTCTGCATGAAATTTCAGAATCTTCTCAATATGAACCTCATACTACTGAATCCATGAGCCCTTGTCAAAGTAATATTTTGGTGTATTCGGATAGATTGGGAACAGGTTTTGGATCTTTATTAAATAACCGTTGCCAACATACAATTGTGAGCCATTGTTACCATAACCTGCATTTTAATGAGCTTGTTTATAAAATTAAAAATACACAAATAAATGAGCAAACTACAGTGGTACTATTAATTGGAAATAGTTTAAATGTTACCAAAAAGGACATAGTTAATGGTATTGACACCCTACTTAAATTAAAATTAAGTAAATTAATATTATGTGCATTGCCTTATTCTAACTGTTTATCTGATCAGGAAAATGAATACATTTATAGTTTAAATAACTTGATGCATATCTTGTCATGCCGTCATAGTGACCGGTTATTGTATTTTGACACTAACAATTTTGTTAGTGATTTTGTTTTGATACGGGAACATATGTTTCTTCCCAAAAAAAGTCGACATTTATTAGCTACTTTGTTAGCTTATAATATACACCATACAGTTATTGATAATTTAACTGAGACTAGGTTAAGTGACGAATCAGTATTATCTAGTATACCTAATAATGCTGATATAAATTCTTTAAACAATTAGAAACGACAAAAGGGAAGCCTAATAGCAATATTTTATTATACCATCAAAATATAAATCGCTTCTCTGGCAAAATTCTAGATGTGGAAATGTTAATAGATAAATATCATATGGATATCTTATGTTTTTGTGAAACTTGGTTAAAACCAGATAGAATGCTGTTCAATGTAAATAATTTTTCAGTTGCCAGTGCGTATAACAGATCTTCAATAGGGGGTGGTACCTTGATATTATGTAATAATTCTTTAAGATATAAGGAAAGGAAAGATATCACTGCTTGCTCTGTTGATCGCTTATGTGAGGTAGCATGTGCAGAGGTTGAAGGCCGAACTTTCTTATGTGTCTACAGACCACCTGCATCAAACTTGACATCTTTTCTGGTCATAATAGAAGAAATACTAAATAAACTTATTAGAGATAACAAATTGGTTTTTGTTTGTGGGGACTTAAATATTGATTTACTAGTAAATTCACCCGAAAAATGTAAACTTCTCTCATTGTTTAGTTCTTTTAATTTGAAATGTATTTTTAATGAAGCAACAAGAATAACCCCTACTTCAGCTTCATGTATAGATAACATTTTTACTAATTCTAATATTAAAGACTCATCCATAATTAGTGGCGTTAGGTCTGACCATACTGGTCAACTCTTATCTTTCGAGTTAGTAAAAAAGTTACAATTAGATTCAACTGCAGAGTTTAGACTGCTAACTAAAAATAAATTAAATAATTTTAATAATAATGTTCTTAGTAGTCTCTCAACAGCCAATTTTGAATCGCAAGACCCCAATGTCAACTATAGTACATTATTTTCTACAGTATGCCAAGAATTTAATAAGGCGTGTCCTGTTAAAAAAATTCAAGTCAATAATAAATCTAAGTTTAATGAATGGGCTACTACTGGAATAAGAAAAAGCAGAGATACTTTATATCAGCTGTATCATGAAAAATCCTTGTCGTCTGATCTTAACTTGCATAACCATGTTAGAAACTATTCAAAAATATTCAAAAGAGTCTGCGCCCAAGCTAAATCTAAATCAATAAGTAAGATAATCGGAAACTCTAATAATAAAATAAAAGCTGTCTGGAAGGTGATAAACAAGGAAACTGGAAAGACAAACCAACAAGATCGGAATGAATTGTCGCTAAAAATTCATAGTAAAGTCATCACAGACAGGTCTGAAATAGCCGAGACCTTAGTAAACTTTTTCACAAACATCCCAATTGAAGTTACGAAATCTCTTCCATCTTCATCTTTGTTAGCTGAATCTTTTTTGAAAGAAAATTTCACCAAGGATATACCAACCTTTGAATTTAAGCGTATCTCTGTTGATACAATTATAAAAACATTCAAAAGACTTAACATAAAAAACACTGAAGACTTATGGGGTATATCTGTTAAGGTTCTCGGAGATATTATTGATTCAATTGCTCCTGTCTTAACAGGCATATTCAATCAATGTATAGACAGTGGTACATTCCCTGATTTAATGAAACATAGTAAAGTAGTACCAATTTTTAAATCAGGTAGTAAGAGTGATCCTTCTAATTATAGACCAATATCTGTGCTTCCAGCATTGAGTAAAATCTATGAAAAAATCATGCTCGACCAGATGTTGTCTCATTTTAATTCTAATAGGATTTTGCATAGTCATCAGTTTGGCTTCACGAAAGGAAGGTCAACGACGGATGCAGGAGTGAAACTCATCAGTCACATTTTGGAATCCTGGGAGAAATCTCAGGATGCTATTGGCATATTCTGTGACCTCTCTAAAGCATTTGACTGTGTTGACCATAATACTCTGATCTGTAAATTATATCATTACGGAATTCGTGGACGAGCTGCTGATCTTGTTTTTTCCTATTTATCTTACAGGCAGCAAAAAGTATCCATTAATGGGGCGACGTCCTCGGGATCTTTAGTAAAGATGGGCGTGCCTCAGGGTTCAATTCTTGGCCCTTTCCTTTTTCTGGTTTATATTAATGACCTTCCTTATATGATGGCTAATTTATCCGATATAATTCTATTTGCTGATGACACCTCTCTTATTTTTAAAGTAGATAGAAAAGATGGGGATGTCTTGCGTGTTAACGAAAGTCTGGCTGTTCTTTCGAAATGGTTCGCAGCTAATAATCTCCTATTAAATGCGAATAAAACTAAATGTATAAAGTTTTCATTACCGAATGTCCCTCAAGTTGGCGTCAGTCTAATTCTTGATGGCAAAAAACTTGATGTTATTGCGGACACTGTGTTCTTAGGTTTAACTATCGATTCTAAACTACAGTGGGGCGCTCATATTAGAACTCTCTCGGGAAGATTAAGCTCAGCTGCATATGCAGTTAGAAAAATAAGGCAATTGACAGATGTAGCCACAGCTAGGTTAGTTTACTATGCTTATTTCCACAGTATTATGTCTTATGGCATTTTACTGTGGGGATCTGCAGCTGATGTAGACTCAATTTTCATATTGCAAAAGAGAGCTATCCGGGCTATTTATAGGATGGGTCCTCGCGAGTCCCTCAGAAATAAATTCAAAGAAATCGACATTCTCACTCTGCCTTCTCTTTATGTCTTAGAATGCATTTTGTATGTTCGTAAAAACTTAGGACTCTTTAAAATTAGAAGCGATTTTCACAACAAAAATACGCGTAGTAAACACGAAATTGTATTACCCAAATGGAGATTAGCCAAGACCAGCAAGTCATTCCTAGTAAACAGCATACGCTTTTACAACAAGCTGCCAAAGGCGGTAACTGAACTTAGTGAGGGAAAGTTCAAAACTCATATTAAGCGTGTCCTAACCAAAAAAGCATTTTACAAGGTTAAAGACTATGTCGAAGACACGCTTGTTTGGCAATGACTGCCTCTGCACATGTGGCCCCCTGGTAAATCATTAATATTGTGTCTATTAACTGCTCCACTTTTGTTTTAATGTACATATATTTATTTTTCCTTTAACGAATTGCTTTTGCAATATTTTTTATTTTTTTATTTAGACTTCAACTGCATTCAATTTGTTAGTAATTTATTTTGTTAACAGTTGTAATTATTTAAATTTTTCTGTTGTAATTATTTATATAGCCTCTTTTTGGAATGTGAATGTGAGAACACTGTATAATCCACAAACACTTAGATAACTTTCTATTACAACTTACTATATTTTTATTTTATTATGATTAATTTTGTGCTTTTGTGTACAGTGTTGACTGGTCTACACTGTTCTTACATAAATCAATCAATATTGTAATAAACACATTTTTTTTAAAAGAGTAACCATGGAGTTTCTTGCCGGTTCTTCTCCATAGGAAACGACCAATTTCGAACCGTGCACTAGCTTCTGACGTTTTATAAGTGCCCTTGTAGGCCTATATGAAATAAAATATTTTGACTTTGACTTTGACTTTGAACAACGAAAAGTGGCATTGATTTTTATATATATAGATGTAAATACCTTAAGACTAAGTATTTTCTCTAAACATGGTTTTCTTGCAGTTTTACATAAAATGGTCTTTTCTCACGTTCAAGTTTATTCAAGCATCGAGCTATTTGGGTCGTTGGAAACCTATTCATGTGAAACTCGAAGTTTAGCAAGACGTGTGCCAAAATCCATAGGTTTCCTAAAATTGGCACCATATCGTTTGATAGCAAAGTGTGTCATATTTGGGATTTGAGTTATTAAAATGTTTGAGTTCTATGCTACGAATATTTGAATGTAATATGGCTTGAAATGTTTAAATGTGATACAGATTTTGATGTCCCTTAATAGGGAACAGTGCCAGACCATGGCCTGAATTAGGACATAGTATTGTGATATTGACGCCACATCATCTTCATAATTTCAGCCAATAGACGTCCACTACTGGACATAACCCTTCCACAATTGTCGCCACACCGGTCTACCAGATCACCGATCCACGAGTAAGAGGCCTTCCAGGAAATACTGCAAAACCGACCAGCTCCATCGACGCCCATCGCATGAAAAAATTATTATGCATGTGAATTAATTGAACGAATATAATATTAAAAGGTTGTGCCCATTTATAATTGGGCAGAAAGGTTATGTTTTATTTTATTTTTTTAACTTTTGATAGGACATGTAACCGGAATATGGTTAATATAAAGTAGGTACCTACTAGCTTTTCGCTGCTTCGCCCACGTACAAAAAATATAGCCTAAGTCACTCAGGAATAAAGCTCAGCTTTCTGTCGGTGAAGAACTGTGGTATTCGGACCAGTATTTTCGGAGATTACCTATTTATAATCTTCTCTGTCTCTTTTTTTTTTAGGCAGTCGAAGTTTTCTCAGTATGTATTTTTGTTGCCGAAGTAACAACAAACATATTTGGAAACTAGCTTCTGCCAGCGACTTCGTACGCGGATCCTGTTGCTTATTCCGTCGAGTAATTTCTCCCGTTTCCCCAACATTTCCCTTCACTGCTCTGCTCCTATTGATCGTAGCGTGATGAAAAGTATACTATAACCTGCCCAGGAGTATGAAGAATGATTGTACCAAGTTTCGTTAAAATCCATCGAGTAGTTTTTGTTTCTATAAAGAACATACAGACAGACAGACAGACAGACAGACAGACAGACAGACAGACAAAAATTGTACTGTTTGCATTTTTGGCATCAGTATCGATCACTAATCACCCCCTGATAGTTATTTTGGAAATATATTTCATGTACAGAATTGACCTCTCTACAGATTTATTACAAGTACTAGCTTCTGCCAGCGACTTCGTACGCGGATCCTGTTGCCTATGCCAGCGACATTCAGTGTTATAAACGTAAGAGTAGACAAAAATAAACAGAAAGCTCAGAACTGCTAAGCTATCGGGAGTTACACGTGTTATTGTGAGTCAACCATAAAAGATAGACGTATGCTGTCGTGGGACATTTTTTATATAATTTTGAGGAAAACATTTCTGTTATACATGTTTTCTGTGTAGCTTTAACCATTAAGGCTGCAAACGCGACGGAAGCTTAAAAAATGGAGTAATTTCTCCCGTTTCCCCAACATTTCCCTTCACTGCTCTGCTCCTATTGATCGTAGCGTGATGAAAAGTATACTATAACCTGCCCAGGAGTATGAAAAATGATTGTACCAAGTTTCGTTAAAATCCATCGAGTAGTTTTTGTTTCTATAAAGAACATACAGACAGACAGACAGACCGACAGACAGACAGACAGACAGACAGACAGACAGACAAAAATTTTACTGTTTGCATTTTTAGCATCAGTATCGATCACTAATCACCCCCTGATAGTTATTTTGGAAATATATTTCATGTACAGAATTGACCTCTCTACAGATTTATTATAAGTATAGATAGATAAAAGATTGTGGTCGTTTAGTGTAGATAAGTTTGGAAGTCATTTGATGATTTAAAACACGATTTCAAGGCAGATATTACAGTACTTTTTTTCTCAATCTTAGTACTAAGTTCCCGTGGCATAAATTCAAGCAAGCGAAACCATAAATTCAGGCAGGCTAAACCACTATTGCTATAAGTTAAACAAATGAGGCGTGAACTAACTCCAAATCTTTATCTAGATTAAAGAATCCATTCTTTGCCTCTCGAAATCTTCAACACAATCCATCAACATAAGTTTATCAAGATTTGTTTCTATATTTGATTGATTAACTTTACCAAGATCAATATTTTTTTTAGCTTTCTAATTGTGTTTATGTTATCCTTTCTAGGATTCCGTACCTAAAAGATAACCAATAGGGTTGTAAAGTAGCATTTAGCCTTCGTTGTTCGTCTGTCTATCAGCGGACGGCATCTCATTAACAATTCGTATTTTTAAGGCATAATAAAAGAAACCGTACTGGAAGACGTAGCGTTGAAAGGCCTCCTAAAAGGTGGGCCGATAACCTGGTAAGGGTTGCGGGAATCCGATGGATGCGAGACGCAAAGGACCATTCATTATGGCGGCGCTTGGGGAAAGCCTATGTCCAACAGTAGACGTCTTTCAGCTGAAATGATGATGATGATGAATAAAAGAAATCATTTATCAAAGCAAGAAACAGGAAACAGTTGAAGCAGGGGTCAGTTATCAACGTTCTCGAGAACGCTCGCCAAATCCTCCAAGAGGACTCATGTTATGGGCCCGACAGTTTATATATTGCCGTTATTTTTGGTGCCCCTACTATAGGGAGTTTCAAAGCACGTTTGAAAAAAGGCTTATCGAGCAAGCTTTTTATACTTATGACGAATTTATGATGTAATTTAACTTTGACGATCGAATAATAATTTGGACTTCATATTATTGATTATTATTTTGATTCATTTTAATTTGTGATTTGACTTTAGTAAGGAGTTAGCTCCTTACTAAAATTTAGGTGTTTTTTTTTAAATCTAATTACCTAAAATTTTACAGAAATATCATATTTACAACAGCTATAGAATTACTTTATTTTTTGCACTTCTAAAACTATGATGTGTTTTGTTGTGCTGTGTTCACCATATTTTAGGTAAGTTACATTAATTAACTTTTTTTTTAGTTTTCAACCATCGTATTAGCTCTGACAACTCTCGAAATCTAATCGAGTGAAATTCGCCCTAAGTTATAGACTAGCACTTAGGTAAACTTATCGCTACCCTTACATCTTGATAAATCAATATCAGGCTTCAATTAATACACTCCATATTGGCATCTATTGTGGTTCTGATTAAGTTTCTTGTCAGTTTCAAGACTGTTTACTAGTTCTTCGGTACGTTGAGCAAATGAAGTGATTTCTCTCAAAATATCAATACAAGGAACAGCAAGAGGATAGTTAAGAAGAAGATTAAACTTTTCATTGTTTTTTTTTTATGGTGGGCAAAAATCATTCAATGACATCCCCCGCTCTTGGACGGAGCGGGAGATAGTGTCAGACTCTTACTGACTAAAAACCCGCGTAAAGTCTCCTGCGAACTTGGCTAATCTCAGTTAAAAGGGGCCATCGTGATCCAAATGTGGTCGGGAAGATTATGTGAGTGATGTATCTGTATATTTTTTTGTTACTTCTTCACACTCGAACAGCTGATGAAATTTGCAACACGGGTAGACTATACGTCTTAGAATTTATAGCACATAAGATACAAATACTCACTGCAGTTACAGAAAAGGAGCCTAACTTATTCTATTACTGCTGCCAGTGGCTTCGCTTGCTCGACAGTATAAAAATATCCCAAGAAAATACACTCCCGGCATAAAAAGCCTATAGGACAGGCTCCAAGAGATGACCTACTCGTATGTCTAACCAAATCAGTTCAGCCGTTTGAGTGCAAAGAAGTATCAAACATACACAACACACGTATATATATATACTTATTTATTTATATGCCTACTTCCAAACTTACGCTTTTAAATTATTTATATGACAATTTATTTATTTAGTTTTTTTCTGGACTCCTGAAAAGAGTAGTTTCCAGTGTCAAAATAACTACATTTTATTTAGTCCAGTATTTTAGATCATAAAAAAATATTGGACACGTATTTTTTCTTTTTTCGATTAAACTAAAATTACAAAAATATAGCCCATTAAAGTGACGTGTAACGTCACGCCGTGCTGCATTTTTTCGCACAGGGTGACGTCTAATTTACAAATAAAAAAATACGGGACACGTATTTTTGAATAATCTAAAACACGGACTAATTACATTTCTTACGGTAACTAGCCTATTGTAGGTGCGTTCATAAATTACATATAAACTTAAATACACAAGACACCCAGACCCGGAACACTTGTCTGTAGGTCATACAGATACTTGATTTCCAACTAAAATGTTACGCTCTATTAAAAAACACTAGCGTACGTTAGATGCCAAAGTTCAGACCCATATTTTTTACTGCTAAGTCATGCGTTTGTAACGTCGCCATCTAACCGGACCTTTGCGGTGGGAACCTCCAGTTTCTTGTCTGTTCTACGTAATCCGGGATTACATTCAGCGACCCTGTCAGCGCTTGTTCTTTTAGCCGTAATTTTCACAAGACGTAAAAAGAATGATTGTGTTAGGACTTAGTGGAGCGCTGATCACGAAATATTTTGTGCCGTTTGTGTTTCTGTTTATACGGATAAGGTTTAGAACACTAGAAATACACATTTTCCTGGCCTTTCATTTAACTGGCCTGTTGGTCTTGTAGTTAGAGGCCCTGACTGCTATGTCGGAGGTCACGGGTTCGATTCCCACCCAGGATAAATGTTTATGTGATGAGCATGATCATTTGTTCTGTGTCTGGGTGTAATTTATCTATAATATGTATGTATTTAAAAATATATAATAAGTATGTTTAGCAGTTGTCTAGTACCCATAACACAAGCTCTGCTGCTTGGGACTAGACGGCGTTGTGTGATAGTTATGGAATATTATTATTTGTTTCTGTGATTTGTGTTCAGTGTTAAACTCGTCCAATGTTATTGGGTTATCATCATCATCAGTAGCTATAGTATAATTATGAGAATGACGAATCAATTTCAATCATTTCATTTTAATTATAACCAATTTTTTGAGTTTAAGTTATTATTATTTTATGTTTTACTATGTTATAATTAACTACAATGGAGTAATGAATTTTCAGAAATCAATTATTGTTGTTTTATGTTATGAATTAATAACTTAAATGAATGAATAGTTAGCAATTGGTTAAATATAACTAGGTACTTAATTAACTGAAAGATAATATGTATAACTGTTTATTTATATCAAAAACAACATCAGTCAGTAGTTGTAGTCATTAGTTCTGGTAGATCTTATAGGTACTTGTAAGACAATTTTCAGACTTAAAATTTTACAGTCTATCTCCGAACCTATATTTTTATCCTCGGCATTTTATTGTGAATAGATTCAAGTCCTATTTCAGTCGAAAGATATATATGCAAGAGGGTTACAATACTCTACGATATGCGACACTCAGATCAACCACCCAGAAAACACATATGTGACGGACATCAATAAAAATATATACTCGAGTTGTGTTGGATCCGTTCTAAGATCCGTTTGTGGTATCTAAAAATAACCGGAGAACCGTAAATCGCTGTTCGGTTGAACGAATTTGACTCAAGAATTTCGATTTGGAAACTTTATGATCTTTAGTTAGACGAGATTTATAGATATTTATATCACTATTTCCAAGTCTGTTTTCTACAAATACTATAGAATTTTTTCCAGGTGTTTATTTTGGTTTGGATGTTGCAGTTTTTGGAATCAGTTTGGAAATAAATTAGTTTGTTGCGATTTAGTTAATGTATAATGTGTGTCTTTAGTCTAATTTATGTAGTTTCGTTCGAGATCGTATGAGAGATTAAATAGAATGAAAGAAAACGTAGTGTTTTTGTTTATATATTGTACTGGTGTTGGTAAGCGCTTGCGCCGGGTGAGTAAGACTTAGCAGCAATTTGGAGATGTCATTAAAACCGTAGGGGTCCAGCAGGGTCAAAGCCTACCTAAGCCAGAACCCCGGGGCCCTGAAATGAAGGCAAAGAAAGAACGGGAGTAGGTTTTAAGACACAGGGTTACAGGAATTCCTAGTTCAGGCATGAAAGACTTAGACTTAAGATTTATATTTAATTTATCCTGTAAAGAATTTTTGTAAAAATATTGTATTATTATTATATTTCAGTTGTTTCTTTACAAGTAATAAATCAATAGGTCTAGACGGTAATTAAGTTTATAATTATTATCCAAGTCCTTAACGAGACCATTAACGTTTAGGGCTTGTGTAATAATAAAATACTTAATTACCTACCATTTTGATTGCTTAGAACCATTTTACTTTTATACAAAACTTATTAGTGAAAATTAATAATTTTATTAGTTGGTATTTGTGTCAGTACACATTGAGAAAATACTAGCATTTGCTAACGATTAAATTTCCGGGATAAAAATGTATCCTACGGTCTACCCAAATGTCAAATTTCATCAAAACCTGTTCAATCGTTTCAGCATGAAGACACAACCAGAAATACAAACTTTCGCCTTTATAAAATTAGTATGATGGGTCAATTTTGACTTAGTTTTGATGAAACCAGAGCTGATTATGCAGAGAGTATAATTATGTAAATTAAGAGAGCCCAAAAAAATAATAAACAAAAACCCTTTCAGAAATTGTTGTTTTTTTTTAGGCGGGAAATCATCTAATGATATCTCCTGCCTTTGGGAGGAGCGGGAAGGCGTGTCAGACTGTTACAGTTAAGGAATTATAAAAATTTTCTGTTATATGACAAAAAAGAAAAAAGCTGTTTGTTTTGCGGACAATCCAAAATTATGTAAATTTCACCCGGAAATAAATCGTTTCTTCAGATAGCACACGTTACATGAAAAAAAATTGTTCAAGGGAGAAACAGCTTTTTATGGGAGAATCGAATTTTGTTTCCCTTGAGAATACAAACTGATTTATTCGATATAAAGCCCAGCAAGGCAATAAAGAAAATACCTCACATATTATTTGGGAACTCACAAAATGTGGATATACTACACATCTCTCTATTACCCCTTCTGGGATTCCGGGCGTGAAATTATGTTAATTTGTGTTAAGAAATTCAGACGCTTTTTGCAAATAAAGTTTGGTTACATGTCTAGTTTCACAGGTGAAACTAGAAATGTAACCAAACAAAAAGGTTTTGTTTTTGGCTGGGACTGAATAAAAAAGAATCTCACACATCACATTACTACCCCAAAATATTTAAGTACAGAAGTCAATCTATACACAAAGTGCGCTCGAGCAACGCACACATAGACACCGCTCACGGACACGATATCTCGGAGCGCTTCGGCCCACTCGTCAAACAGTTCTGGCTCAAACGCTCATTAGTGTGCGTCCACCGAGCGTAGGTATAATAAAAAAAACATTAAACCAACTTCAAAAAGTACAAAATAATTTTAATTTCGGAAGTCGGTGTTTCTATAATAGATACCTAATTTTGTCTCTTCGTTATTTAACACCGACTTACGAAATTAAAGTTATTTTGTACTTTTTGAAGTCGGTTTAATTTTTTTTTGTAAAAAGTTTTTTATTTTTCACTTTTTAGTTATGGTAGCACTACTAAAAAGTACCTACCCTTCAGCTAAATATTAATTACCTTATAGCCAGAGTGCATCTCATAACGATTCTAATAGTCCCAAATACGGTTACCTATATTACATGAATTTACGTTCCGGCTTTATCACCAGATCAGTTCGATACATCCCCTCCCCCTTTTCTTTCAGTCAGTCATCGACTACACGTATAAACAAAGCAATTTTACTTGTTACGACAATTCTGCTAAGATTCTATGAGGAGTTCTGTTCCATATCTTCGAAGTTCATGATCAGATCATAACAATATTTATATGGGACTAACTTGGAAGCATAACCTTTCAATCGAAAAAAAAAAATTTCAAAATCGGTCCACAATAAACCGAAATATCGGTGAACATACATACAAAAAAAAAAAAAAAAACTTACATTCAGCCGAACATAGAACCTCCTCCTTTTCGAAGTCGGTTAAAAAGTAAAGTACATACATGAGATTGTCTTCTTTACCTATCTATTTTGTGTTACTACATCGCAGGACTGGAACAGTTTACCTGCTGCGGCCTTCCCGTCCGATTATAATTTAAGTGTCTTCAAGGATAGTGTCAATTAACTACCTTCTCTAGTTACTAATTAATGGTCGTCTGTGCTTTCTTTTTATCGAGATATATATATATATATATATATGAAGAGTCTTCTAATTAGAGATTTGAAAATATTACACTTTTTATGTAATTCTTTTGTTAGTCTTCCTTCCTTATAATAAAATAAATAAATAATTAATAATAGGCTCTCAATAAACTAGTGCGTTTTACTATCAACGATTGAATCACTGCTTACCATTAGGTGTCGCAGTCCAGCACGGATTTATATCAGTAGAAAAAAAAAAACAAATAACTTCTCCCACATTATGGAAGGCCTTCCATTGCTGCAATATCCAGTAGGTGGTCGTCTCTCCAAAATTTTCTGTAGCATCGACCATCAGTTTTATGAGCAGTACCACTACAACTTAAGTTCAGCAATTCGCAGGCTATGTCGGTAACCTTGGTTTTTTGTGGATGTCTTCATTCTTGATTCGATCATGCGACGCCAAAAATTCACGAAATGAAATTCCTTCTCAGAATTTTAGCTGCCTGCGAAGCTGTCCCGGCGAACTTTGTACAGCCTAACAAGCAATGAATATAGAATATCTTTTGATATAGACAACTGATTGCGATGAAACAAAGCCTAAATAATATATTAAGTGACACACAATTTTATTGTATAAAAATTATCTGCATTGATTTCGCTTACGCGATGCGCGTACAACTAAAATCTTCTACAGATTTATTATAATATGTTGGTATAGACTAGCTTTTGCCCGCAGTTTCACCCGCAAACATAAAATGTAGTCGTCACTCAAGAATAAAGCGGCTTCCTATCAGTGAAAAAGATTTCACAATCGGACTGGTACTTTCAGAGATTACCTCCTACAAAACAAAAAAAAAACTTTACCTCTTTATTATATTAGTGTAGATAGATATCGAAAAAATCATAAGTCACTGTTCATGTTACGAAAAATCAAACACCAATTTATAACATAAACATAAAAAAATTACTTTTTGCTTCAATTTATGGATACATTCAAAACGGTACAGGAGCTATTCATCAAGTAATATTTACGATCGAATATAACGAAAAAAGTTTTCCAGCAACTTTTCCAAATGTATTGAAATATCAGCTTGAATGGTCGAAGCTTTCATTTTGTAGTGGCTTCAGATTTATGGCTTAAAGCTGTGGTTTGATATGACGGGAGAGTTCACTATCCATAGATTGTCACGGGGTGACCATGACACAGAGAGGCTACGCTCTAGCTATGCGAATGTCCTGCGTAGTTGGGCAATCATCCAATGACTTCTCCCGCTATAGCGTAGAGCAGAAGAGCGTAACAAACTTTTACGGCCCGTTCACGACCATGATGCTGTAAGCGGTAGCTATGCGCGGGGCGGCGAGCGGTAAAAACTAATGTTTGAAACCATTTGAAGCATGTCACGAGACACCGCTCATAATGCCGTGCAACGGCTTACTGATAACACCCCGCTAAACAAGCCGTTACTGACTAAAACCCACTCCCATGTTCCTTCTTAACCTTGCGTTTCAAGACTCCGGGTTTTCCTTTTGGAAGTGAACCCATGGTATCAGTACGCTTCAGTCTTGCTGGACCCCTACGGAGAGTACTATGCATAGATTGTGTGCCTGACACAGAGAGACTATGTCTTAGCTGGTTCTAGCTATGCGAATGTTCTGTGTACGTTTGTGTAGTACCTAATCTCTAAAGTGCTGATAGGAGTGGAAGTGTATGTCCTTTACGACATGTACATTGGTTTGTTTTTGTTTGACAATTTGCTGTAGTTAGTATTGCTTGTCTCTACGTTTATGGTGATACTAATCGACTCGCTCAGCTTTGCACGAGTTGACTTACTTTACCAATTTTTTTTCTGTTTTCTGTCAAAAGTACTTATCTTTTTATATCTAAATAATATTTACTTTTTTATACACTTACTATATTTCTAACCACCACTCTAGGTTGAAATATGAATGCGATTTATTAAGTCTATGTACTTTTAATTGCATGAAGATTTTTTTTGCTTTTGAACATCAAAACTAATAAATAATACAGACTAAAAATTATAATATTTATGAGTTTGTGAAGATTGTGTGTGTATATTTTCTTTGTTACTTTTTCACTCTCAAAAGGCTGAACGGATTTTGATATAACTTGGCACACAGGTAGACCATGTCTTGGAATAGCACATATAATACTTTTATCCTGGAAATATGTTCCCTTGGGACACTTCCGATGGCAGAAGCTGGTAAGGGAATTAATTTGCCACCAGCAATTTTATACCATGGTTAAGACCAAGTGATTTCATCGGTTATGAAACACTAGCATTTCGCCCGCGGCTTCGCCCGCGTGGACTACAGTTTATATCGCGCGGGCAGAGACCCGTGTCAGCAGTGAAATTATAGGTAGCCTATGTGTTATTCCAGTGTTTCTTCTACCTACCTACCAAAGATCTAAATCCGTTTAGTAGTTTTTGCGTGAAAGCGTAACAGACAGACAGATAGAGTTACTTTCGCATTCATAATGTTAGTAGGGATAGTAGGGATTACTCAATCTAGTCAGAGCCTTATTTGTAAAGAAGAGAACAATTCTTTTTTGAAATACTCACAGCAATAGAAAAATTGTTTGTAATTTGTTGTTTGAAAAATAGACGTCTCAGCTAGTTTAAAGTTTGATGTATTCAGTTTAAGTTTAGGAGAAGTTTATTGGATTTTTTCAAATAAGTAAAGAAGTCATGTGAAGTGCTTGCTCATCTATCTTTATACTGTAACCCAATAAAAAGGGTTATATTGTAAGATACGTATAGAATGATATACTTTTTTGAAATGGAAAATCATAACTCTTATCGATCCACCCAGATCGTCAGACTTTTACTAAGGAAGTGTCAGAATTTTACTAACTAAGATCCACCTGTTTTCCTCCAGATACCCTTTGCGATCCAGATTCACGGTAACTCTTTCAATCAATTTCTCAGCCCTGGCAGAGAATGAATACATGTTTTTAATTAGAATTCTTAATTTAACTGTGCAATCCCCAAAAGTAAAAAATCTAATTTGATCTTTCACACATTTTGGACCATAAGGCCAATAAATATTTTCACTTATGAGGAATCCATGGTACATGAAACATTATCAGAAATGTTAATTTGCAAATATACAAGCAAGATAGACGAAACTGGTCAATCCATCATTGGCTGGTTGTACCTGTCATCCAATAGTGATCGATGCTCAGCATGGTAAGCAAACACCCCTTTTGAGGGTAAGAAATCGTTTGGAAATAACGAATGAAGGAAATTATGAAATTAGAGAGAATATTTAAACCAACTAATATCCAAACAAATAAATATACTGAATTTCTTAAAAAAATTATTACTTTGTGTAATTTATTTTCATCACTACTACTTTAAAACGGTGGAAAAAATAGGACCCTGGCATGCCTTAAAATCAAAAATTCAAAGACATGTAACATCCACCAATCCGCACTGGGCCCGCGTGGTGATTTATGGCCCATTCCCTCACCTGGAGTAGAGAGGCTGAGTCCCATTAGTGGGAAAATTACAAGGCTGATTATGTTTATGCTAACATGGATTTCTCGTAAGTGAAAATACTTTTTGGTCTTATGGTCCAAAAGTGTGATAGATCAAACTATGATCTGTATCCAAATTTTTCTGGTTTACGGTCCTTAATCTAGAAAGGCGGCTGAATTTCAGCAATGGTAACATTGTAAAGTTGATTTTTTTAATAAAAGACAAAAAGATTTTTTTTTCTGTTATTTGACTGATTGTTGTTTATATCTTCTTCACACTCAAACAATTAAACAGATTTCAATAAAGTATCACACACGGGTTTTTTTTCCAGTGGGTAAAAATCATCCAGATGACGTCCTCCGGCTTTGGGTGGAACAGGAAATAGTGTCAGACTTTTGCTGATTTAAATACCTACCCCATTTCTTCGTTGGCTTTCATACCGGGGCCGAACCTTCCTTTTAGAAGCAGACCTTTGACCCCAGTAAGCTTCGACCCTGCTGGGCCACTACGGTCGCACACTAGTAGACTTTGTCCAGGAATTGGTTATAAGATAATTTTTACGCTAGAAACATGTTCCTGTTAATCTTTAACAGAAACTGGTAAAACATATATGTAGGTAATAAAATATGCCTATAGCCTCGTTTATTACAAGCCTTAGGTCTATTAAACAGATTACTTTGTGTGGTGAATGTTGACCACAGTATTAATTTCATACTCAATTAAGTGACAAAGGCCTATCGTCACTTCTATCGAACGGGCTCGACCGCACTACCTTTGGCAAAATGGCCGCTTTGGGTAACGTTGACATAATAACAATAATAACTAAAAAATCTTTTACTCTCAGGCAACAAACTCCATAGTGTGTTGGTACTGAAAAAACTTAAATAACGAATAACATCTAAATCACTACTCACTCATCACACACACTCACCCACACACGCACTCACCCACACACACACACACACTCACTATTATTATTATTTATTATTATAATTTTTTAGCTTGTAATGCTATGCTTATATACGACCCGTATATAAGCATAGCATAATCAACCTTACAATGTTCGCACTGTTGGGACCTAGGCCTCTTCTCAAGGAGAGGGAATGGGCCGTAATCCACAACGTGGAGTGCAGATTGGGGGTCACAAGTCTTCGAATTTTATTTTCTAGGCAGGGTTTAAACTCACAAAGATGGGTTTACTACCACCGGACCATCACTGCTCTCACCACTGCTGTGGGGGTCGTCTTACAATAAAAGCGAATGCATTTGGATACCAGAACATTTTATGGATCAACTGTCTATCTGATCTCCACAATCCAGTTACTGGGTAGCAATACCCTTGGCAATACTGGTGTTAGATTTTGCTGTATTTTGACTCTCTGTCACAAATATCTAAAATACAAAATTTTCGATAGACAGAAAAAACTCGATATGGTCATGGTCACCCATCTACAAGTCAACTTCAGCCTTACTTAATCAACCCATGTGGCTCTACGGTGGACGCCATCATGCGCGTACGAGCCCTCACGACGGGGGACGCGGTGTCTCAGGGTAGGTGTGTCGTGGCAGTGTCCTTGGACATTGCCAACGCCTTCAACTCCCTGCCCTGGAGTACGATCCGGAGGGCACTCCGGTACCACCGGATGCCCGAATACCTCTGTCAAGTGGTCGAGGCTTACCTGTCGGAAAGGTACATTATCTACCCCGGTCACCAGGGAGACTGGAAACGTCGAGAGATGTCGTGCGGTGTTCCGCAGGGGTCGGTACTAGGGCCACCCTTGTGGAACATCGGGTACGACTACGTGCTGCGCGGCGACTTCCCTGACGGGGTCAGCGTGGTTTGCTACGCAGACGACACGCTGGTTCTAGCGCAGGGAGAGTCGCACCAGGCGGCGGTCGCTCTAGCGACACGCGGGGTTGCGATAGTCGTTGGTAGGATCCAGGAGTTGGGACTCGAGGTGGCGCTGCACAAATCCGAGGCTATATGCTTCCACGGTCCTCGGAACGCGCCACCGTCGGGTTCCCAACTAACGGTGGGAGGAGTTCACATCGGCGTCGGGTCGACGATGAAGTACCTGGGACTCGTCCTCGACAGCCGATGGAATTTCGGAGAACACTTCCGACGTTTGGCTCCCAAACTCAACCGGGCCGGGGCTGCTCTCAAGCGGCTCCTGTCCAACCTTGGGGGTCCAGACGCCTCCTGCCGGAGGCTCTACGCGGGGATCGTTCGGTCCATGGCCCTCTACGGGGCGCCGGTGTGAGCGCCATCGCTGGCAAAGCGACCGGCGTCCATACTGAACGCCTGCCAGAGGGTCATGGCAATACGGATGGTGCGGGGTTACCGCACGATCTCCCGCGAAGCGGCGAGCCTTCTGGCTGGCCTACCACCGTGGGATCTGGAGGCAACAGTCCTTGCACACATGCACGATAAGCGCGTGGAGATGCAACGCCGGGGTGAAAGTCCACTACCGCGACAGGTCGAGGTATGGCGGACAGAGCTCCGGCGGGATCTCACGGTGAAATGGCGTCAGCGACTATCGCAACCCAGTGCTGGGCACGCCACGATTATGGCGGTAAGTCCCCTCTTTGAGGCGTGGCTGGAAAGACCTCACGGCGTCCTTACCTTCCGCATGACGCAGGTCCTCACCGGACATGGCAAGTTCGGGAGGTTCCTGCATCGGATTCGAGCGGAAGAGACGCCCGGGTGCCGCCACTGTGCGGAACGCCCGGAGGACACGGTGGAGCACACAGTAGAGGTATGCCCTGCTTGGGCGGAGCAACGCCGTGCCCTCGTGGGGGCGATCGGCGGCGGAGACCTCTCGCGCCGAGCCTTGGTTGAGGCCATGATCCGGAGCGAGGAGGAGTGGCAGGCGGTCGCCTCCTTCTGCGAAGCAGTGATGCTAGCAAAGGAGGAGGCCGACCGCATCAGGCAAAGGCGCCCTCGCCGCCGCCGTCGGGATTCCGATCCCGATTTCCGGCCACCGTAGACGTGGGCTCGCGGACGGCGAGCCATGGGTAGCTCGCTGTCCGATCGTCCGGTAATGGACCGAGTCCAAGACGTCGACGGCGCGCACTGTTCCCGCGCGCCTCAAGAAGTTGTCAGCAGCAGGAGGGGCCCAGCTGGGCCGAAGCCTACTGGGGACAGGGTTGTCCGAAAGGGAGCTCGTGCCCCGGTATGAAGGCTAGAAGGAACGGGATGGGGTTTTTAGTCAGTAAGAGTCTGACACTATCTCCCGCTCCGCCCAAGAGCGGGTTTTGTCATAAGATGATTTTCCCCATCGGGAAAAAAAAAAAAAAAAAAACCCATGTGGCTGTTAATACTAATTTTTCAATTAATAATATTACTGTAGCGCCATATATGACATTTGGAATTAAACTATAAAATCCTGCATCGCGGTATCGAAGTTCTTTGCGTGATTAGAATATATACATCCGTCTGAAATTAACTATCGAACAGTCGCCCAGACCAGACCTACCAGTCTGGCCGGAGGTTCTTTCCGTTTTAAAAATTAATGACCGGGACCTTACTCTCTGTTCCGCATCTCACTAAATTACTTATTTAGAAAGAAGCCCCAAAATATAAGTTGGTAGGTACTTATCACGAATACCTGCAGTATTCCAAGTAGTGTTGTGTTCTCCAGAGTTGAGGTGTTTATGGACTGTCCAGTGCAATCAGGTAAATAAATGTTAACAATTAAATTATTGTGAGAAAGTAGAAAATATATCAATTTTCAGGATAGCTTGATATCGTTTCACATGGAGTTAAACTGTACAGACGGTTTATGAAACTGACTATAAAAACCAATTATTAAGTACATAATCCTATGTACTTATTAATTCCATGACTACTACATAGAAATTAAACATAATTAGCGGTTAATGTGAAACCTTATCGTATGTTTAAACCAGACTTTTTTTCTCTGTAATGATTGAAAATCATAAAAAATGTGATTTCCAAATAATCAAAGCCTGTCAAATTACTGAAAAATCTATTTGACACAAGACGCGCTGATTATGTCTCAGCAAAAAATCACAATCCTTTTGTTCATCAAGATCGTAACCAAAAACCTGTAATAAAGTAACTGAATTTTGGCGGATGTTTCAAATTCCAAATCAACGCTTTACTAAGTACTAATTATTATTCAGCCATCTCCAAAATATTTAAAGCTTTTAAAGTACCGTCAAACGGGGTGAACAGACATAGAGGGGTGAATAGAAACAAAATTTTTCATGGGGGTTTTCATGTTATTCAAAATTTTATTGCTTACTCAAATTATAGGTACTCAAAATTATTTAAATATTATATTAAGAATATCAACGCTTTATTAAAACTAAAATCTATATTAGTGTAGTTTTGTAGTTTGTGAGTTTGAGTATTATTGTACATATTATATCTTTGGTTTATTAGAATTTATTGCACCTACCACTATTTTTCTCTGCATTACCCAAAGACTGGTAGAAAATGACTAAGGCATTAAGTCTACCTCTGTGCTTTTATGTGCTTTATGAACAGAGGTCTTCCCTCTAAGAGAGCTAATCTACCATGCCGTAATCTACCATGTGGACCCAGTTCGGGTTGGTGAATGTAAAACACATGTCCTCGAATTATTAATTCTGAGACAGTTTTTGGTGTTTTCCTTTACCGTTTTAATTTTGATTGGTGATAAAATAAATTACATAAAGTAATACACCAGGCTGAGTGACTCACGACCTAACAACTCGTAAGTCTGGTCCACTCGGCCACCACTGCTCTAAGATAAATAAAAATATGGTATCAAAGTAAACATCCTAATCAAGAGTTTGCTTCTATTCGCCCCTGGGTTTCTATTTACCCCAATTGACTATAAGTAATACGACGCTGACTGAATGTGCCGCAGATTCGATGTCCCAAACAGAGGAATTTGATCTGGTAATAGGATTCCCTTCCGCAGATGCTTAACGCTTCGCAAATACGATTATATCCATATTAAGTGAAGTTGTTCCGCTCACTAATGTTTATGTAGGTTTTTATGTAAATAAAATGTTTTCTTAGGAAAACTGGCCGTTTCGTTATTGTTTCGTCATATTTTATGTCATCATAAATACAAATATGGTTTTTATGGGACGCCTTTAACGGGGCTCAATAAGGGGCTATTTTAGCCGATAGGTCATCTGATCGTGGAAAACCAAGACGGAGGTAGTGAGATGGACTTGACTCTTACTGGACTGGCCCGTAATGGCTGAAGATACACTTGTGTGGAAAGGTGAACCTGGCTAATTAGACTTTTTTTAGAAGTTTTTTACTTCATTGATGTCCCTACATCAATGAAGTAATTACCTTAATATAAAAAAGTCAGAACATATTTTCACATGAAAAAAAAATTAATAATAATAATAAATTTTGTAAACAGACAACAAAGATCTATTAGGTAATTAACAATATTGTTATACTAAATATCCAATATTCTTATATGATGATCAAACTTTAATTTGCTTTCTTAATAGGAGTTGATATAGACACATCAATAGATTAATTATTTTATGGTAGGAAAGTCAGAAATATTTTGCAATAAAAAGATGATATCTATCAATAGGCTACAAATTACTAACTTGAACAAGACATTGAATATCTCTCTTTGTTGCATTCATCATCATAACTCTATCGATACCATGGACAGTTGGCTCCAAAGTTACGGCAACACTTGGTGAATGATGATGAAACAACCGCATTGTCTATTCAAAATTTAAAATAAGGGTGTAAGCGAAAATACAACCCTTATGTAAATCGGAACTGAAAACACATCATGATCGATATGAAGAGGCTCCGAAAGTAGATTAGTAATTTATAAATTATTATGTGTGTAGACGGTGAATGATAATATTTGAACAAAGTTTGTGTAGTTGCTAAACAAAATATGTAGTTCATTCTATTTTTGTTCATGTATCGTATTTGGGAATCTCTGTATTGTTATTGTAAAAGCCCAGTTAAATATAAATACCAAATTCATAATTTAGATCTAAAATGAATGTACTTAAAGTCTTAAACCGATCATTGCATTGAATACATACATATTATAATAGGTCGAAAAGTATTCAAAAATAAATCAGATAGCTATATGGAAATATTTTATTTCATTTTGCCTTCAGTGAAATGCCGTAAAAAACGTGGAACAATTTTTAAATAATTTTAAATATTTACCATTTAAAATACCATTTAATGTTTTCTAAAAACATCACTTTTAGCATTATTCATTTCGATATCAAAGCCGAATAAGTTTTTACTTATAAACTAAGTTATTACCTTTATCAATTCAGATTTTCCCAACGTAGATAAACTTTAAAGGTACCATGTAGCATCCTATATTAAACAAGAACTTTCAACTAATTAAAAAAACTTACGAAATTCCAAAACTTTTTGCAAGCAGAAAAAAAATTACACAAACCTTCACATAATCCACAAAACACACAAAAAAATATCTTGAAAGTTCACTTCAATAGTACACTTGTATTCAAAAACACCGCTCACACAAGAACGCGTCGGTTTGCGTTTACGTAACTGGGAACGTTCACGTTTCCGCGGCCCGTGCTTTCGCTGAAGCGTTATCGGCGCGTCTGGCGATTTCGCCTCACGCCGTCCCCGTTTCAACTACTTCTATAACTGCATTGCGCTCGTACAAACCCAAAACGCTCATTACTACTACTTAATTCTTTATCTAGTAGTTAGTAGGTGTGCTAGTAGTTTTAGTTTCAATAGTAAAACTTTGAATGGGAATGGGTAGTGTATAACGGCTTGATTGCTTTGCGCGTGGCTTTTGTGATTGCGATTATTAAACTCGACGGAGTTTGTCAAAGCGGATTGTTATCGCAGTAACGAGTGCTGGAATAATCCTTTTTCACCAACTAGCTTGGGATGATCTCTGTTGATAGGCATTTTTTTTTGAGTTAACCTTTCAAATACCGTAATTAGAGACACAATAAAAAGACAGTGAGAGAACAAGCTTGGGGTTTAGTGAATTAAATGAAGTTAATAATAACTCCTCTTCCGTAGTGGGATGAGTGAAAGGTGGAATCTGAGTGGAGTGAGAGGTAGTGTCTAATTACTGACTATAATTCACCTCCGTTGTTTCAGTTATCTTTTGCGTTCCAGGGTACCGGTCCTATTGGGACCCGTCCATTTTTCTGACATCACTTTGAAGCGTGCGTATAATACAAGAGGTCATCGCCTCGGGTCGGACGGTGAGCTATCTATTGCTCGCCATCCGCAAGCCTTTGATAACCTTACCAAACAGTTAACCTCTTTTTCATGTAATTTTACTCTTCAATCATTGTAAAGCGCATTAGATACCTAATAAAGGAACCGTTTCGCCTAATTGCTAAGATTTGAGTGGCCGAGTCATAACATAATATGGCTTTATTGCCGTCATTCGGCTTTCCTCGCCTTTTGTGGTAATTTAATCGTTTCCCGGATTCCCCGGCGAATTAATGCAGACTTTTTCGTCCGCGAGGTTTTTCCGCTAATGAAAATTAGGGGAGTTATGATGTTTCCGTTTGTGTTTCCGACACAGGCGAGTCAGCCAGTTAATAAACAGTCGTTTTGAAATGTCAACCGTGTTTAAAACGAGTTTCATAATGGCTAAAACTTTGCGTTGTGGTTGAGAGGTGAAAAATTGACAAACATTTTTGTTTTATTGAGCGACTGAGTAGTTGAGTTTTAGTTGACTGGCCTGTTGGTCTAGTGGTTAGTGGCCCTGACTGCTATGCCAAAGTCGTGAGTTCGATTCCCACCCAGGACCAATGTTTATGTGATGAGCATGATCATTTGTTTTGTGTCTGGGTGTAATTTATCTATAATATGTGTGTATTTAGAAATATATAAGTATGGTTATCAGTTGTGTAGTACCCATAACACAAGCTCTGCTTAGATTGGAACTAGACGGCGTTGTGTGATAGTTGTGGAATATTATTACTAATTTTTACCTAGGTAGGCTTATACGTAAATACTATATAACTAAGCGTTGTTTTTTGAAGTGATGTGAAGTAGTGCTAAACTGCAATCCCACCTGATGGTAAGCAGTGATGTAAATGTATCGTATTATAAAACAGGGTGTAACTTTACTTTTAACTATTATATGTTATTCTTAGTTTTATTCCGACTAAAATTACAGAGTTGTGAAGGTTTTTACTAGGATTACTGTTTTATTTTTGGTGTGCAATAAAGTTTATTCTATTCTATTCTATGAGCGAGGAATTTGTTGATGAAATTATTAAGCATCTACACATGTCACCATGATAGATACCGACCAAATAATTTCCTAAGTTTTATCAAATCAAGCTAATGCGTGTACTAATAGTGCGTCACAAATTGGTATGAAGTCTAAACAAGCTTTTAATGAAAATCATTTTTTCACAGCAAGCTTTTATAGCTCGGTATACCTATATAATTAAAACTCGTCAAGACGAGTGTTAGGAGCCCAAACTCGATGGGGTTGTGTCATTTAACTACCAAGTTCCTATAGCCACCTTCCGGTTCCGTTATCAGATCAGCTCCTTGCCATAATAATTTTACATTGTCATCTGATTTACACATGCATGCAAAATTTCAGCTCAATCGGTAACCGAAAAGTGGGTCAAATTTAAATTACAAGATTTGATGACAGACAAACATCGGGACAGGTGAAACTAAATAAAAGCTTGTAAAATGATTGGATATAAGCTTTTAAAATGGGTACACACATTCGGACCAAATAACATTATCTTACAAGATAAAACAGTATTAGAATCGTGTTGAATCCCACCGTTTGACCCTCATATTTTTATGTCAATCCCAAACGGAATGATAGAGACTTATTGCCGTGTTTGAAATATCTTGATCTGAAAAGACCAAAGGGTAAATGTTACATTATACCCGCAATGAAGTTGACTTGACTGGCCTGTTGGTCTAGTGGTTAGTGACTGTGACTGCTATGCTATCGTTCGTGGATTCGATTCTCTCCCAAGACGATGATGAGCACGATCATTTTTATACAAGATAAAAATGATCGTGCTCATCGTCTGGGTGTAATATATCCTTACTAATATTATAAAAGCGAAAGTGAGTTTGTTTATTGGTTTGTTTGTTTGTTACGTCTTCACGCCTAAATGGCAAAACCGATTTTGATGATACTTGGAATTTGGACTATGTCCTGGAATAGGACAAAGGATACTTTTTATCCTGGAAGTATGTTCCCTTAGGATAATTTTCTGCTATCACGCGGGCGAAGCTGCTGGCAGCAGCTAGCTGTTGCCCGCGGTTGTGCTCCTGTCAACTGACTACCTACCTTACCCTACCAACTCTATCCTACACTACCTACTTAGCTACCTTCCTATATTGTCTACTCTATCCTACTTACGTTTTTTTGCCTTAACATCTTCCCTGTATGCTTGTAAACCAAACAAAAAAAAATCGGTCCAGACGTTCTCGAGTTTTGCGCTTATCAACATTTTAGAAATGTATAAGAATATTTATCAGTTGTCTAGTATTCATATCACAAGCTCTGCTTAGTTTGAGACTAGATGGCTTTGTGTGAAAATTGTGGACTGTTATTTTTACAATAGTTTTTTGTCCACGATTTTTATAAAAATAAACATCGTTGCGGGTTAAACCCCTCGTATTTTCTTTTATCTTTATGAAAGCGACCGTTTTAAAGGGCATATTTCTGAGCGAGGGAAGGAATTCCAGTATGTGCGGTTGTGGTATGAACTGGACATAGACATGACGTAATCTGACGTCAGACGAAAAAAGGTTACAAGCTATAGACAAGTTAGATTTCGCCACGTTTCACATATTCGTGTGAATAAAAAGTATAAATGTCATTTCTGTTGGTGTTTTTTTTTTTTACGGTGGGCAAAAATTCTGTTGGTGTTAAATAAAGTACTTATTACTCGTTTAAACAAATGTAAAATAATTTTATAAACAACTTCTTCAACGAAGCAACTGAGTAGTTGTGTTTTAGTTGACTGGCCTGTTGGTCTAGTGGTTAGTGGCCCTGACTGCTATGCCGGAGGTCGTGGGTTCGATTCCCACCCAGGACAAATGTTTATGTGATGAGCATGATCATTTGTTCTATGTCTGGGTGTAATTTATCTATAATATGTATGTATTTAGAAATACATAAGTATGTTTATCAGTTGTCTAGTACCCATAACACAAGCTCTGCTTAGCTTGGGACTAGACGGCGTTGTGTGACAGTTGTGAAATATTATATTAAATATGATATTATTATATTAATAATGCTTCTAAGTTAAAAAGAGATACTCGACGTGAACTCTGACGTCAAAGTTCATGACGTCTATAAAATATGACCCCTATCGAAAATGGGGATTTTACGAGGGAGACAAACATATTTGTTAAAAATTGTTACCATCTACATAGTATATCTCATTTGCGCTTTTAATAATTTCAATTATATTTTAGGAGAAACTATTTTTTTTGTGTCTATACTTATACCGACCCCAAATAAAACGGGATAAGGGCAGGAAGATGATGATGATGATGACTTATATTATAAAGAGGAAAGATTTGCATTTCTGTGTGTAATTTTACAACTTTCTATTCCGATCACTACTGGATCGATTTCATAGATTCTTCCGCCAATTCAAGTGGCTAAAGAATTTTGGCATGCATATTTTATGCTAGTGAATTATGCAAAAATCACATTAAAATCCGTGGCGTTGTTTAGAAGTTAGTAAATAAACAGACAGATATACAGAAAGTGATTTTGTTTTACAAATCATCATCGTCATCATTCCAGCCAAAAGACGTCTACTTTTGGATATAAACCTCCCCCAAGTGTCACTACAACGAACGGTCCTATGAATCTCTCATCCATCGGATTCCCACGACCCTCACCAGGTCATCGATCCGCCTTTTGGGTGACCTTCGAAGGCTGATTATTCCGGTGCCCTATACAATGTAAAAATGCCAGCCTAGGTACTAGGGCACCATAGATAAAAACAGTAGCCTTCGCTTGCGAACGCTACCCGTTTTCCTCAATTAGCTTTTACTACGACCGTGGGAAGATTACCACCTGACTATTTCTAAACGAAATCAGTGTTGAAATCTAAACGTCAAACACGTATTTTACTTTCAGAAAATACGCCGTGTTCGGAATTTTATGAAACCGCGCGTTATGTACTGAATTTCTTGGACGCCCTACTTTGTTAAAAGTATTGGTTGAACTTTCTTTCCTTAGATATTATGTAGGTACATTCAGCCCTATGAGTTAACAAGGTCTAGATCTTACTCACTTCTCGAGCCTTGGTACAGGCCATGGTCCTGAGCGAGCAGGAATGGCAGGCGGTCGCCTACTTTTGCAAAGCAGTAATGCTAGTGAAGGAGGTGGCCACACACGTTCGGGAACGGAGTACCTCACGCCTCAGCCACTGAGATCCTGAGCCCAATTTTCTGCCACCATAAGCGTGAGCTTGTGGATAACGAGTAATGAGAAACTCGCCTTATAATCGTCCAGACTGAGCCCGAGTTGTCGACGGGGCGTTTCACGCGCGCCTCAAAGAGATGTCAGCAAAATCGTAGATGCCCAGCAGAGCCAAAACCTACTGAGGCCATGGATTCGCTTAATTTTCGCAAGACAAATACGGTTTAGTCAGTAAAAGTCTAACACGCACTTCCGCTCCGCTGCTGTAGAGCGGGAAAAGTCATTGGATAATTTACCATTTAAAAAAAAAGATCTTACACACAATCTTGTACATGCTATCCATCAACTATATATGTAGTTCCTACGCGCTATAATGTCAATCTTAAACCAACTCTATCTCTAACCAGTCAAAGTACATAATTGATTGAGTGTCCTCAAACAGACTTGTCTGCATTAATCGTCTCCAAGCCTAGTTTGTCTTCCATCTGTAACATGATCAGGGTAAAGCGTACAAACAGAATTTGGGTCACTACTAAGTTTTAAGACTATTGTTTGATTCACTATAAAGATTTTAGAAGTATTCCTACTTTTGCATTGTTAAAGGAACTATTTATAAAGTAAGTGCAAATAGTAAGTATAAATTATAAGCTTTTGCCAACGGCTTTGCTCGTGCGAAAATCGAAGCTAACCCGAGATAAAAAATACCTTTTGTGCTATTCCGGGATATGGTCCACTCGTGTGCACAGTTTCCTCCTAATCTGTTTAGTCGTTTGAGCTTGAAGAAGCAAAAAAGTTTTTATTCTTGATGTGCAATAAAGAATATATAAATAAATAAATAAGCAACAAATATAATATACACATGTACATTTAAGCAAAATTTAGCATTTATAATATTAGTATACAATAAGAATTGTACTCTTCTTGACTCGTGTGATAAGTAACCGCTACTTATCACTCAAGATCATTTTGAGTAGATATTTATTAGCGGTCACAAATATACACAAAAAGAAAGAAAGAATGTTGAAAAAGACGATTGAAAAAAGATGTGTGGTGTGACGAGAATGGATAAAGTGAGAAATGAGTATATTAGGGGAAGTTTGAAAGTGGCGCCAGTGACTGAAAAGTTGAAAGGAAATCGTTTGTCTTGGTATGGTCATGTAAAGAGGAGAGATGAAACGCATGTTGCTAAAAAAGTTATGAATTTACATGTGGATGGATGGAGAGGGAGAAGGAGGCCAAAGAAAAGATGGATGGATGGTGTGAGAAGTGATATGAATGAAAAGGGAGTTAGTGATAGCGTGACGAGCGACAGGACAGAATGGAAGAAAAAAACGTGTTGCGCCGACCCCAAATAATTCGGGATAAGGGCAGGAAGATGATGATGAAATATACACAAACACGTATTTACATAACAATTTAATTTTACCTTTAGGTATAATATTTCTTACTCGTTCTTCTCCATAGATCTATGCTTTAGAATGTGCAATTTCGCTCAATTTTTTTTTGGTCTGACCGAAATTTGACTATTCAAATTGTACGCGGGTTAAGCCGCGTGCAAAAGCTGTAGTCATACAATAAATCCTTGTGAACCATATTTCGTTTTGGCAGCAAAAAAGGGCCCATCAAAATTTATTCACAAAAATTCTTGACTTACAGTAATATGAACAAAAACTAGTTTGAAATATCAAACTTATTTATGGGCAAGTTCAAGTGTTATGCCGTAAATTATGGGAAATTCTGTATCCCAGTTTTGTAGACATAGGACAACTATTTGAGAGAGACGAATAAAACAAGTCTAGAAAATCGACACTCACTCACTATTGGACTTTGTTCAGTAACAGTGAACAAAACAGTCAGTGTTTGTTTTGGCAAACAGTGTATCGAAACAACATTTTATCAAAGGGTAGAATCCTTTATTCAGGTCAAGAGTCACGATGTTACTAAACTGTTTGTGGATGTTATATACTGTGAAAATTATCCTATTGAAAAAAACACGTATGAGTTTTAGTGAGTAACAATCTGACACTCATTCCACTCAGAGCGGGAGAGGCTATGAACCTGGTTTAAACTTCCACCTATAAAAATATTTTTTTTTTACTAGTGTTTTGGGACCACAAGGAAAAAAAGCAGTTAGGACCGTTACCAAAAAAACTGTATTTATTTTATTTCTGTTCCCAAAATTCTACTCAAAAACTAAAAATTATTTTTATAGGTGGAAGTTGGGACTGTGGTCCCGGTCCAAAGAGCCCTACGACCCATCTGATTGATATAGATATTCTTCAGAACTACTTAATACAGCTTTCTTGTAATAAATTATATCATACAAGAACGCATCATCGCTATATTACACTATAAAACACGACAGTTTTCAACTGAACCAGGTTCAGTTGAAAACCATAGTCAGGCACTAGTTGTCTGGCATTAATATTGATCTGGACCTACTTTGGTACAAGAGTGAGGCAATTGTTTGTTCAGTGTTTACCTAGCTATTGTTTGTGTAAAAAAATGTGCTGTGTATTATGCAAAATAAATTCATTTTCTTTCTTTCTTCTCTATTACTAAAATATAAAATATTTCTATTGGTTTTATATACACTCAAGGTAAGACAATATCAATAAAGAAGGCCGGGATAATAGAAACAGCTATGTGCTAATATTTTTCTCAGCCAAGCAAAAATAATAAAGTAACCAATGGACAGAAAACATTAGATTATCTTGGAAAAATATTGCAAGAATATTATAAGTAGATTTATTTTAGATATAATTTTTGTAGTGATATTTTGTTAGATACATTATAATCACATCAATCAAATAAGAGAGCCCTATCTCTCCCCTCTTGTGTGATAATTATATTGTGTTTATTTTTGTATAAAGTATAGATATGTATCTATGTACATAAGTGTTTATAACTTTAATTTAAGATTTCACATACTCTTCTTGTCTTATTTCTACACACTACTGTCTACATTTCTTCATATAGGTACCTCCTTTCGCAGGTTTGCTGGAAGGAATTTCTTTCAGAAATAAACAGTACCTTTATTCAATTTCTATAACAATGTAATATCTGCTGTTGTATTTATGTGTGTACATAAATTATAAAATAAATCATCTTCATCATCATCATATCAACCGTAGGACGTCCACTGTTAGACATAGGCCTTCTCCAAACGTTACCATAACGACCGATCTTCTGTGTGATGATAATGAAACACACACTCACAAACTCTTGCCTTAATAATAGTAGTGTGATAATGGCAGCAAACGATAGGAACAGCGAGAAAAATCATATTATGAGGTTGGGTAACCTTACATAAATTCAGATAATTTGAAAGAAAACACTCGATTTGTGTCATTTATTACACGAAGAGCGTCACATAATATTTATTACCTACTCTAAAACACCGTTATTATCACTCTATCCTCATTTTCTTATCCTCTTTACTGTCGTAAAAGGATAGCACCTACCTTTCACCCACTTATCGCCAACCGCCAATCTTTGGAGATAAGGAACAAGTTAAATTGGAAGGGCTTGTAGACCTGCTAATCTTTGCACAGTAATTATAAATTAATTGAGAACAAAGTCTTACATGTGGACGAGTATGTAAATGAAACAAGAAAATATAAGCTTTATTTTTTATGTACTCTTTGGGTTGAATTAGTTTCGTCTAGGCCAAAACTTAGAGGCGGAGGCTCTAAAAATATAAAAATGTGATTTTTTTATTTTTTTTTGTAATGATTAAACTGGAGAATTTTTGTTAATGCGATCGAGGCGGAATTGTGTTATGGAGCTGAGTGCTGCAGTAACAAATTTCCACGTGTGTATCAAAGGACTTATTTCAATACACTTACGGAAAATAAATAAGTGGGGTTAGCGCCCAGCCTGATATGATAAACTCAATAAATTTTGACGGAGTGAGCTCACGAACTTTTCCGCATTAGTGCGTAAAACAGTAAATCGCGCGCCTAAAAGCAGTAGGAATAAGAGCGGGTTTTTGAGTAAATGCTAACTCCGCCTAGGTCAGAATGACAAACTTACTCCACTTGTATCAAAATGTACTATTTTCATTTCAAGCTATTCATTAGGCTTTTTGTTAGCAAGGTTATAAATATGAAACAGTGTTTATCCTTAGAACCAAGCAGACCATTCATAACTCTTTTGAAAAGAATCTAAAACACATGTGTAAGGAACTCTACATAAAAGGTGCGGCGTCGTCCGTGTGCCGAGTTTAAATACTAAATGGAGGGTAAAGTCATAAAATGAAAACAAAAGCTTATTATACAACCTCTGATGTGGACGAATTCTTTATTTTCTGCCAGGTAAAATTACCGCAACAAGAAGGCCTAGACAAACCGACGTGATGTTTAAATTAATAATGAGATGCATGGAAAAATACTTAGTGTGTAACTTATTATTCTTATAAATATGCAAGAATAGAACTTTAGTAAAAACAAAATAAAATTGGAGGAGGTATAACTATTTATATACGTAAATACCTATGTCTTGAAATATGTCTCTCTCGAAAAAACGCCGTATTTTATGATGTTATAGTTGATGTCGGACGTCTTTTTCTAATTGCTATGAAACTTCCTTACTTTGTTTTTAATGAGGATATTTTTAATATTATTTCGTATATAGTTTAGTAGTACTAGTAACAAATATTTTATTTAGAATATAAAAGAATACTCGTACATCTATGGACAAAATTTCCATACATTTGGGGCTTTTTGTCGATCGCATGATCGACTTGTACATCTGAAACGTTCATACGAGAAACAGTTTATATATTATTAAATTATAATTTAAACGAATTTGATGTCAACAACATACTGCATTCTAATATTTAAATGTACTTATTGATAGGTACGCATTATCAGAAAATTATTATTAAATAATATGTTTAGTTAATAGTTGTATTGATTTGAGAGGATACTTTGTCTCCATAACTCAACCGCAATGGCGGCAATGGTAATTATGGTGGGGTGATTGGAGAGATATCAAAGCAGTTCTTCGTTGACACTTTGATTGAACAGTATTGGTTTTAACCCTTCAGATACCGTCAATTAGAGACACAATAGTAAGACAATAGATGCGCGGCCACCGGGTGTCGCTTGGGGATTCATGAATTAAAGCAAGTTTATGTATATGTAACAGAAATAAGTGAAATATAACTGATATCACATTATCACGTACTTTCCCACTCGTTATAAAATACATTTTTTTTGTCTACGTGTGGAGGCTTGTAATTAGCAATTTGAAAATATCACACTTTGTATATCAATTATTTTGTTAGTCTGTAAGCCTTCTTTAAAATGGAATAAATAAATAAATATTAGCTACGATTTATTTTACTTTGTTTTAGACAAAAACTGTTGTTGTTTTAGTAGCAACTTATTAAATTAATTTTGGAGGTTTGTTTCCGCACATTATTTATAATGGACCGTTCCATGTGGGTCGCAGTGGTGTTCATTTCATCTAGCTCACCTCTCACCAAAAGCAAATTACGCCTTTCAGTTTTTTCAGACGTGGTTTGCATGCGTGTTTTTGTGCGTGGTAATTTCCTCTGTATCCTACGTGGAGACCTATCCGTGACGCCTGTAGTGTTTAAATGTTTATTTCATGAGTAGTGTCCAGTGATGGTTCTTGTCTCCAGGCGCAGGGTATCTTTGTCCACTCGCTGTTAGTAGTATAGTTGCTACTTATTTTGACTTTTACCCTAAAAGGCTTCAAGGTTTCCACCAGGGTGACATAAAAAGACAACGATGGTACCAAATCCCAGTGTTATATGATTACAGATGTTTTTCTTCACTGCTTTATGGATTTCTGCACTGTTGGAAACGCTTAAAATACCTATATAAAGTGCTATGTTTAATTTACCTTTTTATGCCTCGCAATAAAGACTTCCACTTGAAGTAATGGGAACTGCAATTACCTGGAAAGAGCAAAACGTTTATGTTAGTTGTCAGTAATGCAATGTTAGCTTTTAACCTAATTAACAATTATATAAATTTGACTTAGCTGTACACATTATAAAATATTTATTTGTTTAAAGTACTGCTACATAACATATATTTAACATTACAGGAGAAAAATACCAGCGAAGTGCGAGTCGGATTCACGCAAGAAGGGTTCCTTACCATCCGTAGTAAAAAACGGCAAAAAAACATCATTTGTCATTTCAACTGTTTAACTATCACGGTTCATGAGATCCAGACTGGTGATAGATAGACAAACAGACAGACGGACACACAGCAGAGTTTTAGGAATAGGGCCCTGTTTTATCCTTTGGGTAAAAAATTTTTGCAAAATCTAATTTTGCAAAAATTTTTAGTTCGTTCACAAATTAGGGCGCAGGTTGAACGAAGTGCCCTGACGCACTTCGCACACACACATCAATGGACATCTTCACTCACACATCTTCGACCCCGACTACAAGTCACCGTAGGCGTGGGCTTGCGGACGACAAGCAATGGATTGTTTGCGGCCGAATAAAGTGAGTGGCGACTCCTGTTCAGAATTATTCCCGGTGCAGTGGTTTGACGTTAACGTGGGAACGTAGCAAGTGTTATTAGCGCCGGGATTTTTAAGAAGGTTATTTGTGTATTTTTTTTTTAAAATATATTTGTGTTATTGTATAGGTATCTATAATATTCTATTTTGTTTAACATTTATATTGAAAACCCAGGATTTACCACTCTGTTTTAATCTTTTATTTACCGAACACTGTAAAACAAAACATTGTAAAAGCCATTTCTTTTATTTATAAAATGTAACTGTAGAGTTTTTTTCCATTGAAAATAAATCACTCAGTTGAGATTGTTTGTAACCAATCGTAACCGTATATGTAAATATTTAAATACTTAATGTTGATATTCTACATCATCATCATTTCAGCAGAAAGACGTCCACTGTTGGACATAGGCCTCCCCTAAGTGTCGCCACAATGAACGGTTCTGTGCGTCTCACATCCATCGCATTTCTGCAACCCTTACCAGGTCATCGGACAATGTTGTTGATGTTAATTCAATGGAATTTGAAAGCGTGTGTGATGTGACAAAAAAAAATGTAAGTGAAATGTCTTGAAACAATCTCATTTCAAAAAAATTCTGGTTCAAAAAGCCTCTTTAAAACAAAACACAAGCTACCTGGTTAGTGAAAATAAAGTGGGCCAGACAAATGAATAGCGTTGAAAGCTTACCTATTCGAAACTACGAGGAAGGAGGAGAATGACGCGAGAGAAATAGGAAATGGTTCTGCAAGCTTTGTGTAAAATGATTTGATGTACAAATCTGATAGAGTACGGGATACAGTAAACCCCGACAAATAACTTATTTTATATTTTTCCGTTTGAAGAATCTGTTATTTGTTTTTTATTGTGCAAAGCTACCATAGTGTTGTCTTTTTTAACCCAAAGGTTGACTGGTAGAGAATGTCTTGTTGCATTAAGTCCGCCTATGTACCACTACTAAACATGAAGTTTAAATAAATAAATAAAATACAGTATCAGATTTAGAGACGTATTTAAGCGTATTATTTAGAACCTGGTTGTTTAAAGGAATCCTATAATTTAAAATAAATTTAAAAGTCGGATGAATAATAATAAATAAGAATAATAATAATAAAGCATAAATATTTTATTGTTACTAAGAGACAACAGGCCGAAAGGTTCTGAAATGGCGACCATGTACCGGAAGACGTAGCGTTGGCAGGCCTCCTACAACAAGGTGAATCGATGACCTGCGGGGCTACCATGACGTTTTTTTTTTTACGGTGGGTAAAAATCTATTTATGACAATCCCGCTCTTTGGTGGAGCGGGAGATAGTGTCAGACTTTTACTGACTAAAAACCCACCCCGTTTCTTCTAGCCTCTTCATACCGGGCACGAGCTTCCTTTCGGATAACCCTGGCCCCAGTAGGCTTCGACCCAGCTGGGTCCCTCCTGCTGCTGACAACTCCTTGAGGCGCGCGGGAACAGTGTGGCCCGTCGACGTCTTGGGCTCGGTCCGGACAGTTACCGAACGATCGGACAGAGAGCTACCCATGGCTCGCCGTCCGCGAGCCCGCGTCTACGGTGGCCGGAAATCGGGATCGGAATCCCGAAGGCGGCGGCGAGGGCGCCGTAGCCTGATGCGGTCAGCCTCCTCCTTTGCTAGCATTACTGCTTCGCAGAAGGAGGCGACTGCCTGCCATTCCTCCTCGCTCCGGACCATGGCGTCTACCAAAGCGCGGTGGTTTTCCTTCAGATAACCCTGGCCAATGTAGGCGGGTTACCATGACGTTCAAAGTAAGATCGTTAGTCTGGAATCCAAATTCATTTGATACAACTTAAACAATTTTTCCGTTGGTATACATCATGGTAACATACGTGGACACAACAACAACAACAATTTCCTCGCCGTTGTTCTTTATGAGAGAGTGTGACGAACGAACAGACTAAATTTTCACGGCCTAAATAACATTGAATAATTAATTGCGCGGTAGCAAATTAATCTAACAGAATTACATTCAGTTGATTAACTTGTCAAATAAATAGGCTACGTTTTAATTGGGTTTCAGTGGGCATTAGAAAATGGAGGTTCTTTACTTTTGAAATTTATTTTTTGTTTACTAGTATTTTTTTTTATAGTAGGGACAATCAGCCAATGGCCAACCCTGCTCTTGGGCGGAGCGGAAGATAATGTCAGACTCTTACTGACTAAAAAACCCACTTCGTTCCTTCGTGCCTTCATACTGGGGTTTGAGCTACCTTTCGGACTAACCCTGGCCCCAGCAGGCTTTGACCCAGCTGGGCCCCTGCCGTTGCTAACAACTCCTTGAGGCGCGCGGGAACAGTGCGCGCCGTCGACGTCTTGGGCTCGGTCCGGACTGTTACCGGACGGTCAGATAGCAAGCTACCCATAGCTCGCCGTCCGCAAACCCGCGTCTACGGTGGCCGGAAATCGGGATCGGAATGCCGGTGGTGGCGAAAGCGCCATTGCCTGATGCGGTCGGCCTCCTCCATTGCTAGCATCACTACTTCGCAGAAGGAGGCGACCACCTGCCACTCCTCCTCGCTACCGACCATGGCCTGAACCAAGGCTCGGCGGGACAGGTCTCCACCGCCTGTTTACTAGTATTACGGGTTACCATAGATATTCGTGGTATTACCATGGTTGACTTACATAAGTATTTCTAACTTAAGACCTCTCAACTTGTATCATCATCATCATTATCACCTCAGCGGAAACGGTCGTAAAGTCTTCAGACATCGGTCCACCTTGTAGAAGGCGTTTCAACGCTGCGTCTTTAAGTGTTTTTAGTGTTGTCACTTCAGAACCTTTCGGCCCCAACGGCCATTTGTTCTACAAGCAATGTGCCATACCCATTGCCACTGATCTGATTTCCTGGCTTCTGACTATCCATAACAACTGATGGTTGAGCTGAGTAGTTCGCGTCATGTTTGAGCCAGAAGACTGTGATCATTTCAACCACTCTAGGTCGATTTTGATAGTACCATTGGGTACTTAATCACTTTTCTTATCACTAGTCTAATGATGCCTAAGGGTATCCATAACACAAAGTACCTCTTAACTACGGGCCATCCCATTAAACGAACCATTTAAAGCATTACTCCGATTTTTATTTTTCTTCAGCAATTTGTTAGTTCTTTTGGTCTTTCTTCTCGAATATTGTATTTAAGAAATCCTTTTCTTTTAAGAATTTTAAGATTTTTTTCTGGCGTTAGTAATCTTTACAATGTTTATTTTTAAGCAAAATAATCAATTCGAAATGGAATATGCAATATATATATTTGACTGGCCTCTTGGTCTAGTGGTTAGTTGCCCTGACTGCTATGCCGGAGGTCGTGGGTTCGATTCCCACCCAGGACAAATGTTTATGTGATGAGCATGATCATTTGTTCTGTGTCTGGGTGTAATTTATCTATATTATGTATGTATATAGAAATATATAAGTATGTTTATCAGTTGTCTAGTACCCATAACACAAGCTCTGCTTAGCTTGGGACTAGACGGCGTGGTGTGATGGTTGTGGAATATTATATTATTATATGTTATCTCCTTTTGTATTATTGTGTGTACATAACATAAATAAATATATCATCCGACTACCTACCCAAGTAACTTTTGAGGTGGAAAATCATCAAATAACTTCTCCTGGTTTTAGTGGAGTAAGAGGGAGTGTGAGAGTCTTAGTGACTAAAACCCACCAATTCCTACAGTTGCTTTGTATTTTTCAGAGCCACAGTTACATTTTCGAACAATCCCACAGCCCTGAGTGGACCTACCCTTTATTTCGTTCTGAAACTCATAAAAGTTTCGTTTAAAAATAAACGATTTTCTTGCACCAGTTTTGTTAGTAAAGTAAACCAATTTACAAAAAGTATGAACTACTCTTAGATTTATTTAAATAGAATTCTTTTAAGGACGAAGGAATAAATACAAAACCTGTAATAAATAATTTAGCGTAGTACATAATATATGATGTACAGACACAAATACAGACTTTGAGAGTAAAGTCCGTGATAAAGTTCTACGAATATTACATATTATATCTACTGTGATGGAATTAAGCAGTAAAAGAAAAAGTCTATTGTAAATAAGATCTCCTTTTGTCCATGAGATTTTTAATATTTTTTTTTTTTATAAACTAACAAGATAAAGTCCTAATTCATTGACGCATCAACACCCAGTGCAAATCCTTGGATTTAAAACACAGATTTTTTTATGGTTTCTTTGGTACGAAGAATAAGAAAGGATGTTTCAAAATTTATCTCCAAAGGGGATGAAATGGAGATTCAAAGATTGTATGGAGATACGTATTTTCTCGCGGATGCAAACATTGGCTGATTGACAACTGATTTTGAAATAATTTGGCCATATTTATCGACGTGGAGGTGACTGCATCGAACGCCTTGTTATACAAAAAAAGATGGACGGAACAAGGCCGCGTGGCAGATCACCGATGCGATGGACGGAACAAATAAAAACGGTTATTGGCGGCCCATTGAACGGGTGCGCCCAGATGACTGCCTGCAAGCAAAAGTGGCGGGAAGCTGTGCGACGTACCCTGACGGTTTCCGGAGAGCTACCTTCATGATAACCACAACTACTCAGGCAAGATAAAAACGACCAAGAAGAGAGAAACCAGTATCAAAACGTAATGGAGAGATATATACAGTTTACAGACTCGTCACTTGGGTTAACTTTAACGAGAAAGGTACTTTAATGCCTCTACAAGGTGTCAAAAGTCATTTAAAAGTATAAATTACTTGATTTTGAAGAGGCACTTAAGATATAACAACTTGTACTACAAGTTCAAAGCTGTATCGTAACTTGCACGACATAAAGTTACTAAACAACAAATTAAACTTTTAACTTTTTGATAACTTCTGAATCCACTTATAATTTCCAGCCACGAGCCTTGCCATTGATGGCTATAACATAGGAAGATATATTTGTCACGTAATATTGGCATAATCAGCATTACTTTGAGAACGATGTTTGATTTTCATTGCAGTGACTCGTTGTCCGATAGGACGGATTGCCGTCCCATCGGAAAATAAGAGTAAAGAATAGAGAGAGCGTCTATGTTTTCATATACACCTATGCACAATAAAATCTCCTGCGTTGCAAGTACGCAGGCGTACTTGCAATCAATCAATCACATTAAATAAATCGGTTGATGGTTACGTAAATCGGTCAGTGTCAACTACGAACGAAAAATATACTCGTATATATCTGATATGCCAACTCGAAACAAATAGAAATAGAGGGGCAAGGAGGGGCTCGGCTGGGTCGAAGCCTACTGGGGCCAGAGTTATCCGAAAGGATCTCGAGCCCCGGTATGAAGGCTAGAAGGAACGGGGTGGATTTTTAGTCAGTAAGAGTCTGACACTATCTCCCGCTCTACCCAAGAGCGGGGGTTATCATTGAATGATTTTTGCCAACCGAAAAAAAGGGGGCAAGAGAAAAAAAATATTTTCACATAGGCCTACATGGGCACTCATAAAAAGTCAGAAGCTAGTGCATCGTTCCAAATTGGTAATTTTCAATAGAGAAGAACCGGTAAGAAACAACATGGTTCTTCTTTAAAAAAAGTGGTTGTTTTCCGTACATTCCGTATAAAACACATAGAACCAGACATACCGGCTACAATCCTATGTCCTAAATCCACTCAGTCAAACATAATTACTAAGTTCAATACCAAACTGTTTTGAGGACGATCAATCTTGTCTCCTAACTGAAACGACGTCGAGAGCCTGACTTTGCATCCAGCTAGATGCATTAAACGCAGCCCCTTATCTTTGCTTCACAGATAGTTTGAGTTCATTGACACTTCATCATAACTTGTCTGTACACATTCAGACTTTGTTTGATGTAGCCTCAAATTAAATCTAGTACTAAGAGATAATATTGGCTGTGAAGAGGAAACAAATAGAAAGATAAGTCAGTAAACTCTACTTAGTTTACTGACTTATCTTTTTCAACGCTTGTATTTTGCTAATACAGAATTGCAGATACCGAGTCGGTATTACCAACAAAAAAAAATTTAATTGTACATTAACGTTCAGCCGAAAGTTATCCGCTACTGGACATACGCCTCCTCTAAGTTCTTGTGCGTCTTACACCCATTGGATTCTCGCGAGCCTTAGTTTTATTCCACGCGCACCTCAAAGAGTTGTCAGCAAACCGTAGGGGCCTAGCAGGGTCGAAGTCTACTGGGGCCAAAAATCTGCTTCTGAAAGGAAGGCAACGAAGGAACAAGAGTGGTTTTTAATCAGTAAAAGTCTGACACTATACCCTGCTCCACCCAAGATCGCGGACTTGTCATTGGATGATTTTTCCACCGACAAAAAATAAACCAGGTCATTGGTCCACCTTGTGGGAAGCCTAACAACGCTGCATTTTTCGGTACGTGTTCGCCACTCCAGCCGTGGCTTCATCTTGTAGCTCTATTTACCATCATGTTCTGCGAGCAATTATTTTTCAATAGTCTTTTATTTTTGTATCTACAGAACTGTGTCCAAACGGGCATTTTACAAAGGGGGTTCCGGTGTGGTCTTTCAAGAGGTCGCGAGTCCCCCTTACATGTGCTGATGGTAATCACTGGAGTAGTTTCATCGCGATAAAAAATCTATGCATTTTGAAGGTTTCTCTGATAGCAAAAGATAAGAGAAAAAGGTCACTAGCATATATCTCCGGCACGTAGGTAATAATTGCGACCCTAATGCCAAATTACGTAAAAGGTCTTCTAAAACCTCACTGTCAACGCCAAAGAAATCTTTACCAATTAGAACCTAATTTTCAGCTTTAATTTAGATATGTGTGGTCTAAATAAAATTACGTTTCACATCAGTATAATATGTTTTCTGACGCAGAAACAAACAGTGCTTCGACGTAATGCGTATGAAGTGATATGTCTTCTAAACCAAAAGCTATAAAATCCACTTCTGGTTGCCAGTAAAACCTTTAAGTTTAGCTCGTTAGCTTGTTTTGTAACGACTTTGCTCTTTAATATAGCAATGGTGATAAAAATCTGACCATATACGTAAACCAATAAATCTAAAATCTTTACTAAATTCCACAACAAACGCGCAAAACATATATTTGAATGACCTACAGATAATTGTTCCGGGCTTGGATTATGTCATGTGTATGCGAGTTTTCATGTTTGTGAACACACCCACGAGAACAACTGTATATCCAACCGAGATATTTGTAATAAATCCATAAGATGATTTAAAAGAGTGTCCATGGAATTTCTTGCACATTCTTTACCATAGAGATCTACGCTTTGGAATCTGCAATTAGAGTAATTTTTCTGACTGACTTCTTGACCATTCAAAAGTGCCTTGGTTTATTTGAAATAAATGCTTTATGATGCAAGAGTAATTTCTAGTTTGGGGCAACGCTAAAAAGAAATAACTGAAAAACTACATGAATTTTGTTAAAATATTTCTTAGTTTGGGAGTCAGGGTTTTTTAAATATGTGTGATCTTCAATTCACCGTAATTTCATGCACTTACGAGTTTAAGTCATGTTAAAAGTTTCTGCATAAACAAAAAAATATCAGTACATTTCAGAATCCGGAATCTTGGACCTTTGGAAGGCATACGAGGAGGAACCATCTTCGTTCTAGATAGTACGTCCCCAAAGAATCTTAGCCTTTTAATAAAATTTGTGTTATTTCAATTATATAGAAACAAATTGGGTTGGAGAGGGCGATAACCCCATTATTTTGTCTTGCTAATTGAAAATTGTAATCAGAGGTCTTTGTCCCTTGGTACATTAAGCTGTTCAAAGACAATAGATTGTGTGTTGTGCATTTGTCTTGGTTACTGATTGCTTTACGTATTTTATGACCATCGTTAGTAACTTCGTAGGATCATTATTGCGAGCTATATTTTGTGTCTTTAGCTACAAAAATATCTTAGTTAAGTTGGATGTTGAATGTGACATTATACACTTCTAAGCTTATAATTATTAATGTTATAAAAAGGTAAAGATTATTTCGTTGATTTTTTTTTGTTTGTAGAAGGTAATTTCCGAAGTACTGGTCCCATTGCTAGAATATATTCACCGATCGACAGCTGCCTTTATCCGGACTGACATAAGCTATATCTTATGAACGTAGGCGAAGCCGCGGGCAAAAGCTAATTTTAAAGATTATTAAAGGTTTTTTTTTTTAAAGATTGATAGGAGAAAGGAGTGTTTTATTTTAGTCTGGGAGAAAATACATACGAATATCCATCGTATTTCCGCGACCCTCACTAGGTCATCGGTCCACCTTGTAGGAGGCCTTTAAACACTGAGTCTTCCGGTACGTGGTCGCCACTCCAAAACCTCTCGTACCTATCGACTATCTAATGCAATGTGTCCTGTCTATTGCCACCTACTAGTTTCTAGCATTAAAAATAAAATAACACAATAATAAGAGTTGAAACGCCGCGCCACCGCCAGTCTTCAAATAACTCATACGATAAGTTTTAAATTCATTTATTGTACTATCAACAAATCCATATAATAGGATTAAAACTACCTGTCTGTCCCAAGCTTATCTTAATGTCTACATTCCCTATTATAATAGTCAGCTGTAATCAGAAATCCTTTGTCTTCGCCCGTATTGTCATCTGTAATAGTGCTAATGAATTATAACAACCGCAATAATGGCTTCACTAATTTATGAATCAGAATTAATTGGATATGATCATCCAAAATGTTGGAGGAAATTAGTTTTACTTTAAGAAGATGACCACTTTACCTAACGTCGCAGTTAGGAGAATCAAATGCTCTAGATTCAAGAACTTTCCAAGACCAACTGTTGTAATTGCTACGAGTTTATTCAACATTAGGTTTTAGTATATGCGTGAAGGTTGCGGGAAGCCGATGGATGCGAGACGCGCAGGAACGTTCGTTGTGGCGACGCTTGGGGGAGGCCTATGTCCAGCAGTGGACGTGTATCGGCTGAAATGATGATGATGATGATGATATGCGAAACCTGAATAGAGTTTGTCCAGAATCAGTAACTAAATTGAAATTTCCATTTTCAATCATTTTTATATCATTCTAAATTATTTCCTCAAAATATCTTTAAATCTCGCATACTTTTTATTGTTAATAAATTTAGAGCAACAGCAACCCAAGATATATTTCCATACAACCACTCTTACTTGATTAGGACTTTATTACACATCTTTCTTCAACATAGTAACTCAGATAATATCTTGTTTATATTATCTTGGTTTCTTTTTTTTATTATTGACAGGCTCGCGTTTGACTATCACCTCACCTGATGGTGAGAAGTGATGTGGTCGGCGATGGAGCACAGTTTCTGTTAAAATCGATTTTTTTTTAAAACGAATGCAGTAAAGATCACGAAAAATTTCCTAGATTGCGTGAACTTTGACCCTTCATAATGTACTCATAAACGAAAAAGTAAAAAAAAGAAATCTATTGAAACCTTGCTTATTGAAGCCAGAGTCTGAATGACGATTTTTTTTTCAAAATTGCTTTAAGGTTAAAAAATAAAAACACGACCGGACCGAAAACGGACCAGTCGTTGTCGTGACGTTTGGTGGAAGCCTAAAATTCAGCATTGAACATCCGAAATTATAATGATGAATATGGGGGAGACTAATGCCAAATTACGTAAAAAATGCAAAAATCATCTGGAAATGCATTGATATGACTTCAGCTAGCAGAAAATCTTAGCTAGATATAACCACGGCATAAAACCTATTTTCTTCTGTAGAACAAGAGATATTTGTGTTTTAAAAAAATACACTTGTCGTGTCCAAATGGCAGTTATATCATTTGAGCAACAAACAAATCGTGTATCACAATGAAACGCCTCTTTTTGTTCGAAAGACTCTTTCAAGTCTTCTTAACCCTTCAGATACCGTCAATTAGAGACACAATAGTAAGACAATAGATGCGCGGCCACCGGTGGTCGCTTGGGGATTCATGAATTAACAAAAAGCTATAAAACGTTAATTTATGTTCATAATAAATATATCGCACCGAAAGACGCAGAGATGGCCTTCCACAAGTATCGATGAACCGGAGAGAGTCGTGGGAATCCGGTGGATGCAAGATGCACAGGTCCGTTCATTGCGTCGACACTAGGGGGAGGCATATGTCCAGCAGTTGACGTCTTTCGGCTAAAATGATGATGATGAGACATGTATTATATAATAATAGTTAGATAAGTCTACCTTCAAAGTTAAGCATCGCTTGCAGAGGCCGATCATTGGATTGGTGACCATACTTCACATACCAAGACGTCTTCATGCTTTGGAAAGCACATTAAACTGTTAGTTCTGGCTGTTACGTTTCAATCTTTGACACGGTAGCAAAATCTAACACCAGTTTTGCTGAGGAGTTTAGTATGTACTGGGTTGTGGAAGACAGATCTGATAGGCGGTCCCTTAAGATGGTGCATCACGACACACATTTTCACTGTTTTTCATACAACCGCTCATAACTGATTATGACGTTGTTACATTTTTTTCATTAGATATTTTGGAAACACAGTAAGTACCTTGTGGATATCATCTAGGCTTCTATAGATATCAATTTCTAAATTTGTGTAAAACTAATCCAGTAAAGACCTATTTTGTATGAACTTTGACACTTCATAATTTGTCTAAAAATTAAAAAAGTAAAACTATAAAAGCCTTGCCAATTTTATTCAGATTCTAAACGACGACAACGTTTTTTTTAACTTTTAAGGGTTAAAAAAAAAAACAGCTATTTCCTGGAGCAAGTTTTGTGAAATATTCGAGTAAATCTCGGAATTATCGAATACTAACCGAGTTTTCAGGCTTTATCTGTCTTTTTTGCGTTGCCTTTTCGTCAAACATTTCGTTGGATTGCGTTAGATGAAGTAACAAGCTTTTAAACCATTTTAGATGTTTACGATAGGCGAGTAGAAAAGGACCCTCTTAATTCATGAATCCCCAAGCGACCACCGGTGGCCGCGCATCTATTGTCTTACTATTGTGTCTCTAATTGACGGTATCTGAAGGGTTAATGTGAAATACTAGAATTCAGATGTATCTGGTTTTATTTTTTCAGGTGGGAAATCATATAATGACTTCTCGCGCTCTAGAGCGGAGTGGAAGGGCGTGTCAGACTTTTACTGACTAAAAACACATCTATGTTCTTTTCGTTGCCCTTTGCCTTTTAGGACCAAGAGTTTTCTTTTCGGAAGTCAACCCATGGCCATAGTACGCTTCGGCCCTGCTGGGCCCCTATGGTGTAGCTGATATCTTTTTGAGGCGCTCGTGGAACATTACGCGTTATCGATGACTTGGGCTTGGTTCGGACGGTTAACAGGCGGTCGCACGGCGAGCCACCCATTTCTCGCCGTTGGCAAGCCCTTGCCTACGGTAAGGAAAAGGCTTAGTAAATTGACGTACTTCAATGCAATTTGTCCTGTCTTTAACCCTTCAGATACCGTCAATTAGAGACACAATAGTAAGACAATAGATGCGCGGCCACCGGTGGTCGCTTGGGGATTCATGAATTAATCTACATACATTATGACATTTATACCGAAATAGATTAGTTTCCCGATTACCAACAGATGCGATTACAGATTTGGATGTCTATTCAATTCCATCAGCCTCATTACAGTACGTTATCAAAGGCATATTACATTTCGGGCCCTGGTACGAACGCTAGAAGGAACGGCGCGGGGTTTTTAGTCAGTAAGAGTCTGACACTGTCTCCCGCTCCACCCAAGAGCGGCTTTCGTCAAAGATGATTTTCCCCGTCGACAAAAAAAAGGCATATTACATTTTATCTGTTGTATTGAGAGCGAAATAGTACTATATGTACCTTTAAAGAAAGTTTATGTAGGTAGGTGGTGAGTGCGGGTGCGCGGAAATAAAAATCTCTAATAGTTATTAATTACTCACGGTTTACTTGCCTAAGTCCACACAATATACACGACAACACAGAAGGAGTACATAATACAGTAAGGAGACACACAATTTAAAGTCACAGCACAAAACAATAGTTCACACGAAAAAACAATAAAATTTCGCGTAACGAATATATGGCGAGTACGATAGAAAAACGTTAAAGGCGCGGCGTAGCGTAGGTAGTAGCGCACTGCGTGCACGCACACATGCGTCGACATACTTTACACCACCGATGCGTTCCGAAATATGAACGTAGTTTTTGTGTATGAATATAAATATTAACAAATGTGATTACATAATTGTGTTGCTGTTATTGTGTTGTGTGATTTTATAATATACGTAATTAAACTGATAATATGGTAGGGGTGAACCCTACATCACCCCCCTTCACAGACCGTCAAGGGCAATAAAAATCAGGGAACCTGACATGGCAACCAAAGCGTGTGGTGTACTCCTTGCTACTGCTAGGTGGAGTGACTTCTTCTGGGTCAGCTTTGTCTGCCAAAATGTAAGCTGGCTTCAGGCGGTCGATTGAGACCGTGACCTCTCTGTCCTTAAATAAAATACGGAAAACTTTGTCTCCCCTTTGCAGAACTTTGTGAGGACCTGTGTACGCTGGTTGTAGCGAGCCACGTAATGCGTCTTCACGAAGAAAGACGTGATCAGTGGTCTGCAGATCCTTGTATACAAAAATGCTGGTTTTGTTGTGACGGGATGCCGTGTTGGTTGCATGTTTTGTGCAAACTTGCGTATGCACGCAGTGAAGTCTGTGACGTCGGTTGTTCCTACGTCACTAGTTGAGTACTAAAAAAGGAATTTTCAAAATTTACCCCCTTAGGGGGGTGATTTTTAAATAATCCTCGAGGTTCCAAATTTTGTAAGGAGAAACCTACATCGCGCGGACGAAACCACTGGCAGAAGTTAGTGTACCAAAATAGTTAAGTGTTTTTTTTTATTGTGTACACTTTAATTTTGATTGTTCTTATTGAACTATTAAATTAAAATTTTAATTAACAAAAAATATACAATACTAATGAAAAAAAGTCTGCCTTGCTTCTGTAATATTTGGCAAAAAACCTAAACTCAAAGGATTAAATGGACCCTGTTAAGCAGAAAAGATCCAACCAACACTTTTTCTAAAATCGAGTTATCTACATATTCATAAAGTACTCATCAAGTTTCATATATGCACAAAAGATCCAGGCATTTTGACCACATTAATCTAACAAAAGTTATACTGTGTCAAAGGTACCATCTCCTAATCACCAACTTTGAAAAATGTAGAAAAGTATCACGTTGCGTGGACACAGACATTAATTAAATTCATAGTTTTCAAAAGATTCATGTTGCATGGATCTTTTTAAAATTTTTAAAAGTCTCAATAATTGTTGTATAATTTTCATACCATGCGGTTTGGATCTTTTTGCATAATAGATACCTCATTTTATTTCAAAAACTTAAGAAGCCAAGTGCTTTGGATCTATTTTGCATAATATCAAATGTGACCTTTGCCTTTGTTACACACATTCATGATGTTTGGATTTATTCGGCTTAAAATATTTTTTATTGTTATTTAAAATAATAGATTCAAATTGAACCGGAGCATAGAAGCCCCGCCGTATTCCCCCATAACACCGCGCATGAATATAGTTAACTGTGGTGATGGTAATAATGATGTTTTGGAGGTTCCTTCAATAACTACTACAACACCACTTAAGGCCGGGGAGATGAGCATTGAAGCCCCCGCTTTTTCTCCGTTAACTCCAATTGATATTCCAGCATTACCACTTCCGTCACCAATGCCTCAAATGTCTCCAAAAACTAGAGAACTATTAAATGTCTTAGGATGATGTGAAGATTTCGACAGTGATGATTCCGTGCCAGACCCTAACTATGTAATTGATGGTTTTGCTGAAGCATGTTCTAGTGACGATAGCTCGAACAAATCAGCGTCTATAATTACGACACAAGTAATTATCCACGGTGAATCTTCTAATGTCAAAACAGGAAATGTAATATCAACCGGTTTTCATGACAATAGACAGTCGGAGACGAGTAGTAGAGTAGATTTGGACCAGGCAACTGCTATTGGTGAAGAACCCATGCGACTGGAAAAAGAAATGCCTATGGATGAAGGAATACATGGGAGGCCTTCAAAAGGAAGAAAAAGAAAATTTGACCAAATGACTAGAGAAGAAAGAAAACAAAGAAAGTATAAAAACTTATCTTACGTTAATTATAAGAAAAAAGAAGTAAGCCCTAAGATTTTTATTGATTTTAACTGTAACTGTGTAAAAAAATGTAGTGAAAAGATTTCTTTTCAAGGCCGGCAAGCTGAATTTGAGAAATTCTATGAATTAGGCTCGAATCATGCTCAATATATGTTCATAGTAGCTAATGTTAAAGAAAATCCAGTCAAACGACGATACGTATCACAATCACAAAACAGCTCCAAGAATAGGTCATTTTCACGACAGTATTTCTTGAAAGGTATTTCAGTATGTAGGGAAATGTTTGTAAAAACCATTCACACAACTCCAAAAAGGATTGATACAGCACTTAAAAAGATGAGATCGGATTCTATTTCGGATAAACGTGGAATAAATGGAGGTCGCAATAAAATTAGTGAACAAAGCGAACAATTTTTCATGAGTATTGTTAAAAAGCTCCCTACGTACATTTCGCATTACTGTCGTGAGAAAGTAGGAGCTGCAAAATTCTTAAGATCTGATATGACATTTTCGAAAATTTACCAGATCTACACTGAAGAAGCACATTCAGCAGGCATTAATGTCTTGTCATATCCAAAAGCAAAACATATTTTCTTGACAAAATTTAATCTTCGCACCAAACCCCTAAATAAAGATACTTGTAATAAATGTGACTTTTACAAAAATAAAAAGAATTTGATAACGGATGAAGAAGCTAAGAAAAAGATTATAGAGGAACATAATGCCCATCTTAAAACTGCAGAAGATCTTAAAAAACGATTGAAAAATGACATGGCTCTCGCAAAGACTGATCCTTACACAGAAACAATTACATACGATTTAGAAAAAACGTTGCCACTTCCACGCATTCCTACGAATATTGTATTTTATAAGAGGCAGTTATGGATGTACAATATGGGCATACATACGGGATCAGATGATCAAGGACACTGTAACATTTGGGTAGAAGGTGAAGCTGGGAGAGGCTCCCAAGAAGTAGGTTCTTGTCTGATTAAGCACTTGTCGGAAAGATTGAAAGAAGGAGTGACTAATCTTATTTTGTGGAGCGATTCCTGCGGCGGCCAAAATAGGAATATTAAGCTCACCCTTATGCTTAAAGCTTTTTTAAATGATCACCCGTCATTACAACAAATTTTTATTAGATTTTTAGAGTCTGGACACAGTTTCTTGCCTAATGACACAGATTTCGGGAAAATAGAATGTGCTCTGAAATACCAACAAAGAGTTTACCTACCTGAAGATTATATGAACACAATGAGAACCTGCAAAAAAAATAAACCTCTTCAAGTGCACAGAATGGAAGTCAAAGATTTTCTTGGATCAGCTAATCTTGAAAAAGCAATCACCAATAGAAAAACATCTATTACTGGTGAAAAAATTTCCTGGCTTAAAACCAAAGAAATTTTATTAAAAAAGGAAGCAATGTTTTCCTTGTTTATGCGAAAAAGTTTAGAGGATGATTATGAAGAAGTGGATCTGAAAAAACGTCAACGTGGAAGACAACCTTTCATTTCCAGAGATATGATGAATATGCTTTGGCCAAATGGTAAACCTATAGCAGCTGCGAAATTGAGCGATATCAAAAGCCTTATGCATTTGATTCCACGTGATGCTCACACACTCTACAAAAATCTGAGAGGTGAAAATAATGTAGAAGACGATATTGATGGATTTGGTGCTGATCCTGATTTTGAGATAGAGTATGAAGCTGAGGAAAGCGATACTACTTAAATAAGTTGGAAAACCAACCAGCGATTGCCGATTCATTGTTTTATTATATTTTTTTACCTCAAAGGTCAATTTGTATTATTTTTTGTCATTAGACTGTTCTTATATTAGTACATATATTAATTTCCTTCTCCTTCTAAAATGAACCACACATTAAACCGATACTTATATTGTAATATTGTATTTTGCATAAAAGATCCACGCATAGTTTTTCAGGAATAATAAATACTCTTCATATAAAAATACACTATATATTACTTTCAAAATAATGTATATGTTATGGCCTATTACACTACTAAATTTTAAATAGGTACTGTATCATACGATTTTTTTATTATCTGCCTAACTTTAAACTGCATTTACTCAAAAGTAATAAAATGTTGGCTGGATCTTTTTTGCTTAACAGGGTCCAAATGTAACAAAATTTTACTTGTAATGAATTGAAGAAACATCTTCATTGAAGTTTCTTCAAGAAGGAGGCTGATAACAATCAAGTCAAATAAGTGTTGTGTCATTTATATTTTACTTTATTATTTATTATAAACTTTCTAAAGATATACTGATGAAAGAAGCTCTACAGAACCAAGTGTAAATAACTTCTACCTATGTCAAAGTCTCCTCACAAATTCGCTCTTTACTTTACAAAACTGCTTCGACGGATCTTTGAAAGAACTTCCTCTCGCTCGTCTTCAGTGGATAAGAAACTAAATGGCGAGATAATTCACAAAACTTTTAACAACAAATGTAGCGATTCAAATCGTCTCATGTTTATTCTGTACGGAAAAGTAATCGAGTTGGAAATCGTCCAGAAGTGGAAAACATTGAGAAAAGAGTTTGCTTGGTAAACTGAAGATCTGGATTTGTGAACTTCTGAATGTTTTTAATTATACAAGGTGTAACGTTAAATGCGTAAAACCTGAAATTAGTTTGATCAGAATAACAAGTAGAGTCAATTAAACCACTTTTTAATATAGGTAACATTTTTCAAAAAAATCTTCATTAAATACTTCGACTTGTCTGTATTTATGAATAGGTCAAGCCATCACGTGCACAAACCCGCTGAAATAGGTAAACAAACACGAATATTTGTAATCCTATAAATTTTTCTCATACACGGGATAATAAAAGTTCCTATTTCAATGCAGATATGGATTTTGAAAATACTAAAACTGCTCATAAAACCTTAAAATTTTTAAATGTTTTTTTTTCCACCTAGTTAAGTCAATCGAATTCAAAATCATTTGGGGTGTCTGAGGTTTTGCACATTTAACGTTACACGTTGTATATCGCACTTCATATTAGTATTCTAAGGGTGAAGGTTTGTAAATATGTATCTTTAATTCTTTATTGTACACTATAACAACTTATAAAATAAGTGGATAACAAAGTTCATGTACATAGGCGAGCTTAACTCAAAGATGACTTTTCTTCCAGCAAACAATTGAGCGATAGAGAAATGGCAACAGAGGGGTCCAGAGTACAACTTGAAAATTAGAAATGATGTCATTGTGAAAGGAAATGTTCTTTAATTTTCCTCTTGAAAACATCTAAAGAACTGTCACGTAGGGAGTGCAAAACGGAGTTCCTCAGACGCACTGCAGTGACAGAGAAGGAACCATTATAAAGAGTAGAAGTGTGAAACGGGGTACGAAGAAGAAGAGAATTGGCAGTGAGGCAAGGTTTACCCCTCGGGACGAAGTACTCAAAGCGTTTACGAAGATACTGTGGACAATTAAGATTGTGCAGGATAGTGTATCACATCGACTCCCAATCGGCAACCACTTCAATCTGGTCCGAAACTCCGACATTTGATATTACTTCATCACGCTTAAACAGCCTTTGGCGGCGAACTCTCACGCCGCGCCTTAGGCGATTATAACACTGCTACGCATCACGCTGCGTAGCACGTGAATGCGTGTTTTAGCATTACTTATAAGTGTCTCTGTATAGAAAATACGCACAGTCCGACACACCGAAAATATGTTGGTGCGTTGCCACGCAATATGTAGCGTGATGCGTGGCACTGTGATAATCGTCTTAGTGGAAGCTCAAGAACATGGAGGAATGGGCGGCCTTCCTTCCTTCTGCGAACCAGTAATGCTAGCGAAAGAGACGGTCGCATGCGTAAACAAATATCCTCATTCCCCAGTCAGCAGACCCTTAACCCGACTAGAAAACATCGTAAACGCAGGCTTGCGGACAGCGAGCAATGGGTTACTCGTCGTCTGGCTGTCGGGACAAACCTATCGCAACAACAGTAAAAGACTATTGGGGAATAGAATCCTGGTGTTACAATAATAACCTAAAAGGTAGTTAAAAATAAGTCAATATTTTTTTAGAGGTAGTAAAAGATTAAAATAAGCCATTTTCTTTTCCAAGTTAGGGCATTCATCACACGAGGCTGCAAACTCTCATAAATATAATTTAAAACCTTAGGTAAGAATAAACTTAAGTTATATGCGATCCCTAATAACGTTCAAGTCTGGTTTTTGCATGAATAAATGCGTGTTTAAACTTGAAAGCTATCGAAAGTTCTACTAAGTAATCAAATTATTCAGAGTTAGTTTGATGCCGCCTTACAACATTTAAACTTATTGGCTGACTTACGAAGAGAAGGCAGTTTAAAATAACAGTAGTGAGAAATAGTACAGCGGATCTTGAGTTATGATTCACAGACAAATGATGAGACTATCATCACTGGGTGCAAAACTCAGGTAAAGAAAATTTGACGAGGGAAACCTGCTGACTCCGGCCACCGTAGAGGTGGGCTCGCGAACGGCGAGCCATGGGTAACCGCCCTGCCATGGGTGGGTTAAAAAAACGATTTTGTAGTTTCTTTTCTAATTGTAGTCATTTCAGAATAATTCCTAATCTGCTATTTTGAGTACCCACATTCTAATCAAAGCAGTTAAGTACAATAGCAAAAAAAACATAGATACAATTTCTTGAAATTACCTCTAATTTTCTTACATTTTGATAAATTTTTGACATTGATGTCAGGCAATTTGAATTTAAACGTTTTTAAGTACAAGAATAGAATAAAAATACTTGAAGAATTGACCTTTGTTGACCTTCATTGTTCGTACAACTTTCGTACGAATGTAAACGAAAAACTATTTCAGACAAGTTCAGTACTACCCTCACTCAATTGAATTGGACCACGATTGATCGGATTTAAACTAGCTCCGGAATGTTTTCACGAACTAGCTCAGCAAATAATTGTGTTAGAACAGTTCTTGCTTGTTTTCTGAATCGTAACGCGGTCAGCTGAGGTGATTTTATGTGATATATATTTAAATCGCAGGCACTATTTAGACGCTCAGGACCGTTCATTGTGGTGGCACTTGGGGGAGGCCTATGTCCAATAGTGGACGTCTTTAAATAAAGGAATAGACCGATTGACATATCAACGCACAGCCGAAACTACAAGGCCTTGGAATATGACATTTTGTACACGGTTTCTTTTTAGGACGCCCTCGAATTAGCTACTGTAGCGCTTTGCTTTGCTATTCCATGTAAATAACAAAGTAGCGTGCAGCGTGACTGCAGCGCGGGTGTAGTGTAGCAGTCTTACGTTTTTTATTTATATATAACAATGCAGCGCGGTGGCAACGCTGCTGCACTGCTGCAGCTCATCATCATCATCATCATCAGCCTTTTTTTAATGTTCCCACTGCTGGGACTCAGGCCTCCATTCAAGGAGAGGCCACAATAAAAAGCTAGAAGCCGCCGCAAAAAACACCTGAAGCGCGCGACACCTCTTGTGCCCGATGAAGCTTACAAAAAAAAACCTGCCTCAAAATGAAGCTTGAAGCGGCGTTTTTTTGAAATCCGTGTACTGGGACAGTTTGTCACTGAGCGATCAAGACAAAATAAAACAAAACCAAAATAATACTTCGACATCAACGATTGAACCACTACTTACCACCAGGTGGGTTCGCAGTAAAGCACTTATTTAGAACATTTAAAAAAATGCCTACCATTTTTTTATCACAATCCTATATAATCAAAAGAAGTCCACCAAAACGCGAACTGTGCAATCGGTACCCTCTGAGTCGGAACAGCTTACTTCACAGCTTGCTGAACGCGATGAACCAAACACCGAATTTATGGACCTCTGGATTGTGAACACAAAAGATGCTCGTATGAGTTCATCCTTAATTGCTTATTTGAAATGGGAAGTGACATTTAAGATTCAGGCATTTGTTGGACTTTGATGCGTGTTTTTAGCATGTTCTTTTTTTTTTTTTTTTTTTTTTTTTTTTAATTCGTATAAACTAGTGCTTGACTGCGATCCCACCTGATGGTAAGCAGTGATGCAATCTCTGATGGTGAGGCGCACTAGTTTATTAAAAGCCTATTCACTCTAGCCTTGAAGATACCCAAATTATAATCGGACGGGAAGACCACAGCAGGCAAATTGTTCCATTCCTTCGACGTACGCGGTATAAACGACGAGGCGAAACGCTTAGTCCGGACCGTAGAGGTTTCAACAACGTATGGGATTTTTTATGGGTTGTGCTTCTTGTGATGAACACGGCTTGATTTTAATTTCTAACTTTATTAACAAAGAAACTTAAATACTAAATAAACTATTTATAGGTACTAAAACCTAACTATGAACATGAAATCTATTACAAAATGACAAAGTACGCTCAGGCGTCAAAGTACTCCTCCACATCACTGTCATCCGGAAATGTGCCCAGAAGACTGGCAGTATTGCCATGATGAATGGTATTCCTAATTCTTTGGATGAAGAACAAGACAGCCATTTTAATTTGAAAATGTCTTATGTTTTGTAACTGTACTAAGAGAATGCATTTTTACCGCATTATTATTTATCTTGTTAACTTGGTAGCACGTTATTCTTTAGCATAAACCCAAAATGGTTCGGTTTTTGAGCCAAGAACATTTTTGTAATTCATTATGAAAGTAGGTGGAACGTGCGAGCGGTTTATGGCCACCATCTAACCTTATTACATGGCAGGTATTGAATTTTTTCACATGGGATTTTCAGTAACAGTATGTGTTCTGAATTTGAATTTTGTTGATCGCAAAAGGCTTGCCCCAACTCATCATAATTATCATTTCAGCCAAAAGACGTCCAGTGTAGGATATCCTCCTCTTAATGTGGTTTGATGGCGTTCCCGCAACCTTTACCAGATCATCGCTCCACTTTGTAGGAGCCTTCCAACGCTACATAGGTACTGCTCAAGTATATAAGAGTGATAAAATGTAGTTGTATTTTGGAGGTAAGCGGAACAGAGAGTAAAGTCCCACATACCTCCTTTGAAAAGGGAGGATCCTCCGGCCAGACAAGTGTAATAGTCTGGTGGGCGACTGCTCGATAGTTGATGTCGGGCTGTCGTATATGTTCAAATCACGCGGAGAACTTGGATTGCGCGATGCAGGATTATGTATTTTCTACGTAGTTCTTATGTGGCGTCATAGATGGCGCTACATATTATAGTCATTTTAATTAATTTTTAGTGGGTGTAGCGTAGGTAGCTATACTATTATTTATATATACCGACGAGGTTTGGTCAGTCTGTGGATCACAGACTACATTATGATATAGTCTGTGGTTAAACCAAAGAGATACGTCAGCACGAAAGCAAAAAGTGGTGATGTTTAGACGAACGGGATGAACCAAATACATGACAATAATACGGATACATTACATTAGGTATTTTATTTATAACATAACAGTTACAAATCTATCCTAAACGATAATAATATAAATCTAATCTATGTCACTCTGAATTTCGGATCGGACTAAAACCGCACACTATCCCGCCTCCGTTGCACCGACCGCAGATCGAATGGTCAATGGCTTGGACAGACCTGCACGTACGAACAGATTCTCTATTTTTTTATTATGTATTGAGTTTAAAACATTTTTATTTAGATTGTGTGTTTTCGAATTTGGTTGTATTTGAAGAGACATTGTAATTTTATGGACTGAGGAACACCGTAGTGGCAGTGAGCTAGGCTGGTGGGATACTCAGTAGAACGGATAGCCTATTGCGCCGAATATTTCAGAAGACACGAATGATCGTGTCCGGTAACTGGTACATGAGTACCAGTTACTCGCGGACAGCGAGCTATAGGTAGCTTGCTGTCCGACCGTCCGGTAACCGTCCGGACCGAGCCCAAGACGTCAACGGCGCGCACTGTTCCCGCGCGCCTCAAGGAGTTGTCAGCAACAGGAGGGTCCTAGCCTACTGGCGCCAGAGTTATCTGAAAGGGAGCTCGAGAGTAAGAGTCTGACACTATCTCCCGCTCCACCCAAGAGCGGGAGTTCTCATTAGACGATTTTTGCCCCCCAAAAAAAAAAGCACCAGTTGCAATTTAGAAAAGCCATCCAAAAAGAGGTCTGAAGTCCTAGTGTATGTACGCATTCTACGTGACGTGGTATGAGTATGGCTATTGTGAGACTTTTGTTAACTGTCGGTTCATACCTGTAAAAATTTGGTAAAATATGTGTATGTAATATGTGTCTATCAACTAAAACGTTGTGGTTGACTTCCAGTCCAACCAACTACAACTGGATATCTGAATTTTACACGAAATTTTTAACAAGTGCGCCATTTTTACCAACAACGACTGCATCACTGCATACGATGTAAGCGGCTGGGATCGCATTCAAGCACTAGTTTATATCAGATAAAAAAAAATCTGCTTAGCAGATCACCCAGACACGATACCCCTTGGTAAGACCTATATCAAATTTTTAGCTTCTGTCTATAAAATATAATAGTAAAGATCCTATTGGTAGGCGGTGTCGACAAAATAAGAAAATATGCTAACATTAGCAATACTTGTCATATAATTTGAAAGCCTATGACGACAGCATATGCTTAGAACTTTTTTATTGTGTGAGTTTTGTTTACAATTTTTGCTATGAGGAGATACAGAAATAAACCTAATAAAGACACTAGAACTAGTTCAGTTTGTTAAGAAAATAAAAATGATGCCAGACTTAGTTATAAAGTTTTACCAAACAAACTAGCTGCTCAATTCATATTCAATATACACTCGGCATCACAGAAAAAATATCAAATTGTAGATTTTTTCTATCGATAAATTATTCTCTATTGAAACCAAAAATAAATAATATGGAGTTCATAAATCTAGATTCGCTGTCTAAGTAAAAGCTTTAGGTTAAAAAAAAAGCTTTGTTAAATAGTTCTATTGTTGAACATTCTTTACAAACTGAAATCGAATGAGGTTCATTGTCTGTTCTGTACCTAAGAATTGTACCTTCTGAGTGTTTATAGGACGCATTACGACGTCGTTCAGTTGTCTCATTGTTCTCATAATAATTTTTAGGGCTCCCTACCTTAAAAGGAAAAAAATACCCTTTTTTATGGTGAGCAAAAATCATCCAATGACAACCGCTGTTGGGCGGAGCAGGAGATAGTGTCAGACTCTTACTGGCTAAAAAGTCACATCGTTCCTTCTAGCCTTTATACCGAGGATCGATCTCCCTTTCGGATAACCTTGGCCCCAGTAGGCTTTGACCCAGCTGGGCCCCTCCTGTTGCTGATAATTCCTTGAGGCGCACGGGAACAGTGCGCGCCGTCGACGTCTTGGGTTCGGTCCGGACAGTTACCGGACGGTCGGACAGCGAGCTACCCATGGCTCGCCGTCCGCGAGGCGGAAAATGCGAAACCCTTATAGGATCACTTTGTTGTTCGTCTGTCTATTTATCAAGACCCTTTTTTCCAAGAACGCGTTGAGATATTGAATTGAAATTAAAACCATATGCTCAAGGCTGCTGTCCCTTGAAGCTGAAATAAAATCTAAGTTCTAAATGAAGGAAAAAAAAAATGATACGGCCTTGTATGTCGCAAAAAACGTATATTTCAACACTTTCAAGGGAATCAAAATTTATAGGGTACTTTCTGTTAATCCTGTTTGTCATAAAGCAAAGTCTTATAGCACAGGTACCTACAGGGATAAACCTGGAACCAGTAAATTTGTTTTAAGTGATAATAAAAAGTACTTTTTTGCAATTTGGAAAAATCTTTGAGATTCAACTATTTTAGTACCTACATTATGATTTAAGTGTGTAATGTTAGTGATTACCGTTGAAGCGGTATTTAGACCCGAGCCACGGCGAGGGTCGCAAGAAAGCCGAGAACGGTAAATATTAATTACTCACGTGTACGTGTCATACGACGTTTTTCAATACACTTGTGAAGTACTACTACTGTTGTGGCGGTAATTTTTTTTTTTCATATGCGTTAATAATTTTTTTTCATTTCCTCGTATGGGACGACGCGCGCCCATCTTGATACGATAAATATAATAAAATTATGTGTATTTCAAAACACTAGTGCGTAATGGAAATGAAAATGTCACAGTTTGATAATAAGTGCCATTATATACCTAAGTGCAGTGCAATAAGAGTCACTTTCTGAGCAAGTTGATTGAAAAGTACTTTTATTGCGATTTGAAAAAATCTTTGAGACTCCATTCAGGAATTCAATTATTTATAAGAAAAGTTTGTACGGTGTGCGATTCCAACTCACACTTGCTCAGTTTGTTTTTATTTCTGGCTAAACCAACAAATCAACACTTTGATTTTACTATGGCACGTGATTATTATCGTTCATTACTCGTTGACTATAAAAATGCCATAAAATCGTTATTACAGCGCTTATAGTATGCTCAGTGATCTATATATCACTGGTCACATACCCAATTTCGGCCATTTTGTTGCTTTCGTGAGAATATATGGTGCTACATTGGTATCGATTTGTGGTCGCCATTTGCGAAGTATTCCAATTTCAAAATGTAAATTGGATGTCATGTATTTGACAATTTTAGTAAATTTTATTTCAGAGTATACTGGATTGAGTGTCAAATTCGTAAAATCATAACTATCATGGATTAATCTATATCACACTTCACGCTGATATTATAAATGCCAAAGTTTGTGAGTGTGTCTGTTATTGTCTTCATGATTTTTTATTTTTCTGAATGGATTTGGATGAAATTTGGCATTAGTGTAGACCATATCCTGTAATAGCACACAGTATAAAGAGAAAAACAATACATTTATCAATGCCATTTAGCCTCAATTATTTGACCGATATAAATGTTGCACAAAACAACGGCAAAAGTCAAAAGATATTTCAAAAGTGCCTATAAATGGTTAATTTGAAATATATGTTTATGATTTCTGGGAGTATCTTCTTTTGGGATGTTTTGTTACTTTCACGAAAGCAAAGCTCGTAGCAGTAGTTCCCAATTATTTGCAGGCAACCCTAATACTATCGCTAAAAAATAAATCTCAAAATTGCAGTGGCGCCTGCAAAACTATGTAGAAATCGGTTTATTAAGAAAATGGCTTGAGGAAAGTTTTGTCTGTGGAGACCAAAACAAAAAAATTATGGATGGATTGTTGATTGTGAAAGATGTATACGTCTTGATATGGGGTAATTCCTGAGATCACGAGATATATGAAAGAAGAAATCATGTTACCTCGACCACAAATAAATCTATAGAACGGCAGCAGGTAGATTTGTAGACCTATGGCATGTTTGAAAGACGGTAGTCTTAATATGTATAGGGTAATTGAAGAAACTTGGGAGAGTTTTAATTGTTGCTATTATATTTTCAACACACTTAATCGAAAACCCACTTCTACCTCTGTAGTTTCTAGGCATAGCATCACAATTATCGTATCAGGCTGTGCACCAAGCAACCGCTAAGAGTCGCGAGTCAACTCACGTTTATTATTTTTTTCGTACACAGTATTAAAAAAACGTCGTTTGATACACGTGGATAGCCTGCAGCTCGGGTAATTTCTGCTTTGGTTCGTATCAAACGGACAATTAATGATATCTAAACTGGAAAAATTATTTGGCGATTACCCATCCTTAAAAATAGAGTGGCGACATTAATTATAGCCCGGGTGACTCCATCATTCTTTTCTCTACATTTGTAGCCTCCTGCTATGAAGATTAATATTTTAATAGAAAAGGAGTCATGAATATTTTCTATCTTCTCATAAAATAGTCATAACAAATACTCGTATATAATCGTATTCATGCAATCAAACAAGACTGCCAGTTGTCTACCAAGCACTTTCTATTGAAAGCCTCAACTTGATGGGCGCATAAAATTTCATAGCTTTCGAATGTTATTGCACGGGAACGTTCAGTTAGGGACGTATGTGTACCCTACATGGTAGGATCGTATTTTTTTTCAATACACTTACTCGAAAACCCGCTCTTATACCACCGCTTTTAGGCATGTAATAGGCTGTTTTTCCCACTAGTGCAGAAAAGTGCTCGTGCTATCCCTCACCTCAATGTGATTACATTTATCATATCAGACTGGGTGTGCGTCGACCCTCACGAGTCACTGATAAAACCCTGTTTATTAATTTCTTGGTAAGTGTATTGAAAAAAGTCGTTTGACACATGTGTATGCTTTCTGCACTTGTAAAAAATGAACTATTTTCATGAGAAATCAAAGGGCTCGTCCTGCTCTGGGTAGAGCGAAAGGGTGTGTCAGACTTCGCCATAATCGTGGCGGTAAGGCTGGAAAGGCGTCACGGCGTCCTCACGTTCCACAAAACGCAGGTCCTCACTGGACAGGTAAGTTCTGGAGGTTCCTGCATTGAATTTGTGTCACGCACCATGCTGACCCCATGGAGGACACTGCGAAGCATATGTTTGAGGGTTGGAGGTGTGCCCCGATGAGCAATGGGAGTTCGAAATCCAGCTGTCTGGTAATTGTCCGGACCGAACCCAAGCCGTTGTATAGGTACAGAACATACTTTTTTTTAAATCAAAGCTTAAGCATTTAGTAAAATAATGTTATTTTTATATTACAGATATTTTTTTTTCACTATTGATAGGCTCGCGCTTAACCCTTCAGATACCGTCAATTAGAGACACAATAGTAAGACAATAGATGCGCGGCCACCGGTGGTCGCTTGGGGATTCATGAATTAACCATTATCTCGACAACGAAACTACGATGTGATTCAAGCTAAAATTACATTAAACAGAAGTACACCTGTAGCACGGGCTGATTTGTACGTATAACAACGTCGCATGCATGGAGTGGATCAAGTGTAGGTCTACAACGTGGGCTCGTGGACGGCGAGCCATGGGTAGCTCGCTGTTCGACCGTCCGCCCGAGCCCAAGAAGTCGACGGCGCGCACTGTTCCCGCGCGTCTCAAGGAGTCATCATCAGGAGAGTCGAAGCCTACTGAGGCCAGGGTTATCCGAAAGGAAGTTTGAGCCCCGATACGAAGAGGCTAGAAGGAACGGGGTGGGATTTTAGTCAGTAAGAGTCTGATACTGTCTCCCGCTCCACCCAAGAGCGGGGGTTGTCATTGGATGATTTTGCCCACCGTAAAAAAAAAAGTGTGTGTCATCAAGTCTAGTTTACCTAAAATGTATGGAGATCGCCCAGATCGGCGTGTGTGGCCACACACGTGTGTGCAGTGTAGTTCTACCTTCACTCATGATAATATTTGACCTTTAGTCTGGTACTACTCTGTGCGAAATTGTTAAAATAATGTTTTAAAGTAGCCATTCCATTAGTAGGTAAGTCACTAACTTCCAATAGTTTGTCTTTAAACTACGTTCGTGCGGTGAACCAAATTAACTTAGTTTGTAGAATTCATTATAATCCTGACTTCATCTTAATGTTATGAACTTTACTTCACTAATAAAGTCCCCATTGTTAGTAAAGTAAAGTTACGTAATATAAGCACACCTGAGGGCTAAGTAGATATTAATGGAATATTCAGATAATTAAAAGAAATGGCAGCAGATCTGGACTAACTGCGTTTGTCCTTCTGCCTATACTAACTTATTTTGAATCGGCGCAATGTATAGCCAAATGATGCAATACACTTTTAACCTAACCAGCCTCCCTAGCCAAGTTACAACCTTTTCGCTTGCGTCGAACGCTTCAAGTTGACCTTGCCGCCAATTCTATTGTTCTGACCACGTGACTGAGCGTTGAGAGGACGTCATTCCCGTACATTTGAAGTTTTCTACTTGCGTTAACTATTGCAGATTAGCAACTTGGCTAGGGGTACAGATGTTTATTATTTAATAGATGCAATACACATAATATACAATGTTAAAAATATTTTTTTTTCCAGTGGGTAAAAAATCATCTAATGACATCCTCCGCCCTTGGGCGGAGCGGGAGATAGTGTCAGACTTTAACTGACTAAAAAACCCACCCCGTTCCTTCATTGCCTTTCATACCAGGGCCGAGCCTTCCTTTCAAATAAATAAAAAAAATGCAATTTAATAGGTACTAAATTTGTTTTTTTTTTTTGAGATTGGATATCAAGAAATAGATACCTAGTAGTGAAGTCTATCAGACTTTTACTGCCTAAAACCCACCTGGGTTCCTTCAGTGGCGTTTTACGTTCCAGGGTCGCGGTAACTTTTCTGAATAATTTCGCAACACACTTCTGACTTTTCAGACTTTCAGATTGCATTGACATTATTATACTCTTAAATTAAAATGAACACGGCGTCGTTGCCTCCTTTTGTTTTCTTCTTTTTTTTAATTTTACCCCACACTAGAAATAACTTCTGTATCGTGGGTGCGTTCACAAACATGTAAACTCACATATATAAAACACCAGACCCGGAACACTTACTTAGCCATATAGATATTTGCCCAGTGCGGGAATCGATTCCGCGACACACAGCACAGTAGTCCAACCCTAAATCACTACGCTAACCGTGCCGTTGTGTTGTCTTAGTAATAGAAATCAAATAAAACAACCACGAAAGCGATAGTAGCGATAGTCGCTAACCGATTATACCAAGTGACTTCCCAAACCCTTAACATAATAATTTACTTTTATAACCCTATAAAAACGTAACACGTATCTTATGGTGAGCTCTGAGATTGCATAATGACACGCTGAAGAGGGTCGAGGGTTAAATGTGTGTGAAGATTTGCAACGTGGTGAGTTGATAATGAGCTGACGGTATTTTCAGGCTCTATTTCAGCATCGGGAAAAGTTTTCTCATCTATGCGTGACTTAATGTGAATTTTTACGTACAAAATGTAATATCTTGACTATATTATTTCACCATCATTACTGTGTATGAAAGGAAACGAACGCGGTGGGTTTTTAGTCAGTAAAAGTTTGACACTATCTTTCGCTCTACCCAAGGGAGGGGATGTCATCTGGATGATTTTTACCCACCGAAAAAAAATACCATCATTTCAGGCGAAGACATAGGTCTACCCCAAGCGTTGCCATAACGATCGGTCATGTGCGTCTTGCATCCATCGGGTTCTCACAACCCTTACCAGATCATCAAATCACCTTGTAAGAGGCCTTCCAATGCTGCGTCACTCTAGAATCATAACTCTAAAACTTTTTGGCCTCATTGACCCTTGAATATAATTAGTTAGGTGATTTACTTTTTAAGTGGTGGACTACGACTTGTTTTTTTTCAGATATTTCAAATTATCAGATAACAGATTTTTTAGATTCAAACACAAGTCAGTATGAACTGAATATATGCACATCCTTCAGCAAAACCCTAGTGCATATAGGTATGCAAAATCGAGGAAAATGAAAAGTAACTTATGGCAAAGAAGTCATCTTTTATAACGTCATAACTTCTGAGAATGTGTCGAAGAATATTGGATTTTGTTATGTTGTGGGGTTAAACCTAATACAATCTGAGTGGCAATGCACTTAGCTTCCAAGTTTAGAAAGTGTATGAAGTTTAAAGGTTAGTTTGAATCTTAAACAGTGTCAACTTGACTATACTTCATACAATGACGTTACAGCTTTACTTTATCACTGTTCTTCTCCAAAATATATGAAATATTTTTAAGATCTGTAGCTAGTGGGTGAGAAGTGAGAACTCGTACCACGAACGACTTGAAGCTGATGTCGTAGTGCGCTTCCAACCATTCGACTCTCAGAATCCAGTTGCTCACTTTCAAGGACGGCAAGCAATATAGCTCGCCGTCTGACCGTCCGGTAACAGTTCGTACCGAGCCACACAGGCGGATTTTTTAAAATTCCTGGCCAAAACCCCAATGTACGAAGTCGGTCATAATAGTCACGTGACGTAATTTTTTGAATCTTAATGATTCCTAGCATCTAATGACAGCTCGCATAATATTTTAAACGAACGTTTTCATGACTATCCACTATTGCAAAATATAGACTTCTAAACAAAAACTGAATGTTGTTTAAAATTGAGTTTATTGAAAAAATATATTGTCGTATTTCGAACGTGTTAAGTGTAACTTTTACCATGGATTGTGAAGCTGGAGGTATGTATCTATGTATTCAAATTAAATTCACTATTGTTTTTAGTTTGTTTGTTTACAAAAATAATTAAAGTAATTTGCAATATAAATTTTACGTAATGATTGCTTTTGGTATGCTCTAAAGTTGCAAATTCATTAGAATCAGACTATCTTGTAAAGATTATAATAAAGATATACATCTTAGCTGGCTATCGGTGTTAATTTTAGTTGCTAATATGTGCTACTCTGCTTTTCGTTGGACAATTAGCAATGTGAAGTAAGAAACACGAAAAATGTTTTATTTTATTTCTTCTTTATTTTTAGGTTCATCTTCTCAGAATGTCGTCATATGTCGTCAACAATTAGTTGAATATTATAGGAACTGCAATTTGAAAGATAATAATGAAAAATTTAAAAATCTTGTATATAAAGTAAAAAGTTTTGTAGGTGTTGAGGATGATTTAACAGATGGAGCAAAACAACTATTATCTAAGTTCATATTCGAATATAAGCAGAAGTGAGCTTCTGCTTAAAGAAACAATGCCTATTTTAATAAAAAAGAATTTATTTGGCTTAATAATGGTATCTGTTTTGTTGTTAAGAAACATGTTTCAAAGCAAGTTGGTGGAAGACCTTCTAAAAATTTCTCTGAGAGCAGTGATCGATCAAAACGCAGAAAAACTGAAGACTTATGTACGAAAAGATCTAGTTGTGCACGTAAGTCTTCAGTTTTTCTTAAATCTGTTAAATCATCATCAACACCTAAAAATCTTTTACTTCATATACAAGATTTTTAAATTTTTCATTATTATGCATAAATTCAACTAATTGTTGACGACATATGACGACATTCTGAGAAGATGAACCTAAAAATAAAGAAGAAATAAAATAAAACATTTTTCGTGTTTCTTACTTCACATTGCTAATTGTCCAACGAAAAGCAGAGTAGCACATATTAGCAACTAAAATTAATACCGATAGCCAGCTAAGATGTACATCTTTATTATAATCCTTACAAGATAGTCTGATTCTAATGAATTTGCAACTTTAGAGCATACCAAAAGCAATCATTACGTAAATTTTATATTGCAAATTACTTTAATTATTTTTGTAAACAAACAAACTAAAAACAATAGTGAATTTAATTTGAATACATAGATACATACCTCCAGCTTCACAATCCATGGTAAAAGTTACACTTAACACGTTCGAAATACGACAATATATTTTTTCAATAAACTCAATTTTAAGCTACATTCAGTTTTTGTTTAGAAGTCTATATTTTGCAATAGTGGGTAGTCATGAAAACGTTCGTTTAAAATATTATGCGAGCTGTCATTGGATGCAAGGAATCAGGTTCAAAAAATTACGTCACGTGACTATTATGACCGACTTCGTACATTGGGGTTTTGGCCAGGAATTTTAAAAAATCCGCCTGTGTGCGAGCCCAAGATGTCGACGGCGCGTACTGTACCACGCGTCTCAAGGAGTCAGCAACAGGAGGATCGAAGCCTACTGAGGCCAGGGTTATCCGAAGGGAAGCTCGAGCCCCGGTACGAAGAAGCTAGAAGGAACGGGGTGGTTTTTTAGTCAGTAAGAGTCTGACACTGTCTCCCGCTCCGCCCAAGAGCGGGAGACGTTATTGGATGTTTATACTACCTAAAAAAAAGTAGCTCACTATCAAATACTTCACAACTTCCTCGTCCTTCGTGGAGTGATTTAGACGCGAAATATACAGCTGTGTTGTAGACACAACAGGACACAACAGCATGGTCACTCTACTGCAGGTATACGGTACTTTGGTGGTACTGGTAAAATAACACCCTCGATTCAAGACCAGAAAGTCCGCTCTTTGTATTCTAGTCCACAAATATTTTGAACCTAAAATAACCATCTAGTTCTAACTTCGACACAGAACTACGACACCGATTAAATCGTTTAATCCTAATCCGAAGCCCGCTTAGCACAACAAAGCTGTTCAAACAACGTCCGCTGTACCGTAAAACCTATCCCGTTGGGCCAGCAATCTGGGTATAATGAAAATAGACAGCTAACAAGTTCATTTACACAGGAATTTATGCTGTCTGTTCCTATATCTCTGTCGGTTTGTATAGTAATAGGAAATTTGGAAGCAATGGACTTGATGACCAGTGAACCGACCATGAACCAACCAGCAATGGACAGAATTGGAGAGCAGTGGTGGCCGTATGGTAATGGCCCCAGCTTACGAGTTGTAGATCGCAGGTTCAAACCCAACCAAAAATTCGAAGACATGTGACATCCACCAATCTGCACTGGGCCCGAATGTCTTCGAATTTTTGGTTCTAGGACATGCTGGTTTGCTCACGATAAACATCGTGAAGAAAAATCGTGAGAAATGGTGAAAGAAAACTCCATCACCGTTTTGAGAGCTGTGATGATGAAATAAATTATACAAAGTACTGACCTGGCTGGGTTTGAACTAGCGACCTCCAACTTACGAGCTGTAGGTCTGAAATCCTAAATATATTGAATGAGGTGAGGGCGAGCTCGCGCACTTTTCTGCACAAGTGTGGAAAACAGTAAATTGGGTGCCGAAAAGCAGTAGGGATTAGAGCGATGTTTCGAGTAAGAGTATTGAAAAATAAATCGTCTTTATTGTAGACACAGCCTAAGCAAAATTGTGTGAGAAAGTCTCTATTGTGTTTGGTTTTGACGTGCGATCGATGGCTATAAAATTTTCCTTATACTACCTGAAGCCTCAATTCTGCGTATTTTCTAAGACTTGTAAATAATCCTTTGTCCTCATTTATGTTTGAGGCGGATTTATTCAAGGAATACAGCGTTTCTTTTGTTATAAAATACTGGTTTAATAATAATGTTTGTAGACTAAATTGTTTAGCGGTTATATTAAGTTTTCTTGGGTTAAATAAAGTTCAATTTATATTTTTTTTTTGAGATTTTTTTTGTTTTCGTTTTTTTGTTGAAATTGGTCTAGCTCGTTTTATTTAATAGCCCAGATGATTTTAATATATTTGTATTATTTTTTCCATGAGCTGACTCTTTGGCCCAGTTAATCCCCAAAGGAAAAGTTGCACCTATACTTCATTTACTATGAGAGAGCGTAAGAGTAGATATCAATTAACAGCTGCAAGTAAATTATTGCTTGGACTGACTGGACAGGTCCACTTAAATCTGTATGATTCTTTCTTCAAAAGATCATCTCAGACAAATCTGCATGGTTCTCATGTGATATTGACCATGACATATTTACTGTATGGACTTTAAAAGAGACTGTGACTCCTGAGTTTGTTTCGGTGTTTTTTCTCAGAGCAGTTAGCTAGTAAACACCAGCCTCATCGTCATAAGTGTTTTTTAAAACCTATTTGTAATCATCATTTATCATTAATAAAACTGTCAGTCGTTGTACTTTTACTACGGATTTAGTTGTCACCCTCTGGATTGCGGAATTGCTAGAGTAATCTCAGAAACGCAAAAAAATACTGAAAGAACACAGGTGAGTTTTAATCACAGGTGAATTTTGATTAGTAAAAATCTGCCACTTCTTCTCGCCCCATTTCAAATGATAGAAGTAATTTGTTAATACTCGTAAGTAGTAAAGTTTTGACGTGTACTTACCAATCGACTGTTATTTAACACACGAATTCTTTCACTATTTTGTGTCACAGCTGCCCTGAGAATTCCCCGTTCATCTAATAAAAAAGACAACGACCCATTTCTAAGATAACCACGCAAATATGTTACACTAGCTTTTGCTCGCGGCTTCGCCCACGTTTATTAATATACTTTACTCTTTCTTCCCCTTTTCTCACTTTTTTTTTTAAATTAGCCTATGTCCGTCTCTAAAATCCCAACTGTCTCTGTACCAAAATTCATTAAAATTTGTTTTGCCATTTAAGCGTGACGACGTAACAAACAAACAAACAAACTCTCTTTCGCTTTTATAATATTAGAAAGGATTACTGAAGCGAAACGTTGTCTGAATTTCTGTGAACAGGAAGCTTACTCGTAGTTTTCTGAACGCTGGAGATTTTTCGGAACCGTACCCTGCATTGTTCAGATAAAAGGGCTTATTCCGAGCTGGTTGTGCTGTGGACGGGCTTAGGATTACGTTTGTGCCATATATGGAACCATGTTCGACGTGTGTTATTCTTTTTTAAGTGGCTTAATCTCTCTTCTTCGGTTGTTTGTTGGAATATTGTTATGAAAATGTTGAAATAATTGTATTCGACAATTTTCACGCAACAACTTCTAGTCCCAAACTAAGCAGAGATTGTGGTGTACTAGACAACTAATAAACATATTTATCTACTAGCTTCTGCCAGCGACTTCGTACGCGGATCCTGTTGCTTATGCCAGCGACAACGGGGTCGTCAAAATCAAATATCTGAAACGTCTGATGTCGAATTCTAAGAGCCCGGGTACTGGAAAACAACATGATGCGCGAGACGATTCGAGACGTTCCAGATCTCTCCCTTCCACTTACTTTTTTTAATTAGGAATAAATGAGAGTGTTATAAACGTAAAAGTAGACAAAAATAAACAGAAAGCTCCGAACTGCTAAGCTATCGGGAGTTACACGTGTTATTGTGAGTCAGCCATAAAAGATAGACATATGCTGTTGTGGGATATTTTTTATATAATTTTAAAGAAAACATTTCCGTTATACATGATTTCTGTGTAGCTTTAACCATTAAGGCTGCAAACGCGACGGTAGCTTAAAAAATGGAGTAATTTCTCCCGTTTCCCCAACATTTCCCTTCACTGCTCTGCTCCTATTGATCGTAGCGTGATGAAAAGTATACTATAACCTGCTCAGGAGTATGAAGAATGATTGTACCAAGTTTCGTTAAAATCCATCGAGTAGTTTTTTTTTCTATAAAGAACATACAGACAGACAGACAGACAGACAGACAGACAGACAGACAGACAGACAGACAGACAAAAATTGTACTGTTTGCATTTTTGGCATCAGTATCGATCACTAATCACCCCCTGATAGTTATTTTGGAAATATATTTCATGTACAGAATTGACCTCTCTACAGATTTATTATAAGTATATAGATTTCTAAATACACACATTTAAAAAGTTACACCCAGGCACAGAACAAGGTCGTGCTCAACACACAGACATTTGTCTTGGGTTGGAATCGAAACCACGGCCTCCAGCATAGCAAAATAACTTGACTAGCCTCTTGGTCTAGTGATTAGTGGCCCTGACCACTAATCACTAGACCAAGAGGCTAGTCAAGTTATTTATGATGGAAGCTAGTCACAATTGTTCGAAAAATTCACCACGGCATTGGAAAACAAATGAGAAACTGAAGGAACACTGGTGAGCTTTAGTTAGTAAAAGTCTGACAGTCCTTCACCTAATAAATCATTAAATATCTTCTCCCATTCGGAGAAATATGCCTGAAGTAAGCCTGTTACGGTTAAAAAAGAAAAGTGAATTTTTTTAATTCATGAATCCCCAAGCGACCACCGGTGGCCGCGCATCTATTGTCTTACTATTGTGTCTCTAATTGACAGTATCTGAAGGGTTAATCAGAGATGGCAAGACTATTAAGACTACCCCTTGCTTGAGCCTGGTTGATAATTTCAGACTTACGACTATTGTTAGTCCAGGTTTCCTTTTTTTTTCCTACACCAATGTACGCCGATGTTTAAGATAAACTAGTATCACTAATAAAACCCCTACATATGAAGTCACATTCGTACTTGGCCCAATAACTCGAACCCACAAACTCATGTATGAGAAATGAGGCCTCGCCTACTAGGTCGTCAAATCAGTAAAAAAAAAAGTATGGAATAATATTTGAATGTGACTGTAAATAGCAGAACATTTCCAGAAACTATCGGATAGGTTTTAGAGTGGCGATCGCGTACCCGAAGATGCAAGAAGGCTTTCCACAAAGTGAAAGACTGATGACCTGGTGAAGGTCGCCGAATTCTGACGACTGTGAGACGCACAGGACCGGTTAATGTGGCGACATATGAGGGAAATCAATGTCTACCAGTGGAGGACTTTTAAACTTGCCAGTTGGTATTACACAGCTATACCGGGAATGTGCTCTATGAAATCGGTTCATAGAGCACAGAGCGTTTCCTGGTGATACTTTAAAGAGTCACGTTTTAGCTTATCCCAAATGTTCAGGTGCCATTCAAAGGTTTACCTATTCACTTTAAGTCGATAGTGAAACATCGGTTACAGCATAGCATCGAAAAAATAATAAACTCGTCAAGCGTTTATAATTTTCAAGAAACAATTAAATTTATAAGCTTCCTAAGCTTTTTCCTGTAAGCGACTGCATTTCTGAGCTAAAGCCAGGCTTTGAAACCGCAAGCCTTCGTAAATGCACTGGATTAAATTGTACGTTCGCGCTTCAGAAAAGAACGAACGTAATCTAAGCTATATACTGTATACTCTATAATTATCCACTTATACAATCGAGTGTTTTTTTTCAAAAGTTATTTTATTTACGAGTATATACAACTTACTGCTGCCAACGGTTCTGCCTGGGTACCTAATAGTAGAAAATTATTTCAAGGAAACGTACTCCCGGGATAACAAAGATGTATAAGACATCATCTGTGCTATCTGTGCTATTGCTGTATACCAAATTCAGCCGGTCGAGCGTGAAAGTAACATACACATATTTACAAACTTTCGCTTTTATAATATTAGTACCTATGATTAAGATAAAAAAATTGACAACGTCCTCCAATTCAATCGAATTTCAAATTCAAAATATTTTTATTTCACATAGGCTTACATGGGCACTTATCAAAAGTTAAAAGCTAGTACACATTTTTAATTGGACATTTCGTATAGAGAAGAACCGAAAAGAAACTAGGACACTGTTTAAACACCAGAGTACCCAGAAATCAACATTGTCCCGAAAAGTACAATAAAAATAATAATATTAAAAAAAAGTGAGTCGATATAGAAAATAATCTATGATAGTCTACAGTGTTCTCACATTAACGTTATAAAAAATAGGCTAAATAAAATAAAACCTATCACTATTGAAATGGCGGTTGAATAAGTCTAATACAAAAATATAGCAAGATCAATTTATTAGAAAGAAAAGAATGTGTAGTTATATATTAAAACTCCATTTATGTAGTGCCTTTAAAATAATATTTTAACATAATACGAGTAAGTTTATTCTCGCTCACACTTTAACTGTCTTTTATGTCGTAAAAAACTTCAGCACCAAGTTAACACCGAATACAGTCATATTGTTTTAGAAAATGCATTCTGTTTTATTAATCGTACTTTATCGTGCCTTTGTAATCTTCACATCACAATGAGACAAAAGGGATTTTCCCTTTATCCTTTTTATAGAAAGCTTTGTACGTAGTGCGTCATTAAAAATATGAGTTATACTAGTAAGATATTCAAAGAGATTTGAATCGTAAGAATTATTTTGTAAGAGCTAAAAATAAATCTGAAGTAGCCAACACAATAATTTGACAAGCAATGTTGATATTTTGTTGTTGCTATTCAACGCCTGAATTTGTTTCGGTGTTTCTCTTTCAGGGTAGTCAGCAAGGAAACACTGACCTCATCTAGTTTAAAATGCCATAAAAATTAACGTGTAAAAATGTTTTTTTTAAGCTTTCAGTAAATTAAAAATCATTTGTTGTCTATAAAATTATCATTAACATCTTTTTGTTCTTCTCCCATTTAAAATGGGAAGCAAAAAAATGGCTCAAAAATTTATTTTAATATATTTTAATTTTATATGCTCAGCATGTTTTTTCCATTCTATTCTGTCAGCCGTCACACTATCACCCTATTCTTCACACAAATTGTATTTTCTTGATATCTATAGTTTCTTTGGCCTCTTTTTCTCTATGCATCCATTCATACGTATACTAGTTTCACTTTTCGTAACTTTTGGAATTTAAATCCCTTATTTATATTTAAAAAAAAAACATGGATGGATGGAGGGGGAGAGGGAGGCCAAAGAAAAGATGGATGGATTGTGTGAGATATGAAAGAAAAAGGAGTTAGTGATAGCATGACGAGTGACAGGACAAAATGGAAGAAAAAAACGTGTTGCGCCGACCCCAAATAAAACGGGACAAGGGCAGGAAGATGATGATGATTTATATTTAAAAAAAAAATTAGAATTTGAAACAATAACTTAATGCTGTTTAACTGACGGTCACAAAAATATTATACAAAAAGTACGCCATGAAATAACTGAAAAAATCTCACAATCAGAAAAAAGGATGCGAACATTTCTCAGTTTTGATGGTTAAAACGTGAACCATATCTCAAGCATATATACTTAAGATGTGGATCACGTTTTAACCAATCCCTTAATCCAATGCCTTATTTCAATGAAGCAAAGTAATTTGTAAGTAGACTGCCTGCATATCCAATTTATATCCATCTGAATAAATCATTTGCATACACATAAAATGAAATACGTATCATATCATAAAGGTAAACTTTCAGTCTTTTAAGGTTCTTATTGCTGGAACTCCGGCCTCCTCTCTTGGAGAGGGAATGTGCCGTAATCCACCACGCGGCCCCAGCGCGGATTGGCGGATATCACGCGTCTTTGAATTTTTGGTTCTAGGTCCGATGTTTTCCTTCACGGTTTTGAGAGCAATGTGATGAAATAAATTATACAAAAGTAATGCGCCTGGCTGAATTTGAACTCGTAACCTACAACTTAGTCAAGATTATTACCTTCGAAATAATTTTACTCTTATTGTTTTAGTCGTTTCAATCCATCCTAAGGTTGTCTGGTAGATATCGCTGTCATATTACTTTTTGGTCTAGGTACAATAAAGTTTATTCTATTCTATATGACAAATGGGTAGATGGTAGATTTCTGTAATAGGACAAAGGATGTACTTTTTTTCGTGAGTGTTTGTTCCCTTGGGATATTTTTTGCTTTCTGGCTGGAAAGAACACTGGCAGAAGCTGATTCCTCCATAAACATATTTATGGTTCAAGAAAGATTTTAGACCAGAGAAATATTTGGCTATGTAGCCAAAAGTGTACCAGATATAAATGTTGGCAAGAAATATGTGCTAGTATATTTAAACGGTGTGCGTGACGTCTTTTTCCAACATTAATCCTAGATCTTTTATTGCACTTCCTTTTACAAAGATCCCTAAGAATACGAATAGACATGGGTAAAAATAAATCTGTTTAATAAACAGTTTTATAATATCTATTCGTTTTCTCTCAAATTTATTTTTTTAACTAGTTGCTGCTTCGGTTTTGTCTGCGTCAAAGTAAAAAAATGTCCCAAGGGAAAATACTCCCAGGATAAAATGTAGCCTGAGCGCCATATGGGTAATATTGTATTTTCCATGTTCAAGGATAACTCTCAAGATATGGTCTACGATTGTGAAACAAAGTTCATTTAAAGCCATTCAGCGGATTGATCGTGAAGAAGAAACAAAATATGCACAAGTTTGTGAGTGTAACTTTTTCCTCTAAAATATTTGTGATTTAATTAGAGTAAACATCGAGAACTAAAGGCTGCAAAGGAGAAACTACAGCTGTATTGCAGTCGAATCTATTGACTATGATCATGTCCTGTGATTTAGTTGGGTACATCTGCAAGCCAAATTACTTGGCCATAGCGCTGTTACAAACCATGATTCATAGCAGTAATAGCAGGATCCGTGTCAGCTACAATAAAAAGCTGCAAATCATCTGTGATATCTAGACTATCATGATTGATGATTTTAACCTCACTATAAACAAATAACATAAAGTTTTTTTTTATAAAATGTACCAAAAATTACTATACGTAATGTGGTATCTAACAAGAAACGCAAAATACTTTTTAGCGAAACCAACCATTACATTTCATTAAAAGTAGAGGTAAACTTGCTCAAATATGTACAAACCGAGCCTAAAACAACAAAATTATTACCTCAAGGGTCCATCAAATCGAGAATCTAGCGTTGTTGAAACCTCTACGGTCCGGACTAAGCGTTTCGCCTCGTCGTTTATACCGCGTACGTCGAAGGAATGGAACAATTTGCCTGCTGTGGTCTTCCCGTCCGATTATAAATTTTGGGTATCTTTAAGGCTAGAGTGAATAGGCTTTTAATAAACTAGTGCGCCTCACCATCAGAGATTGCATCACTGCTTACCATCAGGTGGGATCGCAGTCAAGCACTAGTTTATACGAATTAAAAAAAAAAAAAAAACTAAGGACATAACACATCCAGGTTTAGGACTCTGTGTTCTTGGCAGTAATAACGGTTTGGCAATAAGGATGTAAGCCTGTTTTATAGGGGGACGTACGTTATACTATGGTCAAGGCCTTCCGAGATCTGCGCAGGGTTAAAAAAAAGCCAGAATCCATGTAGTTTATGTCGGGGATATTAATTGTACAGCTTGCAATCGTGTGGAATTTTTTAGAGGCAAAAGAAAGTGTTTTTGTTTTTTTTGTGTTTGACCACTATCTCACTTGATGGCCGACGATGACACACGCTTGCCTAGAAATAACCTATTCACTTTTTACTTAAAGACCCATAAGTTGTAGCTATCAGGAAACGCAGACTCCGGCAGAAGGGATAAAAACCATCTAATGATTTCTCCTTGTCTAAGACGGACCGGGAGATCGTGTCAGACTTTTACTGACTAAAACTGCGCGTTTGTTGCTTCGGTTGCTTTTTGCGTTCTAGGACCACAGGTTTCCCTTTCAGAAATCAATCCATGACCTCAGTAGGCTGCAGTCCTGCTTGCTCCTTACGGTGTAGTTTATGATGGAGATATTACTTGTACAGCTTGTGATCGTGTGGGATTTTTTCAGAGCAAAAGAAACTGAGTTTGGCCAAGGAGTATCGTGTACCCAATTTAGTAATTGGGTCCATAATCTTGTGATTGTTGATGTCAGATTGGCTCTTTATCTAAGTAAAATATTTGGTATTCAGCTCAGCAGCAGCAGTTAAGATTTAGGCAGATTGATTGAAGGATGTTGAGTTATCAAAATGTCTTCTTAATGTCCATATTTTGTGGAAAATAATGTATGTGTTTTAATAATCTACTTATCTGACTTCCACAACCAGGTAAATGTCAATCAGGAATAATGAAGGTTTTTACTGGTGAAAGAAATTTCAAAATCTGTTTAATAGCTCCATATATTATAATTATGTAATGTATCCTATAAACAAACTTTCAAACAATTATAACAAATATTTGACTCATTAATTAAACCGATATTATATAGACGAAAGTTTGTGTGTATGTTTGTTTGTTACTTCTTCACGCTCAAATGGCTGAACGGATTTGGCACACGGCTACATTATGTTTTGAAGTGCTACTTTTTATCCCGGGAGTATGTTCCTTTGGGATAATTTTCTATTATCATGCGGGCGAAGTGGTTGGCAGCAGATGGTTAGTTATCACCTAAATTCAAAGCAAAGATAGATTTTTTCAAACTAACTTTTTCATCCCGATAGCCCTTGTATATAAATAGGTATATATAGAAAATAATTAAAAAGGTTTGCTTTATGAAGAACTTCTTATTTACGTTCTTAGATACATACCTTAAATAAAGCGCTCAATATTTTATAATTTATGCGGATGCATATAACAATTTATTTGCTTGGTGCTTGAGTGGATTTGATGATTTAATTTTAAATATTAACTATATAGGGCTTGACTTTGATCTCACCTGATGGTAAACAGTAACGCAATCGTTGATGGTGAGGCTCCTCTTCACTCTAGCCTTGAAAACATCTAAATCATAATCGGACGGGAAGACCGCAGCAAGTACATTGTTAGATTATGTACATTGATTAAAATCTTATCTTTAAACCCTAAGCTCAGAAGCTTTGAGCTATAAAAGAAACTTATCTTCCATCCTTCTGTACAATCTCGTAAATTATGCATGGAAATCCAATACACGTCATTTTCGCAGCAAGGAGTTTATGCAAAAACTCAGACGCGGCACACATGCTAAATAAACTTGACTTCGAAATATTGTTAGTTCAAATATTTTGTTCGTCTTTTATTGCAAAGAACATTGAGCCATTTTGAACTATTGTCTAAATGAAATGCTTGCAAATTGAAGGGTTGTTGAACTATACTTCTATGTTTTACTTACTGTCCTCGCACATGGACCACAAAAAAATGCCGATTCAAGCTTCTTTTTGAGGCGGTCCTTTTTTGTGGCTCGTGTGCGGCAGTGCCGCCACAAAAAAACGCTTGAAGCGGCTTCAAGCTTCGCCGGTCGCAAGGTGTCGCGCGCTTCAATTCTTTTTATGCGGCCGCTTCTAAATTTTTTTTTGTGGCCGCTTCTGGCGTTTTTTTTTTCTGGCAGCGTTATTTTGAGGCCCGTGAGCGCACGCACGCTTAAATATATTTGAAATTTTATTTTCTATTAACTATATAGGGCTTGACTTTGATCTCACCTGATGGTAAACAGTAACGCAATCGATGATGGTGAAGCATATTTTGTGTTTTGTATCGTTTACTTTTATGTCGTCGCCTCTTAAGAATTGTAAAACTTGAAGAGTATTTCAGTGATTATTTTTCGTCTCCCACGAGCTTTTACGTCGTTTACGTTATTTATTTTCTCAATTTAATTGATTAATTTGTGATTTTTCACACAGCCGTCCATTCGATTGAACTGCTTGTCCACAAACACGTGGCATTTGGCCATTTTGGGCCAAGACATCTGATGGGATCGGGCGAAAATAACAAAGGATTAAATTGGTATACTGTGATTTATTTAGAATCCAGTAAGCATAGTATAACAGTCATCGATATATATGTACTACCAACAGTTAACAAAAGAGCGATTGAATATAATTTGACCAAACAGAATGGCAATATCGCTGCTTATACAGTACCTCCAACTAGTGAGCTATTTAGACAACTATGACAATTTATATTGTTTGGTTTTTACTAGTTCTAACAACATCTATAAATTTTGTCTCCAAATTGTGATGACTGTGGTGTGGTTGATGATGTTGTCCACATCTTGATGGAGTGTGTCCGGAACGAGAATACAAGAATCAATATTTTTGGACTCTGTAAAACGTATGATATTGGCATTTGTAATACAATCCTCTCTTTTCCAATGTCCGATAAAGCTAAACAATTGTTTGAGTTAGCGTTAAGGTAGATAGTAAGTTTTTGTGTATTCTGTACTGGGCTATGTGTTCGCTAAGCGACAAAGCCCTTTAATTAAATAAAAAAAAAAACAACATCTATAATTCACACTGACAATAAGTTCTATGTTCTTATTTACTTACAAATAAGTTGTATTTAGTTTATTTAGTCTGTATTTAAACAGTAATCTATGTTAGTCTGTTGTAAATCTATATGCCAAGATGCTTTATAGTTGTTTATGTTTATTTATTACTTTTAATTCAAGTTTTCTATATTTTTCTTTCATTGTGTGACAAATAAATATGTTTTCTTTCTTTCTAATAAATGATTTATCATTTTTTTATGCATATTTATAAAATGCAAAAGTGTTATCTTTTTCTATCTGTCTGTAAGAAGACGTGGTTTTTCTAACCTACAAAACCCATTTTGATGACGTTTTTACCATCATTTCCAGGATTTATTTTTAAAGGTTTACTTAATATTGCACAGTGTGCAAAAATGAGGTTACCTACTTGCCTCAATTATCATAATTTGGGTATGTGTCCAATTATTGTTAATCCAATAAGCACAGGCCAAAATGGTGGCCGACACAAGATTAATCCTTAAATGGGATAAAAAATAGGCTTAAGTCTTTGTTTATTAAGTCTTTATGCGTTAATTTTGTTTCCGCTGGTATTTAAAACCTAAACGCTCATTGCTCTTAAAACATTTGTTGTTATTAGTTCACCAGCCTTCCTAGCCAAGTTATAACCATTTCTATTTTGTTCTCTCGTGTCAAACGCTTCGAGTTGGCCATGCCTCCGATTCTTTTGTTCTGACGTCATCTGTCAGAACAAAAGAATCGGAGGCATGGCCAACTCGAAGCGTTTGACACGAGGGAACAAAATAGAAACGCTCAGTCATGAGCTAGAGAGAGAATAGAATAGAAACGCCATGGTCCGGAGCGAAAGAGAATGGGATTCCGTCGCTTCTTTCTGCAAAGCATTAATACTAGCGAAGGATGACCGCAAACACATGCACACGAAACAGCAGCACACAATAGATTCCCCAGGCATCAAGAAATAGTACGCCATCCGGCCGTATTACTAGTTTTCGACCAGACTGGAAGCGCGGGTGCTGGGCGGGCGCGGTGCGGCAATCTCACGTGACGGTGCGCAATATTCTCGCGCGCCTCAAGGAGCTGTCAGCAACAAGAGGGGCCCAGCTGGGTCGAAGCCTACGGGGCCAGGGTTATCCGAAAGGAAACTTGAGCCCCGGTATGAAAAGGCTAGAAGGACCAGTAAGAGTCTGACACTATCTCCCGCTCCACCCAAGAGCGGGCGTTGTCATTAGATGATTTTTGCACACAGTGAAAAAAAGAAAGAGCATGTGTGTACAGGGGAAACGCGGGCGCTGAAAGCGGCGCAGGTTGTTCACACCACATAAGTGGCTACAGTGAGTGTGTGGGCGATGAGCGGCAACACTTGTCCCTACACTAGCACTGCGCTGCCAGTCTGGCCTAGCAAATAGAGCGTCCCCGCACCCGCGCCGCTCTCCGCAACGCACTGCCAGTCCGAGTAGACGACGGCGCCTAGTGATTGACGCGTTTCAAAGAGATGTTAGCAAAGCCGTAGGTTCCTAGTAGGGCTGCTGCCCGCTTGGGCCACGGAGAATTTCCCTAGAACGCAAAAGGGCAACGTCTGATATGCCACCTTACTCCTCTTTACTCTTCCCTAGAGCGGTTGGATTGGTTGATTTCCCACCTAAGGGTACTCGTACCGCACTTTGCGGCTAATTTGAAGACGCCCTTAAACAAAACTATTTTGACAAACAACAAAGTTTATTCAATTCTATAAGTCTCGAGCTATCCAATTAAAATTAAGAAAACGATTTACAAAAAGCCTTTGACTTAATTTTAGCCTCTCACCATTGCTAATGAGTTTTGAACAATCCACTTGGAAAAGTCCTTTGTCTAAGTTTTAATTACGAAAAAAAATATGAATTGAATATAAGTTTTTAAAGTGCCTTTTTCTGTTTCAATTCTAATTCATGAACTCTTGATATTAATATTTTAATTACCCACGATGGATATAACCGACAAACACTCATTCAAGCAGGGTCACACGTCCGATATCAAATATTCAATCTCGATATGGAGTACCCAGTCGCAAACACACGACCCTGGCAAATAGGACACGAAATACTGAAGCACGCGACTGCTTGTGGCCATGCGTGCAATATCATAATGGACTCTGACGAAGAAGGATTAAATACGCGAATGGCATACAACATGACGTATGTCATTATCATTATTATAAAAAACGCCGCCACAAAAAAGGCCACCACAAAAAAGCGCTGTCACAAAAAAACGCTAGAAGCGGCTTCAAGCATTTTTTTGTGGCGGCACCACCGCACACGGGCCACAAAGAAGGCTGCCTCAAAAAGAATCTTGAAGCGGCTTTATTTGGCCCGTGTGCGAGGTAGAATTCTACGAATAAAATATCTTATTTATGTTAATATCAGTGATTAAAATGTAGCAACTCAGTTCTTTAACATTGAAAGAATATAATTCAGTAAAATTCATTTTCACCAGTTTCCACCCAAAAATTAGCAGCATTTTATCATTATAATTTATGAGAAGTTTGGGTCATAAATCTTATGGAAACATTTGAGCTAGCCTCTTCAGCGCCGAATATTATCAAATTAATTTAAATATCATTGAAAAGAGAAAAATATTTTCAATGTAGAAAAAATCCAGTTTCATACCTTGCCGAGCTTTTTAGTCATTCAGTTAATGAATTTAACACCATGAGTAATGATTTTATTGTTTTACGTATTTTTTGTTGGTTTCTTAGCTGCTTCCCGCGGCTCCCCTTTAAATTAGTAATTTTCGCATTTATGAGGAGATACGCCCCATTATAAAATTAGCGTTTTAAATTTTAAACGTATTCACCTGGTTTCTTGGCTATTTCAAAGATAACAAATAAAATAAATATTCAACTCGAAGCCGATTTTAGGTTTTAACAAGAATAGTGAATAGTAATTATTTTTTTTTATGTAAATTTTTTTTTTTTGTTAACGACTGAGTTTAGTTCATACTTTTGCGTCGAGCTGCAAGAGTACGCTTCAAATCTGGTCTTCAAATTACAACAGTGTGTTACTCATATTCAAATATTGTTTATACCTATCTAGGTAATAAATCTTAGAAAACAATCCGTCTAGGAATTTCATAACGTATTTATGATCTGAATAATCTGTGGTATGACGTCGAAAATAGAGTATCTTAGGCAAGGTCACAAGAAATCGCACGTTAATAATAAATTCTAAGCGCGTCCGTGCCGAGAAAAGTACATACAAACCACTCGTCATGTAACCATATTTTTGTTTTTTATTACTCCAGTTCTAGATTGTGTAGGCCAGTAAAGTACTGGCAGACTTAGAGTCTTCGGAGACAGTTACCGTCTCGACTTGGCGCTGGGCACGCCATGATCGCGGCAATAACTAGGCGACCATTACACGCTCATGCAAGCGTCAATCCATTCCATAAATGATTGTGAATTATGGTTTTCGTCAATCAGTACTTAAAATCGTAATGCAACGCATTAGACGGTAGGTTTCAGGTGAATCAAGGTTATGACTGTGGCAAAACTGTCAGCAAAACCTATCGTGTAATGTTCGCTTGAAAAGTTGTATTTTTAAATTGTAACTTTTAAATTGTAACACAGCATCTTGAGTGCCATATCTAATAGACACAATTGTCACACTCAAAGATTGATCTCCTTTATCTGATTAAATAAAATGTATTATTATAGAAAGCTGTTAACTCACCTAAATACTTTTCTACTTTTTTCTCACATCCACAAAAATTTCAGTTCGTAAAGTAAACTAAAACAATGCCAGCACAAGTGAGGGGAAGCTTAAATCGAATAGAAACTTCGTCAACACCACAGAGTTAACAGGATTGCGGAGTTAAAAACTGGAACCTTTTCTTTCTAACTCCAAACAAACTGATGAAATATTGCACAATATTTTATCAATACCCTCACTGCACTCTCTTGCTACAAAATATTATCAGATACGCAAAAAAAATCTAAGTTTTCATTATATTTATGACTGCTCCATAAAATATTCAATACTTTTTTGTATTGCGTCCTTACACTCTTAATATTTTTGCCCATACCCCGACCGATATCTTTAGTGTGCAAAATTTTGACTGACCCCTTAATGGAGACCTACCTATAGATGTAGAAAAAGACGCCATTAACAAGCCATTGACCAGCCTTCACTTCTCATGACTTGATTTCAATTAAACTTTCAAAAGCCCTAAAAAGTTAAATTTCTTCATCTGGGATAAATATGTTTTTGCCTATGAGCCAACTTGAACCTCTCACTGCACTCGGGGTTCAAGTTTTAACTTCTTCGCTTTGCTTGAGAGTTAAACTCTAAAATCCTTCTCGATTGCAAATTAACTCTGGCATCCTCAATTAAAGTAAGGATTTAATATGAAATGTTTATATGTTTTTATCCCTCATAAATCATAACATGTTTAAAAAAAAAAAAAAAATTGCCAAAATTTTTATGTGTGTGATATTCCACATCGTGTAACGTATCCAGCTTATAATAAAATTACTGTGATCACCAATATGACTAACGGTCTTTTAATATTTCAACCAGCATAAAATACAAACACAGAACATTTGACCTCTCATATTTCATTCATAAATCCTAAATGTAACACAGACTACATAAAATGCTTTGACGGCGTGGAGTATCAAATGCTTGTGAAAATATGTTTTGACAGAACACTTGAAGTGTATCTCGTGAGCTCGATAAATGAATGTACAATAGGGTAGTTTCCAGGGTCAAAATAACTACATTTTATCTTAAATTATAAAAAAATATTGGAAACGTATTTTTTTCTTTTATCGAATCAAACAAAAAATAACAAAGATATAGCCCTTTAAAGTTACGTGTGATGTCACTCCGTGCGAAAAAATGCAGCATGGCGCCGCCGGGGCTTGACCTTACACGTAACTTTAATGGGCTATATCTCCGTATTTTTTTGTTTCATTAACAAATAAAAAAATACGTGTCCCTTATTTTTGAATAATCTAAGAGTCGAATTAATTTCTTTTTTTTACGGCAACTAGCCTACTACCGCGTGTGCGACAAAACATTATTGTGACTCACCATAGTTTGAATGCACACTTGTGCGATAGACTGAAGCTCGACATTACTCTAGTGCAACATGAAGAACTGAAATATTTTAGAGCACCCTGACACGAGTGAGTTAGGTGGAAAGGCTAAGGTAGGAGCGCAGCGAAATGGAGCTCCCGCCTTAACTTTTATAGTCGATTGGTGGGTTTTTATAACCACCTTGAAGTAGAAGGCTAGGGAGGCGGGGATCCGTTGAGATGTCTTGGCAGGCAGAGTGGTATCAAACTAATGTTATACGCAGACGCACAAACGTACAGTTGAAAACACAGTACTGTAGGTACTCACCCTCACCACCACTCAGTCACACAATTCTTTGTCGCACTACCGTAGTGTCGAACTACTGTCGCACAAATGTTTGTCATACTAGCGTGCATTCGAAAGGCTTGTTTAACTGACCACCAGATATAGTAACATATAACAGACAAAAATAGTAAATGATCATCAAAATTAAAAGTAAAATTATAACCAAAGTTTTAACATCACGCTTTCCTATTTAAACAAAATGACTCCAAATAAATCATATGTAACCCAAAAATAGTAAATGATCACCAAAAATAGTAAATGATCACCAAAATTAAAACAGCATTTTAAAGTAAAATTATAACCAAAGTTTTAACATCTCGCTTCTCGCAAATAAGGTGAGTCGCAGTACTAGTTTTGTCGCACAAGTACTAATCACACCTCCATTTCTCGAACTTCCGTACTACCTACACTCGAACACTTGTCATGTGCGCATTTTATTTATGAGTATTTTGAAATGTAACCTTTATTGCATCGTTAAAAGGGAACTCATTCTCTGTTTAACGTCCCTCTAAAGTTTTTATTTCTACTAAAGTGTAGGATCAAAACTGTCTGACATGAAATCGTGAAAGAATAAATCTACAGTGATACTGTGTTGAGTTCTAAGTACAATTGCTTTCAGAACGACTTTTTGTCTACGGAGAGAGAAATTTGAGGAGTGCTGTGAGAAAATGTGTCGAGGTCAGATAACACGTGCTGAAACAAACTTTTTTTTTAACTTTTAAACTAGCAACCTTCGTTGCTCTTTCAAGTTTTAAATCTATTAGGATTTTCTGGAAATTCTCCAGAAGTTGCTTTGCTTAAAAAGTTGATTTGTGTAGTAATGTTGTTGAGTTGAAATACATAGGCCACCATAACAGTTGACTTTTCTCCTAGTATACCTTTGAGTTATAGAGAAAGATCATAATAGAGTGTAAAATTATATATTACATGTGAAACGTGTAGGTACTGCTTTTTCATATCTACGAAGGGAACTTAATTATTATTTTATTTGTATAATTTCTATTTGTAGCCTTTATGGAACACGTCACATTAAAAAAAAAAACTATTGTTTAGTTTCTATACAAAAAAATAAAATAAAACATTGTAAAAAATAGGTAACTTATGCAAAATGTGCAAAACCAGGTTTTCTTTTTAGCAAAACAATAATTACATCGTTGTAATTCAATGAATGTAAGACGCAGGACCGTTCGTTATAGAGACGCTTCGGGAAAACCTACGTCCAACAGTAGACATCTTGCGGCTGAAATGATGACAGATAAATATAGATTTAATTTATGTTTAAAGAAAAGATATAAGATTAATTGTTTCTGTATCTTCAAGTCTTAAAATTTATTCTCGTGTTTTCCGTTGAGTTCACATTTGTGACTTTGCCAAGAGATTTTGGCTACTTCTGAATTGCGAGGCATTATTTACAATACTGAATTCAAAACCACTTGAGTTTTTTTTTTTGGTCTGGTTATTTATTACACACAAAACATGCAAATAAAACATTATTATATATTTTTATTATCATTCAAATACAGCTTACTTTATTATCATTAGATACACACTCGGCACTTATTAGTGACTAGCTGGTCCCACCGGCTTCGCCCGCGTGATAACAGAAAATTATCCCAAGGGAACATACTTCCGGGATAAAAAGTATCCTATGTCCTCTTCCAGGACATGGTTTATCCGTGTACCAAACAAACAAACAAACTCATTTTCGCTTTTATAATATTAGTAAGGATTAATCATTTTTGTATTTTAACTCGTAACATTGTTAAGTTCTTAAATTATTCCATTAGTCTGGAACAACTATCCCTCTCACTGGAGTCGGGCGGCAATGGATGCACCATAGTTTTAACTTTTGCAGCCAACATCGTTCATCTTTTGCTTCTTGTATTTTGTTTTCAGTTCTTGATAAACGATTATTATTATTATTGCTTGACATTATACACTTATGTGTCACTGTTGCTGCCAACCTTTCTACCTGCGTGATATTAGACAAAGATCCCAAAGGAACATAGTTCCGCGATAAAAAATCCCTTTGTGAAGCAAAACCGTAGGGGTCCAGCAGGGCGGAAGCTTACTGAAACCATGGATTGACTTCTGAAAGCAAAACCCAAGGTCTTGGAACGCAAGACTAAAAAGAAGATAAGTGTGGTTTTTGTCAGTAAAAGTCACGATAGAGCGAGAGAAGTCATATCTACAATCGAGGGTTCAAAATATACTCCCGGGAGCATGGTCTCTTGGGACCATTATCTACTTTCACACAAGCAAAGCCGCTAGTCAGCAGCTAGTTTAAATATAAAAATCCTTTCCAACCAACCCGCAAAGCAACCTTGATTACATTAACATAACCTTCTCACCCCGTTGATAGATGGCGTTGTCTTCAGGAATAATATTATAAACTACTACCTCTAGGATGCATCTAGGACCTAACTATTTACATCTTCGAGTGACACTCAATTAAGGTTCTTGAGCACGAGCATGAATAATGGAGACATCGTTCATGACGTTGTACCTTGCAACTGGAATTTATTTTTCAGTAACCTTTTGGCCGTTGGGGCCAAATGGTGGAATGGCCGCGTACTGGAAAACGCAGCGGCGGAATGCCTCCTACAAGATGGACCGATGACCTGGTGAAGGTTGCGGGAATCCGATGGATGCGGGACGCACAGGATCGATCATTGTGACGAAGCTTGGGGGAAGCCTATGTCCAGCGGTGGACGTCTGTCGGCTGAAATGATTATGATAATGATTTTTTTTTAATATTTTATATTTTTAATTGTAGGTCGCGAGTTCAAACCCAGCCAGGCGCATTGCTTTGTGTAATTTATTTCATTACCACTGCCCTCAAAACGGTCAAGGAAAACATCGAGAGGAAACTGGCACGTCCTAGAACCAAAAATTTGAAGACATGTGACATTCATCAACTCGCACTGGGCCCTCGTGGCGGATGGCGGACGCCCATTCCCCTCTCTTGACATTTTGTACAAAGATTTTTTACATACAAATACTAGGCAAGTTTTTCAGGTTTAGCATATACTAAAAATAAGGTTGTATATTAGACGAATATTTCCTTTTTTCCCAATTTGCAAAAAACGTTCGTTTATATGAAAAAATATTGAGATGATAATAACAAGTTAAATAATGTTATTGTATGAGGTTATCCTCGATACAAAAAGGTTGTTTAACTCCGTATTACATTATTAAGATTTGTGAAGATTGCTTTAATATTCCGCCACGATCGAGGGCAATGTATTCTGCCGGATATTCTTTCACGTTATACGCGCGTATCAAAAAACTTGGCTGCGTTACCCATTTACCATAACGTAATGCTGTTCCGCGAGGAGAGAAGATTCGGAGAAGGTATTTTGTTATTATGTTAGCAGTTAAATAAGAATAATATAGTTACATGCAGCATTTTTTTTTGTTTTTGGGAATTTGAAAATTGATCAATTAACTTCTCACGCTCTGGGAGAAAAAGATAAATGAGAAATTAACCCAATGACTTCTTTCGCTCTTGGGTGAAGTTTGACGACGTGTCAGACTTCTACTGACTAAAACCCACTTCTATGTTCCTTCTTTGTCGTTGTTTTAGGGTTCCTGAGTTTTCTTTCGCACAACCCATGACCCCAGTACTTCGACCATGCTGGGCTCCTACGGAAAACTCATCCGTGTCTCTTCAGTTGCCCTTTGCGTTTCAGTGCCATAGTAACTCTTGCAAACAATCCCATAACCTGAGTACTGTAGAGCCAAATCCTACTGGAGCTATTGTATGTCTTCTGAAAGACAAATCCGTGATCTTGGAACACAAAAGGCAAATAAAGGAAAACCAGGTATTGTTTTAGTCAATAAAAGTCTAACACGCTTTCCCGCTACGCTCTAGAGCGAGAAAAGTCATTAGATGATTTCCCACTTCAACAGCCTTGGAAATACATGCCTAGGAAGTGGAAAAGTTGACAGTGAATTTCGTAAACGGTCTAAAACAGTTGTAGTGTTGTTTCAAATTGTTTGTAAAACTTATGGAAAGTGCTGAAACTTTTTATGAATCATAGCGGTTATATGAGCACGCTGTTGAAAATAAAATTCGTCGAGTGCCATTTTAAATGCGGAATGAGTTTGGTACCTTGACCTTTTGATACATATATTTATTATAACTGAACTTACGTAACGAAATACATACGACTTTAATATATATATTTTTAGACATCTCTATGAATTAGTAAAAAGAAATAATGACCCAAAAGTAAACAGTTTAAAAGTTAATGAGAATTGAAATATTTTACTGAAACATCTGAACTGACGGCCCAAGATTTTAGACTTTATTGACTAGACTAAACCTCATAGATTAAAGTAAAGTAGATTAAGATTTCTTACTAACTTTAAACTAAATTCCAAATCTTGTATCGTTTCATAAAGACTTAAAAAATGAGTCTTCAATCCGGACGCACACAAATAGTCCCTAATACCACATCCATCACTTCGATTACCTAAAACCCAGCTTTTTATAACGTAGCCGAATAAGGCTGATAATACACAAAAAATCGTTGTTCTCATAATTATGATATGTGTTCGCTTAGACGCAATCAAAATCTGGCGAGATACCGTTAGAACTGAAATACGGTTATGATTATGACACTTGTATTATACCCACTTGATCGGAGTTGATTTGATGAAAAGGGATGAAAGCGTTTTTTCTTGTTCGTCTTACTAAGAGATAAATATAAATGATGACAGCTGGAAAGGACAATGAGACAAGGAATAAAATGTCCAATTGCTTGTCAGTTTACACAGGTGAATGGTATACATGGTTTGCCAAATTCAAGTAACATGGCATAAGGTAGGAAGATGATCATGTGACGATGCAAGCGAAAGAGGTTGCAAAAAGCTACGATGGGATACGCCCTGGGCGTCGAAACTCACATGGCGATTTCACCGTAGACGGAGGCTTGTAGGTGGCGAGCCAAGGACAACTCTCCGTTCAATAAGGACTAGGCATCATTGACGGGGCTTGCGAAGGCCAATTACTACCAGGGCTATGAAATTGTTCGAAAAAGTTACCGTGGCCCTGAAACGCATAGAGCAACTGAAAGAATACGGGTGATTTTAAGTCAGTCAATGTCTGACAACTATATGTACAGACAAATATATGTACAATGGTCCTAATAGTCTTTTATAATATTGAGGTCATTGGCTTTAGTGTTCAACAAACACTTCTTTTTCATCTCTTTTAGGTAACTGGTAAATAATAATCTTCAATAGATTGAACTAGCTTTTACCCGCGGTTTTGATCCCGTCAATTGACTACCTACCCTACCCTATTACCCAGCTACCCTACGCTACCTACCTAGTTACCTTATCCTACCCTACCCAATTTCATAATAAGCGAATATCCCCTACGTGTTTATTGTTAACATTAGATGTCGTTGTTGTGCCCTTTTAGCAACAGCGCGTCTGCGAGATACATCTGCGTCAACGGTTTCTGTAGCTCTTAAAGCTTGGGACTGTTCCGGTGTCTCATCAGCTCGTTGAAATGCCAGATATTCAGTGTCCTGTTGACCCCGAGCTTGGGACTGTTCAGTAATAATCTTCATGTAGTGTAGGTAGACGTAATTAGTAAGTATGTTGGTAGATTAATCGAATAGCCGTAATTATAGCTCTGCCGTGGAACGCTCAACTTTTATTATATACCCCGTATATTATTACAATGCAATAGATTTAATTCACATTGAAAGTACCATTACCTCATCATCAAATTCAGCTTTAAATATTTATGTTGCATATTTAACATGAAACCTGGAGTAAATAAGCGCTTTCATAAGCCTCTTCCATGAATCTTTTACATTTTTGATTTTATCATAACACGCTCATGAGCTGCACGGTATTAGAATTTAAAATTCACGATGCGGCAATCGCTTACTCAAAATGGCAGAAAGTCTTTTTTAGCATAATTTTCCACAAGTTGAAAAGAAATATAGATTCTATTGAAAATCGAAAATAGAATTTAAATTTTATAAACTAATTTATTTTGATAATTGTCACAAAATATTTCTAGACATCCGGAAGATAAACATGTATTCAAAAGAACTGCCAAACTTGACAAGACAGTGGTCGATGGGGTCGGGTGATGTGGCTACTCCTAAGGGGGACTCCTAGGGTACAAAATATTCAGCAGTGGACTTGTTTCGGTTGGTATGATGCTGATAATTTCTCATGTCGTTGCATAAGGATGGTAGTTTTGAAAGGTTCTACTAGAACTCGGAACTTTCTCTATTAAAGGAAATGGGCCGTAATCCACCACGCGGGCTCAGTGCGGATTAGTAAATGTCACAAATCTTCGATTATTTTTTGGTTCAAGGACACGCCGGTTTCCTTGCGATGTTTTCCTTCACCATTTTGAGAGCATATAGAAGAAGAATCAAGAATCATACGATACCAAGAATTTGGTATCAATTCTATTTTGAGCTGGAACTTTGTGTAGAGATTCTATGTCTGTAATCGTCAGCGTTTCCTAATGTATATACCCCTTTTGTTCATGATGTAATAAATTGCACAAAGTAATGGGCCTGACTAAAGAAATAGCTCTAATATTTCTTTAAAAATAACCCCGTACCCGTTGGAAATAAACAGATATATTTGTATATTAAAATCACGAAACTGTATTCTAAATCTTCAGTAGCTTGAACAAAAGAGGGTCATATTTTCATATTTTATCAGCAAAGCATTGAAGCGCCTCAACTTTGGAGTCACGTAACGTAGGTTCTCATTAACATAAAGTTTCGCTGCGAACTCTCGCGAAGTTGCCTCATACAATATGGAGGGCTCATTTTTAATTTAATTACCGTGTCTGTTTGTGAGCCGTTTTATATATTGTGTCTGTGTGACGTTTGTGTAATCTTGCCGTAATGTGTATGACAGGATGTGATACGACGTTGTTTGCATAATTGTTTTTTTTTTTGGATATCTTTGTGTGTCGCTTGTAACACAAGCGACACACAAAGATAGAAGGAGAGAACGCCAGTAAAATATTTTCTGCCCACATTAATGACCTTTAAGCTAGAACTACATTAGACCGATGCACATGTGTAACAAGCCTGATTTGTACATAGACGTCGGCTGGCATCGTGTGGCGTGGATCAAGTGTCGCTCTATATTATAATTCACACCATAGCTCATTCATACAAGTGACTACGGAAAGTGCGCGAGCGGCAAGCAGAAACCCTGTTCCTGCAGCCGCGCTGCTTCTTGCCACGCGCTGCCAGTTTGGCCGAGCACTAAGCGGGACTGGGTTAGACATGTCTGTTGCATGACGATCGAACGGTAGGCTAGTAAAACACAAAATAGGTGCCCTGAAATTGCAAGACGGGGTTGCAGCAGACCACAAAAGAGATAGGACTACTTAGAATGACGACATGGCTTAGAGCCGGGAACAATGAAGACAGGCTGAAAAAAGTGTGTGTTATGTTATGTACATATTGTACAGAATTTATTAAACGATGAATCCTAAATGGCTAATGAAAACTCTATAAGATTTTTTTACGTCATACGATGTCATCATAAACTTTTTTTATGTTCTTATATCCTGGAATAAAGGCGCTATTTATAGCCTGTAAATTATATGTGCTAGAAAGCACTAAATATTTAATTCATGATTCCCATAAATCTCTTTAGTTCATCGCTAACCTGTTAAGGGGGCCTTTTCGACTCGTCTATCGTCAACGTCAGCGTGATTTAAAAGCATGTTCTTTCATCCAACGCGATCCAACGCAATGTTTGATAAACAAACTACGTGGAAAAATTATATAACGCCTGATTTCTCTGTTAATCTGAATATTTCATAAAACTTCTTCCAGCAAATGCGTTTCTTTTGGGAAATCTTAATTCCTAAATTCTTTATTGCACCATAGCATTTTTTTAAATAATTGGATAATAAAGAATACCTTAAAAGATTTTGAAAATAACCTTTCGCAATACTGGGTTTCGATTAAATGTGCAAGTATTCTATAGATACATAATATTTATTTTATTTTAATTGATAAGTACATTACAAAGAGTTAGAGGTCACACAAAAAAGCAAAATTTTCAAGTCTTTAGTTGATTAATTTTATAAAAAATGTTTTGATTTCAGTAGAAATCTAGATACAACACAAGATATCTGTATTCCCCAAATATCTAAAAATGGGGTGATAATCAAGTAAGAGGGAGTGTAAAGATATGTATCTCGGGTTGAAGGCTCTTAACCCCTTCCTACAGAGAAGAAAAATGTACGTAGTAAAAGAAAATCCCGCGGTATTCGATCTCAGGATAAAGTGTCCGATCGAGTTTATATTTATCCTGTCCGTTTCACATGCTTGGGCAAAAGCAGACGTTATTCAATTCCGCTAAGCGAGGAACGGGTTCAAGTGACAGCGATTTTAGAATTCCAGCATTTTTTCTTTTTTTGAGATGAGGAATCACTCAATGAATTGTCTCGCTCTAGAGTCAGTCTTTTACTGACCATAACTCACTTTATTTTTGAGTGAAACATGACTTCTTAGGTTTCCTTCTTTGCCTTGCGTTCTAGAACCCCGGGTTTTTCTTTTAAAAGCAAACCCGGTTTTGCAGTCATCTCTTAGAGGCGCGCGTCTTGGGCTCGGTTCAGACAATTACTGAACGACCGGACGGCAACCCATTGCTCGCCGTCCACAAGTACACGCCTACGATGGCTGGAAATTGGTGTCGGTATTCTGGCAGCTGCGACTAACTTTTAGATTATAAAGGCGTAACTTTGTGAGTGAGTGTGTATTAGTGTTATTACTTCTTCACGGTCAAACGGATGAGTGGGTTTTGATAAAACTAGGCATGTGCCTAGTTGGATAGCCCATGTCTCTGAATAGCACATAGGATATTTTTTATCTCGAAAGTATGTTCTCGGACAATTTTCTACAATCACGCTCACGCTGGTGAAGACGCTGGCGGAAGTTAATTGGTATTTAAGCATTTTTAAACATAAGAAAATATTGTAGTGACATATTTTTATCTACTTTAAGATAATATTAATAAACTTTCTACTCGCTACAAGTAAGACCTCGGCCCATCACACATATATAACGTGTATAACTTTTGATGCTACGAACTTCGTCGTCTTTTTCATTCACTACAAACGATTTGCATTTTTCCACGAGTCGATCCAATTTACTCCGAATACAGTCTAGTTTTAAAAGTTGCTCAGTGCACACACGTTGTTTATAGATTATCATTCATCTTTCGACTGCGTACAAATAGTACTTTCCCCTATGATACGAGTAGGTAAATTAAAGCTGTTGTGTTAATTCAGGATATAAGCTTTCCTGGAACTTTTCTGCCAAATTAATTTATTATATTTGCTAGCGGACGACGAGCATTAGGTAGTCGACCGTCCAGCCAACTGGTTACTAGTTGTTACCAGTTGGTTGAGTTTACAAGGTAACTGTTTAGCGTGAGCCCGAGTTGTTGAAGGCGCGTCGTGTACCACGCGTACCTCAAAAAGACTTTAGCAAATACGGAAAGACCCAGCAGGGCCGTAGCCTACGAGACCATGGACTTACTTTCGAATGGGAAACTGAAAATTCCAGACTGAAATTATGGCTAAATTTAATTGAAAAATATTAGACCATACTAATATAATAAAAGTGAATGAAAATCTGTTTATTAGTTATGCTTTCATGGTTAAACTAATGAACCGATTTAGATTAAATTTGTTACAAAATAAACTTGAACCTAAAGGAAGAACAAAAGCTACTGTTTACTCGGCTTTGATTTTGCATCCGCAATTATTTTTTCCGACAATTTGCCTGTTGCTGTCTTCCCATCCGATTATAATTTAGGTGTCTTGAAGGCTAAAGTGAATAGGCCCTTAATAAACTAGTGCGCCTCACCATCAATGATTGCATCACTGCTTACCATCACGTGAGATCGCTGTAAAACACTAGTTTATATTATTAAAAAAAAATCGAGTGCGCTAGCAAAATCAAGTTTGTAATTTTCACGAAACCATATCTTCACCTTTTGGATATTCAATAAAAGAGTTATATTAAAATTAAGACAAAGCCTTCGGTTCAACTCGAAGTTTTAATGGGTTTGTTTAGAAATTTATAATTTGAAGGAACAACAATTGGTTTCAGTTAATAATAATTCAACTGAAGTTTACAGGAAATGTAATTAGTTATTCAAACTGAAGGGTTTAAATAACTCAAATCTCGGTAGGATTTACGACTGACCATCCAGTTCACATATTTTTTTAAATATTCTTCGATGATTTAAGTACTAATTATCTGAGATGTTTTTTGTATTTTTTTAAAACTTGATATGTTGGTTCCTGATAGGCTGACAAAGTATTTATATACTACAGCTAATATTGAGATACTAGGAAATCAAAAACCTCTAAATAAAAAAAATAAAAAATTGACTTCACTTAAAAATTAAATTGAATTTGAGGAGTTCCCTCGATTTCACCACGATTTCATCATCAAATCCCAACTTGGTGACTATGCGACCATTTGGGAAGTATACCCTTTCCATCAGAAAAATAATTTTTCAAATCGGTTAGAAGCGACGAAGTCTTGAACGCAGTTATGCGCGAACAAATATAAAAAAATACAAACGTTCGAATTGAGAACCTCCTCCTTTCTTAGAAGTCGGCTAAAAAAAATCTATCTAATATAAAGAGGTAACGTTTGGTTCTTTGTTTGTAGGAGGTAATCCCTGAAGGTTCTGGTCCGATTGCGAAATTTTTTTCACCGACCGGAAGCTGCTTTATTCCTGAGTGACTAACGCTATATTAAATGTATGGCGAAGCTGCGGGCAAAAGCTAGTAGATAAAAAAAAAAGATAAACAAGTATATTTTGTGTTTTCTTCAAAACAAACTTGATTTATTCATAAGGCTTCGTATTTAATACAAGGTCAGATTCATTGTTCGTTCAGAACTCGACACCAAAACTTTTCGGATCATGTTCGTGACTGGATGACACAAAATCATGGTCTTATGTAAATCATAAGGAATCAGAAGGATACTAAGCCTATGAATCAGTTTAACTATGCAAGGCGCCAGATAAACTTAAATAAATATTTAGGCCGTTTCCTATTTTTTTATTTTATTTGTTATAAACTAGTGCTTGACTGCGATCCCACTTGATGGTAAGCAGTGATGCAATCGTTGATGATGAGGCGCACTAGTTTATTAAAAGCCTATTCACTCGAGCCTTGAAGACACCCAAATTATAATCGGATGGGAAGACCGCAACAGGCAAATTGTTCCAGTCCTTCGTTGTACGCTGTATAAACGACGAGGCGAAACGTTTAGTCCGGACCGTAGAGGTTTCAACAACATAAGGGTGGATATTCGCCGTACGGAGGGTTGTACGATGGTAGAATTGAGATGGCGGAATCAAGTCATGCAATTCCTGCGCACACTTCAAAATGCATCCTGTAAAACACCGAAAGGCTGGCTACCCTACGCCTGTGCTCAAGGCTTTGAAGGTTGGACTAAACCAAATCTGGATCACCAATTATCTCCAATATATCGAAGGTACCCGAAAACCCGGAAGACGCAGCGTTGGCAGGCCTCCCCCAAGGTAAACCAATGACCTGGTGAAGGCTGCGGGAAACCGATGGATGCGCGACGTACAGGAACGTTCGTTGTACAAACAAAAAACAAACTTTAGCTCTTTAAATTAGTGTACATGTAAATTCGATAGTATAAATGACTTCAAACTACCCATCAACTCACCAAAGATTAAAAAATGAGGTTTTTGAAACGTATTTAATCTGAATCCAATTTACCAAAACATCAGGCATAAATTCTAAAACTAAAAAAAAACCCGCAACATATCAGTATAAATTGGCTCATCAAAACTTTAGCAACATCCGGTCTGCGGTCTGTTAGACTCCTGGGAGTATTGGTGGAACGATCGCATGTCCTCAACAAATTGTTCTGGTACAACCAGGCTATTTAATTCACAATTGTTGACAGTAGCTACTCTACGAAGACATTAATACAATATTTTTGACGTATGTGTTTATAGAAAAAAGCTTCAGCTTCTTCATCTTGGCTTGACAATGGCAAAACTAATTAAATGCCTTGCCAGGCAGTTTTTGCCAGGCCAGTATTCTCCACGATAATGCCATCCTTTGATGCTGTCATTAGATCCCTACGTGATCAGATAACAGGGCACGTCATGCAGGATGACAGGTGGAAAATAGTCTACGGAGAGACGCCGCACAAACACTGAAGGCTGGAACTGTCCAGGTAACCACAACAGGTGGAGATTGTCTTTTATGTGCCCAAGCTGGTTGCGGAGTCAGTTTAGAGTGTTCCAGATTGGCCATGGCAACTCGTGACCAGGAGAAAGGCTCTACGATGGATCGATAAAATCTTCAGGACATCTAAACTTCTCCCACCGGAGGTTGCATCTCTTCGATGTGGTGTTACTTTTGGATGGGCTCATGCTTGCAACTGAACTTATACGACTTTTAAATCTGATGAGCACCGAGCTGTAACTTCAGCTATACAACGATGCTGTGTTCTTAAGAGGCTACTTTTCCACTCGCCTATCGTCAACATCGAGTATGGTTTAAAAGCTTGTTGCTTCATCTAACGCAATCCAACGCGATGTTTGACAAAAATGTAACGCAAAAAAAGAGAGGTAACGCCTGAAAACTCTGTCACCCCGTTCCTTCTAGCCTTCATACCGGGGCTCAAATTCCTTTCGATAAGCCTGGCCCCAGTAGGCATCGACCCAGCTGGGCCCCTCCTGTTGCTGACAACTCCCTGAGGCGCGCGGGAACAGTGCGCGCCGTCGACGTCTTGAGCTCGGTCCGGAAAGTTACCGGACGATCGGACAGTGAGCTACCCATGGCTCGCCGTCCGCGAACCCGCGGACAAAGTGGCCGGAAATCGGGATCGTAATCCCGGCGGCAGTGGCGAGAGCTTCGTTGCCAGATGCGGTCGGCCTCCTCCTTTACTAGCATTACTGCTTCACAAGTAACATACCTTTAATAAGGCGTTTGCGATATCATGTTAATTCTTAAATATCTTTTTCAATAAGGACAGGCTTTATTATTGTCTAAAGGTTCTTCTGTGTTTAATCTACTTAACAAAATATAATTATGATCAAAATGCTCCGATATATTCAATGAAGATGGAGCAGTTTGCGATGGGGAAGATCTTCCTTTAAACATACAAAGGAAAATTTTCCTTTTCACATAAATACCTCTTGAGAATAATATATTCTTAATTTTGGTTCTTATTATTCAAATTGGACATACGTTGCGGCACTTTATATCAAATATTTAAATTATCTATTCTATGCTTTGTAGGTAAGAAGTATTGTGACATGTGTGTGCCTGAAGATTCGTCAAATTTAAATAAATGGCTGTGACTGGGCACATTGGTCGCAGAACAGATGGTCGATGGGAACTAAAGGTTCTGGAATTCCGGAAGACGCAACGTTGGAAGGTCTCAAGGTGCACCGATGACCTGGTGAGGGTCTCGGGTATCCGATGAATGCAAGACGGACAGGACCCGGTCGTTATGGGGATGCTTGGCTATGTCCAACAGTGGACGTCTGTCGGCTGAAATGATGACAAAGTGTGTTTTTGTTACAGTAAGAGCTAATTGATGGCAAAAAAAAATATTCATATTTAAATGCGTATTTTTTTTAAACTGCTTTATGATAAAATAGTTTGCCAGAGCGAATACAAATTTATAAACATCTACAGAAATAAAAAAGGATGGCTGAATGTGTTCCTATTGCTTAGTACAAAACTCGAGAGTGACTGAACCAATTTAGGGAACTTTTTTACACTGAAGTATTTTTTTCAGTCTCAAGATTTTTATAAGGTGTCTAGCTACCACAAGTAGCTTCGCCCATCAGTGACGAAGGTTCCATACAACTCGATTCCCACCGGCTTCCCTTCAGAAGTTTAGAACACAACCACTCGCTACCGTAATTGAGAAATGGCACAATCAGTAATTATAAAACTACAAAGAAACATTACAAAACGCCTACACTAAGTACACTATGGACATTAAATCAACAAAATTTGCTTTTCAACAACATGTTGCTTTAAGATAAGCCGCAGGCGCAATCGGCTTTTTACGCGTTTAAATTTCTATACAAGATATACGTCGTGACGTCACATAAAGGTCAATAAACTTGCCGGCTTATAAGCGCTCCGGCAAGCCGGTTTTTTTTCGAGTTATTTGATAGAGTTGCATTGAATAGGCTTAAAAACTACTAGACTGTTTTTAAAAATTCTTTCACCATTCGAAAGCTACATTATCCACGAGTAACGTAGGCTAAATTTTATTTTGGAAAAAAATAGGGTTCCGTAAGATATTTGGGTTTCTCGGACACAAGGTGTAAAAAATCAATCAGAAAAGTTACTTATTTTGCGTACGCTGCCTAAACTCTAAAAGATAGGACCATAAAATGTTGTAATTAATTGTAGATCTTATAAATATCTACATAAAAGTCAGCGAAACAGTATACCTATCTATGTCGAGTGAGGCACAACAACCATTTTTTTATCTAATCATCTTGATTTTTTTTTGGATTACATTTGAATGCATTTATTTTACTCATGCTATTGTCCCTTATCAAAATAAATTATTTCATCACTAAGTACAGTTTATGTAGATAATATTTGGTCTTTGAATGATTAAAATTGGACGTTTGGTTTTGAAGTTATGGCGAAATTAAAATATTACGATTTATGCTGCACGGTCCAAGCGTCACCAAGGCGGTGCGCGTGCGCGAGGGGAGTTTAGATCTATGAGTAAGGTCGTGCGCGAAGTCTAATAATATTTTCGTGCGATTTTTATTAGATTTCGTTCTTAAAACTACACCTACGCAAAAGTTCTTCTCAGAGCTGGTTTTTTTAAACATTTCAATATATCCCTTTACAATAAATATCAACATGCGTAATGCTCCAAAACAAGAACGATTATCTGATCTAGCCATTCTTTCTATAGAAAAACGTTCTTTACTAAAAATTAAGAATCTTCCCGGCTTTTATGATAATGTCTTAGCGCACTTTGTAAGAAAGAATAGACGAATAGCTTTAGAGTATAAGAAGTATTATTAGTACTTAGTCGATTAAGTTTTGTTTAATTTACATCATATCATCATTTCACCACAAACGGCTTTTATCAAAGCCACTTCTATTATGCTTGCAAGTAGCGTTGCCAGGCGTCCGGATAGAGCCGGACATAGTCAGGCTTTTAAGTGGCGTGTCCGGCCAAATTTGAGCATTTTTGGCTTTTGTTAGGCTTTTTAAAGACCATTTTGTTTAGAATTGTCATTAGAGTTTTGCCTTACCTTGTATCGCTAGCACAAGCAAAGTGGACATGTAATAGTATAACAATAATATCACTTAATCTTATGGTTTTTTCATTAGAATTTAAAAAGATTTCATGAATTTTATTAGACTTAAAAAAATGTCGGCCTTTATGACCAAACGTCCGGCTAAATAGGATAGATTGTCCGGCTTTTCAGTTCCAGGACCTGGCAACCCTACTTGCAAGACACTGTTTCAATATCTCAGTGCTTACACGTATAGTAAAAGTGGACTGAAGATACATCTGCCTATACAAGACTGAAGCCAGGATGCCAATCACAGATTTTCGGTAAGGACTCAAGACTGCGTGCCCGCGCTCGGAGTAGGCAAGCATTTTTTTTTTGCTCCGGCTTACCTCTCTCAATATTTCACGCTTCGCCACTGTCGCCCATGTAATAAAAGTGTCTAGCTACCACAAGTAGCTTCGCCCATGTAATAGCAGAAAATAAATCTTGGTAAAATAAAATGCTTACAGCTTTTTGTTCTAAGGAAAAAAATATATAGGTAAGCACGTCAATATGAATACAAGACTGACAAAAATATATAGAGCAAGCTATTCTCCTTATTTTTGGGATTTGTGTAAAAGATTTTCCGCCAGGTATTGAGTAAGATAGACAGTTTAACAAATGTTGTGATGTGAGGATTTACTCGGAATTTATATAAATTGTTGTGCGAGCAAAAAACATACTTTTTATACTTATGACTAAACAATTTGTTGCTGAATGAAGCATTTTCTTAAGGTGGAAATTCGGTAAAGAATTCCTCCCGATCTGAGTAGAGCGAGAGGACGTGTCAGACAATTGCTGACTGAAACCCACCTGTATTCTTTCAGTTGCCTTTTGCGTTCCAAGGAACTACCTAAGGTCTGGACTAACCGTTTCATCTCATCATATTTTACGCCATGTAAATCGAAGGATTAGAACAATTTGCCTGCTGCGGTCTTCCTAACTAGGGTGTCTTCAAGGCTAGAGTGAATAAATAAGTTCATAACAAAGTAGTGCGCCTCACCAGCAACGATTGCACTACGGCTCACATCAGGTGGGATCGCAGTCAAGGGCTAGTGGACCGAGTCCAAGACGTCGACGGCGCGCACTGTTCCCGCGCGCCTCCAAGAGTTGTCAGCAGCGGGAGGGGCCCAGCTGGGTCGAAGCCTACTGGGGACAGGGTTGTCCGAAAGGGAGCTCGTGCCCCGGTATGAAGGCTAGAAGGAACGGCGCGGGGTTTTTAGTCAGTAAGAGCCTGACACTGTCTCCCGCTCCACCCAAGAGCGGGTTTCGTCAAAGATGATTTTCCCCGTCGACGAAAAAAAAGGCCTAGTTTATATCAATTAAAAAAAGGACAAAAAAACTCGTACGAATAATTCAGTAGATGATGTGGCTTAGATTTAGATTTTTTTTATTATATTTTTCACACTAGTTACATGTTTCTTTGCCAGTTTGTGAAAATTTAGCCTAATTCGTTCCGTCATCGGCATTCAATTCATGTTTTTATTTATAATCAATGTACAATGTGCATGTTTTAATCCGAAAAGTATGTAAAAAAAATTGGTAATTTTACAAGTGATAATAAGAAACCAGATTGGTTAATTATCTTTTCCATAGATGGCGCTCCTCGTAACAACGCCACGACGCGATGTCCATGCGAAACTGGTTATCAAATGTACCAGAGTTGCATAGAATGTAAGTGGTTCAATTGCGTTACTATGGCAACGCACTTCGTAAACGGGTAAACAGTAAACAATACTGAACCACATTAAAAAAAGAAAACAAAAAAGGTGTTATTTATTAGGTTTGTTTCGAAAAAAAAAACAATTTAAAATTAAATACCTACCAGACTTCTATATCGTCGAAAATATCGAAATCATATTTTAGTACTACCTACCAAATCATAATGATTGGATAAAATGCGAACAATTTTGTGTAAAAATGTGAATAATCTATTCAGCTTATAGGGCTCTGTATACGTTGAGTTCTGGTGCTTTATGAATGATGGTACCTATTCAGGAAAATTAACACCATCAGTTATTACTAATACACCACAACATAAAATAATAATAAAAACAACAAAAAAATGAGTACAGAAATACAATACACTTGAATGTGCCCAAACCGAATAGGTCACCAACTCTGCAATTGCTGGGTGTCAAACACCCAGCGCTGATTTTCAGCTGGCACCCCGCAGTGACGCACGGTTGATGGTAAATAAAATATACTTAACATATACATATAACCTTACAAAATATAACCCATACTTAAAATAAATAAATATTTATTTAGCTAATGCTAGTGTATTATTTTGTGTGATAATTTATAATAAGCGTTTTCACAGGTGCCCGGACCTGACGCCTCAGTCCTGCCACCTGGCGACCATAATTTTAAAACGCTTCAACATTTCACAAAAGTAACGTCCTAAGTTCATAATTTTTTATGCAGATGGCGCTGTACAGAAATATAAAGTTTTGCGTAGTCTTGCTCGTGGCCGAATGGCGTTGGTGCTTTGGCCATTTGTACTAGGATCACATGATATGAAAGAGGAGAAAGTTTATAAGAGAAAGGCACGTGTTCGGTTTTTATTTTATGAAACGCCACGTAAAGACATAGTTCCAAAAATTTGTAATGAAATTGAAATATAAGGAAATTGCTACAAATATGTATTTATTACAAACTTTTATTTTTAGTTTCACCTGTCCCGATGTTTGTCTGTCATAAAATCTTGCAAATTAAATTTGATCCACTTCCTGGTTTCCGATTGCGCTAAAATTTTGCATACATGTATAAATCAGATGACAATGCAATATTATTATGATTTGGAGCTGATTTGATGATGGAACCGGAAGATGGCTACAGGAACTTGGCAGCTAAAGGACACAACCTCATCGAGTTTGAGCTCGTATGATTTGTCTTGATAAGTATTAATTATGTAGTTACTCGTATATACCGTGCTATAAAAGATTGCTATGAAAAAAAAAAAACATTTTCATTAAAAACTTGTTTTTTTTTATATGTATGGTATTTAGGTTTACTTAGCCATTTGATTACTTTACAACTTTATTTTAATAACATTTACGGCCGCAGGTTAAAAAAATAGTCAAAATATTGAACACAAAGCAAGGCAGCTTTTTTAAGGTGGAAAACCAAATAAAGACTTCTGCTCTAGGACGGAGTGTCAGACTTCTGACTTAAACGACACCTATGTTCCTTTATTTGCCTTTTGCCTTCTAAGACCATGGATTTCCCTTTCAGAAGTCAACCCATGGTCACAATAAGCTTTGGTCTTGCTGGGCCCCTACAGTGTTGAAGACCACTGTCTGAGGTGCGCGTAGAACACCCTCTCTCACGATCGGGCTCGGTCCAACCGATTACTAGACGGTTGGACGGCGAGCTACCCATTACTCGTCGTCGCTGGTAGTTGGGATTGGGGAACCAGCAGGCTCGAAAGTAAGGAAGTCCGTCCTTTCACACCTACGATAGCCTCCTTCGCTAGCATTACTGCTTCGCAGATGGAGGTAACCACCGCCCATTCCTCTTCGCTCCTGACCATGGCCTTTACCAGGGCCGGGTGTAAGCGATCGCCGCTGCCAATCGTCTCTACAAGGACACGGCGGTGTTCCGCCGAATCGGGATACGGCTAAAACATATGCTCTACCGTGTCCTCCGGGCGGTTCGCTGTTGTTGTTGACGCTGTTGTTGGTGTCACTACATAGTGACACCCAGACCAAAATATATATATTTTTTTTTATCAACAAAATGACTCACCTACTAAAATTACCAAGACTAACTGCTGCCGGATATGGATTCTAAAATAAAATAACATTTTTTATTTTAAACTTTCAATTGTTATGGATAGTATTTAAGCAAGTCTATTGACTCTGTCTCTGTCTGCAACTGAAGCATTATTATTGTTAAAATACGAATAATACATATAAGTTTTATTACTCAGTCTAACATAGACTTTTACTAAAATTTGTATCAGCATATGACGCTGCACGTAGACATTTTCGTAGCACTTCGTAGCGTACATAAATCGTAGACACTGTAGCAGATGGGAATATTCGTAGCAGGTCTGAGCTTCCTGTATTTTCATACAGATGGCGCTGCAAAACTTGTAGCTCGTAGAGCGCCGTGCTTTCATCGTGTTTCATAACGACGATCGCAAACGAAGAGTTCAGCGCTCCGAAGAGACTAGGGTCACATAAACATACAGAGATTACGAGAAAAACCTTTAAAGACCGCGTAATTTGAATTTCCGTTCCCAAGAAAAGCTAAGCACGCAACTTCCATAAAAATGGTGTTTTTTAAATATTAGCGTAAAAAAAAGCTTATATGTCATTTTCATATTATTTATTACTGTATTTTCGTATTATTTATTACTGTATTTTCGTATTAATGAATTTTAAATATTGTAACATAGATTTTTAATTTAGAAAAGATGGATGGATTTTGTGAAAAGTGATATGAATGAAAAGGGAGTTAGAGAGACTGATAGCGTGACGAGCGACAGGACAGAATGGAAGAAAAAAACGTGTTGCGCCGACCCCAAATAAAACGGGATAAGGGCAGGAAGATGATGAGATGATGAATGTAGGTTATGAATTGGTTTATTGGTATAAATAGATCTCAGTAGTTGTGAGTAATTTTAATTTTATAATAACTATGTTTGCAATGACGTGTTCGTTGCGGGAGGTTCAGACTGGCTGAAAAAGGTACTAGGAGATCAAAAATTGGGAGCGGTGGTATTCAACTTAAATATCGCATTTCTTTTATATTTACCAACTTGTTCTATTATATATTTATTGGCAATAAGTATAATAAGTTAATACATACATTTTAACTATTAAATATTAAAAATTAGTAGGCAAAATAATAATATGGGGAATTTATTTATACCCTTTGTTCTGTGTCTGGGTGTAATTTATCTATAATGTGTTTATATTTTGAAATATATGAGTAAGTACGTTTATCAGTTATCTAGTACCCATAACACAAGCTCTGTTTAGCTTGGGACTAGATGGCGTTGTGTGATAGTTGTGGAATATTTTATATTATAAAATAGTTTCAGTTTTTTTATGTACATTGAGACTGATGTATCATACTTTCCTCCTTCTCGCGTTGTATTGTAATCAACCATGCCAGTTACGATGAACTGTTTAACGTTTTGGCCATTTTTCTTGGCTATGTGGCCAATAACTCCAGTACTCACTCCTTTTTATTTACAGGTAGTTGACAATCTACTTTTAATCATCATCACCATCATCATTTCAGCCGAAAAACGTCCACAGTTGGACATAGACCTCCCCCAAGTGTCACCACAATGAACGGTCGTGAGCGTCTTGCATCCATCCGATTCCCGCAACCCTTATCAGGTCCTCCCACCTTATAGGAGGCCTTCCAACGCTATGCCTTCCGGTACGTAGTCGCCATTTCAGAACCTTTCGGCCCCAACTGTTGATGTCCATTGTGTATTATATTTTCCACAAAATACAAATTCTTTTCTTTTCCAATTTTTTCTATATTTGTTTAGGTTAACAATCTTAAATGTATTGACTTTATCATTGTATGGTTACACCTAATCATTTTTACATTCAGCATCGAACCTTTAGCATAAAATAATAATACCAGACATTTGGTTTTTCGCAAAATGGTTAATTTTCGAAACAAGAAAACTAACAATGTAATAATCTTACTCATTGTTGAAAACTCTACTAATAAATAAATCATTAATGTATTTCAATAAACAAGTATGTTAGTTATACGGGACCCGTATTCTTGGAGCAGCGACATCGTCATCCTCTCCGAAGACTTCGATTTTCGGTCTTAAGTACCAAGACAGCATAAAATAACAGGAGTTCCAGCTGCCAAGCTTTTAATGACAAAGAAAGTTTCAGTATTTCCATACGGGAACTGCAAGAAAAGTTTGAAATATTCTGAATATTATCACATTAATATTAAAAAGGAAATATATATACCTACTTATGCGTGTGACTATAAAAAAAATATATTATGTTTTTAAATCTTTTCGAACGGCAAAAAAAAAAATGAATGCACACGGGTGTAGTGTATCCTGGGATGGAAGGAAAATTTTATTTCGAGGGTATTAAAGGATTCCCAAAGGATAATTTTTTGACTTTCTTGTAGGCTACGCCACTGGCACAAATTATCAATTTTAAAGTATTAAGCGCTATTCTTTTTAACAGTTGAAAAATATTGAAAAAGGCATCTAATATTACGTTACCTAATCAAAAACATTATTAAATATTTAAGTGCTGCCATCTACTAACTTACAGCATAACTGTTCAAGTTTTACCTCCGCCCGAACTTAGCAAATGCCTCATGCAAGCACGCACAGATGGCGCTGTTTTCAATTTCTAGTGTTATGACGACAGCAATGACGACAGTAGTGACGACTTATTGCGGAAAAGCTGCAACAACTCAGTGGCAAGTACTAGGATAACATAAGCTGTCACTAGTGGCTGATTACTTTGGAGATAGAAAGTTGGGGTGAAAGTTCACTACGTAGTCTGCTATGTGACGTTGACAATGGCGTGTTCGTTGTGGGAGGTTCAGACTGCCTGAAAAAAGTACTAAGAGAGCAGAAACTGAAAGCAGTGGTCAAAGAAAATTATCAGCTTGTGTACTAACTTTGTCTTCAGTTATAGCAAATCGTACGCTTAAATCATTGTTGATCTACTCATTTCTTGGCCAAACTTAGGATTAGGAATAGGTCTCTTTGTGAATGTGGCTTGGATGAAGGAAACGTGGACCATTTATTTTTCTCGTGTCCTAAATTGCGCTTCTCTTTTCATGAAACCATTCCTCCTCATATTCCGCGCCCAACCTCGGTCGTTTTGTTTACACGCTTTATATTTAAACTATGCAAATTCATTGAAATAAATAAAATTAAGTGGTAACTATTATATCTTTTTATATATATTTTCTTCTCTTTTACAACTCTTACAAGTCATAATCTGTGGTCTGTGGTGTGGTAGAATTTGTCAAACTATAATTCTGTATTTGTCTGTATCTGCGAAGAAATTATTTTAGTTTTTTTTAAATTTCGTACTTTCATTTTATACAACGTGTAACGTTAAATGCGCAAAACATCAGACACCCCAAATGATTTTTAACCCTTCAGATACCATCAATTAGAGACACAATAGTAAGACAATAGATGCGCGGCCACCGGTGGTCGCTTGGGGATTCATGAATTAATTCGATTGACCTAATTATATGAAAAAAACCAAACATTTAAAAAAAATCAAAGGATTTATGAGCATTTTTAGTTTGTTTAAAATTCATATCTGCATTGAAATAAGAACTTTTATTATCCCGTGTAAGAGAAAATTTTATTGGATTACAACTATTTGTGTTTCTTTTATTTATTTCAGCGGGTTTGCGCACGTGTTGGCTTGACCTATTCATAAATAGACAGGTCGAAGTTTTTAATGTTTTTTTTTTTTTGAAAAATATAACTTAAATTAAAATGTGGTTTAATTGATTCTGCTCGTTATTCTGATCAAACTACTTTCAGGTTTTGCGCATTTAACGTTACACCTTGTAGAAAGATATTTTTTTTTTTAATGTTAATTCACGCTAAATACTCTCCAATGTTTGATGGTTTATTAACAGTTTGCACGTGTAATTTGCAAAATTGTGGTGATTCTTCCACAAAGGCCATTCATTACTAAAATTATGAGTTGAAGAAAGTTCCTATGTGACGTTGACAATGGCGTGTTCGTTGCGGGAGGTTCAGACTGCCTGAAAAAGGTACTAGGAGGGCAGAAACTGGAAGCGGTGGTCAAAGAAAATTTTCAGCTTGTGTACTAACTTTGTCTTCTGTTATAGCAAATAATTTTGTAAACAAATAAAATTGATCTATTTGAAGTATGATATGTATACAGTTTAAAGAAGGAGAGTAGTTTTAAGTTAAGAAGGTCTAGTTAAGTTTCAAGAGGGTCAAAGAGTTTTTGGCGGGATTTCTCCGAGTGAAGTTCAGTGTCTGTTTTAATTATTCGCAAATTGATTCGTAGTGGATATTGTAATGTAAAATAAGTGTAGTTTTGTATTCCAAGTATACGCGCAACTGGACAATGTGTAAAATAATTGAAACAGACGCAATCTCAGGAAAATGGAGCTGAGAAATATTGACTAACACAGCGAAGCTTACCGAAAAGGGTGACACAATACGTTTGTTGCCAAATACTGCAGACACAAAGAAACTCAAGTGACTGACTTGGCACTGGCTAAATGCACAAACTGTGCAAAGCGAAAATCAATAAAAAAAGAAGGTCCAAGAACAATATTGAATGTTTCAACATAGTTTCAAAAGTTTGCGGCTGTGGGACGTAAATAGTGACGTTTTGATGCGGGAGTTTCATTTTGTCTGAAAAAGATACTAGGTTCACATAGGCAGCAACAGGTAGGCTGTGAAAGCTTTTCATCAAAGTTTAGCCGAAACTTTTTCTGACTTAAAATAGTTTCACACACGAGGTTTTTGTAAATCTTCAGATTAGTTTAATATTATTCATATTATTTTCACAAAAATATCAACTACCTTATTTCGTTTTCTTTGTAGGTAAGAAAATCATGCAACGCAGTCGACATCGTGGGCTCGGTCCGGACGGTCGGATAGCAAGCTAACATATCAACTTCCTGCCCTTGTCCCGTGTGTTATTTGCGTTCAGTTCAATAATATGTTTTATTTTTTCTTCCGTTCTGTTTTGTTACCCGTCATACCATCACTAGATCTTTTTTCTTTCACATCACTCTTTACACAACCCATCCAAATCAATGTAGCGCTTCATGACGTGGCCAAAGTGACGTTTTCGATGCTCGCCTGGCTGAAAAAATACTAGGGTAGCATCAACTTAAAAAGGTGGACGGCAAGAATGTCCTGAAAATATCTGTCTGATTCATTCAGCCATTTGCGTATACTGTTACGATATATGACTGGATTATAATAATATAATAATCATAGTTTATTGGTAAAACAAGTTTAAGTTTTTACAATGCCTGTATATTATATTTGAGGGCCCTCTTTAAGTAGGTAATGCCTGTGTTAGAAGAAAAACGAATGAAACTTCTATGAAAGTGAAAGTAAAGAAAAAGTTTTCCAACAAGTTTACGGCGAGCGCTGTGACGTTGACAATGACGTTCTCGACGTGGAAGAAACGAGGAAGTGTACAAGGGTAACATAAACTGAGAAAGATGGATGATTCAAGTTGTCTGAAAAGTTTTTGCCGGACTTTCACGAGATATACAGAGTGTAAGGAACAGGTCTCCGCTAACTTTAAGAGCTTGCTCATTAGACGAAACTGAACAACTTTCCTTAAGTTTATTTTCCGAAAACAAAAAAAAACGTCAATCAGTGCAAGCTCTTAAAGTTTGCGGAGACCTGTTTCGTTCGGATAACATGAAACACGTGACTTTTGATTAAAAACTACAAATAAAATAATAAATTACTCATCAAATCAACAATACATCAATAAAAGTATATTATGTACTTAATATTATTATTCCTAGTTTTGTTGGTTAAGCATAAGAACAACACTACAAGTAGGACTAATAAAAAACATTTAATAATTTATTGATATTTGTTTTATTTTCACCACAATTTACACAAATATGGTGGATATTAGAACCATCGTGACGTCACCAATGACGTCATAGTTGTGGAACGTTTCAGCAAAGCGGGAAATAGCACTAGGCTAGCATAAACTACAAGACGTAGAATTTCAGGCATTGAAAGGAAACGTGGACCATTTATTTTTCTCCTGTCCTAAATTGCCCTTCTCTTTTCATGAAATCGTTCCTCCTCATATTCTATCAAATGTTTTCTTCCTTTTGTGATTACACGTTTTATATTTAAAGTATGCAAATTAATTTAAATTAATAAAATTAAGTTGTAATTAATTTAAATTAATAAAATTAAGTTGTAACCCTTTTTATATATTTTTTTTTTCTCTCACATACAACTCTTACAAGATGCTATCATGTACATTGTACTGGTTATAATCTGTGGTCATACATAGAATTTGTCAGTACACTTTCATTTTACACTTTCATCATCATTATCTAGCCGAAAGACGTCCACTGTTAGATATAGGCCAAGCGTCGCCACAACAACCAGTTCTGTGCGTCACGCATTCATTGGATTTCCGCGACCCTGACCTTATTTTAAAGAAAAATATTTTTTTACGGTTAATTCACGATAAATTGTCTCCAACTTTTGATGGTTTATTAACAGTTCGCACGTGTTATGGGCAAGATTGTGGTGTCTCTTCCACAAAGGCCATATTAATATTCAGAGTTGAAGAGAGTTGCTATGTGATGTTGTTAATGACGTGTTCGTTGCGGGGAGGTTCAGACTGCCTGAAAAAGGTACTAGGAGGGCAGAAACTGTAAGCGATGGTCAAAGAAAATTTTCAGCTTGTGTACTAAACTTTGTATTCAGTTATAGCAAATAATTTTGTAAACAAACAAAATTGATCTATTTTGAGTATGATGTATGTATTTGTATCGTTTATTACAAGTGGCATAAAACCAAGGTCTAGGAGTTTTTGGCGAGTTTTCTTCAACCGATGTTTAGTATCTATTTGAATTATTCACAAATTGATTCCTAGTGGATATTGTAATGTAAAATTGGTGTAGTTTTGTATTTCAAGTATACGCGCAACAGGACAATGTGTTACAAAATAATTGAAACAGACACAATCTCGGTAAAATGGAGCTGAGAACTATTGTAGTATTGACTAACACAGCAAAGCTTACCGAAAAGGCTGAACCAATACGTCTGTTGCCAAATACTGCTAAAAAAAGTAACTCAAGTGACTGAAAACTGCATTTTAAACTTGACACTGGCTAAATAGACAAACTGTACGAAGCGAAAATTAATAAAAAAAGAAGGTGGAACATGGTTCAAGTTTGCGGCTGTGTGACGTAAATAGTGACGTTTTCGATGCGGGAGTTTCATTTCGTCTGAAAAAGGTACTAGGTTCGCATAGGCAGCAACAGGTAGACGGTAAAAGCTTTTCATCAAAGTTTAGCTGAAACTTTTTCTGATTAAAATAGTTTCACACACGAGGTTTTTGTAAATCTTCAGGTCAGTTTAATATTATTCATATTATTTTCACAAAAATATCCACTACCTTATTACCGTTTTTTTGTAGGTAAGAAAATCATCCAATGACATCTCCGCGCCTTTGGGCGGAGCAAGAGATTATCTTATCAGTCTTTTACTGACTAAAAACCCACTCCTGTGCCTTCGTTGCTTTTCGTACCGGAGCTTAATGTTCCTTTTAGAACCAGATTATTGGCCCCAGTAGGCTTCGACCCTGCTGGGTCTCTACGGTTTGTTGACGACTCCTTGAGGCCCGCCTGTAACAATACGCGCAGTCGACATCGTGGGCTCGGTCCGGACGGTCGGATAGCAAGTTAACATATCAATTTCCTGCCCTTGTCCCGTGTGTTATTTGCGGTCAATTCAATATGTTTTATTTTTTCTTCCGTTCTGTTTTGTTACCCGTCATACCATCACTAGATCCTTTTTCTTTCACATCACTCTTTACACAGTCAACCCATCCAAATCCACTTAGCGGTTCATGACGTAGCCAAAGTGACGTTTTCGATGTTGGCTTGACTGAAAAAGTACTAGGGTAGCATCAACTTAAAAAGGTGGACGGCAATAATGTCCTGAAAATATCTGTCTGATTCATTCAGCCATTCGCGTATACTGTTACGATATATGACTGGATTATAATAATGTAATAATCATAGTTTATCGGTAAAACAAGATTAAGTTTTTACAATGCCTGTATATTATATTTGAGGGCTCTCTTTAGGCAGGTAGAGTTTGGCCATCGAAAGATGACACAACAAAAAGGAGGCCGAATTAAAAAACTTTGTAACTGTTCACCCTGACTCTATGTAAACACAAGATAAATGTAGTTGAAGAAACGTCAACGACACATTTTTGACAGTGTTTTTTTTTAAATGTTTTCAATAAATAATTCATTGTCATCTTTCGTTGGCCAGACTATAATGCCTGTGTTAGAAGACTTAAATAATTATTTTGTACTAAATTTATAGTGGGTATATAAGTGTAACAAAAATGTATATTTTATAATTATTAAAAAATATATTTTTTATTTACACACATAATATTGTGGTTCATCTTACAGTAGCTTTTTCTATTTTTAGGTACGAAATCAAACAATGACTTCTCCCGCCCTAGGGAGGAGCGCGTGGCTTATCAGACTTTTAATGACTAAAACCCACTTCTATATTCCTTCTTTGCCTTGTATTCCAGGAACTTGGGTTTCCTTTAAAACTACCTACGGAAGTTCCATTGGCTTGTTTTCATTTAGTTTTTATTGAAAAATAAGAAAAACGAAACGAAACTTCTATGAAAGTGAAAGTAAAGGAAAAAGTTTTCCAACAGGCATACGGTGAGCGCTAAGTGACGTCGACAATGACGTTCTCGACGTGGAAGAAACGAGGAAGTCTACTAGGGCAGCATAAACTGAGAGAGATGGATGATCCAAGTTGATTGAAAAGTTTTTGCCGGTTTTTCACGAGATATACGGGCTGTAAGGGAAAGGTCTTTGCAAACTTTAAGGGCTTTATCAGAAGTTAAAACTGAACAACTTTCCTCAAGTTTATTTTCCAAAAAAAAAGACGTCATAATCACGTTTATAATTTTTTATATGGAGAGGCTGATTTTTTTTTCCATTTTTGGAAAAAAGGCTTGTCGAAGGGAACTCAGTTTTGTAAATTATGTAAACCCTTAAAAATTGCGGATAACTGTCTCTTATACCCTGTATTCAGCTGTGATAACATGACACGTGACTTTTGATTAAAAACTAAAACAAAAATTACTTATCAAAGCAACAAAGCATCAATAGTATATTACTTTATATTATTATTCCTAGTTTTGTTGTTTAAGCATAAGAACAACACTACAAGTAACTGTCAAGACTAAAAAAAAACATGAATTTAATAATTTATTGATATTTGTTTTATATTCACCACCATTTCCACAAATATGGTGGATAACAGAACCGTCGCGACGTCACCAATGACGTCATAGTTGTGGAACGTTTCAGCAAAGCGGGAAATAGTACTAGGCTAGCGTAATAAACTACGAGACGTAGAATTTCAGGTATTGAAAGGAAACGTGGACCATTTATTTTTCTCCTGTCCTAAATCGCGCTTCTCTTTTCATGAAATCGTTCCTCCTCATATTCTATCAAATGTTTTCTTCCTTTTTTGTTTACACGTTTTATATTTAAAGTATGCAAATTCATTTAAATTAATATAATTAAGTTGTAACTATTACCCTTTTTATATAATATATTATTTTTCTCTTACGAGTTGCTGTCATGTACATTGTACTGGTCATAATCTGTGGTCATAAATAGAATTTGTCAGTCTGTAGAACTGTACCTGCGAAGAGATTCTTTGATTTTTCACTTTCATTTTCATCATCATATCTAGCCGAAAGAAGTCCACTGTTAGACATAGGCCTCCCCCAAGCGTCGCCACAACAACCAGTTCTGTGCGTCACGCATTCATTGGATTCCCGCGACCCTGACTTTATTTTAAAGAAAGATATTTTTTTTACGGTTAATTTACGATAAATAGTCTTCAATATTTGATGGTTTATTAACAGCTTGCACGTGTTATTGGCAAAATGGTGGTGTCTCTTCAACAAAGGCCATTAATTAGTGAAGAGAGTTGCTATGTGACGTCGACAATGACGTGTTCGTTGCGGGGAGGTTCAGACGGCCTGAAAAAGGTACTAGGAGGGCAGAAACTGGAAGCAGTGGTCAAAGAAATTTGTCAGCTTGTATACTTACTTTGTCTTCAGTTATAGCAAATATATTGTGAACAAACAAAATTGATCTATTTTAAGTAGGTATGATGTATGTATTTATACAGTTTATTACAAGTGGGATAAAACCAAGAAGGTCTAGAGGTTTTTGGTAGGATTTCTTTAAAAAAATGTGGTGTCTCTTCCACAAAGGCTATTAATTATTAAGAGTTGAAGTTGAATTAATAATTTATTCTTATTAATATTTGTTTTATTTTCACCACAAGATTCATAAATATGGTGGAAATAATAATAGTAATATTCCACCACTATCACACAACTTCGTCTAGTCCCAAGCTAAGTAGAGCTTGTGTTATGGGTTAGACAACTGATAAACATACTTATATATTTCTAAATATATACATAATATAGATAAATTACACCCAGACACAGAAAAAAATGATCATACTCATCACATAAACATTTGTCGTGGGTGGGAATCGAACCCATGACCTGCGCTAACCATTGGACCAACAGGCCAGTCGAAACCGAAACAAAATAGAACCGTCGTGACGTCACCAATGACGTAATAGTTGCGGAACGTTTCAGCAAAGCGGGAAACAGTACTAGGCTAGCATAAACTACGAGAGGTAGAATTTCAGGCACTGAATAAGGCTTTTTCATATTCCAGCGCTCGGTGACGTTGAACGTGACGTCTACGTTGACGTGAAGGTTTCAGCGTTCCGATAAAAAGTACTAGGCTCTCATAAATAGTAATGGGTGGTTATGACGTCATGAAAGTTTCAGTAAAGCAGCAAACACTCGGTAAAGTGAAAACGCTTAGCTTTTCTTGCACAGTAGTTATTTTTTTATTATATATTCTACAAAATTTTCTGAAAATAGACAGTTTTGTTTTATAACTAGTTTTTGTTGCTGGGTTTGCTCACATCTACAGACATACACTATATTTGTTTGCATTTAAACAAAAACAAACAAATAATTATTTAAATCAGTCCAGCCATTCTCGAGTTTTAGCGAGACTAACTATATAGATAAAAAATTGAGATATAACAATAATATTTATTTAATTACTGCATTAATATTATATTATATATTAAACTTATGTTTAATTTATTATCTAGATTCTTCCTCTGATTTTTTAACCAAAATATTGCTACGGTGGTACGACGCTACGTTGCTACGGTATTCGTAGCCACGTGCTACGCTACTTGTAGCAATGAGCTACGTTGCTACGGTTTTCGTAGCCGTAGTACTCCATGACGTCGAGCATGACGTTATCACAGTGAACAGTTTCAGGCTATGCAGAATAACATACTAAGGCTCCATAAACGAAAACGATTATAAAAAAGCTCTCCTATTTGTCTAATGGAAACTTTCTCGTAGTTAGTGTGAAAACTTTAAGTTGTGTGTTGGTAGATCAACTTAAAATAATTAAGTTTTAAAAATCTTGACTATTTGTTTATTGCCTTTTATTTTTTTTGTGATGCTTAATTAGATATTGGTTCAAGCGCTCAAACTAGACCAAAAAGAAAATTGGAAATATTTTAAATGTGGCTACGAAACACGTAGCTCATCGCTACGTGTTTCGTAGCAATCTTACTTCAGAGTTACTGGTATTTCTTTAGGAATACTCTTGTTTTAATAATTTATTTCGTAAATTTGTAAAAAAACCGTTTACCCAAAGGTTCAGTAGAAAACCAGTCAACTGCTACATAGTTGTTGTATTCAACCGAACCTGTTTGGTACAGCCTTGAGACATGCATTCGATTTGATGTTTATTTTTTTTATCGTTTCCTGTTAATTTAAGTTTCTGCATACCTTCTTACTTGTTTATTCATTGTGTGCCAAAAAACAAGTTTCTTTCTCTCTTTAGATTAGACTTTAATTATGGCGTTCGGATATTTATTAGGTACACATCCAACAATATACAAAATATATTCCTATTTATACTTTAAACTGCTATTTTTTTTTTTGTTCTTAAGGGTTTTATTTTTATTTTTTAAGTAAGTTTTAATTAAGTTAAGTTAAATTTATTTCTTGTTGAAGAAATTAAATAAATTTTAAAACAAAAACATAAAATATATTAGTGAATAAGGTTTTAGAGCCAAGGTAAGATAAGAGTCATGGTAGCTTTACTTGTATTAGGTTACGATGGAGCTGGCATGGTCTTACTGTGACCAAAAAACCCTAAATTTATAAAAGAATAAAAAAAAAATAAAAAAAATATTCTTATATCATTTTTTAAAATTAAAATCATGAAAACTATAAAAAAATATTTTGATACACAAGTAAAACACTATACAAATACAAAATATACAAACTGGTATAATCACACGTGTAGTGTAAAGTGACACACCACTACCATCATAAATAGCACACCGTGATACTACCAAAGTAGGCAGTATTTCCTGTTACCTTTGCGAGACAAGGCCATACTTATTGGCAACAAGGGTGTGTGTGAGAGAGATAGAAAGCATTTCAACGCACGTGTCCGCTGAAATGTCGTCTCTTCGAACAGTATGTTATCCTAGTACTTTGTGAAGGAAAACTGAAGCTTGTCACCACGGTAACGTCATCGGCTACGTCACGTAGCCATCCGTAGCAACGTGCTACGCTATATGCTACGTCGACTATGATTTTCGTAGCGTCACGAGACTTTCGTAGCGTCACGAGATTTTCGTAGCGTTTGAGACTTTCGTAGAAATGTGCGCTACGAAATGGATTAGGACAGTAGGTACACTGTTTTTTTACTGGCTTGTTGATCTAGTTGTTAATTACCTTGAGGTCGTGGTTTCGCTCAAGACAAATTTGTTCTGTGCTTTAATGTATTATATATATATTTTTCTTTTTTTAATCTGATATAAACTAGTACTTGACTGCTATCCCACCTAAGTAAGCAGTGATGCATATATCTACAATAAGTATGTGTTTATCAGTTGTCTAGTACTCATAGCACTACCTCTGCTTAATTTTGGACTAGATAACATTGTATGAAATTTGTGGATTTTTTTTATTGTCTTTGAAGGTATTTGAATATTTTTACACACACACACACGACACATTAATACTATTATGTTAGTGGCCAAACTAGTTATATTTTGTTCTCGTCACCTTTTTTGTTGACTGGTAGAGAATGTCTAAAGCATTAAGCCTGAATTTTGTACCTTTGGTTTGTATGCAGTCTTTGTGAATAAATAAAACCCGAATATTTTATTGAGTGTAAGTCACAAGATACTTCATCAAGCCAGTATAATTTTTAGAATTTTCGCAGTCTAGTTTCACTGAAACTATTCCTATAATAGAAATCGATTGTTTTCGTTGCCTGAAATTATCGTTTGCAGTTGACGAATCGAAGACTTGGTCGAAAAGTACTAGGATCACATGAACTTCGAGAGGTAAACTTTTCAATTTAGTGAAATAACCTGTTGGCTCTGACAATTATTTAATTTAGTACGCTTAAAAGCACAATTGTCTCATATATTTTATTAGAATCATATAGATGGCCGTTTGGTGTATTTGCAATGCTAAATCTATTAATTCATGTTTTTTTTTTGCTCAGATGAGAAAAGTTTTCTGAAGGTCAAAAAGTTGGGCACGCCACGATTATTGCGGTAGCTCCCCTCTTTGAGGCGTGGTTGGCGTCCTTACCTTCCGCATGACGCAGGTCCTCACCGGACATGGCACGTTCGGGAGGTACCTGTATCAGATTAAAGCGGAAGAGACGCCCGGTTGTCGCCACTGTGCGGAACGCCCGGAGAACACGGTGGAAGACACAGTCAAGGTGTGCCCTGCCTGGGCGGAGCATCGCCGTGCCCTCGTGGGGGCGATCGGCGGTGGAGACCTTTCGCGCCGGGCTTTGGTTGGGATGCTTAAAATGCCTTTATAAAGTGTTGGGTTTAATTTACCTTTTTATGCGTCACAATAAAGACTTCCACTTGAAGTAATGGGAACTGCAATTACCTGGAAAGAGCAAAACGTTTATGTTAGTTGTCAGTAATGAAATGTTAGCTTTTAACCTAATTAACAATTGTGTTAATTCAACTTAGCTGTAATCATTACAAAAAAAATATTGTTTAAAGTACTCCCATATCACATATATTTAACACTACGGAAAACAGACGGCGAGCAATGGGTAGCTCGCTACCCGACCGTCCGGTAACTGTCCGGCCGAGCCAAAGACGTCGACGGCGCGCACTGTGCCCGCGCGCCTCAAGGAGTTGTTAGCAACAGGAAGGGCCCAGCTCGGTCGAAGCCTACTGGAGCCAGGGTTATCCGAAAGGAAACTCGAGCCCCGGTATGAAGAGGCTAGAAGGAACGAGGTAGGTTTTTAGTCAGTAAGAGTCTGACACTATCTCTCGCTCCAGCAAAGAGCGGCGTTGTCATAAGATGATTTTTGGCCACCGATAAAAAAGGTCAAAAAGTAGGACCTAAGAAAAACATGTATATGTATGTATACCTACGTACCTAGCGTATTTTAAATTCCTCTTTTATTTGAATTTTCATACTGATTTTAATTGCATCTGCTATTTATCTTTAACTGAGTTTTGTATAGCCTTATAAATTTTATAAAAAATGAGGAATAAATAAGGCAGCTTGAAGTTTGTTTATAATAAAAAATATTTCAAACCACCATATTTCCTTAGTATTGAAAATTTTACCTTCAATAAATTATCCTAACTTTCATTAAACTATGTTCCTCTGCCCAAGTTACTTAAATGGAGTAGTTTTTATAGTGTAAAGCTAGATATATATTATTTTTTTTGCTTTTACCTTACTTTGCTTTTCCTAACTCAATATTCAAACCACAATATCAGCGTACATGAACCCTACCTTAAACTGTAAATCCCCTAACAACTGACGTAACAGCGTGCAGTCTACGTCACGTCTACGCAGTCCACGGAGCAAGGTCCTCGCCGATTGACCTCGACCGTGGCGCCAGAGACCTGCGCATTCGGCTGAAAATGTACCAGGCATGCATAAACCTAAAGGAAATGTTTTATAATTCAACCAGTTTCTGTTATGATTTCAGAAAGCTCAAGTAGCAGTGAAGAAATATTTTTATTAAAGAAAAAATATAATATTCTACGTTTTTTGCTATTATTATAAAACTGTTTTATTTTAATCATAGAAATAGTATTTTTTTTTAAATATTGCATAGAAAAATATTATTAATAATTAAGTACAAAATAGTACCTTTTGATACAAGTGAGTCTGTCAGTGTGACCGAGCCGGATGCTGCAGTGACGAATTCTCCGTGTATTAAACGACGTTTTTGAATACACTTACGATGATTTATAAATAAATGAGGGTTTACGCACGACTCATAATGTCGCTTAGCGCCCAGCCTGATACGTTGAATGTTATATATTGTGAAGTGAGCGAGCTCGCGTACTTTTCCACACTAGTGTAAAAACACTCAATTGCGTGCCTAAAAGCGGTAGAGCGCTGCCGTCCCTCAGGTGTAAACAAAGCGTTATGATAAGACATAAAACTTGGTCGTTGCTACGCCCTCTCCAAACGCCAGAAACGCTTCAAAAAGTTTCAGCGCTCCGGCCATGTGTACTAGCACTGCACGTCATAAAAGAGGTTCAGATATTCAGTTAAAGCTTTCATGAAAGCACATGGACTGCACACAGATACGGTTTACGATAACACAGGTACGCTTCTAAGTAAAAGAGAGATAGCTATAGACTGAAGCGGTTGAGAGAGTGAGATAGATAGACACTGACCTCTATTATTGGTATATAGAGGTCAGTCGACGTAAACAAAGCCGCGTGGGTAGCCATTGTCTATTTTCGTTTTTTTTTTAATAGACGGAGACAAGGAAAATTTTGGGAAATCACTTTAACAATATTTTTTTGTGTTTATTTATAATCAGTCGTTGACTATAAGCTTTGTGAAGTGTGTTGTGTCAGGCCGAGTGTGCTCCCAGTGGAGACAGCGGAGACAGATGGAAATGGTTATACCAGGTCCTAAGGTTTGGTCTACCGTTTAAGGCGGGTTTCATGCCTGACACGTATTAGCTGGACAGCTAGATCATTAGGATGATTTGCGAGCCTCTCCTTGTAAGTTTCAGTATGGTTTTTTTTTTACGGTGCTGATTTGTAGGTTGCCATGTACCTATCTCAGCATTTGTGGTGGTGTAAACCATGGTACTTAAACTTGTTATATGTAACAATTTACTAATCATTTATACTAGAGAAAATTTGACGAACAATTTTCTACTGACACGCAAGCAAAGCCGCCAGGCGTCGTGTTCAATAGGACTCGAACTTTGAAAAACTTATAACAAGACTCGATACGTGGAATACAAAATTACATTAAAATATTTACATATATAAATGTTTTTTTTTTTTTTAAGGCGAAATAGTAAACTAGTAAACACACTTCATTAATAAATGAAAAGTTAAAATAGAGACAAACTGCAAAACATTCCGTTCATTTTCAGCTAAAGATAACGAAAGTAGTTTACGCGCCCTCCATAGTGACCGTCAAACGAGCGGAAGCTTCAGCGCTCCGGTCATGTGTACTAGGAGAGTACGTTATGAAGAGGTAGATGAAAACTTTCCTGAAATCACATGGACTACACACCGAAGAAGTTTTATTTCACACAAGTGAACTTTCTAGTGAGAGGGACAGCGATAGCCTGAAATAAATGTGGGAGAGTGACAGCATACAGATAACGTGATAAGGACAATCATGTGTTTGTAGCTAGATAATACAAAACACAATAAACAACAGGTGGAAACTTATTATCTCACCATCATTCCCGTAACATATAGATAGAGGTGTAAGTCCCAATTTTTACCTTTTATCAGTTAGACTATCAATAACACATCACTAGGTATGTTTTTTTAATGTAATTTTTTTCACTGTTTTTATGACCCTCTAACTAAATTTAAAGTATTAAAAAAAATACAGGTTTAAAAGGGTTTATAATATAAACTAGTGCTTGACTGTCATCCCACCTGATTGATAGTAAGCAGTGTCGCAATTGTTGATGGTGAGGCGCACTAGTTTAGTAAGAGCCAGCCTTGAACACACCTTTTTTCATCCAATGACAACCCCCGCTCTTGAGCGGAGTGGGAGATAGTATCAGACTCTTACTGAATAAAAACCCACCCCGTTTTTTCTAACCCTGGCTCCAGTAGGCTTCGAACCAGCTGGGCCCCTGCTTTTCTGACAACCTCTTGAGGCGTGCGGGAACAGTGCGCACCGTCGACGTCTTGGGCTCGGTCCGAACAGTTACCGGACGGTCGGATAGTGAGCTACCCATTGCTCGCCGTCTGTTTTCTGTAGTGTTAAATATATGTGATATGCGAGTACTTTAAAAATTTTTTTTTTGTTGAATTATCAACAAGTTGAATGAACATAATTGTTGATTAGGTTAAAAACTAACATTACATTACTGACAACTAAGAACAGTTACCGGACGATCGGACAGCGAGCTACCCATGGTTCGCCATCCGCAAGCCCACGTCTACGGTGACGCCTTGAAGACACCTATGGTGTCAGAAAATAGTGTTTTTTTTTAAAGATCAATATTAACCTTTTGGGTACGTAATATATAAAAAACTTTTTACAAAAAAAATTAAACCGACTTCAAAAAGTACAAAATAACTTTAATTTCGGAAGTCGGTGTTTCTATAATAGATACCTAATCTTGTCTCTTCGTTATTTAACACCGACTTCCGAAATTAAAGTTATTTTGTTATTTTAGTTCTGGGATTGGCAAGGAATTTGACTTATTTTGCCATCGATACGCTAAGAAGAAGAAGAAGTTATGGTAGCACCACTAAAAAGTACCTACCCTTCAGCTAAACATAAATTACCTTATAGCCAGAGTGCATCTTATAATCCCAAATACGGTTATATTACATGAATTTACCCCCTCCCCCTTTCTATGACTGACTAAAACAAAAGGGGGAGGCCCCTTTTCTTTCATTCAGTCATCGACTACACGTATAAACAAAGCAATTTTACTTGTTACGACAATTCTGCTATGATTCTATGAGGAGTTCTGTTCCATATCTTCGAAGTTCATGATCAGATCATAACAATATTTCTATGGGACCAACTTGGAAGCATAACCTTTCAATCAAAAAAAAATTTTCAAAATCGGTCCACAATTGACCGAAATATCGGTGAACATACATACAAAAAAAAAAAAAACATACATTCAGCCGAACATAGAACCTCCTCCTTTTCGAAGTCGGTTAAAAATGGCTTGCCTTTAATGAAAGTATTTAAACAAGTTTTAATGAGTGGGTTTCAATACAAGTATTAAAATAGTAGAATTACTGACGAATGTATAAAAAAAATTATTAAACGGTTTTGTCCATTCGTCTTGAATGAGAAAAGATATAAGTTTCAGTAAAAACATACGCAGACTCTTAGGTTATAAATATATACTAGCAGTCCCAATAAACGATGTCCTGTACTAAACCAACTGTACTATACAACATTGCCACCTTGTATATCAATGCTTCATATATACTTTACAAGACGTAAACGCTGCTACGCTGCTACGTTGCTACGCTGCTACGCTGCTACGTTGCTACGCTGCTACGAGAAATTCGTAGCAACCTTCTACTAAGAATGAATGCTTAAAGAGGTGAGAGTAAGGAACTTATTTACCTTATTTATGTTCTTTTTAGGTCAGAGACCAGACAGTATTCGTGGTCAAACGAATAGTCATTTTGATACAAGTGGAGAAAATTCGTCAGTGCGACCGAGCCGGGGATATTATGGAGGCTGATGCTGCAGTGGCAAATTCTACGTTTGACCGACGTTTTTCAATACACTTACAAAGACTTATAAATAAATGAGTATCGGTATAGGTGGGTATTGCTTAGCGCCCAGCCTGATACGATAAATGTCGTAAAAAGCGAAGTAGGTGAGCTCGCGTACTTTTCCACACTAGTGCAAAAACACTAAATTGCGTGTGTCTAACAGCGAAAAATAAATATTTGTACAATCTGCCCCAAAAATACCAAGTAAGAGACTTAATATTTATAGTAAAAGAAAACTACAGTGAGTGACAGCACTGCCGTCCCTCAGGTGTAAACAAAGCGTTATGATAAGACATAAAACTTGGTCGTTGCTACGCGCTCTCCAAACGCCAGAAACGCTTCAAAAAGTTTCAGCGCTCCGGCCATGTGTACTAGCACTGCACGTCATAAAAGAGGTTCAGATATTCAGTTAAACCTTTCATGAAAGCACATGGACTGCACACAGATACGGTTTACGATAACACAGGTACGCTTCTAAGTAAAAGAGAGATAGCTATAGACTGAAACGGTTGAGAGAGTGAGATAGATAGACACTGACTTCTACTATTGGTATATAGAGGTCAGTGGACGTAAACAAACACGTAGCCACGTGGGTAGTCATTGCCCATTTTCGTAATTTTTTTAATTCATGAATCCCCAAGCGACCACCGGTGGCCGCGCATCTATTGTCTTACTATTGTGTCTCTGATTGACGGTATCTGAAGGGTTAATGGACGGAGTGATGGAATATTTTGGAAAATCATCCTAATTTTTTTTTCTTTTCTGTGTTTATTTACAATCCGTCGTTGACTATAAGCTTTGTGAAGCGCGTTGTGCATGTATCTCAACATTTGCAACAAATTATGGTACACCTGTTATATGTAATAAATACACCAATACCTATGTAAACAAGAGACAATTTAACGAACAATTTTCTATGAGAAGACGTCGTCTTCAATAGGACTTGAACTTTGAAAAACTTATAACAAGACTCGATACGTGGGATGCAAAATTATGTTACACTAGCTTTTGCCGGCAGCTTCGCCCGCGTACATAATATACTCCACAACTATCACACAACGCCGTCTAGTTCCAAGCTAAGCAGAGCTTGTGTTATGGGTACTAGACAACTGATAAACATACTTATATATTTCTAAATACATACATATTTTAGATAAATTACACCCAGACACAGAACAAATGATTATGCTCATCACACAAACATTTGTCCTGGGTAGGAATCGAACCCACGACCTCCGGCATAACAGTCAGGATCACTAACCACTAAACCGACAGCATAAAATGTAACTTATGTCACGCAGGAATAAACTAGCTTTCGATCGGTGAAAAAAATTTAGCAATCGGACCAGCACTTCCAGAGATTACCTCATAAAAAAAAAACAAAAAAACACACATTACCTCTTTACTATATTAGTGTAGATTAAAATATAGAAATAAATTATTATTTTTTAAGACGAAATGTACTATTTCGCCTCTAAAAAAAAACGCCGCTCTAAGTACACCTCATTAATAAAGGAAAAACTATAAAAATTTAATGAAAGTCAATTTACAGTTTAGGCGCCCTCCATAGCGACCGTCAAACGAGCGGAGACTTCAGCGCTCCGGTCGTGTGTACTAGGAGAACACGTTATGAAGAGGTAGTAGTAAAACTTTCCTGAAATCACATGGACTACACACCAAGGAAGTTATATTTCACACAAGTAAACTTTCTAGTGAGAAGGACAGTGATATGCTGAAATAAATGTGGGAGAGTGACAGCACACTGATAACGTGATAAGGACAATCATGTGTTAGATAGCTAGATAATACTAAACACAATGAACAACAGGTGGAAGCTTATTATGTCACCATCATTCCTGTAATGGATCTGGTAGAGGTGTAAGTCCCAATTTTTACATTTCATCAGTTAGAGTAGGTCAGGTTAGGTAGGTAGGGAGTAGGTATTTTTTTTTTTATATTATAAACTAGTGCTTGACTGTGATCCCACCCGATTGATACTAAGCAGTGTTGCAATTGTTGATGGTGAGGCGCACTACTTTAGTAAGAGCCAGCCTTGGTGTCTTCAAGGCTGTTTTTATGGTGGGGTAAATCACCCAATGGCAACTTCCGCTCTTGGGCGGAGCAGGAGACAGTGTCAGACTCTTACCGACTAGAAACTCACCCCGTTTCTTCTAGCCTTCATTCCGGGGCCGAGCTTCCTTTCGGATAACCCTGGCCCCAGTAGGCTTCGACCCCGCTGGGGGGTACTTCGCTGACATTTCCTTGAGGCGCGCGGAAACGGTGCGCGCCGTCGACGTCTTGGGCTCGATCCAGACGGTTGGACAGCCAGCTACCCATGGTTTGCCATCCGCAAGCCCGCGTTTGCAGTGGCGTTTTGAGTCTTCAAGGTGCCACCAAAAACGCAAACTAAAAAACACTATTTTAATATAGTGTTTTTTTTTTTAAAGATCAACAGTAACCTTTTGGGTACGTAATATAAAATGACTTGCTTTTAATGAAAGACTTTACTGTAGGTACTGGATTTATTCTTTTACGGTGCTGATAATAACACCAACAGGTGTTACAAATGCGTACTGTGTACATGGTACACCAACAGGTAATACACCAATAATATAAACAAGTGACAATTTAACAAACAATTTTCTACGAGAAGACGCCGAGGAGTCGTCTTCAAAAGGACTCGAACTTTGTAAAGCTTTATATAAAGACTCTTTAGATATAGCCTATGTCACTTAGGAATGATGGAATTATGTTACGCTTTGCCCGTAGCTTCGCCCGCGTACATAAAATATAGCCTTTGTCACGCCGGAATATAACAGCTTCAATATTCGATCGGTAAAAAAATTTCAGTAAACCAGTACTTCCAGAGGTTACCTACTACAAACAAAAAAAAAAAAAAAACTTTATCTCTTTATTTTATTAGCGTAGATTAAAACACGCTTTAAGTACACCTCATTAATGAAGGAAAAACTATAAAACAGTTAATGAAAGTCAATTTACAGTTTAGGCGCCCTCCATAGCGACCGTCAAACGAGCGGAGGCTTCAGCGCTCCGGTCGTGTGTACTAGGATAGCACGTTATGAAGGAGTGATTTTCAGTTAAAGCCTTTCCTGAAAGCACATGAACACACAGACGTAATATTGAAAAGCACACATACACCATAAACCATGAGGGAGACAACGATAGACTGAAATTTGAGATAGCAGATTGATGACGTAGCATCCACGTGCTTCACGCACGTTTTCGTGTGGCACGTTATGAAGAAGTAGTTGGAAAACTTTCCTGAAATCACATAGACTACACACCGAGGAAGTTTTATTTCACACTAGTGAACTTTGTAGTGAGAGGGACAGTGATAGGCAGAAATAAATGTGGGAGAATGACAGCATACTGATAACGAGATAAGGACAATCATGTGTTTGTAGCTAGATAATACAAAACACAATAAACAACAGGTAGAAACTTATTATCTCACCAGCATTCCAGTAACAGATAGGTAGAGGTGCAAGTCCTAATTTTTACATCTTGTCAGTTAGAGTAGGTTAGCACATAACTAGGTGTTTTTTTAATAATATAAAAATAATATAGTGTTCGACTGTGATCCACCTGCCTGATAGTAAGCAGTGTTGCAATTGTGTATGGTGAGGCGCACTAATTTAGTAAGAGCCAGCCTTGAAGACACCTAAGATGTCAGAAAATAGTGTTATTTTAAGAAGAGTTTTGGGTACGTAACATAAAATGCTTTGTTTTTAATGAAAGGCTTTAAACATAGGTTTTCAATAAGTGGGTTACATATATATAACAAGTGATAAAATAGCAGAATTACTCACGAAGGTATAAAATAAAAACTTATTTAGACGATTTCGTCCATTTTTTTTAATTGTTGATAGGTTTGCGCTTGACCGCTATCTCACCTGATGGAAAGCGACGATGCAGTCGACGATGGAACGCGCTTACCTAGAAGAAACCTATTCACTCTCGAAGAACGAAGTCTTTATGGCGACCACCAAACGAACTAATCTTGAATGCGAAAAGATACAAGTTTCAGTAACACACGCGCAGACTCTTTATACTAGCAGTTCCAATAGATTATTACGTTGCTACGCTGCTACGACAGCTTCGTGAAATTCGTAGCTACCTTCAACTAAGAATGAATGCTTAAAGAGGAAAGAGTTCTTTTAAGGTCAGAGACCAGACAGTCTTCGTGGTCAAACGAAGAAAATAGTCAGAAAACTGAATCGTCAGTACGGAAAAATGAATTCAGTTACTACGTATTCATACACAAGACTGATATAAATTCGTCAGTAGCAACGGGGCTACGCGACGTAGACACCGTCAAACAAGTGCAAGGTTTCAGCACTTCAGCCATGTGTACTAGGATAACTTATTGTATAGGAGGTTAATGTTTCCCACAACAGAAAATGTGAACCAATTTTAGCAACAACACACGTAAATCTTTGACTGAGAAAGAAAACATTATTGGCAGTAACAGTGGAGAGAGTGAGATAGGGAAGTCACACGTGCGTTTTACCCCAATTGTTCAACAGGTGGAAAAAGACAACCCTTCACGCCCCTACATTTCCCAAAGGAGTGATAGTCAGAATACTCCAAATTGACACATTTAACACGTTGAAAGCGGAACTCATTTTAGTGTTATTTCCATTCCTGTAGTACGCCAGTTAGCTTATTAAACCCCGTAACGTTTTAGAAATTAAAACCTTTTCTGACTAAGTGCTTTAGTGTCTCCACATAAAAACTAATCCTGCATAGCGAAATTGAAGTTTTCCTCGGAACTTGAACATATAGAACAGCCCGAAATCATTTGGGCAGTTGCCCGCCAGACACAACACCGGTCTGGTCAACGGATCTTCCTTTTTCAATGGAGGTTTGGGGGACCTTACTCTCTTTTCCTTATAACTCCAAATTGGTGACCCTCGACAAAAAACATCAGCGCAGCCGAATGGAAGACACGTACGAGATGTATAAGACTCTCGTCTCCTTCCGCACTGAAGCAGTTGAAAACCTCATTGATAGAAGAAGGAATGGTGCTAAACTGGGATTACATGTCAAACACGACACGGACAGAGCATGTAGTGCTACATAAAAATATAAACTAATTTAAATCTACGTCTCAAAAGGTTCATGAAACAATTAAATTAACCATTTTATTTCACAAAAAATATTTTGTTGAATTACTGCTATCGTGAAAAAAAATAACCGTAGTTTTCTATAAAACCATAAGTTTGAAGAAATCTGTAAAAAGAAACAAAATACAAAAAAAAAAACATTTAATAATCTGTGATCAGTACACGCCCTCAATAGCGACCGTCAAACGAGCGGAGGCTTCAGCGCTCCGGTCGTGTGTACTAGGAGAGCACGTTATGAAGAAGTGCTTTTCAGTTAAGGCCTTTCCTAAAAGCACATGAACTACATACACAGAGGTAATATTGAAAAGCACACATACACCATAAACCATGAGGGAGACAACGATAGACTGAAATTTGAGATAGCAGATTGATGACGTAGTATCCACGTGTTTCCCCACTATAAACACGTTTTGAATGAAACAGAAACTATTTAGGGCGAGTCTATTTTCCACCCCTGCGTGGCTTTCCGCGGGAACGACAATCGAACCATGCCTTTCTAACTTATGTTTTTCTAGTACCTTTTACCGGAATCTTAAAGAAACCTGCAACTATTACGTCACGGAACTGACGTCACCGAGGTTTATAGCGCCTGCTCAAACTTTTTCAAGAAAATCAAAATATTTTTTCTATTTAGTGTAGATCATTTTTCCGTGGTAGGTAGATCATAAAAAGGATAATTTTAATAAATATTAATCATTTTTATGATAGTTTTTTTATTAATGAATCTTCGAGAAAAGATTGTTTATCATCCCTAATGGCAAAGCTTTTCCCTTTTCTGCTACCCTGGTACCTTTGCCGAAGCGTTTGGGTTTCAGGCTCGTTGCTAAGTTGTAAGCAGGAGGCGCTTTTATAGAAAAAAAAAAACATGCGGAACGAACCGACTTCGAAAAGGAGGAGGTACAGAACCTTCTCCTTTTCGAAGTCGGTTTAAAATAGTGTATGTTGTATTGTATGTATTATTATCTATATATATAAAAATCAATGCCACTTTTCGTTGTTATTTTATAACTCAAGAACGGGCTCACCTATCCAAACCAAATTTTTAGGCTTTGTTGGGACTATTTAGTAGATGGTTTATGTGAAGTTTGGTAGGGTAGAGTAGCGTATAGTAGGGTAGAGTAGGGTAGAGTAGTGCAGAGTAGGGTAAAGTAGGATAGAGTAGGGTATAGTAGGGTAGAGTAGGGTAGAGTAGTGCAGAGTAGGGTAAAGTAGGATAGAGTAGGGTAGAGTAGGGTAGAGTAGGGTAGAGTAGGGTAGAGTAGGGTAGAGTAGGGTAGAGTAGGGTAGAGTAGGGTAGAGTAGGGTAGAGTAGGGTAGAGTAGGGTAGAGTAGGGTAGAGTAGGGTAGAGTAGGGTAGAGTAGGGTAGAGTTGGGTAGAGTAGGGTAGAGTAGGGTAGAGTAGGGTAGAGTAGGGTAGAGTAAGGAAGAGCGAGAGCGAAGCCGTGCGGGCTAGTTATTTATACTTTTGACTACAAATTGATTGCATTTGAATGATTGCGCGCTTTAATGTTTTATGTGCATTACTCATATTTATAGAATAAATACGTGTTTTCTAAATAATAATCAGTAAAAATAATCTTTGGGAAAAAATTCGTAAAATTATACAAAAATTGGAATATGTGGAATCTGTACAAATAAAAGGAGAAACTGAGTGACTGACATCATAGCACAGCCGAATCATCTACCACCTACCGACTAGAAGCGTGACAATTTTGGACAAGGTTTCCTGTTATGACTTAATTTAAGTTTGTATGTAAAAACCCTACTTTTCCGCGGGCGAAGCCGCTGGCTGTAACTAGTCGTTTCAAATCTTCGTGACATGCATAGCAACCGTCAAATGACCAAAAGGCTTCAGCGCTCCGTTCATTCGTACTAGGAGTGCACGTTAGTAAGAGGTTAACATTTCTACTAAAAGCTTTCATGATAGTACACCGATAGCACACAACCAATGTTCATATTATCAACACAAGGAAACCATCAAGCGAAAAAGAGACAGAGATAGTCTGAAACAAGTTGGGGTAAGATAGCAATCCATTGACCCCTTGAACACGTAGTTTTCTAATAAAATACCAAAATATTGCATAGAGCAATAGAATAAAAAACAATGTCATGTAATTCTCAATTCAATTTTTGTATCTGATGTTAATGTTATGAATTTTATGATAGAATAATTCTCTCGTAGAAAAAAAAAGTAAAAAAAACAATATTTGAATATTCTTTCTAAGAAAACTTGAGCCATTTCCTAAAAAGATTACAACCAGTTCCTGCTTTCAACGGGTGTTACAAATCTGACAAAATAGTAGATTATGCACCGAGGGGCTAAAGTTGTGTCTTATGTCACGGGCGTCATATTGAATCTCGAGTGCAATGAAGGATTCGGGATTTAACTCACGAGCAAAGCAAGGGAGTTAATACAAGAATCCTGAATGCAGCGAGGGATTCAAGCTAGCCCAAGGCAAAGACACCTTTAGCCCAGAGGAGGATACTCTACTTGTTACACCTACTGTGGGAAAATAATAGTCACATTATTGACCAGCGGGTCATAATGAAATCCAGTACAACATTATTGACCGGCTGTGCCCCCGGCCCATAGATATAATATATTTCTATGCCCCAGCCACTAATGACTCACTTTAGGTTAAGGTTGCTTGACATATAATTTGACATTTTCGAGCAGGTGGCGTGAAAAAAACTTTTCTTTACTAATATGCCTATTACTGTAGTACTATTATATGCCACCCTAAGGTCGAATGGTACAAAATGCCTAAAACATTAAGTCCGCCTCTGTACAGCGTTTACTAGTGCATAGAGTTTTAATTAATAAATATTTTATACATTTGAACATTCCTCATCATCTATTCTGTCTATTGGTGGAAACTGCTTAAAAATCTGTTCAGAAGTTTTTTGTGTTTATCGCGAATAAATCAACGTCCCCCATATAGCGCATGTCTCTTTGTCTGACAAATACGATGGAATATCTGAAAAATTAAAATACATATAAATTTTTCTCTGTCTGTTGGTGAAAACTGCATGAAAATCCGTTCAGTAGTTTTTGAGTTTATCGCAAATATCAGAAGAACAAGAAGGTCATCCAACGCTGTGTCTTCTGGTACATGGTTGCCACTTCAAAAACTTTCGGCCCTATTGAGCATAAATGTTTTGCAATATAACCTGCCTACAGTTACTTAAGTTTGGTGATTCTTCGAGCTTTGTCAGTATAATCTTAAACGCAAAGAAACTCTGAGCATTTAGCTCTTTCTATTTCTTTTTGTTGGTAACCTTATAATGACGCCCAGATTTTAACAACATAATTTTTATGTTTCAGAAACAATTTCATAAAATCATAACTATCACGTGGATATACACATTTTAAAATTTTTCAATTTTGTGGCGATAACTTTTCTTCTGTTTAGGAGAAGAAACTTTTTCCTCAGTTTACTGTAACGGTTTCGCCAACAACATTAAAAAAATATATTCACCCACGTCTTAAATTAGTATTTAACCGACTTCAAAAAGGAGGAGGTTTTATGTTCGGCTGAATGTATGTTTTTTTTATTCGATGTGGATTTTAGTACGAAATTAACAAGCAGAATCAGTGGAGTCGTTCGTACAATTTATACAAAATTCAGTCCGTTGCTACGCGCCCTCCGTAGCAACCGTCAATCGGGTGAAATGTTTCAGCGCTCCAGTCATTTGTACTAGGAGAACACATTTTGAAGAGATCATGTTCAGTGAAAGCTTTCGTGAAAACACACGGACTGCACACAGTTACGATGTTTATTACCACAACTGTCAAAAAATTTAAATAGAGACAGAGATAGGCTGACACTGTCGAGGGAGTGAAATAGCAGTAGGTATAATGGTCTAGATGACCACGTGTATTTCTCCTGTCAACGTGTAATAATAAAACAAATAGTGGAAAAATATAAAACAAATCATGGAAAGAGAAACATAAAGCAGTCACCAATCCGCACTAGGCTCGCGTGGTCCAATCACTCTCATAGAGAGGAGGCCTGAGTCCCAGTAATGGGAACATTAAAAAGGCTGATTGACGATGGGATATAAGGATAGAAAAAAGTGGAAAAATGGAAGGCAGGTATTTAAACTTCAGTGAACCTGTTGTGTTCACAACAGGTTTTTATAATTATAAATTGGCATTTAGTTTTGGCAGTGCAGCACAAGTAGCAAGTGACTCCAGATTATAGTAGATTCTTCGCTGCATTTTGTTTTAATTGTGTATCTTAGGTATATATTAATCCCTAAACTAAACCAAATAAATTGAAGTTACGGCCTCCGCCAGGCAGAGACTATGTTTTTCTTAAGCGCACCGCCAGGAAGACACGTACGTGACATATTAGATCTCATTCCGCACTGAACCTGTTTTAAGCCCCATAGATGGAATAAAAGATAATGCTCTTATTATTACCAGGGTACAAACACGACACGGACTGAGCATGTAGTGTTACAAAAAACGTATGAAGTATTTATTTATTTATGTACATCCAAACACTTAAAAAAGAAAAGAACTACTACTTCTTGTAAAGCTAATTAAGTGAAACTTTCTATTTCACTAACAAATATTTGAAACTATGCTCGCGGAATAAACACAGCTCTAGATTTCTAGAGAAACAAAAGTAATATTAAAAATCTGTCCTTAAAAAAAAAACTAATATAAACACAAAAAAAAAAAACTATAAACACTTTGTGATCATGCACGCCCTTAAAGCGACCGTCAAACGAGCGGAGGCTTCAGCGCTCCGGTCGTGTGTACTAGGATAGCACGTTATGAAGGAGTGATTTTCAGTTGAGGCCTTTCCTGAAAGCACATGAACTACACACAGACGTAATATTGATAAGCACACATTCACCATAAACCATAAGGGAGACAGCGATAGACAGAAATAGGAGATAGCAGATTGATGATGTAGCATCCACGTGTTTCCCCACTATAAACAAAACAAACAAAAACAAAGCCCTTCATGATATTGTAGCGACATCTATAGCGTCACATCAGAACTAATCCTGCATCGTAAAATCAAGTTCTCTACGCGATTGGAATATATACGACAGCCTAAAATCATCTATTCTTCAAATCGCGCTGAGAACTTTGATTGCACGATGCAGGATTAGTTCTTATGTGACGCCATAGATGTCGCTACAACATCAATCCCATATTCTTTTTAATCTTTCCGCATCATCATCATCATTTCAGCCGAAAGATATCTACTGTTGGACGTATGCCTACCCCAAGTGTCACCATAATGATTCATGATCTTGTGCGTCTCGCAATCGTCATCAGTCTACATTGTAGGAGGCCGTCTAAGGCTACGTCTTCCGGTACGTGGTTGCCTACTATATATAACACAACAGACCCTTTTAACCCCGTCGACCATCTGTTCTGTGAGCAATGTGCCCTGCGGCCTGTCTGATGCTACTTAAATTTGGTGATTCTTCGGGCTTTGTCGGTAATCTTTACACAAGGAAACTCCGAGCATAGCCCTTTCTATTGCCCTTTGGGTGATTTTAAGCCTTTTAATGAGGCCCAGATTTTTATAATATAATTTTTATGTTTCAGAAATAAATACATAAAATTGCAACTATAACGTGGCAGAATATACACGTTTAAAAAAAAAAAACTATTTTGGTGTCGAAACTTTTTCTTCGGTTCAGGGGAAGAAACTTTTTCCTCAGTTTTCTGAAACCGTTGCTACGTGTCCTCCGTAGCAACCGTCAAGCGGGTGAAATGTTTCAGCACTCCGGTAATTTGTACTAGGAGAACACATTTTGTAGAGATCATGTTCAGTGAAAGCTTTCCTGAAATCACACGGACTGCACACAGTTACGATGTCCATTAACACAACTGTCATTCAATTGAAAGGGAGACAGAGATAGGTTGAAACTGTCGTGGGAGAGAGATAGCAGTGGTCTAGACAACCACGTGTATTTCTTCTGTCAACGTGAAATAATAAAACAAATCGTGGAAGAAAAAACATAAATCAGTAATGGAAAATATTATTATACTTATCTACACTAATTTAATAAAGAGGAAAAGTTTGTTTTTGTTACTAATGGAACGAATGGGCGAGACCAAGTAGTAAGAGTCAGTAAAAAAAAAATCCAATGCAAAATCATGTATGATTAGCCAGCCCCATAAGTTAATATTGTCACTACAATACTCATTTAATGACGAGGTGAAACAATATAAATTATTCCGTGGCTCCGTGGCCACGCCGCGATCGTAGCGACCGGAGCGCCGGTCGCTACGATCGCGGCGTGCTGGCGGCGGCTTCAGCGCTCCAAACATGTGTACTAGGAGAACATTTTATGAAGAAGTTGATTTCAGGAAAAGCTACTCTGTTGTGTGTGTGTGTGTGTCTGTGTACAACGATGGTACGCAGGCATAATTTGATATCGACACACGCAAACTTAGAAAGTAAAAGAAAAATTAAAACTGTTATATATTGAAGAGGTGCTCTTGAATATATAACAGTTTTAATTTCACTTTCGTAACATCCAAGAGCACCTCCTCTTAGATGTTACGAAAGTGAACCCTCGAGGCCCTGGAACTAAGGCAAAGAAGCAACAGGATTATGTTTTTAGTCAGAAAAAGTCTGACACGCCCTCTCGCTCCGTCCAAGTGCGGGGATGTCGTTGGGTGATTTTCACAACTAAAAAAATGCCTGCATAATATTTGTATAGGCGAAGCAACGAAAATCATTCAGTTGCTTCTTGGCTTCGGAACGTTCGTAGCAACCGTCTGAAGGCGGAAGGTTTCAGCGCTCCAGTCATGAGTACTAGGAGAGCACGTTATGAAGACGTTGATTTCAGTAAAAGCTATACTGCTACTACAAGGATGCACATCGAAAATCGTATCGTCGAAAAAGTCAATTTAGGAAGTAAATAATAATTAAGTAGTCATGAAAGTAAAATAATGATTATTCAAGCAATTTAATAGCTTCAAATATCGTAATAGCATATTAGAAATTATATTATTTTACTAGCTATTGCCCGCGCGGCTTCGCTCTCGCACTTTCCTACTCCACCCTACTATACCCTACTCTACACTACTCTACCCTACCCTACTCTACCCTACTGTACTCTTCTCTACTCTACCCTACCCTACTCTACCCTATACTACACTATTTTTTTTCCACAACAACCTTTTCGTCACAATAACAATCACAACAAAAAAAGAATTGGCCAAATTGGTCCAGGCGTTGTTAAGTTATGCGCTTAGCAACACATTTTGCGATTCATTTTTATATTATAGATTTAAAAGCTTTTTCAGTTTACAATCATACATAGACTGAAACATGCAGATGTTCCCTCCCACAAAAACCGGGTTTTTACCTACAACTGGTTTAGTAAACACGAACTTTGCATGATGTTTTATTCCCTGTTTGTTTTTTTTTTAAATATTTTATTTCATTAACAAATATTTGACACTAAGCTCGCGGAATAGAAACACAGCTCTAGATTTCTACAGAAACAAAAGTTACGTTAAAAAATCTGTAAAAGGAAACTAAACACTCTGTGATCATATACACGCCCTCCATAGCGACCGTCAAATAGTGGAGGCTTCAGCGCTCCGGTCGTGTGTACTAGGATAGCACGTTATGAAGGAGTGAATTTCAGTTAAGGCTTTTCGTGAAAGCACATGAACTACACACAGACGTAATATCGATAAGCACACATTCACCATAAACCATAAGGGAGACAACGATAGACTGAAATTGGAGACAGCAGATTGATGACGTAGCATCCACGTGTTTCCCCACTATAAACAAAACAAACAAAAACACAGCCCTTCTTTACAGTTGTCTAACAGTAATAGAAAATCTACAACTATGTTCTTCTTTCAAATATTTGCAAATGAACAATTGAATAGAATAATAATACAATAGACAATATTTGTTTGGTACAGACATAACACAATGTCATCAAACATAATGGCAATAACAGAAAAAATAGTATCTACAAATCTACAACATAAAATAGTGTATGTAATAGTGTATTTATCAATATATATGTACTTAAGTCAATGGTTGTATTGTATGTTTTAAATGAAACAGAAACTATTTAGGGCGAGTCCATTTTCCACCCCTGCGTGGCTTTCCGCGGGAACGAGAATCAAACCATGCCTTTCGAACTTATGTTTCCCTAGTATCTTTTACCGGAATCTTAAAGAATCCTGCAACTATTACGTCATGGAAATGACGTCACCGAGGTTAATAGCGCCTACTCAAACTTTTTTCAAGTAAATCAAAATATTTTTTCTATTCAGTGGAGATCATTTTTCCGTGGTAGGTAGATCATAAAAAGGATAATTATAATAAATATTAATAATTTTTATGGTAGTTTGTTATTAATTGAATCCTCGAGAAAAGATTGTTTAATATCCCGAAAGGCAAAGCTTTTCCCTTTTCTGCTATCCTGGTACCTTTGTTCAAGCGTTTGGGTTTCAGGCTCGTTGCTAAGTTAGCACGAGGCGCTTTTATTGAAAAAAAATCAGCCGAACATAGAACCTCCCTCCTTTTCGAAGTTGGTTATAAATAGTATATGTTGTGTTGCCTACAAATTGATTGAATTCAATTGATAGCGCTTTAATGTTTAATGGGCATTACTCGTATTTATAAAATAAATACGTTTTTTCTCAATAATATAATCTGTAAAAAAATCCGTAGGAAAGAGTTTCATAAAAAAACTGTACAAAGATTGGAATGTGATGAATCTGTATAAATAAAAGGACAAACCGACTGACTGACTTACTGGCATCATAGCACAGCCAAATCATCTACCACTTACCGACTAGAAGCGCGACAATTTTGGACAAGGTTTCCTGTTATGACTTAATTTAAGTTTGTATGTAAAAACCTACCTTCCCGCGGGCGAAGCCGCTGTCTGTAACTAGTCGTTTCATATCTTCGTTTCATAGCAACCGTCAAACGACCAAAAGGCTTCAGCGCTCCGTTCACTCGTACTAGTAGTGCACGTTAGTAAGAGGTTAACATTTCTATTGAAAACTTTCATGAAAGTACACCGATATACACACGGATATACACAACCAATGTTCATATTAACAACAAAAGGAAACCATTAAGCGAAAAAGAGACAGAGATAGTCTGAAACAAGTTGGGTTAAGAAAGTCCATTGACCCCTTTTTTTGGTGGGCAAAAATAAAATTTGAAATATAAAATTTAATGTTGAAATGTAAAATTAAACGATGGGGGATTTTGTTTTATAATAATATTTTGTCGCTTCGCTGCTACGCGAAACCTGTAGCGGCCGTCAAACAGGTGGAAAGGCTTCAGGGCTCCGGTCATGTATACAAGGAGTGCACGCTTCGGGATGTTTTAGTTTCTTAAGCCAAGGATACTTGAGAAAGCAACAAGTGATTGGGGTAGGTCATGTTTGGTTTAGCCGGTCAAACGAGCGGGGAAAGCCTCAGCGCTCCGGTCATTCTTAATAGGAGAGCACGTTAGAAAGAGACCACAATATCCAGTAGTAACTTTCATGAAGTTAGTTTCACAGTAATTAATACCTCCACTCATTCAATCCTCCAAAACGCAGGAGTTATTTCACTTGGGGCACTCTAAAACCACACAATATGATTTATGACAGTTCATTTCAATCATTATCTTGAGATAGTGCAATTCGCAAACCGAAAAATATTAATAATATATATATATATTTCAGTGAAAGCTACTCTGATAGTACTAAACTACAAATATAGTACGCAAGTATAATTTGATATCAACACACGCAATCTTAGAAGGTAAAAGAAAAATTAAAATGGTTACGTATTGAAAAGGTGCTCTTGGGATGTGCGAAAGTGAACCCCCGATGTCCTGGAACTAAAGAAGAAAAAGAAGTGGTTTTTTAGTCAGAAAAAAATTAATATACCCTCTCGCTTCGTCTTAGGGCGGGGGATGTCGTTGGATGATTTTCCCAACTAAAAAAAATATGTGCATAATATTAGCAACGAAAATCTTGTTTCTCCGTTGCTACGCAACTTTCGTAGCGACCGTCATAGCAACGGAAGGCTTCAGCGCTCCAGCCATGTGTACTAGGAGAGCACGATTTGAAGAGGTCGATTTCGGTAAAAGCTCCTGCTACTACAAGTATGGCACACAGGTATAATCTTATGTCAACACACGCGCATATTGTACTAGCGGCTTCGCATGGGCAATAAACATAGCCTATGTTACTCCAAGTGAATATAGCTTTTTAATGGTGAAAGAATTTTAGAAATCGGCACAGCAGTTTTTTAGTTTATTCATTACAAACATATACACAAAAATACAAATTTTCCTTCTTTATAATATTAGTGTAGATGTAGATATAATGTATTTATTTCTGTGTACATTAACGAATTTATTGAAGATGTCAGGAAAAAAATAAGACGAAAGGGGAACCATGTTACCCCGAATATAACGCGAGCGAAGCCACGGGCAAAAGCTAGTTATAATAATAAATTGGCTTAGTGCAGTACAAAGTGAAAGTGACTCCAGATTATAGTAGATTCTTTGCTGCATCCATACCTAAGATACACAATCTTAGGTATACCTTAATCCCTAAACTAAACCAAATAATTTGATGTTACGGCCTCCGCAAGGCAGAGAAGACTATGTTTTTATTAAGCGCACCGCCAGGAAGATGCAGAACAGATAGCCGTTGGAGCCGAAGGGTTCTGGAGTGGCGACCGCGTACTGGAAGACGCAGCGATGGAAGGCCTTCTACAAGGTGGACCGATGACCTGGTGAAGGTTGCGGGAATCCGATGGATGCGGGTCGCACAGGATTGATCATTGTGGCGAAACTTGGGGGAGGCCTATGTCCAACAGTAGACTTCTGTTGACTAAAATGATGACCGCTAGGAAAACACGTAGGTACGTGACACATTAGATTTCATTCCACACTGAACCTGTTAAAAGCCCCATTGATGGAATATACTGGACGTACACTAGCTTCTGACGTTTTATAAGTGCCCATGCAGGCCTATTTGAAATAAAATATTTTGACTTTGAGACGGACTTAGCATGTAGTGTAACAGAAAACGTATAAACTAGTTATGTCTACTTCTCGAAAACCTAATGAAGTGAAACTTTTTGTTTCACAAACAAACATTTGAAACTATGCTCGCGGAATAAACACAACTCTAGATTTCTACATAAACAAAAGTTACTTTAAAAATCTGTAAAAGGAAACTAAACACTCTGTGATCAAACACGCCCTCGAAACGAACGTGAAACGAGCGGAGGCTTCAGCGCTCCGGTCGTGTGTACTAGGATAGCACGTTATGAAGGAGTGATGTTTAGTTAAGGCTTTTCGTGAAAGCACATGAAATACACACAGATGTAATATTGATAAGCACACATACACTATAAACCATGAGGGAGACATCGATAGACTGAAATTGGAGATAGCAGATTGATGACGTAGCATCCACGTGTTTCCCCACTATAAACAAAACAAACAAAAATAAAGCCCTTCTTCACAGTTGTATAACAGTTATAGAAGACCTACTACTATGTTCTTCTTCCAAATATTTGTAAATGAACTATTGAATAGAATAATGACAATGAAGATTACATTGTTTAAAAAAAACAATGTCATCAAACATAATGGCAAAAGCAGAAAAAAATAGTATCTACAAATCGACACCATAAAATAGTGTATGTTTATTGTATGCATTAAATGAAATAGAAACTATTTAGGGCGGGTCCATTTTCCGCCCCTGCGTAGCTTTCCGCGGGAACGAGAATCGAAACATACCTTTCTAACTTATGCTTCCCTAGTACCTCTTACCGGAATCTTAAAGTAACCTGCAACTATTACGTCATTGAACTGACGTCACCGAGGTTATTCAAACTTTTTTCAATTAAATAAAAACATTTTTTCTATTCAGTGATGATAATTTTTCCGTAGTAGGTAGATCATAAAAAGGATAATTATAATAACTATTAATAATTTTATGATAGTTTTATATTAATTAAATCTTCGAGAAAATATTGTTTATTATACCTGAAGGCGGTACCTTTGCTGAAGCGTTTGGGTTTCAGCCTCGTTGCTAAGTTGAAGCACGAGACGCTTATAATATTGAAAAAAAAAAACAATACATTCAGCCTAACATAGAACCTCCTTCCACTTTCTTTTCAAAGTCGGTTAAAATGTTTTATATTATAATTTATACTTTTGACTACAAATTGATTGAACAAGAAATTAATCTATACTTATAATATGTAAATCTGTAGAAGTGAAAATTCTGTTCATTGAAAATATCAAAAAAATTAATGTTATTAGACCGACACCGAACCCAAAAATGTGATTAAAAAAATTGTTGTCTATCTCTCTGTTTGTTCAGGCATCACGCAAAAACTACTGGTCCGATTATGATGAAACTTGGTATAATTATTCTTTAATATTCTGGGCACCACACTGGGAACTTTTTATCCCGGAAAAGTATATACAAAAAAAAAACAAACTTAATTTTGCGGTTCGACCTCTAGACCCGATTATTGTACCAACCGCAAATAATAAGTTGGTCGTAGGTTACGTCACCCGCAGTGGAGTTCACTAAAGGCTAAGATACTAAAATATTTGGGTAAATAGTATGTAGTTTCCGTTTTCTAACTAGATGGCGTTGGCGTCGAGTTAGATCACGCTATGGGAACACTTTTTGGGAATAAAAACAGGTGTGCTTTTTCCTATAACCCATTTATTAATCACATCGAACACGGAGACATTGGCACCATACCAGAGGTGTGTGCACACTGTCACGCGCGTAAGTGGAAGGGAGAGATCTGGAACGTCTCGAATCGTCTCGCATATCACGTTGTTTTCCCGTCCCCGGGCTCTTAGAATTCGACATCAGACGTTTTAGATCTTCGATTTTGACGACCCTGTTGTCGCTGGCATAAGCAACAGGACTCGCGTACGAAGTCGCGGGCAGAAGCTAGTATGGAAATAAAACCGAGAAATTACAAATAAAGAAATTTAGATCACTCATAAAAAGCAAAATAAAACAATGAAAATAAAAAAATGCCCGCAGATATAAGTACTTGATGTAAAATTGTCAGCACTTATTTAAAAAAATATGAAAGAATTTGAATGATATCATAATTTAAAATTAAATGTTGAAGTATAACATTTAATGTTGAAATGTAAAATTAAACGATGCGATGGGGGATTTTGTTTTATTTTACTTTGTCGCCTCGCTGCTAACTGTCTAAAACCCACTATGTTCCTACTTTGCCTTGCATATAGGACTACAGGTTTCCCATTCGGACAGGTCGTGGCCCTAGTAGGCTTCGATCCTACTGGGACACTTGTAGTGACCGTCAAACAGGTGAAAAGGCTTCAGTGCACCGGTCATGTTACTAGGAGAACACGCTTCAGGAGGTTTTAGTTTCTTAAGCCAAAGATACTTGAGAAAGCAACAAGTGATTGGGGTAGGTAATGTTTGTTTCAGTATGAAACAAACACGACATATCCCCGTATGTTTCTGAAATATTTTTATAAAATTCGAATTATCACGTGGGTGAATATACACTTTTCCAATTTGTTAAATTTTGGTGGCGAAACTTTCTTCGGTTTAAGAGGAGTAACTTTTTTCTCCGTTTTCTAAAAGCTGAAGTAACGATTGCGTCACCAATATAGAAAAAATATATTCACCCACGTCTTAAATTAGTATTTTTTATTCGACGTGGTTTTTTGTACGAAATTAACAAAGAGATTTAATAGTACCTATATGTTTAATGTCTTTGGAAATTAACGAGCAGAATCAGTAGAGTCGTTCGTACAATTTATAACAAAATTCAATCCGTTGCTACGCAACCTTCGTAGCGACCGTCAAGCGGGTTAAAGGTTTCAGCGCTCCGGCTATTTGCACTAAGAGAGCACATTTTGAAGAGATCATGTTCAGTGAAAGCTTTCGTGAAAGCACACGAACTGCACACAGTTACGATATTGAGACAGAGATAGGCTGATCCTGTCGTGGGAGTGAAATAGCAGTAGGTATAATGGTCTAGATGACCACGTGTATTTCTCCTGTCAACGTGTAATAATAAAACACATAGTGGAAAAATATAAAACAAATCATGGAAAGAGAAACATAAAGCAGTCATGGAAAATATTGTTATATATATTTACAATAAAATGTGTTTCTATATAAATATTCCAATAAATTAAAAGGGAGACAGAAAAAGGCTGATACTGTCGTGGGAGAGAGATGGCAGTAGTCTAAACAACCACGTGTATTTCATCTGTCAACGTGAAATAATAACATAAATAGTTGAAATATAAAAGAAATCGTGGAAAGAGAAGCGTGTGTGTTAAGTTATGTTTGGATTGCGTCTTTTTTCGCGTAAATAAACAGTTTTTTCTTTTTTTCTTTTCAGAAACATAAATCACAAATGGAAAATATTGTTATACATATTTACAATAAACATGTTTGGTTCTATGTATTTAAGGCGGGATCAGACTTTATATTTTTCATAAATTCGTGTTTTGCATTCAGCGTCTTTCATTCGAAATGAAACATTTTAAAAGTAGATAGATATTATAATGGACCTTAAACGTAGTTGGGACTTATTTCGTTCAACTTTTTTCGTAAATGATTTTGAAATGTGAGGAAGTCTAACAAAATACTGGAAAATATTTATTTTTTCAACTGATATATACTGGTTTTGGTCAGAACGGGATTGGTGCCCTGACACAGTGACACGGGACCGCGGCAAACAACGAAAAAGATGGCGGGACGACATGGATGAGTTACGTTAAAAAAAAGAAGCGACCAATTGTTACTATTGGAAGGAACGGGCGAGAGACCATGTAGGTCAATAAATAACAAAAAAGCTTTGCAAAATCATGTATGACTAGCCAGTCCCATAACTTAAAAAGAAAATAAAGAAAGAAAAGTATTTATTAGCGCACAAAACATTGTAGACTACAAAAACTTAAGACAAACAAAAACAAAAAAAAATAAAAATGTTAAGTTAATATTTTCTATACAATACTTTTTTAATGACGCGGTGAAGCAATGAAAAATATTCCGTGGCTCCGTGGCTACGTGCTACGCTGCTATCGTAGCGACCGGCAAGACCGCCATCTTGATTCAGCATTCCAGTCATGTGTACTAGGAGAACATTTAATGAAGAGGTTGATTTCAGTGAAAGCTGTTCTGATATTACAAGGATGGTACACAGGTATAATTTGATATCAACACTCGCAAAATTGGGGGTAAAAGAAAAATTAATTTTTTTAATAATTTTTGAATAATATTTTCATTACAATACTTATTTAATGACGCGGTGAAGCAATGAAAAATATTCCGTGGCTCCGTGGCTACGCGCTACGCTGCGATCGTAGCGACCGGCAAGACCGCCATCTTGATTCAGCATTCCAGTCATGTGTACTAGGAGAACATTTAATGAAGAGGTCGATTTCAGTAAAAGCTGTTCTGATACTACAACGATGGTACACAGGTATAATTTGATATCAACACTCGCAAACTTGGGGGTAAAAGAAAAATTAATTTTTTTAATAATTTTTGAATAATATTTTCATTACAATACTTATTTAATGACGCGGTGAAGCAATGAAAAATATTCCGTGGCTCCGTGGCTACGCGCTACGCTGCGATCGTAGCGACCGGCAAGACCGCCATCTTGATTCAGCATTCCAGTCATGTGTACTAGGAGAACATTTAATGAAGAGGTTGATTTCAGTGAAAGCTGTTCTGATACTACAACGATGGTACACAGGTGTAATTTGATGTTAACACACACAAACTTTGAGAGAGAGAAATACTAAAACTGCTAGGTACTTGCATCGATATAATATTTACTACGTACTAGATTACGCGTTCCAAACACTCAATTCAGTCAACTCAGTTGAATTTAATTACCTATAACTTGATATTGATGACATTAGTGCAATTTTGACGTTCATACAGTGTGAGAGCGGCGCATAAAAATTCAAATCAAAGTCAATTTGGGACGAAAATAATAATTCAGTAGTCATGAAAGTAAAATAATTGATTATTCAAGCAACTTAATAGTTTCAAATATCGTAATAGTATGTTAGAAATTATATTTTTTTATTGAAAAGCCTTACTTTTTTTATTTTATTTACAATCATAGACTAAAACAAGCAATCCCGGTTTTTTTGGGAGGAACCTCCCACAAATACCGCGTTTTTACCTACAACTGGTTTAGTGAAAACGAACTTTGCATGAGTCTTATTCCCTGTTTGTCTTTTTTTTATTTATTAAATTATTTTTTGTATATATAGTACTAATGAATTCCATCAAATTCAGAAATTATGACGACGTCTGTTTTTCGACACTGTAAATCATCATCATCTGGAAAGACCTCACGGCGTCCTTACCTTCCGCATGACGCAGGTCCTCACCGGACATGGCAAGTTCGGGAGGTTCCTGCATCGGATTCAAGCGGAAGAGACGCCCGGGTGTCGCCACTGTGCGCAACGCCCGGAGGACACGGTGGAGCACGTGCCCTCATGGGGACGATCGGCGGCGGAGACTTCTCGCGCCGGGCCCTGGTCGAGGCCATGGTCTGGAGAGAGGAGGAATGGCAGGCGGTCGCCTCCTTCTGCGAAGCAGTAATGCTTGCAAAGGAGGAGGCCGACCGCATCAGGCAACGGCGCCCTCGCCGCCGTCGCCGGGATTCCGATCCCGATTTCCGGCCACCGTAGACGCGGGCTCGCGGACGGCGAGCCATGGGTAGCTCGCTGTCCGATCGTCCGGTAATGGACCGAGTCCAAGACGTCGACGGCGCGCACTGTTCCCGCGCGCCTCAAGGAGTTGTCATCAGCAGGAGGGGCCCAGCTGGGTCGAAGCCTACTGGGGACAGGGTTGTCCGAAAGGGAGCTCGTGCCCCGGTATGAAGGCTAGAAGGAACGGCGCGGGGTTTTTAGTCAGTAAGAGTCTGACACTATCTCCCGCTCCACCCAAGAGCGGGTTTCGTCAAAGATGATTTTCCCCGTCGACAAAAAAAAAAAGCAATAAAAATTATTCCGTGGTTCAGTGGCTACGCTGCGATCGTAGCGACCGGCGTGCTGACGGCAGGCTTCAGCGCTTCATTCATGTGTACTAGGAGAACATTTTATGAAGAGGTTGATTTCAGTAAAAGCTGCTCTGACACTACAACGATGATTTGATACCAACACATGCAAAATTAAAACGTAAGAGAATAATAAAAAACTGCTAGTTATATACGAGTATAAGAAAAATAAAAGCTGTTACTTATTTCAATAAGTAGCTGCTCTTGGATTGTGCGAAAGTGAACCAAAAAGTGGCTCTGAAAATAATACAAAAAAGAAACACTAAAATCCTTCTCCGGTTTTTTGTCAGAAAAAGATTGACACTTCCTCTAGCTCCACCTAAGGGCAGGAGATGTCATTGGATGATTTTCCCAACAAAAAAATAATATAGTAATGAAAATCAGTCAGTTGCTTCTTTGCTACGAAACGTACCTAGCAACCGTTTGAAGACGGAGGCTTCAGCGCTCCAGTCATGAATCGCTTAACAAAACCAAATAAATTAAATTCGCAAGGCAGAGAAAGAAAGGACTATGTTTTTCTTAAGCACACCGCAAGGAAGACACGTACGTGACATATTGGATCTCATTCCGCACTGAACCTGTTAAAAGCCCCATTGATGGAATAAAAACGTATATCGCTTCTATTATTACCGGGGTACAAACACGACACGGACTGAGCATGTAGTGTTACAGAAAACGTATGAACTACTACTTCTCGAAAAACTAATGTGTATCATTTTATTTCACTAGCAAAAATTTAAAACGCACGGTTTTAAATGTTTGTTAGTGCTCGAAATCGATCGGGTTGTGTCGTTTAACTACCGAAGGAAACGGGCACCTTCCATTGCCATCGTCAGATCATTTCCATGTCATAATAAATTTTCATTGTCATCTAATTTACACATGTATGCAAAATTTTAGCTCGATTGGTAAACGAGAAGTGGATCAAATTTAATTTGTAAGATTTCATTACAGACAAACATCGGGACAGGTGAAACTAAATCTGTAAAGGAAACTAAACACTTTGTGATCAAATAAATGCACGCCCTTCGAAGTGACCGTCAAACGAGTGGAGACTTCAGCGCTTTGGTCGTGTGTACTAGGATAGCACGTTATGAAGGAGTGAATTTCAGTTAAGGCCTTTCCTGAAAGCACATGAACTACACACAGACGTAATATTGATACACACACATACACTATAAACCATGAGGGAGACAACGATAGATGAAATTGGAGATAGCAGATTGATGACGTAGCATCCACGTGTTTTGCCACAATAAACGAAAACATTACCCTTCATTACAGTCGGATAACAGTAATAGATAACCTACAACTATGTTTTTCTTCCAAATACTTTTAAATGAACTATTGGATAGAATATAATTTTTTTTGGTACAGATATAACAGAATGTCATCAAACATAATGGTAAAAGCAAAAATAAAATAGTATCTACAAATCGACACCATAAAATAGTGTATGTTATATTGTATGTATTATGTATTAAATGAAATGTAAACTTTTCAGGGTGGTTCCATTTTCCACGCCTACGTGTCTTTCCGCGGGAACGAAATCGAACCATCCCTTTCTAACTTATGCTTCCCTAATACCTTTCACCGGAATCTTAAAGAATCCTGCAACTATTACGTCATTGTACTGACGTCACCGAATTTATTATTGGCGCCTACTCAAACTTTTTTTAACTAAATCAAAATATTTTTTCTAATAATTTTTCCGTGGTAAGTAGATCATAAGAAGCATAATTATAATAAATATTAATCATTTTTATGATAGTTTTTTATTAAATAAATTCTCGATAAAAGATTGTTTATTATCCGTAAAGGCAAAGCTTTTCCCTTTTATGCTACCCTGGTACCTTTGCTGAAGCGTTTGGGTTTCAGGCTCGTTGCTAAGTTGTGTACGAGGCGCTGTTATTGAAAAAAAAAACATATATTCAGCCGAACATAGAACCTTCTCCTTTTCGAAGTCGGTTAAAAATAGTGTACGTTATATTGTATGTATTATATTATTATTTATGCTTTTGACTACAAATTGATTGAATTTAATTGATTGCGCTTTAATGTTTTATGTGCCTTACTCGTATTTATATAACAAAAATACGTGTTTTCTTGATAATAATCTGTAAAAAATAATCTGTAAGAAAAAGATTCATAAAAACTGTACGAAAATTGTCAGCAGCAGGAGGAGCCTAGCTGGATCGAAGCCTACTGGGGCGGGGTGCCACGACAGAAAACCTCCACGAGTGCCCGCGGACTGTAGTTCCCTTGCGGACACGTCCCGAGGGAAGACCAGTCTGCGGGACGGTGCACCCTGGGAGGCGGCCATAGACCCCCTTGGGCACTCCTACCCAAGGGCCTCTATGGCCGTCTGCGAATGTTCTGTCAGACGGACCGCTTCAACGCGTGTCCCTCTGCCATGGCAGAGGGCACAGTGGCGAAGCAAGAGCGGGCTCGGTGTGCACTCACACTGCCGCCGGGCAGGCAGGAGGAAGACGTGTTCCTCCTTCTGCCACCGTTAGTCTCGTAGCCCCAGAGATTGTCCAAGGTCATGTTTCTGACTCTTGATGGGGGACGAGGGCCTTGGCTTAACCGCCCGGGCCGCGAGGAAGACAACCTCTATAAAAAATTACCCCAAACCTCCAAGCGGCGGCGCACCGTGAGGGAGGTTGTTAGCTTGACTAATGGGTAGCTAAATTAGTCCCTAGTGCGAACCACGATCTTGAGCCAGTAAAACATGAAATATACTCGTGGGAACTGCATGGAAAACTCGAAATTTTTTAAGAAACCACTGGAGAGTGATGCGCGGTCGGAGTCCGACGCGGCATCCAGAAGGAGCTCGGAGGGCTCGGAGAGTGAGGTGGAAGCGGGCGGTTCTGGGAGACACTCTAGTCTCTCCCAGAAGAAGCGCTCCGCTTCTTTTAGAAAGGAGGACGGATCGTCCTGCTCCGAAGGGCGGGCAAAGATCCCCACCAGCAGCCGTGGCGCGGGCCGAGCCCGCGGAAAAGGAAGGGGCCTCACGGCCAAGAAATCCGCCGAGCGAGCCGACAGGCTTGCCGCGGAGGGGCGCCACCCCGGCGCGGGCGACTCTGGGAGGGACCTCTCAGAGCCGTCCGGCAGCGAGAGGCGCACCGAGGCGGAGTCAGGTGGAGAGGCGGCAATGCCCTTTAAGGAGCTGGCCGTCACCCTGCTTAGGGACATGGCCCGCCAGAGGGACAAGGCCACGCGGGAGCGAACGATCCGTCGCCACGCCGCGTCCCTCCAGGGGGCCTTAGACGCCTCCGTCGCGAAGAGGGTGGCGGAGCTCCGGGTGGAGCTCCAGGCCGAACTACGGGCGGAGATCCGGGCGGAGCTCGCTAGAGCGCCGAACAGAGGCCGCCAGGAGCCCATGGATGAGGGGCGCGAGCAGGAGCAGGGGCAAAGCCGGCCCCAGCCCCAGCCTCAGCCCCAGCCCGAGCCGGAGAGCCAGCTGCTGACATTGGTGCAGCGGGAACTCGCAGCTTTGCAGCAGGGGCTGCAAAAGCAGCAGCTGGAGTTCCAGCAGCGCGTCCAGCAGCAGCTGTCTCTCCTGGAGGGCATTGTCCTGCGCCCTCCACTGGCGGCCTCTGGCCCGAAAAAGGCGGCGTCCTATGCCGCTGCCGCGGCTGCGTCTTCTGCGCCCAAGGCGGGCCCGTCGGGGCAAGCGGGGCGCGGGGCCGCGGCGCCGGAGCCCGCGAGGCCGGCCCCGATGACGACGACGGCCAAGCAGCAGCAACAGCGGCGAAAAAAGGGTGCGGCGGTGCCTGCCGCTAAACCGGCAGGACCTCCTGCCGCCGTGGCGACTAGGCCGCGCCTGCCACCTCCTCCACCCGAGGAGCCTGGCGCCGATTGGACGGTGGTCGGCGCCAAAAAGCAGGCGGGCAAGGTGGCCAGAGCGGCCAAAAAGCGCGCGAGGCGGCAGGAGCGAAAGAAGCGGGCCATGGCGGCGCGTCTTCGCGCCCCGAATTCCGAGGCTGTAGTAATTACGCTACAGCCTGAAGCGAAAAAGAGGGGCGTGACGTACGACGACGTCATGGCGAAGGCGAAGCAGGCGGTGCTGCCTCACCTTGGCGAGCTCGGAGCCGCTGCGGGCTTCCGAATGAGGCACACGATCACCGGGGCCCGAATCCTAGAGGTCCCCGGTGCGGCCAGCGGTCCTGCAGCGGACGCCCTGGCCGCAAGGATCAGAGCGTCCCTCAGTTCGGAAGAGGCCCGAGTGTCCAGGCCCACCAAGTGCATCGACATGCGAATAATGGGCCTGGACGATTCCGTCAAGGTGGACGAGGTGGTGGCCGCCATTGTCAGGGCGGGTGGGTGCACGACCGAACAGGTTCGGGCGGGTGCCATCCGTGCTGACAGCACGGGCATGCGAGCCGTTACGGTGAGCTGTCCCGTGCAGGCGGCCAAAGCGATAACGGCCGAGGGCCGAAGGCTTTTGGTGGGCTGGGTCTCCGCACAGGTCAAGCTGCTAGAGCCCAGACCTCTGCGGTGCTTCCGCTGCCACGTGGGGCACCACGTGGGAGCCCACTGCGCCGCGGAGGATCGCAGCGACCGCTGCCACCAGTGTGGCCAGCCCGGTCACAAGGCCGCAGACTGCCGTGCTACGCCGCACTGCTACGCATGTGCGGCGGCCGGCAAGCCGGCTGGCCACCGGGCTGGGGGCAGGTCCTGCGACCCCCCCGCCAAGGCCAAGGGCAAGGCCCGTAGGCCCATTCCCGCCGAGGTCCTCGCCGCCGCAGCCGCCTCGTTGGCCGCCGCCGCAATCGCCGCCGCACCCGCCGCCGCGGCAGTGTCCCCTAGGGGGGCTGGGGAGGAGACTGTAATGGAGTGTCAATAACGGCCCCATTACGTCTCCTCCAGGCGAATATCAACCACTGCGCCCCCGCTCAGGATCTGTTGCTCCAGAGCATGGCGCAGTGGTTGATCAATGTCGCCGTGGTCACCGAGCCGTATTTTGTCCTGCCCAGTGGTGACTGGGTTCAGGACCTGGACGGCTCGGTGACCTTAATTAAGTCGGCCGCCGCCGGTACCCCGCCCCCCGAGTCCGTCACGAGGGGGCGGGGTTGCGTGGCAGCACGGTTCGGGGACATCGCCGTGGTGGGCGTCTATCTGTCCCCGAGCCGATCTCTCGACGAACTGCACGTCTCCCTGATGGAGCTAAATTCCGTCGTCGCTGGGTTCGGTTCCCTCCCCGTGGTCGTTTGCGGGGACTTCAACGCCTGGAACACGGCTTGGGGTTCCCGGTTCACGAACCAGAGGGGTCGGATGGTGGAGGACTGGGCCTTGGAGCTGGGCCTGGTCGTACTGAACCGGGGTTCTGTCCCCACGTTGGTGCGGATGCGGGGTGAGTCGGTGGTGGACATTTCGTTCGCCAGCCCCGCTCTGTCGCCGCGTGTCGTTGACTGGCGCGTGATGGAGGAGGTGGAGACGTACTCCGACCACCGGTACATCCGGTTTGACGTCTCCGCCGAAACCTCGGCCGCGCCGGTCCGACAGAGCCCTTGCGGTCCGCGTTGGGCGCTTAAGCAGATGGACCGGGAGCTCCTCCTGGAAGCCGCGACGGTACAGGCCTGGGTGCAAGCACCGGACCGGCCTGTCGACATCGACGTCGAGGCGGAGTGGTTCCAGGAGGCCATGTCGCAAATTTGCGATGCGGCAATGCCCCGTGTCCGTCCAGGACGAGCTAAGCGCCAGGTGTACTGGTGGTCGCCGGAGATCGGCGCACTGCGCAATGCGTGCAATCACGCGCGGCGCCGGTACGCCAGGCACTGCAGGCGCCGCATCCGCCCGCCGGATGCGGAGGCCAGAGAGGCTGAGCTATATGAGGAATACAGAGAGGCGAAACGCACCCTCCGAACGGAGATCAAGCGGGCCAAACTCGAGGCCCGCAACGTGTGGCTGGGGTCTCTGAACGCGGACCCGTGGGGGCGCCCGTACAAGTTGGTACGGGACAAGCTTCGCCCCTGGGCTCCGCCGTTGACTCAGAGTCTCCGGCCCCAACTCGTGGAGGGTGTGGTTAGCTCTCTGTTCCCTGCGCGGGGGGAACACTCCCCCCCGCTCATGGCTCCGCCTCCGCCAGCGGTGTCTGACGCGGATCGCAACAGCGACGACGACGACAATGCTCCAGAAGTGACCGAGGTAGAGTTGAGAGTGGCGGTGCGAAGGCTGAGTGCCAAAAACACCGCCCCAGGACCCGACGGCTTGCCAGGGAAAGCCTGGGTCCTGGCCATGGAGGCTCTCGGGCCTCGACTGAGAGGGCTCTTCAGCGCATGCCTGGAGAGGGGCCAGTTCCCACTTCGCTGGAAGACGGGGAAACTGGTCCTCGTAGCGAAGCCAGGGCGCCCTGCGGACTCTCCGTCCGCATACCGGCCCATTGTGCTGCTCGACGAGGTGGGCAAGCTCTTTGAAAGAGTAATTGCAAACCGCCTCGTCGTGCGGCTAACACGGGTGGGGCCGGACTTGTCGGACGGACAGTTCGGCTTTCGCAGGGCGCGCTCTACTATAGACGCCATCATGCGCGTGCGAGCCCTCACGACAGGGGAAGCGGTGTCCCAGGGTAGGTGTGTCGTGGCAGTGTCCTTGGACATTGCTAACGCGTTCAACTCCCTGCCCTGGAGTACGATCCGGAGGGCACTCCGGTACCACCGGGTGCCCGAATACCTCTGTCTAGTGGTCGAGGCGTACCTGTCAGACAGGTACATTGTCTACCCCGGTCACCAGGGAGACTGGAATCGTCGAGAGATGTCGTGCGGTGTTCCGCAGGGGTCGGTTCTAGGCCCACCCTTGTGGAACATCGGCTACGATTACGTGCTGCGCGGCGACTTCCCTGACGGGGTCAGCGTGGTTTGCTACGCAGACGACACGCTGATCCTAGCGCAGGGAGAGTCGCACCAGGCGGCGGTCGCTCTAGCGACACGCGGGGTTGCGATAGCCGTTGGTAGGATCCAGGAGTTGGGACTCGAGGTGGCGCTGCATAAATCCGAGGCAATGTGCTTCCACGGCCCTCGGAACGCGCCACCATCGGACTCCCAGCTTACGGTAGGAGGAGTTCGCATCGGCGTCGGGTCGACGATGAAGTATCTGGGACTCGTCCTCGACAGCCGGTGGAATTTCGTAGAACATTTCCGACGTCTGGCTCCTAAGCTTCTCCGGGCTGGGGCTGCTCTCAAGCGGCTCCTGCCCAACCTTGGGGGTCCAGACGCCTCCTGCCGGAGGCTCTACGCGGGGATCGTTCGGTCTATGGCCCTCTACGGGGCGCCGGTGTGGGCGCCGTCGCTGGCAAAGCGACCGGCGTCCATACTGAACGCCTGCCAGAGGGTCATGGCAATAAGGATGGTGCGGGGTTACCGCACGATCTCCCGCGAAGCGGCGAGCCTTCTGGCTGGCCTACCACCGTGGGATCTGGAGGCAACAGTCCTTGCACACATGCACGACATGCGCGTGGAGATGCAACGCCGGGGTGAAAGTCCACTGCCGCAACATGTCAAGGCATGGCGGACAGAGCTCCGGCGGGATCTCATGGTGAAATGGCGTCAACGGCTATCGCAACCCAGTGCTGGGCACGCCACGATTATGGCGGTAAGTCCCCTCTTTGAGGCGTGGCTGGAAAGACCTCACGGCGTCCTTACCTTCCGCATGACGCAGGTCCTCACCGGACATGGCAAGTTCGGGAGGTTCCTGCATCGGATTCAAGCGGAAGAGACGCCCGGGTGTCGCCACTGTGCGCAACGCCCGGAGGACACGGTGGAGCACACCGTCGAGGTGTGCCCTGCCTGGGCGGAGCATCGCCGTGTCCTCGTGGGGGCGATCGGCGGCGTAGACCTCTCGCGCCGGGCCCTGGTCGAGGCCATGGTCCGGAGTGAGGAGGAATGGCAGGCGGTCGCCTCCTTCTGCGAAGCAGTAATGCTTGCAAAGGAGGAGGCCGACCGCATCAGGCAACGGCGCCCTCCCCGCCGTCGCCGGGATTCCGATCCCGATTTCCGGCCACCGTAGACGCGGGCTCGCGGACGGCGAGCCATGGGTAGCTCACTGTCCGATCGTCCGGTAAAGGACCGAGTCCAAGACGTCGACGGCGCGCACTGTTCCCGCGCGCCTCAAGGAGTTGTCAGCAGCAGGAGGGGCCCAGCTGGGTCGAAGCCTACTGGGGACAGGGTTGTCCGAAAGGGAGCTCGTGCCCCGGTATGAAGGCTAGAAGGAACGGCGCGGGGTTTTTAGTCAGTAAGAGTCTGACACTGTCTCCCGCTCCACCCAAGAGCGCGTTTCGTCAAAGATGATTTTCCCCGTCGAGAAAAAAAAAAAAAAAAAAAAAAAAGCCTACTGGGGCCAGAGTTATCCGAAAGGGAATTCGTGCCCCGGTATGAAGGATAGAAGGAACGGGATGGGGTTTTTAGTCAGTAAGAGTCTGACACTATCTCCCGCTCCACCCAAGAGCGGGTTTTGTCATAAGAACACTTACCCCATCGAAAAAAAAAAATGTTTGACGGGGACGGCCACGCTTTCTCTTTTCTTGCGGATTCCAGTCTAACGCTTGCTTGAGTATGTAATCGGAATTCCTTCGGAGCGTGTGGCCAATCCATCTCCACTTGCGACGCTTGATCTGGCGGTCGATCGGGCTCGTTTTACGTTGGATATTGTCTCGGGCCAGTATATTCCGAGGATGCAACGCAGACAGTGGTTAACGAAAACTTGGATTTAGCGTGAGATGTCCTTTGTGACCTTCCACGTTTCACACCCGTAGAGCAGCACAGATTTGACATTTAACCCGAAGAGTTTAAATTTTATTCTTCGGGTCAGTTTCCGCAACTGCCAAACAGGTCTCAGCTACGCGAAGGTTTCTCGGGCTTTGGCGATCCGTGAAGTGTTGAAATGGTTTTCATTAAAACTAAGTATATTATAAAATAATTATAATATACTAGCTTTTGCCCGCACGGCTTCGCTCCCGCTCTTCCCTATTCTACCCTACTCTACCCTACCCTACTCTACCCTACTCTACCCTATTCTACCCTACTCTACCCTACACTACTCTACACTAATCTACACTACACTACTTTACACTACTCTATCCTACTCTACCCTACTCTACCCTACTCTACCCTACTCTACCCTACTATACCCTACTATACCCTACTATACCCTACTCTACCCTACCAAACTTCACATAAACCATCTACTAAATAGTCCGAACATAGCCTAAAAATTTGGTTTGGATAGGCGAGCCCGTTCTTGAGTTATAAAATAACAACGAAAAGTGGCATTGATTTTTATATATATAGACTTTGTCGCTTCACTGCTACGCGCCACTTGTAGCGACCGTCAAACAGGTGAAAAGGCTTCAGAGCTCCGGTCATGTGTACTAGGAGAGCACGCTTCAGGAGGTTTTAGTTTCTGAACTAAAGGAAACTTGAGAAAGCAACAAGTGATTGGGGTAGGTCATGACATGTTTGGTTACGTTTTAACTGAAAATCAAGCTTTTATAGCTCCATGTAGTTAATGCATCCATTGACAGAAAACATACTGAAAGAATGAAATAGCTGAAAGGTTTAAAGGTCAATCCAAGTGGTGGAAATACTTATGTCATCATTCCCACATTTTCTTTAATCGTTCCTCATCATCATCATCATTATTTCAGACGAAAGACATCTATTGTTGGACATAGGCCTCCCCCAAGTGTCATTATAATGACTGATCCTAAGCTTTTGACATCTCCCGGATTCCCGCGACCATCATCATGTCATCGGCTCGCTTTCCGATACGTGGCCGCCACTCCAGAAACTTTCGGTCACATTGACCATCAGTTTTGCCAGCAACGTGCTTTACCCACTGCCATTTAAGTTTGGTGATTCTTCGGGCTTTGTTGGTAACCTTCACGCAAGCAACCCCGAACATAGTTCTTTTTTTTTTGGGTGACTTTAAGACTTCTAAAGAGACCCAGATTATTACAATATCATTCTTATGTTTCAGAAATAATTACATAAAATCGTAACTATCACGTGGGTGAATATAAACATTTTTTAATTTTTTCTAACTTCATAATTAAAAAAATATATATCCCCACGGCTTAAATTAATATTTTTATTTTCCTCATCGCTGCCACTGTGGCGAAGTTGTCAACAGCCTCGGTCACAACGGTCTGTCATGCAGCCGAAGTGCAGGACGCATAGCGCGGCACGCAAATATCAACGACATCATCCGTCGCGCTCTTGTCACCGTCGGCGTTCCGGCCATATTGGAACCTCATGGCCTGGCACGCGACGATGGCAAAAGACCGGACGGTATGTCTCTATTTCCATGGAAGATGGGTAGGCCTTTAGTGTGGGACGCTACTTGTGTCGATACTCTTGCGCCATCCCATCTTCCTAGCTCGTCGTGCTGTGCTGGTGCTGCTGCAGCGGCTGCAGAGAACCTCAAGCGACGGAAATATAATAACCTTGTTGGTAATTATGTTTTCGAGCCGTTTGGGGTTGAAGCTCTTGGATCGTGGGGTCCGAGTGCTCACAAATTATTTAAAGAACTTTCCAAACGCCTCGTGGACACTTCGCGTGACCCAAAGGCTGGCTTTTACTTCGGTCAAAGGATAAGCATTGCCATTCAGCGTGGCAATGCCGCCAGCCTTTTGGGTACATTACCAGTCGACAGCGATGCGGAGGAATTTTTCGACGCCTTACATTAACCCTTCAGATACCGTCAATTAGAGACACAATAGTAAGACAATAGATGCGCGGCCACCGGTGGTCGCTTGGGGATTCATGAATTAAATTGCCATTTTTATTTATTTTTATATTTTTATTCGATATGGATTTCTACTCGAAATGCACAAACAGACAGTCGAGTCGTTCGTGCAATTTATAACAAAATTTCATCCGTTGCTAACCCTTCGTAGCAACCGTCAAGCGGGTGAAAGGTTTCAGCGCTCCGGTCATTTGTACTAGGAGAACACATTTTGAAGAGATCATGTTCATTGAAAGTTTTCGTGAAAGCACACGGACTGCACACAGTTACGATGTTTATTAACACAACAATGAATAAATTCAAAGTGAGACAGAGATAGGCTGATACTGTCGTGAAAGTGAAACAGCAGTATAATAGTCTAGACGACCACGTGTATTTTTTCTGTCAACGTGAAATAATAAAACAAATAGTGGAAATATAAAACAAATCATGGAAAGAGAAACATAAAGCATTAATGGAAAATATTGAGATATATATTTACAATAAAAATGTGGTACTAATAATTTCAGGTGGGATCAGTCTATTTATTTTTTACTAGCTTTTGCCAGCGGCTTCGCCCGCGTATATAAAATATAGCCTATGTCACTCAGGAATAAAGCAGCTTTCTATCGGTGAAAAAATTTTAGCAATCGGACCAGTACTTCCAGAGATTACCCCCTACATACAAACTTACAAATTTTACCTCTTTATAATATTAGTATAGATTACTTCGTGAAATATTTTAAAATTTAAAAGAAGATAGATATTTTAATGGACTTTATAGGAGGTATAAGTATGTTATTGAACTTTTTTCAAAAGTACTATACTACATACTTTCAGTCTAGGTTTTTTTCAGTGAAAGCTGTCAGTTCTGATACTATAAGGATGGCACACAGGTATATTTCGATGTCAACACACGTAAACTTAGAGGGTAAGAGAAGTACTGAAACTACTACTTATATTTATTTATTTATTAAAACTTCATGCAACACAAAGGTACAAAAGTGGACTTAATAATTTCTTAGGCATTCTCTTCCATTCAACCTGCCATTTTTTCTCTTCACACCCCTTGGTGAAGAGAAAAATTGGCAGGTGCATAAAAAAAGAAAAGATAAAAGGATTTTTGAGACTATTCGTGTAAAACTACCAGAAATACATGGCGTGACGATTCTGACGTTTACCTAAAGGATTGAGCAGAAGTAAATAAGGATAAAAAAAAGTGGAAGAATGGAAGGCAGAACTTTGATTTTCAGTGGGACACCACAGGTTCTTAATAATAATAATAAAAGGCTAAGTGCAGTACAAGGTGAAAGTGACTCCAGATTATATTAGATTCTTCGCTGCATTCTGTTTTAATTATGTATCTTAGGTATATATTAATCCCTAAACTAAACCAGAGAGCAGTGGTGGAGTGGTAACGGCTCCGACTTACGAGTTGTAGGTCGCGGTTTCAAACCCAGCCAGGCGCATTACTTTGTGTAATTTATTTCTTCACCACTGTTCTCAAGACGGTGAAGGAAAACATCGTGAGAAAACCGGCATGTCCTAGAACGTTCGAAGACGTGACTTCCATCAAGCCGCACCGGGCCCGTGTGGCGGATTACGGCTCATTCCCTCTCGTAGAGAGGAGGCCTGAGTCCCAACAGTGGGAACATTATAAGACCAACAAAGCAAAAAAAAACTAAACCAAATAAATTGAAGTTACGGCCTCTGCCAGGCAGAGAAGACTATGTTTTTCTTAAGCGCACTGCCAGGAAGACACGTGCGTGATGTCATTCCGCACGAAACGTGTTGAAAGCCTGGCACTGACAGAATAAAAGATGTTGCTCTAATTATTACCGGGGTACAAACACGACACGCACTGAGCATTTGTAGTGTTACAGAAAACGTATGAACTACTACTTCTCGAAAAGCTAATTGAGTAAAACATTTTATTTCACTAGCAAACATTTAAAACGCATGGTTTTAAATGTTTGTTAGTGCTCGAACTCAATCGGGTTGTGTCGTTTAACTACCAAATTCCTACGGACACCTTACATTGCCATCACCAGATCATTTCCATGTCCTAATAATTTTGCATTGTCATCTGATTTACACATGTATGCAAAATTTTAGCTCAATCGGTTAACGAGAAGCGAATTAAATTTAATTTGCAAAATGTCATTACAGTAATTAAATCTGTAAAAAGAAACTAAACACTCTGTGATCAATGCACGCCCTTCGAAGCGACCGTCAAACGAGTGGAGGCTTCAGCGCTCCGGTCATGTGTACTAGGATAGCACGTTATGAAGGAGTGATTTTCAGTCAAGGCTTTTCCTGAAAGCACATGAACTACACACAGATGTAATATTGATAAGCACACATACACCATAACCAAAGGGAGACAACGATAGGCTGAAATTGGAGATAGCATTTTGATGACGTAGCATCCACGTGTTTTGCCACTATAAACAAAAATATAACCCTTCTTTACAGTCGGATAACAGTAATAGATAACCTACAACTATGTTTTTCTTCCAAATACTTTTAAATGAACTATTGGATAGAATGATACTTTTTTTGGTACAGACATAACACAATATCATCAAACATGATGGCAAAAGCAAAAAAATAGTATGTACAAATCGACACAATAAAAATATAGTGTATGTTGTATTGTATGTATTAAATGAAATAGAAACTGTTTAGGGTGGTTCTATTTTCCACGCCTACGTGTCTTTCCGCGGGAACGAAATCGAACCATGCCTTTCTAACTTATGCTTCCTTAGTACCTGTTACCGGAATCTTAAAGAATCCTGCCACTATTACGTCATTGTACTGACGTCACCGAAGTTATTATTGGCGCCTACTCAAACTTTTTTCAACTAAATCAAAATATTGTTTCTAATATTTTTTTAGTGGTAAGTAGATCATAAGAAGGATAATTATAATAAATATTAAAAAAAAAATATGATAATTTTTTATTAAATAAATTCTCGATAAAAGATTGTTTATTATCCCTAAAGGCAAAGCTTTTCCCTTTTATGCTACCCTGATACCGTTGCTGAAGCGTTTGGGTTTCAGGCTCGTTGCTAAGTTGTGTACGAGGCGCTTTTTTGGAAAAAAAAAAAACATATATATTCAGCCGAACATAGGACCTTTTCCTTTTTGAAGTTGGTTAAAAATAGTGTACGTTATATTGTATGTATTATATTATTATTTATGCTTTTGACTACAAATTGATTGAATTTAATTGATTACACTTTAATGTTTTATGTGCCTTATTCGTATTTATATAAAAAATACGTGTTTTCTCGATAATAATCTGTAAGCAAAAGTTTTATAAAAACTGTACGAAAATTGTCAGCAGCAGGAGGGGCTCAGCTGGGTCGAAGCCTACTGGGGCCAGGGTTATCCGAAGGGGAGTTCGTGCCCCGGTATGAAGGCTAGAAGGTACGGGATGGGGTTTTTAGTCAGAAAAATACTGACACTATCTCCCGCTCCACCCAAGAGCGGGTTTTGGCATTCCTTCGGAGCGTGTGGCCAATCCATCTCCACTTGCGACGCTTGATCTGGCGGTCGATCGGGCTCTAGTGGCATTTTTCCAACAGCTCTACGTTGGATATTGTCTCGGGCCAGTATATTCCGAGGATACAACGCAGACAGCGGTTGACGAAAACTTGGATTTGGCGTGAGATGTCCTTTGTGACCTTACTCGTTTCGCACCCGTAGATCAGCACAGATTTGACATATGACCTAAAGATTTTAAATTTTATTCTTCGGGTCAGTTTCAGCAACTGCCAAACAGGTCTCAGCTGCGCGAAGGTTCCTCGGGCTTTGGCGATCCGTGAAGTGTTGAAATTGTTTTCATTGAAAACTTATTTTATAATATACTTTGTCGCTTCGCTGCAACGCGCCACTTGTAGCGACCATCAAACAGGTGAAAAGGCTTCAGGGCTCCGGTCATGTTTACTAGGAGAGCACGCTTCAGAAGGTTTTAGAGTCTGAACTCAAGGAAACTTGAGAAAGCAACAAGTGATTGGGGTAGGTCATGACAATATGTTTGGTTACGTTTTAATTGAAAAACAAGCTTTTATAGCTCCAAATAGTTGATGGATCCATTGACAGAAAACATACTAAAAGAATGAAATAGCTGAAAGGTGTAAAGGTGAATCCACGTAGTGGAAATACTTATGACATAATTCCAATATTCTCTTTAATCGTTCCTCATCATCACCACCATCATTTCAGCTGAAAGACATCTACTGTTGGACATAGGCCTCCCCCAAGTGTCACTATAATGACAGGTCCTATGCGTTTCACATAATACCGGACTCCCGCGACCCCCCCCCACGTCATCGGCCCGCCTTCCAATACGTGGTCGCCACTCCAGACCCTTTTGGCCACATCGACCATCAGTTCTGCCAGCAACGTGGTCTGCCCATTGCTAGTTAAGTTTGCTTTTTTTATCGGGCTTTTTTGGTAACCTTCACGGAAGAAAACTCCGAACATAGTTCTTTCCATTGCCTTTTAGGTGACTTTAAGCCTTCTAATGAGGCCCAGATTTTTATAATATCATTCTTATGTGTGAGAAATAATTGCATAAAACCACAACTATCACGTGGCTGAATATTACACATTAGTAAAATTTTTCTATTTTGATGGCGAAACTTTTTCTTCAGTTTAGGAAAAGAAACTTCTTCCTCAGTTTTCTGAAAGCTGAAGTAATGGTTTTGCCACCAAAATTGGAAAAATATATTCACCCACGTCTTTATTAATATTTTATATTCCATGTGGATTTCTACACGATACATAGTACAGTGCGTTTCACTTAAGACGTTCCTTTGCCGTAGTGTTGGCAATATGGAAAAACAGTGATGCAATATTTTGAACAATTAAATTACTTAATATTAAGGAGATTAACTTATATTTCGTTACTTTTAACAATTGCGTTTTTTTTTTTGTTTTTCTTTTTACTATTTTTGAATAAAGTATAGGGCGCTGGGCTCCATTCCGATTGTCTTGAAATTCTTTCAAATACCGAAAACGCCATGCCGCAATATCGTATCTTTCTATAACAACGTCCTTTTAGACCTGCTTTTTTTAAATAAAGTCGCATTTCCCTCATAATTCTCCAAAAACTGCTGCAACTACCGTTAAAATCGATTTCGTTGCGCATTTCGGGGAACAATTTTGGTAGAGTAGGCAACTCTTTCCTTTTTCCCTTCTTTTTTATGTAGACAGACAGGGGAGCCAACATTACGCCAAAGGAACGTCTTAAGTGAAACGCACTGTACATATAATTATATCGATGGTCGAGTCGTTCGTACAATTTATAACACAATTCAATCCGTTGCTACGCAACCTCCGTAGCAACCGTCAAGCGGGTGAAAGGTTTCAGCGCTCCGGCCATTTGTACTAGGAGAACACATTTTGAAGAGATCATTTTCAGTGAAAGCTTTCGTGAAAGCACACGGACTGCACACAGTTACGATGTCTACTAACACAACTGTCAATACATTAAAAGGGAGACAGAGATAGGCCGATACTGCCGTGGGAGAGAGATAGCAGTGGTCTAGACAACCACGTGCATTTCTTCTGTCAACGTGAAATAATATAACAAATCATGGAAGGAAAAATATAAACAGTAGGTAATGGAAAATATTGTGATATATATATTAACAATAAAAATGTGGCTCTAATAATTAAAAGCGGGAACAGACGATTTATTTTTTATTACTTTGTGTCTTTCGTCTTCCATCCGAAATGAAATATTTTAAAAGAAGAAAGATATTTTAATGGACTTTATAGGAGCTATACTTGAGTCTAGGTTGATAATATGAACTTAATGGAATAATTATGTAAATTTTAAAATTAAATATGTAATTGTGTATTTATTCTACATAAATGGCTTTTTTAAATTTATTTTAAGTATTTTCTGAACAAAATACTAGAAAAAATACTGAATTGGCTAAGGTCGCTACACATGTATACCGCATGGACATGTATACTGAGCTGTGCGCCTGTAAAACACGAGATTGGTGCCCTGACACAGTGACACGGGACCGCGGCAAACCACGAAGGGGATGGCGGGACGACATGGATGAGTTACATTAAAAAGAAGAAGCGACTTATTGTAACTATTGGGAAGAATAGGGGAGACCTTTTACCAAGTAGGGGTCAATAAAAAAAAATCCTTTGTATAATCATGTTATGACTTGCTAGTCTCGTAAGTCAATATTTTCACTAAAATACTTATTTAATAACGAAGCGCAATAATGAAAATCATTCCGTGGCTCGTGGCGACAATGCGATACTAGCGACCGGCGTACTGGCGGCAGGCTTCAGCGCTCCAGTCAGGTGTACTAGGAGAACATTTTATGAAGAGGTTGATTTCAGGAAAAGTTGCTCTGATGTGTGTGTACAATGATGGTACACAGGTATAATTTGATATCAACACACGAAAACTTAGAAGGTAAGAGAAAAATTAAAACTGCTACTCATATATTGAAGCTCTTGGATTATGAACTCCCGATGCCCTAAAACTAAAAAAGAAACAGAAGTGGGTTTTTAATCAGAAAAAATCTGACATACCCTCTCGCTCCGTCCAAGGGCGGGGTATGTCGTTGGGTGATTTTCCCAACTAAAAAAAATATGCATAATATTTGTAAATGCGATGCATAGAAAATCATTCCGTTGCTACGTGGCTACGGAACGTTCGTAGCAACCGTCTGAAGGCGGAAGGTTTCAGCGCTCCCGTCATGAGTACTAGGAGAGCACGTTATGAAGACATCAAGGTATTATCTACTGAGTTTCTTCATAAATTTCTTCATGTCAGAACGGGATTGGTGCCCTGACACAGTGACACGGGACCGCGGCAAACAGTGAAAGAGATGGCGGGACGACATGAATGAATTGTTGATATTATTGTATATTGTTACTGTGTGTGTTAAATGTACAAAATAAAGATCATTATTATTGTTATTGTTAAGTCAAATAAATAACTTATGTACTAAATGTAAAAAAAGTTACATTAAAAAAAGAAGCTACCAATTACTACTAATAATACTATTAATAATTACTACTAATACGTATACGTATTATTTATACTATTGGAAGGAATGGGCGATACAAAGTAGGAGGTCAGTAAATAAATGAAAAAATCCATTGCAAAATCATGTATTGCCAGTCTCATAAGTTAATATTTTCATAACAATACTTATTTAATGACGCGGTGAAGCAATGAAAAATATTCCGTGGCTCCGTGGCTACGCGCTACCCTGCGATCGTAGCGACCGGCAAGACCGCCATCTTGATTCAGCATTCCAGTCATGTGTACTAGGAGAACATTTAATGAAGAGGTTGATTTCAGTAAAAGCTATACTGATACTACAAGGATGGCACACAGGTATAATTTTATATCAACACACGCAAACTTAAAAGGTAAGAGAATATTAAAAACTGCTACATAATATATATTAAAGAGGTGCTCTTGGGTTGTGCAAAAGTGAACCACCGAGGCCCCTAACTAAGGCAAAGAAGAAACGGGAGTCGGTTTTTAGTCAGAAAATTCTCTGGCACACCCTCTCGCTCAGGACATTTCGTTGGATAATTTTTACAACTAAAAAAATATACATATATTGTACTAGCAGCCTAGTCCGGCTTTCCACGGGCAATAAATCGCAAACAAACATTTGAAACTATACTCGCGGAATAGAAACACAACTCTAGATTTCTACAGAAACAAAAGTAACGTTAAAAAATCTGTGAAAGTACACTAAACATTCTGTGATCAAATGCGCGCCCTTCGAAGCGAACGTCAAAAGAGTGGAGGCTTCAGCGCTCCGGTCATGTGTACTAGGATAGCACATTATGAAGGAGTGATTTTCAGTAAAGACCTTCCCTGAAAGCACATGAACTACACACAGACGTAATATTGATAAGCACACATACACCATAGACCATGAGAGAGACAACGATAGGCAGAAATTCGAGATAGCAGATTGATGACGTAGCATCCACGTGTTTCCCAACTGTAAACAAAACAAACAAACCTACAACCAACAATACCTACAATACAACCACAACCTACAATAGAAAACCTACAACTATGTTTTTCTTACAAATACTTGTAAATGAGTTATTAAATAGAAAAATACTACAATAGATTTTTTTTTTTTGGTACAGACACCACACAATGTTATCAAACATAATGGCAAAAGCAGAAAAAAAGGGTAAAAGGTAGGAGTAGGGTGGCCCACGAGCTTATCATTACAGATGGTTTTAACGCTTACCACCGCAGCTTCAGCTTGCTGGCCGGCTCAGCCGCCGCAGCGGCGGGCCTTCAAGCCACCTGCTCCTCAGCTCACGGGCCGCCCTACCCCTACGCGCCTATGCAGATTTAAATAACACTCTAGGGGTAGGTATAAGATTACGTGAAGTCGTTTTTGCAGCGATTCGTATGTGTCACTAACTATTGTAGCACAACATATTGACTTTTTATAACACTATTTTAATTTAATATTGAAAATGCTACCAAATAGGTAACGTATACGTATATATATTATTTGTGATCAAAATTCCATAAAACGTTGTTTTGGTCTGGTAAAAATATGGCAAATTAATCATTCGGCAAATGTAAAGTTCAAAAAGGAGCCTTCGGTCAATATCAAAAAATATTTGGTAGATTGGCGAACTAGTTCTGTAAAATAATCGGGACAGATGATACTTCGATAATCTAAAAATATGTCAAATAATGAAAATAAATAGATACATTGATAGAGGGCAATGGAAAGGGCTATGCTCGGAGTTTCCTTGTGGGATCGAATCAGAAATGAAGATATCCGTAGGAGAACCAAGGTTGCCGACATAGCCCGAAGAATCGCCAAACTTAAGTGGCAAAGGGTAGGGCTCATTGCTCGCAGAACAGATGGCCGTTGGGGCCGAAAGGTTCTGGAGTGGCGACCTCGTACTGGAAGACGCAGCGTCGAAAGGCCTACAAGGTGGACCGATGACCTGGTGAAGGTTGCGGGGAACCGATGGATGCGAGACACACAGGATCGATCATTGTGGCGACATTTAGGGGAGGCCTATGTCTAATAGTGGACGTCTGTCGGCTGAAATAATGATGATGATGATGAATGAAAATAACAAAAAGGACGTCGGTCATTATATACTTTAAACGATATACCTAATGATTTTCGATTAAATAAACGTTATATCTTTCTATCAAATATGTTTTAGAATATTTAAATGGATATGTCAAAAAATTTTCATCAACAGTTGGTATATCTCATGTTTATTATACCTCGTGAATGTTATTCAAATGTTAATATACCAAATAAGTCTATACGATATGAGACGCACCCTAAATGTGCGGAAGGGGCGGAACGGGTGGAAAATGAACCCGCCCTAAATGGGCGGGTCCATTTTCCACCCCTTCCACTTTCCGCGGGAACGAGAATCGAACCATGTCTTTCTAACTTATGCTTCCTTAGTACCTTCTACCGGAATCTTAAAGAATCCTGCAACTATTACGTCATTGAACTGACGTCACCGAGGTTATTATAGCGCCTACTCAAACTTTTACCCGCGGGCAAAGCCGCTGGCAGTAACTAGTCGTTTCATATCTTCGTTTCATAGCAACCGTCAAACGACCAAAAGGCTTCAGCGCTCCGTTCATTCGTACTAGGAGTGCACGTTAGTAAGAGGTTAACATTTCTACTGAAAGCTTTCATGAAAGTACACCGATAGCACACAACCAATGTTCATATTATCAACACAAGGAAACCATCAAGCGAAAAAGAGACAGAGATAGTCTGAAACAGTTTTGTGTGAGATAGCAATCCATTGACCCCTTCGAACATATAGTTTTCAAGCAGGATACACTAATGTTGAATGGATAACTGACAATAAAACAATGCCATGTAATTTTCTACAATATCACATTTTTGTATTTGATGCTAATAGCATAATATAATTTTATGATAGTGTCAAATCTCTTTTATCAAATTAAATAGTTTTCTTGTAAAAAAAAAGTGTAAGTCAAAAAACGATATTTAAATATTTTTTCAGAGACAACTTGCCATTTCATTTAACTGTAATATTTTCGATTTTTCTCTACTATTATATGCGTAATATTGTAGTATTATTGTATGCTACGAGTACGTTAAGGACTCGACTGGTAGAAAACGCATTAATTTTAATAAATAAATAAATATATTATACATTTGAATATTCTTCATCAATCATTTTGACTATTCGTGGAAATTGCTTAAAAATCGATTCAGTAGTTTTTGAGTCTAACGCAAATAAACCAAAGTTCTCGATGACGATCTCGATGGTGTATGTCTTTCTGTCTGACAAATGCAATGATATATATTTGAAATATACACTTTATTTTTTCTTGTAAGTCGCTTTGTCTGTTGGTGACAATTGCATGAAAATCTGATTAATAGTTTTTGAGTTAATCGTGAATATCAAAGTCCCAGTAAATAAAACTCTGGCTGTAAGACCAACACGACTTATGGATTATAATATTCTTCGTCGCTACGTTGCTACGCGACATTCGTAGTGACCGTGAAACAGGTGGAAAGGCTTCAGCGCTCCGGTCATGTGTACTAGGAGAGCACGCTTCAGGAGGTTTTAGTTTCTGAAACTTGAGTAAGCAACAAGTGATTGAGGTAGGTCATGTTTGGTTAAGCTACAATATTGAAAAATGAATTGCTTAAAGTATTTCCAATATTTGTTCCGATCACAAAAATGTAATGAAGTTTACAATTTTAATACCATACCTTCTCCATATCTGACCTATGTCATTTTCATATTGAATTATGAAAGCCAATATTACTGTGTATACATTCAACTTTATCCCGCAGATGCCGATAAATTAAAAGTTGAATTTTATTTTTTATTGTATTACAAGCTGATACTAGCAGTTCCGCTCACATGAAAGCAGAAAATTGTGCGATCGGAACTTACTCCCGTGTGCAATTTCAGGACATAGTTTTTCGAACGTGAAGAAGTAACAAACATACACACACTCACAAAACTTTCGCCTTTATACCATTAATGTGATGCATCTGGTCAAAACATGAGCCATACGTTAGAGTGCCCCAAGTGCCCATACTCCTGTACTTTGGAGAATTAAATGAGTGCCACCAATGCTACATTTAACTTAGCCACCTACTGAGCAAAAACAGTTTGACGAGTTTACCACTGATTTGAAGAGAAGAAGAGTGTGATGTACTATGTTATTTGTTTACCGACTAGTTCTTGTTTGCATCTTCGCCCGCGTAAATAAAACACAACCTATGTCACTCGGGAATAAAACAGCATTTTGTTGTTAAAAAAAAAAAAATTGCAATCGAACCAGTACTTTCCTACAAACAAAAAACAAACTTTACTTCTTATATCTATGATATTCCACCGTAGACGTGGGCTCGCGGACGGCGTGCCATGGGTAGCTCGCTGTCCGATCGTCCGGTAACTGTCCGGACCGAGCCAAGGCGTCGACGGCGCGCACTGTTCCCGCGCGCCTCAAGGAGTTGTCAGCAACAGGAGGGGCCCATCTGGGTCGAAGCCTACCGGGGTCGGGGTTATCCGAAAGGAAACTAGAGCCCCGGTATGAAGGCTAGAAGGAACGGCGCGGGGTTTTTAGTCAGTAAGACTCTGACACTGTCTCCCGCTCCACCCAAGAGCGGGTTTCGTCAATGATGATTTTCCCCGTCGACAGAAAAAAAAATCTATTATATTAGTAGTGTAGATAGTAGATTAACAAAGCATATAAAGCCGTATCGAAATCACAATTGCTTTCATATATTTTATTAAACAACTGAAAAACGTTCAAAGAGTAAAAATTTTTAGGATAGTAAATTCATAGCTATGCCGTTCTCGTAGCAACGGTCAAACGATTAGGAAGGCCTCAGCACTCCGATCATTCCTACTAAGAGAGCTCGTTAGAAAGAAACCACAATGTCCTGTAATAACTTTCATGAAAATGCACTGACTGAAAACAGCATGGCACAGTTGAAACATCCAATACACAGATATGATTTATGACAGTTGAAGGAATGAAATAGCCGAATGATGACCTCCACGTGGTAAAAATATTCATGACATTGTAGCGACATCTGTGGCATCAGAACGGAACTAATCCTGCAAAGTTCTCCGCGCGATTTGAATATATCTGACAGCCTGAAATCATCTTTTCTTCATATCGCGCGGAGAACTTTGCAGGATTAGTTCTGATGTCTCGCCATAGATGTCGCTACAACATTTATTTATTTATTTATTTAATACTTCATGCACACAAAAGTACAGAGGCGTACTTAATGCCTTAGGCATTTTCTTCCAGTCAACCTTTGGGCGACGATGCAGAGAACAATAGTGGTAGGTGCAATAAACGAAATAAGGTGAATACAAGAATTGATATACTAATAAACTATAAACATAATATAATTATATATTAATATATACTCAATTTAATAAACTACATATATACACTAATATTGTCAAACAATTTGTTCAAATCAACAATTGGAAAACCTTAACGCTGTGATGATACCACTGCCAACCTCTTAAGAATTATCTCGCGAACTTTAGATATGAATGATAATCGGTTTGTTGCCATCCTGATCTCCTGGGGGAGCGCATTCCACAAAGAAATCGCTTGAACAAAGAAAGAATAGTGAAGAAAGTCAGTACGGTGAGTGGGATATTGAAGTAGACGGTTATGAGGAGCTTAGGGTATAATTCTCTCGAGGTGAGAAAAAATGACCAATTAATTAATATATGTAAAATATTTCACGGGAAAATAGATGCTCCTGAACTGCACGACGAGCTTTGCCAACTGTTTGCTCCGATTAACTATACCCGTAATCGGAGGCACCGACTGTTCGCTGTTTCTGGGAGTCGTACCGTCGCCTGAGCCCAGTCTCCTATCCCTCGTGTAAGTTCCGCGCTCAACGCTCTCTTGGATGCCAAACCTGATTGTGATGTGTTCGCAGATGAATGGAAGAACATTTTGTCTGTCTGTTTGGAGTTTTGTGAGATGAGTGTATGACTGTGGTGTAGCTATTATTTTGTATTTTTTACTTCATAAGTTTTCTAATGTCTTTAACTGATGTAATTGGCCTTTGGCCGTGTTATGTTAAAGTAAAATAAATAAATAAATAAAATAAATAAATGAGCTGAGCGCAGATTTCTATTGTGGTTGGCGCCAAGGAATTGAAAGTGAGGTGCTAAATAACTGGGAGAATTAGGTGAATCAAGAAGTGAAAACAAGGTTGTGAGCGCCCTCGCAACATCAATCCCATATTCTTTTTAATCGTTCCTTATCATCATTTCAGCCGAAAGACCTCTACTGTTGGACGTATGCCTCCCCAAGTGTCACCATAATGATTCATGGTCTTGTGCGTCTCACATTCACCGGATTCCCGCGACCCTCATCGGGTCATCTGTCTACATTGTGGGAGGCCGTCCAACGCTACGACTTCCGGTGTGTGGTCGCCTACTACAACACTACAAACCCTTATGCCGTTTCAACCATTTGTTCCGTGAGCCCTGCCTATTTTGCTGACAATATTGCCACCAATAAATAATAAATAATAATAATAATATTCAACAACTATCACACAACGCCGTCTTGCCCCAAGCTAAGCAGAGCTTGTGTTATGGGTACTAGACAAATGAGGCCCAAATTTTTATAATATCATTCTTATGTTTTAGAAATAATTAGTTGGTAACCTTCACGCAAAGAAACTCCGAACATAGTCCGTTTCATTGCCCTTTGGGTGACTAGCCTTCTAATGAGACTCAGATATGTATAATATCATTCTTACGTTTCAGAAGTAATTACATAAAATCGCAACTACCGCGTGGCTGAATATATACATTTTTTAAATTTTCCTATTTTGGTGGCGAAACTTTTTCTTCGGTTTAGGAGAAGAAACTTTTTTCGCAGTTTTCTGAAAGCTAAAGTAACGGTTTCGCCACTAACATTGAAAAAAAATTATTCACACACGTCTTAAATTAGTATTTTTTATTCGATGTGGATTTCTGTACGAAATTAATAAGCAGAATCAATGGAGTCGTTCGTACAATTTATAACAAAATTCAATCCGTTGCTACGCACCCTTCGTAGCAACCGTCAAATGAGTGAAAAGTTTCAGCACTCCAGTAATTTGTACTAGGAGAGCACTCTTTGAAGAGATCGTGTACATGAAAGCTTTCGTGAAAGCACACGAACTGCACACAGCTACGATGTTTATTAACACACCTGTCAATAAATTGAAAGGGAGACAGGGATAGGCTGATACTGTCGTGAGAGAGAGATGGCAGTGGTCTAGACAAACACGTGTATTTCTTCTGTCAACGTGAAACAATAAAATAAATAGTTGAAATATAAAAGAAATCGTGGAAAGAGAAAAGTGTTTGTGTTAAGTTATGTTTGCTAGGTAGTTTTAAGATTTCATCTTTTTTCGCGTAAACAAACTGTTTATTCGTTCTTTCTTTTCAGAAACATAAATCAGAAATAGAAAACATTTTTATACATATTTACAGTAAACATGTTTGGCTCTATTTATTTAAGGTGGGTTGAGACTTTTTATTTTTTCATTAATTCGTGTGTTTTTTTACAGGTTATGTTTTATAGATTATTATTGAGAAAACACAATATTTATTCTATAAGTAAATACGAGTAATGCACGTAAAACATTAAAGCGAATTCAATCAACTAGTAGTCAAAACTATAAGTAATAATATAAAACATACAATACAACATACACTATTTTTAACAGACTTCGAAAAGGAGGAGGAGGTTCTATATTCGGCTGAATGTATGTGTTTTTTCAATAAAAGCGCCTCGTGCTACAACTTAGCAACGAGCCTGAAACCCAAACGCTTCGGCAAAGGTACCAGGGTAGCATAAAAGGGAAAAGCTTTGTGTTTAGGGATAGTAAACAATCGCTTCTCGAGGATTCAATTCGTAAAAAGAATCAAAAAAATTGTTAATATTTATTATAATTATCCTTTTTTTATCTATCTACCACGGAAAAATGATCACTAAATTGAAAAAATATTTTGATTTACCTATGTACTTGAAAAACGTTTGAGTAGGCGCTATTATAATACCTCGGTGACGTCAGTTCAATGACGTAATAGTTGCAGGTTTCTTTAAGATTCCGGTAAAAGGTACTAGGGAAGCATAAGTTAGAAAGGCATGGTTCGATTCTCATTCCCGCGGAAACCTACGCAGGGGTGGAAAATGGACCCGCCCTAAATAGTTTCTGTTTCATTTAATTCATGAATCCCCAAGCGACCACCGGTGGCCGCGCATCTATTGTCTTACTATTGTGTCTCTAATTGACGGTATCTGAAGGGTTAATACATACATTACAACATACACTATTTTATGGTGTCGTTTTGTAGATACTATTTTTTTCTGCTTTTGCCATTATGTTTGATAACATTGTGTTATGTCTGTAACAAAAAAATATTTTCTATTGTAGTATTATTCTATTCAATAGTTAATTTACAAATATTTGGAAGAAGAACATAGTTGTAGGTTTTCTATTACTGTTGTACAACTGTGAAGAAGGACTTTGTTTTTTTTTTGTCTTGTTTACAGTGGCAAAACACGTGGATACTACGTCATCAATCTGCTGTCTCCAATTTCAGTCTATCGTTGTCTCCCTTATGGTTTATGGTGTATGTGTGCTTATCAATATTACATCTGTGTGTAGTTCATGTGCTTTCAGGAAAGGCCTTAACTGAAAATCACTCCTTCATAACGTGCTATCCTAGTACACATGACCGGAGCGCTCAAGCCTCCGCTCGTTTGACGGTCGCTTCGGAGGGCGTGCATTTACAGAGTTCAGAACAGCTTTCACTGAAATCAACCTCTTCATTAAATGTTCTCCTAGTACACATGACTGGAATGCTGAATCAAGATGGCGGTCTTGCCGGTCGCTACGATCGCAGCGTAGCGCGTAGCCACGGAGCCACGGAATGTTTTTCATTGCTTCACCGCGTCATTAAATAAGTATTGTTATGAAAATATTAACTTATGAGACTGGCTATACATGATTTTGTAATGGATTTTTTCATTTATTTACTGGCCTCCTACTTTGTATCGCCCATTCCTTCCAATAGTATATAAGTAATAGTAGACGGTCGCTTCGGAGGGCGTGCTTTGATCACAGAGTGTTTAGTTTCTATTTTACAGTTTTCTAACGAAACTTTTGATTCTGTAGAAATCTAGAGTTGTGTTTCTCTTCCGCGAGCGTAATTTAAAAAGTTTAGTAAAAGACATAATTTAGTGTGATAGGAGTTCAGGTGGGAACTCAAATGAAGTGACATTATTCAGGTTTCTTATATTTTTCACAAATTCACATTATATTGAAATCCAACCACTCTACTCGTGTCGCTCTACCCATCATAAAAACAGTCTAAACCGGAGGTCCAAATGCTATTTCCTTTAATAACACAACATATTTCAATAAGTCACTTAAATTAACTATCTTATTACAATTGGTTACATTCGTAAAAGCTGTTTGTATATAAACTAAAATATTATCTTAATAATACATATTTCCAAGGCAACCAATTAGTGCAAAGACAATTATTAATTTGAAATAATTAATATGACTGTACAATTAATGCATCAGTGTCTCAATGAATTAATAGATGGCGCCATTGTGAGTTGTAGAGATTGCATGACTATACAGATCAAGCTTCCATTAGAGCAGGTGTCTTGATTAACCGGTAGATGGTGTTATAGAAGACGCTGGGCACAATCATCACATTAGTTCATACGTTTTCTGTAACACCACATGCTCAGTCCGTGTCGTTCCTTCTGCGAAGCAGTAATGCTAGCAAAGGAGGAGGCCGACCGCTCCACCCAAGAGCGGGTTTCGTCAATGATGATTTTCCCAGTCGACAGAAAAAAAAAAGTCCGTGTCGTGTTTGTACCCCGGTAATAATTAGAGCAATATTTTTTATTTCACCAATGGGGCTATTTTTATTTAACAGGCTTAGTGCGGAATGAGATCTAATACGTCACGTACGTGTCTTCCTTGCGGTGCGCTTCAGAAAAACATAGCCTTCTCTGCCTTGCGGAGGCCGTAACTTAAATTTATTTGGTTTAGTTTAAGGATAAATATATATCACAGATACAAAATTAAAACAGAATGCAGCGGAGAATCTACTATAATCTGGAGTCAATTTCACCTTGTACTGCACTTAGCCAATTTATTATTATTATTAACCGGTTGTGCCCACTGAAAATCAAAGGTCTGCCTACCATTCTTCCACTTTTTTCTATCCTTAGTTACTTCTGGCTAATCCTTTAGGTAAACGTCCGAATCTCTTTTCTTCACCGTTTTGAGAGCAGTGATGATGAAATAAATTACATAGAAAACTAAATCTTTTTAAAAATCTATTTTCAACTTAAATATTGCGTCTTTCGGTACGTGGTCACCAGTCCACTTATATTGTACTAGTATATACTCAGGTGGCGTGATGCACAGGACCGGTCGTTGTGGCGAAGCTTGGGGGAGGCCTATGGCCAGCAGTGGAAAAATTCAGTCTTTTGACTGATGCGAAAAGACTTCTGATGAATTATGATGATGATGATGATTTACAGTATCGAAAAACAGACGTCGTCATAATTTCTGAATTTGACGGAACTCATTGGTATTATTTATAAAAAAAAAAAAAATGAAATTACATATAAAAAAAAAACAAAGAGGGAATAAAACATCATGCAAAGTTCGTGTTTACTAAACCAGTTGTAGGTAAAAACCCGGTTTTTGTGGGAGGGAACATCTGCATGTTTCAGTCTATGTATGATTGTAAAATAAAGAAGCTTTTAAATAAAATAATATTGTAGCAACATCTATGACGCCACATAAGAACTACGTAGAAGATACAAAATCCTGCATCGCGCAATCAAAGTTCTCCGCGCGATTTGAACATATACGACAGCCCGACATCAACTATCGGGCAGTCGCCACCAGACTATAACATCCTGTCTGGTCGGAGAATCTTCCCTTTTCAACGGAGGTTTGTGGGACTTTCTTTCTTTGAAGCTACGAGTATTAAACTGCTTGAACAATCAATTATTTCACTTTTATGACAACTGAATTATTTATTTACGTCCCTAATTGACTTTTTCGATGCTACAATTTCTGTTTCTCTCCCTGTGTGCATCCTTGTAGTATCAGTATAGCTTTTACTGAAATCAACGTCTTTATAATATGCTCTCCTAGTACTCATGACTGGAGCGCTGAAGCCTTCCGCCTTCAGACGGTTGCTACGAACGTTCCGTAGCAACGAAGCAACTGAATGATTTTCGTTGCTTCGCCTATACAAATAATATGCATAATATTTTTTTAGTTGTAAAAATCACCCAACGACATCCCCCGCCTTTGGATGGAGCGAGAAGGCGTGTCAGACTTTTTCTGACTAAAAACCCAATCCTGTTGCTTCTTTGCCTTAGTTCCAGGGCCTCGGGGGTTCACCTTTGCACAATCCGAAAGCACCTCTTCAGTATGTAACAGTTTTAATTTTTCTTTAACCTTCTAAGTTTGCGTGTTTTGATATCAAATTATACCTGTGTACCTACCATCGTTTTACACAGACACACACAAACATCAGAGCAACTTTTCCTGAAATCAACCTCTTCATAAAATGTTCTACTAGTACATATCGAGCCTTTTTAAGAAGAACATCGTAAGCGACAGTGAGCGTTTTTGCAGAACTAGTAGCTTTTCTCTTCCATAATTAAAAAGTATTAATTCATGATAATAAATAAATTTAAAAAAATATAACTTCATATAACTACCGATCTAATAGAATTGTTGCTACTACATATTTTCGTAAATACTTTATAATTATAGAAAATCTACTAGTACTGCAAAAACGCTCACTGTTGCTTACGATGTTCTTCCTAAAAAGGCTCGATATATTTGGAGCGCTGAAGCCGCCGCCAGCACGCCACGATCGTAGCGACCGGCGCTCCGGTCGCTACGATCGCATCGTAGCTACGGAGCCACGGAATATTTTACATTGCTTCACCTTGTCACTAAATAAGTAATAATTTAATAATAATATAATAATAATTTATTCAAATAACGTTTACAAAAAATGAACATAAAGCCAATAGTAATAACGTTTTACATACAGTTCAGTGCCTAAAAATATACTAAAACTAAAATATTATTAAAGGTGCAAATAATCGTGATTTGGATATACAATGTTTGTCAGTGGACCACCCGAACTAGGTTAATTTAAACCTGTGTTTCAGGAGTAGAAGGAAGTATTGTAGTGACAATATTAATTTTTATGGGGCTGGCTAGTCATACATGATTTTGCATCAGATTTTTTTTTTATTGACGTCTCCTACTTGGTCTCGCCCATTCCTTCCATTAGTAACAAAAACAAACTTTACCTCATTATTAAATTAGTGTAGATAAGTATAATAATATTTTCCATTACTGATTTATGATTTTCTTTCCACGATTTGTTTTATTATTTCACGTTGACAGAAGAAATACACGTGGTTGTCTAGACCACTGCTATCTCTCTCCCACGACAGTTTCAACCTATCCCTGTCTCCCTTTCAATTGAATGACAGTTGTGTTAATAGATATCTTAACTGTGTGCAGTCCGTGGGTTTTCACGAAAGCCTTCACTGAACATGATCTCTTCAAAATGTGCTCTCCTAGTACGAATGACCGAAGCGCTGAAACATTTCACCCGCTTGACGGTTGCTACGAAGGGAGCGTAGCAACGGATTGAATTTTGTTATAAATCGTACGAACAACTCGACTGATTCTGCTTGTTAATTTCCTACAGAAATCCACATCGATTAAAAAAATAAAAATAATTTAAGACAATGAATTTTTTTTTTTAATTTTGGTAGCAAAACCGTAACTTTAGCATTCAGAAAACAGAGAAAAAAGTTACTTCTCCTAAACCGAAGAAAAAGTTTCGCCAAAATTCAAAAATTTGAAACGGTCTATATTCACCCACGTAATAGTTGCAATTTTATGAAATTATTTCTGAAACATAAAAATTATATTATAAAAATTTCAAATCACCCAAAGGGAAATGGAAAGGCCTATGCTCGGAGTTTCCTTGCGTAAATATTACTGACATAGCCCGAAGAATCACCAAATTTAAGTGGCGGTAGGCAGACATTGCTTGCAAAACATTTATAGACGTCTTTCGGCTGAAATGATGATGACGATGATAAATCGCTGTAGGTAATACCGAATTGATGTTAAGAAAAGCTTCCACTTCGTAGATGGCCACGTCATTTTTCGGCTACTTCGCTCCCTAAACTTTTCTATTATCTATCCCTTTCACACATAGACTCATCTGTGTTGTCAGAATATAATAATAATTTATTACAATAGAGAAATACATAACGCAATTTGTCTATAAACGATTTAAATTTACACGAGACAGTCACAATATATTAATTAATATGCTTAATTTTGCATTTACTACAGAACTAGGCTAGGTGCCTATATTTCGGTACGTAGTACCTCAAACTCAGGAACTGGGTTTGCAAATTGTAGATACTATCTCAAGATAATGAATGAAACGAACTGTCATATCACTACATAGTATAAAACAAAGTCGCTTTTTCTGTCCCTATATCCCAATGTGCGCTTAAATCTTTAAAACTACGCAATGGATTTTGATGCGGTTATTTTAATAGATAGAGTAATTCAAGAGGAAGGTTTATATGTATAATATTGCACCCGAGAGAAGCCGGGGTGGTTCGCTAGTAATATATACTTATAATAAATCTGTAGAGAGGTCAATTCTGTACATGAAATATATTTCCAAAATAACTATCAGGGGGTGATTAATGATCAATACTGATGCCAAAAATGCAAACAGTAAAATTTTTGTCTGTCTGTCTGTCTGTCTGTCTGTCTGTCTGTATGTTCTTTATAGAAACAAAAACTACTCGATGGATTTTAACGAAACTTGTACAATCATTCTTCATACTCCTGGGCAGGTTATAGTATACTTTTCAACACGCTACAATCAATAGGAGCAGAGCAGTGAAGGGAAATGTTGTGGAAACGGGAGAAATTTACTCCATTTTTTAAGCTTCCGTCGCGTTTGCAGCCATAATGGTTAAAGCAACACAGAAATCATGTACAACGGAAATGTTCTCCTTAAAATTATATAAAAAATATCCCACGACAGCATGTGCATCTTTTATGGTTGACTCACAATAACACGTGTAACTCCCGATAGTTTAGCAATTCGGAGCTTTCTGTTTATTTTTGTCTACTCTTACGTTTATAACACTCTCACTCATCCCTAATTAAAAAGAAGTTAACATTATTATCTATTCAATAAAAAAAGAATCATAGAAATCGGTATAGAAACACCAAAGTTATACTTGAAATACGCTAATAAGCCATCGCGCGTGAATACTGAATCATGCTATAAGGATTATTTTTGTGTAACGGTTGCCGCGCTCGACGCGGCTCGCGGCGGCAATATTTGGCTGTTGATGCGAATAGACGTTCAGAGTGTTCGACCTTATTGACAGACAATAATTGATTCAATCCGTGCTTATCAGCGCGACTTTTAGTCTACTCTTACGTTTAATAATTTATTTTTAGATTTCTTTGGTTGTTATTTTATAAAATAGGTATTAGTTATTTTGGTAGTGTTTAAATCATCATCATCATTTCAGCCGACAGACGTCCACTGTTGGACATAGGCCTCCCCTAAGTGTCGCCACAATGATCGATCCTGTGCGTCTCGGGAAAGGATGGAAAGGGCTATGCTCGGAGTTTCCTTGCGGGATCGAATCAGAAATGAAGATATCCGCAGGAGAACCAAGGTTGCCGACATAGCCCGAAAAATTGCCAAACTTAAGTGGCAATGGGCAGGGCACATTGCTCGCAGAACAGATGGCCGTTGGGGCCGAAAGGTTCTGGAGTGGCGACCTCGTACTGGAAGACGCAGCGTCGGAAGGCCTCCTACAAGGTGGACCGATGACCTGGTGAGGGTTGCGGGAAACCGATGGATGCGAGTGTTTAAATATTTCTTAGTAAATTAAACTTTTTTTTTAAATTTATTTAGCTGTAGTTTAAATAGGGAAATACCTAGGTATCAAATAGGTTATTTCATTCTATTAGACGTAGTTTAGGTACCTACTTATACTTATAATAAATCTGTAGAAGTGAAAATTATGTACATTGAAAATACAGAAAAATAAACGGCAGGGCGTGTTACTAGACCAACACCGAACCCAAAAAAGTGATTAATTTTTTTTTTAAGAAAGGAGCGCGTTTTCCTATAACCCATTTATTAATTACATCGAACACGGAGACATTGGCACCATGTCTAAGGTGTGTGCACACTGTCACGCGCGTAAGTGGAAGAGAGAGATCGGATTTTGACGACCCCGTTGTCGCTGGCATAAGCAACAGGATCGGCGTACGAAGTCGCTGGCAGAAGCTAGTATAATAATAATATTCCACAACTATCACACAACGCCGACTAGTCTCAAGCTAAGCAAAGCTTGTGTTATGAGTACTAGACAACTGATAAACATACATGTATATTTCTATTTCTATTACACCCAGACACAGAACAAAATATGATCATGCTCATCACATAAACATTTGTCCTGGGTGGGAATAGAACCCACGACCACCAGCATAGCAGTCACGGCTACTTACCACTAGACCAACAGGCCAGTCATTTCATTAATTATAACTGTGTGATTTTGAAGTGTCACAAGTGAATTTACTCCTGCACTTTGGAGCATTGAATGAGTGGAAGTAATAATTGTGCTATGCTGTGTTCAGCCAGTGGATTTTCATGAAAGCTGGACATTGTGGTCTCTTTCTAACGTGCTCTCTTAGTAAGAATGACCGGAGCGCTGAGGCCTTCCCCACTCGTTTGACCGTCACTTATCCAAACATGACCTACCCCAATCACTTGTTGCTTTCTCAAGTATTTGGCTTAAGAAACTAAAGCCTTCTGAAGCGTGCTCTCCTAGTACACATGACCGGAGCGCTGAAGCATATTTTTCACCTGTTTGACGGTCGCTACAAGTGTCGCGCAATCCCACATCTGAGAATTTGACATTACTATATAACTGCGGGCATTTTTTTTTATTTCCATTCTTTTATTTTGTTTTTATTGAATAATCTAAATTATTTATTTTATTATTCAATAAACCTTCCCTGGATTATGATGAATATTTCAATAGTAAACTGAACCTTATCGTTCCAACCGTTCTCGAGTTTTAGCGAGACGAAGAGTTTTATCTAAATAGATAGATTATAGAATTTACTGGGACTTTGTTATATTCACGATAAACTCGAAAACTACTGAATGGATTTCCATGCAATTTTCACCAAGAGACAAAGTAATTTATGAGAAAAATGTAAGTGTATATTATTTGTATATCTCAACGCATTTGTCAGACAAAGAGACATGCATCGTGGAGTACTTTGATTTATTCGCGATAAACTCAAAAATTATTGTCTAGATTTTTAAGCATGGTCAAATGTATAATATAGAACTTCATGCGCTAGTAACTGTACAAAGGCGGTCAATGCCTTAGGCATTTTCTACCAGTCGACCTTCGGGTAGCATACAATAGTACTATGGTTTTTTTTTTTTTTTGTCGACGGGGAAAATCATCATTGACGAAACCCGCTCTTGGGTGGAGCGGGAGACAGTGTCAGAGTCTTACTGACTAAAAACCCCGCGCCGTTCCTTCTAGCCTTCATACCGGGGCTCTAGTTTCCTTTCGGATAGGTAATACACATTTAATTTTATTTTTTTATTTATTTATTTATTTATTGTTTATTTCAGGCATTAATTGACCCATAGTTACATTACTGAATTAAATAGAATAAAATTGTTATGACATAATAAATAAATTAGGTTATATAAATGATTAAAAACATTGTTAAAATTATTGATAAATTATTGCATTATATTATTAAATTAATTACTCAGGTATAGTAAATTATTGAATTCAGTTAATTAATTAATTGTTGTAAATTGTAAATTGTTGAAATATTATTGTAAATTATAAATTGATTAAATTGATTAGAGAAATATAAATTGATTATTGTAAATTATTATAATTATTACTATCCGCACTATAATTGAATTGCATTAATAAATCAATAAAATTAAATTAAAATTAAAATTTACATTTTCTAAGCAGGTACACAACATGGAACACCTCAGATACTACCCTGTTCTTACACCGGGTCAGTCGAGTCAGGAAAGATGCCTTGAGTCTTCTCAAGAGCCCGTGAAAATCAATAACTCTGTTCTCAACGAACATACCAGTCGCACTACACCGCCACGGCAGCTTAAGCATAGCTCTAAAGGCGTTATTATATTGTACACGAAGGGTGTTATAAGCACTCTTCGTGTACCTGTACCAGAGTTGACTGGTGTAGAACGACTGACAGTAAGCCTTGAACAGAGTTATTTTTACTTGTTTAGAGCAGTGAAAAAACCGTCTCGCCAACATGTTACTGCGACATGCTATACTACGCCTCTGGCGTTCCAGATCAGCATCATCTGCCAAATCATCCTTTATTATATGACCCAGATATTTAAATTTATGAACAATGTTAAATGCAGTTCCACACAAATTGATCGGCAAAATCTGGGCAGGCCCTTTCCTGTATTTAAATACCATAACCTCCGATTTTTTCACATTATATGTGAGATAATGCTCAGTCGCATATTTCTCACAGATAGCCACAAGTCTCCTTAAGCCATTGGCTTAGGGACTAAGCAGCACCATGTCATCTGCATAGCTAAGATTGTTTAAACAGGCCTCACGCCACATGACAACCTATATGTTTCCAATAGGGCATTATTCCACTTCACCTGATTGCATTGATTGGCATACCAGTATTCCAAGATGTCTATAATTTTTGATGGCACTTTAGATTTCCTTAACTTTTTCCAAAATAGTTCATAATTTAGACTGTCAAAAGCACGGCTTAAATCTAGGAAACATGCATATACACTTGTATTTCTTTGTACGTATTTATATACTGTATTCTTCAAGGCAAAGATTGCTAAGTCAGTAGACATGCCCTTTCGGAAACCAAATTGTGCGTTATTTATCGGAAAATTCTCTTCACTCAAATGAATACTAATTATTCGTTCAAACACTTTAAAGAAAATAGTCGCCAATGATATAGGTCGGTAATTAGACATGCTGGACACGTCGCCAGTTCTATTCTTTACTATTGGTATAACTATGGTCCTCATGAAGTTATTAGGTAGATAGCTATGGTCAATACAAGCATTAAACATTTGAGATATCCTGACAAACAACGATTCAGGAGCGTACAGAAGGTGCTCGATGCTGAACCCATCGTGACCATGCGACTTGCCGCGTTTCATACCTTTCACACAATGAAACAGCTCACCCGCAGTGACGTGCAATAGGCTGGTATCGTGGTCACGTGTTTCACTCAACCGCGGCGGAGACGTCACCGACTCACCATGGGCCCCGCCCGCCACACTCGTCCCACATGATGGTGTTATGTGTAAGAGGGATGAAGGATTAAATTGTTTTACAAACATATTCGCAATAATATCCGGGTCTACACTACCATTTATATTACTTGGCATACTAGCTTTATAATTCAACTTATTTGTCTCTTTCCAAAAGTCTCCGAAATCTTCATTGTATCTATGGGTAGCTATAATATCCATTTTAATGTTATTTTCGTTTGAGTGACACCATTTAAGATTATTTTTAAAATTTTTTTACTACTTACCATATCTTCATATATTTTGCCCTGTGAGGGGCGGCCACAAGAGTTCCACAATGTATAACACTGCCGAGCCTTAATAAAGCCGAGAATTTGACAGATTTGTAACACCCGTGTAAAGCTGGAACGGTTTGATGATGTTAAATGAAATGTCACAAGTTCTCTCTGCAAAAATATTCAAATATTGTTGTTTTGACTTACACTCTTTTTTTTACAAGAAAACTATTAAAAAAAACTTTTTACAAAAAAAATTAAACCGACTTCAAAAAGGACAAAATAACTTTAATTTCGGAAGTCGGTGTTTCTATAATAGATACCTAATCTTGTCTCTTCGTTATTTAACACCGACTTCCGTAATTAAAATTATTTTGTACTTTTTGAAGTCGGTTTAATTTTTTTTGTAAAAAGTTTTTTATTTTTCACTTTTTAGTTATGGTAGCACCACTAAAAAGTACCTACCCTTTAGCTAAACATAAATTACCTTATAGCCAGAGTGCATCTCATAACGATTCTTATAATCCCAAATACGGTTATATTACCTACATGAATTTACCCCCTCCCCCTGTCCCCTCCCCCTTTTCTTTCAGTCGGTCATCGACTACACGTATAAACAAAGCAATTTTACTTGTTACGACAATTCTGCTATGATTCTATGAGGAGTTCTGTTCCATATCTTCGAAGTTCATGATCAGATCATAACAATATTTCTATGGGACCAACTTGGAAGCATAACCTTTCAATCAAAAAAAAAATTTCCAAATCGGTCCACAATTGACCGAAATATCGGTGAACATACATACAAAAAAAAAAAAAAAAAAAGCATACATTCAGCCGATGCCAAGTCTAGTTAGTTTGCCTTTGCAAAGTCGGTTAAAAACTATTAAATATGATAAAAGAGATTTGACACTAACATAGAATTATACTATGATATTAGCATCAGATACAAACTTGTGATATTGAAGAAAATTACAGCCCATTGTTTTTTTTCATTCAACATTAGTGTATACTGCTTGTAAACTACATGTTCGAAGGGTTGAATGGATTACTATTTCACACCGAACTGTTTCAGACTATCTCTGTCTCTTTTTCGCTTGATGGTTTCCTTGTGTTAATAATATGAACATTTGTTGTGTGCTATCGGTGTACTTTCATGAAACTTTCAGTAAAAATGTTAACCTCTTACTAACGTGCACTCCTAGTACGAATGAACGAAGCGCTGAAACCTTTGACGGTTGCTATGAATGTCACGAAGATATGAAATGACTTGTTACAGCCAGCGGCTGCGCCAGCGGGAAAGTAGGTTTTTACATACAAACTTACATGAAGATAACTTAGATGTAGTTAAATGGAAACTGTGCAAAATTTCACGCTCCTAGTCAGTAAGTTGATTCGTAGATGATTCGGCTGTGCTATGATGTCAGTAAATCAGTCAGTCAGTTTCTCCTTTTATTTAGACAGATTCACCACATTCCAATTTTTGTACAGTTTTAGAATAGAATAGAATAGAATAAACTTTATTGTACACCAAAAAGTAACACAGCTTTTTTTATGATTTTTTTTCCTTCAGATTATGTTTTACAGATAATTATTGAAAAAACACGTATTTATTCTATAAATACGAGTAATGCACCTAAAACATTAAAGCGCAATCAATTAGATTCAATTTACTGTAAGATTCCTGTGTTCTGTGATAATAATATAATTAATACATACAATACAACATACACTATTTTTAACCGACTTAACCCTTACCGATAAAGCTGAATGTATGTATATTTTTTTTCAATAAAAGCGCCTCGCGCTACCACTTAGCAACGAGCCTGAAACCCAATTGCTTCGGCAAAGGTACCAGGGTAGCATAAAAGGGAAAAGCTTTGCCTTTAGGGATGATAAACAATCTTTTCCCGAGGATTTAATGCATAAAAAACCAAAAAAATAATATTAATATTTATTATAATTATCCTTTTTATGATCCATGATCTCCACCATGACAAAATTATCTCCACTAAATAGAAAAAATATTTTGTTTCACTTGAAAAAGATTGAGTAGGCCCTATAATAACCTCGGTGACGTCAGTTCCATGACGTAATAGTTGCAGGTTTCTTTAAGATTCCGGTAAAAGGTACTAGGGAAGCATAAGTAAGAAAGGCATGGTTCGATGGTCGTTCCCGCGGAAAGCTACGCTGGGGTGGAAAATAGGCACGCCCTAAATAGTGTCTGTTTCATTTAATACTGTATGTATTAAAAAAAAAACAAATACAACATACACTATTTTATGGTGTCGTTTTGTAGATACTATTTTTTTTCTGCTTTTGCCATTATGTTTGATGACATTGTGTTATGTCTGTAATAAAAAAATATTTTCTATTGTACTATTATTCTATTCAATAGTTAATTTACAAGTATTCGGAAGAAGAATATAGTTGTAGAATTTCTGTTACTGTTATAAAACTGTGAAAAAGGGCTTTGTTTTGTTTGTTTTGTTTATAGTGGGGAAGCACGTGGATGCTACGTCATCAATCTGCTATCTCCCATTTCTGCCTATCGTTGTCTCCCTCATGTTTTATGGTGTATGTGTGCTTATCAATATCACACCTGTGTGTTGTTCATGTGCTTTCAGGAAAGGCTTCAATTGAAAATCACTTCTTCATAACGTGCTGTCCTAGTACACATTATTGGAGCGCTGAAGTCTCCGCTGCTATGGCGCTTTATCCGTCGCTACGAACGTTACGTAGCCACGTATCAACAGAAAGATTTTTATTGCTTCGCCTCATCATTGTAATGAATTAAAAGTAGCAGTTTTCATTTTTCTCTTACCTTCTAAGTTTGAGTGTGTTGACATCGAACTAAACATGTGTCCTTGTAGTTTCAAGATAGCTTTCCCTGAAATCAATCTAGACTCAAAGTATGTAGTATATATAGTAGGTATACCACCTTTGGAAAAAGTTAAATAACATACTTATACCTATAAGGTCCATTAAAATATCTATCTTCTTTTAAATTTTAAAATATTTCATTTAGAATGAAAGACACTGTATGCAAGACACGAAGTTATAAAAAATAAATAGTCTGATCCTGCCTGAAATTAATATCAACACATTTTTGTTGTAAATAATATGTAACAATATTGTCCATTACTGCTTTATGTTTTTTTTTCATGGTTTGTTTTATATTTTTCCTTTATTTGTTTTATTATTTCACGTTGGCAAAAGAAATACACGTGGTCATCTAAAACATTATATTGCTATTTCACTCCCACGACAGTATCAGCCTATATTTTTCTCCCTTTCATTTTAGTGGCAGTTGGATTAATAAACATCGTAACGTCGTGTGCAGTCCATGTGTTTTCCCGAAAGCTTTCACTGAAAATAATCTTTTCCAAATGTGCTCTCCTAGTACAAATGACTGGAGCGCTGAAACATTTCACCCGCTTGACGGTTGCTACGGAGGGCGCTTAGCAACGGATTGAATTTTGTTATAAATTGTGCGAACGAAGTTTGTGAGTGTGTGTGTATTCAGTATTAATTATGCATTAGTAATATGTTCCTTATGCATAATTATCTACTTTCACACAAGCGAAGTCGCTAGCAGCAGCTACTTTGCAATATATTATAATCTACACTAATATATAATAAAGAAGTCGTCCGAGTGCCTTCGCAAAGTTCTACAATACTTCGGTCACATTGCAAAGAAAGACGGTGGCAACCTCGAAAGGCTCATGGTGACCGGCAAAGTGGATGGAAAAAGGCCCCGCGGGCGCAGCCCTATACGTTGGTCCGATCAGATCCGCACCGCTCTTGACTCTACGATATACAGTGCACTTCACATCGTGCATCGCCAGAGACAGAAACAGATGGAAAGACATCATAAGGGATAAAGTGGTGAAGCAGGGAGGTCACGACCCTCAACATTGAGGAATACGACGCAAGGAGGAGGAGGATATAATAAAGAGGAAAAGTTTCTTTTTTTCTTTTTTTGTTTGTAGGAGATAATCTCGGAAGTATTATTTTTTTATCTATTGAGAGCTAATAGAGCCTATGTCACTTAGGAAGTGTTATTCCTAAGTGACATAGGCTATATTTTATGTACGCGAGCGAAGCTGCGGTAAAAAGCTAGTATAATATACCTAAAGGAAATTCAATTTTTAATTCATTAACATTAATCAGTGGGGAAAAGTTGAATGTATACACAATAACATTGGCTTTCACAGTACAAGTGTCCTAGGTAAGAAATAAAAGGTGTTATGGAGAAGGTATGGTATTTAAATTAGAAACTTAATTTCTTTCTTGTGATAGGAACAAATATTGCATATAAAACACTAAGCAATCCATTTTTCAATTAAAATCTAACCAAACATGTCATGACCTACCCCAATCACTTGTTACTTTCTCAAGTTTCCTTGAGTTCAGAAACTAAAACCTCCTGAAGCGTGCTCTCCTAGTACACATGACCGGAGCACTGAAGCCTTTTCACCTGTTTGACGGTCGCTACAAGTGGCGCGTAGCAGTGAAGCGACAATAGTTATTTGTTATGCAAGAGAGCAAAGTTGCTTTTTAACCGCGTGCTCAATTTTGATGACCGAGCAAGCGAAGGAGTCTAAAAGTGAATCACGAACGCAGCGAGTTAAATAGATTCCTGAGCATTAGCGAGAGAATCAAAAGTGCATGAGGTGAAAAATCTTTGCAGTCGAGTGCAACACGTTATTTTTCATCCCACCCAAAGATTTTATATATTCTACATCCCAATTCAGCTAGGAAATGACTAAATGCAAAAAAAAGTACACCAAGGAGCTTCTGAGTCTGAGTTTTTAACAAGTTAAAAAAAAAGTTGTATGAGAAATTTGGTACTATAGAGGTAGAAGTAAATAGGTTTAATGATGTTTTGAATTCATAAACATAGTTCACGCGATGTTCTCTCTCTAGAGAATAAAAACGGCTTTGGCTCTCAGATATCGAAGAGCAAAAATACTCTTTTTACACCACCTGCTCGATAATGTCGTTTTATACGTCATACAAACCTACTTAAAGCAAGTTATTCTATCCCTAGGGAGAGAATGCAGTATGGCCGCTCTCTAGGGAATAATGAGAGTTGAATTTGGAACATCAAAAATCATCAACATTGTTAATTAAAATGTACGTACATCGAACAAAATAGAATAAAATGTGCCTACTGACGGGAGCGTTGTAGAAAATTAAAACTATAGAATCTTAGAGTAGTGAATTTGGCTTGTTTGATGAACTTGTAAATATAATACTTATATTTCTCTAATAATTATATGATTTGGTCGACCAAATTGTCTATTACCTCACAGATAGTGTAAAAAGTAGAGTATGCAACACGGGTTTAAAGCTGTCTTTGTCTTGGGCGACTTGAATTCCTCACTTCACTCAGGTGTCTTTACTTATATGGATCCCTCACTAACATTCGGGATTAAAATCAGCAACCTTCGTTTCGTTCGAAACTCAACATGCCGCCCGCAAATAATTTTTTCATAGCAAGCTTTTATAGCTCGGTATATCTATATTATCAATACTCGTCACGACGAATCATACGAGCCCAAACTCGATGCGGTTATGTCCTTTAACTACTGTGTGGCTGTGATATGATGTTTGTCAGTCAGTTTCTTCTTTTATTTATACAGATTCACCACATTACAATTTATTTTTGTACAGTTTTTATGAAACTAGGTATTTTCTACAGATTATTTTTTACAGATTATTATTGAGAAAACACATATTTATTCTATTAATACGAGTAATGCATAAAAATTAAAGCGCAACCAATTGAATTCAATTAATTTGTAGTCAAAAGTATAAATAATAATACATACAATACAACATACACTATTTTTAACCGACTTCGAAATGGAGGTTATATGTTCGGCTGAAAGTGTGTTTTTTTTTTTCAATAAAAGCGCCTCGTGCTACACCTTAGCAACGAGCCTGAAACCCAAACGCTTCGGCAAAGGTACCAGGGTAGCATATAAGGGTAAAGCTTTACCTTAAGGGATTGTAAACAATCTTTTCTCGCGGATTCGATTAATAAAAATTATCATATAAATTATTAATATTTATTATAATTATCTTTTTTTTTATCTACCTATCACGGAAAAATTATCTACGCTGAATAGAAAATTTTTTATTTACTTGAAAAAAGTTTGAGTAGGCGCTTAATAACATCGGTGACGTCAGTTCCATGACGTAAAAGTTGCAGGTTTCTTCAAGATTCCGGTAAAAGTTACTAGGGAAGCATAAAACAGAAAGGTAAGTTTCTATTCTCGTTCCCGCAGAAAGCCACGCAAGGGTGGAAAATGGATCAAATAGTTTCTGTTTCATGAAAATACATACAATACAACATACACTATTTTATGGTGTCGATTTGTAGATACTATTTTTATCTGCTTTTACCATTCATTATGTTTGATGACATTGTGTTATGTCTGTAACAAACAAACATTTTCTATTGTAGTATTATTCTATTCAATAGTTCATTTACAAATATTTGGAAGAAAAACATAGTTGTAGGTTTTCTATTACTGTTATAAAACTGTGAAGAAGGGCTTTGTTTTTGTTTGTTTTGTTTATAGTGGGGAAGCACGTGGATGCTACGTCATCAATCTGCTATCTCCAATTTCTGCCTATCGTTGTCTCCCTCACGGTTTATGGTGTATGTGTGCTTACGAATATTAGATCTGTAGTTCATGTGCTTTCAGGAAAGGCCCTGAAAATCACTTCACCGGTACATGATGGACATCCCACCCATACGTACAAAGCGTTTTGGGAATACATTCATTATGCGTACAGCTAAGAAGTGGAATTCTCTGCCGGAGTCTGTGTTTCCCGATAGCTATAACCTAGGGGTCTTTAAGTCAAGGGTGAATAGATTGCTTCTAGGCAAGCGTGTTTCATCGTCGGCGACATCATCGCTTACCATCAGGTGAGATAGTGGTCAAATGTGAGCCTATACATTATAAAAAACAAGTAGCGACCTCGTACCGGAAGACGCAGCGTTGGAAGGCCTCTAACAAGGTGGACCGATGACCTGGTCAGGGTCGCGGGAATCCGATGGATGCGTGACGTACAGGGCCAGTCGTTGTGGCAACGCTTGGGGGAGGCCTATGTCCAACAGTGGACGTCTTTCAGTCGATATGGTGATGATGATGATGATTTACAGTATCGAATAACAGACGTCGTCATAATTTCTGAATTTGATGGAATTCATTAGTACTATTTATACAAAAAATAATTTAATAAAAAAAAAGACAAACAGGGAATAAGACTTCATGCAAAGTTCGTTTTCACTAAACCAGTTGTAGGTAAAAACGCGGTTTTGTGAGAGGTTCCTCCCAAAAAAACCTGTATTGCATGTTTTAGTCTATGAGTTTTTCAATAAAATAATATAATTTCTAACATACTATTACGATATTTGAAGCTATTAAGTTGCTTGAATAATCAATTATTTTACTTTCATGACTACTGAATTATTATTTTAGTATGAACGTCAAAATTGCACTAATGTCATCAATATCAAGTTAGAGGTAATTAAATTCAACTGAGTTGACTGAATTGAGTGTTTGGAACGCGTAATATAGTACGTAGTAAATATTATATCGATGCAAGTACCTAGCAGTTTTAGTATTTCTCTCTCTCAAAGTTTGTGTGTGTTAACATCAAATTACACCTGTGTACCATCGTTGTAGTATCAGAACAGCTTTCACTGAAATCAACCTCTTCATTAAATGTTCTCCTAGTACACATGACTGGAATGCTGAATCAAGATGGCGGTCTTGCCGGTCGCTACGATCGCAGCGTAGCGCGTAGCCACGGAGCCACGGAATATTTTTCATTGCTTCACCGCGTCATTAAATAAGTATTGTAATGAAAATATTATTAAAAAATTGTTAAAAATTTTAATTTTTCTTTTACCCCCAAGTTTGCGAGTGTTGATATCAAATTATACCTGTGTACCATCGTTGTAGTATCAGAACAGCTTTTACTGAAATCAACCTCTTCATTAAATGTTCTCCTAGTACACATGACTGGAGTGCTGAAGCCGCCATCTTGCCGGTCGCTACGATCGCAGCGTAGCGCGTAGCCACGGAGCCACGGAATATTTTTCATTGCTTCACCGCGTCATTAAATAAGTATTGTAATGAAAATATTAACTTATGAGACTGGCTAGTCAGACATGGGTTTGTGGATGGATTTTTTTTTATTTACTGACCTCCTACTTGGTATCGCCCATTCCGTCCAATGATAACAATTATTGGTCGCTTCTTTTTTTTTTATGTAACTCTTTTTTTTTTGCATTTAATACATAAGTTATTCATTTGACCTAACAATAACAATAATCTTTATTTTGTCTTTCAACTATTTATTTTATTATTTCACGATGACACAGTAACATAAGACGACAGAAGAAATACACGTGGTCGTCTGTACCATTATACTATGCTATTTCACTCCCACGACAGTATCAGCCTATCTCTGTCTCCCTTTCAATTTATTCATGGTTGTGTTGATAAACATCGTAACTGTGTGCAGTCTATGTGCTTTCACAAAAACTTTCACTGAAAGTGATCTCTTCAAAATGTGCTCTCCTAGTACAAATGATCGGAGCGCTGAAACCTTTCATCCACTTGACGGTTGCTACGGAGGGCGCGCGTAGCAACGGTTTGAATTTTGTTATAAATTGTACGAACTACACTACTGATGTACTGATTCTGTTAGTTGATTTCGTGTAAACATCTACATCGAATAAAAAATATTAATTTAAGACGTTGATATTTTTTTTTTCAATTTTGGTGGCAAAACCGCATCAGCTATCAGAAAACTGAGGAAAAAGTTTCTTCTCCTAAACTGAAGAAAAAGATTCGCCACCAAAATTAAAAAAATGGAAAACGTGTAAGTGTATTCACCCACGTGATAGTTGCGATTTTATGTAATTATTTCTGGAACATAAGAATGATATTATAAAAATCTGAGTCTCATTAGAAGGCTACTATGTTCGGAGTTTCCTTGCATGAAGGTTACCAACAAAGCCCGAAGAATCACCAAACTTAAGTGGCAGTGGACAGCACATTGCTGGCAGAACTGAGGGTCGATGTGACCGAAAGATTCTGGAGTGGCGACCACGTATCGGAAGGCAGCCCGATGACCTGATGAGGGCCGCAAGAATCCAATGGGTGCGGGACGCGCAGGACCAGTCATTATGGTGACACTTGGGGGAGCCACATGTCCAACACTAGATCTCTTTCGATTGAAATGATTATGATGGAACGCTAAAGGTAATACAGGATTAATAGGTATTATGAAAAGCTCCCATCACGTGGATATCCACGTCATTTTTTCTCCTATCTCCCTCTACTGTAACCGCCAACCCAAACTTCACCACCACACCCACAACTCCCTCACTCTAAAGGCTTATCTGTCTTGACATAAATCATAAATCATTTCTCTTTGAAAGTATTTTAGTTGGTTCATATCAAATCAGTTGCAATTTTAACCCAGCTTTAATCGTTCATCACACTAATATTGTAAAGGTGAAAGTTTGCGAATGTGTGTGTGTGTACGTTTCTTCCATTTTTACGTCCGAGCAGCTAAACGATTTTGCATGAAATTAAGTAACCCAAGAGTATGTTCCTGTCGCACAATTTTGCTATATTCACGCGGGCGACTGCTGGTAGCGAACTGCTGGCAGCAGCTACTAATATTATAATGTAAAGCAAATCTAACTTTCAATTGATTGATGTTAATCTGCGAGATAAAATTGAAAGTATACTCAGTAACATTGGCTTTTATAATACAAAATGCAAATGTCCTAGTTCAGACATGCAGAAGGTATGGTATTTAAATTAGAAACTTAATATCATTCTTGTGATCGGAACAAATATTGCGTAACAAACACTAATCAATCATTTTTCAATATTGTAGCTTAACCAAACATGACCTACCCCAATCACTTGTTGCTTTATCAAGTATCTTTGGCTTCAGGAATTAAAACCTCCTGAAGCGTGCTCTCCTAGTACACATGACGGGAGCACTGAAGCCTTTCCACCTGTTTCACGGTCGCTACAAGTGTCGCGTAGCAGCGAATCGACAAAGTATTTATAAAACCAAATCCCCCATCGTGTTTGTCTTACAGCCAGATTCTTATTTACTTACAAGCTGACCCGGCAAACTTCGAACTGCCTATTTATAACACCATCTAGAAGTAGAGAGGTGCCGTTGCCGGAAATATTGCCGTGAAGTGGGAATATTGGTGGGAATATTGCCTGAAGTATGAATACTAAGCATGTCTTTTATGTTCTGTCGTTTAAATATTTCCCGCAAATTTTGAATTTAGAATTGCTAAACTTTGGAATTTGTTTGAATTTAGAACGGTAAAACAATTGTAATAATTGGGATTGATGCAACTATTTGTCACAGCGTTGTTTTGAATCTATCAAGTCGTGCACTAAAATGAATCTCTCTAAAGAAAACGTTCGTGCTATAATTTTTTACAACTTTCGGAGAGGCCTAACTCGGATTCAATATTACTAATATTTAATAGACTACAATATTAGCATCAGATACAAAAATGTGATATTGCAGAAAATAACATGACATTGCTTTTTTTGTCTGTTGTTCCATTCAACATTAGTTAAAACTACATTTTCGAACGGTTAAATGGATTGTTATTTCACACAAAACTGTTTCAGACTATGTCTGTCTCTTTTTCGCTTGATGTTTTCCTTGTGTTGATAATATGAACATTGGTTGTGTGCTATCGGTGTACTTTCAGTAGAAATGTTAACCTCTTACTAACGTGCACTCCTAGTACGAGTGAACGGAGCGCTGAAGCCTTTCCGTCGTTTGACGGTTGCTATGAAACGAAGATATGAAACGCCTTGTTCCTGCCAGCGGCTTTGCCTGCGGGAAAGTAGGTTTTTACATACAAACTTAAATTAAGTCATAAAAGTAAACTTTGTGTAAAATGTCACGTCAGTGCAGTCAGTCAGTTTCTCCTTTTATTTATACAGATTCACCACATTCCAATTTTTGTACAGTTTTTATGAAACTTTTTCTACAGATTATTATTGAGAAAACACGCATTTATTCTTTAAAAACGAGTAATGCACATAAAACATTAAAGCGCAATAAAATACATACAATACAACATACACTATTTTTAACCGACTTCGAAAAGGCGGAGGTTTTTTATGTTCGGCTGAATGTATGTTTTTTTTTTTCAATAAAAGCGCCACGTGCTACAACTTAGCAACGAGCCTGAAACCCAAACGCTTCGGCAAAGGTACCAGGGTAGCATAAAAGGGAAAAGCTTTGCCTTAAGGGATAGTAAACAATCGTTTCTCGAAGATTCAACTCTTTAAATGCTTTAAGTTCCACAGTGCGACATAAGTGTATTAATTACAAGTGATTAGCATTCAATAGGTTAAAAATTATCATATAAATTATTAATATTAATTATAATTACCTTTTTTTTTTATCTACCTACCACGGACAAATGATCTCCACTGAATAGAAAAAATAATTTTATTTACTTAAAAAAAGTTTGAGTAGGCGCTTAATAACATCGGTGACGTCAGTTCCATGACGTAATAGTTGTAGGTTTCTTCAAGATTTCGGTAAAATTTACTAGGGAAGCATAAAATAGAAAGGTATGTTTCGATTCTCGTTCCCGCGGAAAGCTACGCAGGGGTGGAAAATGGATCCACCCTAAATAGTTTCTGTTTCATTATAATACATACAATACAACATACACTATTAATTTTATGTTGTCGATTTGTAGATACTATTTTTTTCTGCTTTTGCCATTATGTTTGATGACATTATGTTATGTCTGTAACAAAAAAATATTCTCTATTGTAGTATTATTCTATTCAATAGATAATTTACAAATATTTGGCAGAAGAACATAGTTGTAGGTTTTCTATTACTGTGAAGAAGGGGTTAGTTTTTGTTTGTTTTGTTTATAGTGGGGAAACACGTGGATGCTGCTACGTCATCAATCTGCTATCTCCAATTTCTGTCTATCGTTGTCTCCCTCATGATTTATGGTGTATGTGTGCTTATCAATATTACGTCTGTGTGTAGTTCATGTGCTTTCAGGGAAGGTCTTAACTGAAAATCACTCCTTCATAACGTGCTATCCTAGTACACACGACCGGAGCGCTGAAGCCTCCGTTCGTTTGACGGTCGCTTCGGAGGGCGTTCGTTTACAGAGTTTTCTTTTACAGATGTTTTAACGTAACTTTTGTTTCTGTATAGAATCTGTGTTTATTCCGCGAGCATAGTTTCAAATGTTTGATTTTTTTTATTATTACTGATAGGCTTGCTTTTGACCACCATCGCACCTGATGGTAAGCGACGATGTGGTCGACGATGGAAATGGAAAGTTTCACTTAATTAGGTTTTCAAGAAATTGTAGTTACAGAAAACGTATGAAACGTTTTCTGTAACACTACATGCTCAGTCCGTGTCTTGTTTGTACCCCGGTAATAATTAGAGCAATATTTTTTATTTCACCAATGGGGCTTTTAACAGGTTCAGTGCGGAATAAGTAATATGTCACGTACGTGTCTTCCTGGCGGTGCGCTTAAGAAAAACACAGTCTCCTCTGTCTTGTGGAGGCCGTAACTTTAATTTATTTGGTTAAGTTAAGGGATTAATATATACGTAAGATAAACAATCAAAACAGAATGCAGCGAAGAATCTACTATAATCAATTACTATAATCACTTAGCCAATTTATTATTATTATTAAGAACCGGTTATGTCTCATTGAAGATCAAAAGCCTTTTTTTATAGTGAGCAAAAATCATCCAATTACAAACCCCGCTCTTGGGTGGAGTGGGAGATAGTGTCAGACTCCTACTAACTAAAAACCCACACATGACCCAAACATGAACCTAATTTAAATTTGAATACTAATCTATACGTAATATCTACGTAGGTAGGTACGTTATGAATTATTACTTACGTCCCAAATTGACTTTTACTTGAATTTTTATGCGCCGCTCTCACACTGCATGAACGTCAAAATTTGCACAAATGACATCAATATCAAGTTATAGGTAATTAAATGCAAATGAATTGACTGAAATGAGTGTTTGGAAAGCGTAATCTAGTACGTTGTAAATAATTATATCGATTCAAGTAGCAGTTTCAGTATTTCTCTTTCTCTTTAAATTTGTGTGTGTTAACCTGTGTGCCATCCTTGTAGTATCAGTTTAGCTTTTACAGAAATCAACTTCTTTATAACGTGCTCTTCTAGTACTCACGACTGGAGCGCTGAAACCTTCCGCCTTCAGACGGTTGCTACGAACGTTCCGTAGCTACGAAGCAATCGAATGATTTTCGTTGCTTCGCGTGTACAAATATTGTGTATACCTATATTTTTTTTAGTCGGGAAAATCACCCAACGACATCCCCCACACTTGGACAGAGTGAGAAGGCGTGTCAGATTTTTTTTTACTAAAAACCCAATCCTGTTGCTACTATGCCTTAGTTTCAGGGCCTCGAAGGTTCACTTTCGCACATTCCAAGAACACCTTTTCAAAAATTATTAACATTTTTAATTTTTCTTTTACCCTCAAATTTGCGAGTGTTGATATCAAATTATACCTGTGTACCATCGTTGTAGTATCAGAACAGCTTTTACTGAAATCGACCTCTTCATTAAATGTTCTCCTAGTACACATGACTGGAATGCTGAATCAAGATGGCGGTCTTGCCGGTCGCTACGATCGCAGCGTAGCGCGTAGCCACGGAGCCACGGAATATTTTTCATTGCTTCACCGCGTCATTAAATAAGTATTGTAATGAAAAAATTATTAAAAATTTTAATTTTTCTTTTACCCCCAGTTTTGCGAGTGTTGATATCAAATTATACCTGTGTACCATCCTTGTAATATCAGAACAGCTTTCACTGAAATCAACCTCTTCATTAAATGTTCTCCTAGTACACATGACTGGAATGCTGAATCAAGATGGCGGTCTTGCCGGTCGCTACGATAGCAGCGTAGCACGTAGCCACGGAGCCACGGAATATTTTTCATTGCTTCACCGCGTCATTAAAAAAGTATTGTTGTGAAAATATTAACTTATGAGACTGGCTAGTCATACATGGGTTTGCAATGGATTTTTTTTTATTTACTGACCTCCTACTTGGTATCGCCCATTCCGTCCAATGGTAACAATTATTGGTCGCTTCTTTTTTTTTAAATGTAACTCTTTTTTTTGCATTTAATACATAAGTTATTCATTTGACCTAACAATATCAATAATCTTTATTTTGTCTTTCAACTATTTATTTTATTATTTCACGATGACACAGTCATAAGACGACAGAAGAAATACACGTGGTCGTCTAGACCATTATAATATGCTATTTCACTCCCACGACAGTATCAGCCTATCTCTGTCTCCCTTTCAATTTATTCATGGTTGTGTTGATAAACATCGTAACTGTGTGCTGTCCATGTGCTTTCACAAAAACTTTCACTGAAAGTGATCTCTTCAAAATGTGCTCTCCTAGTACAAATGATCGGAGCGCTGAAACCTTTCATCCACTTGACGGTTGCTACGGAGGGCGCGCGTAGCAACGGTTTGAATTTTTTTATAAATTGTACGAACTACACTACTGATGTACTGATTCTGTTAGTTGATTTCGTGTAGATATCTACATCGAATAAAAAATATTAATTAAAGTCGTTGATATTTTTTTTTTCAATTTTGGTGGCAAAACCGTTACATCAGCTATCAAAAAACTGAGGAAAAAGTTTCTTCTCCTAAACTGAAGAAAAAGATTCGCCACCAAAAAAAAAAAAAAATGGAAAATGTATAAGTGTATTCACCCACGTGATAATTGCGATTTTATGTAATTATTTCTGGAATATAAGAATGATATTATAAAAATCTGAATCTCATTAGAATGCTTGCTGGCAGCAGCTACTAATATTATAATGTAAAGCAAATCTAACTTTCAATTGATTGACGTTAATCTGCGGGATAAAATTGAAAGTATACTCAGTAACATTGGCTTTTATAGTACAAAATGCAAATGTTCTAATTCAGACATGCAAAAGGTATGGTATTTAAATTAGAAACTTAATATCATTCTTGTGATCGGAACAAATATTGCGTAACAAACACTAATCAATAATTTTTCAATATTGTAGCTTAACCAAACATGACCTACCCCAATCACTTGTTGCTTTATCAAGTATCTTTGGCTTCAGGAATTAAAACCTCCTGAAGCGTGCTCTCCTAGTACACATGACGGGAGCGCTGAAGCCTTTCCACTTGTTTGACGGTCGCTACAAGTGTCGCGTAGCAGCGAGGCGACCAAGTATAGTATATATAAAACCAAATCCCCCATCGTTTGTCTTACAGCCAGATTCTTATTTACTTACAAGCTGACCCGGCAAACTTCGATCTGCCTATTTATAACACCATCTAGAAGTAGAGAGGTGCCGTTGTCGGAAATATTGCCGTGAAGTGGGAATATTGCTTGAAGTATGAATACTAAGCATGTCTTTTATGTTCTGTCGTTTAAATATTTCCCGCAAATTTTGAATTTTGAATTGCTAAACTTTGGAATTTGTTTGAATTTAGAACGGTAAAACAATTGTAATAATTGGGATTGATGCATCTATTTAAACGCAGCGTTGTTTTGAATCTATCAAGTCGCGCACTAAAATTAAAAAACGTTCGTGCTATAATTTTTTACAACTTTTGGAGAGGCCTAAATCAGATTCAATGTTTTGCGGAGTATAAGTCTGTATTTTATGATGAAGTTCCTTGTCTACGGACTATCGAACGCTGGTATATACTACAATATTAGCATCAGATACAAAAATATTTATTTATTTATTTAAACTTCATGTACAATAGTGGTACATAGGCGGACTTAATGCAACAAGGCATTCTCTACCAGTCAACCTTTGGGTTAAAAAGACAACACTGTGGTAGGTTTGCACCACAGAACAGAAAATATAGGTAGAAGTGCCCCTAACGTGGCTAAGCACGGGAACCAGTGTCGCCAAACTCACACATTTGCGTATCAAATTGTACATTACACACATAAAAAACAGTAATATGATTGGCTACAAAGCTACGAATTACAAACTTAACTTTTACAAATCATATTCTTATTGCTTTCATAAATTAGGTCCTATTACAACGTAAGAAAGTTGTTATTATTTGACATGACACGAACAATAAAGAAGTTTTAACCAATTTACAACGAGTTCGGCTACTCAACGCTAGATGGCGCTGTAACCAGTTTATTCTATTCAGAATGCTAGTGCCTTTGAAATAGATGCCATATTTACCTGCACTAGTATATAATATGTTATAGGCGAATTTCGCCTACTGTTGACACACGCGCCATATTTAAGAGGCACTTCCTCTAGTTTTCTTTATTCCGTGGTTTGCACAATAAACAAATAACAAAAACTTTCAAAGGAAAAAAAAGTAAATAATATAAAATAAAATACATATATATATGCTAAAATAATGAACTAATAAATACTATGAAAAATATCAAATCATTAAGAAAACTTAATAATAATTCTGACGAAAACCAAACTAATATGTGATATTGTTGAAAATAACATGACATTGTTTTTTTTTTGTCTGTTGTACCATTCAACATTAGTTAATACTACATTTTCGAAGGGGTCAATGGATTATTATCTCACACCAAACTGTTTCAGACTATCTCCGTCTCTTTTCCGCGTTTGACGGTTGCTATGAAACAAAGATATGAAACGACTTGTTAGCCAGCGGCTTCACCCGCGGGATAGTAGGTTTTACATACAAACTTAAATTAAGTCATAAAAGGAAACTTTATGCAAAATATCACGCTCCTAGTCGGTAGGTGGTAGATGATTCAGCTGTGGCTATGTTAGTCAGTCGGTCAGTCAGTTTCTCCTTTTATTTATACAGATTTACCACATTCCAATTTTTGTACTGTTTTTATTAAACTTTTTCCTATAGATTATTATTGAGAAAATACGTATTTATTCTATAAATACGAGTAATGCACATAAAACATCAAAGGGTATTAATAGAATTCAATCAATTTGTAGTCAAAAGTATAAATAATAATATAATACATACAATACAACATACACTATTTTTAACCGACTTCGAAAAGGAGGAGGCTCTATGTTTGGCTGAATGTATGTTTTTTTTTTTCAATAATAGCGCCTCATGCTACAACTTAGCAACGAGCCTGAAACCCAAACGCTTCGGCAAAGGTACCAGGGTAGCATAAAAGGGAAAAGCTTTGCCTTTAGGAATAATAAACAATCTTTTCTCGAGGATAATTAATTAAAAACTATCATAAAAATTATTAATATTTATTATAATTATCCTTTTTATGATCTACCTACCCACCACGGAAAAATTATCTCCACTGAATAGAAAAAAAATATTTAGATTTACTTGAAAAAAAATTGAGTAGGCGCTAAATAACCTCAGTGACGTCAGTTCAATGACGTAATAGTTGCAGGTTTCTTCAAGATTCCGGTAAAAGGTACTAGGAAAGCATAAGTTAGAAAGGCATGATTCGATTCTCATTCCCGCGGAAAGTTACGCAGGGGTCGAAAATGGACCCGCCCTAAATAGTTTCTGTTTCATTATAATACCAATACAAAATATACTATTTTATGTTGTCGTTTTGTAGATACTATTTTTATCTGCTTTTACCATTCATTATGTTTGATGACATTGTGTTATGTCTGTAACAAACAAACATTTTCTATTGTAGTATTATTCTATTTAATAGTTCATTTACAAATATTTGGAAGAAGAACATAGTTGTAGGTTTTCTATTACTGTTATAAAACTGTCAAGAAGGGGTTAGTTTTTGTTTGTTTTGTTTATAGTGGGGAAACACGTGGATGCTACGTCATCAATCTGCTATCTCCAATTTCTGTCTATCGTTGTCTCCCTCATGATTTATGGTGTATGTGTGCATATCAATATTACGTCTGTGTGTAGTTCATGTGCTTTCAGGAAAGGTCTTTACTGAAAATCACTCCTTCATAACGTGCTATCCTAGTACACATGACCGGAGCGCTGAAGCCTCCGCTCGTTTGACGGTCGCTTCAGAGGGCGTGCATTTACAGAGTTCAGAACAGCTTTCACTGAAATCAACCTCTTCATTAAATGTTCTCCTAGTACACATGACTGGAATGCTGAATCAAGATGGCGGTCTTGCCGGTCGCTACGATCGCAGGGTAGCGCCTAGCCACGGAGCCACGGAATATTTTTCATTGCTTCACCGCGTCATTAAATAAGTATTGTTATGAAAATATTAACTTATGAGACTGGCTATACATGATTTTGCAATGGATTTTTTCATTTATTTACTGGCCTCCTACTTTGTATCGCCCAGTCCTTCCAATAGTATAAATAATACGTATACGTATTAGTAGTAATTATTAATAGTATTATTAGTAGTAATTGGTCGCTTCTTTTTTTAATGTAACTTTTTTTTTACATTTAGTACATAAGTTATTCATTTGACCTAACAATAACAATAATAATGATCTTTATTTTGTACATTTAACACACACAGTATACAATAATATCAACAATTCATTCATGTCGTCCCGCCATCTCTTTCACTGTTTGCCGCGGTCCCGTGTCACTGTGTCAGGGCACCAATCCCGTTCTGACATGAAGAAATTTATGAAGAAACTCAGTAGATAATACCTTGATAACCCCATGAATGGAGACAAGGTAGCAAATGCTTAGTTAACAGACGAATATAAAAGTTTTTTTTTTATATATTATTGCCAAAAATACAAGCAACACAACGTACAGGGTATCCCTTAGGCAAAGAAAAGAAAATATTATGCCATTTTTCTCATGTTTTTTATATTATAGAGATTGTAAAAAGTAAATTTTAAAAGTTTACATAAGAAGTTATACGACTGACGGAGAATTTCCGAAAGGCTTAAGATTGGTAAAGTAAGAAGTACCTTGTTCTGTTAATTTTTTTTTTTTTCTATTAAAAATATAAATAAACTCTAATGTTTTTCATTTACTCAGAATACAATTATAGTACGTAATACATAATATCACATTTATAAACCTAATAAATACATAATCCAATATATGCTCACTCAAACATTCGCACGTCGAGTCGACGTATGGTTATCTTTAGTGTATAGTGAAATATGGTTATCTATCTAGGGTTAAAGTCCATTAAAATATTTATCTACTTTTAAAATATTTCATTTCAAATGAAAGACGCTGAATACAAGACACGAATTAATAAAAAATAAATAGTCTGATCCCGCCTTAAATGAATAGAACCAAACATGTCTATTGTAAATATTTTCTATTTCTGAATTATGTTTCACTTTCCACGAATTAGTTTCAAGGCCTCGGAGGTTCACTTTCACACAATCCAAGAACACCTTTTCAAAAATTATTAACATTTTTAATTTTTCTTTTACCCTCAAGTTTGCGAGTGTTGATATCAAATTATTTACCTGTGTACCATCGTTGTAGTATCAGAACAGCTTTCACTGAAATCAACCTCTTCATTAAATGTTCTCCTAGTACACATGACTGGAATGCTGAATCAAGATGGCGGTCTTGCCGGTCGCTACGATAGCAGCGTAGCACGTAGCCACGGAGCCACGGAATATTTTTCATTGCTTCACCGCGTCATTAAAAAAGTATTGTTGTGAAAATATTAACTTATGAGACTGGCTAGTCATACATGGGTTTGCAATGGATTTTTTTTTATTTACTGACCTCCTACTTGGTATCGCCCATTCCGTCCAATGGTAACAATTATTGGTCGCTTCTTTTTTTTTAAATGTAACTCTTTTTTTGCATTTAATACATAAGTTATTCATTTGACCTAACAATATCAATAATCTTTATTTTGTCTTTCAACTATTTATTTTATTATTTCACGATGACACAGTAACATAAGACGACAGAAGAAATACACGTGGTCGTCTAGACCATTATACTATGCTATTTCACTCCCACGACAGTATCAGCCTATCTCTGTCTCCCTTTCAATTTATTCATGGTTGTGTTGATAAACATCGTAACTGTGTGCAGTCTATGTGCTTTCACAAAAACTTTCACTGAAAGTGATCTCTTCAAAATGTGCTCTCCTAGTACAAATGATCGGAGCGCTGAAACCTTTCATCCACTTGACGGTTGCTACGGAGGGCGCGCGTAGCAACGGTTTGAATTTTGTTATAAATTGTACGAACTACACTACTGATGTACTGATTCTGTTAGTTGATTTCGTGTAGACATCTACATCGAATAAAAAATATTAATTAAAGACGTTGATATTTTTTTTTTCAATTTTGGTGGCAAAACCGTTACATCAGCTATCAAAAAACTGAGGAAAAAGTTTCTTCTCCTAAACTGAAGAAAAAGATTCGCCACCAAAATTAAAAAAAAAATGGAAAATGTATAAGTAATAATAATAATAATAATCGTTTATTAGGAACTAAAAACTAGATACAGGAAGCAAAAGATAAAAACGATGATGGCTGCAAAAGTTAAAACTGTGGCGCAGCCATCAACGCCCGACTCCAGTGACAGGGATAATTGTTCCAGACTAAAGAAATAAATTTTATGAACTTATACAATATTATGAGAAGAAATAAAATACAAAAATAAGTTAATCACTAATGAGTGCCGTGTGTGTGAGTACCTAACGTGTGTGAGAGTGAATGAATGTGTGTGTTTGTTTTGCATATTATTTTATTTATTAAGTTTTCACAAGTTCCTCTGTAGCATCATAGGAAAGCGATTTCAACCATATTGCGAGTTGTTTCTTGCATTCAGTCCTGGTCATTGAATAGATATTTAAACTTTTGTTAATCCTATTGTACAGTTTTGAGCTCAAATGGGCAAAATGGCGACGTGTTGCTACAGTAGAACGCGGTTTTATATCACAAACCCGATCTGACCGGCGTCTGCTGGCACATTTGTCTGGTTCGCAAGGTAGCTGGTTATGTTTACGGAGCACCGTTTGAGAAATAAACAACTGTCTGACAGTTAGGACTGGGCACAGAGAGTACAGAGATGCCGTAGGAAAACGAATTGGCATTTTCGAAAGGACTTTCAAAACCGCCCTCTGAGCTCTTTCAACCCGTAGCATCGCTGTTTTGTGCGCTCCGCCCCAGACCGTCAGGCAGTATCCCAAGAGTGACTGAGCAAGTGCAAAATATATATTTATTAGAGTTTTAAAGTCCGCCGAGCCTCTCAGTTTCTTAAATATGTATAAAAGTTTTCTCAGGCGGGCCACGACAGAATCAATGTGTTGATGCCATTTAAGATGACAATCGATTACTACGCCAAGATATTTAATCGATTGGGTCTCCACTAGCTGAGAACAGTCGCACTTTGTGGCTAATTCTGGATTAATACAAGTATGGGCGTGAAGCGCAATGGTTACTGAAGGTTTACCTGATTTATTTATGGAAAAGCAAATAAATTTTGTTGTATCGATGTTTAGGGTTAGAAGGTTCGCAGTTAACCATTTCATTACACAACTTAGGGCTAGCTCAGCATTTAGGTGAGCCTCTCTCCAATCACGGCCATGAACTATGAGAGCTGTATCGTCTGCGTAAGTAACTATTTTGCAGCAAGGTAGGGACAACCGACACAATCCATTGACATAAATCAGGAAGAGACTCGGCCCGAGCACGCTGCCTTGAGGCACCCCAAATTCAACTGTCTCCTTTTTGCTCATGTGATTACCGACTTTCACGTACTGTCCGCGACCTGTCAGGTAACTTCTGAAGATATCCAAAGCAATACCACGTATACCAACGTTTTCCAACTTTGAGAGAAGAATCGGGACAGAGACAGTGTCGAAAGCTTTAGATAAATCTAAAAAGATACCTAAAGTTTTATGTTTATTTTCGAAATTATTAAGTGTATTCACCCAGGTGATAATTGCGATTTTATGTAATTATTTTTGAAATATAAAAATGATATTATAAAAATCTGAGTCTCATTAGAATGCTTGCTGGCAGCAGCTACTAATATTATAATGTAAAGCAAATCTAACTTTCAATTGATTGACGTTAATCTGCGGGATAAAATTGAAAGTATACTCAGTAACATTGGCTTTTATAGTACAAAATGCAAATGTTCTAATTCAGACATGCAAAAGGTATGGTATTTAAATTAGAAACTTAATATCATTCTTGTGATCGGAACAAATATTGCGTAACAAACACTAATCAATAATTTTTCAATATTGTAGCTTAACCAAACATGACCTACCCCAATCACTTGTTGCTTTATCAAGTATCTTTGGCTTCAGAAATTTAACACTTCCTGAAGCGTGCTCTCCTAGTACACATGACGGGAGCACTGAAGCCTTTCCACCTGTTTCACGGTCGCTACAAGTGTCGCGTAGCAGCGAATCGACAAAGTATATATAAAACCAAATCCCCCATCGTGTTTGTCTTACAGCCAGATTCTTATTTACTTACAAGCTGACCCGGCAAACTTCGAACTGCCTATTTATAACACCGTCTACAAGTAGAGAGGTGCCGTTGCCGGAATTATATTGCCTGAAGTATGAATACTAAGCATGTCTTTTATGTTCTGTCGTTTAAATATTTCCCGCAAATTTTGAATTTTGAATTGCTAAACTTTGGAATTTGTTTGAATTTAGAACGGTAAAACAATTGTAATAATTGGGATTGATGCAACTATTTAAACGCAGCGTTGTTTTGAATCTATCAAGTCGCGCACTAAAATGGAAAAACATTCGTGCTATAATTTTTTACAACTTTTGGAGAGGCCTAACTCAGATTCAATGTTTTGCGGAGTTTAACTCTGTATTTTATGATGAAGTTCCTTGTCTACGGACTATCGAACGCTGGTATATACTACAATATTAGCATCAGATACAAAAATGTGATATTTATTTATTTATTTAAACTTCATGTACAATAGTGGTACATAGGCGGACTTAATGCAACAAGGCATTCTCTACCAGTCAACCTTTGGGTTAAAAAGACAACACTGTGGTAGGTTTGCACAATAAACAAATAACAAAAACTTTAAAAAGAAAAAAAAGTAAATAATATAAAATACATATATATGTGCTAAAATAATGAACTAATAAATACTATGAAAAATATCAAATCATTAAGAAAACTTAATACTAATTCTGACGAAAACCAAACTAATATGTGATATTGTTGAAAATAACATGACATTGTTTTTTTTTGTCTGTTGTTCCATTCAACATTAGTTAATACTACATTTTCGAAGGGGTCAATGGATTATTATCTCACACCAAACTGTTTCAGACTCAAAGATTTTATATATTCTACTAGAGTTTCAGACTATCTCCGTCTCTTTTCCGCGTTTGACGGTTGCTATGAAACAAAGATATGAAACGACTTGTTAGCCAGCGGCTTCACCCGCGGGATAGTAGGTTTTACATACAAACTTAAATTAAGTCATAAAAGGAAACTTTATGCAAAATATCACGCTCCTAGTCGGTAGGTGGTAGATGATTCAGCTGTGGCTATTTTAGTCAGTCAGTCAGTCAGTTTCTCCTTTTATTTATACAGATTTACCACATTCCAATTTTTGTACAGTTTTTATTTAACTTTTTCCCATAGATTATTATTGAGAAAATACGTATTTATTCTATAAATACGAGTAATGCACATAAAACATCAAAGGGTATTAATAGAATTCAATCAATTTGTAGTCAAAAGTATAAATAATAATATAATACATACAATACAACATACACTATTTTTAAAAGGAGGAGGTTCTATGTTTGGCTGAATGTATGTTTTTTTTTTCAATAATAGCGCCTCATGCTACAACTTAGCAACGAGCCTGAAACCCAAACGCTTTGGCAAAGGTACCAGGGTAGCATAAAAAGGAAAAGCTTTGCCTTTAGGAATAATAAACAATCTTTTCTCGAGGATAATTAATTAAAAACTATAATAAAAATGATTAATATTTATTATAATTATCCTTTTTATGATCTACCTACCCACCACGGAAAAATTATCTCCACTGAATAGAAAAAAAATATTTAGATTTACTTGAAAAAAAATTGAGTAGGCGCTAAATAACCTCAGTGACGTCAGTTCAATGACGTAATAGTTGCAGGTTTCTTCAAGATTCCGGTAAAAGGTACTAGGAAAGCATAAGTTAGAAAGGCATGATTCGATTCTCATTCCCGCGGAAAGTTACGCAGGGGTCGAAAATGGACCCGCCCTAAATAGTTTCTGTTTCATTATAATACCAATACAAAATATACTATTTTATGTTGTCGTTTTGTAGATACTATTTTTATCTGCTTTTACCATTCATTATGTTTGATGACATTGTGTTATGTCTGTAACAAACAAACATTTTCTATTGTAGTATTATTCTATTTAATAGTTCATTTACAAATATTTGGAAGAAGAACATAGTTGTAGGTTTTCTATTACTGTTATAAAACTGTCAAGAAGGGGTTAGTTTTTGTTTGTTTTGTTTATTGTGGGGAAACACGTGGTTGCTACGTCATCAATCTGCTATCTCCAATTTCTGTCTATCGTTGTCTCCCTCATGATTTATGGTGTATGTGTGCATATCAATATTACGTCTGTGTGTAGTTCATGTGCTTTCAGGGCAGGTCTTTACTGAAAATCACTCCTTCATAACGTGCTATCCTAGTACACATGACCGGAGCGCTGAAGCCTCCGCTCGTTTGACGGTCGCTTCGGAGGGCGTGCATTTACAGAGTTCAGAACAGCACTGAAATCAACCTCTTCATTAAATGTTCTCCTAGTACACATGACTGGAATGCTGAATCAAGATGGCGGTCTTGCCGGTCGCTACGATCGCAGCGTAGCGCGTAGCCACGGAGCCACGGAATATTTTTCATTGCTTCACCGCGTCATTAAATAAGTATTGTTATGAAAATATTAACTTATGAGACTGGCTATAGATGATTTTGCAATGGATTTTTTCATTTATTTACTGGTCTCCTACTTTGTATCGCCCATTCCTTCCAATAGTATAAATAATACGTATACGTATTAGTAGTAATTATTAATAGTATTATTAGTAGTAATTGGTCGCTTCTTTTTTTAATGTAACTTTTTTTTTACATTTAGTACATAAGTTATTCATTTGACCTAACAATAACAATAATAATGATCTTTATTTTGTACATTTAACACACACATTAACAATATACAATAATATCAACAATTCATTCATGTCGTCCCGCCATCTCTTTCACTGTTTGCCGCGGTCCCGTGTCACTGTGTCAGGGCACCAATCCCGTTCTGACATGAGGAAATTTATGAAGAAACTCAGTAGATAATACCTTGATAACCCCATGAATGGAGACAAGGTAGCAAATGCTTAGTTAACAGACGAATATAAAAGATTCTTTTTTATATTTTTGCCAAAAATACAAGCAGAACCTCCCACACAACGTACAGGTATCCCTTAGGCAAAGAAAAGAAAATATTATGCCATTTTTCTCATGTTTTTTATATTATAGAGATTGTAAAAAGAAAATTTTGAAAAGTTTACATAAGAAGTTATACGACTGACGGAGAATTTCCGAAAGGCTTAAGATTGGTAAAGTAAGAAGTACCTTGTTCTGTTAATATTTTTTTTTCTATTAAAAATATAAATAAACTTTAATGTTTTTCATTTACTCAGAATACAATTATAGTACGTAATACATAATATCACATTTATAAACCTATTATATACATAATCCAATATATGCTCACTCAAACATTCGCACGTCGAGTCGACGTATGGTTATCTTTAGTGTATAGTGAAATATGGTTATCTATCTAGGGTTAAAGTCCATTAAAATATTTATCTACTTTTAAAATATTTCATTTCAAATGAAAGACGCTGAATACAAGACACGAATTAATGAAAAATAAATAGTCTGATCCCGCTTAAATGAATAGAACCAAACATGTCTATTGTAAATATTTTCTATTTCTGAATTATGTTTCACTTTCCACGAATTATTTTATATTTCAACTATTTATTTTATCATTTCATGATGACACAGTAACACAAGATGACAGAAGAAATACACGTGGTCGTCTAGACTATTATACTGCTATTTCACTCCCACGACAGTATCAGCCTCTCTGTCTCTCTTTCAATTTGTTCATAGTTGTGTAAATATCGTAACAGTGAACAGTCCGTGTGCTTTCACGAAAGTTTTCACTGAAAATGATCTCTTCCAAATGTGCTCTCCTAGTACAAATGACCGGAGCGCTGAAACCTTTCACCCGCTTGACGGTTGCTACGAAGGACGCGTAGCAACGGATTGAATTTTGTTATAAATTATACGAACGACTCGACCTACCTAATATGTCCTAGAATATAAGTCAATGGTCTCGACTGATTCTGCTTGTTAATTTCGTTGTAAAAATCCACGTCGTATAAAAAATACTGATTTCAGACGTGTGAATATATTTTTTCAATGTTAGTGGCGAAACCGTTACATCGGCTATCAGAAAACTGAGGAAAAAGTTTCTTCTCCTAAACCAAAGAAAAAGTTTCGCCACCAAAATAGAAAAAAAAAATGTGCGTATTCAGCCACGTGATAGTTGCAATTTTATGTAATTACTAGCTTTTACCCGCGGCTTCGCCTGCGTTTATGAATATACTTTAATCTTTTTCCCCTTTTCACACTTTAGGCGTGAAGACGTAACAAACTAACAAACTCACTTTCACTTTTATAATATTAGTAAGTATTTCTGGAACATAAGAATGATATTATAAAAATCTGACTCTCATTAGAAGGCTTAAAGTCATCCAGAGGGCAATGGAAAGGACTATGTTCGGAGTTCCTTACGTGAAGGTTACCAACAAAGCCCGAAGAATCTCCAAACTTAAGTGGCAGTGGGTAGAGCACATTGCTGGCAGGATTGACGCTCGATGTGGCCGAAAGGTTCTGGAGTGGCAACCACGTATCGGAAAGCGGGCCGATGACCTGGTGAGAGCCGCTAGAATTCGATGGGTGCGGGACGCATAGGACCAGTCATTATGGTGACAATTGAGGGAGGCACCAAGACATGTCAAACAGTAGACCTCTTTCGGTTGAAATGATTGTGATGAACCACTAAAGGTAATACAGGATTGATATTATGGTAAGTTTCCACCACGTGGATATCCTCGTCATTTTTCTCCTATCTCCCTCTACTGTAACCCCCAACTCAAACTTCACCGCCACACCTGTGCCTGTAACTCCCTCACTCTAAAGGCTTATCTGTGTTGTCATAAAGAAAGAAAAACATTTTATTCGCGCGAAAAAGACACAATCTTATAACTAGCTAACAAACATATAACAACTTGGTATTGACAGGGAAGATATGCGTCGCATCCGCGCAAAACGGCCGTACGCTCAGGATAAAGCTGCGGCCTCACGCATTATGCGGGGAGCCCACAGCGCTGGTTTTCAGCGAGGGCCGGTCGCTATGTCGACATAAAGATCATTGACATAAACTAAAAATACAGATGTGTGTGTGATGTTATAAATAAAAACTAAAATAAATAAAAAAGTTGACTAATACATTTTAATAAAGTGGCAACACCACGATGCACCCGTAGCACAATTTGTGCAACTCGTATTTTGTAGTCTGTGGCAATTTGCATACATAGACTATGGCAAAGATGCTAATACGTGATTGGACGCGACCGCAATGCATCATCAATCATAAATCATTTCTCTTTGAAAGTATTTTAGTTGATTCATATCCAATCAGTTGCAATTTTAACCCAGCTTTAATCGTTCATCACAGTAATATTATAATGGCGAAAGTTTGCTAATGTGTGTGTGTGTGTACGTTTCTTCCTTTTTTACGTCCGAACAGCTGTACCCCAAGAGTATGTTCCTGTCGCACAATTTTGCTATATTCACGCGGGCGACTGCTGGTAGCGAACTGCTGGCAGCAGCTACTAATATTATAATGTAAAACAAATCTAACTTTCAATTGATTGACGTTAATGTGCGGGATAAAATTGAAAGTATACTCAGTAACATTGGCTTTTATAATACAAAATGAAAATGTCCTAGGTCAGACATGCAGAAGCCATGGTATTAAAATTAGAAACTTAATATCTTTCTTGTGATCGGAACAAATATTGCGTAAGAAACACATTAATCAATTCAAACGTGTTCCATCGTCAACCATATCGACGCTTACCATCAGGTGAGATGGTGGTCAAACGCAAGCCTATCTATCAACAATAAAAATAAAAATAAAAATTCATTATTGTAGCTTAACCAAACATGACCTACCCCAATCACTTGTTGCTTTATCAAGTATCTTTGGCTTCAGAAATTAAAACTTCCTGAAGCGTGCTCTCCTAGTACACATGACGGGAGCACTGAAGCCTTTCCACCTGTTTCACGGTCGCTACAAGTGTCGCGTAGCAGCGAATCGACAAAGTATATATAAAACCAAATCCCCCATCGTGTTTGTCTTACAGCCAGATTCTTATTTACTTACAAGCTGACCCGGCAAACTTCGAACTGCCTATTTATAACACCATCTAGAAGTAGAGAGGTGCCGTTGCCGGAATTATATTGCCTGAAGTATGAATACTAAGCATGCCTTTTATGTTCTGTCGTTTAAATATTTCCCGCTAATTTTGAATTTAGAATTGGTAAATTTTCGAATTTGTTTGAATTTAGAACAGCAAAACAATTGAAATAATTAGGATTGATGCAACTATTTAGTCACAGCGTTGTTTTGAATCTAACAAGTCGCGCACTAAAATGAATATTCTGTTTAAGAAAAACGTTCGTGCTATAATTTATTACAACTTTTGGAGAGGTCTTACTAGGATTCAATGTTTTGAAGAGTTAAGATCTGTATTTTATGATGAAGTTCCTTGTCTATGGACTATCGAAAGCTGGTATATACTATAATTTTAGCATCAGATATAAAAATGTGATATTGTAGAAAATAACATGACATTGCTTTTTTTTTGTCTGTTGTTCCATTCAACATTAGTTAAAACTACATTTTCGAAGGGTTCAATGGATTATTATCTCACACCAAACTGTTTCAGACTATCTCTGTCTCTTTTTCGCTTGATGATTTCCTTGTGTTGATAATAGGAACATTGGTTGTGTGCTATCAGTGTACTTTCATGAAAGTTTTCAGTAGAAATGTTAACATCTTACTAACGTGCACTCCTGGTACGAATGAACGGAGCGCTGAAGCCTTTTGGTCGTTTGACGGTTGCTATGAAACGACTTGTTCCTGCCAGCGGCTTTGCCTGCGGGAAAGTAGGTTTTTACATACAAACTTAAATTAAGTCATAAAAAAAAACTTTTTAGAAAAAAAATATAACCGACTTCAATGATAAAAAACACTGAAAAGTATCAAATAACTTTAATTTTGGAAGTCGGTGTTTCTTTAATAGTTTAGTCTCTTCGTTATTTAACACCGACTTCCAAAATTAAAGTTATTTGATACTTTTCAGTGTTTTTTATCATTGAAGTCGGTTATATTTTTTTTCTAAAAAGTTTTTTTTATTTTACACTTTTTAGTTACGGTACCACCACTAAAAAGTACCCCTCAGTCAAACTTAAATACCTTATAGTCAGAGCGCATCTCATAACGGTTCTAATAATCCCAAACACGGTTAGATTACATTAATTTACCTTTCGGCTTCATCATCAGATCAGTTCGATATATCCTCTCCCCCTCTTCTTTCAAACAGTCATTAAACTAGATGCTGATAATCCCGGCTGTAGCATCAGGCCAGATTTATGTCAACATTGCAATGAACTTAAAATTTAGTCCTGTTTAAAATGAGCCCAAACACGACTACGGTGCTGTAATTTCAAGGTTTGTACTTTTCCTGATGCTCCTGGCTTCAGCATCAGGTCTCTATGTACTTCGGTGTTCTTTATTAGCAGTACGTTTATCCACACATCGAGCCGTTTTCAATGAGCCTAAACTCGATATATCTGCTGTTTGTTGTCGAGGACTTAGGTACTCTGCAGACTATCCTGACTGCAGCATCAGGTCATGACTTGATGATCATGAGACCAAATGTGGCAAATGCCCTATCAAACATCAAAACAATTTACTAAAACAGTCCTTGCCTGTTCGAGTAACTTCTTACTGTTAAGGAGTTGTACCTTCCATCATCAGCCCAGCTACCTGAGATGGTGACGACCATACGCAAATACACAAGATACTTCATAAAATATGCGAAAATCAATAAGTGAGCCTATAAAATTTGAAGGTTGCCCTCGATTTCTCCAAGATCCCGTCATCAGATCCTAATTTGGTGATAATGGGACCACCTCAGAGCTATCTACTTTCGAACAAAAAAAGAATTTTGAAAATCCATCCACATTTGGGGGAGTATTCGACGAACAAACATACAAAAAAAAAAAAAAAAAAAACATACAAACAGCCGAACGTAGTACCTCCTCCTTTTTGGGAAGTCGGTAAAAAGGAAACTTTATGCAAAATGTCACGCTCCTAGTCGGTAGGTGGTAGATGATTCAGCTGTGGCTATTTTAGTCAGTCAGTCAGTCAGTTTCTCCTTTTATTTATACAGATTTACCACATTCCAATTTTTGTACAGTTTTTATTTAACTTTTTCCCATAGATTATTATTGAAAATTACGTATTTATTCTATAAATACGAGTAATGCACATAAAACATTAAAGGGCATTAATTGAATTCAATCAATTTGTAGTCAAAAGTATAAATAATAATATAATACATACAATACAACATACACTATTTTTAACCGTCTTCGAAAAGGAGGAGGTTCTATGTTTGGCTGAATGTATGTTTTTTTTTCAATAAAAGCGCCTCGTGCTACAACTTAGCAACGAGCCTGAAACTGAAACGCTTCGGCAAAGGTACCAGGGTAGCATAAAAGGGAAAAGCTATGCCTTTAGGGATACTAAACATCTTTTCTCAAGGATTCGATTAATTAAAAACTATCATATAAATTGTTAATATTTTTTATAATTATCCTTTTTTATCTACCTACCACGGAAAAATTATCTCCACTGAATAGAAAAAATATTTTGATTTAATTTAAAAAAAGTTTGAGTAGGCGCTAAATAACATCGGTGACGTCAGTTCAATGACGTAATAGTTGCAGGTTTCTTCAAGATTCCGGTAAAAGGTACTAGGAAAGCATAAGTTAGAAAGGCATGGTTCGATTGTCTTTCCCGCGGAAAGTTACGCAGGGTTGGAAAATGGACCCGCCCTAAATAGTTTCTGTTTCATTTAATACATACAATACAACATTCACTATTTTATGGTGTCGTTTTGTAGATAAAATTTTTTCTGCTTTTGCCATTATGTTTGATGACATTGTGTTATCTCTGTAACAAAAAATATTTTCTATTGTAGTATTATTCTATTCAATAGTTAATTTACAAATATTTGGAAGAAGAACATAGTTGTAGGTTTTCTATTACTGTTATAAAACTGTGAAGAAGGGCTTTGTTTTTGTTTGTTTTGTTTATAGTGGGGAAACACGTGGATGCTACGTCATTAATCTTCTATCTCCAATTTCAGTCTATCGTTGTCTCCCTCATGGTTTATGGTGTATGTGTGTTTATAAATATAACGTCTGTGTGTAGTTCATGTGCCTTCGGGGAAGGTCTTCACTGAAAATCACTTTTTCATAACGTGCTATCCTAGTACACATGACCGGAGCGCTGAAGCCTCCGCTCGTTTGACGGTCGCTTCGGAGGGCGTGTAGAGTTACAGAGTTTTCTTTTACAGATATTTTAACGTAACTTTTGTTTCTGAAGAGAATCTAGAGTTGTGTTTATTTCGCGAGCCTAGTTTTCAATGTTTATTAGTGAAATAGAAAGTTTCACTTAATAAGCTTTTCAAGAAGTAGTAGTTCATACGTTTTCTGTAACACTGCATGCTCGGTCCGTGTCGTGTTTGTACCTCGGTAATAATTAGAACAATATTTTTATTCCATCAATGGGGCTTTTAACAGGTTCAGTGGGGAACACATTCTTGCACATAGTTTACTCTGCCTTGCGGAGGCCGTAACTTCAATTTATTTGGTTCAGTACGTCGATTCTGTAAAATTCAGACAACAACTCGCATTTCACTTCGATACTCACTCTCACTTCGCATAAGGTTCAAAACGACCTTGATTTTGCATTCTGTAAGCATCACCTAGGCACTTGCGAAGTGAAATGAGCTACGAAGCGACCAATACTGTACTAGTGACTACCACACTCAACTAAATGTAAGTTGAGATTTATCGGTTTTTTATTTTACCAGTTTTTGACACAGAATTTTAGCTATTATGGATGTTTAAATTAAAATATCTTATTTAAAGGAATTTGAGGCAGCTAATAAGTAAAAAAAAAAACAGAAAACTCTAAGTTCGTGCCGTGAATATAATCTATGCTTACCTTACGAAAAAAAAATGACTGACAGATAATATCATTAGTAATCTGTGGACAATATTTATGCGTTGAAGTTTTATAGTGCGTTGTATTGTTTTGTTTAGTTTACGTTTTGATTTTTTTTTGATCGTTCAGTGCCAAAAATAATTGTGAAATAATCATGAAGTAGTTTTATATTTCTGGTTGTAAAGTTCAAAAATAATCTATACTTATAATAAATCTGTAGAGAGGTCAATTCTGTACATGAAATATATTTCCAAAATAACTATCAGGGGGTGATTAGTGATCGATACTGATGCTAAAAATGCAAACAGTAAAATTTTTGTCTGTCTGTCTGTCTGTCTGTCTGTCTGTCTGTCTGTCTGTCTGTCTGTCTGTATGTTCTTTATAGAAACAAAAACTACTCGATGGATTTTAACGAAACTTGGTACAATCATTCTTCATACTCCTGGGCAGGTTATAGTATACTTTTCATCACGCTACGATCAATAGGAGCAGAGCAGTGAAGGGAAATGTTAGGAAAACGGGAGAAATTACTCCATTTTTTAAGCTTCCGTCGCGTTTGCAGCCTTAATGGTTAAAGCTACACAGAAAACATGTATGACGGAAATGTTCTCCTCAAAATTATATAAAAAATGTCCCACGACAGCATACGTCTATCTTTTATGGTTAACTCACAATAACACGTGTAACTCCCGATAGCTTAGCAGTTCTGAGCTTTCTGTTTATTTTTGTCTACTCTTACGTTTATAACACTGAATGTCGCTGGCATAAGCAACAGGATCCGCGTACGAAGTCGCTGGCAGAAGCTAGTATTAATAAAAGAAATGTTTATTTTGTTTTCTAAAACAACAACAACGTTTCAGTCCAAACGAAACACGTTCCTCTCACCGATCGTCGGCTCAGGTTGAAACTCTGGTAGAGTTTATGCCTAAACAGTATAAGTGGTACTATCAAAACATACAAACAGTGGACTAAGGTTTAGCAGTGCTTTTTTATATGTTAGAACCACTTAACATTCCTTAAAGCAAACCACTTAAAATGTGCGACGAATCTTGGTTTAAAGTGTGTTTAAAAACTTTATTTAAACACTATTTAACTATGATTTCTTCTATTTTCACTCGTAAAATAGATGCTTTTAATTTGACACTTTGAATCGGGTTCGAGTACGAAGTGAGCGTCGAAGTGACGCCGGAATTACCTTATAGAATGCCACTTCTTACGTCATCTCATACTTTATCTGTCAAAATTCCGCGGTCAATTTAGTTCAACTCGCAAACACGCTCGCAAGAGCAGCGCTAGTGTAGATTCGAATTATCAACCGAGTTTCAGAATGCCAATCAAGAAACTCACGGCGGATTCAGATGCGAAGTTTAGAATGAAGTCTTACAGAATCACACTGCAGTCAAGAGATTAATATATACCTAAAATACACAATTAAAACAGAATGCAGCGAAGAATCTACTATAATCTGGAGTCAATTTCACTTTGCACTGCACTAAGTCAATTTATTATTATTATTAAGAACCAGTTGTGTCCCACAGAAGATCAAAGAGCTTTTTTTATGGTGAGCAAAAATCATGCAATTACAAACCCCGCTTTTCAGTGGAGTGGGAGATAGTGTCAGACTCTTACTGACTAAAAAGCCACCCCGTTCCTTCTAGCCTTCATACCGGAGCTCGAGCTCCTTTTCAGACAATCCTGGCCGCAGTAGGCTTCGACTCAGCCGGGCTCTTGCTGTTGCTGACAACTCCTTGAGGCACGCGGGAACAGTGCGCACCGTCGACGTCTTGGGCTCGGTCCGGACAGTTTCTGGACGGTCAGACAGTAAGCTACCCATGGCTCGCCGTTCGCAAGCCCGCGTCTACGGTGGCCGGAAATCGGGATCGGAATCCCGGTGGCGGCATCGAGAGCGCCGTTGCCTGATGCGGTCGGCCTCCTCCTTTGCTAGCATTGCTGCTTCACAGAAGGAGGCGACCTCCTGCCACTCCACCTCGCTCCTCTCTACTTGTAGATGGCACTCATAAGTTGTGGTTCAGTCGCTGTCGCGCACCCGTAGCTGACAGTTCGGTTTACAGCCTGCTGCCGTGTTTATAAGTTTCGCGATTAGTGGCACTGCATAAACAAACATATAAATAATGGAGAGTGGAGAAGATGAAGAGGGAAGTGATATGGATATTTTGCTCAATTGTGAAAAAGATTGTGTCAAATCTTTGGAACCTAAAATTGTGCGGGTAGAAATACACAAAAATAGTGAGAAGAGATCAGCTGAGAAGAGAAAGGAGAGGGAGCATGAAAGTACTGATGATGTTGATGGTGAGAATGATGATGACTTTATTACTGTGAATAGGAAGAATCCTAAAAGATTAAACAGAACCGAATCAGTGGAGCTACAAAATAGAATGAGGGTAGATGTAGAAAAAGATGACAACAAAATAAAACACGAAGTGTGTATAACATCAACAGAAAACATACCTAAACAAATGGCTTTGGCAAGATTATTGAAGTGTGAAAATATAAAAAATATTATAAGAATCAAATACAAAAGTTTTAACAAAGTTTTAATTCAATTTCAAGAAAAAGAAGATGCAATTATTTTAATGGAATGCCAAAAGTTCAAAAATATGGGTTGGAGATGTCAGCTGATTAATGAATTGTCTTTGGCCTATGGTGTGGTGAGAGGAGTTGACTTAGATCTAAATGAAAAGGAGATATTGGATATTTTGGAATGCACGACTGAGATAATATCTATAAAACGATTGAGACGAGTCAACTCAGAAAACAAATGGGTTGATAGTGAGTCTGTAAGAGTCTGTTTTAAAAGTAAGAACCTCCCGTCTTATATATATGCATATAATTGCCGTTTAAAAGTGGAGCCTTATGTGTTTCCTGTGACACAGTGTTCTGGATGTTGGCAATTTGGCCATATACTAAAGTACTGTCCAACGAAAAACAGAAAATGTCCAAAATGTGGTGGTGACCATGAAAATTGTAACATTAACAAGGTCTCATGCCTGAATTGCAAAGGAAATCACCTGGTGCTGGACAAAAACTGTCCCTTATATTTAAAAGAAAAAGAGATAAGAAACATTATGAGCACAGAGCAGGTTACATACAGAATCGCTCTTCAACTATTCCTTGAAAAACAACCGAAATAAACTAGTTCACAAAGTCATGTGCCACAAAACTCGTCGTTTACTACAAATTCATTAGAAAAGCCTCAAACCTATAGTAGCGTGCTTGTCAGCCCCATGCAAAAACGAAGATCGGAGTCGAGTGTTCAAGAAAAAAATATACTACCGTTGGAACAAGATAACACACAAAAATCAGCTCAAGAAAGAAAAACTAAGAAAAATAGAAAGCAAGGAAAGAAAGACCAACATGTTACAGAAATACCGACAGAAGAAGAAAATGAGGAGTGTTTTTCATCTCAAAATGAAGAAAATGATGACCAAAAAGACGAACAATTATTTTATATGTTTGAATTCAAGAAATTCCTAATTAAAATCAAGAAAATATTTACAATGGAAGGTTCTTTTAAAGAAAAAACTTTATTATTTTTTAAAAGTATATATGAAGAATTGAAGAAGATTCTATTAAGCTGTTTTTTAAAGGGAAATTTGTTAGCAAAAATTATTAATTTCATAAATGGATAATTCAGACAAAAATTTAGGAATAAACATTATTCAATGGAACTCACAAAGTCTTCGGCCAAAAGTTATTTCATTTACAGAAATTTTAAACAGGGAAAAAATTCACATAGCAATCGTGAGCGAAACATGGCTGGATAATGAAATGGATGTCAATGTAAGTGGTTATAATATTTATCGAAAAGACAGATACGATTCCTATGGGGGGGTCGCGATTTTTGTTCACAAGTCCATACGGTCACATCTTAACTCTTTTCAGGTTTTCAATACAGGAATAGAAATAGTAAGTGTTAAATTAATTAACTGCAAAGATTTAGAAAACATTGTTGCACTTTCTTGCCCATCTTCAGTCAACACGCAACCTTCAGATTGGGACGAAATTTTTTCTCATTTTTCAAATAGAACCCTAATAGCTGGTGACTTCAACGGCCACCATACGAACTGGTCTATCAAAATTGATACAAGAGGCACTCAAATAATGGATACATCGCTTGAGAATTCCCTGATTTCCTTGAATGATTGTTCACCAACAAGAGTTAAGCTAGTTAATGGGACTTTACAAAAAACTTCACCAGATATAACATTCGCTACGCCTGATATGGCAATAAAGTTCGACTGGAAAGTGCTCAGTGAAAATCTTGGTAGTGACCATTTAATAATTAAAATGACAATCAAAATACCTGATAATTTTACTACAGTTAGGAAAAGAAATTTCAAAATGGCAGATTGGAAAAAATATTGTGAATCTTTATCTAAAAACTTTCATTTTCCTGATGATAGCAATGTTCAAGAAATGTATGATATCTTTTTACATAAAATAATTTTAGCTGCTGATAAATACATTCCGTTCATTAAATGTTGTTCTAGCCCCATTAAAAAATTTAAACCAAAAAGTTATTGGAATCCTGAGTTATCCCACATAGTTGCACAACGCAGATTATCTCTAACAAAATTCCGACGTAATCCTACCCCTGATAATTTGACCAAATTAGAAGAAAAAATTAAAGAATCTAATATAGCAATACAAAAAGCGAAATCAACAGGGTGGCAAAGATTTTGTGATTCCATTGATCAGGTAGTATGATATGTGGCGACGTATGCGGTGGATAAAGGGTTTTAAGCAATCTACTAATTATCCTCCCACAGCAAAACAAAGTGAGTTATTACGGTCACTGACTCCTGACTATGTAACAAACAAAAAACCCATATTTGTATCAAAAAACGAGACTTTAGAGTGTGATTTCAGTATTCAGGAATTAGAAAATTGTTTAAAAAAAAAGGACTCTGCACCAGGGGAAGACGGTATTTCATATACTATGATTTATTATCTTCCTAATTCAGCCAAACAACTTTTACTTAAATTATATAATGGCATCTTTCATTCCGGTAGTTTACCAATTCAGTGGCGTAATATACAGATGATCCCGATTCCTAAAGCGAATAGCACTGCTAATGATCCTAAATTGAGACCCATATCTTTAATTTCGTGTTTATGTAAAATTTTTCATTTAATGTTAGTAAGACGTCTAGAATGGTACACAGAAAAAGGAAAAATATTATCACCATACACTGTTGGATTTAGAAAGACCTTGTCATGCTTAGATTCACTGACTCGCTTAGTAAGTTACATACAAAATGGTTTTTCTAAAAATATTCCTACAACAGCATGTTTCCTGGATATTGAAAATGCATATAACAATGTTTCAGTTGATGCGGTAGTTAAAATTTTAGATGAACTCCAAATAGGAGAAAAAATTTGTAACTATATTTGGACTTTTTTGAGTGAAAGACATCTAAGAATCAAGTCAGGAATCAATGATACGATAGCAGATCGATGGACTAACCAAGGCTTAGCTCAAGGTGACCCTTTATCCCCGTTACTATTTAATTTAGTTACATATAGAATTTGTCAACATCCACTTAATGTAATAGTATCACAATATGCAGACGATTTTGTTCTGTATGTTCAGGATAAAGATATTAAGAAATGTGAAAACTTCGTTCAAAGTGCGTTGGATTATATTGTTTTGTCTTGAGCCGAACTTGGTTTAGAACTATCTCCAACTAAATGTACATATTGTGTATTTAGTAGGGGTAGGCGCAGAATACTGCCTTCTCTTAGTATAAATGGACAGTCATTAACATATTCAGAATGTACCAAGTATTTAGGCATGTGGCTGGACCAAAGCCTACGGTGGGGTAAGCACATAAAAGAAATAGTCAATAAAAGCTCAAAATTTTTAAATATATTAAAATTATTAACGGGGAGTTCTTGGGGTATCCATACAAAACATATTCGTAAATTGTATATTTCCTTAATTAGAAGTAGGCTGGATTATGGTTCATTTATTTACGACTGTAGTGCTGAGACGCATTTATCGAAGTTAGATAAACTGCAAAATCAGGCCTTACGAATAATTGGAGGTTATATTAAAAGTTCTCCTATTCATGTAATGGAATCAGATCTATGTATCCCACCTTTATATTTGAGAAGAGAATATCTAGCATACAAATACTGTCTCAAAATTAGATCGTGGTCAAATAATATTGCAGTTGGTCTAATTTCTGATTTGAGCGATGCTTGTCATACCTCTTACTGGCAAAAGAAAAAAAAACCATTACTGGTTAATGTATACAATAAAGTAAAAACCGAAGAAATTACATCATCAGATTTTCTTAAAATGTTTAGTTTAGAGATTTGGACATCTTCTATTCAAAAAAGTGTAATTAAAATCGAACTCAAAAGTTTAAGTGCCGGCAAATGTAACTATAATCCAAGTGTGCTACTAAGCGATGTGGTAGCGGAATTAAATTCTATTTATTATGGGTGGCATAAAATTTATACTGATGGATCTAAAAGCGCCTCTGGACTGGGAGCAGGAGTGTTTGACCAGACCTTAGGGAATAGTTTTGCATATAAAGTAAATTGTAACGTTTCAATTATGTCGCTGGAACTCATAGCTATTTACCGAGCAGTGAAATATATCTTGAGACAAAATTTAAATAAGGTAGTAATCTTTTCGGATAGTAGGAGTGCACTCCAACATATCGCTCGGTGCGCCTCTGGTTATAGCAGAGGTGCAACGATAGCGTATGATATTTTAGAGTGTTTAGTTTTTTTTAATAAAAATAGTATTGATATTCGATTGCAATGGGTTCCAGTGCATATTGGATTAAGAGGTAACGAGAAAGCTGATCAGATACCAAAATCAGCAGTGGTGGATGGTACTCCTATTATTTACGTGCCCGATTATTGGGAATATATATCAAAATTTAAATTAGCAAGTCTTAATTCTTGGAAACAACATTTTTTCAAAATTTCTCAAAATAAAGGTATTTGGTATAAAAGTGTTCAAGGACAGCCTTCTCGTGTACCCTGGTTCGATTTTGGAGGTAAGCGGAACAGAGAGTAAAGTTCCACATACCTCCGTTGGAAAGGGAGGATCCTCCGACCAGACCGGGTGTTATGATCTGGTGGGCGACTGCCCGATAGCCGATGTCGGGCTGTCGTATATGTTCAAATCGCGCGGAGAACTCTGATTGCGCGATGCAGGACTTCGCGTCCCCTTCGCAGCTCCTATGTGGCGTCACAGATGTCGCTACATCACTCCCCTCCGGAGATCGGAGATCGATGGTTCCTGATGCCTCCTGATGTGTGCCAGGCCAGCGGTAGGTTGGTTCCAGTGAGTCGGAACCGATGCCGCATAGTTCTCGGTGAGTCGGAACTGTCTGCGGTGATGCCCCAGTGAGTCGGGGTGTTGCTATCCCAGTGAGTCGGGATAATGCCCCAGCGAGTCGGGGCGATGACGTCCCAGTGAGTCGGGATGATGCCCCAGTGAGTCGGGGCGGTGCTGTCCCAGTGAGTCGGGACGATGCCCCAGTGAGTCGGGGCGGTGCTGTCCCAGTGAGTCGGGACGATGCTGCAGGCTCCAGCGAGTCGGAGCAGTGCCGCTGGCTCCAGCGAGTCGGAGCGGTGCCCGCGCGACGTAGGGCTTGATTGCTGGCGTCGACCAGGAGAGGTTCTTCATGGCTCTTCATATGACTGGCCGAAGGTGCGGTGTGCCAAGGTCGCTGATGCGGCTGAGGTGGTGACCAGGTATGACCGGGTATGCATACTAGTGGTCAGGATACCCTTAGCCGAGGGTGCTGGCTGTTTGGCTCGTTGCTCGAAAGCTTGAGGAAGTGATGATGACGTCACGAAGTAGTAGCTGCACGAAGGCTGCGCTGACGTTCTTTGTCGAAGGTCACCAGTTTGGGGGTAGGTGGAACAGAGAGTAAAGTCCCACATACCTCCGTTGAAAAGGGAGGATCCTCCGACCAGACAGGATGTTATAGTCTGGTGGGCGACTGCCCGATAGCCGATGTCGGGCTGTCGTATATGTTCAAATCGCGCGGAGAACTCTGATTGCGCGATGCAGGACTTCGCGTCCCCTTCGCAGCTCCTATGTGGCGTCACAGATGTCGCTACACGATGATAGGAAACTAAGTAGAAGTGACATTAAATTAATTTTAAGACTCCGTTCTGGACACTATCCTTCGGCAAGATTTGCATTCCTAATGAAAAAAGCTGATTCTCATAACTGCACAGTTTGCAACCAAATTGAGGATGTGCAACACTTGCTGATGGAGTGTGCCCGGAACAGAAATGAACGAGAGCTATTTATGAACGAATTTAAATTAAATCGACTAGATATAGGCATAATACAATCTATCTTATGTGTACCATCATCGGAGATTACTAAAAAGTTATGCCGCTTGATTACCGTTCTTTATGAATAGCTCTAGTATGCTTATTAAATAGTAAATTACGATTTAAAAAATAATTCCTTATTAGTTAAGCAAGTTAGTAGAACAAATGTAAAAGGGTACGATGGGGCTGACATACCCTGATAAAAGCCCCTAAATAAAAACAGATTAAAAAAAAAAAAAGTTGTGGTTGCCTATAATTGAGTGTTTATTATATATGATACCAAGCTACGTGTACCAATTTTTTATTTTTAAGTTTTTTTTATTTTGTAACACTTGTTGGTGATCTTTAAACAAATAAATGGTGTTATCCATAGGCAGTACGAAGTTTACCGGGTCAGTTTGTAAGTAAATAAGAATCTGGCTGTAATACAAACACGATGGGGGATTTGGTTTTATATATACTTGGTCATCTCGCTAGCTACGCGACACTTGTGGCGACCGTCAAACAGGTGAAAGGCTTCAGTGCTCCGGTCATGTGTACTAGGAGAACACGCTTCAGGAGGTTTTAATTTCTGAAGCCAAAGACACTCTTGATAAAGCAACAAGTGATTGTGGTAGGTCATGTTTGGTTGAAAAAATGTGATTGATGTGGTGTGAATTAAAGTGTTTGTTTCGCAATATTTGTTCCGATCACAAGAAAGATATTAAGTTTCTAATTTAAATACAATACATTCTGCATGACTGGACATTTGCATTTTGTATTATAAAAGCCAATGTTACTGTGTATACTTTCAATTTTATCCCGCAGATTAAGGTCAATCAATTGAAAGTTAGATTTGCTTTACATTATAATATTAGTAGCTTCTGCCAGCAGATTCGCCCGTGTGGTGACTCTTCGGGCTTTGTTGGTAACCTTCACGCTAAGGAACTCCGAACATAGTCCTTTCCACTGCCTTTTCGGTAACTTTAAGCCTTCTAATGAGACCCAGATTTTTATAACATAATTCCTATGTTTCAGAAATCGCAACTATCTCGTGGGTGAATATACACATTTTTTTTTTTTAATATAAACTTTTACCTCTGGTTTTGCCACAAAAATTTAAAAATTTATATTTTTTTTTTTCAAATGTGGTACGAAATGAACAAGCACAATCAGTCGAGTCGTTCGTACAATTTATAACAAAACTCAGTCCGTTGCTACGCTCCCTCCATAGCGACCGTCAAGCGGGTGAAAGGTTTCAGGAGTTACTAGGAGAGCACATTTTGAAGAGATCATGTTCAGTGAAAGCTTTCGTGAAAGCACATGGACTGCACACAGTTACGATGTTTATTAACACAACTGCTAATAAATTGAATGGGAGACAGAGATAGGCTGATACTGTCGACGAAGAGAGATGGCAGTGGTCTAGACAACCACGTGTATTTCTTCTGTCAACGTGAAATAATAAAATAAATAGTTCAAATATAAAATAAATCGTGGAAAGAAAAACATAAATCAGTAATGAAAAATATTGTTATATAATATTTTCATTACTTTGTGTAATTTATTTCATTACCACGGCTTTCAAAACGGTGACGGAAAATATAGTGAGGAAACCGGCATGTCCTAGGTTTTTTTTTGTTAATGATTTTGAAATTTGAGAAGGTCTTAGCAGCTTAAGCCAATTAACGTAATATTGGAAAAAAAAAAAAAATTATTTTTCCAACTGAAATAGAACTGGTTTTGGTCAGGACATGTATATCGAATGCTTGACGAGCTGTGCGCCTGTAAAACATGGGATTGGTACCCTGAAACTGTGACACGGGACCGCGGCAAACAACGAAGATGATGGTGAGAAGACATGGATGAGTTACATTAAAAAAAAGAAGCGAGCAATTGTAACTATTGGAAGTAATAAGGGAGACTTTTTGCCAAAAAAAATCCATAGCACAATCATGTATGATTCGTTAGTCTCGTAATTCAACAGTTTTTACTACAATACTTATTTAATGTCAAGGCGAAGCAATGAAAATCATTCAATGCTTCGTGGCTACGCAACCGTCGTAGCGACCAGCATGCCGACGGAAGGCTTCAGCGCCTCAGTCACATGAACCAAGAGAGTACGTTATGATGAGGTTGATTTCAGGGTAAGCTATCTTTATACTACAAGGATGGCACATAGATATATTTCAATGTCAACACACAGGTATATTTCGAAAAAAGTAGGAGAAAAATTAAAACTGCTACTTATATATTGAAGAGGTGCTCTTGGGTTGTGCGAAAGTGAATCCCTGAAGTAAGGCAAAGAAGAAACAGGAGTGGGTTTTAGTCAGTAAACATCTTTCGCCTTTGAGCGGGGCAGGTGGGTGCCCTGCCCCGCTCAAAGGCGAAAGATGTTATTGGATGAGTTTTCCATAAATTTCCTCATCTACCTCCTCTAAAATCGTCGTTATGATGATACCATTAATTTATTTACAAAAAACAAACTTTTAATTAATTTAACTTGTAGCGACATCTATGACGCCACATAAGAACTACGAAGAAAATACGAAATCCTGCATCGCGCAATCAAAGTTCTCCGCGCGATTTCAACATATACGACAGCCCTACATCAACTATCGGGCAGTCGCCCACCAGACTATAACACCCGGTCTGGACGGAGGATCCTCCCTTTTCAACGGAGGTATGTGGGACTTTACTCTCTGTTCCACATCCCTCCAAACTGGTGACCCTCGACAAAGAACGTCAGCGCAGCCTTCGTGCAGCTACTACTTCATGACGTCATCATCACTTCCTCAAGCTTTCGAGCAACGAGCCATACAGCCAGCACCCTCGGCTAAGGGTATCCTGACCACCAGTATGTCTACCTGGTCATACCTGGTCACCACCTCAGCCGCATCAGCGACCTTGGCACACCGCACCTTCGGCCAGTCATATGAAGAGCCATGAAGAACCTCTCCTGGTCGACGCCAGCAATCAAGCCCTACGTCGCACAAGCACCGCTCCGACTCACTGGAGCCAGCAGCACTACTCCGACTCACTGGAGCCTGCAGCATCGTCCCGACCCACTGGGACAGCACCACCCCGACTCACTGGGGCATCATCCCGACTCACTGGGACATCATCACCCCGACTCACTGGGGCATTATCCCGACTCACTGGGATAGCAACACCCCGACTCACTGGGGCATCACCGCAGACAGTTCCGACTCACCGAGAACTATGCGGCATCGGTTCCGACTCACTGGAACCAACCTACCGCTGGCCTGGCACATATCAAGAAGAATCATCGATCTCCGATCTCCGGAGGGGAGTGATGTAGCGACATCTATGACGCCACATAAGAACTACGAAGAAAATACGAAATCCTGCATCGCGCAATCAAAGTTCTCCGCGCGATTTCAACATATACGACAGCCCGACATCAACTATCGGGCAGTCGCCCACCAGACTATAACATCCTGTCTGGTCGGAGGATCCTCCCTTTTCAATGGAGGTTTGCGGGGCTTTACTCTCTGTTCCGCTTACCTCCAAAAACTTAATTAATAAAATAATATTGAATAGGCAAAGCAACGAAAATCTTGTAGTTTCCCCGTTGCTACGCAACTTTCGTAGCGACCGTCATAGCAACGGAAGGCTTCAGCGCTCCAGCCATGTGTACTAGGAGAGCACGATATGAAGAGGTCGATTTCAGTGAAAGCTCCTGATACTACAAGTATGGCACACAGGTATAATTTTATGTCAACACACGCAAACTTAGAAGATAAAAAAATAAAAAAAAACCCCCGAGACCCGAGACCGAAAGAAGAAACAGGAGTGAATTTTTAGTCAGAAAAAGTCTGACGCCCTCTCGCTCTACCCAAGGGTGGAAGATGTCATCGGATGATTTTCCCAACAAAAAAAAATGGATATCTTGTATAGGAAACAACGAAAATCAATCAGTCAGTTGCTTCGTAGCTACGGAACGTTCGTAGCAACCGTCTAGAGGCGGAAGGCTTCAGCGCTCCAGTCGTGTGGAGGGCACGTTATAAAGAGGTTGTTTTCAGTGAAAGCTTTCGTGATACTTCAAAGATGGCACACAGGTATAATTTGATATTAACATACGCAAACTTAGAAGGTAGGAGAAAAGTAAATACTGCTACTTATTTATTGACGAGGCAAAGCAACGAAAATCATACAGTAACTGTAGCTACGAAACGTTCGTAGCAACCGTCTGAAGGCGGAAGGTTTCAGCGCTCCATCTTGAGTACTAGGAGAGCACGTCATGAAGAGGTTGTTTTCAGTGAAAGCTGTTCTGATACTATAAGGATGGCACACAGGTATATTTCGATGAGAACATACGTAAACTTAGAGGGTAAGAGAAACACTGAAACTGCTACTTATATTTATTAATTCTTTATGGAGCACAATGGTACAAAGGCAGACCTAATGCCTTAGGTATTGTGCACAAGTGCATAACAATAAAAAAAGATTAATATAAAGTTACAAATATGTAAATCTTCTATAATATAAAAATGAATCGCAAAATGTGTTGGTAAGCGCATAACGTAACAACGCCTGGACCGATTGCGCTAATTCTTTTTTTTTGTGTTTGTTATAGTGAGGAGAAGGTTGTTATGAAAATTAGGGTTGTGTAGGGTAGAGTAGGGTAGAGCGGGAGCGAAGCCGCGGGGGTACAGCTAGCTAAATAAATCTGTAGAAGTTTTTAGTTGTACGCGCATCACGTAAAATATACGAAATCTATGTAAATAAATTTTGTACATTGCAATTGTGTGTAACTTGATCTATTACTTAGGTTTTGTTTCGTCGCAATCGGTTGACTATATTGAAAGATATACTACATACATGAAGCTAGTACATAATATTTTTGAGATTGATCTACTATTTGTGTATAAAAGAAAGCCGCAACTTCCGCTTAAATGCATACTTACAACTGGCCGTCCTGATGTCAAGAGGAAGCGCGGGATACTTCGAGAGTCACATGAAAAGTCACATGGAAAATCGATTGAACGTTTGATCGAATAGAATTTATTACGAAACAAACTTTTACTGCCAAACGCTTGTTCTGACTAAACGATCCGCCGAATATTTATTAATCGATGAACTGCTCTTTCGAATGAATTTATGTGGTTATTTAAATACCTAGTTTAATCATTGAAATTAAGTTATAAAAAAGTTGTTCGTCACATATTTTTCATACATAATCGAGGAAATTAAACACTCTTGAGATATCATACGTTCTACCCGTAGATTTCAAAACATGATTTTGGTAAAAAGAAAAATAATAAAGCAGTGATAAAGGGAGAAATGATTATTATAAATTAAAAAAAAAACCGCGAAAAAAAGACGCCGTGAGTCTTTCTAGAGTGCAAGACGGACACGCGCATTGAGGGTTCCTTATGAATATGTAAATAGTTCAAATACCGAATGAAGTCTCAAAGATTTTTCCGAATCGCAAAACAAGTATTGTTTTTAAAGTATATTTTTTTTTAATCATATGTGGCTTTTTTACCACTGAAGTATATCTGATATACTGACGTGCGAAGCAAATTAAAATCATTCAGTTGCTCCGTTGCTACGCAACGTTCATAGCAACCGTCAAACAGGCGAAAAGTTTCAGCGCCTCAGTCATGTGTACTAGGAGACCACGTTATGAAGAGGTCGATTTCAGGGAGAGGGTTTTCTAGTTTGAGTATGACAAATTATTCTCAGTTTGTAAAATCTTGCCTGTAGATATGAAGGTTATCTACTTGTTAGGTTTGGAACACTATTATAGTGATGTGTACAAAATTACCGTGAAGAATAAATTTAATACAAGGAGTATAAGAGAAAAAAAACTTATTCAGCAAAAAGTAACAAATTAATATGGGAAAAGAATGACCAAATATTTAGTGCCACGAGTTTTTAATAAAATAGGCTGTCTCAGAAATAACCCTAAGTTGAGTAAAGGTGTCATAAAGTCGAGGCTAAGGAATTTGTTACTCGAGAGCGGCGGCACTGCATCGGATGTTTTGGTTGGAGACTCATTGCTTACTACATAGGGAGTGAGTCTCGAACTAGAAGAACCCGCCAGGCCTGCCGCTGTCGAGAAAAAAAAATATCAAAAAAAAATTAAAAAAGGCAATTTGGTTAAAAAAAAAATCTACATTACATTACCTACTTAAATTTAAATCTATATAAATTAAGGATTAAGCATATTATATTGTAAATTGTAAACGAGCGTTTCTCGCCATCAAACTATAAAGTTTGGCGAGTTAAAAATATGTTAAACGATTGTTAATAGTTATAAGAGAAGTAAATAAAAAAAAAGTCAGTAAAAGTCTGACACGTCCTCCCGATCCACCCAAGGGGAGGTGTCATTAGATGGCACCTCCCCTTTGCAACGTTCATAGCAACCGTCAAACAGGCGGAAGGCTTCAGCGCTCCAGTGATGTGTACTAGGAAAGCACGATATGAAGAGGTTGATTTCAGAGAAAGCTGCCCGGATACTGAAAGAATGGCACACAGATATACATGGCAACACACACAAAAATTATCAACATTATTGAGATAGCAGTTTACCACCGTTCACCATGTGCTTTTCTCATGTCTAGATTGCGGATTGCTTTTTTTTTTGTTATTGGTAGGCTCGCGTTTGACCACCATCTCACCTGATGGTAAGCGATGACGTGGTCGATGATGGAGTACGCTTGCCTAGAAGTACACCATTCAGTCTTGACTTAAAGATTCCTAACTTGTAGCCAGCAAGAAATTAAACATTATTAGTTGTAGAAGGAATATTTATTTGTTATACAAGAGTGCAAAGTTGCTTTTTAACCGCGTGCTCAATTTTGATAATCGAGCAAGTAAAGGATTCTAAAATTGAGAGAGAATCAAAAGAGCACGAGGTGAAAAATCTTTGCACTTTTCAACACGTAACTTTTCATCCCACATCAGCGAGGAAATGACTAAATGCAAGAAAAAAGTACACCAAGGAACCAAGTATTTAACAAATTTAAAAAAAAGTTGAATGACAAGGTACCATGGAGGTAGAGGTAAGTAGGTTTAATGATGTTTTGAATTCAAAAATATAGTGTACATACGCGATATTCTAAATTCAATTTACTTTATCTATTTAAAGAATAAAAGCGGCTATTGCAAAAATACTCTTTCCGAGATGGTGGGATGAAAAATAACTTAACTGTTTCAGAAGTCGCACGAGCGCCGGGGCTACGACATCTTACGTAGCCCCGGCGCCCGTGCAGCTACACATTAATACAGGCGACGCAGCCTTTCACCGTCAGTGTCCGAACGTCTTCGACGCGGGGAGGTTGTCGCTTCAATTTAGTTACGGTCGCCGCCGCGCCGCCAGTGCAGCCGCGGGCCGCTAGCGGCGGGCCAGTGCACTGCGCGCTGTGGCGGCGGCCGGATACTTGATGTGCTGGGATGATTGTTGTAGGGTTACTACAAGGCTTTTGTTAAGTTTTTGCGGCCATCTACAAGTTGAATTTCACTAACTGATGTAGCCTGTGTGTGATGTGTGTGTTGTATGTTTCGTTACACTGACTTGACCATTGGACCATGTCAAGTCTAAAGAGGCTTCATATTGTTATATGTGGTGTAGGTGGTGGTTTCATTTTGTACGCTTTATGTATTGACGGTAGATCAAATACATTTTGACGTACTTTAATTCTCTCTTTTCCATACAAATCTGTATTATACGGTTCTTGTAGCCTATTTTATCTGATATGCGAAGTGCGTGTCCTAAAACTTCTTTAAAAATAGGAAGGCTGTCACAAAAAAGCTTAGCTTAGGTTTTTTATTTTTCTTAATGTTGTTGTAGCTGTCAGCAATATGACCCCAACTGTACCCATACATTTTAGTATGTGTATTTAAATTTCTATTTTGGTGAACAGTAAAATTTTATTCGATTCTATTCTTAACTTTTTTTTAAATTATTTTATTTACTTGAATTCAGCTACAATAAATCTTACTAAATACTAGTTTTGGTCAGCGTTTTCCCGGTGATAAGTAATAAAATAGCATTCTATTGGTGAAAGAAATTTCTAGTGGTTTTTGAGTTTATTCCTTACTAATAAAAATACGTTTTCATTAATCATACTCTGAAAGTAGGCCTGAAGTTGCCTGTGGAGCGGGTTAAAATGATGATACTTTTCATCCCTAGGGAGTTTTACTTTCAACTGCAGCTGTCAAATTATTTTTAAAAAAAACTAGTTCTATCTTCACATTTCTATTGAACCATGTTCCAATTTTCCATACAGACTGTCAATCACAACGCGATATAAAATTCAAATAACTTAAAGATTAGTATTAATTAAATAATATTGTATTTTTAATTGACTTGTTTGTTCAAGTATTTCTTTAAAATACTTTATTTTTAAAGATTATTATTGAGGCTGACTAGCTAGCCGGCTACAGAAAAAAAAAATGGTGGGAAAGTGGCAAATCAGACGTTAGTTTTTTTGAGTTTTGTTAACATTTCCGTACTGCAGAGATTTGTATTAACATGATAAGTTCATCAGATTAAAATAGTGATAATAATAATTTTATAAGAGAAGAGGCTAAAGCAGTAGTGGAACCTTTTACCACCTAAATCAGAAGAAAGATACCTACCTAAAATCACAGGTACGACGATTCAGGTCCTACAAACTTTTTATTATATTTTTTTTTACTTTGCTTGTATTCGTAATGAAGAGCACAGTGCTTACCTCGGGGGTGAAAGTTACTTTATTTCATCCCGAGGAGTCGGCGGGCGAGTGTAGCGAGGTCGCTAATTCGAGGGACGAATACAAGGAAAGTAAAAAAAATATGTGTAACAATGTACTATTCCTTTTTCTATTTATAATACTGGCATGTGGATGTTTTTTTTTTTTTGTATGTATTTTCACCGATATTTCGGTCAATTGTGGACCGATTTCGAAATATTTTTTTTGATTGAAAGGTTATGCTTCCAAGTTGGTCCCATAGAAATATTGTTATGATCTGATCATGAACTTCGAAGATATGGAACAGAACTCCTCATAGAATCATAGCAGAATTGTCGTAACAAGTAAAATTGCTTTGTTTATACGTGTAGTCGATGATTGACTCAAAGAAAAGGGGGAGGGGAAAGCGGGAGGGGGTAAATTCATGTAATATATTTACCGTATTTGGGATTATAAGAATCGTTATGAGATGCACTCTGGCTATAAGGTAATTTATGTTTAGCTGAAGGGTAGGTACGTTTTAGTGGTGCTACCATAACTAAAAAGTGAAAAATAAAAAAACTTTTTACAAAAAAAAATTAAACCGACTTCAAAAAGCACAAAATAACTTTAATTTCGGCAGTCGGTGTTAAATACGAAGAGGCAAGATTAGGTATCTATTATAGAAACACCGACTTCCGAAATTAAAGTTATTTTTTGCTTTTTGAAATCGGTTTAATTTTTTTTTGTAAAAAGTTTTTTATTAAAAGGATATAATATTATAGATCACAAAGAATACCCAAAACCGATTTCGTTGGCTATGCGACACTTGAAGCAACTGGAAGCAACCATCGAACAGGTGGAAGGCCTCAAGCTCTCCGGTCATGTGTACTAGGAGAGCATATCCTAAGAGATCGTTTCCGCATTCATGGAAACGTGTGAAAAGCAGCAAGTGGTTGAGGTATGTCAATTTCATCAACATAACTTTTCTTTGAATTTACTTGAATTTCCATAATGAGTACATAATTTTACAATGGTAATTAATTTAAAATAGAAAGGATTCTTGATTTTGTATTCACAGATATCTGGCATAAAAGAGACATTTATTACAAGATCGTGCTTTATAAGTATTGGATAGATATAGTTATCATTTCTCGTAAGGAAGACATAGAATAAAATTTTAATTTAAGTTTAAGTACATCACGTGACTGCTTTGGTTTTCCTTCAATCTCATTTTCATGTTATTGCTGTAGATAGAATTTATATTTTGAAAGATTTTTGTACAATTCTCTTCAATATTATATACAAGTTACAAGATGGTCGGCGGAGTGGTTATACTAGGCAATTGGAACAGTCAAACAGTCTCACCGCTCATAATACAGAAATTTACAATTCTAGCCCGGTGGGTTTTTAGTCAGTAAGAGTATGACCACTATCTCTCGCTCCACCCAAGAGCGGGGGTTGTCATTGGACGATTTTTCCCACCATAAAAAAAGCCATGCGAGTTGCCAGGGAACGCATCTTGTTAATCCATCCACACTAGCCACGGTAGAAGTAATCTAAAGAGTGAATCAGTATAGAAATTCAAACTGATCGTTGCTACGATATAGCAACCAACGATCTATCAAGTAGAGCTACGTGTAGTGATCCTGAAACAAGCGAGAGGCTTCAGCGCTACGGTCGTGAGTACTAGGACAACACGTGGTGAAGATGTCTTTTTCAGTAGAAACTTTCGTGAAAGCACACCGTTGACACACTCGTATAAGTACTGTAAACACAGATAAGATATCAAGTTAGAGAGAGACAATGATAGTCTGTAATATTGAGATAACAGTTTGATAGCATTGTCTACCATGTGCTGGGAATGAAAATTTCTATAACAAAACTATCTTACTTACATTACAAAAAAAATAATTAAAAAATTTGAATATTTTTTTACAGATTTTCTTTTAATAAAATAACTGTTTCCCAGAAATTAAATAAAACTAAATAGAAACTGAATCCGCTGCGACGTGGCTAGCAGCGCTCTTTGTAGTGAGTGTCAAACGAGGGGAAGGTTTCAGCGCTCGGTCATGTGTACTAGGAGAGCACGTTGTATAGTGGTTAAAATATACCAACATGAATGCCTGAAAATAAACCTACAGCTCACTTAAATGATTTTATGATTGTATAGGTAAATTTTCAGCGTGAAAGAGGGAGTTCGAAGAGACGAGACGCCGAAAGACTGATGAGTCTGTTGTTATCACCGATAAAAACATTGATTTTCGGTTGTCATTATCTTATGAACAGTTTGTGATTTTTCTGTAGAAATTTTAGGATTTGATAATGAAAAGAGGATCTTATTGTACTCGCTATATATGCCACAAGTGGAAGCATATAGATTAATTAGATTTCAATATATATGGAAGTAGTTATTGGTGTGATATATGATCGATGCCCATTTTTGTGAATTAATTTGACTTCATTATTAATTTATAACTATAAATAGCAAACAGTATATAGATTCAGAGTAATAAAATTGAAATTGTTGCTATGGCTACCCGTAGCGACCGATAACGGTCCAAAGCCTTCAGAACTACGGTCATGTGTACTAGGAAAGCACGTTGAAAGAGGTTATAATTTTCCACGATGAAAGCTTTCATAAAAGCACACAGATAAATTACTGATAAAATTTTGTGTCAACACAGATAAAGTTAACCTTCAGCGAGAGAGAGATAGTCATATATACTGAAATTACAGGAAGAGTGAGATAGCATGTCAACAATGGTTCGTTGACCCACGCTAATATCTAACCCAGCGGCGAGCGTGCCTAGTCTAATCACAACTATTTTTCAAAACTTTGTTATTTAAAAAAAAAACCCTTTTTATTTTTCTAAAATCAGAACTTTTTTTTATATTGAATAATGAACAAATATTATATAGTGTATTTTTTGATGATAGTCCTGCCGAGATTTAAATTGATGACTAAATCAGCTGACTTCATTACTTCCGATCTTGTCAGAGACCGTTAAACGGGTGAAAGGCTTCAGCGCTTCGGTCATGTGTACTAGGAGGGCACGCTTTGAAGAGGCTGATTGTAGTGAAAGCTTTCATGAAAGTACACCAATGGCACACACGTATGAGGCTATGAACACAGGTACACTTTCAAGTAAGAGAGAGACAGCAATAGGCTGAACCCTGTACCTGTTGGGGAACGTAACAAATATTGTCAGAAAATAGTTCAATGACCTTATCCACCACGTGCTTTTCGCCTGTCCCGTTCACCCTTGACAAAAAGAAAATGTTATGGCTGAATGTGGGAATTTTGAACGCAGCTATATGAATGAGATGGCAAGTTAGAGAAAGAGAGGAAAGATAACATGAACATGCTATGACACATTACGACGACGGCATGGGTACGATTAACGTGTGCTAATACAAAATATAAGACGTTGTTGTAATATAAGACTGTTTTATTTTTCAATCCCCACACCCACCCCCACCTGCTGCAGCTATTGATGTTTCTATAAAATAAAAACGGCCCCTTGCACTCAAAAACTTGGGGCCCGCCAGCGGATCCCATGGCAGTGAGAATGTATTTAGGTTCTGTTTAATTATTACATTAGATGTTAAACATTACAATCGTACTTTTTTCCTCCATGTAGTTAATTAAATATCTATCATTTTAGTTTATTCACCATCTTTTCTATTTATGTTCTTTTTTAAGATTTTTTTTTAAATATTACAACTATTTTAACATTTTAACATTTCCTGAGCTGTTGCCTTTCGGGTCATCGTAGGCATGGTTCAAAAATAAGGTACTATAAAGAGAAAGAAAAAAGAAACAGTGAGAAACAAAAAGATGAGAAAAATTAAAAGAAGTAAAGTTGGAAATTAATGGGAAAAAAAAGAACACGAAAATGCTGTTCAGTAAAGAAATGAGGTAGACTGCTGAATTGGTTTGAAAAGCTAATATAATTATTGAGTTTTCTTGCTTTTCATTGCCCTATGATATTACTTTTACATAATGTGGGTAAGTTGCTTAGAGTAAAAATTTAGTTTAATTATCAATAAAATAATGCAAAAAAAGACCAGAAGCGTTGTTGACCAGTATAATATTACGGGGATAAGTTTAATTTCGTCAAATTATGAACTAAAATGTTAATGTTTCGTTTCTTACAAAGAAAACAAAACTATTTCGACACAACACGCCGAGTGCTAAGTAAATTAAATTGAAAAGAACAAACTAGTAAAATATCGAGTTTTAACTTAAAGTGACGAATGTGCTATTATAAAATAAGAAATAAGTAAACAATACTCCCCGGGAAAAATTCCGTGGTTCAAACTTCAAACGTCAGCTGTTCGTTTTTTAGGTTACCGGTGACAACCGGTTGGCTCCAAGAACTTGTGTTTTACTTAATATTTTTCCAGGAAAACGATAATCCCGGTGATTTATGCACTTATATTACGAATACACAAACAACTATACATTAATTATACTTAAATACTATTTAAATTATATTTTAAAATACGGAATACAAATTAGACATGTCACTTGGGCAGTCCAAGGTGCGCGTAGCCTTTCGCCTTTCGGTCGCCCTTCGTAGCGACCGTCAAACAAGTGAAATGCTTCAGCGCTCCGGTCTTGTGTACTAGGAGGGCACGTTATGAAGAAGTTAATTTCAGTGAAACTAAACTGAAAGCACACCGATAACATACAGAAATAAGTTATAACAATACAGATAAACTTGAAGCAAGAGAAAGACAGAAATTCAATTAATTTTATTTCAATTTTATCGATGTGGACGAATTTTTTGATGCCCTATAAGTTCCTTTTGTTTTTTACTCGTTTGTATATATTTTTTCTTTAAGTTTGTATATATACCTATTAGTTTATAATATTTAATAATTAAGATGTATATATGTATGTTAATAAATAAAAAGTATATTTCTAAACATTTTTATTTTATTTCAAAATAGTCGATTGAGAGGTGAGCCAAGAAGAGCATCGGCAATGATGTCCTCATCGAGTCGGAAATTCATTCTTGAGCATTTCATCATTCTTGAGCATCAACGTCGAGTTGCTAGCCTGTCGGTTTTCTATCGTTTACAATTCGAGGGGCGTACACAAAAATTGCACAATTGGATTCCACCAAGCCCGTTCCATCATCGGCCCACCAGACGTACGGAATTGTGAAACCGGTGGTGGACATCTTACCCACACGTACAGAACGTTTTGTACGTACAGCTAAGGAGTAGAATTCAATGCCACAGTCTGTGTTTTTAGTTAACTCACAGTTAACTACAACCTGAGGGTTTTTAAGTCAAGAGTGAATACGTTCTAGGCAAGCGTGCTTCATTGCAGACCACATCATTGCTTTTCACCACGTGAGATCATGGTCAAACGCGAGCTTAACAACAATAAAAAAAAAATGTTGAACATTAGAATAATCAGCGATGTTGCGAGATTACTTTGAAGACATCTATAACTTGCTATCAAGAAGTTTACATCCCAGAATACCTCAAATAAACGAATTCTCATTTCTCCTTGGATACTGCGTATTAACTTGTTCTGTATTTATTTGTACCTAGTCTTTAGATATAATATAACGTATCATATAACGGAATCAGTTTCATTATTTTGGTAGATTTTTCATTCTTGATAGTTATCAAGATCCAAAGTAATAAAATAAACTGAATTCATTTCGACGCGCCATCTATTGTGACCGTCAAAGTGGCGCTAAGCTTCAGCGCTCCGGTTATGTGTACTAGGGAAGCACGTATTGGAGGGTCTTAATTCCCATAGTGATAGCAACATATTCAAGCATCAAATGGTTGAGGTAGGTCGTGTGAAATCTTGACCTACCTTAATAACTTGATGCTTTTTGTACAACTTTTTCTTTATTATAGTACGAGATCCGTAGAAGAAATCTCTTCCCTCAACTGTTATTTGATTAATATTAAGTTAATGTTAAGTTTCTGTGTATTTTTTTTTATTTTCGGTGTACAATAAAGAATTTATCTATCTATCTATCTATTATGTGTTTTATTAATGCGTTTATTAAGACATTTCGAATAGGTTGCCTAGCTAAATCTGATGCCAATAATGTTAAACAATATTTGTTTGAGAGAACATTTTGATATTTTCGATTTTATCCAAATACTTCCAAATTGAGTTATATCGTATTTACTCATCTGATATTTAATAGTTTTTTTTTAATGTTAATGCAGACTAAAAAGTCTAATAGAAGCTATTATAAATTAAAAATTCATGCAACACAAAGGTACAAAGGTTTCTACCAGTCAACCATGAGTGGTGAAGAGAAAAACCTGGCATATATTTTTTTTTTAATTAAAATGCTGGTATATTATAAATACTTTAAATAAAGTGCAGTTATAATAAAATCCAGAAAACATTATAACTAAGAAGGTAAAAATTCTAAGATGTATGCAACACGGTCAGAAATAATGCATCAAACGTTTATTTATGGTCTCTAGAACTTTCTTATTTCTAGCTGCTATTGAAAGTAGAAAATTGTCACGAGGAAATTTACCCCAGGATAACAAGAATAAAATATAGAACCGGTAATATCAAAATAATAAATCCACGCTCATGTTCCGCGGCTACGCGTCCTTCGTTGTGGCCGTCAAAAAGGTGAAGGTTTCAGCGCTCCAGTCGTTTGTACTAGGAGAGCAGGTTACGGAGAGGTTATTTTCAGTGAAAGCTTTCATGTAAGCACACCGATAGCACACATCAATAATTCTATATCAACACTGATAAGTATTTGAGTGAGAGAGAGACAGTGATAGATGAAAACAGAGAAGGCATTATAACTACAATTTCATTGAGATAATAGTTCAGTGACCGCGCCCTCTAAAAAAATCTTCATTAAAAACTTTGACCTGTCTATTTATGAATAGGTAAACTCATCACGTTCGCAAACCCGCTGAAATAGGTAAACAAACACAAATAATTGTAATCCAATAAAATTTTCTCATACACGGGATAATAAAAGTTCTTATTTCAATGCAGATATGAATTTTAAAGAAACTAAAACTGCTCATAAAACCTTTAACCCTTCAGATACCGTCAATTAGAAACACAATAGTAAAACAATAGATGCGCGGCCACCGGTGGTCACTTGGGGATTCATGAATTAATATTTTTTTAAATGTTTTTTATCTCACATAATTAGGTCAATCGAATTAAAAATCATTTGGGGTGTCGGAGGTTTTGCGCATTTAACGTTACACGTTGGACATATTTCCATCTGCAAGGTTTCAAATATAAAAACCTAAGAGACACATAACGTTTTTCAGTACAGTACAGCGGAAATCTAAATAAAATCTAACTAAAAATCTCGTAGTGATACGCACAAGACCGGCGTAGCAACACTTGGAGGAAGTCTAACAGTGGACGTTGGATTGAAATGACATTGCAATAAATACGAATTTTCATACAACTGAATTCCTTGCTCGATATTTCGTAGCAATTGTCATTCAGCTGAAACGTTTCAGCACTACGGTTATATGTACTAGGAGAGCACATTACGGAGGAGGTTGATTTCAGTGATTGTTGTGGCAATACTTGGGAGAAGTCATGTTCAACAGTTGGCGCATTGACCTCTACCTATTTACCACACCGAACTGGCGACCATCAAAGTGCTTTTGTGCTCATTTGATATTCGCCATTTTGGTGCTGTCGGCTATAGCGTGTGTCTACGGTACTTAACTAGCAAAAACTAAAACTTTTTTTTTTTTTTGATTCGTATAAACTAGTGCTTGACTGCGATCCCACCTGATGGTAAGCAGTGATGCAATCTCTGATGGTGAGGCGCACTAGTTTATTAAAAGCCTATTCACTCTAGCCTTGAAGATACCCAAATTATAATCGGACGGGAAGACCACAGCAGGCAAATTGTCACACACAGGCAAAAACTAGTAACGTCGCGCCGCTAATAATATACGTGGCACATGACCTCATTTTTTATAGGTTTTATATAATTCCTGAAGAAAGAATAACACGGAATTCGAGCGCAATTAATTCAAAATGCAAAAATGCTTCAGAGTACTGTGCACTTCTCTGCAATCATTTTCATTAGAAGTCAAAATGAGTTCTCTGGACGCTCGCGAGTGGCGCTTCAAATAGATATAAAAAATTTGCTATCAAACATAAGAAACAGCCTGCCCAGTGGTAAATAACAACTGCCCCCCTAGCCAGGTTACAAACGTTTCGTTTGTGCTGAGCGCTTTGAATTGGATGCGCCGCTAATTCTTTTGTTCTGACCACGTGACTGAGCATTGAGAGACGTCATTCCCGCACATTTGAAGCTTTTTACTAGCGTTAACGATTGCAGATTAGCAACTTGGCTAGGGGGTACTGGTCAGTTTGTGGACGTCTTTTGGCTGAAACTCAGGAAATGATGATGATGATGACTATGATGATGATAGTTGAATAAAACTGAGTTTGTTAACGTTGCATACAATTTTGTAGCATATCAAACAGCTGAAATGTTTCAAAGCTAGGGTTATATGTACTAGGAGAGCACGTTACAAAGGAGGTTGGTTTCAGTGAAAGTTTCGTGAAAGCGCCCGAAAGTTACCTGTCAACATAGTTAAATTTAATAGAAAGAGAGGACCTAATAAGAGGCAGTGATTTGCTGAAACTATAAAACGGTAACGAAGGAACGGGGGGAATTTTTTTTTAATTATTAGTCAGTATGAGTCTTACATTATCTCCCGCTCCGCTCAAGGGTGGAAAATGTCATCCGAATGATTTTTATCAACCGAAAAAAACTCGCTTAAACTCCACGAAAGTTAAAATATTCTGTGATATAATTTTTTTCCAAAGATCTAACTGTACTAAAACTAATTACAATGATAAAACAAATATCAATTTTAAATTATAAACATTTTTGTCCTCATCAATGATGGACCTTTGAAATTTTTGGCCATATTTTTCGTCCTGTGGTGGTATCATCCGTTGCTACGTTGCTACGCGACATTCGTCGCAGCCATAACTGGCGGAAAGTTTCAGCACTCTGGACATTTGTACTAGGAGAGCAGTCTTTTAAGGAGTAATCTTTCAGTAGCCTTAGATACTGCTAAACAGGTAGTACCAATATCAACATTTCCTTCCATTCCCGACACATGTGTGAATGGTTTAACTTTTAATTTAATAAAACTTTATTTTCCTATGTATTAATTTTATGGGGATAAAAAAAACATAATAACGAAACTGAACACGTCAACGCTAATGCAATTTGGAGGCTTATTTCCAGCAGTGAATGTAAGATGAATAATTTTTTTATTATTGATAGGCTCGCGTTTGACCACCATCTCACCTGATGGTAAACGATGATGTGGTCGACGATGGAGTACGCTTGCCTTTAAAATTAACCCATTATTATTTGACTAAAAGAACCCCGGATTGTAGTTAACTGGAAACCTAGACTTTGTCAGGGAATTTCACTCCTTGTGTTTCCCAAGATATGACAATTGGCGATTGTGCTGAATTCTATAGCTGCTGAAATACTGCACGTGAGCTTCTAATTTCACCGATCGCCAGTGTCCACGCGGCTAGATTGCAAACTACTACATAGTGCTATAGCAAAACCAAAAAATACCATTATAAACCTCAATAATTAAGAAAACTATTTTCTATGACGTGATCATAAATCTTGTTTTATTTATGATTATGAATAATATCTACATATATATTCTACAACTTTCGCACAACGCCATCTAGTCCCAAACTAAGCAAAGCTTGTGCTATGAGTACTAGACAGCAGGCTGATAAACATACTTACTATTTCTAAATACATGAAAAATGACCCCCGTTTTCCGTTGTCACGACTTGGCATGAAAACGGCTTGACCGATTTGGCTGTTTTTTTTTTGTTGTGATTGTTATTGTGAGGAAAAGGTTCTTATGGAAAAAAAATTAGGGTAGTGTAGGGTAGAGTAGAGTAGAGTAGGGTAGAGTAGGGTAGAGTAGGGTAGAGTTGGGTAGAGTAGGGTAGAGTTGGGTATAGTAGGGTGGAGTAGGGAAGAGCGGGAGCGAAGCCGCGCGGCCAAAGCTAGTTATAGATAAATTACACCCAGAAACAGAACAAATGATCGAGATCATCAGTCATCACACAAACATTTTTCATTTGTTTGTTTATTTTGTTTGGGATGTTTAAATAGCACTAGTTAATATGGTTTAGTTGTGAAAATAATGGCGTTGTCTATAGAAAACTATTTGACTCCCCTTTTTTAAGTTTTCTATAGTCTTGTACGGAGTATTGACTTAAACCCTAAAACCCATTGAGGCCTTCAAAACGGAGTGCTACAAGTTAAGAAAACTAACTTGTTTCAATTACGATGAACTCGTTTTAATTACTTGTCTTTCGCAGCGCCATCAAACCTTCGGAAGGTTTCAGCGGTCCAGTCTCGTGTACTAGGATAGCATGTTACAAAGGATTATTTTTCAGTGAAAGCTCATAAAGGCACACAAGTGTAGTTGAGTGTTCACACAGATGTATCTGCAAGTTAAAGAAAGGCAGTAGTAAACTGAAACTGCTCAGAGAACATAACAAGGTTGAAAGACCTCGTCCAACACATGCTTTTCTGCTATAATATTTTTTTCAATAGATTGCAACATTTTGCATTTAGTAATAATGTCTACATAGTTATTACCGGCTATCGCCTCCATGAGCATACGGAGGTGCTTGCTCTGCCCGAACGAAACACACCTCCCGCCCAAGCGGGCCAGACCTTTTGTTGATATCGGCTTTCTTTATAAAAGAATGCAACTGAATATTGAGTATTTCACCTTTAGCAATGCTTGGCCCTTCAAAATTTTATATTTTTGTAAACTCGTTTATTCTATACCAATTTTAAACGTTTTCCATACGATTTATTTTGTTTTTAAAAACCACTATAAAGTATAATTGAGTTACAAATTAATGAAACTCCAATCAGTTGCTACTTGACTACTTTCCGAGTTTCCGAAGCAACCGTCAAACGAGCGAAAGGCTTCAGCGCTCCGGTCCTATGTGCTAGGATAGCACGCTTTGAAGAGATTGATTTCAGTGAAAAGTTTCGTGAAAGTACACCAATGGCACACACGTACGAGACAGACTTTGAAAGTGTACCTGTGTTCATAACACAGGTACACTTTCAAGTAAGAGAGTGACAGTGATAGACTGACCCTGAATCTGTTGGGGAATGTAACAAATATTGTCAGCACGTAGTGAGGAGTTTTTTTATAGTGACAGCTTTTACAGTGAAAGAATACCAACAGCACACAGCTATAATCATAGATTGCAATCGTGATTGGAATACTTTTTTTACTCGTAAAGTAATGAAACTCAATGTCAGCTGAGCGCTCTTCGCAACGAACGTCTAACACAGCAGGCTTCAATGCTACAGTTATGTGTACTAGGAGAGCATGTTCTAAGGGGGATACACTTCTGTTGCCGTGGAAACTATGTAAACAAACAACTGACTGAAATGCAGCGTATTTCGGGTTCTGCGCTGTTATCAATGTGCGAATCTTCACTCAAACTAGGCAATAAAAAAAGGTGGGAGTCAGTGTTCCCTACAGCCGACCAATAAAGGCAAGCCCGAGATGAAGAATAAGAATTCAAAATAACTATTTATTTGTTAAAAAAATATTGTTCTTTTAGCCTGTTTTATAAATAATACATAGGCACATACTGCTGCTACAAATGATCATTTATCTAATCCACTCAATAGAATATATGTAGGTGAAACATAAACTGACCTACTTCATATGTAATAAGTTTAGTTGATGTGTCCGAATGAAGGCTAGCAGCATAGATTTAAAAAAACGATATATTTTGACAATGAAAAAAAACAGGTGAAAGATGTGAAAGTTGGTTATTAATACAGAATTTTTAAAGCTGATAAAAAGGTGTTTGTTTCTGCCATCCCCTATAACTTTTCCATCCCACAACTTTGGGGGCTCGTCCGGGATAGGAAGAGCTATATTCTTGGCAGAAATAGCAGGGTACGGTCGAGAATACTTAAGATTGAATCTCGGCTGGGGCCGCCATTGCTGCTCGCCGTGAAAAGTTGAAAGTCGGATTTATTTCAAATACCTATGTTTAATGTGTTTGATTTCAAATCTAAGAAGATGCAAGACGACAAGGCGACGCTTGGCGTCATGAGCAGTTTTGCCGCAGACGGAATAGCTAAATTTAGTGGAGATGACAAGACGTATTCCTCTTCAAAATGGGCACAAGATGTAGACGACAACGCTGAAATATTCAGTTGGACACCCCAACAGAAGCTGGTTGTTGCACGAAGATCATTAACAGGCACGGCTGAACTCTGGTTGCGGTCGGAAAAAACATTCAAGTCGTTCGATGAATTAAAAGCGGCATTGCAAAAAGAGTTTCCTGATTCATTGAATGTTAAAGAGATGCACGAGTTGATGAGTTCCCGTAAGAAAAGGCGCGAGGAGACCTACTACCAGTATATGTTGATCATGAAAGAGTTGGGTAAGCGGGCAAAATTCCCAGATTATGTGGCTATTCAGTACATAGTGGATGGGATTCAAGATTTAGAAATGAACAAAGCGATACTCTACGGTTTAACCACCTACTCAGCCCTAAAGGAAAAGCTGGCAATTTATGAAAATATGAAAATCAAGTCGAGGATTCGTGCGAGTTTACCAAAACAGAAGCAAGAGAATACAAGTGGTGGTGATCGTGGACAAAAGCTGGCCAATGAACCTAAAAAACATTGCTTCAAGTGTGGTGATTCATCTCATCTATCTAATTCGTGCCCGAATGGAGTAAAGTGCTTCAAGTGCGATACGTTTGGCCATATTGCACCAGATTGTAAGTTGAGCAACATTCAAAAGCATGATTTGCAACCGAAAAGTGGACAGCGTCACCAGTCGATGTGTGTGAAGTTCGTTCCGAAACTGGAAAACAATACCAACGATGGCGTTGATGACGATCAAGATTCCGAACGTCGGATTGAAATGTCAAACGTCAAAATTGAAGATGACAGTGACAGTCAGTCGGTGTTGAATGTCAAGTATTCAAATCAAAACAAACTCCAAAACTCAGGGAAAATAATCGAATTATGCGGACAAAAAGTTGAAACTCTAATTGATAGTGGAAGTGATTTAAACTTAATAACAGTAGATCTATTTTTCCAATTAAATGTATCCTCATATACCAGTGAAAAGTTGTTGTTAACTGGACTTGGATCGTCCAAAGTATATACGTTAGGAAAGTTTAATGTTATCATATGTATGGACGGATATAAGTTAGATGTATTATTTCATGTTATACCTGCAGATTCAATGCCTTACAAAGTCTTACTGGGTCAACCTTTTTTAATGAGTACGACTGTGTTGTTTAACAATGGATGTGTTAGTTTGATTTCAAAAGGGGAGGGTGAAATGTTGAGATGTCTAATCTCAGATGCACAGCAGCAACAACTGGTGAGTTATATTCCAGATGAGAACGTGCGCTCAGTGGTTATGCAAATGGTGGAAGACTATAAGCCCATGCAGGTGAAGGAGGGTCCAATTGAAATGAAGATAATTCTGAAGGATGACATACCGGTTTCTCAAAGACCACTGACAGATTTGTTAAAGAAGACCAATCCTTATCATTTTGGTGAAGAACAGCAGATAGCTTTTAACCAGTTGAAAGAGAAATTGACACAAGGACCGGTGCTGAAAATTTTTAAACCAGGTTTGAAGACAGAACTGCACACTGATGCCTCCCAACAAGCGTATGCAGCAGTGTTCATGCAACAAGATCCCGATGACAAGTGTTTGCATCCAGTGTATTACATGAGCAAGAAAACTACAGACGCAGAGAAAAAACATACCAGTTACGAGTTGGAGGCTTTGGCTGTAATAGAAGGAGTTAAAAAGTTCAGGAAATATTTATGTGGAATTCCATTTAAGATTGCCACAGACTGCAGCATTCCAAATGACCTTAGAAAAGAAAGATTTAGTAACAAGAGTGGCAAGGTGGGTCCTCTTTGTACAGGAAAGAGAAAAGCTAAGAGAACTTGCTAAAATACAAATACAACTAAGAGTAGTAATAGAAGAAAATAGATATGAAGAGATGGCCAGAGGTAAGCTATAAGGATTGCTGCTTAATGGGTATTTTGTTTTTAGATGTTTCTCAACATTTCAATGTTAAGTTTTGTTTATTTTATTTAAAGGTACAGGCAATTGATCTCAGGTGTTCTATGTCATTAATTTAAAAGATGTCAGATGATATGATGTTTTTATTGGTTTATTTCTATAACTGTTATGATGTGTACTATCTAATATTTGGGTGTGTGTTTTTTTTATGATAATATGTTAGTAAACTTAACTTAGTCTGAGGCCAGACTAAGGCAGGAAGGCCGAGTTGTAGGTGAAACATAAACTGACCTACTTCATATGTAATAAGTTTAGTTGATGTGTCCGAATGAAGGCTAGCAGCATAGATTTAAAAAAACGATATATTTTGACAATGAAAAAAAACAGGTGAAAGATGTGAAAGTTGGTTATTAATACAGAATTTTTAAAGCTGATAAAAAGGTGTTTGTTTCTGCCATCCCCTATAACTTTTCCATCCCACATATATTTTAATAATAAAACATTAGTTGCAATTATTCAATCACTCGTAAAAAATCATCTTAGTACAAAATTAAAAATACTCGTGGCACCCGTAAAACCGGGTGGGGTCGCCTGCCTCGGTCTAAGTATTTAAGTATCTAAAGAACACAGTTCAAAAAGAAGTTAATTTGTGTCCAATAGTTTCGAAAATAAATGATATCTTTCATCTAGAAAACAGACTATGGTTACCACTTTTACATGAATTTCAGCAGATTTAGTTGCATTGTTTTTCCAAAATACATTGAACATATTTTTTTTTTTTTAGGTAGCTAAGTCCGTCTAAAGTTTCTTAATGCTTCCAAAAATTATGCGATAACATTTAGATTTAAAAAATATGATGCTTTTTAACTAAATCAACTGAAACTGTCAACTGAAATGATCACAAGCATCAATTTATTGCAGCAAGTGAAAAGCAAAGCTTGGATCCGTTGTTTTACGATCGTAGCGACGCGACGATCGTCAAAAATCCGAAGACTTCAGTCCCCTATCCATATGTACGAGTACTAGGGAAGGATAAACTAAAAGATATAATATTTTCCGTCGTGAAAACTTTCGTGCAAGCTACTCACCACGTGGAAAGCGGACAAGTTAACTGTATCAAAAGGGGATAGCGCTATGAGTTTTTCTGCGGTGCGAGAGAAACGGACAGATTCAACCCCGTGTACTAAGGCGTACTCTCACTTCCCGCCATTATTACGAGAGACACGTGATAGTTGTGACGTCACTCAAAGTTTGTAGTGCTTTAAATTTTCATGCATAAAGATGGCGGTAAAAAAATACTTGGTATAAATATGTAGAGACGCAAGATAACAAAAAAAATTCATTCTTTAATTAAAAACAGTAAAAAAAAAATTTAAAACACAATTAACTCTATTAAGCCACAACACAGAAAAGTTTATTTAGTGATAAATGTTTTTTCTTTTATGATATAGTAAGTAAAACTGTAACGAAGTGCAACTTGCTCCACGGAGCGATGGCTTCAAATAATAATGTAGCAATCGATTTCGTAGCATCCAAGTTCATTGTGACGTATGCATGCCAAAGTGACGTAGGCAATGACGGAACCAGTATGATGCAAAAGCCGAGGCTGGCCTCAGCACTTCGGTTGAAAGTACTAGGGTAGCATAGATCACGAGGGTGTGCAATGCATCGTGCTTTGAATTGAAGTTCAGTGACAGTTATCAGTACACGTGGTGGTTTTGAAAATGAGAACTTAGAGATAGCGCCATATTTGAACGTACTCGTAAACTAATATAAAGTATCTGTTTCTGGTAAAGATAAGATAAATATACTTTTATTTTGCAAATATGGGTAGCAGTAAAGATGACAAAAAATATATAAGTTTTTTTTTTCAAATAATGATAATGGAAGCTCTTTCCAACTCTTAAGCATCTTATTATAAATGACTGGAGCCATGCAGAAGACACTTTTGCGCATAAGCACTTATGCCTTGTCTTAGCTGGCTCCTGACATAGCAGGCTATTATCGCGTCTATTGCGGGGAAATACATCGGCTTGCGTTTAAAATGACTAGGGTTTGTCTTCACAAACACAACTACATCTAGGATATACAACAAGGCAATGTTAATATCTTGTGATTTTGAAAATATGGTTTACAACTATCAGTAGGTTTTAGCTTAAACACCGCTCGGATACATCTTTTTTGTGCCTTGAGGCGATTTCTCTTTCGGTAGAGTTTCCCCAAAATATGATCCCATACCTCAAATGTGACTCTACTATTCCATAATAGGCTGGTTGTTTACGTATCTTCGTATTCTTGAATTAATAAAACTGAAATTTTTAACAATTGTTAAGTAACTGTAGAAGGTATTGCAATTTAGTATAATATTGGTAAACTGTCATTTTTTGGCACGAGTGAGGTTTAGATAGATGGGACGGTCTTCTGAGGATCATGCTAGAACTGCTGACGTACTGGGAGAACGATTATGAAGTAACTAACTGTTTTCTAGTAAGGTTCAAAATGATGACATCACGTGGCAACCAGCAGAGGTGTTTGAGTTGACATACCTGAAAGAAAGAAACACAAGTTTTATTTACGGAATTGATTTAATTTTACTTTATTGGGACGATTCTATTATAGTTAGTCATAAAGTCCAATCTTTCCATTCCTCCTCTTTCTCAGTGAACTATAGTATGCGTGTCATCTCTACTTTGACGATCTTCAGATATAATATCAAACAAGTTAACACTTGTTGAATGCAATGGAGGAGCTAGTTCTGAATTTACGGGAGTTTAGGAACTGGTCAGATCGATTCGCTGCGGCTGCAAAAACTTCAATTTATCAGGTTACCATAGTCGCCTATCAAGTTTTTTCAGATTATGGTAACTAATCTGAAAAAACTTGATAGGCTTTTTTGAGGTGGAAAATCATCAATTTCTCCTCCCGCTCTGAGTGGAGCAAGAAGTCTTGTCAGATATTTACTGACTAAAACCTGTTTGGCTTCGGTTGCCCTTTATGTTCCTCGGGCACGATAATTTTCCGAACATAATCACGGCAAGGTGAATAGTCTTTCTGTTAATTACGACCCATCATCATCGTTTCAGCTGACGAACGTCTACTGCTGGATATAGGCCTCCCCCAAGTTGCACCACAACGAACAGTTCTGTGCGTCTAGTATCCACCACATTCCCGCGACTCTCACCATGTCATCGGCCCACCATGTGCGAGGCCTTCCAACGCGTTTTCGGGTGCGGAGTCGAAACTCCAGAACCTTTCGTCCCATCGACCATATGTTCTGCGTGCAACGTGCCCTGCCCATTGCCACTTAAGTTTGGCGATTCTAGTAGCCGAACCATTTGGGGTCGAATTTCTGGGCTTTTAACCACGTACTGGAAGACGCTGCGTTGGAAGCCCTCCAACAAGGAAGACCGATGATGGTCAGGGTCGCGGGAATCCGATGGATGCGTGACGCACAGGACCGGTCGTTGTGGCGACGACTGGGGGAGGCCTATGTCCAACAGTGGACGTATATCGGCTGATATGATGATGATGATTAAGTTAGATGACGGTGTTACCAGAGTAAATTATTTCCATGGCACGCCACGCGTCGTCGTGACGAAGTTTCAGCGCTTGTCTGAACAGTATTAGGACAACATAAACCATAGGAAAAAGACTTCAGGATTTTTACAGGCTCCAAACTTAGCATGGATTGCCTACTTTCAGGGGTAGAAAACAGTCTGAATGATTTTTATTTTAAGTCCCCACTCAGTGTTTTGACTGGCCTGTTGGTCTAGTGGTTAGTGGCCCTGACTGCTATGCCGGAGGTCGTGGGTTCGATTCCCACCCAGGACAAATGTTTATGTGATGAGCATGATCATTTGTTCTGTGTCTGGGTGTAATTTATCTATAAAATGTATGTATTTAGAAATATATAAGTATGTTTATCAGTTGTCTAGTACCCGTAACACAAGCTCTGCTTAGCATGGGACTAGATGGCGTTGTGTGATAGTTGTGGAATATTATATTATTATTATATTAGTTATTAATTAAGGGAAACCCTCAATTAAAAATACTGTTATTTTTTAACTAAGAGTCCCGTTTTACTACTTGGGTACTTAAATCTAAAAATGAGAAATATAATTATTATGATCTAATAAAAATAATAGTAATATTAAAATTTTATTCAAGTATAAAGTACGTAAAATTATGATTTACATTAAGTGCAACCGAGATAAAAAGTAATTCTAGCTGTAATATAAACCTGCCTGAACTAGGTTAATGAAAAACTTGTGTTTCAGGCGATCAATTCGAAGATATTTGAACTCAATGAGCTTATATTCAGCAAGTTTAGAATGTTATCATGTTCATAGTTTATCTGCCTTAAAATGTAGATGGCGTTAGGATCGAAGGCATAGGTTCCATTATACACCGCGCGGTTACCGTGACTCAGAATACAAAGTACTAGGGCAACATAAACGTGGTACAGATAGACTGTCAAATTCAAAATTTCACAAATGTTGTATTTTTTGTTAAGATAACTCTTTTGAATTTTGTTTATGTTTAGTTGTTAATTGCTAGTTTGTCAAATTGTAGTAAAAAATTTACAATAAATATCGATAATATTTTAATTCTTATTTAAAACAGTACTGACTAGTGTCATTTGTTTGATTAAAATTAAAAGTATAAAATGATTTCAGTATTTGGTAAATATTTTTTAATATAAAAAAGACGTGTGGCACTCGGAGACTGCCGCGGTAAAGCTATTGCATAGCATTTTTTATCAACTTATTTGTGATTGAAGTTGACAAGTTGCCATGACAACCATTTAGTGGGGTGTTAGGTTTTTTTTCGTTACGGAATTTCTGGATTCGGTCTCCACGCTTAAGGCCCGCGATAGAAGCTATGCAATAGTTTTAAAAATATTTATATGTCGACTGCGACGCGGAGGAATTTTTCGACGCCTTACTTTAAATTGCCTTTTTTTTTTAGTTCTCTAGGGTTATTTTTTTATTTTTTTAAGTTAGTTTTAATTGATTTAAGTTTATAACTAAAACCATATTTAACGTGATTTTGCAAATAAATTATAGTAAGATCAAAAGAGATACAACCAGCCCGCCTCAAGAAGATGTCAGCAAAATGGTACAGACCGGTCAAGGCCGTACAAGGTCGAAGCCTACTGGACCATGGGTTAAATGCAAAAATAGAAAGAAAAAAAAAATTATTAAACATGGCCATCTTTTTTATTAGTCCCACTTTACTTAATGTCCCCTAAATGCTATCGCTTATTTTGTCAACGAAAATACCAAAAAGTTATGTATTTCTCATCATCAGAACTGATTTTGATGAAAATTAGGCCAATTCCGAAGTGTATCTTTTTAAATAAAACAATCCTCCTGCTGCGGTCTTCCCGTCCGATTATAATTTGGGTGTCTTCAAGGCAAGAGTTAATAGGCTTATAATAAACTAGGCTGAAGCTTTCTCCGTTTTTTAAAGTCGGTTAACATTAAATGGAAAACATTTGAGTATCCCAAGAATTAATTTTATCCACACTATAAAATATCTCCCAATAATACCCGGCTAATAGACCACACTGAGAAAATATCAAGTTTCGTTACTACGAAAAGTGTACCATTGCTAGGCAACGCGTTCCGTAGCGACAATAATGACCAAAGTCTTCAGCACTTCGTTCAAAAGTACCAAGCTAACATAAAACTAAAGCGGCAAACGCTTTCCTCGGAACGAAAAGTCGCTGGAAAACATCACACACACTACCAACATTTTGAAACACGCCCCCTGGGGGATGGAGTGATCTATTTAGCTTTATGGGCGAGCGAGACAGCAGAGCAAAAATAATGGGGTTTATATTCTGTCTCACTTTAAAAACCATGACCTACGACAACTTGTGAATGAACGTTACTCTCGTCTACGCAAAGATTTTATATATCCTAAGTAGAATATATAAAATCTTTGCGTCTACGTTCTCGTCCTTCGAACTTAGCTGTACTTTCAAGCAGAAGATGATTGCCCTACAGTGTGAAATGACATTTTATTCACAGGTTGAAATAATTTGGTACTGCCCAACTCCAAATCCGTCTGGTAGGATTTCTTTTAGTGAAGTTCAATGGCTGTGTTAGTTATGTGCGAATTTATTTCTAGAGAATATAGTGATGTAGTTTTGTATCTCAAGTGTCTGTACAACTCGACAATACATGGAAACTTTGAAACAAACGTGATTTCGATAAGGAGCTGAGCATTATTGTAGTACTGACAACAACAGCGAAGCTTATCGAGAAGACAGACCCAACACATAATGTTGCCAAATACTATAAAAACATTAGAATGAGTTACATCTACGTTCTAATAGAATTTAAAGGAACAGGAATTTAAGTGACTGAAAACTAAGCTAACTGAAAAAAAAATAAGCTCTAAATCTTTCCTATGATTCACCATAGCAGCAAAGCATAGTAGTAGTAGTAGTGCATAGTATCTGAGCATTATTGCTTTCAACAGCGGCAGCCAAACAATTCAATGCTCCAAGCATACTAGAGCAACAGAAACTAGGGAGGCTCTGACTACAGTGTGTTTCTAAGCATTTTCATAGCTTTGCAAACCGTTTTTCAATAAAAGCGCCTCGTGTTACAACTTAGCAACGAGCCTGAAACTCAAACGCTTCGGCAAAAGTACCAGGGTAGCATAAAAAGGAAAAGCTTTGCCTTTAGGGATGGTAAGCAATATTTTCTCGATTAATCAATTTACAAAACTATCATGAAAATTATTAATATTTATTATAATTATTCTTTTTATCATCTACCTACTACGGAAAAATGATCTCCACTGAATAGAAAAAATATTTTGATTTACTTGAAAAAAGTTTGTGTAGGCGCTATAATAACCATTCGGTGACGTCAGTTCCATGACGTAATAGTTGCAGGGTTCTATAAGATTCCGGTAAAAGTTACTAGGGAAGCATAAGTTAGAAAGGTATGTTTCAATTCTCGTTCCCGCTGAAAGCCGCGCAGGGGTGGAAAATGGACCCGCCCTACATAGTTTCTGTTTCATCTTATTGGGTTTGTTAGAGAGTGAAAGGAGATATGCAAACACGTGGCTATGACTTGTTTGTATGAATAAACGGAAGGGGTGTGACAGAGTTAGAATTTTCATTTGTGTGCAAGGAAAAATACGTCAAAAACGTAGGTTTTTTCACTAAATAGACAAAGTTTGCAAAGTCTCTGAACTTTTGTTTTCTTAAAATATTTAGGTATACTTATTTAAAAAAAAAACCACTTTCAATAATTGGTTGCAACAAACAATTTTTCGCATATTACTTGTAGTAATCATCTCATCATAACCATAACCAGACAGCAAACAATGATTTAAATTGAAAAGAGCAGCGTAACTATTTTAAATGGGGTTATTTAATTATTTTGGGTAGGGTCCTTAATAATTTGTGAATAACAATCATGAGAAAGATCTAAAGATAAATTTAGAGTTATTTAAAGCAAACAGTGAAATTTTAACCTTTCGAATACCGTAATTAGAGACAATAGAAAGACAATGAGGGAGCGGACGCCGGCGTTTACTTGGGGTTTAATAAATTAATGAATTAAATAGACATAGATCAATCTTATAAACATTATTAAATACCAACAGTGTTTGAGTACCTACAAAGAATGATTTATATTATGTAGATACAAATTCGCTTTCGTTTTCTATGTGACGTCGCCAGTGACGCAACGGGTGTCGTTCGCTTCAGGCTTTAAAAGTAAAGTACTAGGATAACAATAACAGGTAGAAGCATTACCGTTGCTGTCAAGCCTGAAGTCTGAAATAGCTGATGAAGCAAATGGCATAATGTGGGAAAACTTAAGTTAAAGGACTCGTCTTCAGTTGTGTATGTCTTTTACTGCGCATTGCTAGGTTTTGCAAAGATGTGACTTCACTTCTCTTTATGCGAGGCAGCCCTTCTATTTGCACCAAAAAAAAGGAGGCAACCTATACTTTTTCAGTTTCTTGGGGCACATTCTTTCAGGTGATGCTGGACTTTCCCCTTTTTTTTTCAAAATACAAATCAGGGTACAATTGATGTTAAAAATGCAACAACAAATTTTATTGTTTAACATCATTGGCACTAGATTTAGCTAGGCAACCTACTCGCAATATCTTAATGAACGCATTATCTAGCATATAATATACTAGCGGCCTGTACCGGCTTTGCTCGGGCAATAAATATAGCCTATGTTCCTCAGGGTAAATGTGAAATGAATGCCAATGGTGAAAGAATTTTTGAAATCGGCTCAGTAATTTTTTAAGTTTCTTCATTACATACATATGCACAAAAATACAAATTTTCCCTCTTTATAATATTAGTGTGTACGGTTTTCAATACACTTTTACTAAGAAATAATTAAAGGGAATAATTAAAATAGTTGACGTGCGAGGTCGCTTAGCACCCAGCCTGATACGATAAATACAATAAATTGTGGCGGTGTTCAGCACTCGCACTATACCGCACTAGTACGAAGAACACTCAATAGCGGTAGGTTATCCCTACCGCTATTTAGTGCGGACTACAGTCACATCGATAATAACCGAAGGTTTCAGAACTACGATAAAAAGTACTAGGATAGCATAAACGGTAGATGCATTATGATTTGATGAATTCTCCAGCTGTGGAAACTTAAACAACAAAAAGCTACACACCACTTGGCGGGATTTTATTTTAAAGTTTTTGATCGCTGTTTTAACTATATTCGCAAATTGATTCCTGTTGGATATTGTGATGTAAAATTTATTTAGTTTTATATTTCGAGTTTTGGATGAAATATAATTAAGCATCATAAAGCAGAGTTTAAAACTAAATATTATTAAAGATTGAAATGTGGTCGAACAGTGAAATAATATATTTAAAAAAACTAAAACCCGACTACTACAAAAAAACGCCACTAAAAAACTATGAAACCAGTTTTTTCAGGATGCTTAGATAAACAAGGTAACTGGAAAAATAAGCACAGAACATAAAGAAAATCCGTAGTCACACGTTAAGCGCCTCGTGCTATAACTTAGCAACGCCAAACGCTTCGGCAAAAGTACCAGGGTAGCATGAAAGGAAAAAGCTTTGCCTTTAGGGACAGTATACAATCTTTTCTCGAGGAATCAATGAAAATTATTAATATTTGTTTTTTGTATATCAATGTATTTATTATAATTATTCTTATTCATTTACCTACTACGGAAAAATAATCTACACTGAATAGAAAAAAAATATTTTGATTTACTTGAAAACTGTTGTTTGTGCCTAGGCGCTATAATAACCATTCGGTGACGTCATTTCAATGACGTAATAGTGGCAGGATTCTTTAAGATTCCGGTAAAAGGTACTAGGGAGGCATAAGTTAGAAAGGTTGTTTCGATTCTAGTTCCCGCGGAAAACAACGCAGGGGTGGAAAATGGATCCGCCCCTAAACAGTTTCTGTTTCATTTTATTGAATAGACGGCTGGTTGTTAGAAAGTGACAGGAGATATTCAAACACATGGCTATGACTTGTGTGTATGAGTAAATGGAAGGGGTGAAACAAGAAAAACATGGTCGTTTGAGTGCATGGAAAAACACGAAATTGTCAAAGTTTGCAAAGACTCTGAACTTTTGTTTTCAATAAAATATTTATACCTTTTTTTAAATAAAAACCTTGTGATAAAAATATTGGAAAAACAAATAACATCTTCGCCTATATCAAGAAAATCTTCTCATTATCTACTTAATCTGCATTACCAGATAACAATGCCAGGTAATAACAGTGATTTACATTGAAAAGACCAGAATAATTATTTTAAGTGGGGTCATTTAATTACTTTGGTTAAGGAGCTTAATTTGTATGCATAACAATCATGGTAAGATCTAAAGGTAATTTTAGATTTATTTATACTACATAGTAAAAATTTTAATAGTCATATTTTTTTTAAATATTATTAAATACTAACAGTGAGTTTGAATACAAAGGATAACCAACTTATTTTGAGTTAATACAAATTCGCTTTCGTTTTCTATGTGACGTCGCCAGTGACGCAACGGGTGTCGTACGCTTCAGGTTTTAAAAGTAAAGTACTAGGATAACAATAACAGGTAGAAGCATTATCCTGGCCTGAAGTCTGAAATAGCTGATATTTAAGGCAAATGGCATATTATGTGGGAAAGCTTGAAGAAAGAAGTCAAAGGACTCATCTTCAGTTGCGTACCTCTCTTTCTCTCTTACTGTGCAATTAAATATTTGCAAAGATTTGAAACTTCTATTTATTATAAAACTAGCTTTTACCCGCGGCTTCGCCCGCGTTTATTAATTTAGGTAATTTAATTTAATAATAATATTCGTACTTGACTTCCTTCTTTCTGCCCCTTTTCTCACTTAAAAAAAATAAAAATAAGCCTATATCCGTCTCCAGGGTCCCAACTACCAATATTCATCAAAATCGGTTTTGCCATTTAGGCGTGAAGACGTAACAAACAAACTCACTTTCGCTTTTATAATATTAGTAAGGATATTTTATGCCTAATCTTTTTCAGGGAAGTTTGCTGTGGTACTTCTGTTATAATGCTTATTAGATTATCGTTACGCAAATATTGTAGCAAAAAGATGTAAATAATTCACTGTTTGTGAAGCATTTAAATAGCTAAAAACTAAGATAGTGTTGAACCAAAAACAACAATAATCTTCTTACCACCTCATCTTGGATAGAATATATTCACTTAAAAATATCCTAGTTTTAATTTTTAGCCGATTAACTCTTCAACCGTGATAATTAGAGACACAATAGAAAGACAATGGGTGCGTGAAAGCGTTCGCTTGGGGTTTAATGAATTAAAACTTTTCCAAAGTAGACCACAACTGGACAACTGAACGCCAACTGCCTCGTGTAGGAAGTCTAATTTATTCGGTTTGACAATCATGGACAATACAAATAAAATCTTTCATGTAATCATTGTAAAGAACTTTCAAAACGCAATGTTGACACTTTGTGTGATCCAAGAGGCTGGCTTTTTATTTCGGACAAAGGATAAGCATTGCCATTCAGCGTGGTAATGCCACCAGTCTTTTGAGTACATTAGCAGTCGATAGCGATACTGGGGAGTTTTTCGTCGCCGTACTTTAGATTGTTTTTTTTTTTTGTTTTTAGGCCTTTTATTTTGTAAGTTAGTTTTATTTAGGTTAGGTTAAGCGTATTAATATACATTACAGTTGTATGTATTTCATTTCAATAAACCAACTCCTTTATCATTGTTTAAAAAATCATAATACAATTGTTTCCCTCATCTAGAGAGGAGGCCTGAGTCCCGACAGTGGGAGCATTAAAAGGCCGACTATGCTAATACAATTGTTTGAAAACACAACTTCGGTGTAGCTATGGCAACCACATTCTCTTTCAGCTTTCAGTTTCTATGTGACGTCAACAGTGACGTAATGGGTGGCGAACGCTTCAGGTTTTAAAAGTAAAGTACTAGGGTAACATAAACACCGCAGAGCATTCTCGTTGTTGCCCACTGAACTCCTGAAATTACCGTCGAAGGGAATAGCAGACGTGGCGCCACTTGAGAAGGAAAACCAACATTCCCAAACAGTACACGACTTCTGATTGAATCACTACTCACTCTGAGAGCCAGACGCGTAGTGGAAGCCTTAAAAATTCAAGGGGTCAATTAATAATTTGTTTAGGGTAACAGGTTTTACTTATTATTTTCGAATTGAAGTCAATTGATACCCGTTCGATCATTACAGTTGCTAGGATTTAAAACGACAATGCCTTTGGTACGGGCGTGTATTTTATTCCAATGACATACGAAATTGCTTCTTTGGTATTGATCACACAGGCACGGTAATAATATCATACAGTATTCCAACTTCATACAAACGGATAAACGCGAGCTATACCTACGCGCCTCGGTTGTAGCATGGTCTTGGCATGGAGACAGTCGCGACCGTCGCAACTGTGCCGCAGTGACGAAAGGACACGACGGTTTTTTTTACAATTATCGCGCGATTATTGTTAGTTTGTATAATTCAAAGTAAAGATGTGGTATTTTATTATTAATAATAGTAGTTTATTGTACTATGTGTATGAATAATATTAAAAAAAGCATTTTATTTAAATCTACCAATCAAAAAACAACACGCATTTTTATTGAACACTTCCTATTCAATCCACAAAGTATTTTGTTTATCTATATATATAAAAATCAATGCCACTTTTCGTTGTTATTTTATAACTCAAGAACGGGCTCACCTATCCGAACCAAATTTTTAGGCTTTGTTCGGACTATTTAGTAGATGGTTTATGTGAAGTTTGGTAGGGTAGAATAGGGTAGAATAGGGTATAGTAGGGTAGAGTAGGGTAGAGTAGGGTAGAGCAGAGTAGTGTAGAGTAGAGTAGTGTAGAGTAGTGTAGGGTAGAGTAGGGTAGAGTAGGGTATAGTAGGGTAGAGTAGGGTAGAGTAGGATAGAGTAGCGTAGAGTAGCGTAGAGTAGGGTAGAGTAGGCTAGAGTAGGGTAGAGTAGAGTAGAGCAGGGTAGAGTAGGGAAGAGCGGGAGCGAAGCCGTGCGGGCAAAAGCTAGTTAAGTATATTTACAATTACAAAAATAAAACGGAAACAAACTAGACAAACGTAATTAGAATGCTGGAGGCGGGCAGCCCTATCGCATGTTTACGTACCGCGCGGCTGTAGGCATTTATTTCAAAAAAACGGCCGAGTTACAATACTGTATGATACTATTACCGTGGCACAGGGGTATTATTTGGGTGACGTTACACATAACTCGCCAAAAAGTTTTTCAAGTAATCACAATGGTACATTTAGATACAGGTGGAGAAAGTTTGGTAACGATGGAAAACTTTCTCCTTTAAAACTTTTCTGTTATGGAGCCAAGTACTGCAGCGATAGGAGGAAGCAAATCTAGGACTCACCTGCCAATAGCTATACGTTTAACAGTGGTAGGTGTTAATTTTGAGCAGAATAAAAGTTATAACTAAGGAATCAAATTCCAAATCTTACTCCCTTCAAAGTTATTTTGTTGTGTAAAAAGAGTGAGTAAATCGTAGATTTAACCTCTTGTCTGTTACGCGTCCCAAGATTTAGAAAAAAAATGGTTTTTCCAAACCTAGGTCTCAAAAATTAGTGCTCAAACCCATATCTGTGGAAAGTCCTGTAATAAGATCCACAGATGGGCTTAAATTGTCATTTTGACAGTTAACATACAAGAGGTTAATAGAAACACTCACTGGATCATATTGCAGCCACGTTTATCAAACGATGGTTTTCAATACTAAGAAATAAATAAACAAGGGTTGGCGTGCGAGCCGTGGGGGTCGCTTAGCACCCAGCCTGATACGATAAATACAATAAATTGCCATTCAGAGTGGTCAGCACTCGCACTTTTCCGCACTAGTGCAAAAACACTCAATATCGGTAGGGATAAGAGCGGGCTAAAGGTGCAAAGGTGACGTCATAACGGGGCCTGCCCTGTCACATCGATAACAACCGAAGGTTTCAGAACTACGATAAAAAGTACTAGGATAGCATAAATTTTAGATGCATGATGATTTGATGAATTCTCCAACTGTGGAAACTCTAACAAAAAGCTACGCACCACCACACCAAACTTTTTGATCGCTGTTTTAACTATATTCGCGAATTGATTCCTATTGGACATTGTGATGTAAACATTATTTAGTTTTGTAATTCTAGTTTTGGAAGAAATATAATTATCATAAAAAACAGTTTAAAATTAATATCTAATAAAAAATGAATTATTATTATTGAAGATTGAAATGTGATCGAACAGTGAAATATACTAATAAAAACAGTGGAACTCGAAATTCGTAACTCATGATCATCATCATCATTTCAGACGATACACGTCCACTGCTGGACATAGGCCTCCCCCAAGCGTCGCCACAACGAACGTTCCTGCGCGTCTCGCATCCATCGGCTTCCCGCAACCTTCACCAATGATTGTTGTTGATGATTAAGCTATTATGGCTACATTATCGCATGAATATTTATGTCACGTTGTCGCGAAAAAAACGTCGTATTCAGATAAACGCAACGTTGTTTTCTACATTAGCCAATCGCATTTCTATTTGGCTGTGTAAGTGTCGAGAAGTATTCGTATTCGCCCGACTTGTTAAGAATCCGATAAACTTTCATTATATTATTCTATTTATAGCGCAAATATCCACCGAGTCCCGATAATGTAAATATCTCAGTAAAGGACCATTTATCTACATATATTATATATTTCTACGATAAAAGATCTTAGAGTCCCAACTAAATTGTCCCTTGTGTAGCTCATAATAATAGAGTATGCCGTGCATCCACAGAAACTTACACAAAAAAAACTTGGACATATTATTTAAAAGCGAAAGGTAATGTTTTTTTTTTATTGTCAATATGAAAATGTTTTTCAATATGTGTTATGTTTGTAAACGCACCCACGATATTAGAGTTATTTCTAGAGATTTACAAAAAAAAAAAAAAAATGTTTTATGAGGTAAGTATATGTAAAAAGAACGGCGAACGTATTTTTCTTAAATATTGCTGTGCCTATATTATTACTGATTACAGATTTTCATTAAGTATAAAACTAAATTTAAAAAAAGACGTGACACTTTTTTGCTTGCCTTGGATTACTGTCCTGCCCCCTATTACAAAGACGTTCAAAAGCAAAAGAAAAACAAAATACAGCAGCATTATGCAAAAGGTACAAACATAATTTCATAGATGGCGCTAAGTTCAAACTACCCATCTCTCGTGACGTCAGAGATGACGTCATTGATGCCAAAGTTTTCAATATTCCGGCATAAAGTACTAGGGTAGCATAAGCTGCAACGACATTTATAAAGCTTCGTTGCCGAGGGAAATTTAGTTTTCATGACGTCATCTATAAGTTGAGCAAAGGCGCCGCACGGTGCTCTGGGGGAGACTCCAATATTCAATTACTAGGGTAGCATAACTTTATGGAGATAGAGAAAACTCAGGAAAATGTAGTACTCAATTTTCTTTCGAGAACTCCTGTCAAATATTTAAAAGCACAGCAGTTTTTTTCGTATCCCGTACCTTTTATTGTAGTGTATATTTGTTATATATTTATTATTCACATAAATATTTGGAAATACTCTTATCCGTGATATTTTTTTAAAATATGTATCTGTCAGCACGAGTGGTGTAGCCAGGGGACGCCATCTATCGTACAATAAATTATTTAAAGTCCCCAAGAAAACTTTGCGATGCATTTGGGGGAGAATACCATACTTTGGTACCAGGGAACTACACATATTAAGAGATAAAGGAAATTCCTAAGCAGTGAGTAACCCACGAAGCATGTGTTTATTTAGAATGTTTTGAATTACCATCTCAAGCCTTTAAAAAGTGGAATAGGCTCCAATGTGTTCCCATGTTTACCATCCGATAAAATAAAGAATGTAAGGAAATTCATCCTTCCCAAATTTAAAGGGTTTTTTTTAATTACGAGCTTACAAGCTCATCAGTATAAGCAGAATATTGTCTGCTAGTAGATATTTATTTAGTAACAATTGATCACAATTTTTTGTTTCCTATATACTAGCCCAGCACCTACATACGTAGAAAAATTGCTCTTATACACTTCTGGACACATCTATTGGCCCACCTTAGAGTTTAGGTTTCGATGGCCCTTACCGAAATATGATTGCTAGATTGAACAAAAACTGTTGATGCAGTTTTAAACCTGATACATTTTACCATCTTTTTCGATTGTATTGTTTTAAATTTGAATTCAGAATACCATACGACATGGGGCTACGCCTAACAAGTCCGATATGCGCCTTGTTAAAGGCAATTGATTTTTGAATAAAAAACATGTTTTATCAAATAAAGGTTTAATTTAATAACGCGTGTTGCCTCCATGGGCATCTACCACAGCTCTCATACGATTAGGCATAGAGTTCATCAACCACTCTATGAAATTTTGAGGGATTATCTCCCATTCCTCTTCTATGGCAGTTTTCAACTCCTGCATCGTCTGGGCAACTGGCTGACGAGCCCTAACACGTCTTTTTAGCTCGTCTCACATGTGCTCAATGGGGTTCATGTCTGGACTTCTGGCTGGCCAGTCCATAACTGTGATGTTCACATCCCGAAGATATTCCCTGACGATACCGGCCGCATGGGCTCTTGCATTATCATGCATAAAAAGGAAATTTGGGCCCACATAGTCCGCGTATGGTAGCACTCACGAATGTACCTTTCAGCATTTAATGTTGGCAGCCGTGGTCCTGTAACAACCTCAAGTTGAGTTTTGCCGCTCGCGGATATACCGCCCCAGACAGTCCATGAGCCACCGCCATAAGCAACCCTCTCTTCAAAGCAGCATTGTGCGAAACGCTCTCCCTTACGTCGGTAGACCTTCTTCCTTCCATCATTGCCATGTAACACAATTTTAGACGCATCAGAAAAGAGTACACGGCTCCAATCTTGCTGTGTCCAATTTAAATGACTGCGTGCGAAATGAAGGCGCGCTGTTCGGTGGGCTCGCGTTAGTTTGGGCCCATTGGGCGTTCTTTTAACCTTCTCCGAACAGTTCGAGTGCTCACAGATACTCCATGGAAGTCGCGAAGTTGGTTTTGTATCTCAATGGAGGTAAGGTGACGATTTCTCAAGCTGGTCGTCACGATGAATCGATTCTGCCTTTCAGTTGAGACCCGAGATCGTGGCCTTCCTTGGCGACGAACAAAGCCGCCAGTCTCTAGGTACCTCCGATAAACATTTCGGACCGCAGATCGACTTAAATTAAGTTGAGCACTCACGTTTCTTTGGCTGTGTCCAGCCTGAATAAGTGTCACAGCTTGGGCGGCGACTTCAGGTGAAGTATCCATAGATTATTGATAGAACCTCACCTTAATGTTAAGAATAAGTAATGTTTGTTGCAAAACCAAAGATATCAATCACTTTTTCAAGAATTAAATAAACCAAGTTTTCTTAGTATTCGATTGTTTGATATCAACAAACAGGCTCCCAATTGTCTTTTGTTTCTTTAAATTCTGTGTTCGAAATTAAAAAAAAGACTATTGAATGAAATTGTGAATGTGCCAGGTTCAAAACTGCATAAAAACTTTTTGCTCGACCTAATATAAAATTTTAACTAGGACCAAACGAAACTGAAAATACAAGGTGGGCCAATAGATGTGTCCAGAAGTGTATTATAAAGTGGGTGTTTTTTTTTGTATGTATTTGTAATGAATAAACTCAAAAGCTTCTGGGCCGATTTCAAAAATTCTTTCACCATTGGAAAGCTACATCCATCCTGAATAACATAGACTATTATTATATGTATTGCCCGTGCGAAGCCGGGGCGGGCCGCTAGTATTTAATAAGCCAGTACGTACTTAGTGCAAAATATTCGTAATAACGCAGAGAACGTAGCAACGAAGGTGACCGTGGTCATAACAGCGACGCGTAAGAAGAAGAACCTTCAATGATTGATAAAGTACTAGGATGGCATATGTGTATCAAGGAGATGGTTGATATTTTATGAATGGGGAATAAAAAGCTTGGGGGTGCTGCCACTATGTCCATAGCAACGACGTGAAGGGGAAGCCTTCAGCGTTCTCGTCGAAAAGTACTAAGATAGCATAACTTAAAAGAGATGGAGGAAATTTCTTGAAAACTTGGGTGGAAGAGGACGTCGCGGCGATTATTGCCGTAGCAACGACGGGCACGGAAATGTTTCAGCGCTCCCGTCGAGAGTACTGGGGCAGCATAACTGAAAGAAGGAAGAGGAAAATTCCTAGGAAACTCGATTGAAAAACAAGGGGTGGGTATCGCAACGACGACGCGACGTACGAATACGAAGGAAAAACCTTCAGTGATCGCATTGCAAGTACTAGGGTAGCATAACTATAGAGTGGCGAAAGAAAATTCCTTAGCAATGAAAACTCGCGTTAAACGTTTCGGGGGGGACAGGGATAAGCGGATAACGCGACAAGCTAATTCGCGCCTGGCTAATAGATTTCTGGAAATCCCGATTAGAGCGGAAAATGTCTACTTTGTACCAGGCATGCATAAACTTAAGAGGACGTTGAAGGGATCGGAAAATTGAAACAGGGGTTGGGAGAAGCTGCTTAGTGGGCGGAGCCTTGACAAAGACAACAATAGAAAGACTGAGACAAAACGTAAGGGTGCGAAGCTACTTCGCCACGCCCACAAACACGTGAATTTATACGACCAAACTTTTTGTAGCAAACTTTGGAACTTTGAAACTTTATTTATATTTAATAGTTTCTTAGTTATGGATATAGGTTACCCGTGAACTGATTTTATTTAAAGGATATCATCGTTCTTTTAAACTTTTTCTGGTACCACAACTAAAAAGTGTATAATAAAAACTTTTTAGAAAAAAAAAATACAACCGACTTCAATGTAAAAATGAACACTAAAAAGTGCAAATAACTTTAATTTCGGAAGTAAGTGTTAAATAACGAAGAGATAACTAATATATCACACTTAATCTGGGACAAATGCCCCAGTCAAAATAAACTAGTCTTAAATGATCTGGGTGTGACAAATAGCAGTGAGGCACAGGCAGATTCTCGCCTGAAAAAGTACTAGGGAAACATATATCACAGGGTGTCTTGGAACTGTAAACCAATTCCCGCCGACACGGGACATTTTCACAACAAAGTTTCTGTGTTTTAAAATTTTATACCAAGCTTAGATTTCGAGTCCACTATAACTAAATAAAATTAGTATTATATATGGCGTAGTTTTAGTCAGCAAAAGTCTGACACGCCCTCTCGCGTCTCGCATGGTTTCAGTTTTTTCTTTTAGTTCCCTTAGCGATCTAGGATCACTGGTAATCTTTTCAGTAGCTGACCCATGGCTTTAGTAAGCTCTGGGTAAAGCAAAAGGGGGTATTGACTAAAACCCGCCCGTAATCTTTCAGTTGCCTTTTGCGTTCCAGGTCCGCGGTGACGCTTTGAACAATCGCAAAATACTAGCAGATCGGTCCTACCGGGAGTCCTCAATTGACACAGACACAGATGCTTGTAGTTTGAACTCAACACGCCCTCGAAATTAAATCAAGAAACTCCCGGAACAACCGTGTCCAACGTGAACCACCATAGTAACATCTTCTCAAAGAAAGGACTTATCCATAATAAAACTCAAGATATTGGTGCTCTTATTATATTTTCACAAACTTAAGGGCACAAGTGCACACCACGATTTTTAAACGCACCGTTGACGCAATTTTTAGGAACATGCGACGATAGTACACTTTTTATCCCAATAAACGTCTAAACGCCACGTTTGACTCGCGAAGGTTTTGCGCCTGTATCGCTACAAACGCGCGTCAACGACACTTTTAAAAAACGTGTTTACACTTTAACAGGCCCTAAAATGTGGCTAAACGATAAAAAAAAAGTTAGTACTTAAATAGTGTTACTATTTAAGTATGAACTTATTAGTTTTAACGGTTTGATATTAGTTTAACTTAAATGTAAATTAAATGATTTCGTTAGCCCTTTCATAAAAACACAATGGTAAAACTATTCAAAATTATTACAGGACTCAAGTAAATGCACAACAGCATCCAAATTTTTTCTTATCTCACAAGGATAGAACTTTTTTATTGTAATGAACTTAAGAAAGACGTAAGGAGCCGTAGCAAGTCGTAGCCACTACATTGCTACGCGGCTACGCAACTCGTAGCGACGTCTTGTGATAAAAACCGGTACCACTTTGATTTCAGCGTTTGGGTTAAAAGTAATAGGAATCCATCAAGTACGAAGAGATTGTGCACTGATATTCATGAAACGTTTGAAAGTTGTCTGAGGTCAATATAGTCTAACAAAATACCAAAGTATAACATGAACTATTGAACTTCTTTCTGTATCGATAAATAATGTTACTAATTGTGATTGTGAGAAAAAAAAATTATAAAAAGATTATGACTGACAATTTTCGTTTTGCAGAAAAGGGCTATTCGTTCGATTTATAAACTAAGTCCCAGGTATTCCCTTAGAGATAAATTTAAAGATATCAATATAATGACTGTGCCTTCACAATATATTTACGAGAACATTTTGTATGCACATAAAAATAAAAACATGTTTAAAAAATACAGTGATATTCATAATTTTAATACTAGGAACAAACACAAATTTGTAGTTCCTGCAACCAGGCTCAAAAAAATAGGAGGCTCATTTAGATGTCAGTGCATACGCTTCTATAATAAACTGCCCAGTCAGATTCAACAACTCAGCCTTAATAAATTCAAATCATTTGTAAAGCGAAAAGTTTGCCAAAAAGCTTTTTACACTGTAAAGGACTATGTTGATGACGAAAAGGCTTGGGATTGATCTGCTCCAGTACGCTCTAATTCTAATAACATAACTGTTGTAATTTTTTTTTGTTTGTTTTTTTTTTATTATTTTCAATTGTAATTTTTTTTAATTTTTATTTATTTTGACATTAATATTCAGTTTTTACAATTTGACATTGTGAATTATTTTATTTCACAATTTGACATTGTAAATTATTTTATTTTACAATTTCACAAATGTTTTATTAAATTATTATTTTTTTTTATTATTAAATTTTGACATAAATATTTACTTTGTAAGTAATACATTTTGTAAAAAAAATATTTTCCTTTTATTATTGTGAATGTGAGGACCATGTTGATGGGCACGCCACGATCATGGCGGTAAGTCCCCTCTTTGAGGCGTGGCTGAAAAGACCTCACGGCGTCCTTACCTTCCGCATGACGCAGGTCCTCACCGGACATGGCAAGTTCGGGAGGTTCCTGCATCGGATTCAAGCGGAGGAGACGCCCGGGTGTCGCCACTGTGCGCAACGCCCGGAGGACACGGTGGAGCACACCGTCGAGGTGTGCCCTGCCTGGGCGGAGCATCGCCGTGCCCTCGTGGGGGCGATCGGCAGCGGAGACCTCTCGCGCCGGGCCCTGGTCGAGGCCATGGTCCGGAGCGAGGAGGAATGGCAGGCGGTCGCCTCTTTCTGCGAAGCAGTAATGCTTGCTAAGGAGGAGGCCGACCGCATCAGGCAACGGCGCCCTCGCCGCCCTCGCCGGGATTCCGATCCCGATTTCCGGCCACCGTAGACGCGGGCTCGCGGACGGCGAGCAATGAGTAGCTCGCTGTCCGATGGTCCGGTAATGGACCGAGTCCAAGACGTCGACGGCGCGCACTGTTCCCGCGCGCCTCAAGGAGTTGGCGCGAACTCTTCGACTGGGTCGAAGCCTACTGGGGACAGGGTTGTCCGAAAGGGAACTCGTGCCCCGGTATGAAGGCTAGAAGGAACGGCGCGGGGTTTTTAGTCAGTAAGACTCTGACACTGTCTCCCGCTCCACCCCAGAGCGGGTTTCGTCAAAGATGATTTTCCCCATCGACAAAAAAAAAAGGACCATGTTGATTACTTTTTTTTTCTCGTAACCGTATGGGTGGCAATTTGAGTATTTTCTGCGGCCTACCCAAATGTCCTTTCCTTGGTATTGTTCGTCGAGTCGTTTGAGCTCCTTAGTAGTCCTGAGTTGAGCTTTGCGAATAATGACAAATGCTTACACTGACTGGACGGGTCCATTCAAATCTGTTTGGTTTTTTCTTCAAAAGACCATCTCAGACTGATCGGCATGGTTCTCATGTGATTTGACAATTACATATTTACTGTATGGACTTTAAAAGAGACTTTGACCTCTGAGTTTATTTCGGTGTTTCTTCTCAGGGTAGTCCGCTAGGAAACACCCTAGCCCCATCTGATCTGGCCTCATCTAGCTTAAACAGACGAAAAAAAAAATTGACGTGTAAAAGTGTTTTTAAACCTATTTGCAAAATAAATATCATTTATCATTCATTTATCATTTACTGTGTGGAATAAAAATTGTATAAAAAGTTTGAACGTCTTACACGAAGTTAGTTTTTGAAGCTATTAGCTTCAAAAACTAACTATATATTGTAATACTTCTCGTAAAAAATTTTTAGTGATGAATAGCCGACTTCAAAAAGAAGAAGTTGAGGTTGTAGAGGTTGGAAGGAGGTTCATAGAACCTCTATTACCTTACCTACTGTAGAATTTGCACAATATTTAAGTTTGGCTATGGGGTAATTTTTAATTGTATTACCACAACTAAAAAGGGTATAATAAAAACTTTTTGGAAAAAAATACAACCGACTTCAATGAGAAAAAACAAATAACTTTAATTTCGGAAGTGTTAGGTATATAACGAAGAGATAACTATTATATAGAAACACACTATAACCTGGGACAACTATCTCCCAGTCAAAATAAAATAGTTTGAAATAATCTGGGCGTGACAAATAGCAGTGAGGCACAGGCAAATTCTCGCCTGAAAAAGTACTAGGGCAACATATATCACAAGGTGTCTTGGCGAAGGAACTGAAAACCAATTCCCGCCGACGGGACATTTTCACAACAAAGTTTCTGTCTTTTCAACTTTATACCAAGCTTAGATTTCGAGTTCGATATGACTGATACTCACGCGAATGAACTCGTGGGAAAAATTAGTATTATATAGGTATACATCAGATACAAGAACCCGCGAGCATAAAACAATAAAGTTTTACAAAAATATTGACAGTTACTAATAAAATTATACTTAGTCACTTTTCATTTAAGCAATCTACACTAATATTATAAAGAAGTAAAGTTTGTTTTTATATGTTTTTGTTTGGTGAGGTTTTAAGTTCTAGTTACTTAAAAAAAAATTTGATTTGGTTTTTTGATAAAATGTGTTACTGTAATTAATTTGTACTATATCATCATCATCATCTTCGTCAGCCTTTTAATGTTGTATTTTGTTATGTTTTGTTTTGTTGTTGTTTTTTAATGGCCTGAGTCTTATCACATCATCAGCCTTTTAATGTTCCCACTGCTGGGACTCAGGCCTCCTTTCTAGGAGAGGGAATGGGCCATAATCCACCACGCAGGCCCAGTGCGGGTTGGTGAATGTCACATGTCGTCGAATACTATATTAATATTATAAATAGGTTTTTTTGTTTGTAGGAGATAATCTCTGAAAGTCCTGGTTCGTTTGCTAACATTTTTTCACCGATAGACAGCTACTTTATTCTTGAGTGACATAGGCTATATTTTATGTATCGGGCGAAGCTGCGGACAAATCTGCGAGAATTTTCTGTTTGGACATAACTTATTGTTAAATAAATAAAAAAAAAACAAACAAACACACAATTATGTGCAAACAGCAAATTCACGCCACTAATCTCATTCAATACCTATCTCTTTTTCAAACTAAAACCCGATTTTCAAGAACACAATCTTAACACCAAACGTCAAAACGTGTCTGCGCTTCATAGCGCACCTCATCCGTGCGCATACAACTTATAAAAATGGTGACAACACCGCTCTTTTAAGCGGCGTTAGTGTTATTTTTAAAATAAGTCCTGAACCCTGATTGGATGATACAACAGGCGTTTTAAATAACTAATTATGGGTGTTTTTAATATTGTGCGGATTTCATCAAACAAGGTTTTAATCCGCATGCAGAAATTTTCAAAATGCAAAAAAAAAACCGTCTCAAATGCATATTCCACGCATAACAATAAATAGTTTTATGAAAAAGATATTTCCACATTATGCGATATTCAAAAAAACTCTTAATACGAATTCGGCAACTTTTAAAAAATGGCCAAGGTAAAGCCCTTAGCTTTACACAATAGCAAAACGTAATAAAATGAATTAAACTAAATAGAGATTTAATAAAACAGGTCAGTTTTTAAAATCAAACGATATCTTGCGATATAAAATCAGCTTGATTAGGTCAACTTAAATGTTAATTATGTGATTTCGTTGGCGCTTTCATATAAACACAATGATAAAACTATATATATCCAAAATACGACTCAAGAAAATGCACAACAACATCCTAAATGTTTTCTTCAACATAATATATTTAATTGCACCTAGTTATCTCAAAGAACTTGTTTATTGTAATGAAATCTTTCGAAGCTGTAGCGAGTCGTAGCGACTACATTTGCTACGCGGCTACGCAACTCGTAGCGAACGTCTTTTGATGACAACCGGTACCAAACTGACTGAAACTTTTCAGGCTAGGCGTGGCCTCTATACTTACTCCGTGGCGTGGCCCGACAACGCCACGTTGGTTTCAGCGTTTGGGATAAATGTACTAGGAATCCATCAAGTAGAAGAGATTGTGCTCTGAAATTCATGAACCATTTAAAAGTTGTCTGAGGTCAATAGTATAGTCTAAAATAATACCAAATTATACTTAGCATGAACTATTGAACTTCTTTCTGTATCGATAAATAATTTGAATAATGTGTAATAAAAATTATACAAAAATGGTGAGTGTGTGAAATAAAAATTATATAAAAAGTTTGAACGTCTCACTTTTAGGCCAGGACTTAATATGCTCAGATTAGATTACACGTAGTTAGTTTTTGAAAAATTTTTTAGTGTTGAATAGCCGATTTCATAGTTCATACAACCTCATTCTTCCTTTCGGTTCTATGTATTTTTTTTAATGAGTGTTCACCGATTTCTCGATCAATTGTGGACCGAAGTTTTAAAATTAAATTTTTTGATTGAAAGGTTATGCTTCCAAATTTATCCCATAAAAATATTGTTATCTGATAGTCGATGTGTAGTCGATGATTGACTGAAAGAAGAGGGGGAGGGATATATTGAACTGATCTGATGATGAAGCCGGAAGGTAAGCCTGGGCTTGGCTTATTGGAATTGTCATGGAATGTTTTAAGTTATAGAACTTGCACAATATTTAAGTTTGGCTAAGGGGTAATTTAAAACTGTATAATAAAAACTTTCAAGAAAAAAATACAACTTGACTTCTAAGTAAACATTAAAAAGTGCAAATAACTTTAATTTTGGAAGTCAGTGTTTAATAACGGAGAGATAACTTTTATATAGAAACACACTATAATTACAGACAAAATAAACTAGTAGTCTCAAATAATTTGGGCGCGACAAACAGCAATGAGGCACAGGCAGATCCTCTCCTGAAAAAGTACTAGGGCAACATATCACAAGGTGTCTTGGTGAAGGAACTGAAAACCAATTCCCGCCGGCGGGACATTTTCACAACAAAGTTTCTGTCTTTTCAACTTTGTACCAAGCTTAGATTTCAAGTCGGTTCCAAATTTGTCCCATAAAAATATTATTATGATCTGAAGAAGTCCGATGGATAAGGAGTGTCATTAACTTCTTATAGGATCACAGCAGAACTGTCATAATAAGTAAAATTGCTTTATTTATTATATGTGTAGTCGATGATTGACTGTCAGAAGAGGGGGAGGGATATATTACCGAGAAACCGGAAGATAGGCCTGGCCTTGGCTTATTGGAATTGACATGGAATGTTTTAATGATACAATTTTATAAGTAGGTACTACCTTACTATAGAACTTGCACAATATTTAAGTTTGGCTAAGGGGTAATTTTTAGTTGTGGTATCACAAATAAAAACTGTATAATAAAAACTTTTAAGAAAAAAATACAACTTGACTTCAAAGTAAACATTAAAAAGTGCAAATAACTTTAATTTTGGAAGTCAGTGTTTAATAACGAAGAGATAACTATTATATAGAAACACACTATAATTACAGACAAAATAAACTAACTAGTCTCAAATAATCTGGGCGCGACAAACAGCAATGAGGCACAGGCAGATTCTCTCCTGAAAAAGTACTAGGGCAACATATATCACAAGGTGTCTTGGTGAAGGAACTGAAAACCAATTCCCACCGGCGGGACATTTTCACAACAAAGTTTCTGTCCTTTCAACTTTGTATCAAGCTTAGATGTTGAGTCCGGTGTAACCGATATTCACGCGAACGAACTCGTGGGAAAAATTTGTATTATACAGGTATACATCAGATAAGAAAACCCGCGAGCACAAAACAATAAAGTTTTTTTTCAACAATATTGCCAGTTACTAATAAAATTAATTATACTTAGTCTCTTTTTATTTAAGCAATCTACACTATTATAAAGAAGTAAAGTTTGCTTTTATGTGTTTTTCTTTGTGCTCGATGAGATTTTAAGTTCTTGTTATGGTCGAAGGTTATGCTTCCAAATTTGTCCCATAAAAATATTGCGCGCCGTCAACGTCTTGAACTCGGTATGGACAGTTACCGGACGATCGGACAGCGAGCCACCTAATGCTCGCCGTCCGCAAGCCCGCGCCTATGGTGGCCGGAAATCGGGATTGGAATTCCGGCGGTGGCTGAGGCGCTGTGAGTGCCGCCTTTGCCTGATGCGGTCGGCCTCCACTTTTGCTAGCATTACTGCTTCGCAGACGGAGGCGACCGCCTGCCACTCCTCCTCCCTCCGGACCATGGCCTGTACCAAGGCCCGACCGATCGCCCTTACGAGGGCACGGCGATGTTCTGCCCAAGCGGGGCACACTTCGACTATGTCCTAAGTTTGGCTAAGGGGTAATTTTTAGTTGTCGTACCACAACTAAAAAGTGTATGATAAAAACTTAAAAAAAACAACTGACTTCAATGTAAAAAAAAACACTAAAAATTGTAAATAACTTTAATTTCGGAAGTCAGCGTTAAATAACGAAGACTTAACTATTATTTAGAAACAGACCATAATCTGGGACTAAGTCCCAGTCAAAATAAACCAGTCTCAACTAATCTCGGTGTGACAATTGCAATGAGGCACAGGCAGACATTCGCCTGAAAAAAGTACTAGGGCAACATATATCACAAGGTGTCTTGGTGAAGGAACTGAAAACCAATTCCCGCCGACGGGACATTTTCACAACAAAGTTTCTGTCTTTTCAACTTTATAACAAACTTAGATTTCGAGTTCGATATAACTAAATAAAATTAGTATTATATCAGATAAGAGAAGTTGCGAGCACAAAACAATAAAATTTCAAAACAATATTGCCAGTTACTAATAAAATGATACTTAGTCACTTTTCATTTAAGCAATCTACACTAATATTATAAAGAAGTAAAGTTTGTTTTTATGTTTATTTTTTTTTGTTTATGCTTGGTGAGGTTTCAAGTTCTTGTTACTTGTTAAAAATTTTAGATTTAGTTTTTCGATAATATGTGTTACAGTAATTCATATTATACTATATCATCATCATCGTCAGCCTTTTAATGTTGTTTTGTTGTTGTTCTTTAATGGCATGAATCTTTTACCATTTTAATATTATAATAGTAGTTTATGTGACTAGGGGATGAAGCAGTGTCTTTAAGTCGCGGGCAGCATGTTGAATTCCGAACGAAACGAAGGTTGTTGATTATTATAATTAACTCCCGAGCATTGCGAAGGAGTTAATAAAAAAACCTGAGTGAAGTGAGGAATTCAAGTCGCCCAAAACAAAGACAGCTTTATCACCGTGTTGCATAGTCTACTTTTTACACCATCTGTAAGATAATTAAAAGAAAATTTGGTCAATCCAATCATATATTAGAGATATTGTATAAGTATTATTATATATTTACAAGTTCATCAAACAAACAAAATTCAGCACTTCAAGATTCTATAGTTTCGATTTTCTAAAACGCTCCCAGTTCGCAGTCAGTAAGCAGGTTTTACTCGATTTTTTTATATATAATTTATACACATTTTTTGGACATCTTTTAAAATCAATGTTTTTGATAAATTATGCCTGACGCTTGATTTACCAAACATAATACACCCAAATTGACGTTAAAAAAATAACTGGCTACTACTCATACTATGGTTAAATATGTGCTATAATAATATTTCAAGTTGTTTCATTATTTTGTTCAAAAAAAGCATACAAAGATGCGCTAATAATTTGCCACGGGCGAATTTTTACAAGACTGCAGCCTTAATACGCGTTCGGCAACTTTAAAAAAAATTGTAAGGGCTTTACACAATAACAAAACGTAGCAAAACGAATTAAACTAAATGGAGATTTAATAAAGCAGATATAATTTTTAAAATCAAATGATATCTTGCGATATAAAATCAGTAATCAACTTGATTCTAACTACTTTCTCTGACATAATACGAGTACATACTCGTATACGAGTGTCTGAGTATATAGTCGTATACGAATATGTACATAAACGTAGGAAACGTTTAAAAATGTCCCAGTCAAAATAAGCCAGTCTCAAATAATCTGGTCGTGACAAATAGCAATGAGGCTCAGGCAGATTCTCGCCTGAAAAAAGTACTAGGGCAACATATATCACAAGGTGTCTTGGTGAAGGAACTGAAATCCAATTCACGACGACGCGGCGACAGGAAATTTTCACACTGTCCAAATCGACCATCCGTTCCTTGAACAATGTGCCTAGCACACTGCCACCTAAGTTTGGAGATTCTTCGAGAAACAAAAATATTGTTTTACCAAAATTCTTGAAATTAAAAAAAAAAAAAAAACAAAAAAATATGGTACGAGTATCTCACTACTAAAATACTATATTTAGGTCATAATATACATACAAACATACATACAATCAAGAAGAAAATATTCCATGAATTGAGCCAGACACGATCAAGTTTTGTTACGTGTTGACGAGTCGGCATCTTTGGTTTGAAGTTACTAGGGTACCATAAGCTATAGAGACAGTGAATAAAGCTTCCAAGCAATGGGAGGAACTCCACTGCAAATAATTTTCATGAAAACGTGTTGAGAACAAGGTCCGGTTTTGAACGCAACTGTTCGGCTCAAAAGTACTAGGATACCATCATTTGTAAGATATTAAATAAAACTGAAGATTTCGAAATTCCCTATGCGGGCAAATGGTCGACGATTTCAGCTGAAAAAGTACTAATATGTCAGAACATTAAAGAGGTTGAAATTACTTAAGTAAGAAAGATATTTAGTATTGTCGAATAAAACTGACACAAGTAAGAGCTTCAACCATCAAATCAAACGTTTTATATCGTAAAAAAGGATAAAATCTACGAAAATATTAAAATAGTTTCTAAAAAGTATATTGTATAGGCTTCGGTTAATAGTAGAAATGGTCAGCTAGCCTTTATATTGACCACCAGTTAGGAATAGTTTGCATGTAATATTTTTTATTCTTCATAAAAACCTCCCAAAAATGTTAAAAAATAGTTTATGTAAATTGGTTTTACACTAAGCAACACATAGCATTTAAGAATTCATATTTGGGAATCATAAAGACAGCAAACCATAAGAAGAATTTTAAAATCTTAGTAAGACGAATTTGATGTATCTTTGAATATTTATGTCCTTGTTTACTTCTAAACTTTTCCACTTAAAAATCTAGGAACTGTTAACGGTTAGTACTAGGTAAACCGTCAAGACGTGAAAAAGGGTTACCGAATTTTTTAAGTAAAACTTCAGAGTTAAAAGAAATATTTCCCATAAAAGCTAGTTATTTTTTTTTTAATTTAATTTGACCATCTCTCTAAAAAAATACTTTTTATATTTATTTTCCTCATCTCAAAATATCTTTACAAGTCTGAACTAGCTAAGGAATACAAAATACGCGGCCTTACCAATATTCTCGTATTTATTATCCTGCCACTGAAAATGCCCTCGACCTCAAGAATATGACTCAGCGCTCCGGTCAAACGTACTAGGGTAGCAGCAACTTAAGGGTGAATAATATTGCTATCTCATGTTGTTGTACTCCTCTAATACTACCCTCTACTCTACGGTACTACGTTTTCCTCGCGTTTTCCTTGAATGAAGGGAGAAAGAGACAAGCATAATCCGTTTTGTATAGCGTCTTTTCATTTTCGCATAGCTCCGGGGTTAAGAGGTCAACGCTACGAGATGACGTAGTGGTGACGTCACGATCGAACGTTTTAAGGTGGTGCATCATGACTCACATTTTCACTGTTTTTCATACAACCGCTCATAACTGATTATGACGTTATTACACATTTTTCATTAGATATTTTGGAAACACCGTATCTTGTGGATATTATCTAGGTTTCTAAAGAAACCAATTTCTAAATTTGTGTAAAATTAATCCAGTAAAAACCTCTGAAAATTTCCTATTTTGTATGAACTTTGACACTTCATAATTTGCCTAAAAAAAGTCAAAAAAGTAATTCTCTAGAGACCTTGCAAATTTTATTAAGATTCTAAATGATGGCCACTTTTTCCAAAAACTTTTAAGGGTTTAAAAAAAACTGCTATTTCCTGGAGCAAGTTTTGTGAAATTTTCGAGTAAATCTCGGAATTACCGAATACTAACAGAGTTTTCAGGCGTTATCTCTCTTTTTTTGCGTTGCGTTTTCGTCAAACATCGCGTTGGATTGCATTAAATGAAGTAACAAGCTTTTAAACCATTTTCGATGTTTACGATAAGCGAGTGGAGAAGGACCCTCTTAACAGAGTATTGAAGAAAAGTGTAGCTTTTTGGCGGGAATTTTCGCGAGTTCAGTAACTGTTATAATTATTAGCAAAACTCGTTGTGGATATCTGTAGATAAATCTGTAATGAAAGATGTTTTTAAAATTGATCTAGTTTTGTAACTTAAGTGTTTACAAAACTGGAAATATAATGTTAAAAACTTCGGATTTTGTTTGTCTCTTAAAATATCAAGTGCCTGCCTAACTTTGGTGAAAAGGGTATTTACACTTTTTTTTGTTAAGATATGTGTTACAGTTAATAATTTGGTTTAAATGTTAAAGAATAACTTATTTAGTGCCCAATATTAATTTAGTTAGTCTATTAGGCAAGCCAGGCAAGGTAAGGTATCGGCCCAAACTTACACGTGGTAGAACGCGGGTTAAAATTTATTTGTGTAATTTATTTCATCACCATGCTCTCAAAATAATTATTTTACTCAATATTGTGATATTGAGTAAAATAATTAGAGCCAACACACGTCAAAGGTAATTTATGAACTGTTTATAATATTGAGATATAGTATAATATTGTTCACTACCACCGAGATCAAGAACCATCTTCTGCTTCTCAATACAGTAGTAATTCAAATATTTTTCCATATCCATTACACACACTAGCAGCATGGGTTACTTTGGCTGCATGTTTTGGAGAACAAAAGGCAAGATGAAGAAAGAAAAATTGTTCCATTTTCTTAACAGCGACATCTAACGTAGGGTGGCCACAACACGAAGCTTAGCGTTACTCCACGCGAAAACTTGTACAGTTATTTACAACATTACTTGCATCCAGCTACAGATGATTTACCTCGCTACCGCTAGATGGCGATTTCCCTTACAAAAGGAAGGGGTAAAGTAGCTGTGACTTTATAGGGTCATGTTTATTTACTAAAAAGAAATAAACAAGTGAGATTTTTTCCTTTCGGTAAATCATTGACGTCATCATTATCAATTTTGATAGACCTGTTGGTCAAATGGTCAGTGGTCCTGACTGCTATGCCGGAGATCGTGGGTTCAATTTCCACCCAAGACAAATGTTTGTGTGACGAGCACGATCATTTGTTCTGTGGCTGTGATTTATCTATAATATGTTTGTATTTAGAAATATACAAATATGTTTATCAATTTTTCCAGTACTCACTTTTGTTTGGAACTAGATGAGTGTGTGATAGTAGTAGAATATTATTATTATTTACATCCACTGCTAGACATAGGCCTCCACAAAATATCACCACAACGAACCGTCCTATGCGTCTCGTATCCATCGAATTCCCGTGACCATGTCAACAGATGTAGGAGGTCTTCCAATGCGGCATATTCCAGTGCATGGTTGAATCTCCAAAACCTTTCGGATCCATCGATATTCTGGAAAGAGTTATACCTATTCGGAATTTTCTAGTGGGCTTGAAAAAATCCACAAGAAAACCAAAGTTGACTGACATGGCCCAAAGAACTGCCAAACTTTAATGCTCGCAAAAGAAGTGAATAATTTTTGTCAGAAAAATCAGTCAAAACGTGAAAATGTGTCATAAAACACAAAAAAAAAACGAATCCAGTCTAGTTTCCATATAAAATGCATGGAGACTGACGCGACCAGATCAGCGAACATAGCACACGTGTGAGCAATATAGTCTACCTTTTCTTGACTCTGCCTTTATCCGAAACTACACGAACCTTTTGTATTAGTTTCCGGTCACGGAGCCCCACAACATCCCTGCTAGAAACCCATTGCAGCGCCACCATCTGCGTAAAGCCAAGCTTCAGTGCTACAACAAAAAGTACTAAGGTGGTATAAACTACAGGATGTTAACGTACATTTTCAAGTTGCAATATGCAAACCGACAAGAATTTCAGGCAAAAAACATTTTAATGAAGTTTTCTGGACTTATATTTGTCCCACTGTATAAAACTCAAAACTTGCCAAAAAATGTAAAACTTGTCAGAAAAGTCAGTCAAAACGTAAGAATGTGTCAAACAACACTCATCACACTATTTCCATTACTACGTCATTCATGACGTAGTCCGAAGCGTCACGTTGCCCATAGAAACGCGCTGAAGGTTGCAGCGCTCGGGCAAAACGTACTAGGGTGACATAAAATGTAAAGGGCGCTGATAGAGTAATGAAATAGTGTTCCAGGTTTGTTATTAAAATAAAAACTGCTTTTCAAGTAAATTTTTTGCTTGGTTGGTTGTGGTAAAAATAATGTAAATGTTGTGTTTAAAGTATTTAAAGTAGTGTTTGTCTAAACGTTTCTAAGTAATAGGAAAAATTCAGAAAATAACTCTATGAAACTAGTAATTTTAGAGTTCTGTAACCAAAGCGTGAAACGGGACCCTATTACTAAGACTTCGCTGTCCGTCCATCCATATCTCTCTGTCTGACTGTCACCTATCACAAATTTTCACAGATGTTTATCTATTGGCGCTATAACAAAAAATACTAAAAAAAAAACTAAAGAAAAAAGTTTAATGCGACTCCTTTTGCCGATTTTTGCTTCGGATGGTACCGATAGCCTTCGTGCGCGAGTTTGATTCGAACTTAACCAGTTTTTTTACAAGAATTTAGTTATTCTCTAAGTTAATCTCAGGATAACTTCTGAGCCTTACAAACATAGGTTAAGAAGATTTGTTTTAGTTTTATTTATTATAAAAACCCGCCAAGTGCGATTCAAACTCACGCCCAAAAGGTTCTGTGCCATCTATACGACTTTTTTTACACAATTAATTTTACTCTATTTTAAGTATTTTTTCTTATAACGGCAAAAGAAATAGATCATCAGTAAAAAAAAAACAACCGTCTAACTGTTACGGTTCATAAGATACAGCCTGGTGGCAGACAGACAGATAATGGAGTACTTATTAGTAATAGGATCTCGTCTCCCGTACGTCCCTTTGGATACGGAACCCAAGTCGCACTATATTCGCCCGAGTATACACGGCGGATCTGCAAAATATACTGTAAAGATTTGAACCCACCTGTGGAATTGCGTGTTGTTGCTAGCAACAAACGAGGTGTCAGACCTTTTTTGAGGTGGGAAATCATCTAATGACACTCCTAGTTCCTTCAATGCCTTTTATACTAGGGCTGGGTTTTCCTTTCAGTAGGCTTTGACCGTGCTAGCCCTTATGAGGAGGTTTCAGACCTTAAGTTTGTTGCTAACAGCAACGTGTTTAGGCCGAAAGTACTAGGAAAGTATAATCACTTGGAGGAAAACGAACAAGATAGAACAACTAATGCAAAATAAATTAAATCTTGTTTTTTAAAATCAGTTGCAGGTTTTCTTAAATTAAGACTTAGGTATGGATAAAAGTTGGCGAAAATTGAGCTTTGATGCGTACTATTTAAGTATTTTAGATCTACCAGTATTATACGTAAATTTTGTTTTAATTTAAAATGATGGGAAATGTAGTACTGTCGAAACGTTATCGATCCCTATCTACAAAATCGAATATTTAATTTAAAATCAGTAATTTGTATAAAACACTATTTTTATCATAGGCCAAAAATAAGAAAAGTGAAAAACGCCATCTATGCACGTGGCATTTAACAACCGACTTTTAGACTGCAACCCGTCCACCATTCAGTTTATGCATCAAAGCATAGATGGCGCTGTCAACACCAAATTTCAAAGTAAGTTGTTTAATGTATTCATGTTTTGTTTATATATATATATATATATATATATTGGTAGGTATTCAAAACTTTAGCACTGTTTTGGAAATAATTTTTCCAACTTCCAACTTCAACTGTTGATTATTTTTCAAAGCTTGCCATCTCATGATTTATTTATTCACTACTTACTTTGCGATTACCGCTTCATTAGCGATCGGATCATAAATAATAAATTATGACTGATTATTATTTTGGGATTCTACTCTTGGCAGGATGACTACTCAGACAAGTTAATGTAAAGAATAACTAATTAATCGTATTAACATATATTATTGTCTAATACATTATGTGTGTATCTAGAAACATTTCTTGATGCTGGCGCTAAAATCCAAGCAGTAATAGATATAAATTTTGAATTTGGTTACAGTTATGGGAATAATATTGTACGGTTACGGATATCAAATTATTGCGAACTAACCGATAAAGGTTTAGTTAATTGCGATTTTAAAATAAAATAATTATAAAAGTAAAATATAAATAGTAAGTTATGCTTTTTGTTTGACTAGACTATATTTTATTTGGCATTGGCATTGAACCGGTCATTGAAACTGCATAAACCAGAAACCCATAGCCTAAACTTCAGAGGGTCCTTTTCCACTCGCCTATCGTAAACATCGAAAATTGGTTAAATGCTTGTTACTTCATCTAACGCAATCCAACGCGATGTTTGACGAAAAGGCAACGCAAAAAAAGAGAGATAACGCCTGAAAACTCTGTTAGTATTCGGTAATTCCGAGATTTACTCGAATATTTCACAAAACTTGCTCCAGAAAAAAGCTGTTTTTTTTAACCCTTTACCAGTTTTTGGAAAAAGTTGTCGTTATTTAGAATTTTAATAAAATTTGCCAGGCTTCTATAGTTTTACTTTTTTGACTTTTTTAATATTTAGGCAAATTATGAAGTGTCAGAATTCATAGAAAATAGGAGATTTTCAGAGGTCTTTACTGGATTAGTTTTACACAAATTTAGAAATTGATTTCAATAGAAGCCTAGATAATATCCACAAAATACTGTGTTTCCAAAATATCTAATGAAAAATGTGTAATAACGTCATAATCGGTTAAGATAGGTTGTATGAAAAACAGTGAAGATGTGTGTCGAGATGCACCACCTTAAAGCCAGGCTTTAGCGCTACGAAAAAAAGTACTAGAGTAGCATAAACAACAGGATATTAATCGTACATTTTCAAGTTTAGAACGTTAAAGAACGAATGCATTCAGAGACGAGTTTCAGGCAGAGAAATTTTTAATAAAATAAATTTCTGGCCTTATATTTGTCCCACAGTATAAATTAAATTCTTCTGCTAGCACAGAAAGACCTTTTATAGAGTTTCCTCTCTGGAATATACAAACGAATGAATAAAACATTATTCTCTACATAGATAACAAATTAGCTTGTGTGTACTTAAATAGATTGGTTTCGACACCCGCATGCGAAGCGGAAATTGTAGCTAAATTGCATTTAGTACCTACTAGCTCTGGCGGCTTTACCTGCGTGAAACAAAAATTATCAATGCCAAAAATATTCGATATTCTATGCCAGGGTATAATCGTCTCACGGTACACGTGTACTAAAATACAATTTACACAAATTAGTATGGAGCTCTTGCCCAGCAATGACCTGAATGCAGATGTAACTTATAACTTAGCTTTTTAATAGAGCTTTACTTTATTTTCGGAATTCGATGTTGGATAACGAAAAACTAAAACCAGAAATACTGACTTTCGAAATCAAAGTAATTTTCATTAAATATTGCAGGCTTTTTTTGTAGTGATATCGGTTGTTTTTTTTTTCGGTAAACTTGTTTCATTAAATATTGCGGCATACGAGTATTCTGGGATAGGCGTTTTTTTGACCTCGCATAGATTTTATCATTTCGTAAGCATTTTTTGTATTCATCATATCAGCCGAAAGACGTCCACTGCTGGACATAGGCCTCCCCCAAGCGTCGCCACAACGACCGGTCCTGTGCGTCACGCATCCATCGGATTCCCGCGACCCTGACCAGGTCGTCGGTCCACCTTGTTGGAGGCCTTCCAACGCTGCGTCTTCCGGTACGTGGTCGCCACTCCAGAACCTTTCGTCCCCATCGACCATCTGTTCTGCGTGCAATGTGCCCTGCCCATAATAATATACCACAGTGTCTCAAGACGAAAGTCTATGACCAGTGCGTGTTGCCAGTGATGACTTATGGCTCCGAAACGTGGTCGCTTACAATGGGCCTTATAAGAAGACTCAAAGTCACCCAAAGGGCGATGGAAAGGGCTATGCTCGGAGTTTCCCTGCGTGATCGCATCAGAAATGAAGATATCCGCAGGAGAACCAAGGTTGCCGACGTGGCTCGAAGAGTCGCCAAACTTTTTTGTATTAGTAAGTTTTTTCTAAATAAACAGGATGTCTTTCTTTTTTCTTTCACAGAATAATAATTACACCATCGACATTGGTGACAAATACCAGAGATTCTATCGTAGAATTCTCACCTAAAAATGACACACAAAACTTTTTTCAACTTCAAAAGAAACAAAACAATTAAACTCAAATAGATTTCACGCATTCTAAGATTAAGTTATTTTCTTTATTCCCAGCTTTTGGGAACAAATTGCATTCCAGAGACCGTATTCTCAAAGGAATGTCCATTTGTGTCGCTAGGAATGTTGGATTCGTATGGATCTGAAGCAGCCTTATAATTGAGACTTATACTAGACGTCCTTATACTCTGAAGGATAAGGGTCAGATTAAGGAGATTAATATAGTAACGTATTTAAATAGATTAATAATGCGGTTAGATTTATTTTCGCACTAGTTTCTGCCAGCGACTTCGCTCGCGTAAACTTTTCATACAATACAAAATTACAAGTTTTAGAACCTCTAAACTGCTCTCCTGAAGTTTTTGCACTTGTACCAGTATACGTAGGACCCGATGAATTATGATATTCAACGGGTCCAACTTAGAGAAGAGTAAAAAAGTTTTATTTTTATATTGAGTTAGGAAATGATCTAATGACTTCTTCTGCTGTAAGATGGAGTCAGAAGGTGTGTCAGACTTTTACTGACTCAAAACTTGCCATTTGTGTTCAAGGATCACGAGTTTCCATTTTGAAATTTTCCATGGCCCTGTTGAGCTTCAAATAATTATACAACCTTAGTTTTAGTATATGTGAAACCCGAAACACGTGGCTAGTATTTCATGTAAAGAATCTATGTACAAAATTTCATAACTGTATCATGAAAAATCACAAAGCTTGTTATGTCAGCAAAATTACAATGTCACCGATCTAAACTGACGACGGAGGGGTTATTTTCCTGTCCTTAATGCCCGCTATGACCTGCCGTGACCTGTATTGTACTTAAAAACAATTGGAATCCATTCAGTTTTTGATTCTGAACAAACTATATTCAGGTTTCGCATAATCTAAAATAATGTTGTATAATGCATACAAAAATAAAATCATAGCTATGTGGCTATCTATGTTTAGCGTTAAATGTGTAGGTAAACTGTGGTATTCGATTGACCTTTCAGGCGTGTTCTTTTATGAACCTGCGGCATTTGAGAAAGTTATGATGGAAAAAAAAGATCCTGATGGACGCTATTCATTATCCATACTAATATTATAAATAGGCAAGTGTGTGTGTCTGTTTGTCCGTCTTTCACGGCAAAACGGAGCGACAAATTGACTTAATTTTTAAGTGGAGGTAGTTAAAGAGATGGAGAGTGACATAGGCTACTTTTTGTCCCTTTCTACCCCCCACTTCCCAGGGGTACCGTGTTTAATGTGAGCGAAGCCACAGACAAAAGCTAGTACAAATATATAATTCTATCTACTGTTAACATACACCCAGTGGCACTGACATTTTACAGGTTGATATACAGTAGAAACGTTTATAGCAGAACTGAATTTTTTATTATTATAAATCCCGTGCATAACTAATGACTTTGAACGAATTAGTCACTAGTGTGTCTCATCACAAACGATTAAGACTATCTTACAGGGCATCTTATCTTAAGGGCCTAAACTTAAAACTAACCTACTATAAGCTAAGTGCTGTGGGGACCGGACCTCGGCAGCAACAGAGTAGAGGTTGGATTTAACAAGGAACATACTCAAAACACCTAGACCCATACCAGTTAAGAGCGCCACTTTTGGGGTTCGGACCTCGGCCTAGGGCGTCTGTGGGGGAGAGCAGCAAAGGACGGGTTGGATCAAACAAGGAACATGCCTAAGATACCCGAACCCAAATGTGCCATAAATATTTGTTATGTGCAAGAATCGAATCTGTGGCACGCAGCGCAGCACCCACTCGCATTATCAGACTTTCACTTAGTTCCTGATGAGTTACTCGTTATGTTCCAGAGTTCGCTTGTTTTTAGCAACTGGCGTTTAATATTACACCATCCCAGGGGTTTATTGACTGGAAGTACCCAAAAATTTACTCACCTCGACTCCCGAGTGAAAATGCCGGCGGAATTTAATCAAACCGAAGCTTACCTGAAAAAATGGAGAGAAAAGTTTAATAAGCTTATCAAATTTTATACTCAAAATTTTTAGAAATGTCTGATGGTACCTAATAGATGCTAAATAAAATGTAGGTCCTTTTTTAAGGTGATAAATCATCTAATGACTTTTCCTGCTCTAGATTCAACACGGTGCCTGACAGTCTGACATACCCTCCCGCTGCACTCTAGAACGGGCTATTTCCCACCACAAAAAAGGGTAGCAGACTTGATTAATTGACATTAATTTTGGCTGAATACTTTCACGAGTTCCTGAAAAAAAATCTTGACAAACGGATAACACAGTGATCTTATAAGATGTCTATACTTCCCCATCGAGTTACGGCATCATAAAAAAAGTGACACACATTGATGATCCATATCCGCTAAACTTGGCCGCTATGACCAAAATTCGGTTATGTCTATTTACGGCTATTTGTCATTCCAATTGCAACTATTTGTACGGTCAAGAACTTACACAGAATAAAAATCTTTTCGATATTTAGTGAACTAAAAATTCTACTTTATCCAGATCTAAATTGCCTTCCATAACCTATAAATCTTAATTTTTGCTCTCCAAACCTGTCTTATATGAAATTCTTTATCCAACAGTAAATTACAATCGACAGAATAGAGCTTTAAAAATATGTTCGAGTAGATAAAATTTGGCGTCTAGAATAGAATTACTATTTGAACCTTCTATAAAATTTATTGAATTGTAGCTCGCATGGTTTATCACGTGCCGTCGTATCCGAAAAGTATCCTATAAGCAGGACATGGTCTACACATGTGCCATATTTTGAGGCCTTAGCTTCTGCAAAGCAGTAATGCAAGTAAACGAGGCTGCACGCGCGAGGGAACAGCCCTCACACCCCAGCCGTCCGGACCGAGCCCAAGTCGTCGACGACACGTAGTGTTCCACTCGCGTCTCAAGGAGATGTCGGCAAAACCGTAAACCGTCGAAACTTACTGGGGCCTTGAGTTGTGTGAAAGAGAACTCCGGGGCTCTGGAACGAAGGCAAAAAAGGAACAGGAGTGGGTTTTAGTCAGTAAGAGTCTGACACGCTCCGCCCAAGGGTGAGAGATGCCATAAGATGATTTCCCACCTAAAAAAAAACCCGTGAACCAAATATCCAAATCCGTTCAGCTATTTGAGCGTGAAGGAGTGACAAACATATACAAATTTTCACCTTTATTACATTAAGGTGAGAATTAGTCTAAACTACTAAAATATGGTTACATAGGTGTGTAAACACACCTGTAACCTGTAACCCTTCAGGGACTACTACCGTGTTATCCTATGTTCTAGCAAAATAGGTCACAGCCACGAAAAGTTTTGGGCACTGAATTTACGGGTCATTCAGGGAATTGATTGGAGGTTTCGTGGTTGCGGCTACATGAGCTAGTGGAACCCAACGCCAGGTCGACTGAGGTCGGGAGTTCAGGACACGGGTTAGATGTAATTACTGGTGTTGAGTCTATGCGTGTGTGATTTTGTTGCAGCCAGTTGACGAACGGTTGATTTTTAGGTAATTTTGAGTCTCAACGACATTACTCTTAATAAAGTTTTATGTGCGTGCGTAGTGAATAATTGCTTTGACTTACGATATTATTTATGACGTAATTATGTTACTGAATAAAAAGATGTATCTTCAATATGGCTTTGTTTATTTATATGTATGTATCTAAGTATGTATTTACTATTGCATTTTTTTTCTCATTTATTAAGTTGCACCTGCCATGTTATGTTTCTGCACCATCCTAAGGTCGACTGGCAGATAATGCCTAAGGCATTAAGTCCGCATTTGTACAACTCTGTGCATAAAGATTTAAATAAATAAATAAATGCATTTAAAAATACAGTCAGTAAGTAGTCAGAAACAAAAACTTTGTTTTTTGAATGATGAGCAAAACATCTTCCTCCTATGTAACATTTTACTTATCATGCCAAATTTTAAGCATATACAGAGTGTTTGGTCCATCATGCGCCAAATTGAAATGTTCGACTGGAGGGAAAAAAAGTAGATGGCTTAGACATTTTTTTTAATTATATTGGAATGAAAAAATTGGTCATAATCAGCCTTTTTAGTGTTCAACCCGCAACGTACAAGTTACAACTCATAAGTCAGGGCTATTAACATTCGGCCACCACTGCTCCAATTTTTAGAAGATGCCTCTATTTTAATTATAATAAATACTTCCACTTCTCTAACTTTGATTAAAATACCTGTTTAAGTGGGCAGTCAAAGGTTTTCTTAGAAAAGTCCTTGGGACAATAAATTATCGTTGTTGTGCGGTGTTTTTTGTTTTATTGTTAAGACTTTACTTTTAAAAACACGAATAAAAAGTAGCTCGAAAAGAACTGTCACTGTTGTGATATGTTTTCTTTTTTATTTTCTACTTTATTTAAAGTGTTTTTTTTATGGTAAATCATCAAATATTTTCTTCTGCTCTGGGTGGTGCGGGAGGGAGTGTCAAGGTTTTACTGACAACAACCCAGTGTTCCTTAAGTGACCTTTTTTGCAAGGGTCACAATAACTCCTTCGATCAATTTTTAGCCATAGCAGGCGTCATCCCTAACTGGCTCCGTCAATGTTGCTAACAACTCTTTGAGGTGGTTATCGTACCGTCGACCCGAGCTTTGTCCGGACGGACGGTAAGCTGCCCACTGCTCACCGTCCGCCAGTCCGCGCCTGTGGTGGCCGAAAATGTTATTGCAAAGCCCGGGATGCCTCCAGCAAGGGCTGAGGTATAAAACTTGTCTCCGCCTCACTGTTTCACCCTCCTTTGCTCGCAATACTAACCGACATGACATCTACTGAACATTTTTTCGCAGGAACTTTGAACTGAAGTAGCAAATTAATTCAATTAACTTACATATTTGAGTAACGCCTATAAAAGTCTGTAGCAAATTTATCGCTCCACATATTTCCAAGTATCCGTCGTGGAATTCGACGAGCGGAAAGCACAATGCAGACGGTAATTATTTTCTTCAGACAAATTATTTTAGATGAAGACCGTAGTACTCTTACGCCTACTTGCGCGTATGTTAAGACGTTTCATGAAGTAAGTAATTTTCTCCAAAAGGTTTTTCTGCTGAAGTAAAACCATACGGTTTTCTCCCTATTTTCTTCTTAAGATGGATCCACTCGCCTATATATATATATATATAATATTCTACAACTATCACACAACGCGATCTAGTCCCAAGCTAAGCAGAGCTTGTGTTATGGGTACTAGACATCTGATAAACATAGGTACTTATATATTTTTAAATACATACATATTATAGATAAATTACACCCAGACACAGAACAAATGATCATGCTCATCACATAAACATTTGTCCTGGGTGGGAATCGAACCCACGACCTCCGGCATAGCAGTCAGGGCCACTAACCACTAGACCAACAGGCCAGTCAGAGAGATAATGTCTAAAAACTCCATCATTCGGTAATTCCGTGATTTATTCGAGTAGTTCACAAAACTTGTTCTAGGAAATAAGTGATTTTTACAACCCTTAAAAGTTTTTGAGAAAAATTGTCATAATTTAGAATTTCGATTAAATGTGCAAGGCTTCTTTAGATGTACTTTTTTATATGTTTAATAATTAGTTCATTATGGAGTTCACGTAAATGTAATTTAATTTAGATTTTCTTTCGTCTTTATTACATACACACAAATTTATATTTTTATTTCTACAGAAGCTTAGATAAAATCTACAATATGTATCCAAAATATCAAAATAAAGGATGTGTAGTAACATCATCATCACGGAAAGCGGTTGTATAAAAATGTACCTCGGGTAGGCCGCTCTTAATCTTCGGAATTCATATTGTCATGTAAAAGGGAAATTCGTTAACTAATAGGCTTAATCATCATCATCATCTTCTTGCCCTTGTCCCGTGTTATTTGGGGTCGGCGCAATCCCTTTTTTTTCTTCCCTTCTATCCTGTCACCCGTCATGCCATCACTAACTTCCTTTTCTTTCAAGTCACTCTTCACACAATCCATCCATCTTTTCTTTGGCCTCCCACTCCCTAAAAAAAAAAATGAATTTAAAATAAATGAGCGTGACAGTTGAGAGTTTGTCATGCTCACTCAAATGTCTCACTGATTTCTGACTTCATAATGGTTCAAGTGAGTTGTGCTGCCGATGGATGCGTGACGCATAGGACCGGTCGTTGTGGCGGCACTTGGGGGAGGCCTATGTCCAGCAGTGGACGTCTTTCGGCTGATATGATGATGATGATGAGTTGTGCTGCTATACACGCCATGTTCGTGAACCGACGCTGTCAGTTGAGACTGGTCTTTACTAAAAAGCCAATAAAATTTTTATATTCCCTTTTTACTTTATTTATTTTGCTCTCACATGATAGAAGCGACAAAAATATGTAATTAGTTAATTATTTTGCAAGATTTTTTGTGTATTTTATCTGGCCTTAGTTGCATGATAACAAAGAATTGTTATTTATTATTATTAAGCATGACCATTTCTTCTGTATCTGGATGTAATCTATCAATAATTAAAATATGTATGTATGTTTTTAGAATAATATAAGTCCCAATGTTTATAAGTGGACTAAGACTCATAGCATAAGCTTTGCTTAGTTTGGGACTAGATGGCATTGTGTGAAAGTTCTGGAATATTGTTAATTGTTAGTCAGTCCGAAGCTATCATAGCTTTAAGTAAGTAGTTTTGAAACTCAATTCTAGTAGGTACAATGTGTAATTTACTCCTAAGGTTACAAAGACTGCAACGTCTACTTACAGTCAATTTCACATTCAAGCTTCCCACTTCTCTTAATTTAATTACAAGTATGAATTCCCGGAATTTTTGCGTTATCTGAAGCGCTATAATTTATTGAATGATGCATGGATATTAGGGGAAATTGATTTCCCCATGAACCTGTCGTTAAACTCAAATTATAAATCATTATTGAACGTTTGATGGCGATGATCGTGATTTATGGGGTAAACGGGGGATCACGGGGTGAGAAAAGTCATTAGGGAGATTTCATTTTTTTATCGCTATCATCAAGGTATTTTATTTATTACACGGTGACATTTTGTCAGTATGTCAAGATTATGTCAAACTAACTGCCACCTACTAGTCCACTTGCGTACATACTAATAGTACTTTATAAATTACTAGCGACCAGGGCCCCCAGCTTCGTTCGGATACTAAAAAACATTGTATTTTTTTTTTATTGATATAAACTAGTGCTTGACTGCGATCCGACGCGATGGTAAGCAGTGATGCAATCTCTGATGGTAAGGCATATTCTAGCCTCGAAGAACATGTATAAACTTTTCTGTTGAATCACACTGTCTATTATTAAAAACCGAATGAAAATCTATTAAGTTGTTTTTAAATTTATTGCGTTCATACAGACAAACAGACGCAGTAAGGGATTTTGTACTATGTATTATTAAAATGTAAGGATAACTTATTTAATCTGTAATATAAATTATCTTGGTCGCAAAGTATTTTCTGCGCTCTAACCAAATGTTCTTTTTTTGCTATTATTCATTAAGTAGTTCAGATCCTTAGCAGTCTTGAGTTGAGCTGCACTAACTGGATAGACCCTCTCAAAACTGTGTGATCCTGTCCTCAAAAAACCATATCAGATAGTAATCTAAATGATTCTCGTATTCGGTCCTTTTTTTCAGGGTAGTTAAATAACTATTCCTAATCTCCTAGTTAGGAAACAATGGCCACATTTAGATTTTAAACTGACAAAAAATTTACGTATAACATTTTTTAACCCTTTATTGCTCAAGTACTTGGATTTAACAGTTGTTTTTTGTATTCGAGATATTAACAAAAATTAAAATACACACCATTTCAGTTTTTCACAAATCTTACAAGATTGACGTACTTATCAAGTATTTGAAAAATAAATATCATTTAACAAAATAAACTCCTTAAAAACTTATGCCACCTTGAACAAATCATGCGAACTCGAGTATCAATTATTTGTTCGCCGAGTTTATTTTCTCCTTTTCGACAAGTTCACAACAAGTCCCGTCATATTCGGAACGAATCCTTAACCTAATATTTCCCTTGTAACCTACGTACTTACCTGTTTATAACAATGACAGACTTGTTCTTAAAGAACGTATAAAATTATAGCTTCAGGGAGAAAAGATTGATGCTATTAAATTTTACACCATAAATCAACTGGGTTATGGTTCAGTTTCGTTCAGCAAATAATGTTATTTGATGAGCTCCCTGATGTTCAGATTGGATCAAATGGTACGTAATTTTACAGAGAATCAATATTATTAAATTTCTGCTCTTTATTTGTTGAGAGCAGGTTTGGATTTTTCCAATTACATTAAAACAGTACGTATATATCTTTTTTGTTTTTTTTTTTTATTATGATAAGGAGGTTTTGTGTATACCTATATATACGTGTCTATCAAAGCAAATGTGAATTTCCATTCGTAAAAATATTCTATTGTATCATTACCGTATCATTGTTGTTCGTTATCGTCGTATCAAAACGGTAAAAGAAAACAGCTCGTGAGGAAGCCGAATTCGAAGACTAGTAATCATAATCATAATCATAATCATAATCCTTTATTTGTTAGAACATGGTAGGTATGGTATTTGTCTGTTATGGATGTTGAAAAAAATATATCGTTCATCTTCAGTGTGTCAATAGTCCAGAGCCTAGGTCCTTAAAATCATTAAATTTCGCGACAGGTATGGAGAGACATCGTTTGACATGCGGCAGCCTAGGAGGCAAACGACGACGGTGGCGGTAGACCGCAATCCTTTTCATCAACAATAGCCACGACTACTCTAACAAGTGCCCTACTAAGAAAAGAAGAAGAATAAAAGAAAAGACTAGGGATTATGAGAAAAGTCGGTATAAATAAATTAACAAAACAACGTATCTTATGGGAAGATCTTACCATAAGATACGTTGTTTTGTTAATTGATTGAAATTGAATTGTTAACGGTATGTCTTTGTTTCCATGAATGATGTGTAGACCAGTAGAACTTTAAATTTTTGAGCAATTTGGAGTTGATACTCTTGGCCGTGAGGTCCGAGTGCTCATACGCTTTTGAAACTATTACCCAAACGCTTAGTTGACACTTTGAGTGACTTAAGTCAAAGATTCATTCATATAACGTTGCAATGCCAACAGTTTTTTGGGCACACTTCCAGTCGTCATCAATGCGCAGAAATTTTTTGACACCACCATATTTTAGTTATTGTGTTTAGTGTACGTAGTGTTAATATTTTTATTTTTTCTAGTTTTATTTTGTTTCATAAATTCAATGACCATACATAATACATAGAAAGTGTGATAAATATCTAATGCTGAACTGAATCAACAGCTAAGGTAGAAATCAAGATTAGAGCAAGCCAGTATTCCCAAAGGGTCCCGTTCATATAGACTAACTAAAATAGTTAGCGGAACATATTAGCTTGTTTAACTCCCAGAGGGCATGCCCCTTCTAAATACTAAATCGTATATTTGAGGAAAGTTTTATAAGGAAAATCTATTTTGGTCCTAAGAAATAAGTATGTAGAAAAGTTTCTACGTACTTGATTCTTCAATAGACGTACACAGGTGATCAGAAAACTTTCCGACCTAATAAAGATACAATTTTTTTTTCTTACAATTTACACATAACACGTACAAATAGCAGTTGGCATTTTTCTCTGCAAAATAATTATTCACGAAGTTTGCCTAAACATTTGACGAAAATCTCTATCCTCCGAGCGTAATTATTAGATGAGGGAAGAAAAAGAAGTTACTTGGACCGAGATCTGGTGAGTAACTGTCTCAAAAAACGCCGCCACCAAAAAAAAACACTAGAAACCGTTGTGGCCGGTGACTTAGCACTGGGACATCATCACCCCGACTCACTGGGGCATTATCCCGACTCACTGGGATAGCAACACCCCGACTCACTGAGGCATCACCGCAGACAGTTCCGACTCACCGAGAACTATGCGGCATCGGTTCCGACTCACTGGAACCAACCTCCCGCTGGCCTGGCACACATCAAGAAGCATCAAGAACCATCGATCTCCGATCTCCAGAGGGGAGTGATGTAGCGACATCTATGACGCCACATAAGAACTACGAAGAAAATACGAAATCCTGCATCGCGCAATCAAAGTTCTCTGCGCGATTTGAATATATACGACAGCCCAACATCAACTATCGGGCAGTCGCCCACCAGACTATAACATCCTGTCTGGTCGGAAGATCCTCCCTTTTCAATGGAGGCATGTGGGACTTTACTCTCTGTTCCACCTACCTCCAAACTGTCATATAACAACTGCAAGTCCAAAATGGCTGAAACAGTGGTGAGTAATTTTAAAAGATGTACAACTACATTCTAATAGCTTTTATTGACGAGTAGGTACTATCTTCACATTGAGGTCGGAAACTTTTCAGACCACCCACGTATGTCTGTCTGTCAAATAAACAAGCATGTTTTCTTTTACTTTTATAAATAAACATCCGCTAGAAAAGAGCAAAGACTTTATTTACAAATTTTTCAGTCGATTTTCCTTCGACGCATTCTTTTCTCCAAAATATTCAACATTGTAATCTAACAATAAAGCCGATTAAATTAAACACAGCTCGACTTTTAATCAAATCAAAATATTCATTAATTAAAATTCCTTTTCCGGGGCGATCACTGATGTTTCGTCGTTATCTCACAAACGAACGCTGTGATCTTTAACAATTATTACAACAAATTTATGAATATGAAACAACTTGGGAATAAACTTGAATATTTTCGTGCAAAACTGAATGATGCTATCCTGCAGTGCAATAATGTAACTATATCGAAGAGTGTTTGATACGACTACTCCACTCGACTGGCTACTTGACTGAAATCGTAGTGTCATTATCGATAGGCAGTTCTGGGTGAGCATTTCTATTTTCACTAAGATGTAAATTCTTCTGTCCTTAAATATTTGATTCGGAAAATAGGAGCTTTGTGTCCATTTTTGCCAATCTAATTACACGAACGTGGCAATCGTTCCATTTCGGTACTTACTAAAACTTAGCTGTATACGGTTAGACTCCAGACCAACTTAACATAACTGAGAGGTTAGGCCGTAAATGTCTAGAGGGTACTACACTATACATAAAATAGGTAATCATAAAAATAATAAACTAATACTATAAATAACATCGCAACTGATATATTTTTTATTATGTCTCCGAATCTTAGTGTCCTATAAGCCTTTCATGTAAGTGCGGATGCACGACACCAGTCCGCAAAATTCCTTTTCCATGAAAGTCTCCAGATGATGAGTCGGTACATTAGATTGAACATTTGATAAATGATAAATGATAAATGATCTTTATTTTGTAAATAGGTTTTAAAAAAACACTTTTACACGTCAATTTTGTTTTCAGTCAGTTTTAACGAGATGAGGCCGGTGTTTCCTAGCTGACTACCCTGAGAAGAAACACCGAAACAAACTCAGGGGTCAAAGTCTCTTTTAAAGTCCATACAGTAAACATGTAATGGTCAAATCATATGAGAACCATGCAGACCAGTGTCTCAGATGGCCTTTTGAGGAAAGAACCACACAGATTTGAGTGGACCTGTCCAGTCAGTGCAAGCATTTGTCAGTATTCGTGTAGCTCAAACTTAGGACTACCAAGGAGCTCAACGACTTGACGAACAATACCAAAGATAGGACATTTGGGTAGGCCGCGTCAAATACTCAAAACTGCCAGACATCATATAAAAATACAGAAAAGAAAAAAGTAATCCACATAGTTCCCACATTCACAATAATAAAATACTAGTATTTACAAAATGTAACACTCGACATATATAAAATAAAATAAAAAATATTATTATCAATATTTATCAAATCATTAAAATATTATCAAATTAAAATAAAATAAAGAACCTTCTAAGTTCTAAGTCTAATTTGAAGATAACAAAAGATTTGAAGATAATCTTGTGGCGCAACTCTAACTTTTTGTCTCAGGATGAACTTGGTCTTCATCATGGTAACGAGCACGGTAACGAGTGACGGTGTTTTGTAAAAGAACTCCTTTCAATCCACTTGGATCAAAATTCTTTCCTTCAATCCTACAACTCAGGATAGGTGAAAGCTATGTGAATTTCATGATTGAACCACTGAGTCGTGAAAGTGAAACGATTTACTTACGCCTTTATAATACTAGCTGGGCTAGCACAAAAGGAAAATAAAAACGATTTATTGGCTACGGAAGACTTGAGAGGACTTCAGGGTTTTTTCAAGTTTGATAAATAGCTGTCCTGAAGTGAAGATTTCATTTTAAGTTTATGATAAGTGCTTTTTCTTTTACACAAGGAAGAGTCTTTTAAAAACTGGTGATGTCATTCCAGTTTTGGAAAAGAGTACGTAATGAAATTTACCGGTAATCATTTACTTTTACATATGGTGTGCGTAAGATTTTAGACAAAATTTACTTACTGAAAAAGATACCAATTGAGTGTCGATTTTACAATTATTATTGCTACAATAAAAAAAAACATTTAAATACTACTATTTTATTGGTTCAACACTTACTGCCGCACTCAGAGACGCCCATTAACGCTAATCTCTGATTTACTAATTTTGTCATTGAATAATAGTCTATATCTTTATGATGTTAAGTATCTTAGGTTTTGCTTTAATTGACATTAAAGTTAAATGACGTCTCTGAGTGCGGCAGTTATAGGTACAAATTTAAAACTCTGTACTGAATGTGAGTACGCAACCATCATAATTATGTACATATATTGTTATTTTTTTTTTAATTTGTGTTTTTTTATTTTGATATTTTAATGATTAAAATTTAATTATAATATATGTTTTGCAGCGTACAAACAAATATATTTTAAGGCAAGACAACTAGCATGAAGACCAAACAAGGCACCCGCCTTGTCGGTCTACTAAAATGCAATATAGAAACAATAACATAGCTATCAAGGAATTTGTCGTCGAATTCGTATCGGATTTCAAACAAAAACGATGTGTAAATAGATTGCTTATTTTTCAGTTTTATTTTATTAAGAATTCTTTCAAAGAAAACGGAAAATGTTTTTATAACTACAGTAGCGAGTTTAGCGATATCAAAATAATCTATTCTAATATTTAAAAAAAAATGTATTTTTAGATCATCATCATCATCATCATCAGCCTTTTTTAATAGTTATTTTTGGATAGTTGTTTGTAATGAATAAACCCAAAACCGGCTGAACCGATTTCCAACATTGTTTCTCATAAACACTGAGAATGAGGATTTCAAGGACTACTAGAGCAGAGGGAATGTTCGAAAGTTTTACCACACTCCTGGAAAACATAGAACAACTGTAGGAATGCAGATGAGATTTAGTCAGTAAAAGTCTGACATTCGCTCTGACTCCATCCGAGTGGGAGAAGTAATTTGAAGATTTCCAAAAAAAAAGCCTATCCACAAGTTTGTGAATTTTACCAACCACCATTGAGTACTTTCCTAAATGAAAACCTACCTATAAAAAAGCTTGACAAAAACATTTCCATAGTAAAAGACATGAAACATCTCGGGAGAGCATAAAAACCACAAAATAGGATCGTCAAAAACTCGAGACGATTTGGTTGACATACATAATGTTTCTTTTCATCGCGCCATTCCCTAAACGTGAGAAAAAATGTCGGTATCTTTACAGACTGTTACATTGCATAATCTTTTGCTTTATACTCTGTGGCCATCAATCTGGAACATGGTGCTTATGATTTTAAGTAAGAGGAGCACTTTGTGTTTTGATTTATCGTGCCATATTTTTGTAGCTTTGTCATGTCATATACATAATGATCACATCACAAATAAAGATATCCGCAGTTCTTCAGTTAGTCATTGGCTTTACAACCGCAGGAGAACTGCGGATATCTTTATATCTGATGCCAAGGTTGACGACATAGCCCGAAGAATCGCCAAAGTTAAGGGGCAATGGGCAGGGCAATTAGCTCACAGAACAGATGGTAGATGGGGATGAAAGATTCTGGAGTGATGCCTTTGTACAGGAAGACGAAGCGCTGAAAGGCCCACAAGGTAGACCGATGATAAGGATCGCAGTACTCTGATGGATGCAAGACGCACACGACCCATCATAATAGCGATACTTGGGGTGGCCTAAGTCCAGCAGTGGAAATTTTTCAGCTGAAAGGATGATGACGATAATGATTATGATATAAAAAAGAAATTTTAAAGTGATACCAGTGACTGAAAAGTTGAAAGGGAATCATTTTCCTTCGTACTATCATGTGAAGAGGAGGGATGAAACGCATGTTACTATAAGAGTTATGCGTATAAATGTGAATTAATGGAGAGAGAAAGGGATACCAAAAAAAGGTAGATGGATTTTGTAGGAAGTTATAGTTATGAAAAAAACGGGAGTTTGTGATAGCGTGACAGGTGTCAGGACAGAATGGATGAAAAAACGTTTTGCACTGATCCCAAAAAAAAGGACAAGAGCAGAAAGATGATGATGATGATGTCATATTGTATAGAAAACTATATCTTAGATGAAAAGTTCTATCTTTCTCTGGCTGGTAACAGTTAAATCAAAATTCTGACGCTGAACGTTGACTTGAAAATGAAGAAATTCATACAGTCCCACTCCCAAATACGTTTGTCTCCAAATAATCTTTTATTCATCACAATATAAATGTAAATGGCCAACAACACAAAATGCTAATAATAAATCGAAACGAACTTCAGATACCTCCTAAATTCCTTCAAAATTGCCCATTATAATTTGACACTAAAGAGAATCAAATAAAATTTATTACGTGGCTGAACTTTCTAACTTTGTTTCAAAGTCGATTGGGGAAAATTCTTCTTGTTACAATTTTATGGTGTTACGCATATTTATAAGAATTTAGGTTTTGTCTGTTACTATCGTTTTCAGCTAAAAGAATGTACTGTATCCCAATATATTTTTTAAGAATTTCTTTTAGCGACTAGGATTAAGAGTAGTGATGGTCCAGTCACTGGCTCAAATCCAGCCAGGCACATTACTTTGTTTAATTCATGAATCCCCAAGCGACCACCGGTGGCCGCGCATCTATTGTCTTACTATTGTGTCTCTAATTGACGGTATCTGAAGGGTTAATTTATTTCATCACTACTGCTCCCAAAATGGTAAAGGAAAATATCGTGACAAAACCGGCCTAGAACTAAACATGCGAAGATATGAGACATCCACAAATCCGCGCTGGGCCCACGTGGTGGATTACGGCCTATTCCCTCTCCTAAAGGGCCTGAGTTCCAACAGTAGGACCATTATAAGGCTGATTATGTATATTATGTATGTCAGGATTAAAAAAATATATAGTGCGATGTCTTAGAGAGCAAATAAAGCCGTGTGGCTTGCACCCGACCTCTCAGTCTCGTCTTGTCGTCCTATTGAACAATGAGGATAAAGTACACCTGTTTTGGTGAAAGCCCTGCCTACTGCCACTAAACTAACTTTGGTTCTCCTGCGAATATATTATTCTTTATGTGACCACGCATAGAAACTCAGCGTAAACCTTTTCATTGCCCTTTGGATGACTTTAAGTTTTCCGATGAAGCGAAGAAGAACAATTGCTTACATCAAAATAAAAAAGAGCAGGTGAAGCCAAAAGCCGAACTTAGTCACAGACGTGAGACATTTAAGTAGGTACTAAAAGATTCAACGTGTCAAACTCTAAGACATTAATTAGGAGCGTGATAATTTATAGACCTGGGAGTCCTAAGACTTGAATTTATTACCAAGGAGCACTTTCCAAAGTTCGACTATGCATGTTTAAAAAGAAAAAAGACACAGGTTTTAAGGCATTTTTCTTTACTATAGCTAGCACTGGGCAACTGTAAGAACGTTTTGAAAAGTGTTCAACTTAAACTTATGATAAATAAATTAAGAATGAAATGGACTGTTCTAAATTCGAGTGCCGTACCTATTTTTCAAACATATGAAAACCCAGGGGAGGTTGCCAAGATTTGTTGCCAATATTGTTGGGTACATGACGTTAACCTTTACAACATTGAATTATACAAACATTTAATTTAAAGCAGAAAAAAAAAATACACTTTTCTTATGATGAAACAGTTAATCTAATCTAGGTCCATATTATAGTGGAGTTAGTAATGATAACTGATGACCTGATGAATTCAATCATATGTGTGTATAACTAGAGAATAAAGTGCAAGAAACAGTTTTAGAAAACGAAATCATATATTGTGACTTTTAATGTTTAAATAAATTAGTTAGGTATACATCTACACTAAATATTATAAAGAGGAAAAATTTGTATTTTTGTGTTTTTAGTGAATAAACTTAAAAACTACTGCGCTGATTTCCAAAACTCTTTCACTATTGGAAAGCTACATTCACCCCACGAAGATTCACCCTGAGTAACATAGGCTATATTTATTGCCCATGCAAAGCCGGGACCGGTCGCTAGTTATAAATAATTTAATTATATTTTTCACTATTTATACCCTTTTTTAATATTGTTATGATTTTTATTGTCTTACAAAACTATATTAGTAAGAGCCTGTGATACAGGTTTATCCTAGTACAGGCTCACAACATAGCATTTACCTTTGTAATTACTCTTAAGATTTTATGTAACCATTTTACCAAATCTTACTCTGAATAAATTATAATTAGTAAGTTCACACATTTGTTGGTTCGTCCATTTGACAATGTACCCGTTTGACAGTTTATCCGTTTGATATGTCATAGCTAAGACAGGACAACGTATGCCAGATTAGCTCGCTTAATACCTAATTAGTACGTTATGGCTCACTTCAGGGCAAAGGTCAACCACTCCCTTTTCCACACATGTTTGTACTAAAAAGAGTACTCATTGCTAGTCAATCTCTCCAGTCTTTAACTCTAATAAACTAACCGTTGGAAAACTAAGAGAAAAATATCACTTTCATAAATCCTATAATAATGTTTAATTGAGCCAAACATTGACTTAAAAAGATCTAGGATTTTATAAGCTGATACCTAAATTACTATCACTGTGAAAACAGGATTTGCTTAACCAGACCGTTTGCGCCGTTCAAACTTTAACTTTATGTTTTGAACCAAAAAGCATATTTTGGATTAGCAGTGACGATAGTGGTTTGTTCCTAAACCAACGCTGAAGCCGTACAACCTGCTTAATTTCTTAGAAGTAAAGCGCTACCTCTGAAATATTGGTTTAGAAACTCACTTTCATTGATATTCGAGGAGTACCTATAGTATAAACAGCCTGTTAATGTTCACACTGCTGGGACTCAGGCCTCCTCTCTAGGAGAGACAGTGGGCCGTAATCTACTACGCGGGCCCATTGCGGGTTGGTGGATGTCACATGTCTTCGAATTTTTGGTTCTAGGACATGCCAGTTTTCTCACTATGTTTTCGTTCACCGTTTTGAGAGCAGTGGTGATGAAATAAATTACACAAAGTAATGCGCCTGGTTGGATTAAAATTTGTGCCTGCGACCTATTGCTCGGAAGTCGGAGTCGTTATCATTCTGCCACCACTACTCTTTTTCGTAGGTTTTTCATATAATAACAACATTTAAAGTGACTAATGTGACTATATCAAGTTTCTGTTGCGCATCCATCAAATATCAATTAATAACGTTAATAATTATGTTGATATAAGTATCACACACAATGTTTTCACTAGGGATTGCGTGAGGGGAATGAAATAGCTTATTACGCCTGAATGAATTCACTGGCAAACGATTACCGATGCAGGATTGCATATTACCGTGACTAATATGAGAATTTTCCCCTTCAATGAAAGTTTCTATCTCTGTAAATATTTAACATTAATTTATACGTTGTATGTGTTTTGAGCTTGTGTAAGTGTGTAGGCAGGAGTCTGCTTTTCAATGAAAAGTTTATTTAATAGATACTTTACAAGATTTATTTTAGTTTTAATAAAACAGAACAGGTGGTCAATGGGGAGGAAAGGTTCTGGAGTGGCCACCACATACCGGAAGACGTAGCTTTGGAAGACCTCTCACAAGGTGGAACGATCATCTAGTGAGGGTCATGGGAATCCGATGGATGTGAGACGGACAGGACTGTTCGTTGTGGCAACGTTTGGGGAGGCCTATGTCCAGCAGTAGAAGTCTCCCCACCAACCGTGTTTCCACGTTGTCGTCGTGGTGGGGCTTGCGTGTCTCAATGACCTTGAGGGCTATGCCGGTAGAGCTACTCATGCCGGAAGGCCTCAAGCGAGAGACCAGACCAAGAGGAACACACGGCGGAGTCCAGTTGGACCGCCCGGCGGGTGCGCTGTCCAGGAGCGCTGGCACCTACAGCTGTTGGCGCCTTCTGGACAGCGATTTTGGAGAGTGGGTTCGCCTCGGGTACGTGTCTGCTCATCAGACACGACCACGATGGCGAACGTGTATTGGGGACCCCACCCCATAAAAAAGGCAAAGCTGTGTTCAGCATACCATGGCCGCGACTCCCAAAAAATTATTACCCCAGGAGGGTACCGCCTGCCCCGCAGGCGGAGAATCCCTCCCCGAGCAGAGCTCGGGCTGCCCCTCGTATTCTGGGGGGGGCAAAGAGCGCGCCAGGTCCGTTAAGGACCTGTTTTTACCGTCCTTCGCGGACGCATCGAGCCAGGGTGGCTCACTAGCCGGCAGCGCGGAGTCCCTGGGACCAGTTCCCAGCACGTCCGCGACGCCGGTGGAGGCTGGGCGAAGCTTCGGCCTCAGGGAGGTGAGTGAAGACGCGGCGTCGGACTCTGATGCCGCGTCTTCACACATCTCCGATGTTATGGAGGTGGAAGAATCCACCTCCATCAAAAGGAAGGCGGAGTTTATACGCTCCGTCTCCGACGACGATTCGGTACCTGCCCGGAAGGTCTCGACCGCGGGGCGGGGTACCGCCCGAAAGATGGGCAAAGGGAGAGGGCTCCCCGCTGAGAGCGCCAGCGAGGGACGCCAGGCCAGCCTCATACCGCCGGAGATCCCTACCGAGCTGCCGGAGGGAATGGAGGAGGCCATGGCCAAATTTAAGGAGGTTGTGGCAGCCGCCATCATGAGTGTGGCCAACAAACGGGAGAGGGTGGCCAAGAAGCGCTCCATCGAGCTGGCCAATATCACGATTGGGGGGGCTTTGGGGTTCGTATTCGAGCCCTACGAGCAGACCCTCAATGGGAGGATTGGCCGGCTCGAGGCCTTGGCTGGTCTCCAGGACCCCCGTCCCGAGCAGTCTGTCAGCCAGTCGTCACTGGAAGGGCGTAGCACGCAGGAGCAGGGCCGATCCCTGCCAATGCCCCAGGCGGAAAGCGAGGTGATAACCTTGCTGCGGCAAGAGCTGGCTGCTGCCAGGGAGCAGCAGCAGCAGCAGCAGCAACGGTTTCAGGAGCAAATCCAGCGCCAGCTTTCCGTCCTGGAGAGCATTGTCCTGCGCCCCCCTCTCGCGGCTTCCGGCCAGAAGAGGGCAGTGACGTATGCCGCTGCCGCCGCGGCCACAGCTGCTGCCCCCAAGGCGGCGCCGGAAGCGGTGAGGCCAGCCCCGGCGACCAGGCAGCAGCAGCGGCAGGGGAAGCCTGCCGCTCCCCCGAAGGGCAAGATGGCGGCTGCTACCAAACCGGCGGGCCCTCCTGCCGCGGCGGTGACTAGGTCGCGCCTACCGCCTCCTCCGCCCGAAGACTCCTCGGCTGGCGCCGAGTGGACGGTCTTCGGCGCCAAAGAAAAGGCGAGCAGGGCGACTAGGGCGGCCAAGAAGCGAAAGCGGCGACGGGAGCGGAAAAACCGCGCCATGGCCGCCAGACTTCGCGCCCCAACTTCCGCAGCTGTAGTGATCACACTACAACCAGCTGCGGAAAAGAAGGGCGTGAATTATGACATGGTGATGGAGAAGGCGAAACAGGCGGTGGTGGGCCACCTCGACGAGTACGGAGCCTCCGGGGGCTTCCGTATGAGGCGCACTGCAACCGGAGCCCGAATACTGGAGGTCCCAGGTGCGGACAGTGGACAAACCGCTGACGCCCTAGCTGAAAGGATCAGGGCGTCCCTAGACGTCGAGGTGGCCCGAGTGTCCAGACCCAGCAAGTGCATAGACATGCGCATCATGGGTCTGGACGACTCCGTCAGGGTGGAGGAAGTGGTGGCCACCATCGTCAGGGCGGGAGGGTGCACGACCGATCAGGTCCGGGCGGGCACCATCCGTCCTGACAGCACGGGCATGCGAGCCGTTACGGTGAGCTGTCCCGTGCCGGCGGCTAAGGCCGTCACGGCCGAGGGCCGAAGGCTTTTGGTGGGCTGGGTTTCAGCCCAGGTGAAGATGCTGGAGCCCAGACCTCTGCGGTGCTACCGCTGTCACGTGGGGCACCACGTGGGGGCTTATTGCGCCGCGGAGGTTGATCGCAGTGACCGCTGCCACCATTGCGGACAGCCCGGACACAAGGCCGCCGAATGCCGTGCACTGCCGCACTGTTACGCATGTGCGGCGGCAGGCAAGCCGGCCGAACACCGGGCTGGGGGTAGGTCCTGCGACCCTCCCACCAAGGCCAAGGGCAAGGTCAGGAGGGGCATCCACCCTGACGCCCTCACCGCCGCAGCCACAACACTGGCTGCCGCCGCCATCGCCGCCGCTCCCGCCGCGGCAAGAGCCTCGCAAAAGGCTCAGGAGGAGACGGTAATGGAATGTCAATAAGGACACCATTACGTCTCCTCCAGGCGAACATCAACCACTGCGCCGCCGCTCAGGATCTGTTGCTCCAGAGCATGGCGCAGTGGTCGATCAATATCGCCGTCGTCGCCGAGCCGTACTTTGTCCAACCCCATGGAGACTGGGTTCAGGACTTGGACGGCTCGGTGACGTTAATTTCGTCGGCCGCCGCCGGTACCCCGCCCCCCGAGTCCGTCACGAGGGGGCGGGGTTGCGTGGCAGCACGGTTCGGGGACATCGCCGTGGTAGGCGTCTACCTGCCCCCGAACAGATCTCTCGACGTGTTCCAACTCTCCCTGATGGAGCTAAATTCCGTCGTCCCTGGGTTCGGTTCCCTCCCCGTGGTCGTTTGCGGGGACTTCAACGCCTGGAATACGGCTTGGGGTTCTCGGCACACGAACCGACGGGGTCGGATGGTGGAGGACTGGGCCTTGGAGCTGGGCCTGGTCGTCCTGAACCGGGGCTCTGTCCCCACGTTGGTGCGGATGCGGGGTACATCAGTGGTGGACATCTCGTTCGCCAGCCCCGCTCTGTCGCCGCGTGTCGTCGACTGGCGCGTTATGGAGGAGGTGGAGACGTACTCCGACCACCGGTACATCCGGTTGGACGTCTCCGCCGAAACCTCGGCAGCGCCGGTCCGACAGAGCCCTTGTGGTCCGCGGTGGGCGCTTAAGCAGATGGACCGGGAGCTCCTCCTGGAAGCCGCGACGGTACAGGCCTGGGTGCAAGCACCGGACAGGCCTGTCGACATCGACGTCGAGGCGGAGTGGTTCCAGGAGGCCATGTCGCAAATCTGCGACGCGGCAATGCCCCGAGTCCCTCCAGGTCGTGCTAAGCGCCGCGTGTACTGGTGGTCGCCGGAGATCGGCGCACTGCGCAACGCGTGCAACCACGCGCGCCGCCGGTACGACAGACACTGCAGGCGCCGCAACCGCCAGCCGGATGCGGAGGTCAGAGAGGCGGAGCTGTATGAGGGGTACAGAGAGGCAAAGCGCACCCTCCGAACGGAGATAAAGCGGGCCAAACTCGAGGCCCGCAACGTGTGGCTGGGGTCTCTGAACGCGGATCCGTGGGGGCGCCCGTACAAATTGGTACGGGACAAGCTACGCCCCTGGGCTCCGCCGCTGACTCAGAGTCTCCGGCCCCAACTCGTGGAGGGTGTGGTAACCACTCTGTTCCCTGCGCGAGGGGAACACTCCCCCCCGCCCATGGCTCCGCCCCCGCCAGCAGTGTCTGACGCGGACCACAACAGCGACGACGACGATAACGCTCCAGAGGTGACCGAGGTAGAGGTGAGAGTGGCGGTGCGAAGGCTGAGTGCCAAGAACACCGCCCCAGGACCCGACGGCTTGCCAGGGAAAGCCTGGGTAATGGCCATGGAGGCTCTCGGGCCTCGACTAAGGGGGCTCTTCAGCGCATGTATGGAGAGGGGCCAGTTTCCACTTCGCTGGAAGAGGGGGAAACTGGTCCTCATCGCGAAGCCAGGGCGCCCTGCGGACTCTCCGTCCGCGTACCGGCCCATTGTGCTGCTCGACGAGGTGGGCAAGCTCTTTGAAAGAGTCATTGCAAACCGCCTCGTCGCGCGGCTAACACGGGTGGGGCCGGACTTGTCGGACGGACAATTCGGCTTTCGCAGGGCGCGCTCCACGGTGGACGCCATCATGCGCGTGCGAGCCCTCACGACAGGGGTTGCGGTGTCCCGGGGCAGGAGTGTCGTGGCAGTGTCCTTGGACATTGCCAACGCGTTCAACTCCCTGCCCTGGAGTACGATCCGGAGGGCACTCCGGTACCACCGGGTGCCCGAATACCTCTGTCGAGTGGTCGAGGCTTACCTGTCGGACAGGTCCATTATCTACCCCGGTCACCAGGGAGAGTGGAAACGTCGAGAGATGTCGTGCGGTGTTCCGCAGGGGTCGGTTCCACCCTTGTGGAACATCGGCTACGACTACGTGCTGCGCGGCGACCTCCCTGACGGGGTCAGCGTAGTCTGCTACGCAGACGACACGCTGGTTCTAGCGCAGGGAGAGTCGCACCAGGCGGCGGTCGCTCTAGCGACACGCGGGGTTGCGATAGTCGTTGGTAGGATCCAGGAGTTGGGACTCGAGGTGGCGCTGCACAAATCCGAGGCCATGTTTTTCCACGGCCCTCGGAATGCGCCACCATCGGACTCCCAACTTACGGTAGGAGGAGTTCGCATCGGCGTCGGGTCGACGATGAAGTACCTGGGACTCGTTCTCGACAGCCGATGGAATTTCGGAGAACACTTCCGACGTTTGGCTCCCAAACTCAACCGGGCCGGGGCTGCTCTCAAGCGGCTAATGCCCAACCTTGGGGGTCCAGACGCCTCCTGCCGGAGGCTCTACGCGGGGATCGTTCGGTCCATGGCCCTCTACGGGGCGCCGGTGTGGGCGCCGTCGCTGGCAAAGCGACCGGCGTCCATACTGAACGCCTGCCAGAGGGTCATGGCAATACGGATGGTGCGGGGTTACCGCACGATCTCCCGCGAAGCGGCGAGCCTTCTGGCTGGCCTACCACCGTGGGATCTGGAGGCAACAGTCCTTGCACACATGCACGATAAGCGCGTGGAGATGCAACGCCGGGGTGAAAGTCCACTACCGCGACAGGTCGAGGTATGGCGGACAGAGCTCCGGCGGGATCTCACGGTAAAATGGCGTCAGCGACTATCGCAACCCAGTGCTGGGCACGCCACAATTATGGCGGTAAGTCCCCTCTTTGAGGCGTGGCTGGAAAGACCTCACGGCGTCCTTACCTTCCGCATGACGCAGGTCCTCACCGGACATGGCAAGTTCGGGAGGTTCCTGCATCGGATTCGAGCGGAAGAGACGCCCGGGTGCCGCCACTGTGCGGAACGCCTGGAGGACACGGTGGAGCACACAGTAGAGGTGTGCCCTGCTTGGGCGGAGCAACGCCGTGCCCTCGTGGGGGCGATCGGCGGCGGAGACCTCTCGCGCCGGGCCTTGGTTCAGGCCATGGTCCGGAGCGAGGAGGAGTGGCAGGCGGTCGCCTCCTTCTGCGAAGCAGTAATGCTAGCAAAGGAGGAGGCAGACCGCATCAGGCAACGGCGCCCCCGCCGCCGCCGCCGGGATTCCGATCCCGATTTCCAGCCACCGTAGACGCGGGCTCGCGGACGGCGAGCCATGGGTAGCTCGCTGTCCGATCGTCCGGTAACTGTCCGGACCGAGCCAAGGCGTCGACGGCGCGCACTGTTCCCGCGCGCCTCAAGGAGTTGTCAGCAACAGGAGGGGCCCATCTGGGTCGAAGCCTACCGGGGTCGGGGTTATCCGAAAGGAAACTAGAGCCCCGGTATGAAGGCTAGAAGGAACGGCGCGGGGTTTTTAGTCAGTAAGACTCTGACACTGTCTCCCGCTCCACCCAAGAGCGGGTTTCGTCAATGATGATTTTCCCCGTCGACAGAAAAAAAAAAAAAAAAAAGCAGTAGAAGTCTTTTAACTGAAATGATGATGATAATGAACAACAAAAAAAATAAAAAATAAAATAAAATTAAATACCCAAATCAGACTTTTTTATAATTGAATAACTGAGGGAGTTATTAAGCCTTAAATATTCCCATTGAAAGACGAAAACTCGTTCATTTTTCAGCCACCATTCAATTACGCAAAATTCTCTGTAGCCCAACGTGATATCACCTTGGAATGCTGAGTGTTTTAATTCGCATCTCATTTTGTATTCCGTGGGAATCTCGCCGCACTCAATTTAATAGAACTAGAGTGTTTTATAGGTATGTGTGTTTAGGGCGATTTTTATTGTATTATTTATTAACTGTATAGTCCTGTATGTATGTTTAGGGTGATTTAAATTATATAGTTTTTTAATTCATTCATGTATCATTCTCGTCTTATGACTCATCAGTGCGTGTTGCCAGTGATGACTTATGGCTCCGAAACGTGGTCACTTACAGTGGGCCTAATAAGACTCAAAGTCACCCAAAGGGCGATGAGAAGGGCTATGTTTGAAGTTTCCTTGCGTGATCACATCAGGAATAAAGATATCCGCAGGAGAACCAAGGTTACCGCCATAGCTCGAAGAATCGCCAAACTTAAGTGGCAATGGGCAGGGCACATTGCACGTAGAACAGATGGTCGATGGGGACGAAAGTTTCTGTAGTGGCGACCACGTACCGGAAGACGAAGTGTTGGAAGGACTCCAACAAGATGGACCTATGACCTGGTCATGGTCGCGGAAATTCGATAGATGCGTAACGCACAGGACTTGTAGCTGTGGCGCCGCTTGGGGGAGGCCTATGTCCAACAGTGGACGTCTTTCGGCTGATATGATGAATTCATTAAAACCCAAGCGAACTTTTTTTTATTGTGTCTCTAATTATCACGATTGAAAGGTTAAAACATCATATTTTGAAACTTATTAAATGTTTTTTTTTATGAATTTACCAATTTTCGTAGACAATTTTGAGATTCTTTTTTTTAAATTTTGATATATGATCAGTAACGGTTACGGATAGAGTTTATTTTTTTTTTGTACTAATTAAAAGGGTGTAGACTGTGATATCGAAGGAGATTGCGTTTTTGCTATTGCCTTTATTAACTTGCAAACTAGCGAGATAATGATGGTTCAAAGATTGAAGATGAATGTAGGCTTATAAAATAGACGTTCGTACTTTTTTATTATTTATAGGCTCGTGTTTGACCACCGTCTCACCTGATGGTAAGCAACTTGGTGGTACTGGACAGCAAGAAAAGTAAATTGTTTTTTACCTAATGTCAAGGAAATCAGAACTACTTCTAAGAATATAAACAGTAATTTAAATACACAGAAGCCTCCATGGTTTATGTGAAAGTGAACTCCGGGGCTTTAGAACGAAGGTAAAAAAGAAACAGGAGTGAATTTTAGTCAGTAAAAGTCTGACACACTTTTGTGCCCTGCCCAAGGGCGGGAGATGATTTCTCACCTAAAAAAAAGTACACAGAAGTCTTTTATTACATTTCTACCTTGACAATACTTACAAATTCCTAATTTGATCATAAGCAGAGGTTAAACAGCCCACAAGTGCCAAATTAATGGCTACTTTGCTACTGTTAACATTTATATGAGTCTATCTAAAAGGCACCCCTAACACCGTAATTAATTAAATGCCGTTTATTATGGGGCTGTTGACTGTGGGTATGGAAGACGCGTTCAACATGCAAGGAATTTTGATTGGGGTGCGCAACTGCGCAGTTATTTGGATTACTTTATAGATGTTCCATAATTATGGTCATGACGAAATGTGTTAAATAGCGTATATTTTTTAACTACAACCGTTTTTATGTCAAGAGTGAAAGGTTAACTACTTCTAGGCCAGCGTGCTCAATCATCGAATACATCGCCGTTACCTATCAGATAGTGGTCAAGCATCTACATCTCCTCGTCGTTTACACCACGTACGTCGATGGACTGGAACAATTTGCCTGCAGCGGTCTTCCCGTCCGATTATAATTTGATTGCCTTCTAGGCTAGAGTGAATAGGCTTTTAATAAACTAGTGCAGCCTCACAATCAGAGATTGCATCACTGCTTACCATCAGATGGGATCACAGTCAAGCACTAGTTTATATGAATTAAAAAACAAAATACACTATACTAATATTATTAAGAGAAAAAGTTTGATTTGTAAGTTTTTTTTGTATGTAATCTCTGTTAGTAGATTAAAAGTGTTTTCACCGATAGAAAGATGCTTGATTCCTGAGTGATATGATTTATATTTTATGTACGCGGGCGAAACTTTGGGAAAAGTCTATTTTCTACTAATAATAGACTGGCCTGTCTTTTGTATATAAAAACGAAATACCACTCGCTGATTAATCACGAAATCTTTGAGACTATAACACCTACAAACCTCAAATTTGGCAGGTGGGTTCTTTATTGGGTTAAGAACGGATTTTCTGAGAGGGCATAAAAGGGGGTCCAAATTTTGTATGGGGAAACTGACTCTCACGCGGGCGAAGCCGCTAGCAGAAGCTAATTAATAATAATTAAAAAATACCATTTTTCAAAGAAATAAATTCTCTAGATGTTTTTTTAAGCGTCACTTGTGAAAGAGACAGCCCGATGAAAAGCGTGTTTGATTAACGTTGACAAATCTGTCAATATCAATAGAACCAGGGTGAGAGGGGATTACCCTTCGAAAGTAGGTTTGCAAACAAAAGCTTTTACCCAATAAAATACTCGGGTCAAGGCCATAGCAAATTCAAAAGGGGAACATCGTTGTGTTTCTCTAAAGTAATTGTTGGTATTTATTTAGTTCGATTAAAAAATGTATGTCACCCAAAAGCATCAAACTGTTTGATGAATTGTTTGTCTTTTATTTTTTAGTTTGGTTTTCTGTAACTAGGTTTAGATTATTTATATTATTGTCTACAAACTTTACCTCTTCATAATATTACAGTATTATAAAGAGGTAAAGTTTGTTTTTTTTTTTTTTTGTTTGTAGGAGCTAATATCTGGAAGTACTGGTCCGATTGCTAATATTTTTTTAACCGATAGAAAGCTGCTTTATTTCTGAGTGACATAGGCTATATTTTATTTACGCGGGTGAAACCGCGGGCAAAAGCTAGTATAACATAAAAATACAATAGAAGCTTAAAATTAAAAAGGTGCAAAAATCGACACGGCAGTGGTGGTCTTATTGCTATAAGCGGTTTTTTGGTCAACCTTTTGATGGATTTAACAGAGAAGGACTCTCATATATTTCTTACATTTAATTAAATTATAGGTACTCGAATTCTGTTTTATTTTGATAACCACATGACAGTGTAACGAAAACATACGACTTCACATATTTACCCATCGATATATATGTACTACGTACTATTTACCTAACGGTGGCAACATTCTTGTTTTTGTTTTATCATAATTTATGTAGTTCATATCATACAGTGTTGATAAGAATCTAATGATTCCTCGTTTGTCAAAATTTTTTTAAAAACCAGCCAAGAGTGACTCGGAATCGGGTGCCTAAGATTCCGTGCAAAATCTACTTACATAAACAGTTTGATTCAAGTCTCAAAGATTTTTCCGAATCGTAAGCAACAAGTAACTTTTATTAGTTTATAATATTTAATAATTAAGATGTATATATGTATGTAAAAGATAAAAATAAAAAACCAAAAATTTTGAGTGAAAAAAAAAAAAAAAAAAAAAAACAAGTAACTTTAGTAGGTAGTAGAGTTAGTGTAGTTTTACTTTGTTTAATTGCTGACACCGAGGCGTTACCGATTGAAGAACGGAATTCGACACGAAACAGTTGTAACTTGGCTAGGGGTGCTGTTCCTTCGTTGCCTTTCGTCGGGGCCGAATCTTTCTTTCAGAAACAAGTCCTTGGCCCCAGTAGTAATCTACTCAGAGCGAAAGAAGCTGGTTGATAATTTTGAACTCAAAAAAATAATTCTTTAATAATGTTTAAACAACGATATGTAGGTACGTACGCGTTTGCAATGTAACAATGTTTTATTTAATACAGCGTATAAAGGTAAGCTGAACTTCACACTATCTCTTGAAATTATTAAATAGAATAGAATAGAATAAACTTTATTGAACACCAAAAAAGAAACAATTGGTCTGTTTGTTTTGATTGGTATTTACCCATTTATTTTTTTACTGACATACACAAGAATATTCCAGTGATTGCTATTTTTCCATTTGCAAAATCAGCATGCAACATACAGTGGAAGGTTATTGAATACCAATAACCAATGAGATACGACAACATGAAAGAAAAATAAAATGGAATGGTCTTTTATTTTCACTATGTTGTTGTAATGATTGTAGAGATTCATCTCTAGAGAGAACGATCTTTTATTTATAATACTTAATATGGTTTTTACTAATGCAGTCAGGGTTCAAAAGTACACTAAAATTTGCACTATACCAATGCTAAAATGTCTATAATTGCTTTGCAGAAGAGTGTCATAATGTTTTTTATTAAATTCCCCAAAATGACAACGTTTTTGTAAATAAAATCGTTTTGAGTAGACCTTAGGAAAAATAAAGATATAGAGACCAAATCGGCCGATCAATTTCGTATACTCGTAAGCACACTACGACGCTTAAGCGTTTTTCCAGGTCATTCTAGTTGTACACACGTATGTACATTGTACAATAGGCGCGCGAGGAGATATAAGGAAGTTTAGTTCTACCCATATTTCTCGTTCGCAGGCCTGACATTTCTAACACGTAATGATTAGGCCGAGAAGAGCAGTGGTGTCTGAATGGTAATGGCCTCGACTTAAGAGTTGTAGGTCGTGGGTTCAAACCCAGCCAGGCGTATTACTTTGTGTAATTTATTTCATCTCCACTGCTCTCAAAACAGTGAAGGAAAACATCGTGAGGAAACCGGCATTGAAGGAAGACGTTTGGCCGCAGGGCGTAGTGTTCCGTCGCTTCCGCGGACAGGTGCCACAGAGTCTTAGAACCAAAATTTCGAAAACATGTGACATCCACCAACGCGCACTGGGCCCGCGTGGTGGATTACGGCCTATTCCCTCTCCTAGAGAGGAGGCCTGAATCCCAGCAGTGGGAACATTATAAGGCCGACTATATGCCATGCTATGTAATGATAAATCCTTAGAAAATTATAAACGGATGTGCTTGCAACTACATATAGAGTTCTGAGTATACATGTAGATGGATGGACAGGGAGAGGGAGGCCAAAGAAAAGATAGATGGATTGTGTGAGGAGTGATATGAAAGAAAAGGGAGTTAGTGACAGTGTGGCGGATGACAGGACAGAATGGAAGAAAAAACGTGTTGCACTGACCTCAAGTAATGTGGGATAAGAGTAGGAAAAAGAAGTGCTTGCAACTACACAGTTGACAAACCTGTCACTATTTAATAGTATAATGTTACACGGGTGTCATTTCGTCCCGAGTGACTGGCTGTATAGAAAGTTGGAACATGGTTCAATAGTAATGTGAAGATAGAATTAGTTTTTTTTAAATAATTTGACAGCTGTCAGTTGAAAGTAAAACTCCCTAAGGATGAAAAGTATTACTTTCAACCCGCTCCTCAGGCAACGTCAGACCTACTTTCAGAGTATCAGTAATGAAAAAACCTTTAATCATTTCACGTTTTCATTTGGTCATCTTTAATCACAGTTTAGATTGAATTTACCCTCAAATTCGATGACTAGTTCCGTAAAATGGAGCGTACATAGCGATTTAAATGCAAATTCCTACAAAACTCTGTTTGAATTTCACGTTTACAGTTTTTAAAACGTTATCTAAAATTGAATGTCTATTTTTTTACATTTGAAACTTCTCGTGTGTTTTGTTAAATAATTGGAAGCTTTAATTAAGCAATGTTATTTTTTGTTTGATTCTATTAAATTAAAATATATCGTAAAGACACGGCTAGTACGGTAGCTAAACGAATGTCTGCTGCGCTACGTGTCGCGGATTTGATGCTCGTAGGAAACAAATATTTTTATGACGTACAGATAGTTGTTGCGGGTATATTTCTGTGTTTTAGAGATATTATTAATTATTTAGATATTATTATATATTTAAAAATGTCAGATACAGAAGTAATATCTTGTGTGTGATAATGTTTTTTTTTTAATAAAAGAAGAGGAAAGAATATATATCTAAATTTTCTCTTGTCACATTCTCTTGTCAAAAAAAATCTTATGTGCTATTTCAGGGCATGATCTACCCGTGTGTCAAGTTTACAAAATCCTTTCAGGTATTTGTGTGTAAAGAATTCATTAACCTACATACACACTCTCGCCTTTATAATATCAGTGTGGTGTGACTGTGCACACCTACCACAGTGTAGACTTTTTAAACCCAAACGGTGAGAATCCCTTGTTGCATTAAGTCCACCTACGTACATACCACTTCTTCTTCTTCCTGCCCTTATCCTATATTATAGATAGTGTCAGACTCTTACTGACTAAAAACCCCACCCCGTTCCTTCTAGCCTTCATACTGGGGCTCGAGTTTCCTTTCAGATAACCCCGGCCCCAGTAGGCTTCGACCCAGCTGGGCCCCTCCTGTTGCTGACAACTCCTTGAGGCACGCGGGAACAGTGCGCGCCGTCGACGTCTTGGGCTCGGTTCGGACTGTTACCGGACGATCGGACAGCGAGCTACCCATGGCTCACCGTCCGCGAGCCCGCGTCTACGGTGGCCGGAAATCAGGATCGGAATCCCGGCGGCGGCGGCGAGGGCACCGTTGCCTGATGCGATCTACCTCCTCCTTTGCTAGCATTACTGCTTCCTGCTGCCTGAAACAAGGCCCGGCGCGAGAGGTCTCCGCCGCCGATCGCTCCCACGAGGGTACGGCGGTACTCCACCCAAGCAGGGCACTCCTCGACTGTGTACTCCACCGTGTCCTCCGGGCGTTCCGCACAGTGGCGACACCCGGGCGTCTCTTCCGCTTGAATCCGGTGCAGGAACCTCCCGAACTTGGCATGTCCGGTGAGGACCTGCGTCATGCTGAAGGTAAGGACGCCATAAGGTCTTACCGCCATAATTGTGGCGTGCCCAATCCCAAATTACTTGGGGTCGGCGTAACACGTCTTTTTCTTCCATTATGTCCGGTCACCCGTCATACTAACACCACCAAATAGATTGGTACAGAAGACAATCCACTTACATAGCGCGCTCGAGCAACGCACACATAGACACCGCTTTCGGACATGATATCTCGGCTCAATTGCTCGGTCGCAATCGTACAGTTCGGAGCAATACGCTGACGTGTGTGCGATCGCCTAGCATAGGTTTAAAAAGTGAAGTACATAATATATGAGATTGACTTCTGTACCTATCTATTTTGTGCTTATACTTCGTTGGCCTCCCTCTCCCTCTCCACATGTATACTCAGAACTCTTCGTAAGAATTACATACATTACTGTACATGAAATAAATATTTTTGGTACAGTAGATACTTACAGTAGCTTCATGAAGTCTGCTATTTGACCTTTTCCGACTTATGTCTAAACTTTTGGCTCGTTGCGTCACTGATTCACTATTCAAGACTTAAAACTTCAAATCCGTCTTAAAGTTTTTAACTTTCCTTTAATCTTAATGCCCGAATGGAATAACCAATTATTTGATAAAATCCGTAGGAAATCTTTGTTAAAATTTAATAGTTTGTAGTTCAGTGATAAAGATTAGCTTTTTATTTATGTACTTTATATTTTTATGAGTAGGTATAGAGGATATTTCAAAGTGGTGCCAGAGATTGAAAAGTAATAATAGGTTTTGTGATTAAGATGGAGACCAAAAAAATATGGATGCATTGAGTGAAGAGAGATGCAGTGTTTTTTTTTAAACCTATTTGCAAAAATAAATATCATTTATCATTTATTTGCGTCGAATTACCATTACCTAACATAACTAGAAACTGAAAACCAATTTACTGTGACAGGTCTATATTTACTGACACAGCTATTCCTGAAAACAATTTAAAAATAAACAAAAAAAAATAGTTTAAACAATGTATGTAAAATGAAAACCTTAAATTTTTTAATCTAATAGCATTGATTTTAAAAATATTTTGAGCTAAAAGTAACAGGTCTTATATGGTTAGTAATTTTTTTTTTGCTTTTTTAACGAAATTGAATCTACATTTTAAAGAAACTAACAAAAATCTTTCACCATAGCTGGATCACACCGTTGTTGTTTTGTGTCCTATCAAAGATTCCAAAACGTATAAGATCATTATTCAGTTACATCGACAGTGTTAGCGAATTACTCATAGGTTTTTAAAAAAACAGATGCTACCGTAGATGCTGAGTATACATGTAGATGGATGGATTGTGTGAGGAGTGATATAAAAGAAAAGGGAGTTAGTGATAGTTTGACGGCTGACAGAACAGAATGGAAGAAAAAGACGTGTTGCGCCGACCCTAAGTAATGTAGGATAAGGGCAGGAAGAAGAGGAGATGCTACCGTAGATACAGTGAGTAAAACAAGAGGTGACCCATTAGAATAGAATAGAATGGAATGTATACCGAAAAAAAGCCAAATCGTGCCATTGTTGGGTCTTAGATCCATAATCGCAATGTATCTCATTAAAACACTGGGAGTATCAGACTACGTTGTGCCTGAAGATACATTGTACTCGGTTTAAATTACACATTGTTAACATCCAAAACAAAACAACTATACAAACGTTTTGGGAACAAAGTAAATATACGTACAGCTAAGGAGTTGAATTCCCTGCCGGAGTTGTTTCCTGATAGCAACAACCAGGGAGTCTTGAACTCAAGTATAAATAAAATGCTGCAAACGTACTCTATCGTTTACCACATCGTTGCTTTTCATCAGGTGAGATAGTGGTCCAGCGCGAGGCTATCAAAGAAGAATTTAAAAAAAAATTGTCCACAGATTTTCTGACGCATATGACAAGAACAGCGAACATAAACAGCCCTAAGTTCCCACTGCTGCAACTCGGGCCTACTCTGTAGGAGAGAGAATGGGCCGTAATCCATCACGGCCACCGGCCCAGTGTGGATTGATGGGTGTCACATTTCTTCGACTTTATTTGTTCTAGGACGCGGACGTGCCGGTTTCCTCACGATGTTTTCCTTGACCGTTTGAAGTGCAGATGTGATGAAATAAATTGTATACAAAGTAATGCACTTGGTTGGGCTTGAATCTAGAACACTTGTTACTGCCTTCCGCTCTTCAACATTAAATAATTGCGGTATACCATACCTCTTTGCAAGATTGGTGTTGATTTTCTGGCTTCTGACTATCCATGACATCTGTCGAGATCTTTAGAAGTATGTGGAATAAAGTCCCGCAAAGCTCCGTAGAAAAGGGAGGTTCCTCCGGCCAGATCAGTGTTATGTCTGATGGGCAACTGCCCGGTAGATGATTTCCAGCTGTTCTATATATATATGTCCAAATCACGCAGAGAACTTTATTTGCGCGATGCAGGATTAGTTTTTATGTAACGTCATATAAGTTGTTACAAATATATGAATTACTGCCGGGACCAACGTATTGACGTGCTTCCGAACTTGCATTTAGAGTTACTCAATCGTCACATTAGAACATGCAAGCCATTCATGACTGCCAATAGTTAGTCTAACTACCCACAAATCGACCAATTCACAAATTGAATTCAAAATGACTTTGACAGTTGCATTTGAATATCACGTACATAGGTCTGACGGCACCATGGCTTAATGAAATCAATTAACATCGTTCATTATGTTTGATTACAGCGACATGGGCTGTCGCCGCGCGTGTTGCCAGTTCATTAGCAAATAGTGTTCAGTTCCACGTTTAATCTCCGTTTATTTAAGCCCGAATTAAGTGGTTGATTGCGATTATCGGTGCCATCAGCCGATTATAGAGCTCGTGTTTGTCAGATTTTATCAATGTTTTGTGCGAATAAGTGATTGTTTAGTTATTTTTCTACTGTCGAAGGAATAAAAGCCATATTAAGGTGGTGCATCACGACTCACATTTTCACTGTTTTTCATACAACCGCTCATAACTGATTATGACGTTATTACACACTTTTCATTAGATATTTTGGAAACACAGTATCTTGTGGATATTATCTAAGTTTCTAAAGAAACCAATTTCTAAATTTGTGTAAAACTAATCCAGTAAAAACCTCTGAAAATTTCCTATTTTGTATGAACTTTGACACTTCATAATTTGCCTAAAAATTAAAAAAGTCAAAAAAGTAATCCTCTAGAGACCTTGCAAATTTTATTAAGATTCTAAATGATGACAACTTTTTCCAAAAACTTTTAAGGGTTTAAAAAAAAGCAGCTATTTCCTGGAGCAAGTTTTGTGAAATTTTCGAGTAAATCTCGGAATTACCGAATACTAACAGAGTTTTCAGACGTTATCTCTCTTTTTTGCGTTGCCTTTTCGTCAAACATCGCGTTGGATTGCATTAAATGAAGTAACAAGCTTTTAAACCATTTTCGATGTTTACGATAAGCGAGTGGAGAAAGACCCTCTTAACCCTTCAGATACCGTCAATTAGAGACACAATAGTAAGACAATAGATGCGCGGCCACCGGTGGTCGCTTGGGGATTCATGAATTAAAGCATAGCTGCACTAGCTTCTGAAGTTTTATACGTGCCCATGTAGGTCTATGTGAAATAAAAACTTCTAACTTTGATATTGAAATTAATTTCGTTTCACACATTTTCGTATTCTTTATTGTACACAACTTCAACAAATAGTAAAAAATTGGATAGTTGATATACACAGGTGAGCTTAACCTACAATTGGGTTTTTTTACAGTAAACCTATATCATCATTTCAGCTGAAAGACGTTCACTGTTGGACATAGGCTTCCCCCATAACGACCAGTCTTGTGCGTCTCGCATCCATCGGATTCCCACGACCCTCACCAGTTCATCGGCCTACCTTGTGGGAGACCTTCTTGTTTTCTGGTACTTAGTCGCGACTCCAGGATCTTTCGTCCTCATCTTTATCTGTTCTGCGAGCAATGTGCCCTGCCCACTGCCACTTAAGTTTGGCGATTCTTCGATCACCAGCAAGCTTGGTATATATACATATAGTAAACTTGGTTCTCCTTTTCGTTTGACTTATTTATATCTAACTAGCTTTTGCCAGCGGCTTCGCCCGCGTACATAAAATATAGCTTATGTCACTCAGGAATAAAGCAGCTTTCTATCGGTGAAAAAATTTTAGCAATCGGACCAGTACTTCCAGAGATTACCCCCTACATACAAACTTACAAACTTACAAATTTTACCTCTTTATAATATTAGTATAGATAATCACGATCATCTCGAGATTGATGTTCCAAATTCACATAAATTGTCTATATTTCCATTATCGTATCACGATTACGACGTAATAAATAAACCATTCACACAAGATATACCTAAAGAAACAATTTAGGAATAAAACTTGAAAGACTTCACTAAGCCCTCGCGAACTTTCAAATCCATGGATTTAGAAAAATCCTTGGATCATAAAATTCACTAGGCTCCCGTATCGGGCCAGGCAATTGTGATCCAGAGAATAGCATTTTGCCTTCCGAATATAAAAGAATTTGAACCTAATGCTCCAGATGTTTGAATTGAAAATCCAATGTATCTGAATCAATTAAATTTCAAGCTTCTGTATAGGACGTGATAATCCTAGGATTCTTTTCATTGCGTCGTCTTCGGCGTAAGTAGGTGGGCAAAGATTTGAAACAAATAAAGTAGCTTTTGTAATTCCATTACCTTTTTATTGAATTTGATTTTGTTGTTTAACACAGTTCAACTCTTAAACTGGTTTATAAAAAACTATGTGTGTGTTTTTGTGCAGTATAGCCATTATGTTGGTAAACTGATTTTTAAAGTAGTGCATTAAGTAATTCCTAAACTTCATGTCATAATAAATCAAATGTTTCAGGTGTTTGTATTTTTGTATGAATTGTTTTAGTTGTTTTTAACATGTAATCATTTAATTTAATAATTAGGTTACTTTTTTTGCCAAGATAGCGCACTGAATCAGGTCTTCTATTGGTTCCTTGTATGGTACGCACGTGGGTGAAATAGTCAGTCCGTTGTCAACCGTGTCCAAGCTAGTCAGGGAAATTGAACAAAGTTAGTTATATATATCAAACTATACTTAAAACAAGTAGACCATGTCTTAGATGAAGGTATAGATAACTTGAATTTTAGGTCTATTTTTTAACTCCAGTATGTTCTATGAACCTAAGAGTTTAAAAAATATTCGAAAAAGTAGATCATGTCTTAGATGATATTAGAATATTATAAGATCTGGGTTATTTAGCAGAGTAGGCAGATTAACAAACACAGCACAGCTTGTATCACAGGCGTATATTTTTTACTGACAAATCAACCAAGATTAAAAACAAGAACCTTATCAAAGCTTATCTCATCGACATTGCTATAAGGATGTCTTATCTCCATCAGATGAAGATATATAACTTTAATTCTAGCTCAATTTTTAACCCCTAGTTTGATCTACGAACCTATGGGTTTAAGGGGACATATCAATGCTTATACTCATCTGCGTCTACAGCTTACAATAAAAAATCTGTATCAGTCCATTCAATCTACTGTTCTTCAAGATGGATCAATTCTTAATTTGAAGGATCTCGTTCGTTTATTCTTATCGTTTTATTTATATGAAAATAGCCATTACAATTTTCAGATTTTCATCACTCTCGAAGATACATTTTCGATTACCACGCGGACAAAACCGCTATCAAAAACTAGTTAAGGATAAAGATGCTTATAATATAGATTCGTTTAAATTTAAAATAGATTTGAATCATGATTGGAATGAAAATCTCAATTTCAACATTCAAATAGGAACCAAGGGTTCGATTGGAACCTGGATCGAATTGAAGCCTAGATTATATTGAAGCTGTAGGCAGGTAGGTCGAGGTACATCAGTATTAGAACAAAGGGAATGACCTTTCTATTCGATAAGGAATTTCATTTTAGCAGCTATATTTATTTAGTTGGGTTTATAAAGTTCCAGTCTTCACTAGATATTAATAGCGTATGAGTCGTAGTGACGTATATTTAGAGAACTAATTCGGTTGCGCACCTAGATAGGTAAATGCAAATACAACTTGGAAAAATGGGGTTTTATAAAACCGTCAGACACTTGATGTGTATGGTGCCCCTCACTCAGCTCGGGTTCAGAATATGAGCGATACGTTGGAGTGCTCCAAGTGCCCATACACCTGCACTGTGGAGGACCACTGCTGCAACTAACTTAGCCACCTACTAAGCCTAAACAGTTTAAGAAGTTTAGCGATGACTTGAAAAAAAGAAAATTAAGAACGTGTTGTAAAGTTCAGAGAATCATAAGTTTGAATTAAATCTGTCTCTAAAATCATGCTTAAACTTAGGTTTTCTGAAGTTAAGTGAAAAAATATTCCTATAAGGGATTTCAGATTCGATATCGAAAAGAGACCTACAATTACATTATACCAATAACAATAATAAAGCTGTGGTAATTACCCCGATTTACGAATTGAAATGTTAAGACACACAGCACAAAAACATAACACATCCCCAAAATGCGCACTGAACCTTTGTGATGAAAGGCCCATTCCCTATTCCTCCTCTAGGGAACTTCCACACTAGCGTGCCTTGTAATTGTAATCTATTAAAAGTCACCTTTCATTCGTCCTCTCAACTTGCAATGCTTAGTTGGTTTACAATGCATGCATTGTACTGTGTGTCTAATATTGTAAGGCTAATAACTTATATTTGGGTATTGGACGCCCAGTAAATGATGAAGCCTTTTCGGAACAGGTAGGCTCAACGTTTTACGGTATCATTCTGTACATACTTTTCTTCTCTTTTTTTTTACTTCGGGTTTATTACTATCCGTTTAAAAAAAAACCTGTGCCAGATTGTCTAAGTCGGGTTTAGCCAATCTTAGGCTTTCTCGGCAGATCTTCCTTGAAATACGAAAGAACCGAAACGAGAATGTTTTTTTTTTAGCCTTACAAAAACAATATCAATAGACTAGGCAAGTCTGTTCCTTAAATAAACTTAGTCAAGAGATGAAGGATTGAATTAGATATTTAGGTTAGCAGTAAGATTGCCCTTGATTCAAGTTCTCTAAGTGATTTACTTATCTAGTTAGTTAGGTTTAGTGCTTAGCGAGGTTTTGTGGTCTATCCTTTGGTTTATAACTACTTCAACAAATAGTTTTGTCAGCGGTTTCACCTCTGTGAAAGTCGAAAACGGAATCAAATAATAATAAAATTTTATAACTATTTTTGGATTGCTTTTCTCGGTAGTCTAAGATTTAAAGTATTTTATGACGTTTTAATCCAGATTTTGGCCTCCACGACGCCTGCCTATCTGGTAAGGATTTAGCCAGAGTAGTCGTTGACCAGGTGTAATGTCACGTGCGTTCAAACGAGCTGTCAGCAAACCCACTAGGGCCGATGCCCGCCGGGGCGCCGATTGGAATTTTTAAAAAGAAAATCTTAAAGACACAGTTGTGGTTTTCATCTTACATTGTTGGCACTTTTACAGTCTGGATTAAGCGTTTCACCTCGTCGTTTATACCGTGTGCATCAAAGGACTGGAACAATTTGCCTGCTGCGGTCAGACTTTTAATAAATTAGTGTGCTATTATCGATTCCACCACTGGTTATCATCATGTATCAATTAAAAAAAGTTAAGTCTGACACTAACTCTCGGTGCACCCCAGAGCGGCAGAAGTCATTGGCTTATTCCCCACCTTAAATCTAAAGTCTTATATATAAAATATGCAGTGCCCTTCCAGGGTGCATGTTAACTGTGTCATGAAATTTTAATGCACGCTTTATATCAAGTGTTTTACATGTCAGCAAATAAGTGAATAAATAAAAATAAAAAAAGTCTCCATGAGTCCCAAATTGTATTAAAGTAATAAATGAATAAGCATCTAGATATAAGTACAGACTTCACATTTTTAATATTATTTGTAAGATAGCAAGTAGGAGTACTTATCTTTAGTAGAAGTTGAGTAATCGTGTTGGATTCTAAAGAAATACGTCGTTTTGGTTGAAATAAAATTGCAGCTTCACCAGAATTCTGGAAAGGAAATTAAATAACCAGCTGCATCTAGAATTAATCTTGTTCCTTGAATTGAATTGATGAAGATTTCTGAGAACTTTTTAAAACATAGCAACTTACTTACAAAAATGAAGATTATTACAATTTTGAGCCGTTTGGGGTCGAAACGCTTGGTTCATGGGGTTCGAGTGCGCGTCTCCTCTTCAAGGAAAGGACTGATCGACACTTTGTGTGACCAGAGGGCTTGGTCGTTCTTCGCACAAAGAATTAGCATTGCCATTCAATGTGGCAATGCTGCTAGTCTTCTTGGCACATTTCCGGATGACAGCGATGTGGAGGAGTACTTAGACGCCTGAGTGTACTTTGTACGTAATTTACTGTTTTCCACACTAGTGCGGAAAGTACACGAGCTTGCCTTGCCCCAATTGATTATATTTATGGCTCCTATCAGGCTGAGCGCTAAGCGACACCTACGAGACGCGAGTCGAGTTTATTTATTTCTTCGTTAGTGTATTTAAAAACGTCGTTTGATACACGTGTACAAAACACACAAAACTCCGTAACACCCTCACTTGTGGCTCGGGTGAATTCCCAATCGGTCACAAACTTTCTGCACTTATAACAGCATGTACTATTTTAACATAGTAAGTTCTCTACAACGTTCGGACCCCTCATAAGCAAAACAAATGCATCTTTCTAGCAAGATCAAAAGAGTCTGCATATGACAGAGACCGAGAGCAAAAAGGTTGAATAATAATGAAAAGGTCGTATGTAACGTACCAGCTTCTAAAAATGTCGTATGTGCGGCCTTTAGCGTTTTAAAACGTCGTATGTACGCAGCTAGCTTTTTATATTTCATCCCTTGCTGGAAGACTCGGTGACCACATGTTACGAAAACATTTTTGAACTTAAAATTACGTATGTATGAAATAATTTCCGGTTGACCCTTTGATGTTGGTTTTGGGAGCGTTTTGGGAAATATTCAAGGATGGCAGTAATGTGTTTTTTTTTCAGTGATGTTTTGGAACAATATCGGGGAATGCTGTTTAGAATGTATGGGTATTGTTTCATGTTTTTATCTAAATATTGTGTAGAAGAAATGTACGGTCAACAAATGATATTTTAACAGGAATTTTAATTTTATGAATGAGTTAATGATTTATAAAAATCTCTTATTACAGTGTCTGATAGAGCACTTTTCCGTTGAATGATTTAAAAATCTCGTATTTGTTATAGCGCTCTCCGAAACGGCTTAATCGATTTGTATGATTCTTTTGGTTTTTTTGGGTAGGTCTGTGAAGGTAGGTTTGTTAGTTTTTTTTATACATCTAGGAGATAAAGGTGGTCCAAAATCTTTACTAATATTAAAACAGCGAAAGTGAGTTTGTTTGTTTGTTACGTCTTCACGCCTAAATGGCAAAACCGATTTTGATGAATTTTGGTAAAGATATAGTTGGGACCCTGGAAACGGACATAAGCTATTTTTTTTAAATATTCTAATATTATTATGAAATTATAGTTAATTAATAAACGCGCGCAAAGCCGCGGGTAAAAGCTAGAAATTTATATGATAAGACAACTTTTGCCGGGTCAACTTAATAAAATATAATGAAATCCATGATTTAGTATGAATTTCATTATATTTCATACTATATTCATCCTTTAGTTCGCATCACAACCTCTAGCCATTAAGATCTTTAATCTCTATTCCTTTATACAATACAAAATCCAAAACTCAAAGTAAAAATTATTTACTTCACATCTAGGCCTTCATAGGCACTTATAAAATGTCAGAAACTAGCGTACCTATCCATCAGCAAGTTAAGTATATTTTCAGTTTTATCAAATCTATCGATGTTTATTATTGTTCAAAAAGCACTTAGTAGTATCTCCAAGAAGACGTGGACTACATCTAGACAAGTTGAGAGCAGACGGGCTATCGATTAGGTTAAAGTTAGTGCTTGTAGCTCCCAATATCCGAAAAGCTCTTAATACTGAGCCAAGATCTAAACACAATCAAGGTTACAGGAATTTTAGTTCTAAATAAAATAGTACTTTTTTTTAGTAAAATCTGATATAAACTAGTACTTAACATCCCACCTGATGGTAAGCAGTGATGCAATCGTTGATGGTGAAGCGCACTAGTTTATTAAGAGCCTATTCACTCTAGCCGTAAAGACGCTTAAATTGTAATCGGACGGGAAGACCGCAGCAGGCAAATTGTTCCAGTCCCTCGCGGTATAAATGACGAGGCGAAACGCTTAGTCTGGACTGTAGAGGTTTCGACAACGTAAGGGTGGATACTCTCCGTACGTCAGTTTGTCCGATGGTAGAAATGAGATAGCGGAATCAAGTCATGCAATTCCTTAAGAGGGTCCTTCTCCACTCGCTTATCGTAAACATCGAAAATGGTTTAAAAGCTTGTTACTTCATTTAATGCAATCCAACGCGATGTTTGACGAAAAAGCAACGCAAAAAAAGAGAGATAACGCCTGGAAACTCTGTTAGTATTCGGTAATTCCGAGATTTACTCGAAAATTTCACAAAACTTGCTCCAGGAAATAGCTGTTTTTTTTAAACTCTTAAAAGTTTTTGGAAAAAGTTGTCATCATTTAGAATCTTAATAAAATTTGAAAGACTTCTAGACGATTTCTTTTTTGACTTTTTTAATTTTTAGGCAAATTATGAAGTGTCAAATTTCATACAAAATAGGAGATTTTCAGAGGTTTTTACTGGATTAGTTTTACACAAAAAAACTATTATTAGAAATTGGTTTCTTTAGAAACCTAGATAATATCCACAAGATACTGTGTTTCCAAAATATCTAATGAAAAGTGTATAATAACGTCATAATCAGTTATGAGCGGTTGTATGAAAAACAGTGAAAATGTGAGTCGTGATGCACCACCTTAAGGAAATATCTAAGTTTGGTTTTAGGAAAATAAATCTATGGAAAATTTGTTTATGAGATTTCCTGATGCCTACCTTTTATTTGGCTTGAAAAATCATTCAATAATTTCTTTAACTCTATAACCCAGAGGTGTTGTGTTGCGTGACTATTTCGAATAATGCAGTTTCATATGCCTAACTATACGTCAAATAATTTTCTTGTGTAAAGCTTTTATTAGGAAGCTTAATTATTTACTAGCTTTTGCCCGCAGCTACGCCCGCGTACATAAAATTATAGCTTATGTCACTCAGGAATAAAACCGTTTTCTATCGGTGAAAAAAATTTTGGCTATCGGACCATTGCTTCCAGATATTTACTCCTCAAAACATAAAAACAAACTTTACCTCTTTCTTAAATTAGTGTAGATATCCTTGCCGATTATTTTTTTTTTAATTCGTATAAACTAGTACTTGACTGCAATCCCACCTGATGGTAAGCAGTGATGCAATCTCTAATGGCGAGGTGCACTAGTTTATTAAAAGCCTATCCACTCTAGCCTTGAAAAATCCCAAATTATAATCGGACGGGAAGACCACAGCAGGTAAATTGATTGATTTCTAGAATTAGCAAGAAGTTGCTCAGAGCGGAGAACATTTAATTGAAGGAAAAGAAGGAGGCATTTGCCCAGTAGGGGGAAAATATACGCTAGATTATAATTATAATTATTTATATCTACATGGTGGCTAATGAGAAGACAGACAGTATATACTTATATTAATATTTCAATTATATTAATTTTTACAAATAACCCTGCCTAACCCATGATTGGAGCAGATGACAGTATAATGGTTACGGAGCGACCTGATACGTCAGAATGCAGCCAATGGGAAGTTGCCTGGAGTGCAGCACAAAATGCTCTCTACCGTTTTTTCATAGACTCTTCCATTCTGTGTGCCGTGCAAACAGGTGTTTTTTGAGTGCTTGTCAATAAATCGGTCAATTATAGGAACAATGGACATGTGAGATAAGTGATCAATGTCAGGAACTGCTGTATACCTCCGGAGTACTCCGTGAAGTGCTGCTAGAAGGCTAAAAAGGTACGTTCCAGACTTGATTCGCCAACTATTGTTTCTTGATTGGGTGGTACGAAACTCGCTCCCTACAAACACATTCATTTCTCCATCTAAAACCAGCTAATTCTTATAGTCCACTACCTCTATTCCACACTATTTGTGTAAATCCTTACTAATATTATAAAAGCGAAAGTGAGTATGTTTGTTACGTCTTCAAGCCTAAATGGCAAAACCGAATTTGATGAAACTTCGTACACGGATGGACTATGTCCTAGAATAGGACATAGGATACTTTTTATCCCAGAAGTATGTTCCCTTGGGATAAATTTCTGCTATCACGCGGGTGAAGCCGCTGGGAGCAGCTAGTTAAAGAATAAACTCGAATTAAACTCGTAATACTGTTTGAAAAGAACACAATTTAAATTGGAACACTTATAAGTTAAAGCGACCTAGAAACGACTTTCTCACTTCATTCGTAACTCAACTGAGGATAAAAGTTCTATTCATGTCTAGTAGGTATAAAATAATTCGACCGTAGCAATTAACATTGTCGGATCTAAATTTTTTCAATTTTCATTTTATTGCATTAAAGGTCTTAGAATAAGCTTATCTATACCCCCGCAAATATTCAAATTCTTAAAATCAAACTATCTTGGTTTTTCCAGGGGAAAAAAGTAGTATGTGTTCAGTGCGTACGATTAACATCGTCGCAAAATACGCTGAGACGTTAGTTGCGGGGCGCAGGAGGGCAACAGACGCGCGTATTTACCACTTCCGCCAATGTTAGCAGTAGAAGCGCATTCGTTGATTTTATTTTAATTTTTTTTTTTTGTTTAACATATGCGACTAAGTGAGTTCATATTTTTTTAAGAAATTTTGAAAACTACTCTGAACGGACAATAATGTTGTTTATGCCAGATACAACAATGTTTATGGTTTTCTGTTTCGTTTACTGTGTCGGATGTGTCAAATACTACATTATTGCATGATCGGTGATTGTCTTATTTGTCGGATAAGGTACAACAGACTTTTTGGCATGTTCATTTTGTAAATAGTATTGTATGATCTACCATCACCTACATTATTGACTGCTGTATGTTTGATTGTATGTTGTCGGATAAGGGATTACTGACTTTGTTACTAGTTTATTTTTCAATTCTTGGTGTCGAATGTTGGACATTCGACATTATTGTTCACTTTATGATATTGTTATATTGTTAAAAGTTGCTTTTTTTGTTTTACTGCTCGTAACACTCGTTTACGTCTCGTTCTACTATTAATTAGCTATTTTATTTTCAACTAATCTTCCCTTAACTTTTCTATTATGCTATGCAGAAAATCGACCGTTTAAAGGACTCTTTGCATTTTGCCGGTGATGAGTAGTCTGATATTTTGAAAAAAGTCAATGAGCTTATTAAACAAATCCGTGAGTAAACTGTATCTAAACTGATTATATCCGAACTTGTTGCTAAAATCAATTCCCTGGAACAAAGTGCTCGAAGCTGCAACATCAAAATATGTAATATTCCTGAAAGGCATAACATAGGATCATCCATTACTTCTAATTTGAAGCAAAGTCAAAAGTCAAGACGAAAGTCTTGAAACATTGTGGCACGACGGCGACACACACACGGCGGCGGTGGCATTGTGGCGGAAGACGAAGACCAGTGCGTGTTGCCAGTGATGACATAAGGCTCCGAAAAGTGGTCGCTTACAGTGGACTTAATAAGAAGGTTTAAAGTTACCCACAGGGCTGTGGAAAGGGCTATGTTTGGGGTATCTTTGCGTGATTGAGTCAGGAAGAGGAAACAAGGTTACCATGTCGGTAACCTTGTTTCCTCTTCCTGATTACGAAGAATTGCCAAACTTAAGTGGCAATAGGCAGGGCACATTGCTTGCAGAACAGATGACCGTTGGGGCCAAAAGGTTCTGGAATGGCGACTACGTACTGGAAAACGTAGCGTTCGAAGGCCTCCTTCAAGATGGGCCGATGACCTGGTAAGGGTTGCGGGAATCCGGTGAATGCGAGACGCACAGGACCGTTCATTGTGGCGGCACTAGGGGGAGGTCTATGTCCAACGACTGTTGGTACTCATTATCCATAGTCATGGACGTCTTTCGGCTGAAATGAGAATGAGTACCACACGCTCACCGAGATAATGACAGGCCTAAAAATATTATTGTAAAACTGAACTTACGTATATTGCGCGATAATGTTTTAAGCGCTTACCGATTGAACAAGGGACTCAATACCGGAAAACTGGGCTTATCAGGAAAGTCACTTTCTATTTATATGCATCAACATCTCACTTTGATAAACAAAATGTTATTTCGTGAGTGTCACGATGCAGCTAAAGCAAATAATTACCGGTTTTTATGGGTTAAGCGCGGGACCATCCTTGTTCGAGAGAAAGAGGGTGCTAAGTCATTTGCAATCAGATCACCAGATGATATTGCTAAGATTAAGCCCAGTCAGTTTGTCTCCAAACCCGGGATTGCTAAGTAAAGGTATCCGTGTAAAAGCAGGGGTTTATTTTTCAATTTTTTCGTTTGTAGCGCTATATACCTTGTAATACGAGTATTACTGTATACAACTAAGAGATATTCGAATTACATATATTCAGTCACTTTTCCAAGTCACATAGTGTTTGATTTATTTTTTTGGTTTGTTTTTGTTCGTTATTTGGTACATAGGTGTGATCGAGACCATATTGAATAAAAAAGAAAGAGGTGGTGTCCTTGTAGCGGTATTGAAGAAGTTTCGTTCAGTTAGAGTGGCTTCTCAATTTGCTCTGGAAGCCAATTTAGAGCACGTTCCTTTTAGATTTCCAAGCTCAACTAGAGGAAAAACCAAATTGTCGGGGCTATCTATATTCCACCTAAAACACCTAAATCCGTATGTGTTCAATACTTCGATCTCCTCCAGCCTCTACTTACCGACACTAATGTGGAGCGTTTCTACCTCCTGGGGAATTACAACTTACCTGGTATTAACTGGATTACACATAATAATAATGTTTCAGTATAAGGATTGGTTTCTAGCTTTGCGGAAATCTGAGTGTAGAACAAAATTCTATGATAAAAATGTTAGCATAATTAGATCTTACGTTCCACTTGTCAAAACAAAGTCTCCGAGATTTCCGATTTGGTTTTCCCCTTCGCTGATACGTATTTATAAAGCAAAGGCTTGGGTTATATGGAAATTGTATCACAATATCTGCGATTATGAACAATTCGCGCTATATAGATCTAGATTTCATGCGGAGTGTAAATCTTGCTACTCAAAATACATAGAATCTGTTGAAGACGGTATTCGCAGTGATGTGAAATTTATTTGGACGTTTATAGCTAATTGGAAATCTTCATTTCTTTCGCTCCATAACAGCCTGAAACAGGGCTGGACACTCAGGCTATCGCCTCCGTGAGGACACGGTGGTGCTCCACCCAAACGGGGCAAAACTCCACTGTATGCTCTATTGTGTCCTCCGGTCTAGTATGTAATTTTTCAAATACCGAAATAAAGCAAGTGGTATCTACACCATAAAATATTTATATTTTACGGGCAATAACGTATTAAGTGGTATATCCAACATAAATTAAATTTCAAAGTCCAAGGAATACTGCGGGAAGTGCCACATCCGACCAAATTCAGAAATTCTAGTTCAGATAATAATGTCGGATCAGCCATTTCCGACAAAAAAGTTGCATGATTTAGCGGTTAACACTGTTGTATGTGCAGTTTCTGATATTTTTGATACCTTTTTGATAAGTTTGTGTATATTACTACGTCAGGTAATTAATATTTATACGTCATGCCAAATTTGGTTAAAGTACATTGACTATTGTTCACTTTATACACATTTGAAACTTCAAACGGCCGTACCGTTGCGATTTTTCACATACGACTATGTTAATTGCTACTTTGTCCCGAGCCTACTGTCAATGGCGGACTTTCTCAAAGACGGTCGTCGTTTATTCATTAGCAAATTACAAATAAATAAAACATCGACTTTTGGGACAGCTTTATTTAAATTTGTAAAATAAACCTGTCAAGTGCGGGTCGAACTCGCGTACCGAGGGTTCTGTACAAACTTTCCTATGTAAATAGGTCAATGCTCGAATCAAATCATACACATATACAGTTTTCAGACTTTTTCCTATATTTGTGCTATAAGACTTACTTGTTTTATGGAAATTTCACGATCCTAGGTCATTGGGAAGTACGTAAGTCGTTCGTGTTCAGATACCCGTTCAGACGAACAACAGAGTGAACCGTTGGGTACGCCATAATTATGGCGGTAAGTCTCCACTATGAGAAGGCATCCTTACCTTCCACATGTCGCAAAAAGCACCTTCAGAAACAAAAAAGTGGTTCTAGTCAGTAAAAGTCTAACACGCCCTCACGCTCTGCCCTAGGGCGGAAGAAGGTTTTCGATGATTTTTCAACCCCAAAAGAAAAGACAACCCCCTCGCTTCTGATTCTTCTAACTTTTCTTTTTTAGGGTTCCATACCCAAAGGGTAAAGATAGGACCCTATTACTAAGACGCCTATGTCTCTCTATCTGTCTGTCACCAGGCTGTTAGTCATGAACCGTGATAGATAGACAGTTGAAACTTTCGTTGTATAATGTTCTGTAGATAATGTTACGGGATTCTTTGTGCGCTAGTCCGACGCACTTATCCAGTTTCCTTTTTGTTTTTTTTTTTTTGCGATATAAGAAATAAAAGCATTGATAAGCAAGCTAGTGAAGCATCAGAAATCACGTTGACGTGTGTAAAAGGGTTGCTACCAGCTTATCTTTACTGTTCATTCACATAACCCGATTACAGTACGAGTCTGTCGAGAGTTCGACCTACTATTTCTTTTCCTTTTACAATGCTTACAACTTTATTGAAAAGTTATTCAATAAAGCTTGGCCATTATGCAATACGATGTCGACGTATTGCGACGTTCTTTACACAAGATGAATGAAATAGCGGTATACCACATCCGACTCTCAATGGCCACTGCTATGGGACCACAATGGGCTCACTTGAATTATTTTTCCTCTACAATCGTTGTGCTGGGTTTCAACTGCTATTGATGAAGCTGGGGTTGACGGGATCTTGGTCTTACGTGAGTTTGCTTTTCGCTTTGTCGGCCTTATAATGTTCCCACTGTTGGGTCTCAGGCCTCCTCTTTAGAAGAGCAAATAGGCCGTAATCCAAAACGTGGGCCCAGTGCGGTTTGGTGGATGTCACATGTCTTCGAATTTTTTGGTTCTAGGACATGCCGGTATCCTCACGATGTTTTCCTTCACCGTTTTGAGAGCAGTGTTGATGAAATAAATTACACAAAGTACCTAATGCACCCGGCTGGGTTTGAATCCGCATCTTACTCGTAAGTCGGAGCCGTTACCACTCAGTCATCAATGCTCTGAGTTTGCACATGGGAAGTATTATCTCTCTGGCAATATTATTGGAATCTCAATTTGAAACTTTGTGTTTAAAATTTAAACAGAAACACTTGTGTCAGTCTTGCTTAAGTGCTTTCAAGGCTTTACATAACAAGATAATCATATTTCGGTTTACTTTTTAGAATTTAAAGTTTTAGATATAGAAATTTTGTCTATGCAAAAAGGTACTTTGAGGATGTTGTTTATTACGGTAATTTTTTATATGAAATCCAACGCTAATTTAAACCTCACACATATGTAAAAAATGTTTTGGAAATATCATTGTGCGCAGGTACAGCAAAGAATTCAATTTTCTGCCGGCTACTGATTCTGATTTACTACCTACAACCAAGTAGTAACAAAGAGGCTTTTTAGTCAAGTCAAGAGGGACGAGGTTACTTTTAGAAAAGCGTGCTCTATCGTTGGCCACATCATAGCGTGAAATAGTGGTCTAATGCAAGCCTATCTACACTAATATAATAAAGAGGTAAAGTTGTTTTTTTTTTTGTTTGTAGGAGGTAATCTCTGGAAGTACTGGTCCGATTACGAAAATTTTTTCACCGATAAAAAGCTGCTTTATTCCTGAGTGACAGGCTATATTTTATGTACGCAAGCGAAGCCGCGAGCAAAAGCTAGTCAATAATATAACAATAATAAACGTTGTTATAGCCTGATATAAAAGATACCTAGAGTTGCTTGTACGTTCTTCCGCATAACTTCATCTCTATCACTAACAAACCAACTTCCTGCCAATACAGACGTTCTTATCAATACACTTCTGGACACATCTATTGGCCCACCTTAGAGTTTAGGTTTCGATGGCCCCTACCGAAATATGATTGCTAGATTGAACAAAAACTGTTGATGCAGTTTTAAACCTGATTCATTTTACCATCTTTTCGATCGAATTGTTTTAAATTTGAATTCAGAATACCATACGGCATGGAACTACGCCTAACAAGTCGGATATGCGCCTTGTTAAAGGCAATTGATTTTTGAATAAAAAACATGTTTTAGCAAATAAAGGTTTAATTTAATAACGCGTGTTACCTCCATGGGCATCTACCACAGCTCTCATACGATTAGGCATAGAGTTTATCAACCGCTCTATGAAATTTTGAGGGATCATCTCCCATTCCTCTTCTATGGCAGTTTTCAACTCTGGGCAACTGGCTGACTAGCCCTAACACGTCTTTTAAGCTCGTCCCACATGTGCTCAATGGGGTTCATGTCTGGGCTTCTGGCTGGCCAGTCCATAACTGTGATGTTCACATCCCGAAGATATTCCCTGACGATGGCGGCCGCATGGGCTCTTGCATTATCATGCATAAAAAGGAAATTTGGGCCCACATAGTCCGCGTATGGTATCACGTGAGGTTCTAAGCACTCACGAATGTACCTTTCAGCATTTATGTTGGCAGCCGTGGTCCTGTAACAACCTCAAGTTGAGTTTTGCTGCTCGCGGAAATACCGCCCCAGACAGTCCATGAGCCACCGCCATAAGCAACCCTCTCTTCAAAGCAGCATTGTGTGAAACGCTCTCCCTTACGTCGGTAGACCTTCTTCCTTCCATCATTGCCATGTAACACAATTTTAGACGTCCACGGCTCCAATCTTGCTGTGACTGCGTGTGAAATGAAGGCGCGCTGTTCGGTGGGCTCGCGTTAGTTTGGGCCCATTAGCTGGCTTGTGTGGTACCATATCGCGTTCTTTTAACCTTCTTCGAACAGTTCGAGCGCTTACAGATACTCCGTGGAAGTCGCGAAGTTGGTTTTGTATCTCAATGGAGGTAAGGTGACGATTTCTCAAGCTGGTCGTCACGATGAATCGATCCTGCCTTTCAGTTGTGACCCGAGATCGTGGCCTTCCTTGGCGACGAACAAAGCCGCCAGTCTCTAGGTACCTCCGATAAACATTTCGGACCGCAGATCGACTTAAATTAGGTTGAGCACTCACGTTTCTTTGGCTGTGTCCGGCCTGAATAAGTGCCACAGCTTGGGCGGCGACTTCAGGTAAAATATCCATAGATTATTGATAGAACCTCACCTCAATGTTAAGAATAAGTAATGTTTGTTGCAAAACCAAAGATATCAATCACTTTTTCAAGAATTAAATCCAAGTAAACCAATAAAACCAAGTTTTCTTAGTATTCGAATGTTTGATATCAACAAACAGGCTCCAAATTGTCTTTTGTTTCTTTAAATTCTGTGTTCGAAATTCAAAAAAAGGCTATTGAATGAAATTGTGAATGTGCTAGGTTCAAAACTGCATAAAAACTTTTTGCTCGACCTAATATAAAATTTTAGCTAGGACCAAACGAAACTGAAAATACAAGGTGGGCCAATAGATGTGTCCAGAAGTGTACAATTGAAATATATAAATACTTTGAAAATTACTTCGTCAAAGCGCCATTATGTAGCAGGTGAAGCAATAACATGACCGACCCAAATCTAGTCTAGCTTCTGTACACTACATCCGATTTCAATATTATAGGAGTCCTTGTCGTGTCCAAAATCAAACAAGCACCTATCTAAGGGTCGCCGTACACGAGCCACCAGCCATGACCACAAAACGCCGTCACGAGAAGCTAGAAGCCACTTGTGACCTATTTTGTGTAGTGGCTGCTATTTTTTTTAAAAAAAAAGGGCTCTAAAAGAAAAGTAGCAGCAGTAAAAGTCTGATGCTATCTTCTGCTCCGTTCAAGAGTGGGGATGTCATTTGATGATTTTCCTGCTGAAAAAATAAACCCAGGCGCGATTGGTGTGTGACAGCGCTTTGTATCGGCTTTTAGTGGCCAGTGCAGGCCAGAAGAAACAAGCAGCGGCGTTTTTTAGCGTGTGGCGTCGACCGTGTCCGACGAGTCCATATAAAACGTTTGAAACCTACAAGAAATATGCCGGTGGCGGAATTTTGTGGTTGCGGCCGGTGGCTCGTATGCGGCAACTCTAAATTACCTTAGCCACACTGTGAATGTCTGCATAATTTGTACAAGTCTAAAGCTATATTTTATGCATTTCATGGTCTAAGTTCGATGTTCCATTGACTTAACAGGACCGGAATGAATACGTAATGGAATTTAGCTCAAGATGAAAAGTGGGTTAGACGTGGCGGCTGATTTCACTGAACGTATTATATTGAATCGAGGCATTGGGTCAATAAGAAGACGGAATGAGTAAAAGATAAAGTATCGCTTAATCTAGTTATATATAGAACAAAGTATTTGGTTTTCACACACAATTTCGAGATAAATTAATAGTAATTATTTTCATTCAGTTCAAATATATTCATTGCTATTTTCATATACAAAAATCATGACCCCAATAATATAATAAAACTACAATAATAACGTCCAACTAATTACATTGAAATCAATAAAGTAAAATCAAAACTTGCTGCATTAATTGTATTATCCCCTAATGATATTTCCCGCTCTTAGGCGGAGCGAGAGGGTGTGTTAAACTTTTGCTTAGTAAAACCCACTCCTGTTCTTTCTTTGATATCGTCCCAGGGCTTCGGGTCTTATTTTCACACTGCCCGTGGTCCCAGTAGGCTTCAATCCTGTTAGGCTTCTACGGTTAGCTGACAACTCCTTGAAGCGCGTGTGGACAATACGCACCGTTGACAACTTGGGCTCGGTCCGAACGGCTACCGAAGGGTTGTAGGGCGAGCTATCCATTGCTCCCCGTCCGCATGTCCTGCGGTGGCCGGAAATCTAGATCGGGGTCCCGGCGTCTGAGGTGTCCGGCCTCCTCCTTTGCTAGCATTACTGCTTCGCACGGAATCTACATGGCGTTTGGATTTCTCATTTATCTAGTCCATACCGGAAAATTTTATTTGGTCTTCCTACATCACAATTTATTATTATTAATTAAAAAAACATTTTAACATTACACAAACTGATATGTTAACCGCTCATTTGCGGTGAGTACATGAAACATCTCTTTTCAGTAGTCAATATTCAAACGATGCATTTCCGTTGTAATTACAAATTGTTCTTTATTGTTTATTGTTCTGTGGTTTGCGGTTCGCAATAGGTCAAACTGTATCCCCCTCGTTTCCGGGATTTCCGGTGCTCTTACACGGTCGATTGAATTGGCTACATCGTGACGTCATACGTCAGTATGCTGGAATATTTATTGAGCTTCAGGTCGCTACACCGAAGGCGTGCGGTTTCACTGACCGTAACAGAAGCGTAGCAGGCTTAAATAAAAATGCTGTACGATTTTTGCGAAAGGTTCAGACATATCATGTACCTATTTGTGTTATTATGTACTATTAGAATTATTTTTGACTAGCTTTTATACGCGGCTACACGCGGAACATACTTCTGGGATAAAAAGTATCCTATGTCCTATTCTAGGACATGGTCCATCCGTGTACGAAGTTTCATCAAAATCGGTTTTGCCATTTGGGCGTGAAGACGTAACAAACAAACAAACTCACTTTTGCTTTTATAATATTAGTAAGGATGACAGTCCTACATCCTGTGTCCTTTTGTTAAATACATCCAAAAGATGTTTTTATATGTTTGTCTTGTGTTATTTTTATGCAGTGTAGAATAAAGATAATAAGGTATTTTTTTTTTCGGTGGGTAAAAATTTCCCAAATGACATCCCTCACCTTTGGACGGAGCGGGTGATAGTGTCAGACTCTTACTGACTAAAAACCCACCCCGTTCCTTCCTGCCTTTCATACTGGGACCGAGCCTCCCTTTCAGAAAGCGACCTAGCGGCTAGCCCCTGATGGCTTCGACCCATCTGGGCCAAAACCTACAAGAGCCATGGGCTTCTGAAAAGGTTATTCGTGGTCCTAGAATGCACAGGAAACTGATGAAACTAAGGTAAGGTTTTGGTCAGTACAGGTCTAACATGACCTCCTGCTCCACCCTAGAGTGGGAGAAGTCATTGGATGATTTCCAACAATAAAATGGTCAGATGAACCTGTATTAATTTTACCTTAAACACGATATTTCACTTAACACAGCCTACAGGGATACGATTGTCAGTAATTAGAAGTGTATAAACCAATTAGTTGTTGTTCATATCATTTTAATGATCTATAAACCGACCATAATCACCAGGCTGCGCGGTAATTGTCGGAATTATGCCGTTAGAAGAAAGGTCAACGCGGTCGTTAACTTCCCTGCTAATACATTCTCTCGGTTGACATCTTCGGATGTTAGTTGACTACGAATTGACCACTTCATCAAATGATCCCTAATTTATTGTGTAGGCCTTTACACGACGATGTTCAAATGTTAGGCACCTCGCTCACTGGTGATTTTTTGTAACGATGCAGTAGCGATGCTGTCGCGCGTTTGCAGCGATACTCAGTCCGTCTGTCATAATAGACAGACTGACTGAGAATCGTGGGTAAGGGCAAACAGCAAGCGACTGCATCGCGACTGTAATAATAATAATATCTTGAAATATACACAAAAACATATTTTTTTATTTTATTTTGTTTTTCACATTTAAGGAGAACTTACAGACTAATAACTACATACAACAATAGTTACTACAATAGTTGGTAATTAAATTGCTAATTACAAGCTTCCACGTGTACGTAGTTATAGTGAAAAAAAAAACTTTTTAAAACAAGAGAAGAAGAAGAAAGAAAGAAAGAAAACATGTTTATTCCGCCTAAATATTCGCCGACGCACAAATCAGAAAAAAAAATTTAAAAATTGCCCGCCAGGCCGTGTATACAGGGTTTAAATGTATTGAGTAACAATTTACTCTGTGATTGCACCTACACCATAGACAAAAGAGTTGTGCAGGTTATCTGTTGCAACTACTCTTGTATCGTGAATGCGTTCACAAACATATCAAGTCTCAACTATAAATATAATCAAGACATCCAGACCCGGCTATACAAATATTTGATCCGTACGGAATCGAATCTGCGACACAGAATGTAGCAGTCATTTGCTCATCTACTACGCCAACCGTACCATATGCGACTTCTAACCGTCATAAACTTGAATTAGAGCATGAAAATTTGAAGTTCAAATTCTTAAATCAGACATCCTGGGAATTGTGTTATTTTTTAAGTTGGTTTTACTTCAAATACGAAACACACAAACCTTATGATTCAAGCTTCTGAATTGGGTAGGTACTTTTTTTGGTGGGAAATTATCCAATGATATTTTACTGACTAAACCCACTCCTAGTTTCCTTCTTGTCTTTCATTCCAGAGCCAGGTTTTCCTTTCAGGGGAGAACCCATGGCCCCAGTAAACTTCGACCCTGCTGGGGTTTTTTTTTTACATGGGCAAAAATCATCTTATAATAACCCCCGCTCTTGGGTGGAGAGGGGGATTGTGTCAGACTCATACTACGACTACGACATACGACTTCATACCGGGGCTCGAGTTTCCTTTCGGATAACCCTGGCTTCAGTAGGCTTCGACCCAGCTGGGCTCCTCCTGTTACTGACAACTCCTTGAGGCACGCGGGAACAGTGCGCGCCGTCGACGTCTTGGGCTCGGTCCGGATAGTTACCGGACGGTCGGAAAGCAAGCTACCCATAGGTCACCGTCCGTGAGCCCGCGACCCTGCTGGGGACTAGATTTTGCTGACTTCTCTTGGAGGCGCATATGGAACAATAACCGCCGTCAACGACGACGTCGGGCTTGGTCCGAACGGCAAACGGACGGCCAGATTGACAGCTGGTCTCGGTGTCAAGCTTAAGTATAATTAAAAATATGTATCATCTACCAATTTTTACTCAGAAATCGAAGATAAGTCAGTACAAGATAGAAGAGGCAAGTAGAGTCGTGCTTCAAAAAAATCTCTGATGGCAATAACAGGCGGCAGGTTGTTGAAAATGGAGACAATTTTTTTTCCTAATGTTCTCTGTACTTTTTGTTTTCCGTTATATTTCTAGACCCATCTCCAACATCTGGCTCCTGGATTTATTATCTTTTTTACTTGTATTGCCTTTGAAAAAATATTTCTAATTTAAGCCGTATCTGAAGTTTTTACGGATCTATGAAACAGAGTGAGTTTTATTTTAAAGGCTAATGGGTTTTTTCTGTAAGTAAATAAAGTGTGTATTAATGCTGGTATTTTTTTACAGGGTAATGAGGTTTTTATGTTGGTAGTTGGTTTAAGCTTTAAAAATTTGCCTTATTTAAAATACTTTTAAATGTCCATATCATGTATGTATCACGTAACGCTTTCAAAATAATGCTTTCAATAATATATCAGTCTTTATCTCAGATATGTCAATAATATTATGTAGGTGTGTCCTGTAATTTGGCTGGCCTGTTGGTCTAGTGGTTAGTGGCCCTGACTGCTATCCCGAAGATCGTGGGTTCGATTCCCACCCAGGACTAATGTTTATTTGATGAGCATGATCATTTGTTTTGTGTCTGGGTGTAATTTTCATAGGTTTGTACGGAACCTTCAGTGCGCGAGTCCAATTTGCACTTATCCAGTATTTTTTTTTACTATAGTCCTCCTCCATAAATCATAGGGATAATAAAAAAAACGGGAATAAAATATAGCGATATTACAGAAAGATAAAAAAGCCATAGAAACAAATGAGTTACTATAATGAGTAATAATATTATAACGGAAATAACTTTATTTAAACCCATATTCTAAGTGCTTAGTTTCATAAAACTAATAAAGTAGTAAAAACTTAATAACACTTCTGTATAAAGCCTTAGTTCAAAATCATAAATCTTAAACCGTTCCTAGGTATGATTTATGAAACGAATATCATCGATTAAGTATGTAATGTTGAAAGTTGACACAGGTATTAAACTATAGTTTCTTTTTTATTTATTCAGTAAAACTGCACATGTTTTCATTGAAAACGAAGATCGAAGAGATGTGGTCCGCAAATCAAACTACAAGATCAAAAAAATAAAATACTTTACAGAAACATAAAAGCTACAATCAAAATTGGACGTGTTCTCGTGAAATGTACGTTTTTCTTTTTTTTTTTTTTCTCGACGGTGAAAATCATCTTTGACTAAACCCGCTTGGGTGGAGCGGGATACAGTGTCAGACTCTTACTGACTAAAAACCCCGCGCCGTTCCTTCTAGCCTTCATACCGGGGCACTAGCTCCCTTTCGGACAACCCTGTCCCCAGTATTCTTCGACCCAGCTGGGCCCCTCCTGCTGCTGACAACTCCTTGAGGCGCGCGGGAACAGTGCGCGCCGTCGACGCCTTGGCTCGGTCCGGACAATTACCAGACGATCGGACAGCGAGCTACCCTTGGCTCGCCGTCCGCGAGCCTGCGTCTACGGTGGCCGGAAATCGGGATCGGAATCCCGGCGACGGCGGCGAGGGCGCTGTTGCCTGATGCGGTCGGCCTCCTCCTTTGCAAGCATTACTGCTTCGCAGAAGGAGGCGACCGCCTGCCATTCCTCCTCGCTCCGGACCATGGCCTCGACCAGGGCCCGGCGCGAGAGGTCTCCGCCGCCGATCGCCCCCACGAGGGCATGGCGATGCTCCGCCCAGGCAGGACACACCTCGACGGTGTGCTCCACCGTGTCCTCCGGGCGTTGCGCACAGTGGCGACAACCGGGCGTCTCTTCCGCTTGAATCCGATGCAGGAACCTCCCGAACTTGCCATGTCCGGTGAGGACCTGCGTCATGCGGAAGGTAAGGACGCCGTGAGGTCTTTCCAGCCACGCCTCAAAGAGGGGACTTACCGCCATCGTGAAATGTACGTTACGTTAGAAATATATTCAAAGAGGTTAATATACTGATTCTACTTTCACTTTATAGTTTAGAAATATTTTTTTCATAATCTCAAAATCTTAGGACTTTTCTAAATAGGAACCAATTTTTATAATACGCGCCGTAAATATGAAATTATATTATCCAAATTGAAATTAGCTAAGAGAAGCTATGCATGCCTCATAAACCCTATAAGTTTTTATAAAACGTTGCGAAACTCAAGCTCAGAACTTTGCGAAAGAAAGTTATCAAACGTATCTTAATAAAAGGTATTGAAGACTACGTTGAAGACAAGCTTGTATGAAAATGGCAATTTCTACAAATGGGGCTTTTTTGGTAGTTCATTAACTGATTTATTGTGCAAACTTCTATTAATTGCTCCAACATTGTTTTAAGTATTTTATTTTATTTTTTTATTGATTCGATAAAAATATAATGTTGTTATTTTTATTTTTATTTTGTGGTATCTATACTAATATTATAAATGGGAAAGTGTGTGTGTCTGTTTGTCCGTCTTTCACGGCAAAATGGAGTGACGAATTGACGTGATTTTTTAAGTGGAGATAGTTGAAGAGATGGAGAGTGACATAGGCTAGTTTTTGTTTCTTTCTAACCCCCCGCTTTCCAGGGGAACCGTGTTACCCTAAATTTAACGAGAGCGAAGCCGCGGGCAAAAGCTAGTATCTAATAATTACACCACTTACTTCATTGAATCAGAATTATTACTGTTATATAATTATGTAGGTAATATTTAATAGCTTTATTTTATTATTTTATTGCTCTTTTAATGTAAATATGAGAATTTTGTGGAATCCGCAGACTCATTTCATTTTCTATTTCAATGCACAATTTGGTTTTTATGCACATTGTGCTGTGTGCATTGTGTTGGCTACGCCTGCGTTATAGTGAAAAAACATATAAATCCAGAAACAGTTATGAAAAACATTTGTATTTCCAGTTCATCCTATCATCCGTTTGCACACGATGGATTACAGAGCGCAGAAAAATACATGGGAAATATGACTTCGTTCACAAAATGTAAAAAACAGGATTTAAGCTCTGTAAGCTGAGTATAAGCCTGGCATAGATATTATTGAACGTCGGAACCCATTGACGGCTCAGCTGTGTAGGAATTTGCTTTAGAATAACTTAGGATACGTTATTTCCTTTTATTTTAAACTGGTTTCTGCCAGCGGTTTCACTCGCGTAGAAGTAGGTTTCTCCATGCAAACTATAGACCTCGATTTCATACATTAAGGGGCTGAATTTCGGAAAATCCTTTCTTAGCACTCGCCTTTCCCCAAAATTTCATGATTCTAATCCCAATAGTTTGAGCTGTGCGGTGATATGTCGCTAAGTGGGTTTCCCCTTTTATACAGGGTGAATTTGAATAAATGCGACAAAGTGAAATGGGAGCTTCAGTTACAGTTACATAGTAATTATAAACTGTTTTTTCTACAATCTAAATCGTTAAAAAAAATATTTGCGGAATATGGATTTGCGGAAGGCGCGCGCGACCGTGACCTACAAACATTTTAGGACGAATAATGAACGATCAACGAAGGAAGAGTGGTAGGCGTAGGGCCGGTCGCCGGGAAGGGATGTCAGCGCTGGCGCTCATGCGAGGTTTGGCAACGTCGCGCGATACTTACAAAAATAGGCAAAATAATCGCGTAATTTTTTTAACGATTTATATTGTAGAAAAAACTGTTTATAATTACTATGTTACTGTAACTGAAGCTCCCATTTCATTTTGTCGCATTTATTCAAATTCACCCTGTATAAATAGATAAATCTTTAGTTATGATCTGTTCCGTTTTATTTGAGGATTTAGAAGGCTGACAGATAGCTTACAGTTAAAATAAGTGGTATCATAATACATATTCGCTGCTACGAGTAGTTTATGGAAGCAGTTTGGCCACGGGTTAAAATGTGTCTTCTTTCAGCTCTAGTATAAGTACTAAGTTTCAACACACAAAACGATAATGTGTCATGTGTACAGGTGTACCTACACGCATATATCTAAATGCAAAAGGGGGATTCCAATGGATGCGTGACGCACAGGACCGGTCGTTGTGGCGACACTTGAGGGAGGTCTATGTCCAGCAGTGGACGTCTTTCGGCTGATATGATGATGATGATGAAAAGTTACCCCTTTTCATCATCATCATTCTTAGGCTCATACTAATATATAAATATCACTAACTCTATCTGTTCTTGTCCCATTTTACGAAGGATTGGCATAACACGTTTTTCTATTCTAACCATCAGCCGTCACGATAGCACAGACTCCCTTTTCCTTCATATCACTCATACAATTCATCCATGTTTGGTCCCAATTTCTTCTTCATCTATAGACATATTTACTCCTCACCCATTTAACAACATGCATTCCATCTCTCGTCTTTACATATCATGACCACTCTTTTAACTTTTCAGTCACTGGCACCACTTTCCTACTCCCTCTTATATACTTATTTTTCATTCTATGCAGCATTCTCGTTTGCACTACATACTTACAATCATCTTTTATCTGTCTTCTTCATAACCCAACAGTCTGATCCATTGCATTGCATAGCAGTATTGCAAGTCTTATCATGGACTTGTAGATTTTACCCTTTAACATGAGGGGCATCCTTGGGTCGCAAATTGTTCTCGAATTTTAGGGCTACTACTAATTTGGTCTTCAATTTATACTATCGGGTTAATCTATCTTGAAACGAAAGATATCCATTGCAACACATAAACAGGTCTCCACGAAGTGTCGCCACAATAAACAGTCCCTTGTGGCTCTAATCCATCGGAATCCCGCAATCTTCACAAGTCATCGGTTCACCTCGTGGGAGCATTTCCGACGTTGCGTCTCTACTTTAGAATCTTTTAGTCTCAACGTCCATCAGTTACCCTGTCCATTACCACTTATGTTTGGTGATTCTTTGAGCTATGTCGGCAAGACCTGGCAGCGCGAATCCGGAAGCACACATAAGACAAAGCAATGATGCTTGGCCAAGCAAAAACGAATAACATCAACGCCTTTAAACAAAGAAAACCATCTAAATATTTGTCAACAAACAAAACAACACGCAATTTCAGACAATAACATTCATCAAAGCAATTAAATATTAAAATTACTCACCAAATGAATAGACAATAAATCTATCTACTCCAATACCTCGTTACCACAAAGTTTAATTCATCTCGTAGATTCCTAAAGCCTCTGAAATATAGATTCGAGTGAACCTTAAAAGGGTTCGTCTGGGAGCAATTTCCGGTCACAAAAATATTCATACATTCTTGGAGGCCTAAAACGTAGAAGGGTGCCTTTAAAACGTACTTACAGATGCAATGAAAGCAATTTGGGAGGTAATTGGAATCTCTCATCTTCGGCAAAAGGATTTTATTTAGCTATTTTTGGCGAAGAAATTGTTGCTAGGATGTGGTATGGTATTGTGTAATATGTGCGTGTGTGTAGACCATTCAAATTACCTTTTTTCTTTTGAAACACTTTGCAGCTCAAGGTTTCAAAGTCAAGGTCACGCATGCCACAAAGATGTGTGAGTAAACCAAGGATCACCAAAACTGATGCTCGCTAAGGCCACGGGGACATTTCAGTAAAGGAAACCGGTGATTCTAGAACACAGATGGGATTTAGTCAGTAAAAGTCTGACACGCTCTCTCAGTGCTATTTGAAGTCTGTTAAAAGTTCATTAACATTTGGCATACAATAGGTATTTAAATTCCGTTTTTTTTTTAAACCCACCCCTCCATTATGTAGCCTTTTATTGCAAGCTTCGACCCTGCTGGGCCCCTACGGTTGCTGACAACTCCTTGAGGCGCGCGGGAACAGTGCGCATCGTCGACGACTTGGGCTTGGTCTGGACGGTTACCCGACGATCAGACAGCGAGCTACGGTCTACGGTCCGCAAGCGCGCCTACGGTGGCCAGAAATCGGGATCGGAATCCCGGCAGCGGCTGGGGCGTAAGCACCGTTGTCTGATGCGGTTGGACTCCTTCTTTGCTAGCATTACTAACTCGCAAAAGAAGACGATCGCTTGCCACCTCTCGTGACCAAAAAACGTTTAATGATGCATAGTTGAAAATATCTATACATATAATAAAATCGTAGGAATGTCAAAACTGTACATTGAATATTTTTTTAAAAGAATACTTGGAGCGTGATCTACAATCGATATCGAAGTCAAAAATATAGTTTTTAGAATTTTTGTCTGTTTGTCTGTTTGTCTGTTTGTCTGTTTGTCTGTTTGTCTGTTTGTCTGTTTGTCTGTATGTATGTCCGGGCTAATCTCAAAAAGTACTGCACAGATTTACTTCAAATTTTGCATGAATATTACTAAGAGGTCGGGTCAACATATAGACTACATATTATCACGCTATCACCTACGGGGGAGAAGCTGTGAATCTTTATTTTTCTTACGCATTCTGTGACAGCGTGTAATCTAACGACGCATATTTAAATGTTGTTTTTGAGTAAGCCATACTATTATCTAGCTTTACACTATAAAAACTACGCCATTTAAGTAACTTGGGCAGAGAAACAGTTATTTTAATAAATGTTAGTAGTATAAAGACAATTTTAAAACAGCGCCATCTATGAGATTTCATAAAAATCAAATCAAGTTACATGACACTTTTCGGAAAAATTATAATTTAAATTTATATCATGTTGCGAGGTTAGTAGGTAGTTATTCTTAAAATTCATAGATGGCAATGTACATTTTCTTCATAAAAGTTGTATCGCATATTTCGTTTTGACAAATTCCAACAAAACCCTCAAAATCTTGAGCAGAGTTGCAGAAGACAATTTAATAAAAATGCTGTGTTAAGTATTACAAAAGAGTTATGTTCACTGATGATCATCAATTTCATGTAGTTAGTACAAAAACCTTTTTATATATAAAAAAAAAAATAACTGACTTCACTAAAAAATTGAATTGAATTTACCTTATATAAAACTAGCTTTCCGCCCGCGGCTTCGCCCGCGTGGACTACAGTTTATATCGCGCGGGCAGAACCCGTGCTCAGCAGTGGATTATAGGTAGCCTATGTGCTATTCCAGTGTCTCTTCTACCTACCTACCAAATTTGATCTAAATCCGTTCAGTAGTTTTTGCGTGAAAGCGTAACAGACAGACAGACAGACAGACAGACAGACAGAGTTACTTTCGCATTTATAATATTAGTAGGGAAGTAGGGATTCATCTAGATCCTGCATCATTACAAGCACAACCCACACACGTCTTAATTGAAAGACAGTCTCTATAATATCATACACAAACAAGTAACACCTGCTCAAATTTCCTCATCCTTTTCGCAAGAAAACGAGACTAGACAAGAGACGACAAGCTAACATCGTTACTGCAAAGACGCTACGAATAATAGCTTCATAATAAAATTAATAGAACCCATTTCTGTCCCATTTTCTCTAATATGAGTGCGTCCTAATGTTTTTCTTAATACAACTACGACCTACGTTATTGCTTACATATTTTTTCCAACTCGAAACGTGAGCAGAAAATATGATTCCTCAATGATGCAGAGAAACTCTGTTATTGGATGATTTGAAAAAGTTTTAGGGGTCAACTATCGATTTATTGGACCGTGTTTTATATGCGTGAATAATCTGATTGGAATTGTACTTATGAATAAATTATTTTGATGTTTTCATTGAATTTGTTAGCTACTGAGTACCAGTTTCGCTGGCTGAAGAGTTTCTGTTAGTCGAACAGAATGTACGATTAAATTTATTGAATTCGATGATTTTTACATATTTATTACTAAACACTCTTTTATTGCTTACTACATATATATATTCATTTACCCCACACTTAAAGACATTGATTTGCATTCATACATGATTCAAATAAGATTTAGTTTAAATCCAGCATCAGGTAAGTACTACGTAGTTGTCTGAATTTTACACGTTTTTTCACACATTTATAAAAAATAAGGCATTGCGCTAATTTTTTTTTGTTTGTTATGTCATGAAATATGATATTATTAGTGAGTTACTGCAAATATGGGGAGGGTCTGTATGTATGCTTTTGCGGTTGCACAACGACATGCTTTGCTTTTGCTTTGCTTGGTAGTATAGATGCAGGCCTACCTTATCACCTCCCTCAGAGGCGGTAGGTGGCGGGGTCTTGAGGGAGAGCGCTACAGTCGTGAAGATCCTTAACTCTTTAAATGCTTTAAGTTCCACAGTGCGACATAAGTGTACTAATTACAGGTGATTAGCATTCAATGGGTGATTGGCAAGTCTGGCGGATCCACCTTCTCGAGGTTGCCACCCCGTTTTTGGTCTAATTCCATCAGAATTAGACGTAACCGAAACCGCCTGGCGAATCCCAATCCAAGGTGTCATTCGTACCGAGCCGAGGGATGCGTGGCTGAGGGGGAGCTTGGTTCTTATCGGTGTCTCCCCGGGGAGATGGCAATCCTGGGGTAGTAAATTTTGCCTTACCCGGGCAAGCGGGGCTTGCCGGGGTGGACTATTTATTTCCTTAGCTACTCATGGGAACTGTATGGATTCACAGTTTTATATAATAACATCTCAGGACGATGATGAACGTCCGGAACCCTCGAGTAGTCTTATTGGCTCAATACCCGATCTGACTACTCTCTTACTCGGTTCTGAGGGAGACTCCCAAGTCACCTTAGACACCGAACTCAACCCTCCTGAGCTGGAGTCGGCAAACGATGGCACGAGGCCTACTGAGAAGGACTCGGAAGTGCCGTCGGGATCTGACTTTAGCCCCAGGAAACGACGGTTGCCAGGAGCCGCGCGTAAGCGCCTGCGGCGCCTCAAGGCTGGCGGTATGGACTCTACTGAGGCCTACAAGCTGGTCACGGAGCAGTGGGCGCGTGCGCGTACTCCTTTGACTGATCTGGTGGCCGATATGTCATCGGGGAAGAGGCCGGTAAAACGATTTCAATCCGAGGACGAGTCGCCGAAAGATCATGCCAAAAAGACAACGCGTGTGGACGAAAAGTCAGGGCCAATTCCAATGATCCCTAACGAGACGTCCGCAGCTCAGGTCGGACCACCGCCTGGGACAAGCGTTCTGTCTTTTAAAGACGCCCTAACCAACATCCGAGTGGGAATCCGTAATAGAGAGCTCATGTCGAACGTGCAATTGGGGCTCCTTTCTAAGGACATATTGAGGGCGATTCTTAACGCCCCTATGCCCAAAGCCCCCGAATTCAAAATTCGAATCGATGGTTGCACTTTCAAGCCGGGATGGCTGCAAGTCGTAATCAAAAACGACTACAGCCTGAAATGGCTTGAAGAAAAAGTGGGGACACTAAAGCCGCGGCCAGAGGCGGAACTCTCGCTCATTAACAAGAAGGACCTGCCAAAAGCCAAGGTTGGGATCCTCCACTTTAAGACAAAAGATGTCATCAAAACTCCAAGAGATGCCCCTAATCTCTTGGAAAAACAAAATGACCTGCAGCATGGATTGTGGAGGGTGCTGAGCGTCAAGAAAGAAAGGGACGGAATCACAACCGCCCTTTCTATCTATGATGCCTCCATAGAAGCCTTGCGCAAGCTAGACTGCAGGCCGCAATTAGGCTTTCGTAAATTCCTAATACGCATTCGCGGCGATAATACGCCAGCGAAGGCTGAGCAGGTGGCAGGGACTAGCCAATCTGGCGCAAGGTTTTCGCCATCTGCTCAACACGCTCCTAAGGCGGGGCCGAGCGACCGGGTCTCTGGTAAAACGGCAAAGCGACAAAACGCTAAGCCAAAACCCGGAGGCCAGGGCGTCAGGAACCGCCCCCTCGGGGCACCACCGACGAAAGGGGCTACACGTCCCAATTGATCGGTAGTGGCGAGGCGACCGGCCAAACCTCAGGGCTGCCCTAAAGCCTCGAAGCCAAGCAGGTCGAATGACGTCGCTTAACCCACCCACACAAACACATAACACTAACACAACACAAACACACCATAACACAGACACACATAAACACACAAGTGGTGCAGATAAACCTGCATCACGCCAGAGCAGCTACGGCTGTTCTGGAAAAACTCTTCACACAAAAGAACCTTCACATCGCTCTTATCCAGGAACCGTGGCTGGCTAATACTAACACGGTGTCTGGACTGGGCTCTGCAGGTAAGGTCGCTCATCATATCGGTGGAGTCAAACCAAGAGCGTGTATACTTTTCAATAATTATATTGATTTCTTATGCATACCAGGCCTGTGCAGCGATGACCTGATTGCAGCTTATGTCAATATCAAGAGCGGAAATGGACGCCTCATCGTGTGCTCGGCATACCTGGACGGGACGAAAACCGACCCATCCGAGGAGCTTGTAAAGGTAGTAGAGTACGCCTATGCCAACAATGCTGAGCTTCTCATTGGGTGTGACGCCAACGCCCACCATACCAACTGGGGCAGCACTGACATCAACGATAGAGGTGAGTTGCTTCATGATTTTGTACTAACTAACCGCCTCCAAATAGTTAATGAGGGATGTAAACCGACCTTTGTAACTAAATCGAGGAAGGAAGTTCTTAATGTAACTCTCGCTACTATTCACACTGCCAGGCTGATAACCAATTGGCATGTCAGTGATAAACCATCTATGTCTGATCATCGACTTATTGAATTCGCTTTGAATACATCCAACATTTGCGGAACTATCACTTTTAGGGATGCGAAAACCACGGACTGGGACTTGTACAGACGAAAGCTCCAGGAGAGACTCCTAGACGTCCCTAAAACCATACGCTCCCCTGAAACATTGGACTATGCTGTCACTCAAGTTACTGAAGCCATTACAGCCTCTTACCAAGAGAGCTGTCCTCTAAGAACTGTGAGGGACAGAAAAGTGACATGGTGGAACAAAAGGCTCGATGTTTTAAGGGAGGAATCACGTAGGTTGTTTAATAAGGCTAAATCGACTGACGACTGGGATCGGTATCGGAAAGCTTTAACTACCTATAATAAAGAAATCCGAAAGGCGAAAAGACTTTCATGGAGGAAGTTCTGCGAGGAGATTACTCAAGGAGCCAGAATCCACAAAGTCTTATCCAAATCGCCTACGAATCAACTGGGACTCTTAAAGAAACCAGACGGTGCCCTCACTGCATCAGCAGAAGAAACCCTGAAACTTTTGGCGTCAACACACTTCCCTGGCTCGGTGATGGCACAAGACATCATCTTACCAGATTCACCTCATATCCGCCTCTCCAGGCCTACAAATGAAGACTGGAGAAAAGCGGCGAGGTATTTTAGACCAAACAAGGTAGAATGGGCTATAGACTCATTCAAGCCGATTAATTCTGCAGGTGATGACGATATCTTCCCAGATCTCCTGCAGCAAGGGAAGACTATACTCATCCCTATCTTAATTAAAATCTTCAGAGCAAGCTTTGCCTTGGGATATATACCTGAGAAATGGACTACAGTTAAAGTCTGTTTTATCCCAAAGGCTGGTAAGAAAGACTACTCTCAACCAAAGTCCTCAAGAGTATGGAAAAGGTTATAGACGAATGCATCAGGGATGGACCATTAAGGGCTAACCCTCTGCATCCGAAGCAACATGCTTACCAAAAAGGAAAATCCACAGAAATTGCTCTGTTAGAACTAACAGACAGGATCGAAAGGGCTTTGGAAGATAAACAGATAGCTCTATGTGCTTTCCTTGATATTGAAGGAGCTTTCGACAACGTCACCATAGACGCCCTTTCCAAGGGTATGAAGGCGAAAGGGATTGACGAGACAACTACTCGTTGGATCGAATTCATGCTCCTCAACAGAACTATCAGTGTTACCTTACACGGAACAACAAAAAGCTTCAAAACAACTAAAGGGTGCCCACAAGGAGGCGTTCTATCGCCACTTCTATGGCTACTCGCTGTTGACCAATTGCTGGTTGAAGCCTTTAAAAGAGACTTAGATGTACACAGCTATGCTGACGATGTGGTGGCTTGTGTTATCGGCCCCTGTCACAGCACGGTATCATCTTTACTGCAAACATCTCTGAACGTTATAAACACATAGAACAATTTATCGGTTAACCCGAGTAAAACAACAAAAGTCCCCTTTACTAGGAAGCGAAAGTTGGACAAACTTGTAACGCCCACTGTAAAGGGGACTCGCATACCATTCTCCAATGAGTTCGAGTACCTGGGCAACCTGGGTTACACCGCCATAGTCAGGCCGATAATAACGTATGCCTGCGTAGTATGGTGGAGGAAAACATCCCAAATGACAGTCATTAACAAACTTAATGGTTGGCAGAGACTTGCATGCATCATATTAACAGGGGCCATGTCTACAACCCCAGAAGCTGCTCTAAATGCCCTGCTTAACCTTCCGCCACTTCATCTATTAATTGCGAAGGAGGCGAAAGCGGGCATGTATAGAATAAACAGCACTGGCAAAGTAAACTGGCGCTCTCAAGCACTGAGATCGCTACACGAATCAGTGCTTGAACATGATCAACTAGCTATGACAACAGACGTCATGCTTCCACAGTGTAACTTCACAAGAAATTACACAGTGGAACTGCCGAGCAGAGAGGATTGGTCAAGCAACCTCATTACTTGCAAGATTGGAAGCCTGATCTGGTTTACAGACGGATCCAAAATGGGTGAGAATGTAGGATGTGGAATATTTGGCATTAGCCCGAAATTCAGCAAATGCTTGAATTTGGGTAAATGTGCCACCATATTCCAAGCGGAGGTATACGCCATTATAGAGTGTGCGGAAGCCAACCGTCAACGAAACTACATAAATCAATTAATTCTGATTTACTCAGATAGCCAGGCAGCTCTTAACGCCTTGAACTCGAATACAATAAATTCGAAACTTGTAAAAGACTGCGTTAACAAACTAAATGACCTGGGGCAAAGGAATAAAGTTATTCTGAGATGGGTAACGGGTCATTTTGGAATTACTGGCAATGAAAAAGCCGACGAACTTGCAAGGACTGGGGCTCAAGGTCATCAGATAGGACCAGAACCTTTCTGTGGTATCTCAAAGAACCAGGTCATGCAGACCCTTAAGGGCAACCTATTTGGCAATTCAAAAAAGCACTGGTTGTTACAACCAGGACTGCTACACGCCAAATCTCTTATAGAAGGCTACTCACAAAAACGAACTGCCGAGCTTCTTGAGCTTAGCAGGACGAACATCTGTGCGATAGCTCGCGCCTTAACCGGCCACTGCAAATTAAACAGGCACCAATTTCACATGAAACTGAGTGACACTGATATTTGCCGGTACTGTAATCAGGAGAGGGAGACGCCTAAGCACCTGTTTTGTGGATGTGGGCCCCTTATCCACAAACGGAGTATCCATCTGGGTCGACACATTATTCGCCCAGAGGAAATTAAAACTCTTAAAGCTAGGAGTATTCTAGACTTCCTGGAAGCCTCCCGGCTAAAAGAGTTACTCTAACAAGGTGGCGAGTCACAATAGATCTTTTAGGTCGCAGTGACTACATCTCCTACACTATGGGAGATGCATAGCCCCTTATATTTAAAATAATAATAATAAAATATAAGAAAATGCACTTGCACTTGTAAAAATATGAAGTCATAATATATATTTTTTTACTTTTCATGCCAGGTGCATTGTTTGACGATGACGTATACATACAATAATCAGTATTTGCAAGCTGCTCTATACACACTTTACGCCCCCCCCCCCCTTTTATCACTTCACTTTATTGATCAATCTATAAACATTTCACCCCATAACCCAGTAGGTCACAACACCGTATGTTTTTTTCACACTCTTAACATACCAGTGAATATTACTGCCTTCGTTTTTATCAAACACTTTTATGACACCATAAAACACACAATGGATTGTGAAAAGTTCTCTGAAACTTTGATTAACAGTTTTTTCGATTCCCTGGGTATGACTTGCCAATGGTCTCTGTATATGCGGACTCCGGACTACATTTTTATAACCAAACCGAACCCGATGTCATAAACTGCGAACTGCAAATTGAATATTCAATGGTTCGTCATTTCTCGTGTTTATTGGATTGAACAGAAGTGTATCTCTAATCAATAAAAAGTTTGTAGTGGAGATATTTTTTTTTAATAATATAAACTAGTACTGCACTACTACTACTACTACCTACTAGTACTAATGCTTTTTTAGTTTAAATTCTTTTACTCCAACCTAAAGTTGTTAAGTATCTGTGAAATTGTTACTATTTTGGTGTACAATAAAGTTTTATTCTACTATAGTGCTTGACTGAGATCCCACTTGATGGTAAGCAGGGATGATATCGTTGATTGTGAGGCGCACTAGGTTATTAAGTGCCTATTTGCTTTTAGGTGTTTTGAAAGCTAGAGCTTTGAAAAGCCACGAAACTCTTTAAAAAAATCCCATTGCCCTAGCAAGTATCAACCCTGTTAGGGTTCTACGGTTTGTTGACACTCTTCTCGCCCTCCTAAAATAGTTATTTCTCAATAATAAAGGACATTATTCTCCTAACACCCACCATCTGTACCAGAAAAAAGAATACTGAAAAGTAATTAGTGACAACGTGAGTCAGGAGAGCGATGCTTCGCGCAGGCGGTTACGATTCTTGCGCACCCGATGAAGGCATAGGGCAGATATGAAAAAATATAGTCCAACCATCTAAATAGGCTGCAACTGCTCAGCTAACTGATTCTCCAACCATATTAAAAATTAACATCACTCTACGCAACCAACGGAATATTAATAAAGCGTACATCACAATCAAAAAATTCTCACGCACACACTTAATTTTCTCGTGAATACGAACATTTCATCATCCCTTTATTACCCTCTACACGCAGCCATACTTGTAATACTCCATTATTATTAAAATTAACTGTGGGAACAATTTCTTACATCTGGCGGAGTGGCGGTATATATTAACATGCGCCCCATCGGTCGGATAGACGATCGCTAATGGAAAATTTATTGTGAATGTAATATAGCGAAATTCCTGACATTCTGGGTGAATTGTCTCGATTGGGAGCTCCTTAAATTTGGTTGGCGAGCGTACTGATAAGACGAGCGCTTTGTGAAAGTATTTTAATATAGAAATTGGGTTTTGAATGAAATTGGCAACTTATATAATATCTACTAGATTTTTTATTATTTATAGGCTCGCTTTTGACTACCATTTCACCTGATAAACATAATAATAATAAAGTTTATTTGGAACAACATAAGTTTACAGGTTACATAATAAACGAAGATATCGACAAAAGTAAAATTTTTTTTTTTTTTTTTTATTTATTTATTTCCAAATTCCTCAAATTTACATTTACATTTCTTTGCCTTACAGCGAAAACCTCTCAGGGTTTATCTGTGTAATGGCGAGACGCTCATTCTATATTAAACAGTGATATTTACAATTTTACCTGGTTATACATTAATTAAAGTCTTGTGTAAAGAAACGTTTAGATTTATACTTATAACTTTTCGAACTCGTTTTATATAATGTTTGTAGGTCTTCTGGAAGTTTATTAAGAAAATAAGGTACTAAATATTCTGCAACCCTCATTCCGTACACATTGTTGGCTTTTGGTAGAATGTATTTATTTTTGGGCGTAATAGATCTCAAAAAGTTCGGTCTTGTGTTTTCCGTTAGAAATTCAGGCTTATTGATTTCAGCAAGGGTGAAAAATTTTACTTTATTGAACACGTTCATAACATTACAGTATTTAAATATATCGTCGTCGCTGTTTTTAAATTTTTTTTTTATATGTTTAGGTACAATTACTTTTAATATTCTTAATTGCAACTTATAAATATCTGACAAGTATGTATGGTAAGTCCTCCCATAGCTGCTGAGCCCATAGCTGATCACCGAGTCTGCCAAGGCCATATATAACATTCTTAGCGTTTTATAAGGCAACTTGTATTTTAAAATGCTAAGTTTTCCTACAATGGACCTCAACTTGTTGCAGACATATTCTTTGTGAGGACCCCAACAGAACCGGCTATCAACCATTAGACCGATGTACATGTGCTTATCGACCACTTCCAGTTGTGGGCAAGTGCAAGTCTTTGGCGCGCTATGCAGGCAAGAATGTTCATGTGCGATAACCGTTGGCATAGTAGAACATTTATTGTGTGATGAATGTACGTGAACAATTTTTGTTTTAGATGCGTTTATTACTAATCCTACGTCATGCGCCCATTTACACAATTGATCGAAGTTATCTTGTAGGGATTTTTGAGCTTCACAGATGTTTTTATGAGCGACCAAAATACATGTGTCGTCTGCAAACTGGTATACAGAACCCGAATTTATAGTGTTAACCATATCGTTAACATACAACAAGTACTCTGTCGGTCCAACAATTGATCCCTGGGCTGTTCCTTGTGTGGATGAAACCTTTAAACTAAACTCATTTTCTATTTTAACAGTAGTATATCTGTTTGTGTGATAATTTTTTAATAATTCTAACAAAGGGCCTTGTATTCCATTTCGTGATAACTTGTCGTAAAGTACATTACAACGAAGCATATCGAACGCCTTGCTAAAATCTATAAACAGTGTTAAAACATGTTTTTTTTCATTCAGGTGTCTATTAACTTCATCTGTAAATTCTTGTAATAATTGTGTCGTACTTCGACTTTTTTGAAATCCGAATTGTTTTTTGTTGATTATACTGTGAGTTTGTAAAAAGTTATTCATTTCATTACCAATATAACGTTCTATGACTTTATCTATACAAGACAGTATAGTGATTGGACGGTAGTTGTTGACGTCATCACGTGGACCTTTTTTGTGTATTGGACGTATTACACCTATCTTTAAAAGATCGGGATGTATACCAGTCTGCAAGCAACAATTAATTAAATGTGTAATAACTGGAACCAATTTATCCGAAATATACCTGATATCCTTAGCTCTTATTCCATCGTATCCCGGGCTTTTTTTATCGTTCATTTGCTTGATGATTCGCTCAATTATTTCTTCCCGCGCCGGTTTGACTCTTATCGATCTATCAGGAATGATCTCGTATGCTTTTTTGTCTAAAAGAGGTACATCGCAGGAGTTACTTAAGTTCTTAACGTTATTATTAAATTCGGTCATAAAGGTGTTGGCTAATGTTAATGGATTCGTTCGAAAAGTTATCAGTAATAAGTGTTCAATACGTTGCATAACTTTGCCGGTTAAACTATTCACAATGCTCCAAATTTTTTTGGTGTTTTTAAAATTTTGAGAAACTTCCATCATTAAGTGTTTATTTTTTATATATTGTGTGTATTTATTAGTTTTATTTCTATATCTATTATATAACAATTTTTTTTGTGGATTATTTTCATCTTTGAGCCAAATATTGTATAGTAAATCACGTTTCATACACATCTTTTTTAGTCTTACATTTGCCCATCTACATTTGCTCCGTTTGCTAAAACTGTTTTTACGAACTGTAAATTTACATTTATTATATATATTATTAAATTTTGTATGAATGAACGCAACAATTTCGTTTGGGCAACTGTATTGTAAGGGTATACCCCAGTCGATGTTATTCAACTCATTGTGCACTCTGCGATCATCTATCTTTGTTATTATTAATTGTTTCGAAGCTAGTGAGTCATTCTTGTTTAGCGCGCCCATTATCGCACAACCGGTTATGCAGTGGTCAGCCGGCGAAGTATTAACGACAGATGTATAAATGTTATATGCACTAGCATTGCGAATAAACACATGGTCTATACATGACTTACTGTAGCGCAGCTATCAGCGCCCAATTTAAAACATATATATTCATAGACATTGTTCCAGATTATCATAACAGAAGAAAAAATTATAAAATTAAGTAAGACAGAGAATATACACTATATGGTGTCGAAACGATGATGTAGTCAACGATGGACCACTGTTGCCGAGAAATAACCTGTTCACTGTTGATAAAGAAATCATCTTTCAGATTCATCATCATCAGGAAACACTGACATTGGCAGACTTATGTTAAAGTAAAAAATAAATAACTATATCTAAATGAACATAGAAATCAATTATCAAAATCGGACCAGTTCTTAAGTTATCTGTTCAATCATGATAATTAGAAACACAATAGAAAGACAATGGGTGCGCGAATGCCCACGTTTGCTTGAGGTTTAATTAATTAAACAAAAATTTAAAAATACAAATTTTGGCTCTTATTTTTTTTTTCAGTTTTTATTTATTCGGTGAGGGCTGTGTGAATCCGATGGATATGATCCGGGTAGATTTCCGCACGGAAATAATATTTGTATGGCCTACGGATAATTATTCTGGGTTTGGATGTCTTGTACACTCGATACAGAAGTAATTTCTATTGTAAGGCAAACATGAAAAAAAAAAAGATTTTAAAAAACATCATTTGCCTACACATAAAAAAGCATAAAGTTTTAATAATAATCAAAGGGGAGTATAAAAATAAAGGTAGATATCTGACGTCGTTAGTAAGCTTACCATTTTAAAAAAGTGCAAAATAAATAGTCAAAATGAAAAGTCTCATTTCCCATACAGAAAACTTGTTCAATCCTATTGCAGTGCACATTACTCAAGATTAAACATTTTTTCTTGCACTCAACGAGATAGCTTTGAAACATTTTCTGTGCTTTATATTTGATTTGAAAAGCGCCTTCAGCAGTTCTGAACAAACTCAGCCTTAAAGTTTGAATGCAGGTAATGAACTATTTCCACAAACTTTAAATTTTAATCTTATTCGCTAACACGGTGCAACGGGCTGACCAATTTGGTGTCTATTTGAAATATCAAAGCGCTTTTGATTTTGAGACCACTGTGTTGCAGACTGGCTTCAGATACAGAATTTAAAACTAAAAACTAACATTTACATGAAATGTTTTTAGCGGGATCTACTTTACTTGTTACAACAGTTCTGTTATGATTCTATGAGGAGTTCCGTTCCAAATCTTCGAAGTTCCTCATCAGATCATAACAATATTTATATGCAACCAATTCGGAAGCAACCCTATCTATACTTATAATAAATCTGTAGAGAGGTCAATTCTGTACATGAAATATATTTCCAAAATAACTATCAGGGGGTGATTAGTGATCGATACTGATGCTAAAAATGCAAACAGTAAAATTTTTGTCTGTCTGTCTGTCTGTCTGTCTGTCTGTCTGTATGTTCTTTATAGAAACAAAAACTACGCGATGGATTTTAACGAAACTTGGTACAATTATTCTTCATACTCCTGGGCAGGTTATAGTATACTTTTCATCACGCTACGATCAATAGGAGCAGAGCAGTGAAGGGAAATGTTGGGGAAACGGGAGAAATTACTCAATTTTTTAAGCTTCCGTCGCGTTTGCAGCCTTAATGGTTAAAGCTACACAGAAGTAATGTATTACGGAAATATTCTCCTTAAAATTATATAAAAAATATCCCACGACACCATATGTCTATCTTTTATGGTTGACTCACAATAACACGTGTAACTCCCGATAGCTTAGCAGTTCGGAGCTTTCTGTTTATTTTTGTCAACTCTTACGTTTATAACCCTCTCACTCATCCCTAATTTAAAAAAGTTAACATTATTATCTATTCAATAAAAAAAGAATCATAGAAATCGGTATAGAAACACCAAAGTTATAGATGAAATACGCTAATAAGCCATCGCGCGTGAATACTGAATCCAGTCCCCCGGCTCTTAGAATTCGATATCAGACGTTTCAGATCTTTGATTTTGACGACCCCGTTGTCGCTGGCATAAGCAACAGGATCCGCGTACGAAGTCGCTGGCAGAAGCTAGTCAATAATAAAAAAAGAAATCAAAATCGGTCCACAATTGACCGAAACATCGGTAAATATTCATACAAAAAAAAATACATTCAGCTTAACATAGAATCTCTTCCTTTTTGAAGTTGATTAAAAAGTGTGAAAGTGACATATCGTAAGCTCTATTGACATCGAAACCAGAGCTTTTAACCAAAAGGAACGGTTTTTATGTCCTATTTATCGCTAACTCCATTCAGATACCCTCGTAACATCGGGTACACACAGGGTACACGGAGGAATATCCAATTATACGCAGCGTTAGTGATACATAAGAATATTCCCTTTACCTTTCTTCACTTTAATGACATACTGAATTGATGTATGAAACAGGACATGTAACTACGGAGGTAAGGCTGAAGGAATATATTTTTTAATAATTTTTTTTATCCATGAAAAATGTTTGTGTGATGAGCGCGATCGTTTGTTCTATGTCTAGGTGTAATTTATCGGTAATAATGTTATAAGTATGTTTATCAGTAGTCTAGTATTCAAAGCACTAGCTCTGCTTAGCTATGCTTCTTGGACTAGATGGCATTGTGTGATAGTTGTGGAATATTATTATTAACTACATCTACATATATTTTATATATGTTATTATTATTATTATTAGCCCGTTGTGTCCCACTGCAGGGCAAAGGCCTCCCTTCCGTTATTCCATTCTTTTCTGTCCTTAGCCACTTCTGGCCAATCCTTAAGGTAGGAGTCCAAATCGTCACGCCATCTCTTTCTGCGCCTACCGCGTCGCCAGCTCCTGCTGTTTGTAATCCAGTCAGTAGTTGCTTTAGCCCAATTCTGTTGCGACATGCGGCAGATGTGACCTGCCCATCTCCACTTTAGTTATATATGTAAAGTTTGATTTTTTTTTATACTTCAGAAGTATCTGAGGTTACCTTTGTATCGATAAAAACTGCTTTATTTTTATTTATTAATTTAAAGATCACCAACGAGTGTTACAAAATAAATAAAAACATAAAACTAAAAATTGGTACATGTAACCTGGTCCTACATTGAACGCTCAATTATAGGCAACTACAGCTTATGCATAAATGAGTAAATATGGCTTTAAATATTGAGTGACACAGGCTATATTTTATGTATATGCGAGCGAAGCCATCAAAACATTACGAAAAAACTTACAGACCCGTAGCACCAAATATATAGGTACAGAAGTCAATCTACAAACAAAGCTCTTTTGAGCAACGCACACATAGATACCACTCACGGACATATATCTCTGTAGCGTATAGGCCCACTCGTCGAACAGTTCCAGCTTAAACGCCCATTAGTGTGCGCCCACCGAGCGTAAGTATAAAAAGTGAAGTACATACACGAGATTGTCTTCTGTACCTATTTATTTTGTGCCCGTAGTTCCAACATTACCATTGTTAGTTAAATATTTAGTATCAATAAACACAGTTAACGATTCTCTCTATAACTGGATCAAAAGATTTGAACAAAAATAAAACCAAATAAATTTCCACACGGTTTCTGTAACCAGAGTAATTTATCGCGACAATTGAAACAACGGGTGGTCAACACACCGCAGACAAATTGTAGTTTTCAACGTTTTCAAGCTGAAAATAAAACAGGACACGTACGTTTTTACATTTAAATGGACATGTGTTTAAGTAAGTATTTGTGGGTTTTTTGTTATGCCTAGGCAATATGAGAGTCGGTACCTAGAATAATACATAAGGTTGTGTTTATTTAATTTAAATAAAAAAAGTAGGCAAGTGCGAGCTGGACTAGTGCACTGCGGGTTCTGTACAAACTTACCTATGAATACAGTTCTCAAATGGAAGATTTTTCCAAATCATGAAATTTTTTTTTTTTTATTTAGATGTACTACAGTTTTTAATTTGTTTTCCTATATTTGTGCTATAAGACTTTGCTTCATGCCACATTTCAAGATTCTAGGTCAACGGAAGTATCTTATGAATTTTGATTCCCTTGAAAAATCACGAAGTTATAAGCTTATTATATTACCTGGTTGGCCGCACAAATACATGATCACCGGGCTACTCATGCGATTGAGGGTTTGTTTTACTCCCGCATGCAGCTGTGCGCTAGTGTCTCATGTCCACTAACCTTCCGTGATCTGAATTAGTATCGGTGGTGTGCAACTTATGACCTTTTTAAATACTTTTGGGAAAAAACATAACATGGTGTAAAAACTATTGGAATCCATTCAGTAACTGATTCTGAACAAACTATATTCAGGTTTCGAATATACTAAAAATAATGTTGTATAGAAATAATAATATCAAAAACAAAACTTCACAACCAATCATGAAACTAAAAACGAATTTGGAAATCAAGAAATACCAACTCAAAATTTTAACATTACATTTTCTTACAAACAAGATGCGACCAAATTTTTAATTAGTGAGTAATTTAATCATTTAGATTAAGTCTTAATTAGCGAAGTTGTGTTATCAATTTTGAGAACTTATTAAAGAAGATGTTGAGAAAAATGGTCAAGTTATTTTTATTACGGAAGTTTTGAAAAGTACCGACGCATAAAATACTAATTAGTACTGCGTACCGGCAGACGCAGCGTTTGAAGGAATCCAACAAGGTGGACCGATGACCTGGTAAAGGTTGCGGGAAACTGATGGATGCGAGACGCATAGGATCGTTCGTTGTGGCGACACTTGGGGGAGGCCTACGTCCAACAGTGGACGTATATCGGCTGAAATGATGATGATGAAAACTAGTTTCGGTCAGCGGCTTTGCCCGCATGACGGTCGATTGTTACGGAAAGGGAATCGAAGTCGAAGCCAGATAATAGAAAGAAAAAGCCAGGAAAGTAGACTATGTCATACATGTATTACTAGGTTATGCCAGCGGCTTCGTCCGCGTACATAAAATAAACCCTGTGTCACTTACGAATAAAACAGCTTTCTTTCGGTGAAAAGAAATTCGCATTCGGACCAGTACTTTTAGAGATTACCTTCTACAAACAAAAAACAAAACTTCACCTCGTTATAAGATTATATTTATTAATGTAAATGATTATTTGGTAAGACACTCTAGCAGCCATTAGCTGATGTGTGTGTTTCAAATAATGTGAAAGTGTAATAATGTACTTGGGTCGTGGTGTGGATCTGGAAGTGTGTAGTTGTGTCTGGAGATGTGCCGTTGCTGACAATATTGTCATGAAGTGGGAATATTGCCGGGAATATTGCCCGATGTATGACTATTGGTGGCAAAATTGCCAGCAATATTCCTAGATTGCCAGATTTTTGATGCAGGCCTCTACCGTGCTGTTATAACTTGGTTAGATAGAATTGTTTCGAAGGCTTCTTCTGAAATGCAGTCCCTCACAGTTCGAGGTAAAGTCCTTGTAAAAGTATCATGGCATTCAGTGTGTAAAAGTCTTAAGGACTGGGGTTATCGTAGTATTACTTGAGTATGTTATGAATCTCAATAAACCTATACCTTTGTCTACCAAGTTCCAATGTGATAAAGTCGTTCTTTGTTACGTTCCTCGTAGGATAGATCGAAAAGACCATTTTTGTCACCTTTCTTGGATCATTGTCACGCAAAGCAATGTCGTTCTTAAATTATGGGTCCCAAATGACATTAGCATATTCCGAGAAAAGTCTTATGTAGGTCTCTTCTATAGCTTAATAAATTCTTTAGGTGTCCGGCATTTGAATGCCTTGCTTTGAATTTGTTCTTGAATTTGTTCTTTTTGTACTTTCGATTTTAGGTTGCTAGACATAAAATACCTAGATTGATTAGATTCGACTAATGAGAGTTTTCGAAGTTCCAAATCAATATAGATAAAGTAAAGGATTGTTGTTTTATATTTATGTAAAATGGTACATTTGTCAAAATTTCATCATCAGTCAGTTTTATACTTTATATTCAGTAAATGATGATATGTAATAAATAAATAAAAATAAATAACACTTACACGTAAAATTTTCGTTTATTAAAACTTGATGAGGCCGACGTTTCCTAGCTGACTACTCTGAGAAAAAAATTCTTAGAGTTCATTGTGAATATTGCATTTATGTCATTTGGTATATTTTGGCATTGCCCTGCAAATAGCAGAAAAGGCAAGCCCAAGCGTATTTTTGGTATAGGATAAATATCAGCGGGCCAGGCATAGATCCCTGTGGAACACCACTTAGCACTGTATAGTAAAGAGCGTGAACAATACGTACACAGAAAGTGGTTTTTAGTAAGAAAGTCCAGGCTAGTAGACTACAATTATCGCCTAAAAAAGTTTTTCGATTAGAAGGTGCAAGGGGACGCGATCAATTGCTTTTTCAAAATCTAGATAATCTTTTTGTCATATCCGTACGATGCCCTTTTTCGTGATTTTGCTGCCTATTTGTGTACACCGTAAAATACATTTGTTACAACCTGATCGTCTTGTAACAAATTCATGTGGTTTTTTCACGATAGTTTGCTTTTCTGGTATGAATTCTAATTATGATATTATTTAGTTTCTAAATATTGTACTGTATATCACCTTAGGAGTCAAACCTGTAATTTTATTCATGCACATGTAAATATATGCTGTATAAATAAATAAATAAATAGTTGGTGTAATACTCGTGTTTCCGTTTTGTAAGTGATCAATTACCTAGTAAGCTAATGTACTAATCCGTAATTTTGCTATTTACTACTAAAGACGGAAGCCATTGAAGTACAGATAATCTTTTCACAAGTTTTCGCTTGACTTAACTGCTAACTACTCGAACACGAACGCCGACATTTTAATAGAAATATCTATTGTTAAAAAAAAAAATGATCTGATCTTTATTTTTTATTAGCTTCTGCCAGTAGGTAGCTTAGCCCACGTGATCCTAGAAAATTATCCCATAGGAACATACTTCTGGGATGAAAAGTATCCTATAAGCTTTTCAGGACATGGGTTACACGTGTATTAAATTTTATCGAATTCTATTTGTCTGTTCAAGCGTGAAGAAATAATAAACATACGCCCACACACTCATAAATTTTCATCTTTAGTATGATCATTATAATCTCTTGGTTATGGTGTATACTCTTGGTCTTTACTTCAATCTTGTCTAATGACAAGCGATTAATAAAGGCAAATAAACGAGTTGACAGGTTAGAGATTGAATAAAACACGGGCGCTGACTGAGAGTGAGACGTGCGAAAAAGTAATTGAAAAATAAGAGTATGATTTAAAAGAATGTCTTCGGAGTTTTTGCTTGTTCTTCTCCATAGAGATTTACGCTTTGGAACGTGCAATTAGCTTCATTGTTCTGACTGACTGATTTCTTGACAATTTTCTCAAGTTTTTTTTTACATTTTGTAGATTGGTGTAAAATTACACATTTGTTGTTTCGTCTCTCCCTATTGAATGGGTATTTCATGGAAAAAGTTATTTAATTGTGTTAGCTGACCTAGGAGGATTGTATTTGTGATTTTAATTATAATCATTCCTTAAATAAATACGGAGTCACAGCTGCCAATCATATTTTAATCAACATACAACTTGACACTGACCTGCAAAATGGTAAAAAAAACTTACTGTTACTGTCACGGTCTCTCGCTTCTTCTCTGAAACTTAATAGTTGTAAACCTATACTTCTAAACTTTAATACGAGGTATTGTATGTCTGTGTTCATAAATATTTTTTGTTAGGACAAAACTCTATACATATTTCGGCCACATCTTTTTGAATTTCACGGCTTTTTACAAAACATCCTAAAGAAAAATTAAAACTAACAATTTTTTCAACATGAACCAACAGTATATTGATAAAATCTATTTCACTAAAACACAACATTTTACAGCAAAAAAATAAAACAAAAAAATTTTCACTTTCCGCTTTTTAACGTTGATTTTAACAACGTTGCGGTCAGACGCGATTAGGTTGTCCGACAAAAAATAATAAAGTGAACGTAACATTTTAAGTGAAAATTGACGGTTTAAAAATAATGTTAAGGTTGAAATTCGTTTGGTGTAAAGTTTTCAGCATGAACACCTTTGTCACGCGTGGCTCGTAGTACTTTATCTCATTTTGGCGAAGCTTAAATTCTTCACGCTCTAATAACCTAGCGTGTAACTCCGTGGAAAGTGCTATAACATTCATGGTATGGGAAAATAACCTTTGGCATTTACAAAGGCCTATGTTGTTTTAGTTTTTTTTGTAAGTTCTTGTTCTTCGTCCAGCTTTTGAGGTGTTCTAATGTGTTTAACCTACGCCTGAAAGTGTTTTATAGCCTCAAAATTAGTTTGTGCTAGTTTAATTCTCACCTGCGGAGTTGTGCTGAAGCCTTTTTGTAAAAGGTTCCTTTGTGCAAAGTTCTGAAAATAGTTTTATGATTTTATTAAAAACCATTATTTTAGTTAAATTATTTTTATATGACGTTCTAATTAGACATTATATTCGATATTGCTAGTGGCTTTGCCAGCGTGATAGTTGAAAATTATCCCAAGGCAACATACTTCCTGGATAAAAAGTATCCTTTGTGATATTCTAGGATATGGTCTACCCATATACTAAGTTTCACCGAAATCCGTTCAAGCATGAAGACGTAACAAACGTACACATAAACACACTCTCAAACTTTCGCCTTTTTAATATTATTGTCATTCTTTTTCTTGTCTATCTATCTATTATGGTATTATTATGGGTATGGTAAGTAGAAACGTTATGTTATTTGGCAGAATATTCTTACGCAAGGGTACAATCACAGCATGTTACTATTAAACCAAACATTCCAAATTCAATTAGATTCAATAATGGCACATAAAAAAAAGTTAAAACAATAATAAATTCAATAAAATTTCGAAAAAAGATTTCAAACTTGAAATTGATTTATTGAATTCCAATCAGATAAGTTTGAAAAAGTCTGCAAACTTGATTCAATTGCTTGAATAAGAATTCAATTTCTCGTAAAGGTTGTTCTGGCTGATTGAAAGTGCATCTTTTTTATAAATGAGCTCTGTTTTCGTTTTTATTTGAAACCCAGCTGGAAACTTTACGGCTCGAAATGTAAGATTTATTTTAAGAGAAAGAATAAAATATTTTTATTTGCTAGCAATACACTGCAGACGAAGATTTTGTAGTTTAAGTTCTTATAGTTCATCTAAAGGTCCCGGTATTGTACCTATTTTTTTGAGCTGGGATTACATTAAACTAATAACTTCTCTAGCTCTTGGGTGGAGCGAGAAGTAGTGTCAGAATTTTACTAGCTAAAGCCCACGCATGTTCCTTCAGTTACTTACCTGACAGCTTTGGTACGGGTAAACCGGAGCGTGTATGTTGCACAACTGTGCAGGCTTCCATACAAGCTTATCTGACAGGTATAACTCTGCAGGTAAACCTGTCAAGTATACCCTAGCTGTATGGCTACCTTAACTCTTTCGTACATTTTAGGAACCATTGTAACTATGGACTTAAGTTAGTTTGTTTTATAAAAACTATGTTACTATTTTATTGTACCTACAATGAAGTGAATCTATTCTCCGTTCTATTGTGATTTATTTAACAGTAAACGTGTATTGTCAGTGTTTAAACAGGGATTGTATTGCATCGTATTTACTTTTAAAATACCACATATAGGAGCTTAAAAAGTATACAACAGTATTAAACGTTTGTTTAGGATATAACAAGGACTGATGCATCAGTATAGTGAGCGCAACCATTAAATCTGCTGCATGAAATTATGGGTTTAATTTCTAGATTAGACTAACCTTCAAAAACTGAAATAAAGTTTACCTTAGTTTTTGAAGGTGGGTTATTATCAAATAACTTCTCCCACTCAGTGTGGAGCGAAAGGAAGTGTCAGACTTTTACTGACCAAAACTCACCTGAGCGCGATGACTCTTTCATACCATGTCTACTGACCAATTTGTAACCGTGGACTAGCTTCTGACGTTTTATAAATGCCCAAGTAGGCCTATGTGAAATAAAATATTTTGACTTTGACTTTGAATGTCGCAGGATTTAAACATACCTGGTGTGATACGTTTGCATTATAGGAACAGTTCAGCCATCTCTTCGAAGATTACAGCCGAGACATGTTATTTTAATGCATCGTTGTGGAATTGACATTACCTGGAAGAAAGAAAACTTCAATTAAAATCCTGTCTTATCTTTATCTAAAGAAAGATACTTTAAGAAATATTGTTGTTAACAACAGTGTGTTGTTTTAAGTTGTCGGCATATGGAAGGCGGATACGACAATCATTGTAAAGATTGTCGTAACAGCCGATAGGTTCTTGTTAAGAAGTTGGATTAAGAGCTTGATCCAGAAACCAGTTTTCCTATACACGGTGCTTATTGTTAAGATATTCCTCTCTGAGGAGTCGTTGTCTCTCGTTGAGAAGTTGGATCAAGAGGTTGATCTAGAAACCAGTTCTCTTATACACGATGCGTATTATTAAGATATTCCTCTCTGAAGAGTCGTGGTCTCTCGTTGAGAAGTTGGATCAAGAGGTTGATCGAGGAACCAGTACTCCTATACTTGGTGCGTATTATTATGATACTCCTGTCTGAGAAACTCTTACCACCAGTAGCTTGGAACCTATTCCGATGCCGATGGGCTACTATTTTTTTTTTTAATAAATATTTTCAAATATTTAAGTACTTAATATACAAGTACAGAAAATAATTTGATTCATAACGAAATTTATTGTATGTAATATAAGTTGTTTTTTTTGCATTTATATTTATCTATTTATATACTTAAACGTTTATTTTCACTTTCTTATGTTTTAAATTAAAATATACGATTAAATATTACTTAAATAAAGGAGTTGTAAATTAAAATAAAATATTAAAAAAACAACGTCTAAGGAACTGTTTGAAATCATTAAAACTCTGTAAAATGACGGAAATGTATTATGCAGTGCCGAATGGAGACCCACAATGTGAAAGGCGGTCCATTTACAGATTGGAAGCGTCGACCGCAGCTACCAATGCAGTACAGAAAATTACAGCATGTCCATTTATTAAACTCAATTTAAAAAGGCAAAAAAATCTTATTGTGGTTAGTTTTGTGTTGAAAATTACAGAATTTCAGCCCTGTAGGTTCAAGCTAGAACTACACTAGGCCGACGCACACGTATAACAAGCCGGATTTGTATTTAGAACGACGTCGCGTGGCTTGTATCAAGTTTACACTTGATACACGCCACGCGAAGCTAGACTTGTAGAGTTACCTCTACAAGTCTAGTTTCCATATTAATATGTATGGAGACAGACATGCCCAGATCAGTGTGAGTGGCGTACGTGTGAGCAGTGTAGTTCTACCTATATTCAAATATAGTTTTATAGTTTACAAGACATGCCATAAAATCGATGAGATCGACCGTAGCAAGTGACTTTTAAATTTCTGCTGAACCCCAAAGGAATAAGGTGTGACGATGATACTTATGGCAATATTAACTGAATGAACATTTCTAAGTAAAACCTTTTTTTTTTAAAGCAAGACCTTAACAGATCCTTACTAAAAACCTACCCTTGCAAAACAAAAGTTTATTGTTATGACTACATTCAAACAAATTACTTCTACGCCCAAACAAGCAGTTAACACACGCTCGTTTAGTAAATAAGAACTATCCTTTTTAGGCCAGTCATAACCATCTCCTTAATAGCCCTAAGCCTGAAGCCTAGGCTTTAAGTCGAAAGAGAGAGAAGAAATGTCTAAAACCGTATTTTTTTCAATTTGGTCGACACTTTGAGTGACCAGAGGGACTGGCTCGTTTTTTGCTCTAAGAATTAGCATTTCTATTCAATGTGGCAAAGCTGCCTGTCTTGGGTACATTTCCGGATGACAGCGAGAAAAACAGTGGCGAGCACCTCTTGCATCCGACCCTGGTTCAAGCTACGATACAAAAGGAGAGGGTATCACCGTAGGCGCGGGCATGCCGACGGCAAGCAATGGGTAGCTCGCTGTTCAACCGTCCGGTAACTGTCCGAACCGAGCCCAAGTCGTCGACGGCGCGCACTGTTCCCGCAAGCCTCAAGGCGTTGTCAGCAACAGCACGGACCCAGCTAAGTCGAAGCTTACTGGGGCCAAGGCTAATTCGAAAGATAGCTCAAGCCCTGGTACGAAAGGCAACGAAGGAACAGGAGTGGATTTTTAATCAGTAAAAATCGGACACTATCTTCCGCTCCGCCCCAGAGTCATGTGGCTGTCATTACATGATTTTCCCAACGCTAGAAAAAAAAAGTGAGAGGGTATTCGAAGCAGTTACCTCCTTCAAAACAGTACGGCTAGCGAAGAAGATGGCCCCAACCCCTGGCGTTAGAAGTCACAGAGCGTACCCGGGCATCATAAGCGTTAGCTTGTGAACGACGAGCTACAGAGTGCTCGCCGTTAGGTCGTTCAGTAAGGTCTAAGCCCGAGTCATTGACAGCTTGCATTGTTCCACGCGTGCCCCAAAGCGATGCTGAATAACCTTAAGGGCGCAGTAGGATCCATACCTGGTAGGTCTATAGAAGTTTTTGTAGGAGATAGCGTAGTCCTAGAACACAAAGGGCAACTAAAGGACACAGATGGCTTTTAGCCAGTAAAAGTCTGACACTGTCTCACTTTTTGTCCTAGAGCGAAAGAAGTCATTGAGTGGTTTTTCACCTCAAAAAAGCATAATATACGCACATTTCGACGTCTGAATATATTTTGTTTCGATTACGAGTCCGTAGTTAGGTTGAATCAAAAAATTCCTGCCAATCGCTGCGGGCGTCGTCTTTATTGCTCAGCTCTTTGTAGCTACTAATTACTGTCTTTATCTTGGAGCTTAAAGTGATCTTCTTGAACTTATAATCAGCTGGAAAATACACCTCAAGGTCTGATCGCGCTGCACCACATCTCAACTGCTAATTTTGGATTATTGCGAAGACTAAAGAGGTCATTTTGTGACCTTGCATCGCTTTCCACAAGCAAAATTTAAAAAAAAGTTTATTTTACCTCTACTAAAATATAGCCGGCTCCAATAAACCAATAGCATACGTATAGCATAGCAAAATCAGCCTTTTATGTTCCCACTGCTGGGTGCCAGGCCTACTCTCTAGGAGAGGGAATGGGCCGTAATCCACCACGTGGGCCCAGTGCGGGTTGATGATTGTCACATATCTTTGAATTTTTGGTTCTAGGACCACCTCCTTACAACGTTTTCCTTCATTGTTTTGAGAGCAGTGGTGTCGAAATAAATTTCACAAAGTAATTTACCTGGCTGGGTTTGAACCCTAAACTGCAACTCTTAAGTCATCATCATCATCATCATCATTTCAGCCAATACACGTCCACTGCTGGACATAGGCCTCCCCCAAGCGTCGCCACAACGAACGCTCCTGCGCGTCTCGCATCCATCGGCTTCCCGCAACCTTCACCAGGTCATCAGACCACCTTGTTGGAGGCCTTCCAACGTTGCGTCTTCCGGTACGCGGTCGCCATTCCAGAACCTTTCGGGCTGGCGTAGGTAGGGTTTAAATAAACAATCACTCATAAAGCAAAAAATGTCATAGGTCCTATTTTAGGACATGGTTTAACCGTGCATAAAATTTCTTTCAAATCCCTTTAGCCGTTTGAGTGCAAAGGGTACAAATATACACTTACATAAATATATATTTGAATTTTCACATTTATAATATTAGCGTCATGTCTCATAAGTTCACCAGTCTATTTTTATGCGTGTAACCCTAACTGCCTCCATGGTAGATTACGGCAGACTTCCTCCAATACACATATATGCTTTCTGACGGGGTTCAACACAAAAGCCATATTCTATCTGGGTCTATTACTTACATTAATTAGGGTCAGTTGGCTTAAAGCCTCATTTAATCCTCAAATCATTCATTTTATTTCCAAGACAGTAAAGCGGCGTTTCCACTTGTAAAATTCGCGGAAACTTTTCAAGAGTTTCTACCAACACCATTTAGTTAGCCTGCAATTTAATCTATACATAATCATATAAATAAATAAACATACACTCAGCCGAACATAGAACCTCCTCCTTTTCGAAGTCGGTTAAAAAAGGTGTATCTTTACAACATAGCGTAGTCGGCTTTATAATGTTCCCACTGTTGGGACTCGGGCCTTTTCTTAAGGTGGTACATCACGACTCACATTTTCACTGATTATGACGTTATTACACACTTTTCATTAGATATTTTGGAAACACAGTATCTTGTGGATATTATCTAGGTTTTTAAAGAAACCAATTTCTAAATTTGTGTAAAACTAATCCAGTAAAAACCTCTGAAAATGTCCTATTTTGTATGAACTTTGACACTTCATAATTTTCCTACAAATTGAAAAAGTCAAAAAAGTAATCCTCTAGAGACCTTGCAAATTTTATTAAGATTCTAAATGATAACAACTTTTTCGAAAAACTTTTAAGGGTTTTAAAAAACTATTTCCTGGAGCAAGTTTTGTGAAATTTTCGAGTAAATCTCGGAATTACCGAATACTAACAGAGTTTCCAGGCGTTATCTCTCTTTTTTTGCGTTGCTTTTTCGTCAAACATCGCGTTGGATTGCATTAAATGAAGTAAAAAGCTTTTAAACCATTTTAGATGTTTACAAGAAGCGAGTGGAGAAGGACCCTCTTAAGGAGAGGGAATGGGGCGCAATCCCCCACGCGGGCCTAGTGCGGGTTGGTGAATGTCACATGTCTTCGAATTTATTGGTTCTAGAACACGCCGGTTTCCTCACGATGTTTTCCTTTACCGTTTTGAGAGCATGGTGATGGTCTCAAAACGGTAAAGGAAATAAATTTAAAAAAACTATGCACCTGACTAGGTTTGAAACTCGTAAGTCGGGGCCGTTACCACTCTTCCAGGAAAACATCGTAAGATAACTGGCATATACTAGAACCAACAATTTGAAATCTTATGACATCTTCCAATCCAACCCGTCGGCGTCGTTATTTTTACTTGTCACATTTATTTATTTTTAAGTTATGCGTCGTTTGACGCGAATAAATTCTTTTTCTTTCTTCTCCTTTCTACGCGGGCCCAGCGTGGTGGATTACGGCTCATTCCATCTCCAAGAGAAGAGGCTAGAGTCCCAGCAGTAGGACCAATATAAGTGATACACCTAAAAGCTGCTGTTAGACACTTTTAGCAAAAGTTTTCCTGCAGATGGAAACGCAGCCTTAGATAAATAAAAGCTCTGCATCATAGTAGCTGCATCATCGTCTAGCTGTGAGCGACGGCGGTAATTGCTCGCCTCGGTGACGGCTAATGATGCCCTTAATTAAAACGTAAAATGATCTGAGAAAAAGTGGGTAGAGTTCGCAATTTTAATTGACTAAAGGTTACTAGTTAAAGGACTAAAGGTTACTAGGAAAGAAAGAAAACATATACATATAAACCGCGGCCGATGAATACTGTTTCACCGTAATACAGTTTATACTAGTACGGGGAACAGGGTGAATCAGTTCTGTGTGAGCTAACAATATGATTTAGCTAGTGAAGCCGTTTGTGATTTCGAATTGTTGTCTTCAGTGTTGTTGGCTGTGTAAGTACGCAAATAAATGTCTTTTTTTTTTTATATAACATAGCCGTAAATAGTGTGAATATTATGTGAATTATGTAAAAATTGGTCATCACACCATCAAAAATCAAATTGTTTACCATTGTTAGCATTCTGTAAAATTGCCTTTACCTGGGCGGCATGTTCACAAAATGACAGGTTGAGTTGGAAAAAATCAATGAACTATGGTCCACACTATAGAATGCGCCAGATAACCGTTGCGCTAATGTGACGTATATCCTATCTAGCTGATAGTTTTAAGTAGGATATTGGTATTTTGTTATTTTTTTTTATTTTTGGGATATGCGTCATGTTGGGCCGCAAATAAACACTTTTTCTTTCTTTCTTTCTTCTTTCCGTGGAGTAAAGTAAATTGACCTTTTCCTAATATCTCTGCGTAGGTACCCGAAAAACAAGCAATGTATTGCTTTTCATTATTACATCAGGTTAAGGATCGCATTCAAAGTCAAAGTCAAAATATTTTATTTCACACAGGACTACATGGGCACTTATAAAACGTCAGACGCTAGTGCACGGTTCCAAATTGGTTGTTTCCTATGGAGAAGAACCGGCAAGAAACTCCATGGTTACTCTTTTAAAAAATGTGTTTATTACAATATTGATTGATTTATGTAAGAACAGTCTGTGTAGACCAGTCAACACTGTACACAAAAGCACAAAATTAATCATAATATTTTTATTTTAAAAGTAAGTCGTAATAGAAAGTTAGAGCAGTGGTGGCCGAGTGGCAATGGGTCCGACTTACGAGTTGCAGGTCGCAGGTTCGAATCCAGCCAAGCGCATTCCTTTGTGTAATTTATTTCATCACCACTGCTCTCAAAACGGTGAAGGGAAACATCTTAAGGAAACCGGCATGTCCTAGAACCAAGAATTCGAAGACATGTGACATCCACCAACCCGCACTGGGCCCGCGTGGTGGATTACGGCCCATTCCCTCTCCTAGAGAGGAGGCCTGAGTCCCAACAGTGGGTACATTAAAAAGGCTCATGATGAAAGGTTACTTACATTTACATCTAAACTAATAACATAAAGAGGTAAAGGTTTTTTTTTTGTTTGTAGGAAGTAATCTTTGGAATTAGGTACTGGTCCGATTGCTAAAATTTTTTCACTAATAGAAAGCAGCTTTATTCCTGAGTGACATAGGCTATATTTTATGTACGCGAGCGAAGCTGTGGGCAAAAGCTAGTTAGAGATATTTGTAGTGTGTTTGATATGTTGTAGTGACTTTGGTTTTATTATATCTTCTTCTTCCAGTTCTTGGGCCGATTTTTAATTAGGGTCGGGGCAACATGTTTTTTTTCAGTCACGTTATCACTAACTTATTTTATTTTTATATCACTCTTTACTCAATTTACCCATTTTTTCTTTGTCTCCCTGTCCTTCTCCATCGATCTCATGTAGGAACTATCTGTACTAATAAATCGTACATTTATACTGCGTACATCGAAGGACTAGAACAACTTACTTGCTGACGCCTTCCCAAGTTAATATGCCCTTAATAAATTAGTGTGTTTCTTGCTTGCTTTATGCATCAATGGATTATATTATTAAATAAAAATCATTGAGCATCCCCCAATTTTATAAACAAATCCCCAAAGCCGTACCAATTTCTGCCTCTTCTAAACTGTAGCAAAACCTACTAAGGAGTGGTTCCAATAAAAAGAAAAGCCAGCATCTTTAAATCTTTATCCTAAGCGAGCCTGTGACTCGTCTCAGCTTTTAGTATTTTTTTCGGATATCCGTTACTTAGATAGGCAAGCTCTTATGGGTTACGCTTTAAAGCGCTTTCGTAAATGCTGCTACATTAATGCGTCGATTTTACTCCGCCGTTATTGTTAGTTTTATTTCAATGGAAATCGCTTTAAAGCACTGTTAACGCTGCTTTTAATGGTTTCGGGTTTGTTTTTTATTCTTGCAGCGTGAATGGAATTTTACGTAGATTCTATGGGAGACCATAAAACGTTGTAGATGTCATAATTCGAAATTCCCATTGAAAGCTGATTTTATAGTGAATCGTAAATTTTTGATTGCAGAAATGGAACGCATCGCAGAGGACTAAACTTTATAATAAAAAACGGTAATGCGTTGTAGGAAGTCTTAAAATCACACTTATCACATGCTGAGTTGGGCTCCCATTTGATGCAGCCGTGAAGCGCACACCGCACTATGCTACTATTATTATTATTTTGTTTGTTTCACAAAATAAGTACCTATGTTTGTGTTTAATGAAGGTTCTCGCTAAATTTATGTTTGTGATTGTTAACATTTTTATTTTATTTTTTGTTAATTTATGTGCTTATTTTTGTAATTTTATTGTGCTTGTGTATTATTACTTGTTTGCTTTTCTGTTTGCATCAAATAAATTCTTTATCTATCTATCTATCTATCACACTAATATTATAAAGGTGAAAGGTTGTTAGTGTATGTTTATTACTTTTTCACTCTCGAACTGATAAACTGACCTTTTTTCTAAACAATATAAACTAGCACTTGATTGCGATCCCATCTCATGGTAAGCAATGATGTAATCATTGATGGCCCCTCGCGTGACGGGGGGTAGATATTATTATTACGTAATTGCGCGTTTTTACATAAATCATCAAAAAATAAATAAAAAAAACCCTTTAAACAAAAGAAACATTTTCGGCCAAAAAAAATCTTACAAACGTGTGTACAAAACGACAATGAAGCCTTTTTCTAGGTCATTCAAGTTGTGCAGACGTATGTACAATCGGCGCTCGGGGGTCCCTATTCACTCTAACTTCATTATAATTGACTAGATTTTGCCTGCAGCTTCACCTGCCTACATAAAATATAGCCTATGTCACTCAAAAATACGAGCCAAACCACACGATGCGGTATTTTCAGAGATTAGTATTTTCAGAGATTACCTTTTACAAAAAAAAAAACAACTTCACCTCTTTATAATATTAGTGTAGACGTAGATTTTGGTGAAACTTGGTACACGGGTAGATTATATCCAGAGATAGTTATTATTAAATTCATAAGATATCTTCTTTCTTCCTGGGATTATGTTCTCTTGGAATAATTGTCTACTATCACGCACAAAAGCGCTAGCAGCAGCCATTTTAAAAGCAGTATAAATTCCTGAACACTTGATTACAAAAGATGAACTTAGTTAGAACCATTAATTAAATTCCATAATGAACTGTGCCAGACTTTCTGCTCTCATTTCATAAGTTTCTCTCAGAATTCTTTTTCACAAAAATATTTTTTGTTTAGTAAACATTTCATCAAGACAAGGTTAGTAATACAAAATCGTAAACCTTCAGGCAAGTTCGGTCGATTTGACCCAATCTTACGAACGAGTGTTGCGGGCTTGGGGACGGTGAGCAATAGGTAGCTCGCCGTCCGATCATCTGGTAACCATCCGGACCAAGACCAAGTCGTCGACGATGCGTATTGTTCCATGCACGCCTCAAGGAGATGTCAGCAAAACCGTAGGAGCAGGACCAGCAGGATCGAAGTCAGTAAAAGTTTGACACGCCCTCCCGCTCCACTCAAGAGCAGGAGATGTCATATGATTTCCCACCAAAAAACCATGCCTTAATTTTTTTTACATCAAATTATGTTTAACTTGCACTTTTCACTTTTTTTAAACACCACTTTAACCCTGTTTCTAGAGCAGTTTAAAAAAACTTAAAATGACAGTATTCATTTATTCATTTCGGTTGAACTGTGTGATAAATTTCAGGTTTATTATCACAAAGAATAATACTCTCTCATACAAACTTTGACGCGTCCCCTAAATCGTTCGTAATCGTTATACAGGGGTAGTTTTGAATAACGCATTATGAAAGCCTTTTTTATTTATATAGATTACCATTGCTAAGTTTCTTGCTGGCCCAAGAAATAAAATTTTGCATACAAATGAATTACCTCACCTCCTTTCCACTCCCTTAAAAGTTCAATTTTTAAAAACTCTTTTTTATGATGTAGGCGAGCACCAATCGCCTACATAATAAAAAAAATCACAAAGCTTCCGAAACTACTGAGATTTGGATATCTATTGATGTCAGTTAGTTTCTCCTTTTATATATACAGGGTTATTTGTAAAACACTGGCAACCCCTCAGGACTGTATTACTAACATCATAAACAACAACTTTTGTTCTACGACTTTTAATAATTTATCATATCCGATTTTCATACAAAAATAAAAATATTTAAATTGTACGTACAAAATATTACGAAGCATACGCGAAGCAAGCGATGTGCAATTTCAGAAGGAAGCAAGATCGAGCTGCGGCGGTGCTTGATGCACTTGCGTAGTGTCATACAACCGTAGGTATGTTTCGCAAAATACAGAGTTGAAATGTGTTAGATAGAACAACGAAATCTTGAAGGCTTGTTTTTGGTAAATGAATCATGTTTTGTAAAAAGTCATAAAACAAAAGTTGTTGTTTTTGATGTCAGTAATCTTTATTACTTCTTCCTACAAGGTTGTTTGTGTTTTGCAAATAACCCTGTATAATAGATAGATTTGATCAAAATGTTGCCAGCATCTTGCTGTCCTTAAAGTCGTTATCTCAGTAGTCACGAAAACCAACTCATATTTTATCCATAAAACATAAGACTATCCAACAAACAAATGTATGCTACGAATATTTAGATCACGTATCTAACGGACAAGTAAGATAACAAACTAGTCCCATTTGAGAAGATCTCCAGACCAGAGACAGGCTTAGATGCATAGAAACAAATCCTGTATTTATATGTAAATACATAACATAACATTTCATGCATAAATATAATCTCCGAACAGTAGGAGTGAGTACTCTCATGAGTATTTTATCTGGAGCACAGTATCTTAGAGGATATTGTGAAAATGTATGGATTGTGACGCTCAGAATTTGTGACAATAACCATAATTTACTTAATGGGTTTAAAAGAAATCTCACCCCTTGGTCCATAAAACACAGCTATCTCTTAGCAGTATTTTATGGACCAAGGAGGTAAATAAGGTTTCAAGCTTTTAATGAACTTATCACCAAATTTTTTTTTCTTGAAAAAAATCTTGCTGCCACCACATTAGGAATTACTTCCTGTATTGTACATTCAGAAACATGTAAACTGACATACACGAGACAGCCAGACCCGAAACGACTATCAGTAGGTCATGCAAATATTTTCTCCGTGCAGAAATTAAACCCGTGACACGCAGCCCAGTACCCAATCTCTCAACCATTCTACCAATCGTATCTCCCGATTTTTAAAATATGCACTATATTAAACATACACTAATACTACAAACGTGTGACAAATGACGGTTATTCACTTAAGATAAACCCCTGATTTCTGAGCATTTGAAGTTGAGTATTTCTCAGACTCTATTTTAGGCCGAAAATTTGTCGGGCATTTAAATAGCATACATATATTCAATTCAGGAACTTAAAATACTCAATTCAGAAACCTTTAGCGTTACAGCGGTATTAATCTTTATTAAATGTGGCTAAAGATTTAAAGTATTCAAAAATAAATTCCCTTACTACCACAGTCAAAACAATAACTTTTCAAACTGAAATCGGAATCATTGACACCATTGCCCCATAATAATAGATATCAAAGACGTCATTTTGGGGATCAAAGGCAAACTGCAGCGTATCTCAAATTCTCCAAATTGTGGAAGTTTGTCAAACTTTGTCCATTTGTGTCAGAGAACATAAGACGCAGTCAGTATTTCGATTTACTGGAGTTAGTAACTTAATATCATACAGCTGTCAGTTACTCGGATAACCGTTATGTAGGTTGATGGAATGGTTAGTGAGGTGGATGTAATGAGTTATGATGTATTATGAAGTAACCGCAGTAGAATATATATATATATATACATACATATGTCTAACGCATGATCATCATATTTCAAGAAATCGTATCTTACTCGTATAATTTACCATCCTATATTTTTTTTGAGGATGGGAAATCGTCAATCGTAGCTTCTCCCAATCTGGTTGAAGTGAGAGAGTCAGATTTTTCATCATCATCATCATTTCAGCCCATAGACGTCCACTATTGGAGATAGGACTCCCCCAAGTGTTGCCACAATAAACGACCCTGTGTGTCCTGCAATCATCGGATTCCCTCAATCTTGACTGGTGAATTTAAACATGCATGTATATATATTGGCCAAAACCACACTTGGGTTTATAGTTAGCACTTAAGATGAACAAAATCAATTCACAAATCCAGCAAACAGCCTTAAGATAACCCGCCATAATTTTTTCTCCACACCTTAATGAAATAAACCCTCACCAATAAAAACGTTCGCAATAAATCCAGTTCTAAATACCAAGCACCAAACATAAACATATGTAACCTGAACGGTGCAAACGCAACACATAAATAAAGCATTTTCATTAATTCGGAAAGCACTTAATTATTTAAGATAATGAGGGATGTGGAGTGACCTTTTCTAACATCAAGGAGCTTCACTCCAATTGGCTAAAAGGTCCGATTCATGTGAGTCTTCGACTCAGCTGGAAATGAATGGAAATCGACGAGATAGGAAAGATATTGAAGAATAGTTAATGCTGTTTTTTTTTCACTGTTAGAGCTTTGGAAATGGCTGTAGTCTAATTCCTTTCTCTCTGAATGTCTGGATCTAGACTTACGTAGTTTATTCCTTGAGTAATTTATCTTTTAATCAATTTAATAGATAATTAAATGTGTGAAATGAAGTACTTTCGATTGTGTTTGGAGTGATTTGAAAGAAAAGAGAGAAAGAAAGAATAGAAAAAACGTTTATTCGTACCTCACATATACAGTAGAATTAGTTATGGCTTGACGGATTGTCACCCGATTTTTGTATGTTTTTAAGTTTAAAGTTCTAAATATAAATCTTAATTATAAATATAAGATTTTTATATTATGACGTTTAAAAGTTATTAGTTAGTTTTTAATAATGACACGTAGTGTAAGTTGACATTTTGTTTATTTTATTAGGTGGTGAGATGTTTTGATAATAATTTGTACTAAAATATTTTAATATATAAAAAAATAAAAAAATAAAATATAACGTATTGAAATTATGACAATGTCAAGAAATATTTGTAAATAAATGTAAAAAAAAAACAAAATATAAGAAAGTCAGAAGACGTTTCTTTTCTATGCAATGTTATAGGCACGATAGACGAAAAAAAAACAAAACTACGCACTTCTTCGATTGCTATATCGATACATATATGGTTACGAACCCTATTTCGTTAAAGTATAAAGTTCTTGAAATGGCTATCTGTTTACAAGCGCGGAAAAAGAAGAGCCGTTTATTCCAGCTGTTGTCTTTTCAATAGCCAATAGGATCTGTATTATCCACATTAAAGATACCCTCATCTCATTTGAATATTCTCCAAAGAAAATATATTTTTTCTTTCTTCTGTTTAGATTTCTAGACAATCTGTGTTATATTTATGCCAGTAAACTTTTTTCTACCTAAACTAACCCGCAATGAGATAAGCCCACGTGGTATTTTCCTTTTTTTGAGGTGGTTAATCTTTAAGTGACTCCTTTCGCTTCAAAGTGGAGCGAGAGTTATTGACTAAAAAGCCTACCCTTTTGCTTTTAGCTAGGAAATCGTGTAATGACATCTCCCGCCTTGGGTGGAATGAAAGGGTGTGTCAGACTTTTACTAGTTACCAGTTCTAGTTCCATCGTTGCCTTGCATTCCAAGGCCAGGTTTTCCTTTCAGAAGCAAACCCATGGCCTCAGTAGGCTTCGGCCCTGCTGGGCCTCAACAATTTCAGTTATCCGTTGCGTCCTAGGCCCTCGGTCACTGTTTAAACATTTCCGAACCATACGGTCTGTCTTTCAAGCGTTCTGTTATAGATTACAGTCCATTCTCTCTTCTGGAGAGGTTACCTGAGTTCCAGCAGTGGAAACATTATAAAGCTGAATGCTTAAATACTAAACGTTTTTCAGGTGGGAAATCATCTCTAATGACATCTCCAGCCCTTTAGTGTTAGACTTTTACTGACTAAACCCACCACTGTTATCGTCCGGTAACTGTCCGGACCGAGCCAAGGCGTCGACGGCGCGCACTGTTCCCGCGCGCCTCAAGGAGTTGTCAGCAACAGGAGGGGCCCATCTGGGTTGAAGCCTACCGGGGTCGGGGTTATCCGAAAGGAAACTAGAGCCCCGGTATGAAGGTTAGAAGGAACGGCGCGGGGTTTTTAGTCACTGTCTCCCGCTCCACCCAAGGGATTCGTCAATGATGATTTTCCCCGTCGAGAGAACACCACTATTCCTTCTTTCGCTTCTTCCATTTTCCGGGGTTCTCTTTCGCATCACCCGTGGTTCCAATAGGCTTCAACCCTGCTGAGCCCCTATGGTTGCTGACATCTCCTTAAGGCGCGAGGTGAACACTACGCGCTGTCGTCGACTTGGCCTGGTCCGGACAGTTGCCGGACGCCCACTAGATACTAAACTTCAGTTGCCCTTTGCGTTCTAGGACCAAGGTCACTCTTTCAAACCTTCCCGCAGTATTTTGATAGCTAGCATATCTATTCCTATATCCACATGTTTATTGAACAGCACTCATCAATATTATTCAACCGATGCGTCGGCCAAGTGTTACGATTATGGCATCAGTCCAAGGTCATCATGGTCACCGTCTTTGGAAGTCAAATATCTTGTGACCTATTTACCTAGTTTAGCTGAAATATAGGGCATTTGTTATTATTTATTATACATGACCAATATATCTAGATCTAGGATCTAGAATTTGGCAAACGTTCAGTTTGTCGTTCATAAACTTTATGTACGGTCGAAAATCCTATGATAATACAGGATGTAAGGGATAGCCCTCGCAAACTTTAAGGGCTTGCTCAGTAGACGAAACTGAACAACCTTGCACAATATTTTTTTTTTCAGGAAATGAAAAAAAATCAGCCTCACTATACAAAATTATGATATGATTGGACAATTTGTATGGCGACCCAGATTTTTTTTTGGTTTCCTGCGAAAAAAAATTGGGGCAGGTTGTTCAGTTTCGTTTGCGGTGGGCTGTTCCTTACACCTTGTATATACCCTTCAGAACTAACCCTGGCCCCAGTAGGCTTCGACCCAGCTGGGCCCCTGCTGTTGCTGACAACTCCTTGAGGCACGCGGGAACAGTGCGCACCGTCGACAACTTCGGCTCGGTCTGGACAGTTACCCGATAGCGAGTTACCCATTGCTCGCCGTCCGCAAGCCCACGCCTACGGTGGCCGGTAATCGGGATCAGAATCCCGGCAGCAGCTGGGGTGCAGTGAGCGCCGTTGGCTGATATGGTCGGCCTCGTCCTTTGCTAGCATTACTGCTTCGCAGAAGGAGGCGACCGCCTGCTACTCCTCCTCGCTCCAGACCGTGGCCTGGACCAAGGCACGGCGCGAGAGATCGCAGCCGCCAATCACTCCCTTGAGGGCACGGCGATCCTCCATCCAAGTGGGACACATCTCCACTGTGGGCTCCACATATTGAAGTCCACGTTAAATAGGTTACTTACAAGCTAGTGTGCTCGCCATCATCGACCACATTATCGTTTACCATCAGGTGAGATATTAGTGTATTTTTTATTATAAATAGGCTCGTTACTTAATAATGAAAAAAGACACTAGTAATTTTGTAGAAAATATTCTAGAAAACAAGTGCAAGACGGATTTGTGCCCTGAGGATTCCGTACAAGTAGTGTCAAAATTGGCGCTTAAACGGTGCAAAGACGGCTTTATCTTTAAAATGCATTTACTTAGAAGTTTGATGATTTCACATTCACAGCTCCAAGGGGTAGCAGACCTGACTATTTGACATTAATTTGAGCTAAACCACTACGCGTTTCTGAGAAAAACGATCTTGATAGATGGACATACAGCATAACAAAGTGATGCAATAGGGATTCTGTTCCGGTAAACGGAACCCTTATAAAATGAGTCACAATTTAATTTTCGTTCATCGGACTTCTGACTTTACCAAAATGGCAAAAAGTTCACGAAGTTTTCTATTTGAGGCAGCGCTTTCATTGAGCGGGCACCAAAAATAGACGAAAACTTCCGGAGCAGCTGCAACTGAAAACGAGTCTCCCGTTTTATCTACACTGAAAAGATTAGCAATTAGTTTATTGGCATTTTTGTTAGCGTCAGCACAAACGAGAACAGGTGTATGAGTGGACTTTGTTTTTTTACTGGTTAAAATGTAAGTTGATTCAAGTCCAACAGGGAAGATACTTGTATAAGTAAAAAAGACGTTGTATCGATTGTTGAATGTTTGGGATTATGGTATCAGCCGAAAGACGTCCACTGTTGGTCATAGGCCTCCCCAAGCGCATCAATCGGATTCCCGTGACCCTGAGTAAGTCATCGGTTGGAGGTGGAGGTTGGAGGTCTCCACTATGTGGGAGGCCTTCCGGTACGTGGTAGTCGCTCCAGAACCATTCGTCCCCACCGACCATCTGTTCTGCGTGCAATGTGCTCTGCCCATTGCCACTTATGTTTGACGATTCTCCGAACTATGTCGGTAACCTACTTCTTTTTGGTTAGTTACTTCTTCAAACGTTTCCGCAGTCCTGGGAAGCATCGGCCCTACTGGATTCCGTCACTTTTACTGACATTTCTTTGACACTTCAAACGACTTGAAACACGCGTGGTTGCGTTAACACTATACCAGTCGGCTAAAGGGCGAGCTATCCATTACTCGTCGTTTTCGAGTCCCCCAGCCCTTATGGTGGCTGGAAATCGTATGTTTTTTTTTTTTAAATTCTTATAAACTAGTGCTTAACTGCGATCCCGCTTGATGGTAAGCAGTGATGCAATCTCTGATGGTGAGACGCACTTGTTTGTTAAAAGCCTATTCATTCTAGCCTTGAAGATAGCCAAATTATAATCGGATGGGAAGACCACAGCAGGAAAATTGTTCCATTCCTTCGTCGTACGATGTTTGCGGTATGATGTATGGATATGGTTTGAACTTTTTGATAAATTAATCTTTATCGCTAACATAGTGTTACTGCTGATCGCTTTAGTGAAAATGTTGGCACAATGAGGAATTTTAAATATCTTCTATATCCCTTTTTTCGATGCGAGATTTTTTTCAGTTTGCAGAGAAAGGTCGTGTTAGCCCCTATTTTCTTTCAAACGATAACGCAACTAAATATCGACCTAATCAGTTCATTCACTAGCTTCACTAGCCCTATAGAATAGCAAAAGCACACTAAGTTTCGGAATAAATTCAGCATCTTACGAAGAAAAATATTTCTAGAGCAGAAAACCAATCGAAGCTGGAAAGTGAACTACATAAATCGGATTATTTCGACAAGCTTGCATCTCATTCCTACGTTTTCTACTGCAGCATTTAATCGGATACAGACATAAATATGTAGGAGATCAAACAGCAGTTGGCTTGGAATAGATCTGGAACGTATTTATTAGTGAAGAAAATTATTGTTTGATTTCTGGCGAATCATTATTACTGATATAAAGAGGGTATGATTATGTGGAGGCGATTATCGACGGCGGCTTTTTAGGCCTGATCCTGGTTCGGGCTATTCGGAGTCCGGAGCGAGAAGATATGGGAAGCGGTCACCTCCTTCTGTGAAATAGCGAGCAAAGGAGATGGCCGCTAACGTGAAGGAATATACACCCAGACTCACCAACCACCGCCATGACGAAAAAAATAGTATTTTGAACCTAGTGGAGCGGAGCAGTAGCCCATAACGTGGGTGAGTTCGTAAAGAATGGAAAGTATTATATAAAACTTACTGTTTCACAACATGTGCCTTAAAATTCGCTACGCCAGTACCTTTATATCTAATTTTATCGATGATGCAGACGGTATATAAAAAGCAGAATTTTCAAAGACCCTGACATTTTACGACACATAATACTTTAAACGCTGTAATATCTCGAGAACGTTATTTTCTTCACTTCATTTTATAAAAACCACGAAGTACTAAAAACTTAACTCAAGCGTGGAGCTGTAAAAGATAGCAGATGAGAGATTGCCAATGCAAAATGTACCTTAGTAGTAGGAATTGAAGTTTTCATTTGTCTGCTGAAAAAACCTGTGTACCGATTCTTCAGCGAAGCTGAAAACGTTAGAAATGCAACGTAGCGTTGGCTGGTGGGGTTAGTGAGCGTGAAATCTATTTAAAAACAACGTCATTTCTTCCAGTGATACAACTTAAGATAATTTGTCGTGTTTCTTATAACAAGAAAGAAACTAAGTATTTATTGACTATCATGTCTGTTATATGCTGGTTCAGATATATATTTACGACACTTTTCATCAAGGCGGCGGTCTTCCCGTCCGATTACAATTTAAGCGTCTTCAAGGCTAGAGTGAAAAGGCTCTTAATAAACTAGTGCGCTTCACCATCAATGATTGCATCACTGCTTACCATCAGGTGGGATCGCAGTCAAGTACTAGTTTATATCAGATAAAAAAAAGTAAAATATTCAACCTCACATTGATTCTTCATCATCATCATTTCAGCCGAAAGACGTCCACTGTTGGACATAGGCCTCCCCCAAGTGTCGCCACAATAAACGGTCAATGACCTGGTAAAGGTTGCGGGAATCCGATGGATGCGAGACGCTCATTTTTTTTTTATTATTGATAGGTTTGCGCTTGACCGCTATCTCACCTGATCGAAAGCGACGATGCGATCGACGATGGAACGCGCTTACCTAGAAGAAACCTATTTACTCTCGACTTAAATATTCCCGGGTTGTAGCTATCAGGAAACACATACTCCGGCAAGAAGTTCCATTCCTTAGCTGCACGCACAACGAATGTATTGCACATTGATTGATTAACAACAAAAAGTCAATGTATCTGAGTGGGTATGGATCATCATGAAGATCCTACAGGCAAGCTATTCCAAAATCCAATAAAAAAGGAACAGTATCACAATATCCTCAGTAATCACTTAAGATAACAATACAACATCGAGATACTGAAATTAACTGTAACAGTAATGAGAAAAAGTCTCAGGGGTGCAAAGGGACGATGGTAATACCTACTTTCTTTTAATGACACAAGAAAAAAAACCGATCGTAGTAGTATTTTAGTGACTTAGGAGAACCAAATTTAATGACAAAGTAGTTTTTTAGTGACACAAAAGGTACAACTAGCACAGTAATCTTTAGTGACACAAGTGGTGCACAGGACACAGCAGTCTTTTAGAGACCAGTGGTACATCATCATCAGCCTTTTTAATGTTCCCACCGCTGGGACTCAGGCCTCCTCTCCAGGAGAGGGAATGGGCCGCAATCCACCACGCGGGCACAACGCGACGCAAGCGCATCAAGCATCCCCGCCCACCAATCCCCACTCCTTTAAATATTTTTGTATGAAAAACTGATATGATATTTTTTAAAGTCATAGAACAAAAGTGGTCGTTCATGATGTTAGTAACATAGTCCTGAGAGGTTGCCGGTGTTTTACAAATAACCTGATATATTTTACCCTAAACGAGCGTTTAGCACTACAGTTCGTAGTTGCGGCCAAGCGCTTAGGGTAAAATATCGACGAGTGATCTTCGAACAAAGATTTGTTCACCGACGAAGGATTTACAGTCGATCAATCTACAAAAGACAGTCAAACATCTGACAATTGAGTCGATTGTTTTAAGAGAGCTAAAAACGTTCCAAAACAGTTGAACGAGAACAGAGAGATTTCGTAAACATGTGAATATGATGAACAATCTATTTTCGAAGAAAAATGACGCGTTATGGAAATGTTACGTTTATTTTTTATGAAGCTGTCGATATTTCAGTAGTGTTACAATCATATTTTTGTATTGTTGAATAGACAGAATTTGTGTAACGTAGGCGTTTTGTTTCGACCTATATTTGAGTTAACAAGCAGACTCCACACTTAGTATATGTATATTTCAAATACGAAGATTTTTATTTCTTTACATATATAATTCTTCTGTATGTGCGTTTTTTACTTATCTCTTCGCGATTTGACCAATTTGTATGAAATTTTATGTGAATATTTGAGTTTACTTTTTCAACAACCAATCAATTTAACTTAACTTAATAAAAATAAAAATATAACCCTAAAGAACTAAAAAAAATGGCAATTTAAAGTAAGGCGTGGAGTGGGTTCCTAAATTGTTTTAAACCCGCAATCGCACCAGTAGGTGGCGCTGTAATAGTGTTCTTGAAAATGACAATTTCCAACGAAATGTCAGTTTTTGGCCAGGACCACGTCTGTTGGGAGTGCAAAACATAATACACACTCTAGTGTATTATGTTTTTTATAACCGCTGACTGAAACTAGTTGGAATACTATGGATTGAAATTATCTCAAAATATTTATTCAAGTTGAGTTGTTTAGATAATTGGCTTCAGAATATTTTTAAAGCAGGTCTAATTAATTTAAATCAAGAAAAAAAAATATCTGTCTACATTTTTCAGGGCCTCAATTCAAGCTTCGGCCCTGTAATTAAGACTTTATTTGAATTCCACAAATAATAAAATTCAAGGAATCCCTACAGAATACCGTAAAATTTCTGTTCGCCTAATTAACCGTGAAATACGTCTGTCTTCTAAATATCTCATTTACGAAAAGTCTTCGGTAAAAGGGACTACAAGAAAAGTTAATAAAAACATATAATTTACATAGTACGGTAGACGCACAGATTTTACGTCAGTCGGCTTAAATTTGATATTTTTCAGCGTCACAGCAAAAACGAGGGATCATAAATTTTGTGGTAATCGATAGAACCGTCACCCTGTCATTGGGGCAGGTTTTACAAAGACTTGCACCCTTTCATCGAATGGATGAAAACTTTAAATCAATTTTAGAGGTATTTGGGCGCAGAGCACGAAAATTCATAATCCGTGAAACTGGGTGGGTGGATTTTACGGGTATTGGGAAGTACCCGAGTTTCTATAGATTTTATTATTATTCTATAAAGCTTTGTAGAGTCCGAGGTAATAAAAACCGGTTATCGTTTAGGCTTGAACAATAAAAGCCTAATGGTATATAAAATTTTTTTTTTATTAAATTTGTCTTTTTTGTAAACCAGATGCAGCCGAGTGCCATTGGGGTACTTTCGAGCAAAATGAAGTATCCGGCTCGAAGACCACTGAAGTTACAATGCCGTTCTTTGTTGAATCAGCTCTGCACGCCCCAACAGCTTATTCTGTCTATCTTACCTTAACAAACTAGTTACTGGATTACAGCTTTTTTTATGGTGGGCAAAAATCATCTTATGACAACCCCCGCCCTTGGGTGGAGCGGGAGATAGTGTCAGACTCTTACTGACTAAAAACCCACCCCGTTCCTTCTAGCCTTCAAACTAGGGCACGAGTTCCATTTCGGATAACCCTGGCCCCGGTAGGCTTCGACCCAGCTGAGCCTCTGCTGTTGCTGACAACTCCATGAGGCACGCGGGAACAGTGCGCGCCGTTGACGTCTTGGGCTCGGTCCATTACCGGACGATCGGACAGCGAGCTACACTGGATTACAGCTGACATTTTTTTCCACTTTTAATTTTACCACTTGGTCGGCGTGTTACATATTGGTGCCAAATTTCAGCTTTTTAGTGCTAACGGTCACTGAGATTATCCACGGACGAACGGACAGGCAGACATGCCTAAATTGTTAATGGTTTCTAGTTGACTGCGAAACCCGAAATTTATAATTCCAAGTCAATCCAGATACGGAAATGTCACAAGTAAAGACCTCTTATTTGTTAATCGATTACAAAAAAAACACGCTCGTAGAATTTCCTATTTATATTCCCGTATTTTCTGTCTAGCCTCAGATAACTTTTAGATTTTCAGGTTAGGGTCATGGTTTTCATTAAACGGTAGCAATGTGGCGCTACCAATAAATAATTTCAAAACGAATAATAACAACAAAGAAAAACCTACAACTAAAAACGCTTAACAACCCAGCTAATAAAAATACAAAACTCTAAACGACAAAGTTTTTCTCTAGTAAAACTCATATATAAAAATGTTGCGTGCCAAGTATTTGAAAAGTTTAGAAAAATACAAAATATTTTTCCGTTTCCACTTGCATGTCTAAGTTCCTAGCAGGACGATCGTAACTCATCGTTAGGTACGGTTTACTTGTGTCGTAAACTGTGAGAGATAAATCATTGTGTATTTTGTGGTGCCTATGGAGTGCAATTGCTTGTTTCTTGACCAGGATGAGCATCAAGAGCGACGGGTTGAGATCATTAGAAGGGTGGTGGAAGTGTAAGATTAATGAATTTAGTTAAGTTTGTCTTTGTTTTAGCGTTCTAAAGATGCGCTAGTTCGTTTCTGCAGAAGACAGTTTGACACAAAGTGTTTACAGTAAATAAAATAGGGTAATCCAAAGATCGCTTGTTCTTTTTAGGGTTCCATATCCAAAGGGTAAAACGGGACCCTATTATTATTTACAGATGGCCTTAAATCATGTTAAGGACTTTAAGTCAAGAGTGAATAGGTTGCTTCTAGGCAAGCGTGCTCTATCGACGGTCACATCATCGCTTTCCATCAGGTGAGATAGTGGTCAAATAATAATAAAAATAAGACAGTGGAATCTTAGAACTCCACTGTCCATCCATCTGTATCTGTTTGTCTATCTATTACCAAATTGTATCGTATGAACCGTGATAGTAAGACAGTTGAAATTTTCACAGATGATGTAGTTCTGTTGCCACTATGACAAACAATACTAAAACAAAACAGAATAAAATATATTTAACTGGGCTCCCATACAAAAACGTGATTTTATTTGCCGTTTTTATAGATGATGAGAGATGAGATGAGGAAACCTTCATGCGTGAATCCGACTAGTACTCGGCCGGTTTTTATTTTGTGTTGGTAACCGTTTTTTGTGTTGCTTCTCGAATAAGTGTCCCGTATTCTAAAATTGGTATTTTTACAGGAAAATAAGATTTTTTCAAGCTAAATCTTGGAAGAGATAACTTTTTCTTCCAACGTAACAGATAGATTCGTTTTTCAGCATTTCCAGATAAAAGCCTCTCATCTCACAACGAAATGAAAAACGCGAAAATTATTCAAAACCCCAGATTTGTTGCGACAAACCGACCGAAATAGTGGAAATACTCGCTAAGGAGGCTAGTAAACATTTCGTAATTTAAGTGTAGGTACGTTATATCCATAACAAATGATGTTTACACTAGTAGCCGGGTCAAAACACTAGAATTACGGCTATCACCGTAATATACCATTTTTGTATCGTTAAAATTTCGTGTAATGTTACAAATTGGATGGTTTCGAGGTCCATTTTCAAGGTGTCAAACGCTTTTGCTGGCTGTGCTTATCACGTAATTGGACTCTGCGTTAAATTAAAAATAAAAGAGTACACTGAAAACTGTGGATGCACAGATTTACTTTTACTAAAGAATACTATTTTCTTATTATTTTAGTGTTTTATATATTTAATTGTAGGACAATAAACCATCACAATGTACACATTGATAAAAAAAGGGTTTTGTTCGAAGTCTTGTCACCCGTTACCATCTTCCTCCGTATCCATTCTTCCTTTATACATTGGAATATGAATGAATTAATTAGGCTTTATCACTTTTCCTGTGACTCTGTTCGCATGAATTGTGTACTTTCTCCTACATGGGTAACAACAAATAATATAACCGCAGCCAAATAACTTATGCCCCCTTTTCTTAGATTAGGGATTTTTGAACGACCCAAAATATGTAAATTACTCTTTTTAGTCTTTATTTATATCATGTTTAATTTAGTCAACCCGGGTATCAGGTTAGGTTTATAATTTTGTATGGTGAGGCTGATTTCATTTTCTTGAAAAAAAAAAAAACCTTTTGGAAGGTTCTTCAGTTTCGTCTACTGAGCAAGCCCTTAAAATTTGCGGAGGGCTGTCCCTTACACCTTGTATAGCTCCATCGAACATTTCGCTTGCACGCCTGACATATTAACATGTAAGTCTCCTGATAGCTACAATCTGGGGATTTTTAGTCTAGAGTGAATAGATGCTTTAAGGCAAATTTGTGCATGCCTTTGCTTGATGCTTATTACCATGAGATTATGTCTAAAATATAAAATGACTAAAATCGGGTTTCAAAATGTGGGTCAGAGTCAATATAACGTAAATCCCGGAAATAGGCTGGAAATTGAAACAAGCCGTCTATAGATCCATATCTCATCTCAACTTATTTATTTGGATGAATAAACTGAAGCCATTTTTAATTTAAATGTCATGTTTATTGAAATTCTTTAATTTGGCTTGTTTTTTCATTTCCCTTTAAGTTTAAGAAAAAAACTCAAAAAAATCAGATTGGTTTCGACCAGAGACCGAAATAGTTAATTTGTTATCGCATTTTACAGAAACGTGAACGTGTGGTCGAATTTTTATTGCAGTATTACCATAAACCGTAAACGGTTTATCTACTCATGGTGTACTCATGTGGTTTCACAGCAGTCAGTTTCTTGTGAATTCACAGCATATTACCATCATAATATAAGAAACTTAAAACGCCAATGGATGCTACAAAATATATTAATATATTCGTTCCCCCAAACATTATGGATTCCAAATAAATCATGAAATAGCATTTTTGCTGAACAGCATTGTTGTACGTACGAGTAGCTACAAAAATTTTAGTTTTAGAGTTTTTGATAAGAAACTAGAAACGACTTTACTGTATTTCAGAATCGGCTGGTTGAAAATTTTGAGAGAAAGGATAGAAATAGGTACAATAATCTGACAACTTCGGTTAGTGACCTATATTCTGGTCAATGGGACCAGAATACTACATAGAATATTATATATAATATTCTGGTCCCATTATATTATATACCTTTAACTTTCATGCAGGTTTTTTATGGTGGGCAATCATCTAATAGTTCTAGAGTGAAGCGGGAAGACGTGTCAGACTTTTGCTGACTACAACCACATTATTCCATTTTTCAGTTTCATTCCTTTTGTTGCCTTTTGCGTTCCAGGACTAGAAGCAACCCTTTCAGATGTCAAGCAATGGCCCCATTAGGGTTCGGCCCAGCTGTAACCTTACGGTTTTGCTGACATCTCTTTGAACCTTTCGAATACCATAATGAGAGACACAATGGAAAGACAATGAGAGAGCGAACGCGCCCGCGTTCGGCGGGTTTGCTTGGAGATTGTTTGAATTATGCGCGCGTGAATCACAACCAAGCCCAAAGAATCACCAAACTTAAGTGGCCATAGGCAGGGCACATTTAACGCAAAACAGATGGTCGATGGGGACGAAAGGTTATGGAGTGGCAACCCATACCGGAAGACGCAGCGTTGGATGGCCTCCAACAAGGTGGACCGATGACCTGGTCAGGGTCGCGGGAATCAATAGATGCGTGACGCACGGGACCGGTCGTTGTGGCGACGCTTGAGGCATATGTCCAAAAGTGGACGTCTATCAGCGGATACGATGATGATGATAGATCACAACACGCCGTGGACGTGACGTGAAGCTAAATTGCACGTCCCAAAGCGTAGATCTCTATGGAAAAGAACGTCGACGAGTAAGTTCCCTTGGGATAGTTTCCACGTTTATACGGCCGAAGCCACCGACAAAATCCAGTTATACTATAAATCGTTTCTTTCAAGACCCTAATCTTTTTCTCCACGGGATCCTCATGGCACGTGATAAATTTTACTTGATGAGGTAATAAACAAAGATCCCAAAATAACGTTTTACTCGAACGACGTTGACCCTTTGTTAACGATTAAATCAATATTTCTTACGTAGTAATGTGGTCAAATCAACTATGAATCCGCAGTTAAAAATAGATAATACTATTTTATATTGTTTTTGGAAGTATATCATTTAAACCTGAAGGTATGCGGAACAGAGAGTAAAGCCCCACATACCTCCGTTGAAAAGGGAGGATCCTCCGACCAGACAGGATGTTATAGTCTAGTGGGCTACTGCCCGATAGTTGATGTCGGGCTGTCGAATATGTTCAAATCACGTGGAGAACTTTGATTGCGCGATGCAGGATTTCGTATTTTCTTCGTAGTTCTTATGTGGCGTCATAGATATCGCTACAAACCTAAGTCCTGAGCTGTAGAGCTTAGATTATATTGTAGCGTTTAGTGCGTATGAGTAAGATGTCCATCATGTACCGGTGTTGCATTGCCGCAAGTCCAGTGGTTCGATGATGGATCCTTTGGTCTTTCTTTCTTCACCATCATCATCATTTCAGCCGAAACACGTTTAGCGTTAACCATAGGCCTCCCCAAGTGTCACCATAACGACCGGTCCTGTGCGTCTTGCATCCCATTTCTTTCTTGTTTTATCCAGGTTTCAATTACCTATCCTTATCACTATTATAATATACAATTAGTTATAGTGATATTCCACAACTATCACACAACGTCACCTAGTCCCAAGCTAAGCAGAGCTTGTGTTATAAGTACTAGACAACTGATAAACATCTATATATATAAAAATCAATGCCACTTTTCGTTGTTATTTTATAACTCAAGAACGGGCTCACCTATCCAAACCAAATTTTTAGGCTTTGTTCGGACTATTTAGTAGATGGTTTATGTGAAGTTTGGTGGGGTAGAGTAGGGTAGAGTAGTGTAGGGTAGAGTAGGGTAGAGTAGGGTAGAGTAGTGTAGGGTAGAGTAGGGTAGAGTAGGGTATAGTAGGGTATAGTAGGGTAGAGCAGGGTAGAGTAGGGATATAGTAGGGTAGAGTAGGGTAGAGTAGGGTAGAGTAGGGTAGAGTAGGGTAGAGTAAGGTAGAGTAGGGAAGAGCGGTAGCGAAGCCGCGCGGGCAAAAGCTAGTACTTATATATTTCTAAATACATACATATTATAAATAAATTACGCCCAGACACAGAACAAATGATCATGTTCATCACATAAAGTTTTACTGGGTAGGAATCGAACCCACGAACTCTGGCTTAGCAGTCAGGGCCACTAACCAACAGGCCAGTCTTTGTTTATCGTTATTCTTTGTGATTACTTCATATTATAAAGTTTACTAATGACAGGCTACTATGTAATCGTCATAAACTAAGGCTCTTTTTATGGTGAGAAATTATCTAATGACAGAGAAGTAATTAGACGCCGCATAAGGCGTTCTAGGGTGGACCGAGAGGGCGTGTCAGACTTCTATTGATTGATCACACTTATGTTTTTTCAGTTGCCTTTTGCGTTCTAGGACAACAAGTATCTCTTTCTTTCTTTCCTCCATAGATTTAACTTGCATTGGCCCTGCTCGCCTCTTACGGTTTGCTGACATCTGTTTCAGAATCGCGTGGAACCCTACGCCCTGTCGACGACTTGGGCTCAGTCTGAACGAACACCGGACGACCTGACGGCATAGACGTCTACCGTGGTTAGTAGTCAAGGTCACGAATGTCGGTGACTGGGTCGTGAGGATGTCCCTTTCTTCACACATGCGGCCATCTCTTTGCTGGCACTACTGCATTGCAGAATGAGGCGACCGCCTACGATTCCTTCTCGCTCCGAATCAGGGCCATAATCTGAGCCCAGCGCGAGTGGTTACTGCCGCCAATCGGCTCCACGACGATACAGCGGTGCTGTGCCCCAGTGTGGCATACCTCCATCGTATGCTCCACTATATCCTCGGACTGTTCGTGACTCTGTACCTACAAACAATTATCATTTATGGTTAGACATGCTACGGGGAGCTAGTGTCTGATATACCTATCTTATTATTATTATTCGTAACTGTACTCACCCCTTTTTATTATTTAAACAACATAGTGTGCAATGAACCACAATCATTTTACACCGTCAAAACTTTAAAATCCGAACAGTTTAATCATAAAGTTTATACTTTCAAAATCCTTACTAAGCCGATTACGTTAACCTAAAATAGTTTATGTCTATATTTATAAAGGATTTTCGCCCCAGCATCAACTAGAATTTTCAATACAACTTATATAATAATAGTTTACGCTCCATTGCTCGAGTTTATTGCTTTTGTCACAACTAAAGAGCCCATTGATACAACTAGGTCCCTAGATTACATAAATTCCTTTGTAAGGTTGCAAATAGTTATCAGATCCTTTCTTTTGTATTGTTGAGTTGTTCATCTGTGTCGCTATCGAGCATCGTTTGGGCTTCATCTATATTAGTGGAGAATGTTACTATACTAGAAATATCGTTTTGTATACAATGGGGAAGTTTATTGTTGATATACCTAGTGACAGTTATCATAACTACTCAGGTTATTTTTGAGTTAGGTTATCATCTTATAACTTCTCCGGCTCTTGTTGGAGCGAGTGAAAATGTCAGACTTTTACAGACCAAAACCTACCTGTGTTGCAGTTACTCTATAAGTTCCAGGGTCAATTATCCGCAACCGTAGCAGGCCTTGCTAGGCCCTGTTTGTAAGCCAGGAATTCTGAATTCGATGTCCTGGTTACAGTTATTGTTTTTATTTTTTTAAACTCGTTCTTTTTGGCGAGTGCTTACATTGATGGAGCGTTGAAATCGCGCTATCATACATGCGCGCTCGAAAATTATATTACTTTAACCGATTATTGTCTGATGCGAGAAGCACGGGACTGGTCGTTATGGTGACGCTTGGAGAAGACGTATGTCCAACAGTGGACGTCTTTCAGCTGAAACGATAATGATGATGATGAACAGATCATTAACGAAGACTTTTGTTAATGGCGTCAGGTAGCCTGCATGTTACTACAGTTATGTTGCACCACAGAACACAGGAACCATACTGTCTCCTGTTCTGTGTGTTTCGCTCTGTGTACTTATGTACAGTTTATTTCTCAAGTAATTATATTTGAAAATTAAAGGTACTATGCATACTTGCCTGTCTTTATGGAGAATGCAGGCGTGATGCTATAGAAAAATAGGTGTCTTATGTTCGAACACCTAATCCTAGCATGTCTTCGTCAACTTTCACATTTCTACACGTAGATCAACTCGTAAGTTACTTTCGAAGTGTGACGACGAAGAGATTAACTAAAGTTTAGTGTGATTTTATCATATAATTATATAAACTGTTGCAGTTTTTAAAAGAAGAGTAAAAGAACACTATCTATCCATTTCGTCATAGATGCATATTAGTATATATTATTTAGTATGTAGGTATTCTTGTGGTGTTTTTTCTTTTATAATAGTAGGTATATCTTATTTTTCTTTATTTGCATGTTATTTTATTATTGTACCCATTTTCCTTTTACTTTTACACACAGTGTCTACATCTCTTTTTTCTCCAATTTTCCTTTCGCAGGTATGCTGGAAGAGATTTCGTTAGAAATAAGCAATACCTTTGTACTATTCTTCTGTTTCCTTCTTCTGTTCTTTTTATTATTGTGTGTACAAAAATTGTTAAATAAATAAATAATACTGGATAGTAGATACTCATAGATTTTTTTATGTTATAGGTATTTTAATTTTATCGTGTGTCGCAACGAATAATTATTTAAAAACACGAATAATTAAAACATACTTTACCCAAGGCACACCTCGAACCGCTAAAAATACTTTATTAGAATTTCCTGACAAAACCCAATTTGTTCATGTATAGGCCAGCTGAGTATTTTAACGACCTCAAACAAATCAGGCACGCTGAAGTACGAATGGTTTAACTTACTCCTTGACATAATGTAAGGGGGTCACGTTCTATAGTAATAACTTTAGTCCGTTTGAGTTCTGAATTGGCCGTAAAAGTCATTACTTTTACAGCCAATTCAGACAGGGACAGCTAAGGGTCTGTGTCTGAATCATTATTCGGACATGGACCTTAAGTTGTTCGTGGAAGTTGGACAATTCAAATGAATCAAGCAAGATTGTAGTCAAATGGAGGAAACGCACGAAATCGTTCAACGAAGAATAATAAAATTATTGAATACCAAGTTAGTTGTCTACAGCCCAGCCGGGTCGGAGCCTACTGGAGCCAGGATAATCTGAAAGGGAGTTCGAGCCCCGGTATGAAGGCTAAAAGGAACGGGTTGGGTTTTTAGTCAGTAAGAGTCTGATACTATCTCCAGCACCGCCTAAGAGCGGGGGTTGTCATTGAATGATTTTCCCAACCATAAAAAAAGTTAGTTGTCTACACTAGATATTATAAAAAGGTAAAGTTTGTTTTTTTGTTTGTATGAGATAATATCTGAAAGTAGGCACTGGCCCTATGGCTAAATTTTTTTCACCAATACAAATACTGCTTTATTTTTAAGTGATATAGGCTATATTTTGTGTACGTGGGCGAAGCCATGGGCAAAACCTAGTTGCATTAAGAATATAATAATATTTTTAACATTTACGTTGGATGTATCTAACAAACACGCGTCGCACATCTACGATCAGATACTCCGTCTCGTCAACTCTTCTGTTACATAAGGGAATTAAAGAGCTACGAGATGAAAAGCACATGATCCTGGTAAATAGGACGTGAAAGTCCGCTTGTTTGTCCGTTAGAGAGTGACAGTAGTTCAAGTCAGTTTTGATTTGTCATGATCAAATCAAAACTTATTTTTTATTTACTATATGAACTTTAAACGAAACTTTGACCCTTGAGTTTGTTTCGATGTTTCTTGTCATGGTAGTTAGGAAACATCGAACTCGTCTAGTTTAATTGATGAATAAATCGACGTGTAAAAGTGTTTATGAAAACCTATTTGTGAAATAAATATCATTTAAAAAAAAAGTTAAAACATCACTTTTGTACTATTCTTTTATTTCCTTCTTCTGTTGTTTGTGTGTACATAAATTGTTAAATAATTAATGTAATATATGAATATCCAACCAAACAACAGCTTATAACCAAAGCGGCACTAGCCTGTTTGTGTGCGTGTGCGTTGATACCAATATCGATGTACTAGTAATAATTTATATACGGGGGTGCATTATTCTTGTTACAAGCCATAATTATATTAAATCCATTTTAACAAAATATTATCTCATAACTATGACTAATGTCCGTTTCGAAAGGGTTGCCATCCGCTTCAATGTGCCACGCTGTCTTCCGTACCGAATTTCCTTTAGAAAATTACTTAAATGAAATCCTATTAATAACTCAGCAGGTCGAGCATCATTTAGGTTTTCAGCAACAGGCAGGGGAGTAATTGTCAAGAATTACTGGAGTGAAACATGACCCGAAGGAAGCACCTCGACAAGATTTACTTCGCACTTCAAAGGTGACAGCTAGGCTATAGGTTTACGCCTCTTAAAGCAATATTTTGTAAGTGTTGTTTTGTTTCGTTTTTCTGTGAATAGAGTTTGTTCGGAATCAGTAACTGAATGGATTACAATAGTTTTTACACCATGTTATATTTTTTCCAAAAATATTTATAAAGGTCATAAGTTGGACTATGCGACATTAAATAAAACACCGGTCACGGCAGGGTGTAACGGGTATTAGGTTATACTCTGCCTGCCTGTCTAGGTCAGCAAAAAAGTGCAAGTGCAAAACTACCCTTCACTCGCCTGGATGGCCCGCTGGCTATGTATTATTGCTGGCATAACAAGCATATAACTTTGTGATTTTTCATGATACAGTTATAAAATTTTAAACATAGATTCTCTGCATGAAAATACTACTACAGACACGTGTGTAGCGACATCTATGACACCACATAAGAACTACGAAGAAAATACGAAATCCTGTATCGCGCAAAGTTCTCGCCTCCTGCTGCTGACAACTCCGGCGACGCTGCTAAAAGTTATGCACGTGCGCACGTGCGTTCCGCCGCTAGTTCAACGTGCGCACGTGCGTTCCGCCGCTAGTTCAAGGTGCGCACGTGCGTTCCGCCGCTACTTCAACGTGCACCCGTGCGCACGTGCGTTCCGCCGCTACTTCAACGTGCGCACGTGCGTTCCGCCGCTAGTTCAACGTGCGCACGTGCGTTCCGCCGCTAGTTCAACGTGCGCACGTGCGTTCCGCCGCTACTTCAACGTGCGCACGTGCGTTCCGCCGCTACTTCAACGTGCGCACGTGCGTTCCGCCGCTACTTCAACGTGCGCACGTGTGTTCCGCCGCTACTTCAACGTGCGCACGTGCGTTCCGCCGCTACTTCAACGTGCGCACGTGCGTTCCACCGCTAGTTCAACGAGCGCACGTGCGTTCCGCCGCTAGTTCAACGTGCGCACGTGCGTTCCGCCGCTACTTCAACGTGCGCACGTGCGTTCCGCCGCTACTTCAACGTGCGCACGTGCGTTCCACCGCTAGTTCAACGAGCGCACGTGCGTTCCGCCGCTAGTTCAACGTGCGCACGTGCGTTCCGCCGCTACTTCAACGTGCGCACGTGCGTTCCGCCGCTACTTCAACGTGCGCACGTGCGTTCCGCCGCTACTTCAACGTGCGCACGTGCGTTCCGCCGCTAGTGCAACGTGCTCACGTGCGTTCCGCCGCTACAACAACGTGCGCACGTGCGTTCCGCCGCTAGTTCAACGTGCGCACGTGCGTTCCGCCGCTACAACAACGAGCGCACGTGCGTTCCGCCGCTAGTTCAACGTGCGCACGTGCGTTCCGCCGCTAGTCCAACAACTAGCGCACACACACCACATAAGAACTACGAAGAAAATACGAAATCCTGTATCGCGCAAAGTTCTCGCCTCCTGCTGCTGACAACTCCGGCGACGCTGCTAAAAGTTATGCACGTGCGCACGTGCGTTCCGCCGCTAGTCCAACAACTAGCGGCGGAACGCACGTTCGCACGTTGAACTAGCGGCGGAACGCACGTGCGCTCCGCCGCTGACTCGGCCTCGGTCTCGGTCGACGTCTTGGGTTCGGTCCATTACCGGGATTAGGAGCATGCGCAATTGACCTTGAATTTTTTTCCGTCGACCGAAGGCTGGACCTCCAGGATTGTTTTTTCTGGAGCAATATGTCGTCCGCCACGCACAAAACACTTCTTTTTATTGTTCTTGATAAAAACTAGGCTTAAATTTAGAACTATACTGCTCACACCACACACACCGATATAGGCGCGTCATCGTACATTTTATATGAAAACTAGACTTGTAAAGCTACACTTGATACACGCAACGCGACGTCGTTCTACGTACAAATCAAACAAACTCAAACTTCAAACTTCACACGCGCATTACTTCGCATAGGTATCGGAAAAAGTACATTACACTCGCGGCGCGGAGTTCTCAAAGCGCAGGTCGAAAGCGAAGATTGAAAACTAAGTGAGGTACTTATATCTTTACGTCTAAATTGTTCCAAGCGGCGACAACGGAGAAAACACTAGTCAAGTGTACACGTTGGAACGGGATGGAGCATTGGTGGGATGATCTAGCGCTTGCAAGGATTGTACATCTACCCTACAATTAAAATTATTAAAGTTACGAAATCTCACAGTCTTTAAAAGAAAATGATAACCAACCTGATGTCAGAACATTAATTTGTAAATGATAATAATAAATGATATTTATTTTGTAAGTAGGTTTAAAAAAGAAACACTTTTACACGTCTAAAATTGTTAAAAACACTTTTACACGTCAAAAATTGTATTTTTTTTTAAATTAAAATTTGTCTATTTCAGTACATCTATAAGAATAAAAATGAATCGCCAAAATGTATGTACATGCATAACTCCCGAATGGCTGCATTAAATTGGGTAATTCTTTTTTTTTGTGTTCGATATTATCAGGACAAAGTGAATGATTTTTTTTAGTAATTGAAAACAAAAAAATGTCATCCCTGCGAAGCCGGGGCGGAGACAGCTTAGTATACTTATTATAAAATACAGCCTACTTATAAAATTTATAGACACCATTTTGAATTAAAACAAACATTACTTATATAACTTCTGTATCAAAATTATTCCGTTCACCTACCAAACTTTGGTATGACAAAATATTTATCAGAACTTTGGATATTCACACAGTCTGAACATAACAGTCGAGACGAGAGTTTGTTACATACGGAGTTTATTTTAATCTAATTAGACAACAACGTCTGTTGTGTTACATATACGAATATATTAAACTGTTTTATTTACATAGTTTTGGAACATTGGTAAAGTTATTATGAGTTTTAATAGGGATAAAGTGATTATGAATCTTCTTCTTCCTGTCTCTTTTCTTCCATTCTGTCCTGTCATCCGTTACATTATTAATAACTTACCTTTTTTTCATATCCCTCCTCACACAATCCATTCATCTATTTTGTGGTCTCCCTCTCCGTCTCCATCTATCTACATTTTTACTCCGATTTTTTTTAGTAACATGCGTTTCTTCCCTTCTCGTCTCATGACCATCAAGACAAAACGATTTCCTTTCAACTTTTCAGTCACTGGCGCCACTTTCAACTTCTTCTAATATACTCATTTCTCACTTTATTCATTCTCGTCACACCACACATCTATCTCAACATTCTTATGCCTGCTACATGCAAACTTATTTCATCCATTTTTTTACAACCCAACATTCTGATCCATACTGTATAAATTGATTATGAATAATTCTCTCTTATGTTAAGACATTTAGATTCTGATAGTGGCTTCATTCTCGTGAAAATATATATTCCTTTGTCAGTGATAGAGTAATATTCTACTGGTGAAATATCAAAGAACAAATCCTCTTTATAATGAAATATAGATAAACCATTTTGACTTGTCCAAAACTCGGTCAGTAAGAAAAAAAAACATTGTTTTTTGTAGATTTTTTTAAATAACAATCACAGTAAAACGTTTTAAATTGTCTAATTTGCAAAAATCACGACGTGTTAATCATAAAATCATTGTTTGATAAACAATTAAAAACTTTATACACAGCGTTCAAAGTTGAAATTAAAAAGACGAATGTTTAGCTAAGCGGTGAATAATAAATCTTACAATCCGAGTTAAACTGATGGCGGATACTTGGAGCTTCTCCAATGCATCTTAATTCCTTATTGATTTTGACAGCCAGATTCGGCGAACTAAGTTGGCTTTTGATGCTAGCAGATATTATCTTACGTGAATTGTTTGTAAAGAAACGCAAACCTAAATAAATTTTATTATTTTTTTCATCATCGTTTTTTTAGACGAAGACGTCTATTGGCACGTCCACAAAGGCTTTCCACAAGTTTGTCTACAATGACCAGTTCTACCCGTCTCGCATCCAACGAATTTCATCATCATCAGATCGTTGGTCTAACTTGTGGGAGGCTTTGCTACACTATGTCTTTAGGTCCATAGTCGCCACATCAGCACCTTTCAGCCCCATCAATCATGTGTTCTACGAACACAGCCTACAGCCACTTAAATTTGGTAATTTTTTGGGCTATGTAACCTTGGTTCTCCTTCAAAAGAATAATCTACGATATGTTAATATGGTAATAGATTATTTTGATTTGCTCTTTTTAGATGTTTTTGTTTCTCTACTGTTGGAAGTTGTCGAATACCGTAATTAGAAAAACAATGAGAAAGCGAACGCCGGCGTTCGCTCGGTATTTAATGAAAGAATTACATTAGGAACTTAAAATTTATAGAGTGTCACAATGGGCAGTAACATAGTGGTATTGCTTAATGTGATAGGAAAATTAGTTTTTTTTTAACTTGTCTAGCTAGCGATTTCACTTGTGTAACTGTTGGCAATTATTCAATAGAAAAGTATCATCTTATAACCTATCGTTTGCCAAATTTCATCTTAATCAGCTCAGCCAGAGACATAATTATGTCTCGCGGGAAGGGGGTTTTTTCTTCATAATGAATTTAATGATTTAATCAGTGTCGCCGCAAGAAATAAGTAAAAACCGCAGTAGTTGTGTTGCCCAAAATCTTTCTACTACCAAAACAAATTGAATGATGGCTTATCTTCTTACATATACGAAACCATTTCACATCGCAATGTAGGAACTAATTCAGACGCACATTCGTGAATTGTACGAAATATCACGAGTTACGGCAAACGAGTTGCCGGAATTGTGAAATGTGTTACACAGGGGAATCCGGATAGAGGCTGTTATACTAATAGATAATGCTTTCCTACTTATAGTTGCAGAAAATTGTGTACATAAATGTGGTATTTTTATATATTAACCTTTCGGATACTGTAATTAGAGACACAATAGATGGACAAAGAGAGAGAGAACGCCGGCGTTTGCTTGGGGTTTAGTGAATTAAAAGGAAACTTTTCAGAGCACCATGTATGGTCTGAAATGTTTCCGATCTCAATGTAGATAGAATAGCAGCTTGCACTCGTCAATAACAACTAGTGAATGTTTTGTGTCTCTTGATAGTTACTCATCAAAGTTTTAGTCATTTTTGACGTACAGTTGTTATTTGACAGTCATTTGAGTGAGTCGATGTGAGGTGCAGATAAATAAAATTCTTTGTCGCTAAGTCAATGCGCCATCACACCTCAGCGGTTGCCACTGCGAAAATCTACGAATTAAGGTTTGCACTGCTTGATCATTCGCCTTACTCATTTAATCTAGCCCCAAGCGAGTTCTTTTTGTTCACTTATCTAATAATCGCGCTCGGAATATAAAGAGTTTCGGCTACTTTCTTGAACAATTTTATTATTTAGCAGATAAAAAACGCCAACTTCTATTTTGAACTATGGCGGTGCAACGCAATGTCTGGAAATAATGAAATAATTAAATAAAATTTGACTGTGATTAAATATTTTCTACAATAACAATAAATGACAGGGCTATTTCTTGTTGGATAAGCCATGTGAAAGACTCAGTATTTTTTTTCATTTATTTATTTATTATACAACCCTATTTTTAAATAGTACAAAAATAGGGCTCTATCAGTACCTGTTACTGATCATATATGTGTAGACAAATGTAAAAAAAGACAAACCCTAAAAAACTGTCCTCTAAAATTTTTCGACTTTACTTAAATAACAACGCGACAGGTGCAAAGTAAAAAAAGCTATCTGCAACTTTGCGATTTTCTAATAATTGCAGTAACTTAACAAATATTTAATATTCTAAGACATGAGAAACCTTTGAAGTGTCAAAAACGAAAAAATAATAGTTTTCTTTTTAATCAAATTTAAAAAAAAAAAAATTACCTACTAAATAACTGCTTATTGTTACTAATTCAATAAAGATGATAGAAAATCACAAAATTGCAGATAACTTTTTTTACTTTGCACCCGTCGAACGAGACCTTTTCTAATAAGCCTTTTAAATATACTAATTCAAATTTGTGGTGTACACTTTGTACCTCATAATGTGGACAGAATAAACATTATCAAAAATAATTGTACAAATGGGCGATCTTATCGCACGGAGCAATCTTTTACAGACAATCTTAGGATGTACTGAACGAAAGGAGATCGATCAGTGAGTGAGTAGTTTGTAATCCACTCACTATACAAAACTTGAATGCTTTGCCATGGTAAAACAATCAAAGAGATGATATTTTTCGAACATTCATGTAAAATATGTTCCGTAAAATAAAAGTAAAAAGAATCATAATGACAGTTATAACTGAGAAACATAATATTTTATGTAATTCTGAGTTACAACTCTTTTATAATTTACTAAAGTTAAATTGCATAGAACAAAATCGAAAAAGCTAATAAGTTTTTTTGTAACTGACACAAAATTAATTACAGAGTCGCCCTCAGAGTAACCGAATTTACAAATAACAAAATAGAATTGCACCGCAAACTAAAAAAAAAAACCTGATTGCAAAAACTGGAACGCACCTGCGCCCGACAGAAATTAGTGAACTTCTACCATACCAATTTTTCAACTGAAAAAATGTAGAGAGAAAATGAATCTGCGATCAGTTTCACAATCCATTGAGCTGAATAATAAAACTACGGCGCGATATAGTCGAACTGAGGCATCGATTTATAGCAAAATGTACGAAAAAATCGCAATCGTGCGAATGGGTAATGGGTTGAGGTGCTTGGTTATTCTGGCTCGATGGCCAACTGAGAAATGGGATTTGGGTTAGTGAAAAATAATGAAATGATTTGTTAGTCTCTTTTATCTCAAAAAGAACTGCTATTATTTTTAATGTCATCCGCACCACGCACCTGCGTTGCCCTAGGGTGACCGTTTTTTTCAAGCGAAAAACGCCGTGGGCGTTGAGAATCATAGGACAATTTCAATCGCGTGTTGTGTTCCACGCGCACCTCATAGAGATGTCAGCAAAATTGGCCAGTTAGAGCCGATGCTATAAATCCTTCTAAAGTAAGTAGTATGTAGCCCTGAAAATAGAGCAACTGAAGGAACATAATGGAAATTCGATGGATGCGTGACGCACAGGACCGGTCGTTGTGGCGACGCTTGGGGAAGGCCATGTCCAGCATGACTTCTTTCGGCTGATATGATGACGATGATGAAGGAACTCCTTTCCGCTCCACCCGCCATTTTATAGTCTCTCCAGGAATGAGCCCGAACAAGCATTGCACAAAGAGAAGTCCTGCATCGTTTGTATACGGCTACAGGACCTCTTCCATGTGCCCTTCTAGGATGTCACCAAGGTGATTTTATTGAGGTGAAAATTCCACACTCGTTGATCTTTTCCCCATAAGCTACACACACATCACATCCCACTTATACGCATAAAGCATTTTGGGAACACATTTATTGTGCGTACAGCCAAGGAGTTTTTTACCGGATTCTGTGTTTCCTGACAGCTGCAACTTAGGGGTCTTTAAGTCAAGAGTGAATAGGTTACTTTTAGACAAGCGTGTTCCATTGTTGATCACATCATCGCTTACCATCAAGTGAGATGGTATTAATAAAAAAAAAACTCAGGAGTCTTTTAATAGCATCGCTCGAAAACAAAAAGGTACTTATCAGAAAAACTTGGTGAAAAACTAAAACTGAGTCAGTAAAACTTTATGAAAACTTAGCGTCGTGCTTAACAACTTTAAGGAACCATAAAATTGCAAGCGTAGGTTATGTGCAGAAATAATGGCTTCCCATGACAAGCACCTCTTTACTGATTTCCATATAATTTCACATTTTAGTACCTCTAAAGATACTATTTTAAAAACATCTGTTCTGTAAATTGAAACTTCACTTGGATTCAAACTACTTAACTGTCTCATAAAAAAGTAGTCTTTTTATGAAGTACTAGCTTTTGCCCGCGGCTTCACTTGCATACATAAAATATGACCATTCAGGAATAAAGCAGCTTTATCGGTAAACAAATTTTAGCAACTGGACTAATATTATCAGAGATAACCTCAAAAAAGAAACATTTAAATCTGTTTTAATAATAGTGTAGCCAAGTGATATTCAACCTCTGTGAGATTGATAGAAATAATTATTACGGCTTTGAAACAAATTCAAATTCAATTCAAATTCAAAATCATTTATTTCAAATAGACGAAATAGGCACTTTTGAATAGTCAAATGTCGGTCAGTCCAAGAAAAGTGAAGCTAAATTGCACGTTCCAAAGCGTAGATCTCTATGGAGAAGAACGTGCAAGAAACTCCATGGACACTCTTTTAAATCATATTATGTGTTACATATAATGTTTGTTTACATTATTTCATGTAGCTTCTGTTATGTGAGCACAATGTAGATAATAAAATTAAAATAAAAAATATTAAAAGATAAAAACTGAATTAAGCTACTGGCAGTTAAGAGATGACCAGTCTCATCTGACGGCACCCGTTCACGAGCATGACGCGTGCATCAGCCCCACTCAGCTCAACCATTTTCAAGGGAACCGAATGACCTAAACGTAAAGGGCAACTGAAAGAACAAGGGTGAGTTTCAGTCAGTAAAAATGTGACAGAGGCTTTCGGTTTATCCAGAGCGAGAAAATTGATTTGATTATTTCCTTATCCAAAAGAATAGTTTTACAGACTACCCTATTTTTTTCTACATACATAACTAACGGTCTCAACTGAGGTTGTTTTGTTTTAGCTGGCTTTTCAAAAGATAATTACTGGGTAACCTATATGAGCACTAGAGTTAACTGTATTTTCAAACACAATATTTCATCCAAACTTATCAAGTCGAAGAATTTAAAAAAATTAAAAAAAAAAATCAACCTCACCATACAACATTAAGAGGCCGACATTTATTTTCATTTCTTGAAAAAAAAAAAATTGTTTGGAATGTTGTTCAGTTTGGTCTACGGTCAAGCCCTAAACTTTTTTTGTTTGTAGAGGGCTATCTCTTAAGCTTTGGTTTCCTAGAAAAGCGTTGCCGTCATATAGCGACCGTAATACTACGGACGCAAAAAGGCGGCCGTCTTTACGGTGACGAAAAGTTCCTCGGCCATTTTAACTGTCATTCATTTAAAACAAACGGCAAACGAAGAGTTTCCAAGATAGAAAATGGACGGCCTTGCTAGCTAAGTAATTTACTTGGAGGGTGAACTATCATCAGAAGAGGAAAATAGTCGTTGTTCCAAAAAAAAAACACAAATACGTATTAAAAATAGCTTCACCGCTATCAATGAAACGTTCACGAAACCATCTGACACCGTCAAGACGGCCGTCATGCACATGGCGGCACCGCATTTTGACGTTACGGTGTCAGTTACCGCTCTCTAGGAAACCGCGCCATTATGTTTACATAGACAACGTTCTATTGACGTCATTCACCGCTGTATTACGGCCGCTATATGACGGCACCGCTATCCTAGGAAACCAAAGCTTTACACCCTGTAATTATGTAGGTGTTTATTATTATAGGGGTTTATTATTTATTTCTACTTCCTTTGCAATAGTGATACAACGACTTAATTATTAACATAGCAGCAAGGCATTCTCTACCAGTCAATATTTAGTATAGAGCTATTTTATGGCTCATTCAATCTTTGGAATAAATAAATTTTTTGAAGCTAAAACACGTACAAACAAAATACCTCCAATAAACGAAGCGATTTTGTTTCAAAATAACATCAAGTGAAATATAATAAGGTGTAATGAGTTAATGAACTCAAAATTGTGCCTTCCTTTCCCTCATTAAAGCTATCTTTCAGGGAGATCCTCATTAAAGCTATCTTTTAGAAAATGTTCCTATTTGGAACATTTTCTAAAATACTTCCTATTGCTACTATGATTTTTTTTTTTTAGTGGGAACATTAAACTTATGTGGGTATAAGTTCCCATATAAATATTATAATATTATTCTGTATATTTTTTATATCTTTTGAAACGAAGTTTCTTATCGCGCGTTGTGAAAGTGGGCTAGACGGAAAAAATTCTCACGAAAACACTTTTTTTTTATGTCAACATTCCTACAGATGGAAATTGTTTATTTTTATTTTTATTATTTTTTTATAGTTTAATAAAAAAATATTACAATTCCTTCCCTAATTAATCGAAAGGAACTTCGTTCCATCCGGGCACGGTCGGGTGTCCCTTGACACCTCTCAAGTTTTTAAGTTTTATTGGTTTGACAAACTATGTAGCAAACTTAAATATTTACATATAATACAAAGACACGAAATACCTACACTCATGCTTCAAAATACTCCTCCACATCGCTGTCATCCGGAACACTAAATACATTTATAACGTACGTCTTATATTATTTAAACCATGTAAATAATAGTTTTCCATCAGTACTAGGAACAGGCAACAACCTACTGGCTGTAATGGTTCCAGAGAAAGGAACTTCCTAACAATACAAGTCATGTCAAGAAGTACCGCTTTCTGAATCAAGTCCTTGATCCAGCCGCCTAACGAGAACCTCTTAAAAAGTTGATTAAGACTCGTGGCTATTAAGCCATTGACTGTTGCGTGTGATTATCAGTGATCGCAGATTCCACGTTTTATTTATAAAAAAAAAAAACTCTGTTCCACTTAAGAAGTAAACTCACATACCTACTCAAGACACTCAGATCAGGAACAACTATACAGATAGTTTTTCCTGATCTGAGTGTAGCCATACAAATTTCTGCTCCATATAGGAATCAAACCTACAATATGGAGCAGAGCGGCCAATCGCTCAATCACTGTACGAAACATACCATCAAATCTCACCCGCAGTTAAATAAAATTGATAGGAAAACATAACACAGAAACATCACAACTGATTTAGTAATAGTAGATTATGCAACGAGGGGCTAAAGTTGTGTCTTATGTCACGGGCGTCATATTGAATCTCGAGCGCAATGAAGGATTCGGGATTTAACTCACGAGCAAAGCGAGGGAGTTAATACAAGAATCCTGGATGCAGCGAGCGATTCAAGCTAGCCCAAGGCAAAGACACCTTTAGCCCAGAGGAGGATACTCTACTTTTTACACCTACTGTGAGAATATAATAGTCACATTATTGACCAGCGGGTCATAATGAAAACATTATTGACCGGCTGTGCCCCCGGCCACTAATGACTCACTTTAGGTTAAGGTTGCTTGACATATAATTTGACATTTTCGAGCAGGTGGTGTTAAAAATTATATTTTTTAACTTCACCTCTTCCGGCTGCTCAGGGTTAGCTGTTCTAGTCCTGAAACGCCATTTGTTTCACTGATAAGCACTGTCAGTAGATAGACAGCACTTGTTTATCTGGAAATTCGACATCAAACAAAGATAATCCATAGTACTCTTAGTGTCCCCGCACACGGGCCACAAAAATAGCCGCCAAAATAAAACGCCGCCACTAAAAAACGTTAGAAGCGCCCACAATAAAGCTGAAGCACGCGACAGCTTGTGGCCATGCGTGCAGTATCATAATGGACTCTGATGAAGAAGGATTAAATTCGCGATTGGATTTTAACTGCCACAAAAAAGCGCCACCACAAAAAAAGCTAGGAGTGGCTTCAAGCTTTTTTTGTGGTAGCTCCGCCACACACGAGCCACAAAAATAAGCCGCCTCAAAAAAAAGCTTGAAGCGGCTTTTTTTTGTAGCCCGTGTGCGGGGACACTTATTTGTGTCACAACGAAAAAAACACAAGTACAAATGGGTAGGTCAAATAACTTTAAATTAAACGTGACAGAATTTCCAATTAAATAATAGACAGGTACAAAGCAGTCGTTCCCAAAACAAAGAACATTTACAATCTTCTGAGAATCTTATTCAAATCAAAGCACAGAGAGAATAACAATCAATTCTCTTCCCAAGATTGAAGACTATTGTAAATTTTATTTTATTTCTCAGAGTAGCAGAATTTGCGATTTGGTATTTGCAAAATGCTCTCAATAAGTGTCTGTAAATATTTCAGTTATTAAGTCTGGAATGGAACCTTACCTATTTCACCGTTAAAAACGGTAATTTCGAAATCAAGCAAGTAGGTGTACACCGGATCTTGGTTCAAGCTATGGTCGGGAGCGAGGAGAAATACCAGGTGGTCGTAGTGATTCAAGTCGTCAACGGCGCGCACAGTTCGCACACGCCTCAAGAAGTTGTCAGCAACAGATCAGTCCCCGCTGGGTCGAAGCCTACTGGGGCCAGGGTTAGTTTCGAAAGATAGCTCGAGCCCTGGTATGAAGTTTTGGAGGAACGAGGTGGATTTTTAGTCAGTAAGACTCTGATACTATCTCCTGCTCCGCCCAAGAGCTGGGGTTATCATTAGATGATTTTCCCACTATAAAAAAGGTGGTCGTAGTGGACACGCTTCTAAAAAGTTGTTAACAAACCGTAAGGCTCCAGCAGGGCCGATGCTCACTAGGAAGCCAATAGTTCTAGAACGCAAAGGCAACTGAATTACACTGATGTGATTTTAGTCAGTAAAAGTCTGACCGGGAGAAGTAACTGGATGATTTCCTACCTTAAAAAAACTAGGTTTTAATTTTCAAGGCATACACGCATTGCATATACTCGCGGGGGCTCTGCAATCCGGGTGGCTGTTGCATCGGCGAGTGTAATATAACAACAAGCTTTTAATGAAAATATTTTTTTCATAGCTCGGTATAATTAATACTCGTCAAGACGAATCATACGAGCTCAAACTCGATGGGGTTGTGTTGTGTCGTTAAACTACCAAGTTCCTATAGCTACCTTCCGGTTCCATCATAAGATCAGCTGATCTGATGATGGAACCATGATGACAAGGAGCTCCTTGTCATAATAATTTTGCATTGTCATCTGATTTTACACATGCATGCAAAATTTCAGCACAATCGGTAACCGGGAAGAGGGTCAAATTTAATTTACAAGATTTGATGACAGACAAACATCGGGACAGGTGAAACTAAATAAAAGCTTGTAAAAATAAATAAACTACGGAAGGACGAACTAATACCAAAAAAAAAAAAATAATATAAAAAAACATATAACATAAACAGGTTGGAATAATAAAAGCCAGATTCTTGTTAAACTCGTCGTTACTTCGTAAAATAATTTCAATATCATCTATTTGGGATTATTAAGTTTCAATATTCTACATAAGGCAGAATTTATAAATAGCCAAGAAATATTTGAATTTTCCATCGATATTACTCGATATTTTGTTTTATTTATTTATATCCTGTATGGGAACCATAACATATGTTCCGTAACATCACATTTACACATTGATAGTGACACTAATTTTGGTATTATTCCCATTCCTGTGGTACGAGGCGTTTAAGACCTCGTTTGAAAACTAACATTTTGTCGTCAAGGGGTTTATTAGACTCCGTAACATTTCAAAAACATTTTTTTGCTAAGTGCAGTACGAGGTCGCTTATTAATTAGATATATCGTATCTGGCATTGATTTTTGACAACAAAACAAACCACGCATCTAGTGGCAAGTAGAAGAACTAGAGGTGGCGCGCTTTGACAGAATCAGTGGCGTTTCTGCTTTTGCTACGAGCCTGGGAAGGGAGAACTCACCCGGACAGCGGACACTCGGAGATAGATCGTCGCAGAGTAATGACGCTCTGAAACTGTCCCACGTTTCGTTTCTTGTACCTACCTAATATTAGAGTGCACTGTACAAAATTTTATTGAAAAGTAAACACATTCAGTTTCTAACAATTTTTATTCATGACGCGATACCCACAGAGGCCCACCTGGTATATGATCAGAGCTCAAACCATCCTGGATGAGCCGACAGATACACCATTGCATTTTGTTCTAAAAGTTTTCCACGCGATTTGAACATATAGAACAACCCGAAATCATCTATCGAGCAGTTGCCCACCAGACATAGCACTAGTCTGGTCGGAGAATACTCCCTTTTTAATAGTATGTAAAGAAAGAAAGAAAGAACATAATAATATGACACGACGACGATATGTGGGACTTTACTCTCTGTTACGCATACCTCCAGAGGTTAGCGCAAGAGATAGAATTTTACTGAATACAACCAACTTGTATTCCTTTAGTTATCCTTGGCATTCCAGCGGTACGAGTAACTTCCAACCACTTAAAACCCCTGAAGCGCCATTTTGTACAAAATCAAGCAGGTGTCACGTACACTCGCGGTGATTCTGCAACCCAGTGTTTATAGTGTTTAACCACCATAGGATCTGGGCCCGCCGGGTGTATCAGATACATTCACAAATTGATTTACCGACCGCAAGGTTCCCCGAGGCGTTCATCGATTTTACGCCCTACTTCGCCCTCAGTTAATGAACTTTGCAGTGCGATAGATAAAAAACAATAGCTTTGTAGCTTGTACTAAAAATAGATAATACCAAGAGATTCAGCTAACTAAAATTGATTGAACACAAAAAAAATTGTATCCCAAATTTTTAGGTAGGTAGCGATTGGTTGGAAATAATGATTAGAATTTCGAAAACGGTCTTTACTGACGACAAACAAGCAGCAGTTTGCCATCCGGTTTACCGTTAAGGACTTACCAGACTTGTCCCGTCCCTGTCTGATCCCAACCCCGATTTTCAGTCACCGTAAGCGTGGGCTGGCGGACGACGAGCAATGGGAACTCACTTTCCAACCGTCCGGTAACCATCCGGACCGAGCCCGAGTCGTCAATAATGCGTAGTGTTCCACGCACGCCTGGATGATGAAAGATGTCACCAACATCGTAAGGGCCCAGTAGAGCCAATGCCTTCTTAAGTCGCGGCTATTTTTGGAAGAGTTACTGTGGTTCTAGAATGCAAAGTGGAACTGAGTCAGTACAAGTCTAATACGCCATTTTGTTTTATCTTAGGGCGAGCGAAACCATTTGATGATTTCCTCCCTCAAAAAAAAACTTATTTAGAAAAAGGCCAACCAATATTCAACCCTATTGCTAAAACCAATAACAATTGGTTTACAAGTAGATAATACATTCTGTTATTGATTTTAAGTTGCGTAATATCACAATCAAGTTCCGTATCCCCTGTCCATGTGAAGCCGACGTGATTGATTACTTCTTCTCTGTTTTGGTGGGTCAAATTACGAAGATGTCAATATATAAAAAAATAGTTTGTGTAGGAAATATATTCGCTTGTGGGAATTGACTTGTGTTACTTATAAACTAGCTTTTACCCGCGGCTTCGCCGGCGTTTATTAATATACTTTACTTTTTCTTCCCCTTTTCTCGCTTTAAAATAAAAAAATAGCCTATGTCCGTCTCCAAGATCCCAACTATCTCTGTACCAAAATTCATCAAAATCGGTTTTTCCATTTAAGCATAAATACGTAACAAACAAACAAACTCACCTTCGCTTTAATAATATTAGTAAGAATTATACAATCTACTGTATCTACTACTAGATCTACAATTTTATCTTGTCCTAGATCAAATGAATTTGAAAGCAAAGAAAAAAACATGTTTATCTCGTACTCACTTAGGACATTATCGTCACCATCATCATCTTGTACCTATTGTATAATTCCTGTGTTCTGTGATCATCTGTGATAATGACGGTAATGTCCAAAGCGAGTGCCCTTGTCCACTATGCTTTTTTCTTTTATTCTATCCTGTCAACCATTTCGTTATCACTGACTGCTTTTTCTTTCATAGCACCCAATTTGCGGTCTTTTAACTTGATTATAATTTAAGTAGTTAGAGTGAATAAGATAGGCTCTCAGTAAACCAGTGCGCTTCACCATCAACGATTTCAACATTGCTTACCATCAGGTGGGATCGCAGTCTATAATAATATAAATATAAAGTGCTTCTAAAAATAAATCTAACAATAATACCTAAAAGTACTTATATCATCATCATCATCCTGCTCTTGTCCCGTCTTATTTGGGGTCGGCGCAACACGTTTTTGTCTTCTAATCTGCCCTGTCACTTGTCATGCTATCGTTAATTTCCTTATCTTTCATATCACTCTTCGCACAATCCATTCATCTTTTCTTTGGCCCTGTCCACCCATCCACATGTATACTCATAACTCTTTTAGTAACATGCGTTTTATCCCTCCTCTTTACATGACCATGCCAAGACAAACAATTTTCCTTCAACTTTTCAGTTACTGGCGCCACTAATGATACCCAAAAATATAAATTTAACCTAATAATATATATTTCATTATATACCCGCCTTTCACAGTACAGTACTAACTTATATTACATCTCAAACGAACCAGTAGATCTCTTCAACCCAAATTCTAACTATCTGACCGTACTTAAAGTAACATTACCAAGATTATTTATGGACTAAACGAAGGATGTTCGGTTAAAAGAAAAAAGAAAAAGGGCGCTACCTACTTTTCCACGCAATTAGCGAATGTATCTTTATTGTTGTAGTATCCTAGCCAATAAGGTATTTTAGCTCTGCGGCTACCATAACGTCTTGTGTGAGGATAGAATAGTTTTCGGCCTGTACAACTCCATTTCTCTTACACGCCGGAATTTTGACAATTTTACAATGCCTGTGTTCAATAGAGTCACTGAAAGAACAACGTATTTTGTATTCTTCTTTCTACTATGTTAATACGCCAAAATAAATATTTTTCTTTTCCTTTTCCTTTTCCTTTTCCTTTTCCTTTTCCTTTTCCTTTTCCTTTTCCTTTTCCTTTTCCTTTTCCTTTTCCTTTTCCTTTTCCTTTTCCTTTTCCTTTTCCTTTTCCTTTTCCTTTTCCTTTTCCTTTTCCTTTTCCTTTTCCTTTTCTTTTTCTTTTTCTTTTTTTTTCTTCTTTCTTTTCTTTCTTTTCTAGTCAGTAAAAGTCGCCAACTTGAAAATTATTATTACTCCTTCTTCTAGCTTAGTAATACCTACTGTGGCTGCAGTTAAACAATGACATAGGTAAGCTCAAAACATAGGTTAGAATCAAGTTCCGAGTAATCAAACCCTAGTTAATTGATCTGTAGACTTTCAGGTGTTTGGTTTGTGTTCTGCAGAACACAATCTGATCCTAGTAATTAGCACAGTGTTACTATAATTGTAGCGATTGTTGTTCTTATGACTAATCCTGGTTTAACAGGTCATTTATGAGTATAGTTTTTAATACGTCCCGAGCTCTTATAGTATGGCAATTTGGGACATTAGTTCCGCCATAATGTAGATTAAACCTAAAAAAAACCCTTTCACATTGCTGTTTTTCTCTAAATTCGATTATTGTACTAGTGACAGTAGTTAGTTATTTAAAATTCTCGTCACAACAGAACCCACTTGTGAAACTTCGCACCTCTTCTTATCAATAGCACTCACCAACAGGCAGTAACGAGTAACGACCTAGAATGGATCTTGCTGCACATCATACAGTCAAACACATAAGCTCCAGCTACGAAGAAAAGCATATATCCTGATGTGTAAAGGTGGCAAGGTTAGAATAGGTACTAGAGTTAGAGTGGCCTTGCCGTCTCCTACATTTTTGTTTTTTTGATTAGCTTTATTAAAATTTAGTAATAGTCTCTAACTTAAAACATTCTTTGCAGTTTAAGTTTACTTTCATCCATTTATGTCCTGCTGTGCTCTTAATATCGTCATCACATATTTTCCACTGTATATACAAGCTCCTCTTGTTTATCCTCCTTCCTTTCGCCGTATTCCTCAATGCTGAGTCACTTTATCTTTTATGATATTTCTCCATCTGTTTCTATCTCTGGCAGTGTGAATGGCACTGTATATAGTAAGAGTCAATGTATAGACCACTATAATTTTACCCAATAATAATTTCTATGACACTAACATAAACAAACAGTTGTCTGTGGTTAAATCAGTTCATAGTCTGTTGATTAATATGTTTCACGATACTTGTAGCTCGGAGCAATATCAATAAACTTCGTCTTAATAACTCTTAACAGATTCCCAGTACAGATAGTGAAAGAGATATATTTAAGACTTTTCTGGAATATTTATACCTAGATCTGCATCAGAAATTTAAAGTGTGTTGGAGTGATTTTGGCAAAATAAAAGAGAACTGTTCAATTCGACAATTTGTGTAATAATGTCATGTTAGGTTTTATGTAATACATAATCAGATTATTTGTTCTGTTTTTGTACCCAAAAATATTATTGAAGTTATTTTATATTCGATTATTCATTCATCGACTCGACTTCGACTTATTTCTCTGCTACCGTCAAACTGGGTGAATAGGATCGCAGGAGTGAATAGGAACAAACTTTGGTTAGATATTTCATTTTGTTATGTATTTATATTACTGTTTTCTATCAAAGTATCCGTTTTTATTACAATTTAAGATTAAACAGGAGTACTTAAAAGCTGGGAATTTTTTTTAATTAATGTAAAGATCCCCTTTAAACTTTTTTCCCTATTCACCCATTTGACTGTATCATACGAGTAGATAAAATCAAATCTGGTTATAAGTTGTCTGTAATTGATCGCTTTTAGCAGTAATACTGCCAATTGTTATGCCTTATTATTTTTAAGCTCGTCTTGTATATTTTTATGATACTACTATATCTATTTATTAATCTACACTAAAAGAGCAAAGCAAAGTATATTATTTTAAATCTTAGCTTATTGATTAATTTGTAAGCATCAGTACACCGCAGACTACCTGTATTATTATAAAATTATTACGATCTATCCTAAGGTTGTCTTGTAGATTTCATTGTAAGCGATAAGATCGCCATCGTACCCATAGATTTAAATATAAGTTGTGTTAAATTTTTAATGAACAATCAGATTTGTTTTATTCTGTTCTACGAGTAAATCTGAATGTGAACGAAGCAAAAATACTGTTGAGGGATCGTGACAGGTGGTATTTTGTAGATTCTACTTACTGTCATGGGATTCAGTGGTTAAACTTTTACCGTTTATTGAGAGTAAGTAGTATATGTGTGTATCCCTATTTTATAAGGAAGGATGCTACATATTGTTAACGTTATTGTAGTGGCAATGCTGACACATCTCTTGATATCGCATATCTGAGCATTATGTCGCGCTCGAATCCCCAATCACACCAGTCGTCGTAAGCCCTTTGCTATTGATACAATTATTATACTCGTACATTTTGACTGGCCTGTTGGTCTAGTGGTTAGTGACCCTGACTGCTATGCCGGAGGTCGTGGGTACGATTCCAACCCAGGACAAATGTTTATATGATGAGCATGATCATTTGTTCTGTGTCTGGATGTAATTTATCTATAATATGTATGTATTTAGAAATTGTATGTTTATCAGTTGTCTAGTACCCATAACACAAGCTCTGCTGGGATAGTTGAGGAATATTATTATTTAGGTATCTCATAACTTCCTCCTCGAACACACGAAATTATCATCTATTTATTAAAGTGCTTTAGTAAAACAAGTGGCTCTGTGATTGATAACATTTTAAAATAACAATCAGTCTTAAAATATTTCTACTGCAAGGAATCAAACCTTCTCTCTAGTAGAAGAAATGGGTCGTAAGTCCTAACGAAGCTCCACTTTTTTTTTTTGTTAACGTTAACGTGGCTTGAGTTTGACCACTATCTCACCTAATGGCTAGTAATGCTGTGGCCAACGATGGAACAGACTTGCCTAGAAGCAATCTATTCACTCATGACTTAAAAATCCCTAGGTTTTAGCTATCAGGAAACACAGACTCCAGCAAGGAATTCCACTACTAAGCTGTACGCATTATAAATGCATATTTATAACTTTTGGATTTCGCCTTATGCTTATCTCTTTTGCACACCGTACTTTGAAACAAATTGCTACAAATAAGTAAGAACTAGAGTACTTACTGTAGAGTTGTTAGCTTAATACTACTTTGAGGTTTATTCTAGTTCGCGCTAGTTTAAATAAGCACTAACATATATACAACATTAGTTTTAGTAACCCGAAATACGTATCTAGTATTTTTATGCAAATAATCTATGCACAAAATTTCATTACTCTATCAAGAAAAATCACAAAGTTATAAGCTTGTTATGTTACCTGGTTGTGCACACTAATACATGGTCACCGGGCCATTCAAGCGACTGAAGGGTTGTTTTGCTTTCGCACCTAGCTGTGCGCTGGCACCTAATGCCCATTATGAACTGCCATGACCTGCGTTGCACTTAGTATCTGTGGTATCCTCCCGTTTTTAAATATTTTTGGAAAAAAATATTACATGGTGTAAAAGTTATTGGAATCGATTCCGTTACTTATTCTGAACAAGGTTCAGCTTTCACATATGCTAAAAATAATGTTGGTAATTAATATCGAGAACAGGTACAAAGTAAAATGTAAGAAATAATGCTTTAACCCTTCAGATACCGTCAATTAGAGACACAATAGTAAGACAATAGATGCGCGGCCACCGGGTGTCGCTTGGGGATTCATGAATTAAGTAAAAAAAAAAACTTTTTACAAAAAAAAAATTAAACCGACTTCAAAAAGTACAAAATAATTTTAATTTCGGAAGTCGGTGTTTCTATAATAGATACCTAATTTTGTCTCTTCGTTATTTAACACCGACTTCCAAAATTAAAATTATTTTGTACTTTTGAAGTCAGTTTAATTTTTTTTTGTAAAAAGTTTTTTATTTTTCACTTTTTAGTTATGGTAGCACCACTAAAAAATACCTACTTACCCTTCTGCTAAACATAAATAACCTTATAGCCAGAGTGCATCTCCTAACGATTCTAATAATCCCAAATACGGTTATGTTACATGAATTTACCTTCCGGCTTTATCACCAGATCAGTTTGATACATCCCCTCCCCCTTTTCTATCAGTCAGTCATCGAATACACGTATAAACAAAGCAATTTTACTTATTACGACAATTCTGCTATGATTCTATGAGGAGTTCTGTTCCATATCTTTGAAGTTCATGATCAGATCATAACAATATTTCTATGGGACCAATTTGGAAGCATAACGTTTCAATCGAAAAAAATAATTTCAAAATCGGTCCACAATTGACCGAAATATCGGTGAACATACAAACAAAAAAAAAAACACATTAAGCCGAACATAGAACCTCCTCCTTTTTGAAGTCGGTTAAAAATATAACGTCACACTTTTTGGCGACGGTAATGTGTGTTTTTGTGCCAAAGAGTTACCACTGCCCTAGAAAACAAAGGACACAGTTTGACTCTCTCATCTTTCTCTCGTCTCGCTCCACTTAGAGCAGGAGCAGTCATTTGATGATTTTCCACGTAAGTAATAAGCTAATTCGGAGAAGGGGCAGGCGTTCGCCTCCTTCTGCAAAGCAGTAATGCTAGCAAAGGAAAAGGAGGCGTCCGCACGCGCGAGGTGACGGCCCTAACGCCTCAGCTGCCGGGATCGCCATCCCGATTTCCAACCACCGTAAGTAAGGACTACCGCCAGCAATGGGTAGCTTGCCGTCCGATTTTCCGCTAACCGTCTGGACCGAGCCCAAGTCGTCAACAGTGCGTAGTTTTACCACGCGCATCTCAAATATATGTCGGCAAACCGTAGGACCCTGAAGGATCAAAATCTACAGAAGCCATTAGTTGTGCGAAAGTAAAGAACAAGAACAGAAGCGGGTTGTAGTCAGTAAACTACCTACTCCGCTCAAGTGCGGAAGATGTCATTGGATGATTTCCCACCGAACAAAAAAAAACTTAATAAGCTAATTCAGTTCAAAACTGAGTTTTCTGTAAATCCTATCTATATTATTTACACCTTTTCCTCACCTACCTATCATAAATAAACACATATTCAAACAGGTGGCCCATTTTGACCTTGTAAACGCCAACATTTCCGATTACTTCAACCTGACTAACTTAGCCTTCGGGTAACATCGGATGGTTCCGGAGATACTCGTGTGCATCTTACGTCGGATATTGCTTTGCGATTGGTGCTAAAGGGAACGCTAGCTCGTTTTACTGAGTTTTGAAAAGCAAATGTCATGTGTGAGTTAAAGTATTTTGATTGGTTTGCGTGGTTTTCGGAAGATTGCTTACAATTTAAAATATTTATTTATTATTCTTGTTTATTACAGACCAATCCAATGTGATAGTGTAGTCAAAGATATAAATTACAATAATGATTTCATACCAATTAGATCCAATTAGATTGATCGGGCACCAAACTCACAGACTTAGAAGCATAGCCAAAGTTAAGTGGCAAAGGATATTGCTCGTAGAACAGAATGATAGTTGATGGGACAAAAAAGTTGTGGACTAGCAACTGTATACCGGAAGATGCATCGTTGATAGGTCTCCCACAAGGGGGTCCGTTGACCTAGTGGTCTAGCAGTACACACCTTTCGGCTTTAATGATCATGATCGGGTGGACTATCGCATCTTGTCGGGTGTTGTAACGCGTGTGCTCTCAAGAAGTTCTACACTACTAGTAGAGTAGGATCGAGAAAACCCCATGTCACACTACCTTAATAAAAATGACGAAGCGAAAATCACCTACAAACATTTCAACAAGCCAAGTAAAGGGCTTTGTACACCAACATGGCAGGCCCGGATTAAAGTCGGCTGAACTTGTCGGCTTCGAGCATCCGATAATATTCCGAGCACACCGGGCGCACGGGCCGTCTGGGATCGCAGGTATCCGGTGTGAAGGCTTACAGACACGACATCTCGACAACAAAAGCCTCCGGCGACAGGCCAGCTAACCCCGCAACCGTTTCCGAACCACCCACGAGAATAAGCAGAGAATTTCCATGTTAAAAATAAAATAGGCCCGAAAGATTCGTATCATTGCATGTAAATCGAAAAGAAATTGGATTTCTCTTCATATAACCATTTCTTTGAGCAGTGGTGGCCGAGTAGTAACGGCCCCGACTTACGAAGTGTAAGTCGTGGGTTCAAACTCAGCCAAGCGCATTACTTTGTGTTATTTATTTCAGCACAGTGGGCTCTCAAAGCGGTGAAGGAAAACATCGCGAGCCAACCGGCAACCGGGATGTCCTAGAACGAAAAATTCGAAGACATGTGACATCATTCACCAACCCACACTGGGCCCGCGTGGTGGATTACGGCCTATTTCCTCTCTTAGAGAGGAGGCCTGAGTCCCAGCAATGGGAACATTACAAGACAGATTATGCTATGATATGATGTAACCGTTTGATAAGCATAAAGTTCAAAGGTACATTGAAAACTACAAATTTTAGAGGCTATATTGGCCAGGCGATTTTAGTACAGGGCTGGTTTATTGGATGAAAGCTTTTAAAACCTGACATGGTTCGTTAGAAGGACCCCAGTGAGTCGTTATTCAAACTGCGAGTGTCAACACTGTGCGGTAACATACACACTTTAATTGAACTGCTATAGATAGCTTTATTTGGGTGGATGTAGAGAACGAGATCTATAAACCACAATGGAATACGTGTCAATCAAAATATTGACTTTGTTCTGTAATTTAAACAAATATTATACTAGTTACTAGTCAAAGTTAATAACGGTATTCTTTACACAACGTTGAGCATTATATTTCATGTTATACTGCGATTCTAAGTGTCTATTAGTCGGGAAATATCTTCTTTTTTTTTAATTTGGAAAATCAACAAATCCTGTTTTAGGTGGATCGAACTTACTGAATAAAACCCACTCAGCTGACCCATCCCTTAGGCCAAAAAAGTAATCCTGAAATTTCGAAAGTTTTTTTTTTTTTGGGTGGAGCGGGAGATAGTGTCAGACTCTTACTGACTAAAAACCCCGCGCCGTTCCTTCTAGCCTTCATACCGGGGCACGAGATCCCTTTCGGACAACCCTGTCCCCAGTAGGCTTCGACCCAGCTGGGCCCCTCCTGCTGCTGACAACTCCTTGAGGTGCGCGGGAACAGTGCGCGCCGTCGACGTCTTGGACTCGGTCCATTACCGGACGATCGGACAGCGAGCTATCAGCATATCAGCTACAGCCATCTATCGAACTTAGACTGGACTATACCTAGATATAAACTGCATGCAGTATTGAATATAGATATTCGATAGATGGCGTTGGCGTGTGACGTCATTTTCTGAATTTCTTGAAAGAATGACCTTCGCCCACGGAGTTTTAACTCTGTGCCTTCGCCCATGTCTGCTAGCATCTTCGTTTTGAGATTTGTAGGAGTCTTTGAAAAGGTTTGCCCTTTAAAAGGTCTTGACTTGATAACGTATTATTAGATAATATTCGTTTTCAAGATATCGATGTTTCTAAAATATCTGAAAAAATAATGTATATAGTTTTTTTTTCTTTTTCGATGGAGAAAATCATCGTATGACAAAACCCGCTCTTGGGTGGAGCGGGAGATAGTGTCAGACTCTTACTGACTAAAAACCCCATCCCGTTCCTTTTAGCCTTCATACCGGGGCACGAGCTCCCTTTCGGACAACCCTGTCCCCAGTAGGCTTCGACCCAGCTGGGCCCCTCCGGCTGCTGACAACTCCTTGAGGCGCGCGGGAACAGTGCGCGCCGTCGACGTCTTGGACTCGGTCCATTACCGGACCATCGGACAGCGAGCTACCCATGGCTCGCCGTCCGCGAGCCCGCGTCTAAGGTGGCCGGAAATCGGGATCGGAATCCCGGCGACGGCGGCGAGGGCGCCGTTGCCTGATGCGGTCGGCCTCCTCCTTTGCAAGCATTACTGCTTCGCAGAAGGAGGCAACCGCCTGCCATTCCTCCACGCTCCGGACCATGGCCTCGACCAGGGCCCGGCGCGAGAGGTCTCCGCCGCCGATCGCCCCCACGAGGGCACGGCGATGTTCCGCCCAGGCAGGGCACACCTCGACGGTGTGCTCCACCGTGTCCTCCGGGCGTTGCGCACAGTGGCGACACCCGGGCGTCTCTTCCGCTTGAATCCGATGCAGGAACCTCCCGAACTTGCCATGTCCGGTGAGGACCTGCGTCATGCGAAAGGTAAGAACGCCGTGAGATCTTTCCAGCCACGCCTCAAAGAGGGGACTTACCGCCATAATCGTGGCGTGCCCAAAATTTCGAAAGATGAAACCTCAATATAGACACCGACATTTGCGCATCAAATAAACGTAACATGGCAATAATAGCTTGCTATGTAATTCTCGCACGCCTGTTAAAACTAAGTAAAAAAGACATACACCCCGAACAAAAGAGAGATGGTACCGCCCATCACTAACCTGGTGGTCTAACATCGAGAAAGAGCCCCATTGCTAAGAAACAGGACGGACTGTCCTGGCGCAGAATATCGCACATCGCAGATAATGAAAGCAGAGATGGACAAAGAGACGAAAAGAAAAAATACAACAATTTGCCTGCTGCGGTCTTCCCGCCTAATTACAATTTAGGTGTTTTCAAGGCTATAGTGAATATACACTTAATAAATTAGTACGCCTTTTTTTTACTTTTTGTCGACGGGGAAAATCATCTTTGACAAAACCGGCTCTTGGGTGGAGCGGGAGATAGTGTCATACTCTTACTGACTAAAAACCCCGCGCCGTTCCTTCTAGCCTTCATGCCGGGGCACGAGCTCCCTTTCGGACAACCCTGACCCCAGCAGGCTTCGAACCAGCTGGGCCCCTCCTACTGCTGACAACTCCTTGAGGCGCGCGGGAACAGTGCGCGCCGTCGACGTCTTGGACTCGGTCAAATTAGTACGCCTCACCATCAACGATTGCAGATGCTTATCATCAAGAGGGATTGCAGTCAAGCACTGGTTTAGGTAACATATCAAATAATAATTTTTGCTTATTTTGATATTTTTATTAACATACATATATACATCTTAATTATTAAATATTATAAACTAATAGGTATATATACAAACTTAAAGAAAAAATATATACAAACGAGTAAAAAACAAAAGGAACTTATAGGGCATCAAAAAATTAAAATCAGGCATCAAATAATAATAAAAAAAACTGTTCAATATATTTACGTTCGCATACCTCAACAAATCTTAGGGAACATCGTTTTTTCTTTTATGCATGAATATTCTTTTCAAATAACCTACTAAAATAAACGGATTGTCGATGGGCAAAGCGCAATAATGTTATATTGATGCCAATCTCCTTTGACATTTGTAATCCTTTAGTTACCTTCCCTTTCGCGAAACAGAATTCGATACGGGTCTTTGATATTTCAGATGACACAATAGAAAAAAGTAAGAGAAAACATTCAATTTGTAAATAACTTCCCGGAAGCTGCTTTTGGTCCATACTAATCTAAATGAATGTACATATAAAGTGGAAAATTGATTGTTTTTTTGTTCGTGTTATTGTAATTGCTTATGCTAGTGAATTTACCCTCAATTGAGGTATATAATCCAGATTTGGTTAAATAACCTTCAAAGCATTGAGCACAGGCGTAGAGTAGCCAGCTTTTTGGTGGTTTTGAAGATGCATTTTGAGCTTTCCAAGCGTTTCGCCTCGTAGTTTATACCGCGTACGTCGAAGGACTAGAACAATCTGCCTTCTGCGATTTTCGCGTGCAATTATAATTTGAGAGTCTTCAAGGCAAGAATGAATAGGCTCATAAACTAGTGCGCCTCACCATTAAAGATTGCATCACTGCTTACCATCAAGTGGGATCGCAGTCAAGCACTAGTTTTTATTTAAATTCAATTCAATTTTTTAGTGAAGTCGGTTATTTTTTTTTTTTTATAAAAAGGTTTTTATTTTGTGTCTACTTGCTTTTCATGACGACCAAAAAGTGTTTGCTGTCAGTAACCGGAACAAAAAGTGTCAAGCGGAGATACTTTTTGTTCCAGTTTTTTTGTGCAGCGCCATAATGAAAGCTCTTTGTATCTTAAATTAAGTAAACTGTCATATTGTTCTTATAATAGTCGGCCTTATAATGTTCCCACTGCTGTGACTCAGGCCTCCTCTCTAGGGGAGGGAATGGGCCGTAATCCACCACGCGGGCCCAGTGCTGGTTAGTGGATGTCGCATGTTTTTGAATTTTTGGTTCTAGGTCTTGCCGGTTTCCTCACGATGTTTTCCTTCACCGTTTTGAAAGCAGTGTAAAATTACACAAAGTAATGCGCCTGGCTGGGTTTGAACCCGAGACCTACAGCTCTTAAGTTGGGGCTGTTATCACTCGGCCACCACTGCTGCTGCTGCTGTTCTGCTCTCTGCTTTTATGTATTAGTTTGTTATTCTGTAATGATTATTTTTGTGTATTTTATCTATGGGCCTTAGATGCCTGAAAATAAAGGATTATTATTATTATTATTATTATTATTGTTCTTATGAGAAAAAAAATTACGATTATTTTTTCAATAATGTGGTGACTAAATCCCACATAATATCCCACAAAAAAAATACACGCCATAAGTCACGAGGGTAAAGCCTGAGGAAAAAAGCTAATAAATTGATAAACGCTAATAGCTTGTTTATTCACGAATGAAAGATAAAGAACCTTTAAATATTTCTTGCCCTAAGGGAAAGAAAATAACCAATTTGCCGTTTGCTTTCTTTAATTTTCTTGTCCACGGAGAAAATTGTGGGGCATCGTCCTCGACTGACGTCATTTAGAATTGCTTTATAATGCCACTAGCTTTTTCCTGCTACTTTGCTTCCATGGTCTGTCACTTTCAGAAACTGTAAGCTTTTTTGAAATAAAAAGTAGCCTGTAGCACTAATGGATAAAATATATTTTGTTATCGTTTTAGTGATTTTGTTCAATGGCCTGTTGATCTAGTGGTTAGTGAGTCTGACTGCTGTTTGTATTTAACGTACAGTTTATCCTTTTAAAAAACCGGTCTTGTATGAGTCCGACCCGGGCATTGAGGGTTCCGTACGAATTTACTTATGTCAATAAGTAGATTAATTCCCGAATATTTTGTCGAATCTCAAAAAAGTAATTATTTTGTTTTGTGTTATAACTACAAAACGGTTTCTATATTTTCTTAATTGGTTTTATAAAACCTTGCTCATTGCCTTTCAAGATTATTTGAACTAGAGTCGACGAGAAATGCCCTATATTTTTGATTTGCTTGCGAATGTCAAAGTGTGCGCCTAAACGGAGTATAAACGGCCTTATCACGCCTTACCTTTAGATTGCGTTGATTTAGACGTTTGTGTTTTTCACTTTTCTAAGGATTAGGAAACATGAGTATTTGTTTATTGTTATTAATTTTAGCTCAATATCATAACGCGTTCTTAAGAAAAAGAGTCTTAACAGATGAACACTAAAATTATCCTATAAAGGTTTTAATTTTTGCCAACTGAGGTACGGAACTCTAATTCTTAATTCTTTTTTGTACACAAAAACATAACATAATACATGGACATACAGACAGTTCATGTACAAAAGCGAGCTTAACTTAGAAATGAGTTTTCTCCCAGCAAACCTTTGCGTTATAGAGTGACAACATATTCTCTAAAAATAGTTAAGAAATAAAATAATTCCAAAATACAGAATTTACGGGGCATAGATAGTCATATTTTACATATAGCTTCTACAATGTACTCGTGTGTCTTTAATAATGTCTGTTGAATCTTTAAATGTACCACATGATTCTTTAGTTCCAAAAAATAATAATTTAATTTCATAAACTACACATACTTTCTAAGGACCTTTAAAGAAGGATACAATTGGGCATCAAAAAAGGACAAGCTCCCAGAGAGCTGATCAAACTGATTGGACTTCAATTGGTAATGCGAGGAGAGCTCGTATTCTTAAAAGCGCCAAAAGATTGATGACCTGGCGAAGACAGGAAAGAAATGGGTCAAGTGAAATGTGATGCCTGGTCTCGTTTTTGTGCAAAAATCGGTAACAATGCTGTATAATTATGTCGACTTTTGGATAGGTACAGTCTTTACACAATCTGTAATAAGAAAATCTATATATCAAAAACTGGGCAAGTGAAAGTCGGACTCGCGCACTGAGGGTTCCGTACAAACATGATTTTTTCACAGCTTCATAAAACTGCAAATTTAAGTACATAGTTTTTTTTTAATTTATTTTTTATTATTATTGATAGGCTTGCGTTTGACCACCATCTCACCTAATGGTTAGTTTTAATTTCAACTCGATACCTCCAAGCTCTTTCTATATAAAGGGTTTCGACAGACAGACAAACGAACGGACTGACAACAAAGTGATCTTATAAGGGTACCGTTTTTTCCTTTTGAGTTACGGAACCCTACAAAAGCTAAATGCAGACCCACTGATCAACGTTTAGCCTACACTATTTTTGTTCCCTAAAATAAATCAATAATTATTTCAGGATAAAAAGTTGCCATTCTCAAATAAATTTCTTGATAAATCTTCAATAATGTTATAAAAATGCAAAGTTTGTTACATAAAAACAAACTTTAGGACGTAATCTCTGAAAGCGGTCTACTGGTCCGGTTGCAAAAATTTTTTCACCAATAGAAAACTGCTTTATTCCTGACCTGAGTAACATAGGCTATATTTTATGTATGCGGACGAAGCCACGGGCTAAAAGCCAGAGACAACCTAACTGACTGGCCTGTTGGTCTAGTGGTTAGTGACCCTGACTGCTATGCCGGAGGTCGTGGGTTCAATTCCCACCCTCCCAGGACAAATGTTTGTGTAATGAGCATAATCATTTGTTCTGTGTCTGGGTGTAATTTATCTATAATATGTATTCATCTATCTATACATATAATAAAACTGTAGAAAAGTGGTTTTTGTACATGAAACAAAAATCCAAAAAAAAATAGCTAGGATGTTAAAGAACAACCAATAGAACCCATTTCAAGCATTTTTCGAATTTTTGTCTGTTTATCTGTTTAGTTGTACGGGCATCACGTAAAATGTACGAACGCAATGTAGATAACGTTTATACACAAAGATTGAGCGTAACTTGATGTAACATTTAGTTTTTGTTTTATTGCAATCGGTTTAGTTTATCAAAAGATATTTGAATTTAAAGTTTTCCAGAAGTAAAATTAGGGTTATGTGCACTTGGTCTCATTATTTCACGTAAATTTTGCACTTAACAATAAATTGTGCGTAAATTGTAGTAATATTAAGTTTTTTGTTTCATAGTAATCATTAAAAAAAATGTCTTTATAATAAAAAAATGTAAATTAATAAAATTATAATAGTCTTTCCGAAGTAAAATATTGAAACAGCGCCATCTATCGAACTTAGACTGGACTATACCTAGATATAAACTGCATGCAGTATTGAATATAGATATTCGATAGATGGCGTTGGCGTGTGACGTCATTTTCTGAATTTCTTGAAAGAATGACCTTCGCCCATGTCTGCTAGCATCTTCGTTTTGAGATTTGTAGGAGTCTTTGAAAAGGTTTGCCCTTTAAAAGGTCTTAACTTGATAACGTATTATTAGATAATATTCGTTTTCAAGATATCGATGTTTCTAAAATATCTGTCCCCAGTAGGCTTCGACCCAGCTGGGCCCCTCCGGCTGCTGACAACTCCTTGAGGCGCGCGGGAACAGTGCGCGCCGTCGACGTCTTGGACTCGGTCCATTACCGGACCATCGGACAGCGAGCTACCCATGGCTCGCCGTCCGCGAGCCCGCGTCCGCCGGAAATCGGGATCGAAATCCCGGCGACGGCGGCGAGGGCGCCGTAGCCTGATGCGGTCGGCCTCCTCCTTTGCAAGCATTCCTGCTTCGCAGAAGGAGGCGACCGCCTGCCATTCCTCCTTGCTCCGGACCATGGCCTCGACCAGGGGGCCTAGACAACGTTACATTTTCATCAACGATAACGAAATTCGATATCTCCGAAATGTATGGAGCTGACATAAGCTTTCGAAATGTCACGTGATCGATCGCTAATTGCTAGACAATGTCACACTGCGTTACGAAACGACAACGAACTTCGATCAACATAAACGATATTCTCATACAAATGCTTAGCCAAGTGACACTTTCGATATTCTAATTCGCTGAGATTTCGAAATGTTCGCTCGACAGTTTAGCGAAGTCTTGAACCCTGTAGAAAAGCAAATCAACATGGCTGTTTTTAATCAGCTGGTGGTGTTATTTGCATCAAGTATGTCTTTTGCTGTCGTTTTTTAATATAAATGCATACATTGTATTTACTACGGGCGGCACATAACGAAAGTGTTGTTGTTGAGGCGTCAGAAAAGATACAGTTACTGGCAAAAAATGGAAAGAGTGGAGAATATGCCAGAATGGAGAATTGTCAATAGAACAAGAGCCTTAACAAACGGGAATTTTTCATTTCAGTAATTTTACTTCCCTAATTAATTTCAAAATGAAAATTAAGAAAGAGTCGGAAAGTTACGGAATAATGATGATTAACATACATGGCTGTTCAATTGCTACCTTTTTCCATTTTTCTGGCATTTTATTAACCATTCCAGTTTAATATTGTTACCAACACGCACTACTGACTCAGGACGCTCGGATTTCAATCGCCCTTGAGGTCCGCTAGACGCTAGGATAACGTCATTGTTTACATTGAGCATATTCGTGTTATATAAATTGGATCAAGTTCATGGTCACCGTGTGTTCTTTCGAATCAACACTTCGCTCTGACTTCGACTTAGCTATATGTTGGTCGATGTGACGTTGGCTACCATTTTATAGTCGACATCGCTAAGGCGAAATCGAACTTCGTTGCGAGTTCGACACGGAGCGAATGCCTCTTGGCTAGGGCCCCAGGGCCCGGCGCGAGAGGTCTCCGCCGCCGATCGCCCCCACGAGGGCACGGCGATTTTATTAGATTACCTACTATTACAAGATAAAAAGGTGCGCCACGCCCTATCACATGAGTCGGAGACTTTCACCGAAAGGGAGTCGCGCTTAAGTTCGGAAAGAATTCTGACCGCGACTTTGCGCTCCCAAGAAAGCAGATAGGACAGCGAAGCGCGTTTATCGGCTGACCGAGAGCGTCACGCCCTCTCCTTAGGGCCGGACATTATCCGTTGCGGAGGTGGACCTAAGTATTGGATGCTTTTACTATGGTCAAATATACGTAGCTCTTTCACGCGTGAAAACCCCAATAATCTTTTTGTGAACCTATGCTCCAGATGGTTCCACAGCTAATGTTGTTTATAAAAAAGCACTATAATAAATAAATTATACTTGTTTCGGTATCCTACTACAGCGCTTCGCACTAAAAAATACATTGTTAAGTTCCGACATCCACGCGAACGAAGTCGCGGGCACAGCTAGTTTAGAAATATATAAGTATCTTTATCAGTTATCTAGTACCCACAACACAAGCTCTTCTTAGCTTGGGACTAGACGGCGTTGTGTGATAGTTGTGGAACATTATTATTATTACATTATTATTATTACTAAACAACTGTATTGTCTATGGTCATAGATAGATAGATAGATAGATACCATACATGGTCTAACGAAGGAAACTGTGGTTTTGTAAATAATTGTGTATCTGTTCAAGCAGGATAAACATGTCTTCATTCTTTCTTTTCTATTTTCTTCCTGGCAGACCATGACATGTCGTACCATTAGAAAGTGAGTCCAGGTATTAAACAACCAGGCGAACTAAACTATTAGAGTAGACGTATTACTGCTAACAGGTCCGCTATAACTTAGGTGACGCGACAGTTGAGTGCTCAGTTATTAGGCCGTTATGTTGCTGACGTACTCCAAGATACTAAGATATCTAGATCAGTCCGTGCAGGGTTGTTGTACCAAGGAGTTTATTGCCGGTTATTCTCCATAGAAAACGATCAATTTGGAACTGTGCACTAAGTCTTAATATTTTAATGAGGAAACCCGTAGTTTTAGAGCGGAAAAAGCAAATACAGGTATGGTCTTAGTCAGCAAAGTACTGTCACGTTTCACTTCAGCCTAGAGCGAGAAAAGTCATAACATAATTTCCCACCTCAAAAAACAGAATCTTCACTTACTAGATGAGATGACGGTCAAGCGCAAACCTATCAACAGTATAAAAAAATACTACAAATCAAATACAAACACACTGTCGTCACATTCCGTAAACACAAACGCTTTATGTTTTAAGGAATTTAAGCAAATAAAACGAAAATTTTTTGTAAAAACATGCTGACGAATGACAAGCTAGCAACGATTTCTTTAAAGTAAATAAGACAGAAACATATTCATTAAGGCTCAAATTCCTGTCACTGGCAACAGAAGAAATGTTATTTGTTTTTATATTTCACGATTCTTGTTTTCCTGTTGTAATTAAAATGCTTCAGTAGCAAGTACCAAGCAAGAATTTGTACTCAGTAGACTTGCTTCTTAAACATGTTTGATTAATAATAATAATATTCCACAACTATCACAAAACGCCGTCTAGACAACTGATAAACAAACTTAAATATTTCTAAATACATACATATTATATATAAACTACACCCAGACACAGAACAAATGATCATGCTCATCACATAAACATTGTCCCTGGGTGGGAATCGAACCCACGACCTCCGGCATAGCAGTCAGAGCCGGTTAGTGGCTCTACTGTAGCGTAACTAGACCAACAGGCCAGTCAAAGTCAAGATTAGTTACTTATTCCGCATATTCTCATTCATTCATATTACTCTGCGAAAACCAGAAACCCATATTATTAAGAAGAAAGTTCTTAAAAAGACTTAAAAAAGCACTTACTGTTTTCAAGAGATCTAAAATGTATATTTAAAATGAATCTGCGGTAATTCATTCAAAAAAAAAAATAGAACTAAAATAGATGTGCCAACAGTTTCACCACGAAATAGTTTGTAAAAATGAATAAATCGTGAAAATAGAAAAGGTCGATTTAGCTGTTTTTGAGAGATATGTTTTTTTTTTTCATTCTTCATTCATAATTTTTCTTCATCCTTCATTTTTTTTGTGACTGATTTACAGTGCGATGTATTTTTACAATTTTTAAAAACTTCAAGAGGTGTTTTTAAGGACTCTCCTCTTAATAAAGTGGTTAAGCGAGGTCGCGTGACTTCGGCGATGAGTATTTTGTAGATGCGCGCATTTATTGTTAAGACAAGTGATTCGAATTTGCCAATTAGAAATTTGGTTATTCGAGACCGTATAGCTACATTGTTAAGTTTTTTGTAGTAGTGTGCATTTTTGTACGTACGTGTTATTCAGTATAACACTTTTACTTTAATAAGTCATTTTATACACTCACAGGTAAAACACCATATTGGTTTACTTTTTACGTTCTTTTTTGCGTAATTTTTTTTCGTCTTTTTTCTTTTTTTGTTCTTAATACTGTGATAGGTGCCGTTTTTGCCTTGCACAGGTGTTTCCTTTAAACATTTAAATGATTTTTTTTTACTTCGTCGACATACATATTATGTTTCAGACATCGCGCGGATGCGGAATCAAATTTGAAGCCAGATAAAAAGTAACCTATCAGTGGCGAAGCGTGAAATATTGAGAGAGGTAAGCCGGAGCAAAAAAAAAAATGCTTGCCTAGCCTACTCCGAGCGCGGGCACGCAGTCTTGAGTCCTTACCGAAAATCTGTGATTGGCATCCTGGCTTCAGTCTTGTATAGGCAGATGTATCTTCAGTCCACTTTTACTATACGTGTAAGCACTGAGATATTGAAACAGTGTCTTGCAAGTAGGGTTGCCAGGTCTTGGAACTGAAAAGCCGGACAATCTATCCTATTTAGCCGGACGTTTGGTCAAAAAGGCCGACATTTTTTTTAAGTCTAATAAAATTCATGAAATCTTTTTAAATTCTAATGAAAAAACCATAAGATTAAGTGATATTATTGTTATACTATTACATGTCCACTTTGCTTGTGCTAGCGATACAAGGTAAGGCAAAACTCTAATGACAATTCTAAACAAAATGGTCTTTAAAAAGCCTAACAAAAGCCAAAAATGCTCAAATTTGGCCGGACACGCCCGACCCTACCGGACCGCCTGACTATGTCCGGCTTTATCCGAACGCCTGGCAACGCTACTTGCAAGCATAATAGAAGTGGCTTTGATAAAAGCCGTTTGTGGTGAAATGATGATATGATGTAAATTAAACAAAACTTAATCGACTAAGTACTAATAATACTACTTATACTCTAAAGCTATTCGTCTATTCTTTCTTACAAAGTGCGCTAAGACATAAAAGCCGGGAAGATTCTTAATTTTTAGTAAAGAACGTTTTTCTATAGAAATAATTGCTAGGTCAGATAATCGTTCTTGTTTTTGAATTACGCATGTTGATATTTATTGTAAAGGGATATATGAAAATGTTTAAAAAAACCAGCTCTGAGAAGAACTTTTGCGTAGGTGTAGTTTTAAGAACAAAATCTAAAAAAAATCGCACGAAAATTATCAGACTTCGCGCACGACCTTACTCATAGATCTAAACTCACCTCCCGCACGCGCACCCCCGAGCCCCGCCTTGGTGACGCTTGGGCCGTCCAGCATAAATCGTAATATTTTAATTTCGCCATAACTTCAAAACCAAACGTCCAATTTTAATCATTCAAAGACCAAATATTATTTACATAAACTGTACTTAGTGATGAAATAATTTATTTTGATAAGGGTCAATAGCATGAGTAAAATAAATGCGTTCAAATGTAATCCAAAAAAAAATCAAGATGATTAGATAAAAAAATGGTTGTTGTGCCTCACTCGACATAGATAGGTATACTGTTTTGCTGACTTTTTTGTAGATATTTATAAGATCTACAATTAATTAGAACATTTTACGGTTCTATCTTTAATAGTTCAGGCAGCGTACGCAAAATAAGCAATGTTTCTGGTTGATTTTTTACACCTTGTGTCCGAAAAACCCAAATATCTTACGGAACCCTATTTTTTTCCAAAATAAAATTTAGCCTATGTTACTCGTGGATAATGTAGCTTTCGAGTGGTGAAAGAATTTTTAAAAACAGTCTAGTAGTTTTTAAGCCGATTCAATAAAACTCTATCAAATAACTCGAAAAAAAACCGGCTTGCCGGAGCGCTTTAGAGCGCGCAGGTTCATCGACCTTTGTGTGACGTCATGACGTATTCTTGTATAGAAATTTAAACGCTAAAAAGCCGATTGCGCCTGCGGCTTATTTTAAAGCAACATGTTGTTGAAAAGCAAATTTTGTTGATTTAATGTCCATAGTGTATACTAGTGTAGGCGTTTTGTAATGTTTCTTTGTAGTTTTATAATTACTGATTGTGCCATTTCTCAATTACGATAGAGAGTGGTTGTGTTCTAAACTTCTGAAGGGAAGCCGGTGGGAATCGAGTTGTATGGAACCTTCGTCACTGTAACCTATATTTTTTCTTTGGAGTTCCAGCTTATTTCAGATTTCATCAAAATCTGTTCAGTAGTTTAGTAATGAAAGAAAAACAGGCAGGCAGAGTAATTAACTCTGTATGGATTTAAATTATTTCAACACCAGATCCCAGGAGCCAACACATTGAGACAGAGATAGTCCACACGCTATCAATGTCACTTCTAGTCAGACTTAAGTCACTAGTTTCGTGTCCCATGTCCGGAGGCATGTTAGATGGCCGGTACATAGTTCGCGCAGACGAACGATAGGTACGTACCTAATAGCTTCGAGTTAACACGGACACCTCGGGCACTTGACTAGCGCTTGTTATGGAAATAATGCTTGTATGACAGTTTAAGTTGTGCGGCCAGTAGTTATATTCATATTCATCATCTTTTACGCCAAAACACTGCTTGACATAGATGTCCTCCAATTGACGTCACAATGATTCGTCCTACAACTTTTTAGGGTTCCGTATCTCAAAAGGAAGGGACCTTTTTTTTTGTCGATGGGGAAAATCATCTTATGCAAAACCCGCTCTTAGGTGGAGCGGGAGATAGTGTCAGACTCTTACTGACTAAAAACTCTGCGCCGTTCCTTCTAGCCTTCATACCGGGGCACGAGCTCCCTTTCGGACAACCCTGTCCCCAGTAGGCTTCGACCCAGCTGGGCCCCTCCTTCTGCTGACAACTCCATGAGGCGCGCGGGAACAGTGCGCGCCGAAAGGAAGGGATCTTATAGGATCACTTTGTTGTCCGTCCGTATGTTTGTCTATTTGTCAAGACCATAGATCTCGGGAACGCGTGGAGGTATCGAGCTAAGAGAAATCAAAACCATATACTCAGGTCTGCGGTCCCTTGAAGTTGTGAAAAAATCTAACTTGTCAGTTAACAAGAAAAAAAGATATGGCCGTTTATGTCTCAAAAAACGTCTATTTCGACACTTAAGGGAATCAAAATTTACTTCCCGTTGACCTAGAATCCTTAAATTTGGTATGAAACAAGGTCTTATAGCACAAATATAGGAAAAAATCTGAAAACTGTAAATTAGTGGGTGCGTCACAAAATAAATGTGATTCGGAAAAATCTTCTTAAGAGGGTCCTTCTCCACTCGCCTATCGTAAACATCGAAAATGGTTTAAAAGCTTGTTACTGCTTTTAATGCAATCCAAAGCGATGTTTGACGAAATGGCAACGCAAAAAAAGAGAGATAACGCCTGAAAACTCTGTTAGTATTCGGTAATTCCGAGATTTACTCGAAAATTTCACAAAACTTGCTCCAGGAAATAGCTGTTTTTTTTTTAACTCTTAAAAGTTTTTGAAAAAAGTTGTCGTCGTTTAGAATCTTAATAAAATTTTCAAGGTCTCTAGAGGATTACTTTTTTGACTTTTTTAATTTTTAGGCAAATTAACAAAATAGGACATTTTCAGAGGTTTTTGCTGGATTATTTTTACACAAATTTAGAAATTGGTTTCTTTAGAAACCTAGATAATATCCACAAGATACTGTGTTTCCAAAATATCTAATGAAAAATGTGTAATAACGTCATAATCAGTTATGAGCGGTTGTATGAAAAACAGTGAAAATGTGAGTCATGATGCACCACCTTAACTCAATTCGGAAATTGAACTGCTTTCATGTAAGTTTGTACGGAACCCTCAGTATGCTACGAGTAACCAAGGAGTTCCTTATGTTGTTTACTCGTGATCCTAGAACACAATGGGCAACTAAAGGAACATAGGTGTGATTTTGAAAGTCTGCCACGCCCTCTCGCTTTACCTTAGAGCGGGAAATATTATTAATGATTTTCCACCTCAAAAAATATCCCTGATCGTCAGCCTAATTTATAATTTCAATGACTGATATTGAAAAACTTTTCCTAATAATAGATGAAATGGTAATTAATTTAAAGAACTTTTACTCTAACTTTACAGAATGTTTGAATGCGAAACTTAAATAACTAAATCGCTGTTGGAAACTTTCTTCAACTTATAGTTCAATTTAAGGAAATTGAACATCTTCTGATTCAAGAAACGAAGGATTTGAATTTGATTATTATAATTTGATTGTTTTAACAGGTTTTGATTAAATCTAGTTTAAGATCTAAATTGCTTATTAATAAATTGGTGAGTTAAAACTACAAATACTAGACAGCTTTTGCCCGCGGTTTCATCCGTCTACATAAAATTATTTCACCGATAGAAAGCTGCTTTATTCCTGAGTGATATAGGCTATATTTTGTGTTTTTTTTTTATTATTTATAGGCTCGTGTTTGACCACCATCTCACCTGATGGTAAGCAATGATGTGGTCGACGATGGAACACGCTTGCCTAGAAGTAACCTATTCACTCTTGACTTAAAGACCCCCAAGTTGTAGCTATCAGGAATCACAGACTCCGGCAGGGAACTCCACTCCTTATGTTGATTTTTTTCCATGATCTTTACAATATAATCAAAACTAAATAAAAACTCACAGAACTTTTACAACAAATTAGAAAAAAACGTCTTAAAAAGATTTTAGATTTTGGTTAGGCCTTTTCATTTTTTTACCGACTTCTAAAAAAGGAGGAGGTTCTCAATTTGGATGTTTGTCTGTTTTTTTTTATGTTTGTTCGCGCATAAGTTTGTCGCTTGCCAACCGATTTAATTTTTTTTTTTTTGTTGGAAAGGTCCCAAATGGTCCCATAGTCACCAAGTAGGGACCTGATGATGGAATCTTGGCGAAATCGAGGGAACTCCTCAAATTCAATTCAATTTTTTAGTGAAGTCGGTAATTTTTTTTTCATAAAAAGGTTTTTTATATAGCAATAAAAATGATTAACTTAACTATACTCGTATAGTAAGATTAATTACTTAATTTGGTCAGTCAATCTCAAAAGCCGAAAAGAGATTTATTTATCAAAGCCGTACCGACATTTAAGGTAAACGCACACTTATCCAAGCCGAACGCGTCAAACGAATCGATAGAAAATAATTTTAGAATTCTTTATTATGAAATGCTATGAAACACACCTAACGTTCGAATCTGGTAGAATTCCAGAAGTCTTAGTCGAATTCTGATGCACCAAAGCACTACCTTTTTAAGTTAATTTTATGAACCTAGATTCTTGATTACCTTTGATGGTTTCACTTTCTTCATTAATAAAGCACTGACAATAAAAACCTCATCAATATACATCACAATTCACACGTTATTTCAGATGATAACGAAATACAAATAATTTCTTAGGCAAAGAAGATATGTGAGCGAGGCCTTCTTGACTTCGAATTGTTCTACACATTTGGCTCGGATAAGTGTGCGTTCACCTTTAAAAGCCAGGGCTAAATCTGCACTTATCTTTATCCCCACTACGAAAGGCCAGCTTTAGTGCCTGTAGGCATTTCCACAAACGCCTACAGGCACTATAGCAGGTCAACAGATTAAAAATTACTTATGCATACCTCGCTTTCACTAAAACACTCTGTTTGCTAGCTCTCTTTACATAGACAACGTTATTGCACTAAACCCTGACAGGTGTAGACAGTACATTACTTAGAGTACCTATGTGAGGATACTTCATACACCTGGACTTATGTATCCCTGGTAAGTAGAAGCCATGTAGCAATCCACAAAGGTTCAAGAGAATGTTAGCTAGTCCCTCTTGGGAGGCAACTGGGATTTAGCCTTTATGTTCTCACCGAAATGGAGCGATGTAGCGGAAGATTTAGAATGTACCTGTAACAAATAAAAATATATAGGTTACTGATATATTTATTTCGGGACTCTTGTTGGTTGGTGCTTAGGGCCAACCAATCCAATCAAAAGATATCATAGAAATCTTTTGATTGGTTTGATTTGGGTTCTGATGTCGTTTTACTTTTTAGATAGACTTTATTAAACACACCTTCATAAAAATAAATAAATTACAAAAATAATATGTGACAATTAGTCAATCGAAAAAAAAAATCGAACAGAAAAAAATGTGATAAAACGTCAGTACTTTATTAAAGGTTCATTACACTGACTTATTTAAATCTATCTAGGTATACTGCATTTGCAATAATATAAGAAAAAGCATACTTTTAGATTATCCTTCCGTACGAGTAAGAAAAAAATTTTTTTTTTTCATCTCAATTAAACTAGTGCTTGACTGTGATCCCACCTGATGATAAACAGTGATGCAATCGTTGATGGTGAGGCGCGCTAGTTTAATGTAAACTTATATCCTTGAAAATAGTTACAGTAGGCAGTACATGCGCACTTTTCAATTACTTATTAGATTATCTGCAAAAAACTGCGCGTGTTTATGAATAAGCTCATATAATAGGATGAATCTGTACATTAAACAATGTTGTACCATTGATGCTTCGATTTCCGATGGTTTGAAGTTGAAAACTTACAAAGTTACAAAAAGCTTTAGAATTCAAAAAGAAATCAAACATTCTAATCATAAAACTCTCAAATCAGTAAGCACGTGGTAGTCAGGAAGGACCTAGGTTTTTGGTAAATATTGAGTTTTCCTACTGCTCCACTTTACTGGGTTAAATTCAAATGAAAATCTTATTACGAGTTTCGCAAACCCGAGTCCCGACACCGGCGCAGCAATTTGTGTCGTTAACCGTAATTTTAAAACTGCATAGTATTTTCTCTCCTCTTCAGTTTTTAATTATTTTCGAAAGCCTGTCTTTTTCAAGAGTTATGCACACAGAAGTCTCCTATTATTTGGAGAAAAATGTGTTTGATATTCAAGTTATAATTTTAACGTTTATGAAATACTAGCTTTTGCCCGCGGCTTCACCCGCGTACATAATCCCAGGATAAAAAGTATCCTATGTGTTATTCTGGGATATGGTCTACTCGTGTACCAAGTTTCACCGAGATCCGTTCAGTAGGTTTTGCGTGAAAGAGTAACAAACATCCATACATTCATCCATACATACAAACTTTCGCATTTATAATATTAGTAGGAGTTTGAATTGAATAAACATCGTACCGTCTAATAAACAATCAATGAATGTAATGTTTATCTTTAGATATAGTCAACTAATTGTGATGAAAAAAAACCTATGTAATATATCAAAGTACACACAATTTTAATGTATAAAAGTTATCTACACCAATTTTGTACATTTCACGCGATCCGCGCACAACTAAAAACTTCTACAGATTTATTAAATGTAGGTATATAGACAACTTCACACAATAAAATACAAATTATTCGAATAAAAACGGTCTCCAATATGCTCCAGGCATGTCCGGGGCTCGAATCCAAGACTTTACCCTCAATAGACGCGCGTACGTCAACCACATGAAAAATTTACAAATAATTATTAATTTATGCAATTTAATACTGTAAATGGTTATGTCGGCTTATGTTTTTTCAGTATCGTTGTTTTAAGTTTCAGACTCTAACATAATGATATGAACCTTCAAAGTCTGAAACTTTGAGTGTCCATATTATGTTAGTAAATGTTTATTATTTTTAAAATATCTACCTAAAATATTCCAAGGACCCTGTTATAACTACCCACGGTTCGTCTCTAACAACAGTTTTAACAAGATCGCAAAATCCTTGTTACTCCAGATTTACACCTTTTGTAGTAAAATTACAAAGGGTATTAAAATATACATTTACAGTTCATTGTGCTGCCTACCTTTGTGAGGTTATTTACATTTTCATGTGTGCCCTATTCAGTTTTAGACTATAGAGCCATTGTTTGTTTTGGGTTTGTAAATGTTTCGAAGGTTTCGTTAAGGGACTGAACGGCGGAAGATTATTTTTTTTAACTTTGTTAGCACACTGAACATGTTTCTATCTATAGAGATTCTAATTCTATCCCATAACAAGTAGAGGAAATATTTTAAGAGGGCCCTTCCCAATTCGTAGATCATCAATGTGAGCATGGCTTAAAAACTTGTGGTTTCATCCAGCGCAATGTTTGATAAAGAAGCTTCGCGAAAAAGTGAGATAACGCCTTAACACTTTGTTGGTATTCGGTAAATTACGAATATAGGAACCTATATATTTTTTTGTATGTTTTATTTTTACAAATATTTTAGAAAACCTGTTCCAGGAAATACTTGTCTTATACGTCTTAAAAGTTTTTGGAAAACATTTTCGTCATTCAGATTCTCCATTAAATGTGCAAGGATTCTACTATCATCATCATTTCAACTGACAAACGCTAGACGTCCTGATGGATTTAGGCCTCCCCCAACCACCGCAGGGTTTCTATAGATAAGATAAGATACATTTTTTTAATTTATCTGTAGGCACATTATAAAGAACTAAAATTCACGCAAAAATATTTTCAGTGGTCTTGGGACTGGATTAGTTTTAGACAAAATTGTTGTCTATTGAGACAATCTACATATTATACACAAGACGTCGGTATTTTCAAAATATCTGGAAAAAATTGTATAATAACGTCATAATCACGTATGAGCAGTTGTATTAAAATGTATCATGGGTTGGTTACTCTTAAAGAAAAACCAAATAAGATTCAGTTTTTTGTTTTCTGTAACCTACGTAATATTTGGATAGCACAAATTTGTACAAGACAGTTGCCAACAATTGGACAGCAAGACATTACGCCAAGATCTAAAAATAATGATGCAGACACAATAAATTATTAAATCCTGTTTCTATCGTATTGCGGAGCTTCGAGTCGTACAAACCTTTTTCCCTAAACAAATGAACATTTCATTAGTGATAAGGATAACAATTGCCAGAAGTCCGAGATAGATTTGGACCATAGGATTTTTTTTTTTACGGTGGGCAGAAATCATCTTATGGCAACCCCCACACTTGGGTGGAGCGGGAGATGGTGTTAGACTCTTACTGACTAAAAACCCACCCCATTCCTTCTAGCCTTCTAGTCTTGGGCTCGTTCCGGACAGTTATCGGATAGTCGGACAGCGAGCTACCCATTGCTCGCCGTCGAAAGGTCACCCACCCCCAGTGACGCCTTAAGCCAAGGGGAGCAGTTACTTATGTTGGTTTATTTTTAGGTTTTCTTATGTCTTGGCTTGAAGGTTTTTAATTTTACTAAGGATACCATATGCAAGACCGATTCAACGTACGACCAACTCATAAGATGACCTGCGATAAACCAAAAATTATTATTATTATTATTATGAGCCTATTATGTTAAACTGCAGGGTAAAAGCCTCCCTTCATTCTTTCACTTTTCTCTATCCTTAGCCACTTCTGGCTTGGTAGGAGTCCAAACTGTTACACCATCTCCTGCTGCACCTATTTCGTCGCCGGCTTCTGCTGTTTGGGATCCAGTCAGTCACACCTTCACCCAATTTCATTGCGGCATGCGACTGTTGTAACCTACCTAGTTCCTTTTTTTATCTAGTCCATTTTAGTTCAGTGGTCCAGTTTTCTGGTCATAAAAACAAAAATCTACACTTCAGTGAGGTTTTTGATTAATTATACCGTAATAAGAATAAAAGTATATCATTGTAACATGTGATTGAATCAGGAATGAGGATATCCGCAGAAGAACCAGTAACCGATATAGTACGAAGAATCGTCAAAACTTAAGTTGCAATGGGCAGGGTACATTGCTCGCAGAACAGATAGCCGTTGGGGCCGATAGGTTCTGGAATGGTGACCACGTACCGGAAGATGCCTGGCAAAGGTTGCAGAAATCCGATGGATGCGAAACGTACAGGATCGTTCATTGTGGCGACACTTGAGGGAGGGCTATGTCCAACAGTAGACGTCTTTCGGCCGAAATGATGATGATTGTTACATACTAATTATTCAACCCAATAATCTGGTCCTCAGGATACATTCACGAACCGCCGACTGGGAGGACCAAAAAAAAAACATTAACCTCGGAATAGATACATGTTTACCTCCAGGCTATTTATGTTCGCCGCAGTTATTAATTTCTTCTTTTTAATGTGATCATCCCTTGAAGGCTACAAGCGGGTTAAGTTATTTGCTAGCGGCTATTTGAGGGTTACTCTTTGTTTGTGTTTGACTTTAAATTCTATTGACTCGCGGGTTTGCCCGTATTTAAGTAGCAGTAAAACGGAATTAATGACTTTGTCTTTTGAAGGTAAACGTATAGGTAAATTCGGCATTTTAAAGTATACTATAAATATGAACGCATGGAGAAAGAAAAGGCAGCCAAAAAAATACATGTTCTCATGCAGATGCATTTATACTGTACTGTAGGTACTGTATTTTTACTGTAGGTACCTATGTTATAATATAATAATAATAAATTATTTGTCAGGAAATTATTCCCATATTAAAAAAAAACACTACAATTAACACAAATTTATATAATGATTATATTAAAATTCAATTCACTTTCTTTTCCATGTGAAAATAAAATAGAAAAACTAATTAAATTAAATTAAATTAAATTATTCTTTTATACGACCTTGCTTTATGCTAAATTTCAGAATTCTGGGTCAAAACTTCAGAGAATACTACCTGTATTCTCTGAATTTTGATTCCCTTGAGAGTGTCGAAATATACGTTTTTTTGCGACTTTTTGGTTTTGATTAATTTCGAAATTTAATTTTTTCACAGCTTCAAGTGACCGCACACCTAAGTATATGGTTTTAATTTCAACTATACCTCCACGCGTTCCCGAGATAAAAGGTCTCGACAGACAGATAACAAAGTGATCCTATAAGAGTTCCGTTTTTTTCCTTTTTAGGTACGGATCCTAAAAATTCACATTGGTACTTGCTTGGCTTCGAATGCACAACGGCATGTACGAGAAGCAGACATAGTCTCTGTACGACAATGTCTATTTATGCTCATGACTTTATAATATCAACATTGAAGTGTTTCGGTTGTTTATTTCACTATCCTGAAAATTAGTTCACCTATATTCAGCGAAAGATTAAGGCGGTTCTAACGATACCTCATATGTCAAGTTCCGATTAGTAGATTAGAAGCTATGAGGGAACAGATGAACATACTTACATACTCACATAGCCTGTCAAAATCATAACCCTTCTTTGGTTTTGCCGTAGTTGGGTAAAAAAAGTTGCTATTATTGCTGACTAACTGTACCCGCACATGGACACGTTGTGTCTGGAGAAGCTTGAAGCTGCTTCAAGTGTTTTTTTGGAGCGGCACCGCCGCACACAAGCCACAAATAAAGGCTGCCTCAAAAAGAAGCTTGAAGTGGCGTTTTTTGTGACCCGTTTGCGGGGACAGTAAGAGAGTTTGCCAAAACTCCTTGCGTACTCAAAAATGAAAATCCATTCTACATTTATTAAAAGTTTCAAGGGCCGACAGATTGGAACATTTAGAAGTTAGCAACAAGTGAAAAAGACGGATCCGACCGATTAGTTTCGTCGTAAAAGACGTTTATCTTTTCCATTATTGGACGTTTCCTTAAGGAGGGAAAGTAGGGAGGCTTTATTTTCCTCTTATTTTTTTCCCAAATTGAGCCGACCACGGGACCAATGAACAGTTTACCTTTTTTGGGCAAGGCTCCGCTGTTTTTTGTAGGGATTAGGAAATGTCTCAATGTGCAAGCGTGTGTAGTGTGAGTTTTGGGTTGCCAACTGTGTTTGAGAAAAACGGGTCACATTTTTTTTAAGTAGAGAAAAATATAAAGTACTAGCTTTTGCCCGCGGCTTCATCTGCTTACGCTTTTGACAATAGCGTATGTTCATTTAGAAATAAAACGCATATATTTCCTTGAAGCAGTAAAGGTGGCGTTAAGGAATATATTAATGACTAACTATTGCCAGCGGGTACAACCGCCTACATAAAATATAGCTTGTCACTCAGGAATACGGCAACTTTCCATCGGTAAAAAAATAAGCAATCTGACCAGTACTCTCAGAGAACAAATCCTACAAAAAAGAAAACAAACTTTACCTCTTTATAATATTAAATGTAGATTTGGTAGAAAAAGAAGTCATTTTCATTTCTTATTTCACTTCAAGACAGAGTATTACGTTTTTCTTGCACAAACTAACAGTTTTTCTTAATCCTAAATTATTTTTAAAGCTATGTTAACATTTCACAAGCTCTGCTTAGTTTAGGACTGTATGGTGGTGTGTGAAAGTTGTGGAATATCATTATTATTCTAGTGCAAATAAAGAAGCAACTAAATCTAGTAATTATTATTTTATCGTACTAACTTATGTTTTTTTTTTCATTCAACGAAGAAATATCGATAGTAGTTTATCATTAAAACTGTTTTATTTTTTAACCCTTCAGATACCGTCAATTAGAGACACAATAGTAAGACAATAGATGCGCGGCCACCGGTGGTCGCTTGGGGATTCATGAATTAAAGAAAGAAAAAGAGTATAATCACATACTTTATTTTTATACAAACGTAGAAGATATAATTACCAAAAATACGGTATGAAATGTGGTTAATATGGTTGGCAACCCTGTGTGGGATAGTCTTTGTTCTCGACATAGGGCTTCTTTCGTGCACAGACCTCGGAGGACGTCCGTGTAGTTTTTGTTTGGTAACAGGATCACAACGGTCTCTAAGTCGAGAGTCAATAGGTTCCTGGCAAACGTACTTCATTTTCGACCACAGCATCACTTAGTAAAGGCGAGATTTTTGACCCAGGACAAATGTTTGTGTGATGAGCATGATCATTTGTTCTGTGTCTGGGTATAATTTATCTATAATTGTATTTGGAAATATATAAGTACCTATATCTAAGTGTATCAGTTGTCTAGTACCTCCACAAGTTTTGTTTAGCTTGGGACTAGACGGCGTTATGTGATAGTTGTGAAATATTATTGTTCTGAACAGTGGAAAAGCGCGAGCTTGTGAAATAAAAAAAAATTGATCGATAAGATATTTACGGCTTTATACCGTAACTATTCGTTTTATTGTTTAAACCGCGTACACCGAAAGACTGGAGCAATTTGCCTGCTGCAGTCTTCCCGTTTTATTATATTTAGATGTCTTCAAGAGTGACTAGGCTCTTAATAAACTAGTGCGCTTCACCATCAAAGATTGCATCACTGCAAGTGGAATCTTAGTCAAGCAATTGTTTATAATTATCATTAACACAGTAATATATGGTAACAAAATGAAGAAATTTGGGTTGTGAATCTTTACTTAGTTGAAAGTAATTCTATTCTTGTGTAAACATTATTAGTTGTTGACAATAATAATGCCAAATAAATAAATTAATAAAACTAAGAAAAAACTGGCTGTAAAAACATAAAAGAAATAGTGAGTAAAATGACTAAAAACAATGATTTCATATACTACAGGCATTTCTATGCCTAAATGGAGACTCGTCGGCATCAAATTTAAGCCAAAATAACATGTAATAAAGTTTTTTAAATTATTATTTAAGCCGGCTAAAACTCCACTTCTTTAAGATGCTCAGTAATATTTTCAAATCACAATATATCTCCAGTTTTCGCCATTAAAAATTACTCTCCAGAACAACGGCACTTCATTTATTTGTGAACCGTCTCGACGCCATTTTCTTCCGCAAATATACGAGACCTCTGTCCTAAAAAAATATACATTGTCTATAAGAAAAAATATAATGACCATATCGAAAAGATATCATTCATCTCTTCGATTCGGTTGTGTTGTTCAAACAAGGGTTATGAACAATAAATTTATATGAGAATAGGTAGTAAGTTCTCTAAGATAAGATTTCTTTTGTGTATACTAACCAATATTAACCCATATGGATATTATAATTTCCATTATTTAAAAACTCTGAAGAAAGTAGAAAATAAAACGAGAAATTCAGTTAAAGTAAGTTATAGAAACAAGCTTTTAATGAAAATGTTTTTTTATAGCAAGCTTATATACCTGTATAATTTTATTAATGTATTAATAATATAGGTAGACCGAGCTATAAAAGCGACGTTTACGTCAAGATCAATCTTACGAGCCCAAACTCGATGAGGTTGTGTCGTTTAACTACCAAGTTATTAGCCACCTTCCAGTTCCATCATCAGATCAGCTTCATGTCATAATAATTTTGCATGGCCATCTGATTTACATATGCATGCAAAATTTCAGCTCAATCGGTAACCGGAAAGTGAGTCAAATTTAATTTACAAGATTTTATTGCAGAAAAACATCAGGGCAGGTGAAACTAAATAAAATCTTGTAAAAGTGCAAGAAAAACATAAAACACTTACCAAAAACCCAAACAAAGCTAGCTCTAGTCTAAAATTAACCCAACATTTTTCTCCACAATGGGTCAAAAAGCACCCGCGCGTCGGGTAAGTTTCGACAAACATACGTGCCGTCAGCATGACAAAAGCGCACTCCAGGCTGGCTGCATCATTAGCAAAGACTGGAACAACTCCACTAATTGGGCAGACCCTCAACTGAACACCGCCGGCGGGCTTTGAGCTCCTAGTTCGATTTTGAAGAGAGATAAAATTAGAAATAAGTTTAGGAAGCTCTATGGAATTTAGTTGGCTGAAAAAGTGAATGAAGTTTTACTAGGTAAGAACAATATATTACTTGTCAAACTTTAGATTGATAAATAAACCATTTATTTGTTACAACACAAAACATACACGAAACCACAATAATTAAATTATGAAAACTAAGCACCTATACAAATGCAAACAACATCAACGCAGAAAAATAATTATCACATATAGGTACTTATAGAAAACAAAGAACAAAATACAAAGATGAAAACTATAGCACTGCAGTGAGTATCTCAGTGTTGCACCAAATGTGTCAGGCAAATGCACCTGACGCTGATTTATTGTTGGATCCTTGCGGTGAAATTCGGACAATCAGCTGGTTTTGTAAGAGAAGTCTTATATGTGGAGTGAATTTAGTTGGTGTTGATACATATAATAAAGTTGACAAACTTTCTAGGACCGGTTATAAAAAAATGCATTGAGATAATACCGTTAATGAAGCTGGTACCGCACCAATAGAAGATATCCGCAAAACATCCAAAGTAACCAACACAAACCAATAAATCGCCAAACTTAAGTAGCAGTGGGCAAGGCACATTGCTCGCAGAACGCAAACCACAACACGCAGTACTGGAAGACCTCCCACAAAGTGACAAAGTGGATTATGACCAGGTTAGGGTCACACTTGGGGAGGCCTTCGTCCAACAGTGGACGTCTTTCAGCAGAAATGATGATGATCTATATCATCTATCATCTATGAATCTATCCAGATAGTGCAACGATTTGTCTAATATCATGTAGCTTAATATATAGCTTGATGGAGCTCAATGCTCAGTGCTAGATATAATGCTATCAGATTACAAACTACCAGATTACAAGCTACCACATGTAGCGATTAAACACTACACTACAGTAACAGGCAATTAAGTGATTGCATCGGGCGGAACTCATTCACCTAATGCAATTACTTAAATGTTTACCAACCGGAAAGATGACGTAATCCATTCCAGGGCTCTATATTCCTATCTGTAGAAAGAGAAACGAATAATGCATGAACTAAAATATCGTTGGTACCTAAAGGGTAAAACGCAACCCTATTACAAAGACTCCGCTGTCTGTTTGTCTGTCACCAGTCTGTTTCTCATGAACCGTGAAAGATAGACTGTTGAAATTTTCACACAAGATGCACCTATTTTTGTAAAAATTTACTCTCTACTAAAAATCATTTAAAAAAAATCAAGAGTGCCACCGTACAACAAACGCGATTTTTTGCCATTTTGCTACGGATGGTACGAAACGTGTGCGAGTACGTTCACTTTAGAAAAAGCCTCTAGCATCTCTCACTATTTCAATATTTATGTTTTATTTTCTGTAAATATTAAAAAAAACAATTGTCAAAAGAAACTTCTTCTTCATCTATCTTAACGATAAATAAAGTCAATTGCGCAGTTGATGAAAGTCAAATTACGCAGCAAAGCGCTTTATATGCAGCTACACATATATAACTACATATAAATTAAACTGAAATGTCTGTTTGTAATAACAATTTTTTTACTTAATGCATATGATGAGTTTGAAATTTCGGTCTGACGGCCTGTCTGTTTGTCCGGCTAATCTCCGTAACGGCTGAACCAATTTTTGCTGGTAGAAAACTGATGTTATAAGAATTAATTTAGGCTACTTTTATTTTAGACAAAACATTCGAAAACTTCTTGAAATCGTGACTATATGGGATTATGCTGTTTTAGAAGTCAGTTCCGAGCACTACTTGTTCTGCACTATAATATTATAAAGAGGTAAAATTTGTTTTTATTTTTGTTTGTAGGAACGTAATCTCTGAAAGTAGTTGTCTGATTATTAAAATTTTTCGTCGCAGGGCAAGCAAGCTTTCGATAGCTTTTTTTTTCCTGAGTGACAAGCTATATTTTATGTACGCGGGCGAAGCTGCGGGCAAAACCTAAGTTCAAAATAAATCCAATACACATTCCAACACTCTCTAAACTCCAAACAAATTCAAAAGTTGAAATTCCCAAAATTAATTAAACAAGCTAATTAAAAACTCAAAGGTCCTAAATATAAGTTAATGAATTAGGATTTATCCCACTTCAGTCGTATTATAATTTAAAGTGCAATGATATTTCTGAACGAATTCGACTCGCCTGCGGTTGACGCTTTTAAACTCGTAAATGAGACGCTAAAATATTATTGCGAAAGGTAAATCAACATGGAGATTTTAGATTAACTTTTAAAATATTATGAAACGGTGAAAATGAGAGGATGATGAGATGGTATGTACATGTGTTGAGGTGTAGCGAACACCATGTGGTAAAGACAGCCCTAAATTTATCCAACCAAAAGAGAGGTAGAGGACCCCCTCCGCTAAACTGGTGATCTCACATCGAGAGAGACCTCAAAAAAGCCCAATTGCCAAAATCAACCTAGGATAGACTGTCTTGTCGCAGAATTGTAAAGAGACACAACCCCATATAATGGGAGCAGAGACGGACAAAAAATAAGAGGATAAAAGATAGCAATGTTTTATAATTAGATAGATACGACGTACGACGGTTGTGATCCAGAATGACTTTTAGTCGTCGACAATAGTCAACGTCAAAATATTTTATTTCAGATAGGCCAACCTGGGCACTTATAAAACGTCAGAAGCTAGTGCATGGTTACATTTGCAGTTTTTTACTAGCGTTAACGATTGCAGATTATCAACTTGGCTCGGGATACTACCCCCTAGCCAAGTTGCTAATCTGCAATAGTTCACGCTAGTAGAAAGCTTCGAATGTACGGGAACGATGCTCAGTCACGTGGCGAATCGTAAATATTTGTAACACCCTTGCGAAGCAGGGGCGGCTCGTAAGTACAATATGAAATTAAAACCTCTGCTCACACACTGCTCAATTATACATTCTATCTCACAACGAATACTAGGTCAACATCAACACCACATCTCCTAAATTGAAGACAAGAAACATTATAAATATTTAAATTGTTTTGCGTACTCACAGAAGACTGTTTAAATATTGTAATGATGCTTTTAGCTCCTATTAAATTGCTTACAGTCGCCCACTTCGTTCAATCAAGTTAACCATTTAGTTTAAGTACTGACCTCTTACTTGAGGAGTAAACAACGTTATTTGCAGCTCGTGGCCTTAATTTTAAATGTATCTTGCTAAAGATTGAATGTATAACTTAAGGTAAAAGATCTATTTTGGTGAACAAAAAAGTTTATTCGATTATATTCTATCTATTGCGGCATTACTTGTATTTGTCATACACAACATTCTCTGAAACATTTTGGTTTGCGAATTGTCCTTTGTTTTATTTTTATTTATACTTTGTATTATAAAAGACAAACACATCAAAGAAAAGCAATGGGGAGTGGGGAAGGAGAGTGAAAAGTACTTTTTGATTTATTCCCTTGATCTATTTTTTGTGGTAATATACAAAACATTTCAAATATCGGTCAAGCCGTTTCAGAGGATTTCATTGAAATACAAGATTTTTAAATATTAGACTAGCTGTCCCGGCAAACATTGTTAAGCCAATATGAAAAACTAAAATGGGAGATAGGGAAAAGAGGGTAAGAAATAGCCTACGATGTATTCTCAGACCTACCAAACATGCATGAAAAATTTTATAAGTATCTGTCAAGCCGTTTCGGATACACTCTTCGATTTTTCATCTCAAAAAAACGACTAGCAGAACAACAAAAAATTTGATAACTCAAAAACATTGAAATAAAGCATTTTTCTCGGTAGAGAATGAAATTTCTTGCGTCTCTTAACCCTCAAGATGAAAACAGAGGGTCCCCAAGAACGGGTTTATGAATCTACTCGGAATTTCATTACGAAATTTCGTTCAGTTCTCGTGTCATCGATGGATTGGAAAAGACGTTCGGTATTGCCAACTGCTTTTATTTGTAGACCGAGCATTTTACGAGAAAACTGGTCCTTTGTAGTAAAATTACTACAAAAGACCAGTTTTCTACCTACGCATTTTGCAGTTCTTTTCCATTTCTATAATGTCGTGGCTTCATTCATTGAAGGTATTGATTTTTATAATTAGCTAGCTTTTGCCCGCATATATAAAATGTAGCGTATGCCACTCTGAAATAAAGCAGCTTTCTACCAGTGAAAAAAAATCAGCAATCGGACCAGTAAGTCCAGAGATTACCTCCTACAAACAAAAAAATCATAAAAAAAAAACAAAAAAAAAAGAAACTTTAACTCTTTATAATAATTATTTGTGTAGATTATTTGTCTGTAAAACCAAAAAAAAAATAGTTGTAATATATATCTACAATACCTTAATTAAATGGTTATCAATAACAAACAAGGTTATTCTGTATCAATCAATCAAAATAAATACATTGTATTACAAAAAAAAAATTGAAAGTTTTGCCGCGAAAAAACAACAAATTGATAAATTTTTTGTCCCATGAAACACTACAGATATTTACCGTCTTGAATTCCAATTTATTTATGATTGACATCTAAATAAGTGCTGTCACATACAAAGATCTATTTTATATGTCGAATCAATTCATATACTTATTTTATTTATATGGTACTTATATTATGAATAAAAAATTCCTTAACTGAATAAAAAAAAAAATATTTTTTTTTCATTTTGGTGAAACAACTCAATAGTATGAACAAAACCAAACCCTGAAATTGTAAAAAAAGTCACTACTGAAGAGAAACTTACATTGTCTATTCTGTAAAAAAAAACTCAGACTGGAGATACGAAACTTTTTCAGGAGTCAGGCAAAAAAAATGTACGTAAAAGTCCTGAATTTTAAAAGAACCAGTCCAGTCCCACAATTCCGAAGCACATTGTAGATGACTCACAAAAGGAATTTTAACCTCACTTAGTATCTCGTGGTTAATAACCACACGGTCCAAGCGAGCTTAATGAGACCAGCACTAATTAGAGCCTACTGCGAAAATGAATTAAAGTTTTTGTATGATGATGATAATATTTGAGTTAAATACGTATTTTTTTAGGATTTACCCTTTGGGTAGGGTAAAACAGAATTATTACTAAGACGCCGCTGTCCGTTCGTCTGTCTGTTCGTCAGTCACCAGGATGTATCTCATGAACTCTGACAGCTAGACAGATAAAATTTCACAAATGATGTATTTCTGTTGCTGCTATAACTAAAAATAGAATAAAATAAATACAAGTGGGGCTCCCATACAACAAACGTGAATTTTACGGTACGGAACCCTTCATGCAAGAGTCTTACTTGCACTTAGCCGGTTTTATTAAGACATAACTCCTTATCACAAAACTGGAGCATTAATGACAACTCCTTAGCTGCAAAACAGAGTTTTTTTTTTATTCCAAGAGTGGCGGTGGCGCAAAATTCGTCCGAGGCATGACCACGACCGATGATTGTCTTTCGAGCTGTATATTCAAATCGTGCTTTTTATTAATAGAAATCTATTCGATATGTTAATTTTTTTTCTCGGAAAATGAACATTTCCTAAAGCATACGCCAAGGTTGTAAAACCGCGAAAAAAGCTATACGGAAGAAAAACATATTTCCTTTTATAAACCCCTTAAATACGAACTATCTCTTTATATAACTTACTCGCCTGTTGGTCTAGTGGTTAGTGGCTCTAATTGCTATGCCAGAGGTTGTAGGTTTGATTCCTGCCTAGGACAAAATTTGTCCTAGGCAGGAATAGAACTCACAACCTCTCAGAACAAAAATGATCGTGCTGATCACACAAACATTAAATGTTTGTGTGATCAGCACGATCATTTTTGTTCTGTGTCTGGGTGTAATCTATCTATAACACGTATGTATTTAGAAAAAAATATAAGTATGTTTACCAGTAGTCTAGTATTCATAATACAAGGTCTGCTTGGTTTGAGACTAGACAGCGATAAGTGATAGTTGTGGAATATTGTAGCCTGTTTCTAAGTTATGTAAGTATAATAAGTAAACCAAAACGACGCCAGCTATAAATGAGAGCATTTAATGTCCAGGACTGCAATTACTTGACTCTAATAGCAGTAGGCGCTGCTAGCTTGCTTACTTAAGAGGGCCTAACCCGAGATAGATTTTTACACAACCGCTCGTACGTGATTATGATGTACCTACACATATTTGTCTAGATATTTTGGAAACATAGATATCTTGTGTTTTGTGCCATGAGTTGACTTGTGACTGAGAAACCTGTGGTCCTGGAAAGCAAAGGGCAACTGAAAGAACATAGATGTGGTTTTAGTCAATAAAATCTGACACGCCCTAAAACGGGAGAAATAATAAACATGATTTCCCACCTCAAATAAGTAATAATATTCTGTTGATATTATCTAGGTTCCTCTATAAATCTGCTACTTTGGGTGAACTTTGGCTCTTCATAAGTTCTCATTAACTTTTAAAAAAGTAAAGAAAATATGTTTATTGAAACCTGTATATTTAATATAAAATCTGATTGACATAAATAACTTCCAAAACATTTTTAGCCTTTTAAAAAAATGGAAGAAAATGGAAATGGAATGTCCTGAATATTCTGTAGCTATCTTCCGCATTATCTCTATTTTTCGCGTTATATCTATAACAAACAGATTGCGTTAGATAAAACCACGAGCTTTTAAACTATGCTCTTGACGATCGATGGATAGAGAAGGTCCCTCTTAATACACGGGCAGACAATTTCTATTGAACAATAAAGTTAAAACTCACTACAACATTAAATTTCTCTTAAAAAATGTTTATTAATGTTTTCTGAAAAGCATTGTATCTTGTTGTGCGGTACATAAAAAAAGTAGGACAGATCAGAAGTAATCCCAGTGACTGAAAAGTTGAAAGAGAATCGTTTGTCTTGGTATCGTCATGTGAAAAGGAGGGACGAAATGCATGTTGCTAAAAAAGTTATGAGTTTACATATGTAGATAGATGGACGGGGAGAGGGAGGCCAAAGAAAAGATGGATCGATTGTCTGAGAAGTGATATGAAAAAAAAGAGAGTTAGTGATTGCGTGACGAGTGACAGGACAGAATGAAAGAAAAAAACATGTTGCGCCGATCCCAAATAAAATGGGATAAGGGCAGGAAGATGATGAGATTGGAAGTCTTCTCTAAAACTAAAATGAGACCAAGGAGAATGGATGGTAAGACCCCAAGTATCTTAAAATAAACAGTTTTTAATAAATTAACATTTGGTCAAAAATATTTTCAAAAAAATTTTTAAGAGGGAATGAGAAGTGGTCACTTCTCTCTGCGAAGCATTAATACGAGCGAAGGAGATTGCGGTAAGCGAAAAGTTTTTGGAAAAATTTTTCGTTATTCAGAATCTCTCAATTAAATGTGCAGGGTTGTTTTCTATACATATACATTTTTGATTTATGAGTATATTATGAAGAGCCAAACATGTGTGTTTGGCCCTTCATAATGTACTGTAATGTGTGTAATGTGTTGTGAATAAGCAAATTTTCAGCAGGCCTAGTCAAGTTACGACCGTTTCATTTCGATTCTCTTTTGTTGATCGCCTCGAGTTGGCCACGCCTTCGATTCCTTTGTTTTGACGTCATCTCACCGCTCAGTCACGTTGTCAGTTGGTTTATTGAAATAAACGTTAAGTCTGTATTGGGTAGCTGCCTAAGTCTGACTTAACACTCGTCTTTTCGGAGAATCCTTCTTTTTCGAAGGAAGTATGTGTACTTCACTTTCTGTTCCGCCGCACAGCCTTCGTGCAGCTACTATATAGTGACGTCATCACTTCTTCTTACCATTGGTGTCCAAGATTATGTTTTGACATAAAAGGAACTACTATAAATAAATAAAAATCTCGGTAAACATTAATCATTCTACTAAGAATACTCAAGACGCAATGCGGAGGATCCAATCGAAGTAGGTACGGTTTGTTTATTTTCTTTGGTTTTAACCAAATTGTTTTTGTCATGAAAATTCAATTGTGGAGATTTGTTTTGTGGGAGTAGCTTCGGTTTGGACGGCTATGAATTGAATTGAAATATTGTTTTGAATTTCTGTCGAGTGCTGAATAGATTGAGGGTTTTTGGTGTACGATTGTATGATGTGGTGACAAGCAATTGATGGAAAGTTTCAATGCAGGTCATAAATTATAAATTATATTAATTTTATAATTAAATTTACATATCTGTGTCCCTCGGTACATGGGTAGACCACAGCCTGAAATAGTATATAATGTAGTGGCAGATCATAGAAATTGATTACTTCATGATCATTTGGACTACTTTCTTACCTTTTATTATACTAGAGATTCTACAGCAATGATATAGCCAGACGAGGATTGACATATTATAGATATGACTGGCCTGTTGGTTTAGTGGTTAGTGACCCTGACTGCTATGCCGGAGGTCGTGGGTTCGATTCTCACCCAGGACAAATGTTTGTGTGATGAGCATAATCATTTGTTCGGTGTCTGGGTGTAATTTATCTATAATATTTATGTATTTAGGAATATATAAGTATGTTTATCAGTTGTCTAGTACTCATATACACAAGCTCTGCTTGGTTTGGGACTAGACGGCATTTTGTGATAATTGTGGAATATTATTATAAAAAAGAATATTATTATATCATCAATAGTTAATATTATGAGTTTACATGTGGATGGATGGAGGCCAAAGAAAAGATGGATGGATTGTGTGAGAAGTGATATGAAAGAAAAGGGAGTTAGTGATAGCATGACGAGTGACAGTACCTACAGAATGGAAGAAAAAAACGTGTTGCGCCGACCCCAAATAAAACGGGACAAGGGCAGGAAGATGATGATGATGAGTTAATATTGAAACTAAAACTGTCCAGATACAGTTTTAGTTGGATGCAGTGTGTAAGTGATCAATTGTAAGATCTGGCCACGACGTATATAACCGGTAGATACTATACTGCGCAATAAAAGCATGTTACGAAATAAGTTTTTAATTTTAAACTTATTTATCATTAATAAATTTTGCTGGTACTTTCATGAGCACTCTCCAAATAACACCAATTACATAACACAAAACCAACGTTAATTAAATCAAATAATAATTTCACATAACATTTCCAATTACTGAAATGTTCAAGTATATACACCACAGGAGGCTTTGACAGGCGACCGGAAGTATTAAATTGTCGAGCGTTGCTACTAACTGCAAGTACCTACTAATTGGCTGGTGAAAGTTTCATAAATAAACTAGCGCCTGTTAGCGGCTTTGCTTGTGTGAATGCAGAATCGGAGGTGATTTCTAACTACCGTAGATGCGGGCTTGCCGACGACGACCAATGGGCAGCTCGCCATCTGGCAGTCCGGAAACCACCTGGTCTGTGGCGGGGACTCTCCCCGGCTTCCTATAAAAATGTCCGTTTGTGGGAGAACCCCTGCAGTACCTTGACTCTTACGTCATTATGTCAAAACATAACAGAGAGAGAGAGAGAGAGAAGGTCCTCTCAGTTTTTCTTTCTTTCTTTCTACAGGCCTATTGGTCGACGGTCCCGGAGCGGGTACGGCTCCACAGTTAAGTTATTAAACATTCGGACCGAGCCCGAGTCGACGACGGCGCTTAGTGTTCCATGCGCTGCGCGTAGAGATGTCAGCAAACCGCAGGGGCCCAGCAGAGCCGATGCCTACTAGAGCCGCGAAGATTTCCTCAAAAAGAAACCCGTGGTCCTAAAACGCAAAGAACAGCGCCATCAGTAAATGTCCAACACACTCTTCTAGCTTCACCTTATGGTAGAAAAGTAATGTTTTTATAAAATATATATTAATTAAATTAATTAATTAATTTTTTTTAAATTAATCACATTAGAATTAATACCTTTTTTTTTCTCGTTTTATGTAGCTTTTTTTTTGTCAACCCTAAGACTGGAAATTGTTAATGCTGTGCATACTTGTAAGTGACAAATTCACTCTAGATTTTAAGTTTAATTGTTATATATAAAAATGTACTAGTGAATAAGTCGTCAGTGTGCCATAAATAAATAAATAAAAGTAATTAGCCACCACCATTAAAACCCCCCACACCACACAAAAAGCAAACCACACACCTACACCCACATTAAAAAAAAATACAGGAATACATACACTACACTAATGTTTCTAAAGATTTAATTGCTTGAAGAGTCATAACGATGCACTTCAACGATTGACGTCATCCGTATATGGAAATAAACTCAGATTAATATCTGTTATATTCCTATATCTCTCTTTTGCTTTAACGTATGGATAATTTGAGTGAGGAGAAGGATGGATAACCTGACTATCATGAGGGTTAGAAGCTGGAAACGAAAGGGGAAGAGATAAGTGAGGTATCTCGTCACCTTCTTTAGTTGTCGGGTATGTGCCTACATTGATGAAGTTATAGTATTTTGTCTGTGAATCTCGTTTTATTTTTAAAAGACCGACTGAGTTAAGGAAACTAACATAGTAAATATGACACGTTTTTTGTGTTATAATATAAAAGGAAAAGGCCAGGGAATTTTTTATATGGTAGTATTCTTCTTAAATATAGCTATGTATATGTGGGTGTGTGTTTTTATGGTTTATTTTATTCTATTCTATTCTATGCCCATTTGGCATATTGAAATTTTTCAAATAATTTTTAAAACAAGAATAAATATAGCTGTTTGACATAATATTTTCTAAACGTAAGCTGTGAAACCGCCATTTTTGTTCCTCAATTAAAACTTATTAGACAATAGAAAAATCAGCCCTAAATGAAATGTGGAACTTAATTTTATTCTAGAATTATAATTACAACTTGAAAATTGCGTTTCAAGATCCCCCAAGCAAGGGTAGAACCCTAATGACATAATAAACCAAAAATAGCCACCAAAAATAACACCTGCTACCAACATGGCTACCGACCACGGACAAAATGAGCTCATAATTTAATATTTTAAACGCGTTTGAAACCTTTCGAGCCACAGAACAACGAATGCCTTAGCGGTCACTGCTAAAACCAGAAGGTATTTTCAAAACTCATTAAAAAGACCAAGCGTGTCAGTGTGCAATAAGTATAAACCAGTGCTTAACTGCGATCCCACCTGTATAGCAGTGATGCAATCTTTTATGGTGTGGTAACAAGACAAATTTGACAGTCTAAGCTATTTTACACATAATAATAAACTTCAACCACGGCTTTGCCCGCGCAAAAATGGTCCCATGGATAGGCATTCAAGGTCCAATCACAATCATAACATCATCTAATAACATCTCCCACTCTTGGGCGAAACGGAAGGGCGTTTAAAACTGATACTGACTAAACCTCTCTTCTAGTTCCTTCGTTGTCTTTCATTCCGGGGCTTACCATAGCACCAGTAAGCCTCGACCCTGCTGGGCTCCTGCGGTTTGCTGCCATCTCTTTGAGGTGTGCGTGGACCACTATGCGCCATCGACGATTGTTGGTGTGCCTTGTGTTGTGTTTCTTTAGATATTTCCTACATTCACGTAAGCCAAGCTGCTGTGCAAAGTTAGTATATCATATACAAATACTATACCAAAATCAGATCAGCGGCTTAGGAGCAAAAACTTGACCAAAAGACAGTAGAAATTTTACATCTATACATACATGTAGAAATGTTTTGCTGTGCGCGTATTACGTAAAATTTACGAAAACGATGAGATAACTTTTATAAATTAAAATTGTGTATAACTTGATATATTACCTAAGCTTTGTTTCATTGCAATCGGTTAACTATATCGAAAGATATACTACACGCATTGACTATTAAGCGGTTCGAGGTTTTCCGGGTCAGCTAGTTTACAATATTAGTAATTAGTATGGATGACATTTCAAGTGGCTGCCGGTATGTCTTTCCAAGCTCTGTACCCCGTATCCATATTTTTACAACCGTATAAAGGCCCCTACACCACCACATGGTTCACTTGGAATCATGTTTACACAGCATGTCCCTAGTGAGACAATGGCTTTGAAAATATTCTGAATAAGTGATGGGGTGATACGTAAGGGCTGTTGTCATCTGAGTATGCAAAACGTGACGCTTGTTATGTATTCCCTGAAGGTGGAACAAAGGTATACTGTTGTACTGTTTTGTATCGTCAAAGCTGGTGACGCAAACGGTACAAACATTTGCGATATACACTAATTTTTAATTAGTACGAATACTTGAAGGGCTTATTATAAAAGGTCTTGTTGTTATTTAAGTAAAGTCTCAATAAATAATATTCATAAACAGCAAAGTTATTAGAGTTTGTTTATATCCCAAAATGTCACTCAATTTATGGAAACATTGTACGGATTGAAAAACAATGGAAAAACACGGAGCGTAGTATTTTCTAGTAGCAATTGTTATGAATCCAACCCAATCCCACCAACCCGCACTGGGCCCGCGTGGTGGATTACGGCCCATTCCCTCTCCTAGAGAGGAGGCCTGAGTCCTAGCAGTGGGAACATTAAAAAGGCTGATGATGATGATGATGAATTGTTATGAATAATTGATTAAATTATGAATTTAACAATTAATATGATCAGCAACGGGTATGGATAGAGCTCCATATTTTTGTACTAATTAGAAAATAGGGGTATAAATGACGTATAGGTGAAAGTTTGTGAGTTTGTACGTGTGTGTATGTTTGTTACTTCTTCAAGCTGAAAAGGCCCAACAAATGTCAATGAATTCTTGGTATACGGATAGACCATGTCCTGGAATAGCAAATAAGATATATCCATGGAGTATGTTGGTACTTTGCGTGACCAAGGCTACCGCATTCATTCAACTTGGCAATGATGCGCATGATGCAGATCCTCACCGGACAGAGTCAGTTCGGGAGGTTCCTGCACCAGATTTGGGCGGAAGTGACGCCCCGGTGTCACCATTGTGTGGAACACCCGGAAGACACGGTGGACCATACAGTTGAGGTGTGTCTCGCTTGTATTATTTTAGATTTCAAATTAAAAAGATGTTCAATATCGGTTCTAGGAATCTATGTAGTTCTGCCAGCTTACGAACATGTCATATCAAACTTGAAGAATAATGAAATGTCAAACACAAGGACGGATATTGGTAAAGTTATTGAAATATAAAATGCTTCATTGATATAGTATGCCTAGTATCATTGAATAAAATTATTTCTTTTGAATCTAGACCAGTTATAATTAGGATAAGCCTACTGGTAATTATTAATATCATAATGATTTCGGCAAGTGTAAAAGCTTTTTTTATGGTAGACAAAAGTCATCCAATGACAACCCTCGCTCTTAAGCGGGAGATAGTGTCAGACTCTTATTGGCTAAAATCCCACCCCGTTCCTTCTAGCCTTCATACCGGGGCTCGAGCTCCCTTTCGGATAACCCTGGCCTCAGTAGGTTTCGACCCAGCCAGGCCCCTGCTGTTGCTCACAACTCCTTGAGGCGCGCGGGAATAGTGCGCGCCGTCGTCGACTTGGGCTCGTTCCAGACAGTTATCGGACGGTCGGACAGCGAAATAAAAAAGACGCCTTCACTGTATGCAGAGTGCGGAGTAGTCGCAACTATACGGGGTTATTTGTAAAGAACTAGCAACCTCTTAGGACTATGTTACCAACATCATAAACAACAACTTATGTTCTATGACAAACCACTAGACCAACAGGCCAGTCAAATACTCCATCAGTCTAAAGGTCGCCGTGCCCTCGTGGGGGCGATCGGTGGCGGAGACCTCTCGCGCCGGGCCCTGCTCGAGGCAATGGTCCGGAGCGAGGAGGAATGGCAGGCGGTCGCCCCCTTCTACGAAGCAGTAATGCTAGTAAAGGAGGAGGCTGACCGCATCAGGCTACGGCGCCCTCGCCGCCGTCGCCGGGATTCCGATCCCAATTTCCGGCCACCGTAGACGCGGGCACGCGGACGGCGAGCCATGGGTAGCTCGCTGTCCGATCGTCCGGTAATGGACCGAGTCCAAGACGTCGACGGCGCGCACTCTTCCCGCGCGCCTCAAGGAGTTGTCAGCAGCAGGACGGGCCCAGCTGGGTCGAAGCCTACTGGGGACAGGGTTGTCCGAAAGGGAGCTCATGCCCCGGTATGAAGGCTAGAAGGAACGGAATGGGGTTTTTAGTCAGTAAGAGTCTGACACTATCTCCCGCTCCGCTCAAGGGCGGGTTTTGTCATAAGATGACTTTCCCTATCGAAAAAAAAAAAACAGTCTAAAGGTACATATGCCCTTTTGCCAGGTTTTGTAAGTGATTAGCTGGCATTCACACACAACTTCATATGAAGACCACAAGACCACTACCGTACCATCCCCACAAAATACCGTTAAGATTCTCCACGAAACAGCATTTTACTTAAGCATTCAGGTCATAAAACCTATTAACTATCCCGTAACGAGCAGTCATTACGCTATACCTATTAAAAGTTCAACAGTTAATTAATCCGCAGAAGTGCAGAGTGTCGTAGTGAGGTGGATAGTGCACCTGCAGGGTACTCAAACGGTTTGGTAATTAATTTATGTTCTTAATGGGTTATAGAACGTTTTGACAGGTGTGTACAGGTGTGCCTTGGTCTTCAGACGTTGTAGCATTAATGGGTTGGCTACGCGGTTGCAAACTAGCGTTCCAACCAAGGTGACCTTGGTTTGTGTTGCGGCTATATGGATGTAATACACGCGCCAAAACGTTCGGTGGTTGGGAAAACGCGTCTCCCAACCAAGGGCGTTGAAGGTCATTACATCTGCTGTCTACACGGATTACAACCAACAAAGTTTTTTTTTTTTTCATCCCTTTACTTACCCAAAGTGAAACCTTTATGCAGGCATGCGAGTAAAGCTTACTGATGCTAGTGGATACGATAGGAATTTGCTGGATATAAGAAGTAGTGAACAGTTGTCACGCCACGATTATGGCGGTAAGTCCCCTCTTTGAGGTGTGGCTGGAAAGACCTCACGGCGTTCTTACCTTCCGCATGACGCAGGTCCTTACCGGACATGGCAAGTTCGGGAGGTTCCTGCATCGGATTCAAGCGGAAGAGACGCCCGGGTGTCGCCACTGTGCGCAACGCCCGGAGGACACGGTGGAGCACACCGTCGAGGTGTGCCCTGCCTGGGCGGAGCATCGCCGTGCCCTCGTGGGGGCGATCGGCGGCGGAGACCTCTCGCGCCGGGCCCTGGTCGAGGCCATGGTCCGGAGCGAGGAGGAATGGCAGGCGGTCGCCTCCTTCTGCGAAACAGTAATGCTTGCAAAGGAGGAGGCCGACCGCATCAGGCTACGGCGCCCTCGCCGCCGTCGCCGGGATTCCGATCCCGATTTCCGGCCACCGTAGACGCGGGCTCGCGGACGGCGAGCCATGGGTAGCTCGATGTCCGATTGTCCGGTAATGGACCGATTCCAAGATGTCGACGGCGCGCACTGTTCCCGCGCGCCTCAAGAAATTGTCAGCAGCAGGAGGGGCCCAGCTGGGTCAAAGCCTACTGGGGACAGGGTTGTCCGAAAGGGAGCTCGTGCCCCGGTATGAAGGCTACGAGGAACGGCGCGGGGGTTTTTTGTTCAGTAAGAGTCTGACACTATCTCCCGCTCCACCTAAGAGCGGGTTTTGTCAAAGATTATTTTTCTCGTCGACAAAAAAAAAAAAGTAGTATACAGTCAATGGAATCTTTAGGAGGAGCTTTATAACTCGTGGTATGGTAAGGACTACACAAATGTGTTTTATTTAGTAAAACTCTGAAAATTCCTCTCTCTCCACATGAAACGGGAGTGTTCCCGTCATAAAAAGTATCCTAAGTGTGATTCAAATGTATAAACTATTGGTATACTAAATTTTCTGCAAACACATAAAGCCGTGTGAGCTTGAAAGAGTAACGAACATACACGTACCTACTTATTATTATACTTTCACCTTTATATTATTCATCATCATATAATCATTTTAGCCCAAAGACGTCCACAGTTGGACTGTTTTGTAGGCCTCCCACAAGTTGGACCGACAACCTGGTGATAGTCGCGGGAATACGGTGGATGCAAGGCGCACAAGAGTGGTCGTTAAGTTGTTATAACATTAGTGTCATTTAAAATTGTAATCGAATGAATATATTTATATGAATAAATAAAACAGTATGCCAAATGCATGTCAAGAACATCTGTTCAAACAGAAATGGTGTGGTCATGATCGTTCATTTCTAATTAAAAACAAGTCATACAATGCTGTTTGTTCGTATGGCACTTGACAGGCTATTAGTTTAGCAGCTTAATTGTAGCTCGGATATCAAACAGAACAAGCAATTTAACCTTCGGAACCTTATTGCAGTAGCTTGTTTGGTAGAAATGTGGCTGGGAAACAGCACGAATGATTTGGACTTTCAGGCTTAAAGAGAAAAAAGAACTGGCCATGTACGAGTTGAACTTGCCGTCTTTAGGAAAAATCAGCAAAAAATCGCGTTTGTTGTGAGTCCCCTTAAATATTTATTTTATTTGGTTTTTAGTATTTGTTGTTTTAGCGGCAACTGAAATATCGCGGTTCTTGAGATATAGCCTGGTGACAGACAGACGGACAGACAGCGAAGTCTTAGTAGCCCTTCCCCCCCATTTTTACCCTTTGGGTAGGGAACCCAAAGAGTAAAAATGGGACCGTAAAAAAGAAAGAAAAAATATTTGTTTGGCAGCATTTACCGTGAATTCAAATAAATATTTCATAAATAAAATCAAACAGAATCACCCATTAAAAAAAACTTGATCTGGAACATAACCAAAAGTTGGTGTATTAGTTGAACGATTCACTGCAGCGCTATGAGTCACGGGTTCACTTCCTACACATATCAATATCTATATGGATTTAAGTATGTGAGTTTACACGTTTGTGATCGCAACTAGGATAAAAAATCTTGATTAATACACCTAGAACTCAAAAGAGGAGGACTTATCACACTGTCACGCTCTCAGAAAAAAAAGAGGTTAGAAAGGAAATACTTACTGATTTATACTAGAACGAATGTTGCCGCTTGTCTCCTACCCTTTAACTCCACTACAGGCAATAATCCAATAAAATCAAAATCAAAAACCTTTCAAATAGATCATTTGTAGGCACTTTTGAATAGTAAAATGTCGGACAGTCCGAGAGAAGTGAAGCTAAATTGCACGTTCCAAAGCGTAGATCTCTATGGAGAAGAACGTGCAAGAAACTCCATAAATAAGAACGCGCATTATGCAACTAACAGACTGCGTACACTTATATCGCCAGTTTCCTATTAGTAGTTTAACTATGAGCATTGCCCTACTATGTGGCACGCATGTCCCGCCCACAAGGCCATTCTAACCTTTTTAATGTATTCTGTGGTCACGTTAATATTGAGTATGTTTTTTTAATAATATAATATAATATAATATAATCTATACATATAATAAAATCGTAGGAAAGTCAAAACTGTACATTGAATATTTTTTTAAAAGAATACTTGGAGCGTGATCTACAATCGATATCGAAGTCAAAAATATAGTTTTTAGAATTTTTGTCTGTTTGTCTGTTTGTCTGTTTGTCTGTATGTATGTCCGGGCTAATCTCAAAAAGTACTGCACAGATTTACTTCAAATTTTGCATGAATATTACTAAGAGGTCGGGTTAACATATAGGCTACATATTATCACGCTATCTCCTACGGGGGAGGAGCTGTGAATCTTTATTTTTCTTACACATTCTGTGACAGCGTGTAATCTAACGACGCATATTTAAATGTTGTTTTTGAGTAAGCCATACTATTATCTAGCTTTACACTATAAAAACTACGCCATTTAAGTAACTTGGGCAGAGAAACAGTTATTTTAATAAATGTTAGTATTATAAAGACAATTTTAAAACAGCGCCATCTATGAGATTTCATAAAAATCAAATCAAGTTACATGACACTTTTTGGAAATTAATCATTTAAATTTGATCATGTTGGCGAGGTTAGTACGAGTAGTTAGTTATTCTTAAAATTCATAGATGTCAATGTACTTTTTCTTCATAAAAGTTTTATCGCATATTTCGTTTTGACAAATTCAAGTTCCAACAAAACCCTCAAAATCTTGAGCAGAGTTGAGGAAGACAATTTAATTAAAATGCTGTGTTAAGTATTTCAAAAGAGTTTTGTTCATTGATGATCATCAATTTCATGTTGTTAGTACAAAAAAAAACATTGACTGTTAACACTTTAGTTCGGTATTTATCTATGTGATTATTGCTTGGCAATTAATATATTTTCATGTCTTATGCCTAATTATAAACTTTACTCACTCGGAGACATTTACTTTATTTTAAAATAGTGTAGTCATAATAATTTTTCACCACATCAAAATGTTTCTTTTTCCAACAAAAGGAGCGATCAAGCGACGTTTGCTTTACAGAGCTCTGATAAAGACGAGGTGACCAAAGTCTGGTCGCTTCATCAGCACGTCTGAAGCGGTTTGGCGGATACTGGCGTTCTCTATACATGACAGGCATCCTACCATCATGCATGTAGACGTCCACATAGAGAAGAAACGGCCAGCGCATATATTTTGATCTCGAAAATGTTGCTGAGCGCTTGGAAATCCGCGCCAACCAACTCTCTTGGCATTTTTTAGGCTTTGTAAAGTCGACCAGTTAGCGAGATCCCTTACGTATGACGAGGTGCCTTCATATTACACTTACGACAAGCAAAGGGGTGTATTTAACCAACGTCAACGAGGAGGTGCTGTGGAAGGTTTTCCCGGAATTTTCAAGGACACCGCATTGGGTAGGGTTTATACCGTGCATCCGAATAATGGCGAATGCTATTTTCTGCGGTTGTTACTTCACACTGTCCGAGGCCCAACGTCTTTCGCTTTTCTGAAGACATTTGATGGCGTGGAGTATACCACCACCACCGCACAGCCTGCGTAGCACGTCACCTTCCCGACCGTGACAAAAATTGGGATGACACCCACGCGGCGAGTGTCAATGATAGTCTCAGCCGCATGCGTCATCTGTTTGCCGTCATCTTGGTGTTTTGTAGAGTCGCGAACCCAGTAGCTTTGTGGGAGAAGTATCGCCATCATCTGTCTGAAGATTTTCTACGACCTTTGAAGCGTGCTACTGGAGATGAAGTTAAAGTAATTGATGAACGCGTGCTGAACACCTGTCTCAGTTCACTTCAAGATGTGGTCATTTCTATCGGCTGCAATCCACTGATTAATTATGGGTTACCAGTTCCCCAATCATCATCGCATCAAAACCGTGGAAATCGGGAGTATAACGCCGAGACAAATTACGATCCGGGCAAAATGACCACCGTGACCACCATACGAAATTACCATGTCGCTTCTTCAGAGCAAAAACAAATTTACGACACCGTCCTTGAAATCATTGGGCAAAACCAAATCTTCGTTGTGGTCATGAGTTCGTACGCTGCGCTTGACCAGTAATATGAGAGCTCGGCTCGATGGCAATGCACGTGCTCGAGAATTGTCCGATGTCCTTCTAAGTCTTGGCGAAGGCACTCTACCAGGAGACAGAGGTGTAAAGGTGATGCTTCCAGAGTCTCTCGGTAGAGTGGAATCCAGCTTAGAAGAACTCATTCGCTGTGTGTACGGGGACATCAGTCGTATACCGCACCAGCACAATTCTTGCATGTGTGAGCGGGCCATTTTGACGCCCAAAAATGCTGCACCAATTAACGAATGCATTCTCTTGGAAATTGAGGGAAATGAAGTAGTCTACACCTCGGTAAACACTGTCGTCGTGCAAGATGACGCCACACATTATCCCGTGGAATTTCTGAACTCCCTGTCAGCGAGTGGACAGCGCATATCCTCAAGCTGAAGGTCGGTGTCCCGATTATGATTCTTCGGAACCTATCTCCTCCGAAGTTGTGTAACGGGATTCGCCTTAAAGTTATCACGCTCCACAGACAAACCATTGAAGCGGAAATTCTTTTGGGTTGTGGCGTCGGCGAGGCAGTATTTATACCACGCATATAACTCTCTTCACTTGCTTCGCTTGCAAAAAAAAACTTATATTTTAATGCTATTTTAAAAGCTGTGTATTTATAATGCTATAGCGACACTGGTATCTTAGCTATTTTTGGTGCTGTAGAGCCTTCACGCAGACGACGTCGCGGGCAGCAGCTAGTATAATATAATATAATATAATATAATATAATATAATATAATATAATATAATATAATATAATATAATATAATATAATATAATATAATATAATATAATATAATATAATATAATATAATATAATATAATATAATATAATATAATATAATATAATATAATATAATATAATATAATATAATATAATATAACATAATATAATATAATATAATATAATATAATAAATTCCACAACTGTTACACAACGCCATCTCGTCACGAGTTAAGCAGAGCTTGTGTTATGAGTACTAGACAACTGGTAAACATACTTATACCTAAATATTTCTAAATACATACATAATTATTGATAACTTACAACCAGACACAGAATAAATGATCATGCTCATCACATAAACATTTGTCCTGGGTGGGAATCGAACCCACGACCTCCGGCATAGCAGTCAGGGCTACTAACTACTAGACCAACAGGCCAGTCATGTTACTTCTTCACGCTCAATCGACTGAACGTATTTGCATGAAATTTGGCACCTGGGAGTATTTAGTACAATTTTCTACTTTCATGCAAGCAAAGCCGCTAACAGCAGCTAGTTGTGTTGTTCATAACGCATAGTGAAGTCAGGTGCGGTATCATTTTCAGGTTCCAGCCAATGTTCAGTGGATTGTTCAGTTGTATTTACTTAGATGCAACGTTTGTAAGCTTAGGTCGCAATGCTAGCGATTTATATTATAAAATATTATTTTTAGTATATGCGAAACCTGAATATAGTTTGTTCAGAATCAGTAACTGAATGGATTCCAATAGTTTTTACACCATGTTATATTTTTTGTGCCATGATATGTAGTTATGTGGATAAGTAGTGTTAGACTAAAAAGTCTGAGACTATGCGCATCCCTAATGGCGTCGCGCATGATCGTCCCCGCACTAGCATCTTGGACATTCGAATAGGGAATTACGCGCCCTTTTCAGTGTGTTATACTTTTTGAATAGTTTGGAGTTGTAATTAAATGTATTATATGTTAAAATGACGATTATCTCTATTAGATTTCAGAAGTGGAATGTTTCTCACGTGCGTAAATAGTGTTTGTGAAGTTCGATCGTAAAAGAATTTACATAAGTGAATACCTACTTTGGTGAATTGATTTCAACTGTTGAAAAGACGCTTTTAATGTTATAAATTATATCATTGGATGCATAATATGCATAAAACTGGTTATGAGTCTATTGATGTGGTGTGTTTACATTGTAAACAGTTACAAATGCGTTTTTAATCAAATGTATACAAAGTTGACAGTCTGACAAGTTTCGACGTGTTTGGTTTTGGTGTTGCTGGCGAACGTTTACTTGTTCGAAAAACTTGCTTGCCCACGGATGTGGAAAGTGGTGTTGCTGAAATCTTGAGTGGCTTACAGAATAGCTGATTTTTTCATAAATTGGTTTGCATTGGTTGATGAGCTCAGTGACTTTTGGCTGCAAACTAATGAAAGTGGTGTATTGTGGTTCTTTAAGGAACACTTATTTTGTTGCAATTACACTTGCATGGCAAAACATTCATATTGAAGCTTATAATTGCACTGGTTGTGGTGAAATTTACCCATGTGAAATTTGAATTGATGGACAATACCTACTTTAATTTTAATTTTCTTTGTTTATGAAAGTGAAAAGAAATTGGTTTATATTTTGAGTGAACTATTGGTGCAGTGGTACTAATTAAGTAAACATACTTTACATTTTTAATTTATCAACATGGGCTGTCACAAGAAGTCAGGAAGTAATGATAATAGTTAAAATTCTGGGAGTGAACAGAATATGGTTTTAAGAAGGAAATTTAAGAAAAAGTTGAATAGAAGTAATAACCACATTGAGGCATTAGAAGGTTTAGTCCGGGAGCTGCGGAAGAAAAATAGTTCTCACCGGGATAGCTCTTTAGAAGTTGTATGGCATTCTACACCAACTATTCATTTTATGGGTTGAAATGATTTTATCCCAGAGTTTGAAACTCAAACATCTTCAGTTTCAATAGAATATTGGACGGTAATTTGGAAAGTATTTCAAAGATAGCTGGGATGAACGCACCTTGATTTGTATTTGCATATTAAAGCTTTGGATATGCAAACGGTTGGTATGGGCAACAGCCAGTATATATGATGAGCTGGAGCAATTGGAAAGGCAAACTTATCAAAACTTTTCCATTATTTACAAAGAATAAGTTGGCTCAAATAAGAGAACTTGTAAATAAGACAAGGTTTCTTACTGGAAACCCTATGAGTATTATTACAGTAAGCTTGGTATTGATATTTTATGTCAGTTCAGTGATGATCTAATTATTCAGGCTATTATAGGTATACACTTGGTGATAAACTTCTAGAAGTTGGAGGTTTGTCAGGTAGTTGTCAAGATACCAAATCTCGACTAAAATATTGGTGTGGATGGACATAGAGTCTTTCTTTGCCACCGCTCAAAGAAAGATAAATTAAGTGACAAGCAGGGACATGTTGAAGCAACCTGTTAAAGAAAGAAAATTTTGACAGATTTTATTTGTTTTGCAAAATTAAAGTACAAGTTGTAGAAAAGTGCGGGAAATGTTCTACAGCAAGGTTACTAGATAAAACTGTTGGAAAGATTCAAACAGTTGACTAGCTCTAACTTATCAGATTGGAAGTATTTTAAGATCATATTTATTAAGGAGACTACCACAAATCTTTCATTGATTTTGGTATAACGTCACTCATACAATAGGTTGAAAAAAAAAAAAAAAAAATTGTATGTGAGTAATTGAGTTAATCTGGTAATTAAAACTTATGGTGATGCTCTGACTGTGTCACAAGTTATTGCTGCAACATTTTGATTATGGATGATATAGAAATTATTATTTTATTATTGAAGCACCATTTAGTATTGTGGTTAAGACTTCTACACATTCTAGAAAGACAACCAAATGGGAATTGGTTGGTAAGGATATTTCAGGTGAAGAACTGAAGGCATGGCAAATATAAAACTTGTCTTGTATATTGCCAAAGCCTGTGTAAAAAAAACAAATAAAAAAAAAACAGTACTTAAAGGTTGTTTAGTAGTGTTTTGACTGCATGGATGGAACTCGGTAAAATTGATAAAGTTGTAAATTATAAACTGTACCGAATATTGTTCCACAAGACAGAGATTGTCTAACAAGTTGCTACTGATATGTAGTGCTTAGCTTATTTGGAAAAGTTCATAAATTGATTGATGCAGTGGGTGTCCAATTATTGATTATATTCATTTTTGGGGTTCCGGACCTCAAGAGGAAAAAAAAAAGGAATGGAACCTGTACAGGATCACTTTGTTGTCTGTCTGTTGGTTGATAATTAAAACTGTTGAGTATCCTGGTAATGTGATAACTGAGAGGGGGGAAGCGTCCAACCCCACATAAATCAACTGCTGTAGCAGGACTTCACAGAATATTCATGAATTTCACCCATTCTTGGGTTTAGAAAGTTATTTTTGCAAAGTTTTAAGGTAATAATTACAAGTAAAGATGAACCGTTAACTTAGTTACAAAAAAAAGGGCAGTACCTTGAGTTGGGTACCAGACTAACAAGATGTTTTGACAGAATTCAAGATTTGTTTTGTTAACCTTTAATCCTATTCACAAGTTACAGCCCAAAATGTGAAACCCAAATTCACAGTGACGCTGCCAGGTGGAAAGTATAAAATTATTAGGCAAATGTCAGCTACTGAAACTAAGCATCACAGTTTCATTTTAGAGGTGCTTGCTGTTGTTTTAATACTTATCCAAAAGTTAAAGTTATGTTTCAGGACAGTGCGGTAACCAACTGTACAGTTTAGTGTTACTGTTGGCTTGATGTAAGCAAGACTTCTCTCCCTTGTAGCTTTGTAGCTTTCTGGTGACTTGACCTCCAGGAGTTTGACTTTGGCGTTGAGCGTAGGTCAAGGAAGGCTATGATGCATGTTGACGCGGTAAGCTGGAATCTGGTATTTGTATGGCACATTGAAGAGAATGATTTTATACTTAAATGCTTTTCAAGATGGTGATGAAGAGATTCAAGTTTTACTTGATTGAAAATCTAGGGTTAAAGATAAAAGTAATTAAATTAAGGCAACATGGTTCGCCAAGAAGTTTAAAGTGGTAAGAACTGCTTTGTCTAATTACTAAAAGGCACAATCTCAATGTTACCTGAAAATGCTTGGTTATGTGTTGCTGAATAAGCTATACAAGCTAAATATTAATTTCCAAGGTTGGTAAAATGCGTTGGCAAGTATGTGATCAATTGAGTACCTACCAGTTTACTAAAAGCCTACTGGGAAGTGACCCAGGTTAAAACGTCCTATACCCAGGGAGTCGGTAATGTTTGATGACTTGTAAGCGAACCAATTTGGTTCCTTTTGTATGAGTACATAATGGTAAGGCTTATGTTTTCTCAAGTGATGGTTTTACGAAATTTGTGTGGCTTAAGGCTGTGGCAAGTGTGAGTGTCAAGGGTGTTATTGCTGCTCTTAAAAACTTAAACCAAGTGTTTGGTTAACGAGAATGGCGAGTGATAGACGCACTGCATTTATTTGAAAAGAATTCAAAAAGTAATTTGATAAACAGCGCACAAAGCATAAATACAGGCGAATGGGCAAGTTGAGAGCCATTTTAAGTTGTCTGACCGCTTACATGGGCGATGGTCAGAAAAAGTGAGCTGGTTATCTTCTCGATATAGTTGGGAGTAAGATGACCATTAGCCAAGGTACTGGCAAATCTCCATTAAAATTTTGTATGGAAATTGACTTTCTGTTGAATTTCAGGATTCATGTGACTTGGTGTTGAGGGCAGAGGCAACGATGAAAGTTGATGAAGAGCTGATATGATAAAGGTTGACGTGTAACCAAACCATTTGCAATTGGTTCTTTGGTTATGGTGGAGTGAAGGATTTTATGACCTGATTTAACCAGTGGTGAATTGGTGCCTCGATTAGCAGGGCCTTACAAAGTGAAAGCTGTGTTGCCTTATGACCCTAGAGTCACATAGGCCGACAGGGGCAAGAGGGCATATGAAGGTATTGTCGCCCGTGACAAGTTTAAATTGTGGCATGCAAGACGAGACTACATCCTATGAGGATATTCAATGATTCCTGTGTTCTGTGAGGATATTGATATTATGGCTGAACCTAAGAAAATTCAAAAATTGAAAATGTGAATACTGCCAGTACTCACTATCGCCGCCAGGGGCTCCTAAATGTAACCGCCGTCAGGGGCTGATGGTTACAAGAGCTGTAACCGCCGAAAGGGGCTGATGGTTACTAGAGCTGTAACCGCCGGAAGGGGCTGATGGTTACAAGAGCTGTAACCGCCGTCAGGGGCTGATGGTTACAAGAGCTGTAACCGCCGTGTGGGGCTGATGGTTACAAGCGCTGTAACCGCCGTGTGGGGCTGATGGTTACAAGAGCTGTAACCGCCGTGAGGGGCTGATGGTTACAAGAGCTGTAACCGCCGTCAGGGGCTGATGGTTACAAGAGCTGTAACCGCCGGAAGGGGCTGATGGTTACAAGAGCTGTAACCGCCGTCAGGGGCTGATGGTTACAAGAGCTGCAACCGCCGTGAGGGGCTGATGGTTACAAGAGCTGTAACCGCCGGATGGGGCTGATGGTTACAAGGGCTGTAACTGCCGTCAGGGGCTGATGGTTACAAGAGCTGTAACCGCCGGATGGGGCTGAAGGTTACAAGAGCTGTAACCGCCGGATTGGGCTGATGGTTACAAGAGCTGTAACCGCCGTCAGGGGCTGAAGGTTGTAAAAAGTTGTGACTGCCGTTAAAGGCTTATGCGCTTAACTGCTTTCAGGTACCTGCCGTCGTGGGCCAAAGGTTCTAACTGCCGAGTGGCGCATAGTATTAAGCTGATGATTTATTTTGGAAGTAATTGCCTTGAGGGGCTCACCAAGACTGCCGTTACGGGCTGATGACGAAACTAATTGCTGCTAGGGGCTTACGCACCTAACTGCCAACAAGGCTTATAAGTGTTCATGCCATAGTGGGTCAAATGTACTGATTGCCGAGTAGAGCATGGTAATGAAGACTGCTGAAATGGGAACGTGGCTTTGTTTTGGAAGTAAATTGCCTTGAGGGCTTATCGAACTGCCGTCAGGGCCTTACATGTAATTGCCGTATAGATTCATGTATGCATTGCGCCTTGCGGGGCCTTTGTTTGCTTTTCAGGGCTCTTTATCACCTCAACGCTGCCGCAAGGGATCGCTGTGCGAAGATTACAACTGCTGCCTGGGAACGTGTCGCAGGTTGCAGGGAACATTGAAGAATCACGGAATGCATGAGCTGTCGAGGATCCTTCGAGGACGAAGGATGGCAGGACGGCCGAACTGTTAGACTAAAAAGTCTGAGACTATGCGCATCCCTAATGGCGTCGCGCATGATCGTCCCCGCACTAGCATCTTGGACATTCGAATAGGGAATTACGCGCCCTTTTCAGTGTGTTATACTTTTTGAATAGTTTGGAGTTGTAATTAAATGTATTATATGTTAAAATGACGATTATCTCTATTAGTAGGTACTTATAGATTTTTAGTTTATATTGATTGCTTTCCTGAAAATTTAAAATATAATAGGTATACTTTTATCACTCAGTGATAGAGAAGTAATCTGCTTTTAAAGAGACTTTCATCCCTGAGTTTGTTTTGGTGTTTCTTATCAGGGTAGTTAGATAGGAAACAACGGCCTCGAAAAAAAGAATATTAAGTATAAAAGAAACCTACTTACAAAAAAAATATCATTTATCACTGGTAGGAGAATTTTTAAAATCGGTTCGTTAGTTTTTGGTTCAATTCCATAGAAAAAGAAATCCAAATAAACGTAATTTTCCTCAAATAATGCGGGGATTAGTGTTGTTACGTGACTTTTTTCCTTAACGCGAATCGCTCACTCTCTAACCTTTCCCAACTCTTCCATTCCGCGATGTGAGTGACATCTAATCTTCGTACGTCGATGTGCGAAGCCTACGAAGGCAACTGTTTACTTTACTGCAGCCGTCTAAACACAAAATAGATAAGTACAGAAGACAATTTCATGTATGTTCTTCACTTTTTATACCTGCGCTCGGTGGACGCACACTAATAAGCGTTTGAGCCGGAACTGTTCGACGAGTGGGCCGACACGTTACCGAGATATCGTGTCCATGAGCGGTGTCTATGTGTGCGTTGTAATTAGATTAACTTCTGTACCTATATATTTTGTGGTCTGATTGTCTGCACTTACGTTTCTGATATACTGCGATTTTTGTAACACCGACATAAAGAACTGTATACAACATTATTTTTCGTAAATGCGAAACTTGAATATAGTTTGTTCAGAATCAGTAACTGATTCGATTCCAATAATTATTCTATCTTGTTACATTTTATCCCTAAAATATATAAAAAAGGTCGTAAGTTGGACACCACCACACAGGTCACGACAGATCAGTTTCAGGTTTCGCATATTCTAAAAATAAGGTTATAGAATAATTATGGGTATTAAGTAACTAAACGTAATCTAAATATGGCGTCATAAAACTTCTCCACATCTCTGACAACTGGTAATGTACCGAAAAAACTGGCAGTATTGCCAAGCTGTATGGCCAGCCTTTGGGTCTTACGCAGTGTCAACTAGCGTTTGTATAATACTTTAACCCTTCAGATACCGTCAATTAGAGACACAATAGTAAGACAATAGATGCGCGGCCACCGGTGGTCGCTTGGGGATTCATGAATTAAAAAGTATATGAGCACTCGGACTCCACGGCCCATGAGTTTCAACTGCCGACGACAAGGTTGTTATTTTTTTTTTTTCTAAAATGAATTCAAAGATAATATTACAAAAAAAACACTACTACGTCACCATAAACTATAAGTCCTTAGCTTAATGCAAAGAAAAAAAAATCTTAAAGCTAATTTAAACTGGAACCCTAAAAAGCTTATGAGGCTAAAAAGATAAAATTCCATCAAAATAAATTATGACCTCGGACATTAGTCAAAAGGGTCCGACGAAAGATATAAAGCTGTCCCAAAAGATAATTCTTTTTTCTTTTAACCCTCAAGTGGGTAATATTTTAGTAGCTTATTATTATCTTTAAGATGAATGAGGGTTACTCCAGCCCTGACAACTGTCTAGGTCTTAAATTAATAGAAACATAAAGAATTCCTCTACAAATATGTATTTTTTTCTCTGTAAATACATAACATACATAAGTACAATCAACCTGGTAATGATCCCATTGTTGGGATTCAAGCCTCCTCTCTAGAAGAAAATTAAATGATAAAAATTTTCTACTATCTTTTAAAATGAAATACTTATTACTTATCTTAAACTATAAATATATCATCCGAAACAATTATCAAGAGAAGAATTTGCCGAAAAAGTTTGTAAAGCTAGTATTATAATATTTGTAATCTATTTCGTAAAAGTTTAAAAAAAAAATATTTACGAAATAATTACAATAATATTTTGTTTCTCACCACAATGTGAGTAACTAAGACCAGGACAAAAATAAACATACTGCGGGGGACTGATGCCTCAGCTAGGCTTTAGTTCTGTATTTCAGGTCACCAGGTCTTCCCCTCTTTAAGTGGATGTAATTACAACATTTGCATTGTTTGTGAAATAAAATGAGTATACGAAACGTTAGCCATAATAAAAAAATTGTCAATGAAGTTTTAGAGAAACATTAGTGAACCCTGACTGCCTTACTTTTCTGCATAACTACCGACCTAATTTTAACACCTACACACCTGATATAACGAAGCATAAAATAGTAATAAAACCAAAACTCACGTTGTTAATTAAAAACCGAGCTGAACCCCAAAAAATGTACATATTTTACGACCTACGCCTCTGTTTTATAATTTTAAATTGGTGTAAGTAACCGGATGATTTCACGTAGGTAAGCCGTTGGGTGAAGCTCATTTTGAAATTCAGGCCGGTTCGCTCAAAGCGGCTATGAATGAATTTTAATATCGTTCCGAACACCTGAAGAAAATTTTCATTTTGCTTCTATTCCCTCATTTCGGATTCTCTAAAACCTTCAATAGTCAACTTCATTGTCTCGCTGAGGGAGATTTCATTGGAGTTCTTTTTTATGTCATTGTCTTATTGTGAAGACATTTCCTTTGGGAGTTGGTAATTAAATACCGCTAAAAGGAATCAAAGGTCCATAATTTGTAGCTCTTGCGGTTTTATATTAATTTTTTGACTGGTCTGTTGGTTGAGAGCACAGAACACAGGAATCATGCAGTAAATCTTCTGTTCTGTGGTCGAGAGGTTAATGACTCTGACTGCTATGTTGGAAATCGTGAGTTTGATAGCAACCCAAGACAAATGTTCGTGTGTTTGTACGATCATATGTTCTTTGTCTTTTCATGGTATGTATTTAGAAATATGTAAGTATGTTTATTAGTTATCTAGTACTCATAGCACAAAACTGCTTAATTTGAGACTAAATAGTGTTGTGTGAAAGTTGTGGAATATTATATTATTTCAGTTGAAAAACGTGAAAAACGTTGAAAAACGTCATTTCACTTGGCTAAGCCAAAAGAAAAAATATGTATCTATACATAAGAGGTTTGTAGAGCTTGAAAATAGTTTAATGAAACATAAAAGCCAACTTCAATTAATTATAATTTAATTTCAAGACATAAATCTTAACATTATACCCTCACTAATTTCTCTAAACACTTAAGAACACCTTTAATCAAGATAACCGACTCCCTAATCATAATAAATTAATTTAAACCCATCAGAATAAATTAAGCATAAAACTAGATTAGGGTCATCAACTATACCGGATGTGTCACGAATACAGTTAGGTACTATGTAGGGTTGTTACAGAACTTTACAATGTAGTACAATCTAGGGTCTCCCGTCGAGCGCCGATTATACATACGTCCGTAGAACTTGAATGACCTTGAAAAACGCTTAAATGTCGTTTTTACAAACGTTTGTACGAGGCCGATTGGTTAAAACTCTTTTTTGGTGATTTACGTAAAAACGCGCAACCACATAATAATTATACTCCGGGGCGTCCGAGTGGTACAAGAGTAAATACGTCGACTTCTACGCAAGCATGCTCTACCGTCAACCACATCATCACTTATATCAGGTAAGATAGAGATCATCATTCATCATCTTCAGCCGAAAGAACTCCACTGCCGGACATATGCCTCCCGCAAGTGCCGCCACAAGTAATGGTACTGTGCGTCTCACATTCAACGAATTCCCGCAACTCTTGATATGTCATCGGTCCACCTTGGCGGAAGGCGTGCAATGCTGCGTCTACCGGTGCGCGGTTGCCATTCCAGAACCTTTTTTGATCCCGTCGACCATCTGTTCTACCAGTAATGTGCCCTACCCTCTACCACTTTTTCATGTCACTGGCCAGACACTTTCACGGCTTTCCATCAAGGCTGCGTAGATTTCACTATGGCTGCATATTTTTGGGTACAGCAGGCAGTATAGGAGGTAAAGAACAGTTTGCAACTCATGTTCACATGCCCGGGCCCTAGTACAGTCTATGATCTAGAGCGAGAAAGAATGACTGGCAGGCTCCTCTTCTTCTGCGAAGCAGTAATATTAGTGAAGGACGTGACCGCACGTGTTAGAGAACGGCTTTCCTCATGCCCCAGCCGCCGATTGCGGAAATTAAGCAATGGTTAGCTGGCCTGGTCAGGACCGAGCCCGGGTCGTCGACGGTGCGTTGTGTTACACGCGCGCCATAAGGAGATGTCAGCAAAACCGTAGGGGCCCAGCAGGGTCGAAGCCCACTGGGGCCATGGGTTGTGCATACGAGAACCCCGAGATACCGGAACGAAGGCAATGAAGGAACATACGAGTGGGTCTTAGTCAGTAAAAGTCTGACACACGCTTTCGCTTCGCCTTAAAGTGGGTGAAGTCATTGGATGATTTCCCTACTAAAAAAAGTAAATCCGTAAACATGCGTTACATCCCTAGGAACTAGAACACTATAAATTAAGTTTTCTAGTCACGTAAACGCACTTGGCTTTTTGCGTCCAAAGTGGACCCTGCCATAACCGTCAGCTGGAGCGATTGAACGAAGGACTAGTTATGAAGGATTCTGATGAAGTTTTTCAACAGTTTTATGGCAAACGATTGGATGATTATACGAAAGTAATCTTAGAGAAAAGAGAAAGCATTTTGTTTTTTTTTAGGCGAGTAATCATCTAATGACATCTCCCGCCCTTTCGTGTCAGACTTTTACAGGAGTGGGTTTTAGTCAACCCACTCCTGTTTCTTCTTTGCCTTCGTTTCAAATGAAAAAATGTGTTTGGAAAAGGACATACTTTTTTATTTCAAAAGTGTGTTCCCTAGGGGTAATTTAAAAATGTGTTTGGAAAAGGACATACTTTTTTATTCCAAAAGTATGTTCCCTTGGGATAATTTTCCACTTTGGTATAGGCGAAACTGCTAACAGCTGGTAAGTCATAAAAATTAACTCCAGGGATATGAAACTCCTGATGAACTAGTTTATTATTCTACAAGACCCAACGAAGGCGCTAAACCTTGAAACTATTCGGCCTGGCTGTTCAGATATTCATAAAAGTCTTATCTCTCGACAGCTGGGCGCGAACTGCCAAGGATAGGCATAAATTCTGGCAAGACGCGCTGCTCAGTAAATAGTTTTTTCGTTATTATAAAGATCCTATTATTACTTTATTTCTGGGTATTTTTCTGGGTGAGTTTGGTGATTTGGTTTACTAATCTTTTAGACAGATGACTTTTTGTGTTCAATCAAATAAACCGATTAGACGTTTTTTAAACAATGTTTTATATATTGTCATGTGTAGAATAAATAACAAGTTTTATATTAACCCTTCAGATACCGTCAATTAGAGACACAATAGTAAGACAATAGATGCGCGGCCACCGGTGGTCGCTTGGGGATTCATGAATTAAGACTATCTCGCTTAGTTAACCACAGTCCTGAAACGCAAAGAGCAACTGAAGGACAAAGGCCAATTTCAGTCAGTAGAACTCTGACACGCCCTCTCTCCATTCTAGGACAAGAAAAGTCACTGGATGCTTACCAACTTAAAAAATATTTGCCTGCCCTTTTTAAAATCTATGTTAAACGCTCAGGTTTCAAAGAGCTAAATTTAGCTGCACCCAGTTAGACCGAAGCCTTAGACGTTAATGAAGAGAGAACCAAGGTTGCCGAGATAGCACGGAGAATCATTAAACTTAAAAGTGGCAATGGGCAGGGCACATTGCTCGCAAAACAGATAGCTGATGGGGCCAAAAGTTTCTGGAGTGGCGAGCGCGTACCGAAAGTCGCAGCGTCGCATGGCCTCCTAAAAGGTGGACCGATGACCTGGTGAGAGTTGCGTGAAACCAACCAACCGATGGATGCGGGACACACAAAATCGTTTATTGTGACGACACTTAGGGGAGACCTGACCAGCAGTAGACCTCTTTCGGCTGAAATGATGATGAGAGCGAAGCCGACTTAGTTTGTAGAAGGAAACCTATTACAGTCAATGCTGGCTTAGCTTGTCCGTTATCCTCAAATACTACCTAATATTTGTTTTGGCGCATTACTTTGTGTAATTTATTTAACCACCACTGCTTTCAAAACGGTGAAGGAAAACATCGTGAGGAAACCGGCATGTCCTAGAACCATAACTTCGAAGACATGTGACATCCACCAACCCGCACTGGGCCCGCGTGGTGGATTACGGCCCGTTCCCTCTCCTAGAGAGGAGGCCTGAGTCCCAGCAGTGGGAACATTAAAAAGGCTTGAGGTGGTGGTGGTGATGATTCGTTTTTGAACAGCATGCTTTTTATTACTATCTCACCTGATAATAAGCGTTGGCGTGGTTGACGACGGGGACTACGCCATTGCCAGAAATAATTGGAGATTTATTTTTCTTCCATTTTGGGACAGAATCCTAAAGGTCGCTGGCTCATGGGCAGTGTAAAAGTAAAACCTGGGGCCCTGAGACGATGGCAAAGAAGCGACAGGAGTGTGTTTTTGTTAGTAAAAGTGACTCACCCTTCCTCCCGCTCCGCTCAAGAGCGGGAGATGTCATTGGGTGATTTTCCCACGTAAAAAAGGGCCGCTGGCATTTCGGTATGACTCAACCCTAAAAAGGATCACTGAATTGTGCGAAACCACAACCGTAAAGTAAAGTTATGCACCCAAACTTCACAAAACGAATTATCAAAATTGATCAGCAAACAGAGGGATCATCCGTTTTATCCATTTCAATATTTTAACATGGAAAAACCTCATTATTTACTCTGGCAACCTTTAGGTACATCAAAGGGGGTTATTCGTGATTTTGCATGAAGTTGGATTACACATTTTATTTGGTTTATGTATCATTTTACTTACAGGAAGGTAAAGGTAAATTAAGATTGAATCAGACTTTTCAATTGGCGAGTATTGTTACAAAGACAACACAGTTTAATTAATAAATCTGCATGTTGTAGTTGTCTGTATTTTTTTAGTGTTCCGTACATCAAAACGCAAAACCGGGAACCCTTATAGTATCACTTTTTTGTCCATCTGTCTGTCTGTCAATACCCTTGGTTTCAAGAACGCGTAAAGGTATCGAGTTGAAATTAAAACCATATACTAGTCTGCAGTCCCTTGAAGCTGTGAAAAAAACAAACTTCTAAGTCAACAAAAAAAAAAGATACGGCCGCAAAAATCATATATTTCGACGCTCTCAAAGGAATCAAAATTCATAAGGTACATCCCATGGACCTAAAATCTTGAAATAAGGCAATAAGCAAGGTCCAAATAACACAAGTATATGAAAAAAACAGAAAATTGTATATTTGTAGGTATGTCACAAAAAATTGCCATTTGAAAAAATCTTTTAACTAAATTTAGGAATTGAACTGTTTTCATAGGTAAATTACTACAGAATCTTCAGTGCGCGAGTCCCATTCGCACTTGCTCGGTTTTTTGATTTATAAATCGGCTTTCTTTTGGCCACTTTTTCACCTGACAGTAAGTGATAATGTAGTTGGCAATGGAAAGTAAGAGCGGAGGGAGTAAGAGAAGTAACTTATTCAATTTTGTCTTAAAAACCCCCCAGTTTGTAGGCCATCAAGAAAACACAGACTTCGGCAGAGACTGGCGACACTTGGGGTTAGCCTGTGACTAGTAGTGGATGTCTTTTGGCTGAAACTTTGATGAAAGTAGCATACTAGCAAACAAAGGTATAGAAAAACCGTACTAAAAACTGCAGCTATTTTTCTATCAGTGTCTTGACGATGTTCAATTGCGGTAATTTTTTAACAGGCGCTTTGCTTAAACCCTTGCTATTGCTATTCTTTAAGGAGCCGAACTTATTGAAGTGAAGTTTAGTCAAAATATTAATAAACAGAAAGAACTAGGAGATTGTTTAAAAGAGTTCTTGAGGCTCTAGAAAGCAAAAGACAACGGAAGAATCACAGGTAGGTTTTAGCTAATAAAAGTCTAATACCTACTCTCTCTCGCTCTATTCAAAGCGGATAGATTAGATGATCTTCTAACTACAGGCGTAACTCACAATGGTGTGAGCAAGTAAGGGCTTTATTATTCTTTGTAAATATATCTCAAATAAGCACTCAGCACGCACTCAGCTGAATGCTGACTTTTTTAAAAGTACATAATGCCAATTGTTTTCAACTGATAAATTATACAGGGTTAATTTTAAAACACTGGAATCCTCTCAGGACTATGTTACTATCATCATAAACAACAACTTTTGTTTTATGACTTTTAAAAATTTATCATATTTTAGTTCATCAGATTTTCATACAAAAATAAAAATAATTAAATTAATGCTCTACATATTACAAAGCAAGCGATAGTACAATAGCGAAGGGAAGAAGGGTTGGTCCACGGGACTGCTTGGTGTGCTAGCGTCGCGTTAAGCGCCCCCACCGCGTATTACAAGGAAATATTGAAGGATTGTTTTTGGTAAATATATTATGTTTTGTAAAAAGTCATAGAACAAAAGTTGTTGTTAATGATGTTAGTAATACAATCCTGCAAGGTTGTTAGTGTTTTACAAATAAACCTGTATATTATTCTTTTTTATCGTGCTTGATAGTGATCCTCAGTTTTCTATAATTTTTTCTGTTTTTATCTGTGAGAACCTGAAATTGGCTCAATGTCTCATACATAATCACCATCGTTATTTCAGCCGGAAGGCGTTCATTGTTGGGCCTCCTCAAGTGGCTTTCTTTTCATGAAGCTCATACAATTCTGATACATTTGTTATACATATTACTACTATACTATTATTATAATAATAATAATATAATAATTTATTTTGTTTCAGATACAGTAGATCTATATTTTTGTTAGTAGATACTTAAAAATTATGTTAGTAAGCTTAAAATTAACTACGCACCTTTATTTCCTGACATGCATCTGTATACAATGCCATAATATTGGACAGTCTACTCTATCGGCCACAACTCTATGAATGCTGTTGCTACTGCCGCGGACACGACTTAGTAGCGATGCGGCCCTCTTACGAAGAATGGCATGAAAACCATCAACACGTGCATTGGCAAACATGCCAGAAGCACTACAGTGCCGCGGCAGCCGCATCAGCATCCTAAACGCGTTGTTATACTGAACGCGCAAGGCATTGACCGTCCGCTGCGTACAATTGACCCATAGACTGCACGTATAAAATGATTGGCAAAATGCCCGGAACAAAGGACTCACTTTTACAGCATTAGTGCAACGTGCAAATCTACGAGTCAACATATTGCATCGGACAGCCAACGCCCGGCGCTCCCTCTCAATATCATCGTCGCTTATTATTTGTTCTGTTATTGTTATTATTTTAGTTGTACAATAAAGTTTTTCTATTCTATTCTATTCTACATGTTGGTTATCCTACGATGAAATAAGTTAATTGAATTTCCTAGCTCAGAAAAAAGAAATAAGCAGAGAAGACTTCAACATTACATGTACACAAAACCCGTGCTTTATAGTCAACGTGATATATGTCTCCTTATGTCACCGTTCTCAAGCATTTACACGCTCTTGCATGTATTACGGAGTGTTTAGCTTGCCACGCCATTTATTTCTTACAAGATTTACAACGCTATAAATTTTAAACATGTATTCCCTTCTTTCAAGCGTATGGTTAGAGTGGTGAAATAAATTGCTTGGATTTCTAATGGTATGTCATAAATGTCATCTTTATAATCATATAATTATTCTTCTGTTCGTGTGTTTCTGTCATAACTTCTTATAAACGTTTTGATCATGATTATTTAAGTGGTTTGATATATTTACTTATATCGTTTTTCTGTACGTGTGCCAAACACGTACGTGTTTGTCACCTATCTCCCCCTAAAAGGCTTGACCAATTTGTATGGAATTTTGTGGGTATATTTAGGTATCTCTGAATAGTTTGAGAATGCAATTGAACCCGGTAGGTGGCGCTGCAGTCATATTCAGATCAAGTAGGACAACGTCTGTCAGTTATGTATATAAAAGATTTTGTTACCTATAGTCTATTAATATTGTTTACCTGTGTTCACTTGCCAATTAATAAAGCTCTATCAATCCATTTAAAAACCGTTCCGTCGGTTTTTTCTAAACTTTAAAGTACTACTAATAGAAAACGATATTGTCGGATTGTCGGAGAGCGAAATAATGGAAAAAACTAATTGCAAATAATTTGCAACTGTGCAATCTGTATGTTGCATGCAAATTTCATACAAAAAGAAACAGAATTATATGTATTTAAAGCAGAGAAATTTTGAGTTCCTATGCTGATGTCATTAATAACTTAACCTAACCTAACAAACTTCGAAAGACTTTCTCACCTGTATCATTCCATTTGTAAAACTTTGCCAGGTATTACAAAAAAAAACTTTGCCAGGCGCCCCGAAAAAGTTACCTTATACAAACTTAGAGAACATAAACACTCAAGAATTCCTCACATAATATGAAAAGAGTTACGTAAACGTCATTTACTCTGAGTTCCCAGGGGAGGTAAAATACTTACACAGCGAAAAGTATTATCGTTGCCGTTAAAGCTGTAAGTTTACTCACAAATATTTTGTATACTTACCTTAGATACTTACTAAACTATTATGAATGAATATTGAAAGCTATTGTAGAATATTTAGAAGTTATTAAATCAAGCTATAACAAAACGATCCGGCTGTCCGGTAACCGTCCGGACCAAGACCCAAGTCATCGACGGCGCGAAGTACTCCACGCGCGCCTCAAGGAGATGCCAGCAAAACTGTAGTGACAAGCAGGGTCGAAGCCTGGAGAAGATTTATGGAAGGGCTATGGGTTGTGCGAATAAGAACCCCGGAGCCCAGAACAAAGCCAAAGAAGGAACTGAGGAGTGGGTTTTAGTCAGTGAATATCAGACACGCCCTTCCAATCCGCATCAGAGCGGGAAATGTCACTAAATAGTTTTCTACCTAAAAAAAAGTTATGGCAAAAACATGACTTCTTCTACGAAGAAGTATTACAAGTGGAAGTGGGGGCTGAAACCGTAAAGACAGAGAACTTCTTTGAGCCCCAGCTACCGCCGCAAGAGACGCTCCGGGAGTAAAGACTCGCAGGGAATTGCTCTGCGAGTCTGGTGATTATAGATGTGGCTTTAAGGACGTTCAGTAATGTGTAGTTTTTTTTTAATGGGAAATCATCTTCTACCTTTGGGTAAAACAGGAGGGCGTGTCAGACTTTTACTGACTAAAACTCACTCCTAGTTTCTTCATTGCCTTTCATTCCAGAACCGTGTTTTCTATTCAGAAGCAAACCCATGGCCTTCGACCCTGCTGGGGCCAATATCTACTTGAGGTACGCGTGGCGTCTACGTGCCGTCGATGACTTGATCTTGGTCCGGACAGTTACTGGACGGTCGTCGTCCACAAGCCCGCAGGAACAGGAGTGGGCTTTTAGTCAGGGACAGGACGACACACCCTCGCGCTTCGCCCAACAGGTGGGAATATTATTAGATGATTTTCCCACCGAAAAAAAAAACCTTTTAAGCGGCCCGATTAAAACTACCTTTATATTTCGAAAATGAGATGGCTCAACTAGGGCATCTTAAAGGCACTTAATAAAATTAAGCTTAGAAAACAGTGACTGATTGCTGGCTCATCGATCACTTCTTCGAAAATTTTCTGTTTTCTTCTCAAACGTTTTCTTGAATCTTTTGCATCTTCGCATTATTTGGCCTTTTGGCCTTGAGCCATATCATTTCTAGTTTTACTAAGATAAATGGTGGTCATGTCCACCCCTATGTCCGTTTTTCGTTTACCAAAGTTCAAGTACGTTGGTTGAGGTCACACATGTAAGCTAACAATACCTTCTTTTTGCGCATTTAAGACTTTTTAGGAAATAAATAAAGAAACTATATTTATATAGATATTTTAATTCTTTTTTACAAGCTTTTATTTAGTTTCACCTGTCTCGATGTTTGTCTGTAATCAAATCTTGTAAATTAAATTTGACCCACTTCCCGGTTAACGATTGAGCTGAAATTTTGCATGCATGTGTAAATCAGACGACAATAAAAAATTATTATGACATGGAGCTGATCTGATGATGGAACCAGAAGGTGGCTATAGGAACTATAAAAGCTTGCTATGAAAGCTTGTTTAAAAACTAGCTTTTCCCTGGTGATAGTAGAAAATATCAAGAGAACGTACTCCCGAGATGGAAAGTATTCCATATAGTATTCAGGGAATAGTCTAAGTAGTACTGCTTTATTTGAGATCTGTTCAGCCAATCGAGTGCGTTTCATTGTTGTTGTTTTACTGTTGGTTGTTTCACTTATCATAGCACAGTGGTTTTACAATACACGTACAAAGGCAAAGCTTAAGTTAAATACGTCTCGAACCTTACTATGAAGCCAAATGTCAAGCTATAATTCTAGAGTTTGAAAAATACTCTACTCGAAATGCTTATATCAAAAGCTTGGGGGAAAGAAAGTCCACATTTGAGGGAAGGAACTAGTATAAATAGTAAAAAAATTAAAGACCTTTAGGTTCCCTTTTTTTCAAGATGGTTCAAATAGCCAATTACTTTACTATCACTATTCTGTATCCACAGCATACCTATACGTAAAAAAAAAACAAATTAATTTGAAATCGACTCATAGGTTTTTTTTCTACGATACAGATACAATATTTCTTTTAATTCATTAAGTCCCAAGCGAACGCCAGCGTTCGCACACCCATCATCTTTATATTATGTCTCTATTTATCACGATTGAAGAGTTAAAATCTATTTGTCAATATATATCATTTATGTAATTTCAAGTTCTATCTAAAATACCATCATCGCAATATATTCAGTACCACTTTATTGTACCACTGTACTACCATGTCCAATAATATAAGTAAAATAAAAAACTTTTTACAAAAAAATTAAACCGACTTCAAAAAGTACAAAATAACTTTAATTTCGGAAGTCGGTGTTTCAATAGATACCTAATCTTGTCTCTTCGTTATTTAACACCGACTTCCGAAATTAAAGTTATTTTGTACTTTTTGAAGTCGGTTTAATTTTTTTGTAAAAAGTTTTTTATTTTTCACTTTTTAGTTATGGTAGCACCACTAAAAAGTACTTACCCTTCAGCTAAACATAAATTACCTTATAGCCAGAGTGCATCTCATTACGATTCTTATAATCCCAAATACGGTTATATTACATGAATTTACCCCCTCCCCCTTTTCTTTCAGTCAGTCATCGACTACACGTATAAACAAAGCAATTTTACTTGTTACGACAATTCTGCTATGATTCTATGAGGAGTTCTGTTCCATATCTTCGAAGTTCATGATCAGATCATAACAATATTTCTATGGGACCAACTTGGAAGCATAACCTTTCAATAAAAAAAATTATTTCAAAATCGGTCCACAATTGACCGAAATATCGGTGAACATACATACAAAAAAATAAATAAAAAATAAACATACATTCAGCCGAACATAGAACCTCCTCCTTTTCAAAGTCGGTTAACAAAAAGATACTACATCATCTTGCAAAACGAAGCCATTATCACATAATCGCCAATGTCTACAATCCATGTAAAATGTAAAATAAAAGTTGAAAAATGTATATAACATTTTTCACCCTATTACTAAGAGAGTGTTCAGAGAGAAGCTAACACTTGAAAATTAGCATTTCCATCTAGCGTAGTAGTTGAGCAAATATTTGCCACCCACTAGAGCGAAGTGGAGGACATTTTCTTTTCTGTAAAATCTTTAGCTAACAGGAAAGTCGCAAGCAGTGTGATGAAATTAATAATATTAATCACACCGCTCCCGACATTCTAAAATGACGTAGATTACATATATTATACCTAGTATCAGTCAGGCGTCAAATCCAAAACTCTGACCAAACGCTTATTGTTTGTTTCCGACATCAGTCAAATTGACGTCATATCTATATCATAAATTACGTTTTCAAAGCATCCGACCCAGTGGTACCAGTTGGTAACGCAAATTTTCCTGAAAACCTGTTTTAAAATCAGTTTTTTTTTTATTATTATTGATAGGCTTGCGCTTGACGTCTATCTCACCACATGGTAAGTGATGGTGTGGTCGACCATAGAGCATGATTGCCTAGAAGTAACCTAGTTTTAAACTAATACAAAAAAGATTCCAAGATTCACCAGGCAGCACGTTTGCCTAGAAGTGACATAATTACCTACGCGGTCGCCTCCTTCTGCGAAGCAGTAATGCTTGCAAAGGAGGAGGCCGACCGCATCAGGCAACGGCGCCCTCGCCGCCGTTGCCGGGATTCCGATCCCGATTTCCGGCCACCGTAGACGCGGGCTCGCGGACGGCGAGCCATGGGTAGCTCGCTGTCCGATCGTCCGGTAATGGACCGAGTCCAAGACGTCGACGGCGCGCACTGTTCCCGCGCGCCTCAAGGAGTTGTCAGCAGCAGGAGGGGCCCAGCTGGGTCGAAGCCTACTGGGGACAGGGTTGTCCGAAAGGGAGCTCGTGCCCCGGTATGAAGGCTAGAAGGAACGGCGCGGGGTTTTTAGTCAGTAAGAGTCTGACACTGTCTCCCGCTCCACCCAAGAGCGGGTTTCGTCAAAGATGATTTTCCCCGTCGACAAAAAAAAAAAAACATAATTACCTACTCTTGATTTAAAAAATTCTTGCTGTAGCTATCAGAAACACAGTGTCCGTCAAAAAATCCATATCTTAGTATTAGGTACAACAACATAAAATCAACAAGAAATCGAGCGATCGTGAAGAAACATTTTTGTGGCAGAAAAATATATTTTCCGAGTGTCAATCATATTTTCTCGCTCTGCGAGAGTTGAGATATCGTTAGGCGGAAACTGTCCCCTAATATGGTCGGGAATCGATTTTCGGATGTAACGATATCATTTGTGTCGTTTTCCATGCAGTTAAAATCTATGTGCAAAATTTCGTAACTGTATCAACAACACAAATTTATAAGCTTAAAAACATGGTCACCGGACTATACAGGCGACTGAGGGGTTGTTTTGCACTTGCACCCAGCTGTTTGCTGGTATCTAATGCCCGCTATGATTTGCCGTGACCTGTGTGGTACTTAATGTCAGTGGTGTCTAACTATGTCCTTGTCTTCACAATCTCAAGTCCAGTTAAGCTAGCACTAGTGCTGTTTATACAGATTATGCGAATTCAGAAAAAAAAGTTGAGTCACAAACGTGTTACGACATAATGTAAGAAAACATTAAAATTTTGAAATCATAATCATCCTGTTTAACCATTGTTCAGGAAAACGAGCTCAAAATTAAATTAAATTAAACACAAATTAATTTAAAGGAGAATTCAGACTAATCTATTTCAATAAATAAACGATCCTTTACACTTAACAAGGTTAATTGAAAACAATATTTACAAAACACAAATTCCCTTGTCTGAAAATAATTAGCTATGCCGATGCTACACACAAAGTGCCATCATTAATCAGAAGGATGGAGCACCTGGTAATAGATGATCAGATACGAAATGGAATTTTCGACAGACAATATCCGTGTAACAATTGAAATTCAGGATATTTACTATGTCTACGTGCTCATTGGTGGACCGAATTATTATTGAATGTTTAGAATTGGACGGGGAACGTATATTGCATGAGGCCGAAATTCTATAGAAAATTTATGCATTATTGGGATTTTGATGACGGCTGCTAGTATATTGCATTGGACGAAATTCTTTAAACAATTTATGCATTATTGGCTTTTCGATGACGGCTGCTAGCTTTGTGATTTTGCGTTGTTCATAAGTTGCAAAACCCAAACTACGGTAAATTCCACGATTTGCTTGACAATCTGAAAATACTTGTATATATATATATAAGAAGCAAAACTGAACTGTTTTAAGGAAAGCGCTAATTTTGAACTTTTATTAGAATACACAAGCTTAAGTTTTATCACAGAAATACGTAAATGTTGAAAATATTATAGAATAAAGAAAAAAGAAAGAAAGAAATATAATTGCAGTGTTATTGTCCAGTACGTTATTTGATTTGAAGCCTAGAAGAATACCTTTATATGCCCTATGGAACATTTCAGCCCTGGCTAAAGATATCAATTTATTAAGATTTTTGGCAGACGCGTAACCCATCTGAACCCAGGTCTTTTACAACCCTTGCACCTCCGAATTCAGACGGCTCGGAAAAAAAAAATACCTTAAAGAAATTACCTAACCATGTTGGGTGGTAACCAAATCTTGATTCTTAGTTATTGTATTGTATATAATAAAAGGTATATAAATAGTACACGTGAACTACTTTCGAATCTTTTTCTCCTTTTCTGTAAAATCCATCTAAAGATGGTCTGTAAAAATCGCTTTTAGAGGCAAGATCACCCATCCCCCACCAATCCCATCACCCTGTTAATTTGAAGTTCCTATTTTATTATTAGCGTGCAATAAAAAGTATAATATTTATTATCTGTCTTGAACTATTTGATATTTTTATGTAAAAAGATTTTACGCAAAAAAAAAACCAAATCATCCTGTAAATGACTGGCTTTTTTCACTACAATGTTCAATACCAGTAAAAACCTTTGAGCAATCAAGCTTTACTGAAAAGTGTAAATAAAAAAATCAACTTTTTATTTTATTCCGTATTGATATAAATCGGTAAAATGAGGATGTGAGCGTTATAAACCTATATTTAGGTTAACCCTCTCTTCGCATTCAATAATCAACTTAGCAGCTAAACTCAATCATAACCTAAACTGAATTTCATGAAACTTTCAATATGTTAATTGTTAAGTGAACAAGAAGTAACTTGGTAAACATTAATCGATCCTTGTATCCTAAACTAACAATTTGGCCGTCTAACTGGCATGCATTTTCATGATTAGAGATAAGATCGACACTCATCAATCATAGCTTGTTGAATTATTGATCAACCTCTTTTAAGGGTTAACGATTTTCGAGGGTAGGTGCGAGCGATAGGACGAGGAGAGGGGGTAATTAGATGTCATTTCTATCGGTGAAGCGATAAAGATCGGACGTGCCCGATTGGTGCGGTATAATAAATCAATTAGAACTTTTAATGTTATCGCCGTGTTTTATCAAAATAATGGAATACCAAGCTACGTTATTCAGAAATATTATAATGAGAATTAATATTAAAACTATTTGAATTGCCGAATTATAATTGTTTAATTTAACCGTTTATTATGTATAATGTTACAATATTAAACTTTCAAATACCGACATGTTAATTACACGTAGACTATCTTAATTAAACGAGGCGATTTATAAAATTGTAATTTTACATTAAAATTAGACGTCATACAGTAGAACCCTACTCATAAAACAGTTGATACTGGGGAATTAAAAAGCAATTATATTTTGATTGCGAAAGGAAAATTTAAATTTATTCTGTTATTACTCCAGCGACACAATGAGATGAAAATTGAAGAAATTCTAGCAAAGTGAGATAAAATATTAATGGATTTGCTGACGGAGGACGGTGGGACGCGTCTATTAGTTTTTATACAAACTAGGTTTTATAGTAATTTTAATAAATTATTATATTTGCATGCCGTAATAGGTAAGCCAGTGAAGTGTCTTTAGTTTTGCAGTTTTTAATTCAATTTGACAGCGAACAAGATTTGTTTCAAACTTGCCTCTATCAGCGACTTTACCCACGTGAAACCAAGGGTACATAGATTCTGGAATACTAAATATTCTAGATCACGGTACACCAGTGTGCCTTTAATTTGATTTTATGAAGTTCGTTTACTTGTTTGAGCGAGATGGAGTAACAAACATACATATCCATACTCTTAAATTATTATTATAATTTCAGCCGAAATACGTCTACTGTTGGGCATAGTTTACCTTGTGGAATGTCTTCCAATGCTGCGTCTTCCGGTACACTAACATTAGGTATAAAGCCAAAAATTTATATGTAACAAAGTCACTGACTTTCTTTGTGATATCTAATGTGGAATTCAGAAAGACATACAAGATCACAGGCACTGAAAATGACAGAATTATATACCTACATACCAATCAAATCACTAGCCGATTACACAATTTTGATTTTTATACCAACAGCTAGGTACACTCAAAGTTGTAACGACAAAATCTTAGAACCTTTATTCAAATTTATCCGAGAGCATTAGCAGCGGTTGATGGTTTCCCCAAAATTAAAATGGTTATGAACATAAATTGAACGAAATACTTTCGAGTCCCGGCAATATTAATAAAAATGCTAGAGAAATTATGCAAATGGCCGCTACCTCTCGGCATCTCGTCATAAAGATAAGTGCTAATCTATACATATAATAAAATCGTAGGAAAGTCAAAACTGTACATTGAATATTTTTTTAAAAGAATACTTGGAGCGTGATCTACAATCGATATCGAAGTCAAAAATATAGTTTTTAGAATTTTTGTCTGTTTGTCTGTTTGTCTGTTTGTCTGTATGTATGTCCGGGCTAATCTCAAAAAGTACTGCACAGATTTACTTCAAATTTTGCATGAATATTACTAAGAGGTCGGGTTAACATATAGGCTACATATTATCACGCTATCTCCTACGGGGGAGGAGCTGTGAATCTTTATTTTTCTTACACATTCTGTGACAGCGTGTAATCTAACGACGCATATTTAAATGTTGTTTTTGAGTAAGCCATACTATTATCTAGCTTTACACTATAAAAACTACGCCATTTAAGTAACTTGGGCAGAGAAACAGTTATTTTAATAAATGTTAGTATTATAAAGACAATTTTAAAACAGCGCCATCTATGAGATTTCATAAAAATCAAATCAAGTTACATGACACTTTTTGGAAATTAATCATTTAAATTTGATCATGTTGGCGAGGTTAGTACGAGTAGTTAGTTATTCTTAAAATTCATAGATGTCAATGTACTTTTTCTTCATAAAAGTTTTATCGCATATTTCGTTTTGACAAATTCAAGTTCCAACAAAACCCTCAAAATCTTGAGCAGAGTTGAGGAAGACAATTTAATTAAAATGCTGTGTTAAGTATTTCAAAAGAGTTTTGTTCATTGATGATCATCAATTTCATGTTGTTAGTACAAAAAAAAACATTGACTGTTAACACTTTAGTTCGGTATTTATCTATGTGATTATTGCTTGGCAATTAATATATTTTCATGTCTTATGCCTAATTATAAACTTTACTCACTCGGAGACATTTACTTTATTTTAAAATAGTGTAGTCATAATAATTTTTCACCACATCAAAATGTTTCTTTTTCCAACAAAAGGAGCGATCAAGCGACGTTTGCTTTACAGAGCTCTGATAAAGACGAGGTGACCAAAGTCTGGTCGCTTCATCAGCACGTCTGAAGCGGTTTGGCGGATACTGGCGTTCTCTATACATGACAGGCATCCTACCATCATGCATGTAGACGTCCACATAGAGAAGAAACGGCCAGCGCATATATTTTGATCTCGAAAATGTTGCTGAGCGCTTGGAAATCCGCGCCAACCAACTCTCTTGGCATTTTTTAGGCTTTGTAAAGTCGACCAGTTAGCGAGATCCCTTACGTATGACGAGGTGCCTTCATATTACACTTACGACAAGCAAAGGGGTGTATTTAACCAACGTCAACGAGGAGGTGCTGTGGAAGGTTTTCCCGGAATTTTCAAGGACACCGCATTGGGTAGGGTTTATACCGTGCATCCGAATAATGGCGAATGCTATTTTCTGCGGTTGTTACTTCACACTGTCCGAGGCCCAACGTCTTTCGCTTTTCTGAAGACATTTGATGGCGTGGAGTATACCACCACCACCGCACAGCCTGCGTAGCACGTCACCTTCCCGACCGTGACAAAAATTGGGATGACACCCACGCGGCGAGTGTCAATGATAGTCTCAGCCGCATGCGTCATCTGTTTGCCGTCATCTTGGTGTTTTGTAGAGTCGCGAACCCAGTAGCTTTGTGGGAGAAGTATCGCCATCATCTGTCTGAAGATTTTCTACGACCTTTGAAGCGTGCTACTGGAGATGAAGTTAAAGTAATTGATGAACGCGTGCTGAACACCTGTCTCAGTTCACTTCAAGATGTGGTCATTTCTATCGGCTGCAATCCACTGATTAATTATGGGTTACCAGTTCCCCAATCATCATCGCATCAAAACCGTGGAAATCGGGAGTATAACGCCGAGACAAATTACGATCCGGGCAAAATGACCACCGTGACCACCATACGAAATTACCATGTCGCTTCTTCAGAGCAAAAACAAATTTACGACACCGTCCTTGAAATCATTGGGCAAAACCAAATCTTCGTTGTGGTCATGAGTTCGTACGCTGCGCTTGACCAGTAATATGAGAGCTCGGCTCGATGGCAATGCACGTGCTCGAGAATTGTCCGATGTCCTTCTAAGTCTTGGCGAAGGCACTCTACCAGGAGACAGAGGTGTAAAGGTGATGCTTCCAGAGTCTCTCGGTAGAGTGGAATCCAGCTTAGAAGAACTCATTCGCTGTGTGTACGGGGACATCAGTCGTATACCGCACCAGCACAATTCTTGCATGTGTGAGCGGGCCATTTTGACGCCCAAAAATGCTGCACCAATTAACGAATGCATTCTCTTGGAAATTGAGGGAAATGAAGTAGTCTACACCTCGGTAAACACTGTCGTCGTGCAAGATGACGCCACACATTATCCCGTGGAATTTCTGAACTCCCTGTCAGCGAGTGGACAGCGCATATCCTCAAGCTGAAGGTCGGTGTCCCGATTATGATTCTTCGGAACCTATCTCCTCCGAAGTTGTGTAACGGGATTCGCCTTAAAGTTATCACGCTCCACAGACAAACCATTGAAGCGGAAATTCTTTTGGGTTGTGGCGTCGGCGAGGCAGTATTTATACCACGCATATAACTCTCTTCACTTGCTTCGCTTGCAAAAAAAAACTTATATTTTAATGCTATTTTAAAAGCTGTGTATTTATAATGCTATAGCGACACTGGTATCTTAGCTATTTTTGGTGCTGTAGAGCCTTCACGCAGACGACGTCGCGGGCAGCAGCTAGTAAAAATATATATTGCCTATATTCACACATCGTATGAAAATTTTTGTAGATTCCTTTTATTATTAAATCGTCAAGAAAAATAAGAAATTCCAAAAATTTATGGCTATAAAGGAAATTGTTTTGCTTTTTTGATAGATCTTCTACGCTTTGGTACATAGGATCATCTCCATCAGCTGTAATCCAATTAACTCCTTGGCAAAGTTTAATAGCACCTAAATAATTTGTTTGATAATAATAAATCATAATTAGGCTAGTTGCCGCTAAAAATGTAATTAATCCGTCTTTTAGATTATTGAAAAATAAGGGACACGTATTTTTTTATTTGTAAATTAAACCAAAAATGACAAAGATGCATCCCATTAAAGTTACGTGTAACGTCACGCGCGCGTTCTGCATTTTTTTGCACGGGGTGACGTCACACGCAACTTTAATGGGCTATATCTTTGTTATTTTAAGCTATTGCATAGCTTCTATCGCGGGCCTTGAGCGTGGAGACCGAGTCCAGAAATCTGTAACGAAAAAAACCTAACAACCCCCACTAAATGGTTGTCATGGCAACTTGTCAACTTCAATCACAAATAAGTTGATAAAAAATGCTATGCAATAGCTTTACCGCGGCATTCTCCGAGCGCCACACGCCTTTTTTTTGTTTAATCGAAAAAAGAAAAATTATGTGTCCAATATTTTTTTATAATCTAAAATACGGACTAAATAAAATGTAGTTATTTTGACCCTGGAAACTAATAATATCATAATCATTTATTTGTTTGCAAACATGGGTAAAAATATATATTGATATTTGGTTTTTAAATGATAAAATTCTCCATGTTTAACCATGTGGTTGTTATTCAATTAATAAAAACAGGTACTTACAAGATAAAAAAATATCAGCCTTGACAGTCATAGTTATGGAATAATTTTAGTAATAATAAAACCATAAAAAATGTCTCAGGTATATGATTAGATGTTGCAGGCTAAAATGATGCCTGTGACCTTTTACCCGAACAAATCTCAAAATTTTAAGTATGACCTTAGTTCAAACCTTAGTTAAAATATTAAGTTAATCTTAAACCTTAGTTTAACCTGAAAAGGTTGTCTGTATCGCTTTTAGCGACAAGACCGCTCATTATGGTTCCCTATTAATATTAAGTTCCTATTAAAATTTTATTTTTGATGTACGGTAAAGAGGATATCTGTCTATACAACCTTATTGTTAGTATTTGGTTTTGTACCTGAATATACTTTGTTCAGAATCAATAACTGAGTCGATTCCAGTCATTTTACACCAGATTTCATATATTTTTTAATTTTAAAAAAGGTCACAAATTGGACACCACCTATATATACTGAGTACAACACAGGTCGCGGCAGGTCATAGTGAGCATTACACACCAGTGCACAGCTGAGTACAGGAGCAAAACAACCTCCCAGTCGCCCGGCAGGTCTTGTGATCATGTATTTTTACCAATTTTTACTAACAACCATGTAACATAACAAGCTTAAACCTTTGTGATTTTTCATACGGTTATGAAATTTTATAAATTGATTCTTTACATAAAAATACTAGACACGTTTTTCAGGTTTCAAATCCATACTTAATATTATAAATAGGAAAGTACTTATGTGTGTCTGTTTGTTCGTCTTTCACGGCAAAACGAAGTGACGAATTGACGTGATTTTTAAGTGGAGTTAGTTGAAGAGATAGAGAGTGACATATGCTACTTTTTGTCTCTTTCGAACCTCCCAGTTTTCAGGGGAACCGTGTTACGCCGAATTTAACGCGATCAAAGCCGCGGGCAAAAGCTACTATAACTAATGTTGTATAATTTTTGTTACTTAAAACATAAAAATGAACGTCAGTAAACAACACTGATGCACTTATCTCGTAAGTGTCATTCAGTGGTACTCATTCATCAAAATCTCTCCAGAAATATCTCCGGTCCACTTTTTTGCAGTAACTCAATATCCACCTTCATAATTCTAGCAAACATTGTCATGTACATAGTATAGAATGTCATCGAGTAAATTAACAGTATTATCAGCGGTACGATCACTTGGAACTTGGATTGTTTGTGCAGCTGTACTCTTGGGGTTTGCGATAAGGGTGATATCGTGTTAAGTTCTGACGGTTAGACGTCGCTGTAATGTCTCGTCTTAGGGGTTTTCGCTGCATTTATCTTGGCTGCTCTCATATTTTCTTTCTTGTATAATATTTTTGCTAGCATGAAAGGTTTGGTATGAGCAGCGATGTATTTTGGTAACTTATATCTTAAAACTACGTTATATTTATTCTCATATTTTTTCAGAAAATAATAATATCTAGTTTTAGAATTAACGAAGCATGAAACAGTCAGATTGAATTTGACAGCTAGAATATTAAGTTATAAAAAAAATGGCCAAGTGCGAGTCGGACTCACGCATGTAGAATTCCGTACTATTATTTACAACTCACAACACAACATTAGGCACTATATATAGACAAAAATCCCGCCCCTTAAATCATCATCATCATCATCATATCAGCCGAAAGACGTCCACTGCTGGACATAGGCCTCCCCCAAGCGTCGCCACAACGACCGGTCCTGTGCGTCACGCATCCATCGGATTCCCGCGACCCTGACCAGGTCGTCGCCCCTTAAATATTGAGTTTAAATTATTTCAATTATTAGTTTTTAAAGCGAATATACAATAAAATATTCTGCGATACTTCAGGCGTGGCAGATGCTCGCCGTTATTAATATCCAGTAAAAATGGTAAATAAATCACGTTCGTTGTATAGAAGTCGCACTTAAATATAATATATTTTATTATTTATTGTCATACAGCATCTGTGACAACTGCCTAGCTACCACGGTTCATGAGATATAGCCTGGTGACAGAGAGTGAAGTCTTATTAATAGGATCCCGTTTTTACCTTTTGGGTACGGAACCCTAAAAATTATCTTTTCAAAGATTCACCAGGCACAATACCCTCAGAAATGTTTCTGAATAAAAAGCTTTGTCGCAACGAGAACAACTCGTATTATTTATTTCACATTTTGCTACCAAGTCGCACACTCGTCAAGAAAAGTGGAATAGCAATGCAAAATTCACGAAAACGTCGACGTTGCAGGCGTATCATAGTCTAGTTAATAATACATATTTCACTTCACATGACGCCTGTACCTCCTACACGTTTCTATGCACCTGGTACATTCAATTTGTTTTGCTCAGGTCGTAAAAGTTTTTGTGTAAACATTTTAGCAGTACTGCTACACTTATTACCAAATTGCAAAAGTTATAAGGCAACTTATGAAAAACAACTGAAAGTTACTTAGGTAAAGAATAAAATTAATAAGAAACCGTAATAATAGAATGAGGTGTGTGAATAAGAGGATGAACACAGTAAAACTTTACAAGCGACAGCAATTTTCTAAATATATGGGATTGAATACGTGTCAATTTGGCAGAGCATGTAAATTCCATATATTTTTGAATTTGTAAAAACCTTATCACTTTCTTAGACTGGTACTTTATCTAAAGCGAGCTCAGAGCACATCGTCGCGTCACTAAGGGTTACGGGTAAGTTTGAAAGAGTTACCTCGGTTTTGAACCATTGGAGAAACACGTGTGAGTTTTAGTCAATAACTGATATTCCACTCAAGGAGGGAAAAATCCTTACTAATATTATAAAAGCGAAAGTAAGTTTGTTTATTTGTTACGTCTTCACGCCTAAATGGCAATACCGATTTTAATGAAACTTGGTACACGGATAGACCATGTCCTGGAATAGGACATCGGATACTTTTTATCCCGGAAGTATGTTCTCTTGGGATAATTTTCTGCTATCACTCGGGCGAAGCCGCTGGGAGCAGCTAGTTATTAGATAATTTCTCAACATCAAAAAAGAGTACATGTAACTCACTCACAGTGACATGAAACGTAATTAGGAAGGTTCTGATAAATATAACACACATTTTTTTGGTCAATACTTCATAAACTTTTTATTTACAAACGGTTCAATTTCCAGGAATCTAGTAGAATCGGCCATAGGGGAAAGCTCCGTATCCGATGGCTCCGAACCTAGCCAAACCATAAGGAGAGGCGTAAGAGAGAGCAGGAGCAGCCAGGGGAGCGGCATAGGAGATGGCGGGAGCGGCGTAAGAGATGGCGGGGGCGGCAGCGATGAGGGCAGGATCCTTGCGCACGACGGCGTTGAAGCCTCCGGCGCCGGCGGCGTAGTCCACAGTGCGGCGGGTGCCGTCAGACTCCAACAGAGAGTACTGGCCCTGCACGTTGTTGCCCACGCGGTTCTCGATCTGGTGCTTGAAGTCTCCGGTGTAGGGATCAGCCACGCCGTATGAGAAGCTGGAGAGATCGCTGGCGTTAGCGATGGCCATCAAGGCGAAGAGTGCGACGAACTGAAAGAGATTATTACTGTTACTTTTGATATTGAACACGATTCTTAATAATTCCCCTTTTATAACTTTTAACACTTTATAGAGATTTACAAGACTTTTGTAATGAAAAAATAATGAATCCATTTGTTTACAAAACTTCTCAAATCTGTACCTTTTTATTCAAGTTTTTATTTTATCACGATGAATAGGAAATAAATCTCATTTGATAAGCCTTTAGGCTTTAGGCTTTAGGCTTATCAAATGAGATTTTAGCTTTAGCTTTAGCTCTAAAGATTTTGTTTACTACAAAAATAATCCAAAATATGATTTACCTTCACAAACATTTTGCTGTATTGCTGTAGTGACTACGTCTGACACAAGACTGATACCAAACTCTTAATATCTCACCTTTTTATATCATCAAATGTTAATCCAGTTATGCAGAATCATTACTTTGCACGTGCACAAATTAATAAAAAAAAAATCCTTAAGTAAGACGCCTTTTACCAACCTTCTTTGAATTAATTCATACACGATTCAATACCAACAACTATTTATATGTCACATTGATTAAAAGTATTTTACGAAGTGTTAATTTAGTTACATGTTAAGCACAATAATAAAATATGTGCAGGGGCGGGATTATTGCTTGCGGCAATCGGTAATTTAAATTGATCGGTAATCTGAAAAATAATAATAATACCGGGTTTAAATTAAATGGTGCAAAAATGCAATGGTGGCAGACAAGTTAACTATTGTCTTTATCCTACTATGTCAAGTTACCCTGACTTGACATAGTGTATGAGAATCTTCATGATATATTACATTCATAAAAAAGAAAGAGTACTAGAAGATGACAGCAACAAAAAGAAATAATGGAAATTTATTTATGACTCTTTTGAGACAATTAAACAAAATAAAATAAATTATTACAAAGTAGTTATAAATGTTTATAATAATAAAATAAATAAAACCAGACAATGGCCAAAAGGGCTTCTATTTCAGCATATGCTGTTGCTGAAATAAAAAAATATATATATATATCTAAATAGGCTCTGTAATGCTATGAACACATTTACAAAACACAAACAAAAACTATAAGAAATAAGTTAAATACCAGTGAAAGAAAACTTAACCCTTCAGATACCGTCAATTAGAGACACAATAGTAAGACAATAGATGCGCGGCCACCGGTGGTCGCTTTTTTTTTTTTTTTTTTTTTTTTTTCTTTTTTTTCTGTCGACGGGGAAAATCATCATTGACGAAACCCGCTCTTGGGTGGAGCAGGAGACAGTGTCAGAGTCTTACTGACTAAAAACCCCGCGCCGTTCCTTCTAGCCTTCATACCGGGGCTCTAGTTTCCTTTCGGATAACCCCGACCCCGGTAGGCTTCGACCCAGATGGGCCCCTCCTGTTGCTGACAACTCCTTGAGGCGCGCGGGAACAGTGCGCGCCGTCGACGCCTTGGCTCGGTCCGGACAGTTACCGGACGATCGGACAGCGAGCTACCCATGGCTCGCCGTCCGCGAGCCCGCGTCTACGGTGGCCGGAAATCGGGATCGGAATCCCGGCGGCGGCGGCGAGGTCGCCGTTGCCTGATGCGGTCTGCCTCCTCCTTTGCTAGCATTACTGCTTCGCAGAAGGAGGCGACCGCCTGCCACTCCTCCTCGCTCCGGACCATAGCCTGAACCAAGGCCCGGCGCGAGAGGTCTCCGCCGCCGATCACCCCCACGAGGGCACGGCGTTGCTCCGCCCAAGCAGGGCACACCTCAACTGTGTGCTCCACCGTGTCCTCCGGGCGTTCCGCACAGTGGCGGCACCCGGGCGTCTCTTCCGCTCGAATCCGATGCAGGAACCTCCCGAACTTGCCATGTCCGGTGAGGACCTGCGTCATGCGGAAGGTAAGGACGCCGTGAGGTCTTTCCAGCCACGCCTCAAAGAGGGGACTTACCGCCATAATTGTGGCGTGCCCAGCACTGGGTTGCGATAGTCGCTGACGCCATTTCACCGTGAGATCCCGCCGGAGCTCTGTCCGCCATACCTCGACCTGTCGCGGTAGTGGACTTTCACCCCGGCGTTGCATCTCCACGCGCTTATCGTGCATGTGTGCAAGGACTGTTGCCTCCAGATCCCACGGTGGTAGGCCAGCCAGAAGGCTCGCCGCTTCGCGGGAGATCGTGCGGTAACCCCGCACCATCCGTATTGCCATGACCCTCTGGCAGGCGTTCAGTATGGACGCCGGTCGCTTTGCCAGCGACGGCGCCCACACCGGCGCCCCGTAGAGGGCCATGGACCGAACGATCCCCGCGTAGAGCCTCCGGCAGGAGGCGTCTGGACCCCCAAGGTTGGGCAGGAGCCGCTTGAGAGCAGCCCCGGCCCGGTTGAGTTTGGGAGCCAAACGTCGGAAGTGTTCTCCGAAATTCCATCGGCTGTCGAGAACGAGTCCCAGGTACTTCATCGTCGACCCGACGCCGATGCGAACTCCTCCTACCGTAAGTTGGGAGTCTGATGGTGGCGCATTCCGAGGGCCGTGGAAAAACATGGCCTCGGATTTGTGCAGCGCCACCTCGAGTCCCAACTCCTGGATCCTACCAACGACTATCGCAACCCCGCGTGTCGCTAGAGCGACCGCCGCCTGGTGCGACTCTCCCTGCGCTAGAACCAGCGTGTCGTCTGCGTAGCAGACCACGCTGACCCCGTCAGGGAGGTCGCCGCGCAGCACGTAGTCGTAGCCGATGTTCCACAAGGGTGGGCCTAGAACCGACCCCTGCGGAACACCGCACGACATCTCTCGACGTTTCCAGTCTCCCTGGTGACCGGGGTAGATAATGGACCTGTCCGACAGGTAAGCCTCGACCACTCGACAGAGGTATTCGGGCACCCGGTGGTACCGGAGTGCCCTCCGGATCGTACTCCAGGGCAGGGAGTTGAACGCATTGGCAATGTCCAAGGACACTGCCACGACGCTTCTGCCCCGGGACACCGCAACCCCTGTCGTGAGGGCTCGCACGCGCATGATGGCGTCCACCGTAGAGCGCGCCCTACGAAAGCCGAACTGTCCGTCCGACAAGTCCGGCCCCACCCGTGTTAGCCGCGCGACGAGGCGGTTTGCAATGACTCTTTCAAAGAGCTTGCCCACCTCGTCGAGCAGCACAATGGGCCGGTACGCGGACGGAGAGTCCGCAGGGCGCCCTGGCTTCGCGATGAGGACCAGTTTCCCCGTCTTCCAGCGAAGTGAAAACTGGCCCCTTTCCATACATGCGCTGAAGAGCCCTCTTAGTCGAGGCCCGAGAGCCTCCATGGCCAGGACCCAGGCTTTCCCTGGCAAGCCGTCGGGTCCTGGGGCGGTGTTTTTGGCACTCAGCCTTCGCACCGCCACTCTCACCTCTACCTCGGTCACCTCTGGAGCGTTGTCGTCGTCGTCGCTGTTGTGGTCCGCGTCAGACACTGCTGGCGGGGGCGAAGCCATGGGCGGGGGGGAGTGTTCCCCTCGCGCAGGGAACAGAGTGGTTACCACACCCTCCACGAGTTGGGGCCGGAGACTCTGAGTCAGCGGCGGAGCCCAGGGGCGTAGCTTGTCCCGTACCAGTTTGTACGGGCGCCCCCAAGGATCCGCGTTCAGAGACCCCAGCCACACGTTGCGGGCCTCGAGTTTGGCCCGCCTTATCTCCGTTCGGAGGGTGCGCCTTGCCTCTCTGTACCCCTCATACAGCTCCGCCTCTCTGACCTCCGCATCCGGCTGGCGGTTGCGGCGCCTGCAGTGTCTGTCGTACCGGCGGCGCGCGTGGTTGCACGCGTTGCGCAGTGCGCCGATCTCCGGCAACCACCAGTACACACGGCGCTTAGCACGACCTGGGGGGACTCGGGGCATTGCCGCGTCGCAGATTTGCGACATGGCCTCCTGGAACCACTCCGCCTCGACGTCGATGTCGACAGGCCTGTCCGGTGCTTGCACCCAGGCCTGTACCGTCGCGGCTTCCAAGAGGAGCTCCCGGTCCATCTGCTTAAGCGCCCACCGCGGACCACAAGGGCTCTGTCGGACCGGCGCGGCCGAGGTTTCGGCGGAGACGTCCAACCGGATGTACCGGTGGTCGGAGTACGTCTCCACCTCCTCCATAACGCGCCAGTCGACGACACGCGGCGACAGAGCGGGGCTGGCGAACGAGATGTCCACCACTGATGTACCCCGCATCCGCACCAACGTGGGGACAGAGCCCCGGTTCAGGACGACCAGGCCCAGCTCCAAGGCCCAGTCCTCCACCATCCGACCCCGTTGGTTCGTGCGCCGAGAACCCCAAGCCGTGTTCCAGGCGTTGAAGTCCCCGCAAACGACCACGGGGAGGGAACCGAACCCAGCGACGACGGAATTTAGCTCCATCAGGGAGAGTTGGAACACGTCGAGAGATCTGTTCGGGGGCAGGTAGACGCCTACCACGGCGATGTCCCCGAACCGTGCTGCCACGCAACCCCGCCCCCTCGTGACGGACTCGGGGGGCGGGGTACCGGCGGCGGCCGACGAAATTAATGTCACCGAGCCGTCCAAGTCCTGAACCCAGTTTCCACGGGGTTGGACAAAGTACGGCTCGGCGACGACGGCGATATTGATCGACCACTGCGCCATGCTCTGGAGCAACAGATCCTGAGCGGCGGCGCAGTGGTTGATGTTCGCCTGGAGGAGACGTAATGGCGTGGTTATTGGTATTCCATTACCGTCTCCTCCTGAGCCCTTTGCGAGGGTCCTGCCGCGGCGGGAGCGGCGGCGATGGCGGCAGCAGCCAGGGTAGTGGCTGCGGCGGTGAGGACGTCAGGGTGGATGCCCCTCCTGACCTTGCCCTTGGCCTTGGTGGGAGGGTCGCAGGACCTACCCCCAGCCCGGTGGTCGGCCGGCTTGCCGGCCGCCGCACATGCGTAGCAGTGCGGCAATGCACGGCATTCGACGGCCTTGTGTCCGGGCTGTCCGCACTGGTGGCAGCGGTCACTGCGATCCACCTCTGCGGCGCAATAAGCGCCCACGTGGTGCCCGACGTGACATCGGTAGCACCGCAGAGGTCTGGGTTCCAACATCTTGACTTGGGCTGAAACCCAGCCCACCAGCAGCCTTCGGCCCTCGGTCGTGATAGCCTTGGCCACCGACACGGGGCAGCTAACCGTGACGGCTCGCATGCCCGTGCTGTCAGCGCGGATGGTGCCCGCCCGAACCTGGTCGGTCGTGCACCCTCCCGCCCTGACGATGGCGGCCACCACTTCCTCCACCCTGACGGAGTCGTCCAGACCCATGATGCGCATGTCTATGCTCTTGGTGGGTCTGGACACTCGGGCCTCCTCGACGTCCAGGGACGCCCTAATCTTGTCGGCCAGGGCGTCGGCGAGTTCGCCGCTGTCTGCCCCAGGGACCTCCAAAATCCGGGCTCCGGTTGCGGTCCGCCTTATTCGGAAGCCCCCGGAGGCTCCGAACTCGTCGAGGTGGCCCACCACCGCCTGCTTCGCCTTGGCCATGACTATATCATAGTCGACGCCCCTCTTTTCCGCAGCTGGCTGTAGTGTGATCACTACAGCTGCGGAAGTCGGGGCGCGGAGTCTGGCAGCCATGGCCCGCTTCTTCCGCTCCTGTCGCCTCTTGCGCTTTTTGGCCGCCCTAGCCGCCTTGCTCGCCTTCTCCTTGGCGCCGACGACCGTCCACTCGGCGCCAGCCGAGGAGTCTTCGGGCGGAGGAGGCGGCAGGCGCGACCTAGTCGCCGCCGCGGCAGGAGGCCCCGCCGGTTTGGTGGCAGCCGCCACCTTGCCCTTCGGGGGGGCGGCAGGCTTCCCCTGCTGCTGCCGCTTGTTGACCGGGGCCGGCCTCGCCGCTTCCGGCGCCGTGGCCTTACGCCCGACTTGCCCCGATGGGCCTGCCCTCGGCGCAGCAGCAGTGGCTGCGGCGGCAGCGGCATATGTCACCGCTCCCTTCTGGTTGGAGGCCGCGAGCGGGGGACGCAGCACGATGCCCTCCAGGACGGAAAGCTGGCGCCGGATCTGCTCTTGGAACCTTTGCTGCTGCTCCTGCTGCTGCTCCCTGGCAGCAGCCAGCTCTTGCCGCAGCAAGGTCAGCATCCCGCCTTCCGCCTGCGTGCTCCGCCCTTCCGATGACGGTTCGGGGCAGGAGTCCTGGAGACCGGCCAAGGCCTCGAGCCGGCCAATCCTCCCTTTGAGGGTCTGCTCGTAGGGCTCGAACACGAACCCCAAAGCCCCCCCAATAGTGGCATTGGCCAACTCGATGGAGCGCTTCTTGGCCACTCTCTCCCGCTTGTTGGCTACGCTCATGATGGTGGCTGCCACGACCTCCTTAAATTTGGCCATGGCAACCTCCATTCCCTCCGGCAGCTCGGTAGGGATCTCCGGCGGCGTGAGGCTGGCCTGGCGTCCCTCGCTGGCGCTCTCAGCGGGGAGCCCTCTCCCTTTGCCCGTCTTTCGGGCGGTACCCCGCCCCGAGGTCGAGACCTTCCGGGCAGGTGCCGCCTCGTCGTCGGATCCGGAGCGCAAAAACTCCGCCTTCCTTTTGGTGGAGGTGGATTCTTCCACCTCCATCACGTCAGAGTTGTGTGAAGACGCGGCATCAGAGTCCGACGCCGCGTCTTCACTCACCTCTCTGAGGCCGAAAGTACGGCCGGCCTCCACCGGCGTCGCGGACGTGCTGGGAACTGGTCCCAGGGACTCCGCGCTGCCGGCTAGTGAGCCACCCTGGCTCCTTGCGTCCATGACGGACGGTAATAACAGGTCCTTTACGGACCTGGCGCGATCTTTGCCCCCCCCAGAATACGAGGGGCAGCCCGAGCTCTGCTCGGGGAGGGATTCTCCGCCTGCGGGGCAGGCGGTACCCTCCTGGGGTAGTATTTCTTGGAGATGCGCGGCCATAATTTTGCTGTACTCAGCTTTGCCTTTTTGGCAATGGGGTGGGGTCCCCAATACACGTTCGCCATCGTGGTCGTGTCTGATAAACAGACACGTACCCGAGGCGAACCGAGCTCGCTGTCGAGAAGGCGCCGACAGCTGTTGGTGCCAGCGCTCCTGGACAGCGCACCCTCCGGGCGGTCCGACTGGACTCCGCCATGTGTTCCTCTTGGTCTGGTCTCTCGCTTGAGGCCTTCCGGCATGAGTAGCTCTACCGGCATAGCCCTCAAGGTCATTGAGACACGCAAGCCCCACCACGACGACAACGTGGGAACACGGTTGGTGGGGACCGGTGGTCGCTTGGGGATTCATGAATTAATAAAATATGAATATAAAATGAATCATAAAAAGTACTGGCAACGAATGACTAACTCATATTTGGTATGCATACCATATGTTTCTGGGAGCATACTAAAGAAAGTAAACCAGTACCTATCAATCTCATTGTATTTTATGTATGTTTCGTTTGAGTCTTTATGTAAAAAGAAAAAAAAACCGGTCTGTTTTTTTTTTTTGTATAATTTAGAGATGAATCATGCCAAAGAGAAAGCTACATACAATCGCACTATTATTATAAAGACGAATATTTGTGGATGTGTGTGTACATCACCTATATACCTATATACTTATACCCATGTAAGCAGATTTAGATTAAATTTGGTACCAGGGTAAACTAATATTTCCTGGAAAAGTATGTCTTTTCCAGGAAATATTATTTAAATAAATTTCTAATATCACGCGAGTGAAATCATTGGGCTAGGTATAACATAAAGGCAAAAATGTATTTAAAAATTTGTTACTCATTCTCGCTCGAACATCTGAACAGATTTAGATGTTTGGCACACAGAGAGACCATACCTCGGAATAGCACAATTATATGATAAATTTTATCTCTAGGATGTCCCACGCCCCAACCGCAGCGATAGGAGACGCCGGGTGTTCGGAATCCCAAAGCAATATCCTAGGGGAAAATTATGAAAGTGATACTCATAGTCTTAAAACGTAAAAGGCAAATGAAGGAAGGAAAAGAGAGGGCGTTTGATACACCCTCCAGCTTTACCCTAGAGCGCGAGAAGTCGTTATATGATTTCCCATCACTAAAAAAACACGGCCAAATCTGCTGATAATAACTAGTTTCAACAAAAGACTATTCCTCGCAAAATCGAACCATATTTGTACAGCAAAACTCTATTCGATCCGAGTATTTCATACTTACGATATTCTATCGAGACACGACCCAATCGGATTCCTCGTTGAAATAACAATATAAACAGAAAGAAATGGAACTAGACAGCGATGCAGGTCAATACTTGTGATGTTACCTGATCGAGAGCCACTCAGAGGCTCCTATTGGACTTCTATTTTAGTTGCAAGCTATTTCAGGAGAGAGTGCTCGACTGACTGGAAAATCTTTGCTTTATTAGGTTGGACGGTAAGCAGGTACCTAATTTGTGTTAAGGTTCCGTGGAAATGCGGACTTGACAATGTTTCGGAACACAGGTATTTTTTTTTTCGGTGGGAAATTATCTCCCGCCCATAGGCGGGCTTGCAACAGGGCTTGTCAGACTTTTACTGACTAAAAATCCACACCTGTTCTTTGTCATTGTTCCAGGACCCCGGGGGTGTTTTTCGCATCACCCATGGTCCCAGTAGGCTTTGACCCTGCTGGGCCCCTACGCTGACAACTCCTTGTGGCGCGCGTAGAACACTACGTGCCATCAACGACTAGGGCTCGTTCCGGGAGGTCACCGGACGGTCGAACGGCGAGCTACCAATTGCTCAATTTTTCACCGCTAGAAAGCTGCTTTATTCCTGAGTGACATAGGCTATAATTTATGTGCGCGGACGAAATCGCGGGCAAAAGCTAGTATATATATATATTTTTTATTTTATTATTAAAAGGCTCGCGTTTTACTACTATCGCCACTACTTTTTCTTTTTTCGGTTCTCGGCAATCGGCAAAAACGGAACCGTTTGGAACAGTTTTGTTATTTGTCTGTCAAGATCCTTTCTCAGGAACGCGCGAAAATATCAAGCTGAAATTAATATGCAATATTCAATTCAGCTACTTTTTGGACTTTAGAGTGAATAAATCAAGCTTCTAAGTCATTGCAATCTAAAGCTGTTTAAGCTCATCTGCCCCCCTAGCCAAGTAACAATCGTTTCACTTGCGTCGAACGCTTCGAGTAGACCTTGCCGCCAATTCTTTTGTTCTGACCACGTGACTGAGCGTCATTCCCGTACATTTGAAACTTTCTACTAGCCATAGTTAACTATTGTAGATTATTAGCAACTTGGCTAAGGGGGCTGGTGTATATTTTGACGCTCGCAAGAGAATCAAAACCTACAGGACACTTCCCGTTAACCTAGAAACACTAAATTTGGCAAGAAGCACACGGAAAGATGAAAATCCAAAAAGGCCCTCAATTTTAAGTAAAAAGAAAGAAGGTAAAAGTCAATATTTACTTTATTGAAAATTTTCAAGGTTCGTGGAATCAGATTAATTACATAGTTAAGTTAGTAAGAAACTACTGTACACGACTACAACTCGCACTTGACCGGTTTCTTTAAAAGTTACCCCAGTATGGAGCAACCATACTAGGACTTAGGTACACTCTCAAACTTTTGTATTGTGGATGCGTTCACAAACATGTAAACATATGTAGACAAGATACCCAAACCCGGAATAACTATCTGTAAAACAATTAAAAAAAAACATGTATTAACAAAGCCAAGTTGGAATTTCTAGGACTCTCCTTAAAGAACTAATAAACTACAAGGTGACGGTGCCAGTACACGTGCAGCTGAAGCGATAAAAATTATGCAAGTGGATGATGAAATTGCTTCTACATATTTCGTATGTAATAGAAGCAACGCTGGACTGTGAAGGCATCGATATTACCCGTTACGATCATTTATTCACGTAAGACACTCCCGAGTACAGGACTTGCCACACCCCATTTTACAGGCTTTTATTTAGTTTCACCTGTCCCGATGTTTGTCTGTAACCAAATCTTGCAAATTAAATTTGATCCACTTTCCGGTTACCGATTCAGCTGAAATTTTACATTCATGTGTAAATCAGATGACAATGCAAAATTATTATGACATGGAGGTGATCTGATGATGAAACCGGAAGGTGGCTATAGGAACTTGGTAGTTAAAGGACACAACCCCATTGAGTTTGGGCTCGTATGATTTGTCTTGGCGAGTATTAATTATAAACCGTGCCATAAAAGCTTGCTATGAAAAAAATATTTTCTTTAAAAACTTGTTTAAGTAACTTTTTATTTATATTTTTTTTATATATCGAATAAAAAAATACAAACGAAACCAATTTTGGTTTTTGATTCAGTATAAAATCTTGCAAAATACTTTTATATACTTTATAAAAAAGTTCCTTATACCCAAGAAATCGTATTTCACAAACAGATCAAACTTATAGGAAATTTGTTTCTGAAAAGTTTTTCAAGCGTTGATATTTGTGTAAGATTATGGAAACGGTAACGCTGTATTTTGATGTGAATATTTTATAATGGTACTAAAACATAACAGGAAAATAAACTCCCAGTTTTTCATATTATTTTTTTTGTCAGCATCACAATTTTTTGTGATAAATTGTTGATGTGATGACTGGCATGATGCATTTAAATAATAATAATAACTTATTTATTCAGACATCATTGATCCAATGGTTAGTAGAAAACTTAACATCTCTAAGATGTTACAAATTTAAAAAGTTTATAAATTTCATTTAGTTTGATTTTTTTTTATTTCTATTCCATCAGCGCCCTAATTTGATGCTTTAGTTGAAAGATCAAAAGCACTTAAGAATCTGCCACATTCAATCATTTTCTTTAGAGAGACTGTAAGTACGACAGATTTTATCCTCATAGCCAATGAAGATCTGAATGAATGTGTTTAATTATACTTTTTTTTCATTTAATTTGACTTGATATTATTACTCGCTTTAGGGTTTATCTGTTTATATTTTACGAGTATGGTGTGTATGTTACTTAGTGTCACTGTCATCCAATAGGGAAAGGGTACGCCTTTTAAAGAAAAAGAAAACACTGAAATAACTTTCCCTCATATTATATTGCGACATCAAAAATATAAACTTTTACAACGGTCACTGACCAAACCCTACGACGAAAGAAGACCAACTGTATCCCAACAACCAACGATCGTCACACGCATCATATTGCCTTTGCAACTTACTTCACATATTTCCTGCCACTACACTTGCTTTACAAGTATCGTCTGATTTTTTAACCCACAAAGATAGGTTCACAGTCTTAACAAAATTATAAACAATGCAAAATCTTAGAGACCAGATTTTTTCCAACTCAAGGACGTCTATTCTAGTCCTATATTCAGGATCCAACTTAAAATGGTGTCCAATAAAAAATACAGTCGCCGAAAGTTTTTTTTATTTATCTGATGGTCCTGGGAGACGAGGCAATATTGTCTCGACTGGCCGTAAAGCGCGGAGGGAACGCGAAATGGTGCAATGGAGACGAGGTTTGTGGGTAAAGACAGGTCCTATTGTAAGCGTTTTGTATTTAAATAAACAATTTTAACTTGTACTGATTTTATAAGTAAGTTGTTCATTTTAATAAAAGTTTTTATAGATTTTACATATTACATTTTCTTTGTAGATATGCAATCTCATTATTATTTTTACTAAAGCAGTCCAACTAGACTATGGCTGGCATTTTAGAAGCGCGGACATAGGAAAACTGATTTTATTTATTACCTTCAAAAATAAAATCATTTAATTAAAATATTTCAATAAAATCATTTACTGTTGAAGTAAGTTAATTATCTTTCTTTGCAAGTGTATTAAATCCACCAATCCGTACTGGGCCCACGTGATGGATTACGGTCCGTTTCCTCTTCTAGAGTAGAGGCCTAAGTCCCAACAGTGGGAACATTATAAGGCCGACTATGCTATACTATGTATTAAAAAAACATCGTATCGTAGACGAGAGAACGGTAATATTATCAATACCTACCAATACAATCATTACTACGTATTGATAATATCACCGTTCTCGGCTCTCTTAGGACCCTTTCCTCGAGTCTATATACCACTTCAGCAATAATTACCAACATTACACACTATTATGCACTATAATTACAAGACAGATTAAAAATCAGTAAAAGAATCGAGCATGCATGGCATGTTGGTCTAGTGGTTAGTGACCCTGACTGCTATACCGGAGGTCGTGGGTTCGATTCCCACCCAGGACAAATGTTTATGTGATGAACATAATCATTTTGTTCTGTGTCTGGGTGTAATTTATTTATATTATGTATGTATTTAGAAATAAGTATATTTATCAGTTGTCTAGTACCCATAACACAAGCTCTACTTAGCTTGGGACTAGACGGCGTTGTGTGATAGTTGTGGAATATTATTATTATTTCGTTTATTCATTACTATATACATATAAATTATATTTTTAAATATTCAATAAAAAAAATAAAAAACATTTAAAAATATAAAAAATAGTAGCCCACCGGTATCGGGAACAGGGTCCAAGCTACCGGCGGTCAGGGCTCCAGAGAGAGGAACCTCCTGACTATACGAGCCGTGTCCAGGAGTACCGCTTTCTGAATCAAGCCCTTGATTATTTATTATTATTATTATTAAAACGGTCCATTGCGAAGGCTGAAAGACAAGTATTGAATGAAAAAATTGTCAAGGAGAACTTTTATGTCTAACTACAATATTTGACAGTACGCCTAACGCTGCGTTCGCCTGCTTTGCTCAAGCACAAAAGGTAATTATATTAGATTAGATTATTATTATTGATAGGTTATCTCACCCGATGGTAAGCAATAATGTGGGCAATGATGTAGCACGCTCGACTAGAAGTTATGTAGTACTAGCTTTTGCCCGCTGCTTCACCCGCGTACATAATCCCAGGATAAAAGTATCCTATGTGTTATTCTGGGATATGGTCTACTCGTGAACCAAGTTTCATCGAGATCTGTTCAGTAGTTTTTGCGTGAAAAAGTAACAAACATCCATACATCCATCCATACATACAAACTTTCGCATTTATAATATTAGTAGGATAACCATTATTAGTATAAAATGTGGCCAGTGATGACATATGGTGCCGAAACGTGGTCGCTGACAATGGGCCTCATCAGAAAGCTCAAGATCACCCAAAAGGCAATGGAAAGGGCTATGCTCGAAGTTTTCTTGCGTGATCTAATCAGATATGAAGTTATCCTGATGAGAACCAAGGTTGCCGACATAGCACGAAGAATTGCTTAACGAACTTAAGTGGCAATGGGCAGTACACATTGCTCGTAGAACAGATGGCCATTGGGGCCGAAAGGTTCTGGAGTGGCGACCGCGTACCGGAAGACGCAGCGTCGTAAGGCCTCCTACAAGGTGGACCGATGACCTAGTGAAGGTTGGGAGTATCCGATGGATGCGGGACGCACAGGATCGATCGTTGTGGCGGCGCTTGGGGGAGGCCTATATCCAACAGTGGACGTCTGTCGGCTGAAATGATGATGATGAGTATAAAATGAAGATTGAATGAGTAACTTTTATTATCCTGCATATAACGTAGATCGCTCTGCTAACGGTGACGCAACGTCTCAACAATATTGCGTTCACGAATGAGTTTGAAGAAATTCACGAATATATATCTTGGAATCTGTAAAACACTGTTTCAGGACTTCATTTTGAATAAAATTCTTTGTTAAACATTCCCTGATTAATGTGATGATCCTTTAGGGAAGTGCGATAAAATTACAGATTTTTTTCAATAGCCTTTACTACTGCTGTAATTTTTATGGGCGACTAACTGTTACCAAAAGATTTGCCTATATCATGGCTCTATGTAATAATTCACACCATGGTCTACCCGTGTGCAAACTTTCACCCAAATCCATTCAGCCGTTGAAGCTTGATTCATCATCAACATCATCATTTCAGTTGATAGACGTCCACTCTTGGACATGGGCCTTCCCCAAGTGTCACCACAATGAACGATACTATGCGTCCCGCATCCATCAGATTCCTGCAACCTTCACAAAGTCATCGGTCTACCGAAGCGTGATTAATTAACAAAATATATAATTATCCAAACATATTTTTTTACGTTGGTGCTTCTCCCGCTCTAGAACGAAGTGGAAGGAGTGTCAGACTTTTAATAATCAAAACTCACAGTTTTCTTTCAGTGGTCCGTTTTTGTGAGAGCTTGCGATAGCTCCTTCAAACAATCCGCAGTCCTAGATAAGTTAGTTTAGAATGTTAACGTAAGTTTAGAATGTTATTAAATATGGGCATATAGTAAAGATGTAGTTTTTTTTTTTCAAATCAAGATTTGTAGCCCTTGTTGTAGGTGTCTAAGCCATCTTTGCCTCTCTTCTCAAGTTGACCTTAGAAGCGTCTTCCATGCTCAGGCACCCACTTTGTTGAGACCACAACTCATCCAGCGGAATGCTGAATAATTAGTATTATTTTCCAACTTCCTCATTCTCAGTTTTCAGAGCTCCAAAAATATAATATAATCTTTACAGTGCAAAAATGTATTGTAACTTAATAATATCTCTCACGACGTTTCATTCCCGCATCCTATTTCGACTCAACCCGTTAGGATTAAACAAGATCCATACATTACGTCTCGGTACTCCACAAAACGTATTGTAGTCGTATTACATGAGACTTTATTGAAACCTTAATAAGGTTTTAGTACGCACGGCTCGAGACACATGAGATTTATCTGAAAGGAATAAAAACCTGAGATACTGTGAGACGAGAGTTGGTAAAATAAGATACGAACTTTTGAATCTATACAACAATATTTTTTGTTTATGCGAAACCTGAATATAGTTTGTTCAGAATCAGTAACTGAATTGATCAAAATCATTTTTACACCATATTACATTTTTTCCCAAAATTTTTTAAAAAAAGTCACAAGTTCACCTCTGACACTAAGTACAACACTGGTCACAGCACGTCATAGCGGGCATTAGTTGCCAGCGCACAGTTGGGAGCAAAACAACCCTAAGTCTTTCGAATGGCCCAGTGATCATGTATTTGTGATGGCAATCAAGTAACATAACAAGCAAACAACTTATTTTTCATGATGCAGATTATTTACACAAAAAAAAAAAACTAGACACGTGTTTCGGGTTTCGTTTTCTATCGATACTCTAGCTGATATTACTACCAAAAGAAGTCTTACTTCCCAAGTAAGTAGTAACGACCGCTTCCTTAGGTCTCGCATCCATCTGATTTCCGCGATTTAAGTAGCAGTGAGCAGTGCACATTGCTACGGAACAGATGGCTGATAGGGCCGAAATGTTCCAGAAGTCAAAAGACAGCGTTGGAATGCTTCTCAGAAGTTGCACTGGTGACATGGTGAGGTTTGTGGAAATCTGATGGATATAAGACGCACAAGACCGCTCATTGAGGCGATACTTAGGGGAGGCCTATGTCCAGTATCTAGTAGAAAGTCTTTTGCATGAAATGATGATAGTGATGAATATAAATTCATACTCATCTACTATGTAACACAATAGTTACGTATTTCTAAAAACAATTCGATGGAACTATAATATTAATCATAATACCAAGAAAAGATTAAGTAAGCTCATCTCTTTTCATAGTTCAGGTAAGTACCTAAAAACCAACGTTGAACTTACCATCCATCCTAGCATAAGCAAAAACAATATAGTCACCATTCCAGACCACAATTGGGGAGAACTGTCCTCATTTATTTCAAATCCGAAGGCGGGTCTGCAGGCTCCTCGCGCCCAGACTAATATTATTTGTACTAATTATAACTTGTATGAATAAGAGCCTAATTGTAGAACAATATAGTGTCTGCTGGCGTTAATACTTAATTATGATGGACGGTAATTATTGTGTAAGGTGTAAGGCTGGCCTCATACATCTGAAATGGCTCTCTAGAATCATAATCTCATTTTATATGAAGACTAGAATATCAGTGTGCTCCAAACACAATCTGTTTTTTTTTCAGATCATGAATTTCTCAGATCTATCTGTAAGAATGATACTGATGAACGTTCTGAATTCCGAATCAGAATATTCGAAGTTATGATTTCATAACGCATGTATTACCATACATTTTAATAAAGTGGCACACATATACTGGAATCAGATTATAAATTATTCCGTTTGACACTGCCAAAAGTAATGCGATTAGTACTAATATCTCTTCCAAAAAGACGTTTGCACGTCTCGGGAATCACGAGACTACAGATCAATCTGAATTTTTAAGATATATGTGAAACAATGTGTCGAAATTTAGATTAGCCAGTCTAAGTAATAAAATGTCGGATATGTTAAATTGCAAATAGAAATGTTTAATAATGAATTTTAAGATTACTTACATGGAATGATTGTATTACAATTAAACGTTATACATCCTATTTCATTCATGCAATAAACTACGTACAAATATCTAAAGCAGATGAACAAGAATTCACAATGAATGTCACTGTGGAGTCTGAGCAGAAAATAGGTCGGACTATAAATACTCTACACTCGGAGTAGAACAATGCTGGTGATAATTTTGAACTTAACAACAACCAGATTAAATGATACAATGAACCATATAGAGCATAAGAGACACTTTTTTATGGACTTCGTAACCGGAGCTGTACCAAGTTGTGACCATTTGATTTTAATTTTATTTTTTGGCTCTAGCAGTCAGATATGAGCAGGAAAATAATTATAACTCATTTTTTATTAGGAATGTTTCCATTTCATATACCTAATTTCAATTTAAGTCATATAGACCAAAAATTAAGTCATTTAGTGGTAAACGGAGTCTTTGCATGTCCACTGAGCTCGGTTTAGAATGAACACTGGTCTATCTATTAATATGAAGTAATCAAGGTAAAGTCAGGCAGCTAGTGCCTTGGTTAAATAACAATCAACAAGCTGCTTGAAAGTTGCCGATATATGACGATTCAGTTTTCTAAGATCTAACCCTTCGAGTTACCAAAAGAAGAATCGCTTTCATTTATTCATACTGTCAATACATACTGTCGATCCCACGGAGGCTTTGATTAGCATTTATTTTATTTTTCACTCTGAAGACCTCTTTGTAACTGAGCGAATTGCAAATTAATTTATGTTTCACGTGTGCCAATAAGACAAGAAGGTGAAACAGTGGGTAATAAAGTCGAGAGTGTGTTCAGAACGATATCAGTTGGCAATAATGTAGTAAGGGTGATTGTAAACACAAACATCACTGAAGAATGAGTAATGAAAAAGAAAACACAAAAGTTCGGTCAAAATTCCATAAACTTTTTATTTACAAACGAGTCTGGTCCAAATACTTAGTAGTAGTAGCGGCTGTAGGGGAAAGGTGCTCCGTATCCGAGAGCTCCGAACCTAGCCAGACCGTAAGGAGAGGCGTAAGAGAGAGCAGGAGCAGCCAGGGGAGCGGCATAGGAGATAGCGGGAGCGGCGTAAGAGATGGCGGGGGCGGCAGCGATGAGGGCAGGATCCTTGCGCACGACGGCGTTGAAGCCTCCGGCGCCGGCGGCGTAGTCCACAGTGCGGCGGGTGCCGTCAGACTCCAACAGAGAGTACTGGCCCTGCACGTTGTTGCCCACGCGGTTCTCGACCTGGTGCTTGACGTCTCCGGTGAAGGGATCAGCCACGCCGTATGAGAAGCTGGAGAGATCGCTGGCGTTAGCGATAGTCATCAAGGCGAAGAGTGCGACGAACTGGAAGAATGAGACGAATGATAAGTATTAATTGACCAAGATTGAATAAATTAAAATCATTTGCTTTTGAGTACAATTTAGTTTAATTTTATGTTGTAAGTATCCCAATCAGTAGTGCTTTGTTTACATGGGAATCATCAGTCAAACGTAAATTCCGAATTTGGCAGAAATTGCAAAGCATTGAACCAATATTCCATTGTTGTATTAAAACGATCGCTTTTTATTAATGTTATCGCGACTAATAACATAAAAAAATCAATGTTATCTTTTATAAATTATCCTATGGTATTTTCGGTTTCCACAAAAATTGCACACACAAAAATAAAAAGTCCAAGGTTTTACCTTCACAAACATTTTGTAGGATTGTTGTTGCGACTACGTCTGACACAAGACTGATACTGATCCTTCGGCTTCTACACCTTTTTATATCCCCAAATATAATCCAGTTCTGTAGAATCAGGAAGCTCACGTCAAAAACAAGGTGCTCTTGAATTGATTATGGATTGAATAAAATTCGTCTCATTACATTACTGTTGACACTCGCCGCACTTTCGTTCGCAATAATATGACCTTGAATCGTAAAGTTTAAGTGAAGTACTATTTACGAGTCGGTAATTTATATCAGATTTTATTGTTTTTAAGGGTTTATTAATGGGTTTTTGCTGTGACATAATGATTTGTTGTTGTTAAGACAAGAAAAAAAAAATAACCGTCTTTTAAAAATATGGTTAAGAATCGCTATCTCTTTCTTTGAACGTCATTTAGGTATTTAAGGTACAAATAGTACATATTTTTCTGTCATCGTGTATATCTAATTTGTATTTATTGGTAACTTATTCTATATATCTTTTTCCTTCTCTGTAAAATCCATCCAATGTTTTTTTTGTAAAAAATCGATTTTTAGCAAATAGATCGCTATTAATTTGAAGTTCCTACTGTAGTTTTTTATAAAGTACAATGAAGAACATATCTATTTATCTTACTCGTAACAAGGGCTAGTGAGTAGTCACAACATAATTTTGTAAAATTTCTTAGGACTCGATTCGTTCTGGACCTTTTGAAGGCGTATGAGGCCAGCTCGCATAGGTTCTTTATAAAGTTTTCATGAAATATTGCACCAACTGATACGCAATAATTATTCCTTTGTGCACACTATGCACGTGCACCCAAAGACAATCTCTGGTTAATGAGAAACTTTTGCAATGTGTATTATGGAAAACAAAGATGTGATGGTTTCCTTAACTTAAAAACAGATTAATAAAAAAATTAAAAGGGCTTATAGCCCAACAATATCGGGAACAGGGAACCAGCTATCGATTCCAGACAGAGGAACCTTCTAATAATACTGGCAGTATTCAGCTGCCTAACGAGAGTCTCGTACATAATGTAATGGTCAAAGCTATATCATTGGCTGACACGACTATCGATATCGGTACAATGATCGACGAATTCACATCTCACATGTCGACAACCACGCAAACCAACTCAATATTATACAGTTACTTGATTTGTATACATTATTATCAAATTGTTATTATTTTTTCTGACTTTAAAACACATAAATAAATTATATATTAAATTTCGGAGAGAGACGTGACATCTTCAAATCCGCAGTGGGCCTGTGTGGTAGATTATGACCTATTTCCTCTCCTAGAGAGGAGGCCTAGGTCTCAGCAGTGGAAACAGTGTAAGGTTGATTTTGCAGGCAAAATTAGCCTTTAGAATAAATATGACATGTGTACAAATATTGAAACAATATCGAATAAACGGTCATCTGTATCGTCCCCTGTCGCAGCTGCCATCATCGATCACTATCAATTTTAGGCACTAGATACAAATAACCGACGTCATTCATTCAAAATGACTGACACACTAAATTGGATTTCAAGAACTTGGCACTGTAGTGCAATTTGTTAGACGATGTTAGTACTAAAATACAGAGCAAAATATATTCAAAGACCATGCCGCTTACATAAATTAACAAAAAGACATTTTAACGTTCACGTGAATGAAAAAAAACAGGGTCTTTATGTAAAGAGGGAATAATTTACTTCTTAGCAAGCATCTCCCAACGTCGACCACATCATCGCTTACCATCAGATGTGATATTAGTCAAGTGCAAGCCTTTTTTTACCACTTCTGTATCACTCCTTGGTAAAAGCCTCTTTCCACTCATTTTCTTCTCGTCTTTCCGCGCTTCCTCTTGCCAGTTCTGGCGGAATCGGTCTAGTTTATCGCGCCATCTCCTTCATAGTCGCACTGTTTTAGGGCACTAACTTTGTGCAACAGTGGCCCACAGGTTGTCTGGCAAGCGGCAGTCTTGTCTTCCTGTCCAGTACCATTCAACATTAACTTTTCTGGTTTTTTAGCACCATATAGTGTCCAGTGATGTCATACATGATCTGTTAATTTATCACGTTTGTTAGTATACACTGTATCCTATGGATGCGGGATGCACAGGATCGATCATTGTGGCGACACTTGGGGAAGACCTATGCCCAACAGTGGACGTCTAACGGCTGAAAATGATGATGATACACTGTATATACTCCATTACTCGTTGGCTAACCTTGAGGTTGAACTTCTGGGAGTTAATCAAAGACCTATAGGGTAACACGGGGAAAATACACATGTCATTTTTTTTTTGCAGGTTACAAAATCGTCCAATGACATCTCCGCGTCCTTGGGTGGAGTAGGAGATAGTGTTAAACTTTTACTGACTAAAAACCCACTCCTATTCCTTCGTTGCCTTTTGTACCAGGGCCAAATCTTCCTTTCAGAAGCAGACCCTAGCAGAAGCTAGTAGGTTTTGATCCTGCTGGTCCCCTACGGTTTGCTGACAACTACTTGAGGCGTGCATGGAATAATAAGTGCCATCCATGTACTTTTACATAATCTTTAAGTTTCATACTTAAGTTATAGAAGCTGTTTTCTAAATTAATTCATGGACATCCCAAATTAAGATTTATTGGCTAAAATAATAACACTCACACGGGTTTATTTTCAAGCTTAAATATAGGATTTGGGGATTGGAAAATAAAACCGTCTTCTTAATATCATCTTATATTTTGTATCAGCACACGTTATTCGTACCCATGCCGTCGCGTCGTCGTAATGTGTCATCTTAATGTGTCACGGTATTTCCCTGTTATCCTTCCTCTCTTTCTCTCTACTCGCCATCTCATTTTTATAGCTTCCTTTTAAAATACAAAATTAAATGTGGGATTTTGAACGCTTATCAGTAAAGCTTATCAAAGTTGGTTTGTCGATACTAAATTTATCCCTGCCTCGAAAGTCACGGTAAGTTAGTCTCGGCTGTCATATTTTGTTGGTCGTTTAACAATAGTTATGGATAGTTAAAAGCCAAGAAATCTGGCACCAGTTTTACAAAAGTGTATCGAGGTATTCAATCACTAAGTTATGGAAGTCCGACCAAGCCAGTTAGGAAAAGCTTAGACAGATTGATTCATGGACATTCAAAATTTTGATTCATGCTCCACGACAGAATTCAATTGATTCTCTATAGGAACCTAAGCTGCTAACCGTATCTCAAAATCAAAACCAAAATACAGCTCAACATTGCTTCAGGCAGCGTTTAATACCCACTCAACCTTTTGTTGTATTCAAGCTAAGACAAATGACCAGTCCACTCTAAACAATAACCCATATTCCATTCATCTCACTCACAGCCCCTCAAATTAATCATTACTGAAAACGCAACCCAAGTTTTGTGCAACAGTTATAGAATTGTCCCTGACAAGCAATGTATTATTCCAAATTGTTTGTCTGACAGGAAACGTTGCTGGAGCATCCAGTCGCAAAAAAGATAGCTACAGAAGTCAATCTACATACAAAACGCGCTCAAACGACACACACATAGACACCGCTTTCGGACACGATTGTTGGATCGGTTGGGATCATTGCAAGTGCGAATGCCATCCGCTTAAGAAAATTCAACATTAGGTAAACGATGAATTGTCGTTTTTTAAACTGTCAAATGTTTCAGTGAGGTAAATAGGTATTTGCTTGTATTTCGATAGCTCGTTTTACGTAACACAGTACAGTTTGGTGGGTGTATTCGGTGGGAAAGCAAACGTAACTTAGTGGTCATGTAGCTATAAGCTATGTATGCCTTTTATTCAATAATGTAATTTTAAACAGTTATGATAAGAATTGCTCTGCAAAGAGCTGGACACTCGCGCCGCCGCGCGTCGCCGCCCTCGGACGTGCGCGAGTCACGCGACATAATGGCAACTCTAGCGCGACCACCGAGTAGGTATGCAAAACGAAATACATGAGATTAACTTCTGTACCTTTCTGTTTTGTGATCCAGTAGTTCATTTTCATTTGTCCGACTAGTTTGATGCCAACATTTTACAACTAGTTTTAACGTAGGAGTTGCATCGAGTTGTTTTAGCGAAATGAGTTTGTGTTCGAAATTCGGGAGATCTGTTAACTGTCGTGTCTCGTTGTGTAGTTGTTGCGACGTTCTATAAACCTGCATGTTATTGTAGTTTGCACAGAATACAGAATCATTGTATTGGCAGTATCCAGTTACGTTTTGAAGGTTCATTTGAACCGAGATCAATCACGGTATCGTTAGGTTAGGTTAGTCACTAACGATCAGTCACTAATTTTATGGAAATAAAGAATATGCATGAAAATATACATTTTCATACAAGTGGAAAAAGTTTGTCATTGCGATCGAGGCGGGATTTGCACGAGCCGTTGGCGAGAGTGTTATAGCTGCAGTGAAATAATCTTATTTATTTATGATATTCTGTTCATAAGCACAATTTAAATTTTCATTAAATATTAATAGCTTAGAAATCTGTATTACTTTGCTTAAAAAACACCTTTGACCGTGACGAGATAGCAATGAAAAAGCCCTTGTTGTGATAAATAAAATAAAAATACACGAGGGTGATAAACATAGCATGTTAAATCTTATAGTAGTGCGATATGAGCCAGTTTTGGAGTAAGTTTATTGAATATATATTTTCTAATTGTTTGTACCTACTAGTGCGTAAAAGTGCACGAGATGGGCGATATGCGACCCCAATGACAAAAAAGACATTTGATGCACATGGAAAATTGTCACCAATAATCACAAATGCCTTTCGATGTTGCCAGCAAAAATAGTCGAGTGCAATGTATAATCAAATACACAATGATTTAAAAAAAATCTTTGTTACAAGAAATAGACTAATATATCTGATATCGTATCAAAACCTAACAGAAGTAGAGACAATACCATCTCTAGCCGTCGTTGTTTCCGAACTCTGTTGTCTATTGTACTTTACATAAGCAGTGAAGTTTGTCACTATATGTACGTATTTAAAAGTTTCTGTAGGACTGCAGTTTCAGAGTGTACACTGAGTTACTATACTATATAATGAGTGCAATAAAATATTTGAGTTTGAGCTATTACTGCTTGTTTATTTCCACTGTGAAGTACGTCGTTAAAGCACGTATATGGTTTTGAATAACTTTTAGTTTTTAGTTAATTATAATTTTGTATAATTGACTCTTATCTTAGCTTTTATTTAGTTTCCCTGTCCCGATGTTTGTCTGTCATCAAATCTTGCAGATTATATTTGATCCACTTCCCGGTTCCAGATTGAGCTGTAATTTTGCATGCATATGTAAATCAGATGACAATGCAATATTATTATGACATGGAGCTGATCTGATGATGGAACCGGAAAGTGGCTATAGGAACTTGGTAGTTAAACGACACAAACCCATTGAGTTTAGGCTCATATGATTTGTCTTGACGAGTTGGTTAATTATATAGCTATTATACCGTGCTATAAAAGTTTGCTATAAAAACAATATTTGCATTAAAAGCTTGCTTTTTTTATTTTATTTACGTGTTAGAAACGCTAACGATATATTTACTAAAGATTTTACAATTGAGTATTTGATTAGATAGTTGTTTAGTTCTATGCAAATATGTCAATTACAAGTGCAATAATGAATATGATTCTAGAAATACATTAATTGAATTAAAAATATAGTTTCAATTATTAGATTAATTTAAATTGATCACAACAATAAATTAAAACAAATAATTAAATTATTGGTTCATATTTTACGTAAGTTGTCTTGAACAATGAGAAGGCCACTACTTTTGTTCACAAAAGCGTTACTGTTGACGCTTAGAAAATGGAGATTATTATCAAGTCGATACTCAAGAAGAGACATTTTGGCATTTATTTGTTAAATGAACAAATACCTACCACATAAACGTAATAATAAACGTACGTATAATTTACTGTAGGTTATACGTTGGAAAATCTATTGGAAAGAGTTTTTTTTTTATTATTTACAACAGAATATAACTACAACGTATGTCATCATCATCATCATCATCATCATTTCAGCCGACAGACGTCCAATGCTGGACAAAAGCCTTCACTAAGTGTCGCCACAATGATCGATCCTGTGCGTCCCGCATCCATCAGATTCCCGCAGCCTTCACCAGGTCATCGGTCCATCTTGTAGGAGGCCTTCCGCCGCTGCGTTTTCGCGACAACGTATGTAAAAAAGTATAATCCGCTTCTTTTTTATGTTCCCACTGCTGGAACTTAGTCTTCCTCTCTACGAGAAGGAATGAGCCGTAATTCGCCACGCGGACCCAGTGCAGGTTGATGGATGGTGGTTGGTTGGTGGATGGTTAGGGATCTCACATATTATTATCTTCGAAAGTTTGGTTCTTGGACATGATGACAAAATTGTACTTATTAACAACTAAACTAACCCAAAGACCTCGGTCAGAGATTCAGTCCCGCGAGTCTTTTGGGCACACTTCCAATCGAATCGGAAAATTTTTGGACGCCACAATTTAAGATGATATTTCGTTAATAATTTTGGTTTTTAGTGTTTATGTGTAGTAATTTTTTTAGAAAATACTTAATTATATTATGTAATTTCCTCAATTCAAACCAAGCACTCGGAAAAAAACACGCTTAAGTTATGTTTTCAACGGCCAAGAAACAACTTTCCAACGATATTAAAATTATAATAAAAGAGGCATTTTTCAGGCTTTGGACGCTCAATTAAAGGAATAACAATCCTCGCTACCGAGAACTGGGAACAATTATAATTTTTAGAGAAACCGCTAAAATTAAACAATAATAAAGGATATTTATTTTGCAAATAGGTTTACGTTTTCGTCACTTTAAAATCTAGTTTAAAGTGACTTCGAGTCCAGTTATTACTTAACTAAAAGTCAATATACAAAACGAATCCCCAAAGCCTACAAAATCAACATCAAAATCAAAGCATTTATTTCAAATAGACCATTTGCAGGCACTTTTGAATAGTCAAAGGTCGGTCAGTCCATGAAAAGTGACGTTCCACACACGTTCCAAAGCGTAGATCTCTATGCAGAAGAACTTGCAAGAAACTGCGTGGACACTCTTTTAAATCATATTATGTGTTACATATTTCTTGATGCTTCTATTATTGAGCACAATGTAGATATTAAATAAAATTTAAAAATAATAATTAAAAGATAGAAACTGAACTAAGCCACTGGCAGCTAAGAGATGACCTACAACAGCTTTTGACGATAATACCAACACAACACTCGATTATCGAATATTGGCTGAAGAAAGTTTTTGCAGCTTCTTCAACAAAGAAGCTTGACCCATGTGACCTTTAGAAATACATAGGTACCGGAACTCTCCCTCAAATATTCGGGATTGGAGCCTAAAGACTTTGGCTCACTGCCCAAAATAAGTTATTTAAAAAAGATCAATAAAGTACGGTCACCCCATATTCTGTTTTCGATACCTAGTGGTTTTGTTAGTTCCTTGTTTCTATAATTTTTTTTTGTTAGAAATATATTTATAAACTAACCAATAAATCGTGCGTCTGTTACCAAACCAGGTAAAGCGTGTATATCAGTTATTAGTGCGAAATCCACGTGTTTTAGATCAGTCAACAGTAAAAATGTGGCTTCATTGTTCTATAACTTAAAGTATTTTCTATAGAAATCCAAAATAGTATTTTAAAATTCAAATTTCACATATGCCAACGCTAAAATATTTATATTTGTATGGCCTAAAAATTTTGCCCCGTTGAACGAGTGTGCCCGGATGACTGCCAGCAGGCAAAAGTGGCGAGAAATCCTGCGGCGTACCCTGACGGCTTCCGGAGAGCTACCTTCGTGATAACCACGACCACTCTGGCAAGAGTGAAACGACCAAGAAGAAGAGAAGAGAAAAATTTTGGTTCAGGTTGTGTTGTATATGTGAGTTTACATGTTGTGAATGCACCCACAATACAGGAGTAAAGTTTTTTAAAAGTGAAAATTATTATTCATACTAAATTCCAGCTTCAGTGGTCATGTGTGCAAGCGGTGGGTCAGTAAAACCCAAGGTGATTTGGGCACGACGGTGTCGCAGGAGACAAAAGAAGGAGATGGCGGGATGACTTAGGAATTGGCAAGAAGTGGCTCAAAGCCGGGAACAATGGGAGGAATGGAGGGAGGCCTTTGCCCAGCTGTAGGACAGTATAGGCTAGATATAATAATAATTATTACTATTTTAGAAATATAGTTAGGTATCTCTTAATGAAAATCTAAACTAAGAATAGCTGTCGTCTAAAGTACTTACTCCGAAAATTCGATTAAACCATTATAGCCACAGTAACAATAACTCAAGCTCCTCATCTGAATGATTACCAACCCAAATCAGAACTTAGTCCTTTGACATAAGTTCGACAATAGCTTGGACATGATACAAAGTAAGACGAAATGTCTCTATTATCACTGAAATAGTGAGTTAGTAAACTTTCTAGCCGAGTATGGTTTAGGTGTAACTTTAGAAGCTATAATTAACGTCAGCTTGGAAGCAGCTTTTCATACTGCTGTATGCAAGTATGTTCCAACTTCAGCAAAAGGAAGGAAATATTTCGCCTTCTAAAGGTAGCCATACGCTACGCTAGGGTGTACCTGACAGGTTTGCCTGCACAATTATACCTGACAGGTAAGTTTGTGTGGAAGCCTGCACAGTTGTGCAATATACACGCTAAGGTTTACCTGTAGAACTCAACTGTATAGGCAAACCTGTCAGGTATACCCTAGCGTGTATGTGCCTTTAGTTTATGAAAATTTAATAAAAATAAGAAAGAAGACTAGGTAGGTAGGTATATTTTACATTAATTCATGAATCCCCAAGCGACCACCGGTGGCCGCGCATCTATTGTCTTACTATTGTGTCTCTAATTGACGGTATCTGAAGGGTTAATAAAGCTCAATTTTTACGGTGGGCAAAAATCATCCAATGACAACCCCCGCTCTTTGGTGGAGCGGGAGATAGTGTCAGCCTCTTAATGACTAAAAACCCACCCCGTTCTTTCTAGCCTTCATACCGGGGCTCTAGCTTCTTTTCAGATAACCCTGGCCCCAGTAGGCTTCAACCCAGCTGGGCCTCTGCTGTTGCTGACAACTCCTTGAGGCGCGCGGGAACAGTGCCCGCTGTTGATGTCTTTGGCTTGGTCCACGCTAAGAATTTCTACTTTATCACAGGTGATTCTGTGAGTCTATTAGACATGTATATTCACATATACAAGACATCCTTATTTAGAAAAATTATCTGTGTGACTGTAGTGTACAATTTTCTGTGTTTTGTCAGAATAGACTAGAACATTTTTTTGACTGGCCTGTTGGTCTAGTGATTAGTGTCCCTGACTGATATGTCGAAGGTCGTGAGTTCGATTTCCTACCCAAGACATTTGTTTATGTGCTGAGCACGTCATTTATTAGGTTTCTGGGTGCAATATAACTGTAACATGCATTGATATATTTAAGAAAAGATACGCTATGCGCTAACATTGCAATCAGAAAACTTGGACTCTGCACAACTACATGCACGAGAGAAATGTGATTCCATGTGATTTATTTTATTGTTTTTGTATGATTTGTAATGCTTTGTACCTGAAAGGCACATGAAAGCATGTTGATAACCTTTATCCCACTTAAAACAATAAAATTTTGCACAACACGCCCGTTTATGTGACAGATTAAGCCACGGGGGCTTGATTTCAGCGGTCCACGTGCTAGAGGCAAGTCACCTATCTTCCGCTGTTTTGATAATATGTGTGTAATTTTATTTGTAGTTTATATTTTGTAATATTAATCTTCTTTGACGAGACCATTCAAAAATATTAAACCCCTGAACTCTCTTAAAATTTTAATAAGACCGGATTCCATTTTCGACTGGAAAATTAAACCGTTTAACCCAAGGAGATAATATTCCACAATCTCCCTCAAACTACCCGTAAAAGGACCGTATTCTCACCGTAACCTGTGAACTGTAAGGTTAACTATCTAATTAAATAGTTGAACCAGAGGATGCTGGGATCGTAAACTGTGCACGAACATGACTTCAGACATCACAAATCCCCCTTAAGACCCTTGTTCTCATTTAGTACCTTAAAACAGTGACTTTCTGAAGCTGACTTCTCGGTAGCGGCTGGATTAATAGATTTGAAAGAAAAAAGATTCATAATATAACGTTATCAACATATGATTTTTTGTATTACTTGTAGCAACATCAGTCTATGACGCCACATAATAACAACAAAGGAAATACGAAATCCTGCATCGCGCAATCAAAGTTCTCCGCGTGATTTGAATATATACGACAGCCCGAAATCAACTATAGGCCGTAGCCCACCAGACTATAACCGCCTACCTCCAAAATACTAATACTATATAAAAATATCATCATGATATTTTTTTATATTTTTTGCCGTATTCCACTCTTTGATCTTTATAAATGTGTTCTACACAAAAATTGCTAGTTAATTCATTTTAATTCATGAATCCCCAAGCGACCACCGGTGGCCGCGCTTCTATTGTCTTACTATTGTGTCTCTAATTGACGGTATCTGAAGGGTTAAACTGCAAGCGAACGCCAGGTGCTCGGCACGTGCGTGCTCGCAGCGTGTTCAGCGCCGGTGTTTGCTCTCTCATCGGGAAACCATAGATGCGTGACGCACAAGACCGGTCGTTGTAACGACGCCTATGCCCAACAGTGGACGTCTTTCAGCTGAAATTATGATGATTGTGGTTTTCAAGAACACATGCTACACTAAGCTCACTCGGGTTTAACACGTCCGACTCACTCGGTAGCTAGCTCACAAGTCAGGGTCAACTACCCCGGTCAATCTACGCACTATACGCACATGCATACTGCACACCACAATAATGATGAGATGTTCAAGGGACTATACGCCTTAAAATGACTTTGATAACACTTTATGGGGTACAGGGTACAAGAATAGCGCAACGAAGTATTCTTTAATAAAGTTTTAAGAGTGGCAACTTCGACTAAGGAACTGGAGGAAATATAAGAACATCTTTGCCGAGTGGTTTGTTCGAAAAGATTTGAGATAAAGACTTGGACTTTTATCGGATTGCTGAAATGTTGCCTTTATCGGATTGTGGACTAATTTCACTTTTGTACTATATTATTATTTGTTTAATATTTATGCATACAAAAGTATAGGGGCAGATATAATGCTTTAAACTCGTTAAAAAATAAAAGTCCCGTTTTGACATTTGAGAAAATCCCTAAAATGTAAATTGGAACGAAACTGAAAGAAATAATAAAATAACCATTAGGAGTCCGGTGTAGTAAAGTATGTTGGGGTAAGATCGGCATTGGGGTAAGTAAATATATAGTATAAATATAAATTATACCACTTATTTAGCTTTATTTTTAATGCTACTCATAATTATGGCGTGCCGCGTCATTATAATTTTAAACCTTAAAAGAAAAAAAAAAATAAGCAGATCAAAAGACCGGGTTGGTGTTTTGATTCACATATCTTAATAAGCATTTTGCAACCACCTAAACGTGTTCACACAAATAAGGAAATGTAGGTTTACGAGTATTATAGTTACATAGTTAAAATCCTTCATATTTCTAGGCCATACAATAAAATATTTTAAGAATGTTGGTTCCATCCAGATCGTATTCATACCACTAGATTCACTGGAAGTGGAGTGCTCGAAGTTGAGAGTGCATTGCAATTTTTATACTTAGCACAGAAAAGCACTCGCCTAGGAAATCTGAACCCCTGGTACCGGATAAAAGAGCTTCTATAATAAAAAGAGTACATACTTGACGAAAGTACGAAAATATTCAAGCTTTTACGGCTATAAAACCAAGTTTTTCATGATTCTTCTCCAGCTAAGGTAAGTAACAGAATAAACTTTTTTTATTATATCTTATTTTTCAGATTTACAATAATATTATTTTCAAGCAACAAGAAAAAGTTTAAAAATCCAATGTTTCAGCAACTGTAAAAAGTTTTAAGATGAGGTTTTTTCTTAAAATAGGGATCTAGAAGATAAATTACTTCATGCTGATATAATAGTCATATTCTCAAATTGCTTAAAGAAAAGAAAAGTACCTACTTAGATGAAGGAACCGCACAAAAATCTAGTACACTCATAAATTTTTATACAACAACTTTTACATAATCAACTCAACAGGTACGGTAGATATCTCGCAGTAAAAACTTTTCTGAGTTTCACATCACGTCTTTCTTTTAAAGGCCAAAACACCAAAAAAAGATAATAAACCTCTTGCAAAAAATACAATACAAAAAAAAATAGCCATTGTTAAAATGCTCCATGGAACGAACAAAAAAAAAACAGAGCAGACTTCAAACGCTCCAAGCTCTAAAGTAAAAAAAAAAACAGCTCAAACGGAATTCCGGATCCGAAAGATACCCAAAGATAGGAAAGGAAACCGGACGGATAACGTTGAGGACTCGGAAGAAGGCTTTGAAGATACAGCTTACGCGAAAACGTGGGTCCTCTTTAAACAATCGGACCCTAGGGTCCAAATTACGTCCACTTTGGTGACGGTCCAATGCGGGCTAAGGTGGTTCATTATTTTGCGGACCGTACTGGAGTGTTTAAATTAATGAATATGTTTTGTAAAACAGGGGTTTAACATGCGGTTGCACTTAATTAAATGAATGGTTAGTCCGGACAGCTAACCTTACCGAAAATCATCTAAATTATTTTGTGTTGAAATTGGGTAAGGTTCATCATGTATTTTTTATATTACAGTGAAATTCATCGTTCTCTTAGTAGGTAATAATTATATCCTGTTATAACTAAATTTTTTCAATATATTTGACATTTTAAATTCTTTGTAGTTCTGTAATAAGGCTAATTGATTTTAGAACGGCATGTGTCAAAGCTAAAAAAATAAAAGCATTTATTTCAGGCAAAAAGGCACCCATACAGCAAATACACAACAAAACACAAACAAACAAAAAATTTCACACACACAAGCATTTACACTATCGGATATGACTGGACATTGTTGTAGCAATATGTCTGCTACAGCAATGTCTGATATAAAAATAAAATAAAAATAAAAATAAAAAAGCCTTTTATTTCTTGCTACTAAAGACTAACAAATAATAAAGAAAAAGAAAAACAGTGTGCATAATATAATAATAAAAAAAAGTTTTTTTTTTTTTTTTTTTTTTTTTTTTCTTGCAAGAACCCCTCTCGTTAGAAGGTGAAGGCCTCCTCCAGGGACAACCACTGCTGTCTGTCTTCTGCTACTCTCATCCAGTGGGTACCTGCTACTTTTGTGATGTCATCTGTCCAGCGTGTATTTGGTCTACCTCTTTTTCTGTGGCCCGATGGTCCCAACCATGATGTTGCTATTTTAGTCCAGCGATTGTCGTTAAGTCTAGCCACAGGCCCAGCCCATCGCCATTTCTGTTTCTGAGCATAACTGAGAGCGTCGATGACTTTAGTTTTTTGCCTGATTTTGGTATGGCGGATTTTTTGGATCTTTCTGATCTTCAGAATGCTTCTTTCCATGCTTCTTTGTGTTGTTGTGATCTTATTTTTTGTTTTCTTAGTAAATTTCCAAGTTTGACAGGCGTATGTTAGTGAGGGTAGTAGGCAGGTGTTCATGATTTTGCTTTTCAGTTTTATGGTCATTTCGCTTTTCAAAATTTCTTTTAGACTCCAGAATTTTTTCCACGTGATGTTTGCTCTTCTCTCTACTTCTCTTTCGTTGTTGTGTCGGTTGAATGAAAATTGTTTTCCTAGATAAATGTAGGTATCAACATAGGTTAAGGGCAGATTTTCAAGGTGTATAGGTACTTTAGTATGGTTCGTCATAACACTCTTTTGTTAATGTTGATTTCCAGTCCTACTTTACGACTTTCTTCGTGTAAAGAATTTATCATCAATTGTAGTTGACTAGTGTTTTCAGATAACAGAACTATGTCATCAGCGAATCTAAGATGGCTCAGGTAATTTCCGTTTATATTTATGCCGGCTTTCTCCCAGTTGAGGTTACGGATGATGGACTCTAGTACCGCTATAAATATTGTTGGGGAAATTGGGTCTCCCTGTCTAACACCTCTCTTTATTTGTATTGCTGGCCCTGTGGTCTCCAACTTTACTCTGCTAGTATTATTATCATATATATTTTTTAAGACTTGTATATAGTCCAATTCAACTTTTTGGGAGAGTAGAGCTTCCCAGATCGAGGTGTGGAGTAGAGTATCAAAGGCTTTTTGATAGTCAATAAAAACAACATAGAGTGGTCTACTGAACTCTTGGAATTTTTCTATAATCATCTCCAGCGTGTGTATATGATCAACTGTAGAGTAACCTCGCCTGAAGCCTGCCTGTTCGACCGGTTGAAATTTTTCTGTTGTTTCTTTGATTTTTTTCTCTATTATGGAGGAAAAAAGTTTATATAATGAAGGCAGTAGGCTAATAGGCCTGTAGTTACTAATGTCGTTTGGATCTCCCTTTTTGTAGAGCAAGATTATTTCTGACTCTGACCACTGACTTGGAGTGTTTTTGCTACTCAGTATCATGTTGAACAGTCTGGTTAGAGGTCTGACTAGATACATGTAACCTGATTTTATAGCTTCGTTAGTGATTTTGTCAGACCCTGGGCTTTTATCTGTTTTTAGTGCTTTAATACCATTTAGCACTTCGTCTTCGTTAATGGTTTCTTTCTCCGTTTCTGCAACGTTACTCGGTAATGTATATGCTGGTTGGTTTGGCGAGCTATATAGGTTTTTGTAGAAATCTGTAGCTATTTTTAATATTTCGGTTCTATTTTGTGTGGTATTGTTTTTGTTTTTCAGCTCTTCAATCCATGATTTATGTGTTCTTAGTTCTTTGTACGCTTTTTTAACGCTTCCCGTGGTATAAAGATGTTTTTCAATGGTTTGTGTGCGGTGTACTTTGTAATCTTGTTTGATATATTTACTTATGAGCTTATATAGTGCTGTCAGTTCGTTTTTCATTGCTCTAGATTTCTGTTTTGTTTTATGTATGTCCTGTCTTCTGTTAATCATTGCCTTTGTACGTGCTGACAGTATTTGGTTTTTCTTTGTGCTTGTGTTAGGTGTCGGTTCGCATGCTTTCTTCAAACTGGTATTGATTGCGTTTGTTATTTTATCGTAATAGTCCTGAACGGAGTCCGCGTCGTCCCAGTGTTCGAGTAGATTTGTAGAGCAACTATTCAGTGATTTAATGTAATTTTTCACTTCCTCTTCCTTCTGTAACTGTGATTTAGGACATTGACCGAATTTGCTACGAATTTTTGGCTTTGAAAATGTTTTGAATGTTATCCTAATCGGCCTGTGGTCCGATGGATAGGTCACATTTAAAACCTGTATATTGTCTACGTTTTTTGGTAAGTTTGTCAGAATGAAGTCTATTTCATTTTTGGTATAACCATTAGGTGCTTTCCAAGTCCATCTCTGTTTGTTGTTCTTCCTAAAATAAGTATTCATAATGGTTAAATTGTTAGCATGCGCAAAATCAATAAGTCTGCTTCCTCTACAGTTTCTTTTTCCGTATCCATATTTTCCCATACAGGCTTCGTTTAGTTTGGGTTGCCCAATTTTGGCGTTAAAGTCACCCATGACTATTATGTTATTTCCTGAAAGCTGTATGGCGTTGTCGACAGTATTGTAGAAAAAGTCAAGATCTTCATCTTTCGCATCTTCTGTTGGGGCGTAAGCTTGTATGATATTTAAGTCTAGATTGTTGATATGTAATTTTAGCAGTGCCACTCTTTCTGACAGTCCCTTAAAACATGTTATGAATTTTTTTAGATGTTTTTTGATGATAAAACCTACTCCATGTAGTCCTGGCGTACTTCCGATGTGGTAGAGAATAAACTCTTCATGTTCTTCTATTTTGATGCCAAGTCTTCTTACTTCTGAGAGGCCAATAATATCATATTTTACATTTCTTAAGGATTCCATTAGTTCCAGTAGACGTGAATAAGTTGATAGGGTTTTTACATTGTAAGTTCCTATATATAAGACGTCGTGGTGATTGTTTCTTGTAGTGTTTGTCGTTACTTTTATTTCCCCTGGAGGGTTTGTGTCCGATATTTATTTATTTATTTATTTATTTATTTAATCTTCATGCAACACAAAGTACATAGGCGGACTTAATGCCTTAGGCATTCTCTGCCAGTCAACCTAGGGTGGTGCAGAGACATTATGGTAGGCGCATATACAGAAAAATTTATTTAAGAAAGAGCAAAAAAAGAATACATATATTTAAAATAAACATACATATATATTTAATATAATATATTATACTACATATATATTAATTTAAAGTAAGGACAGAAGTTTTGAGACGATTCTGCTATTGGTGAAGAAAATGATTCCGCAACTTCCGCTTAAATGCATACCGACTTTTGGCCGTCCTGATATCGAGAGGAAGCGCATTCCACAGAAGGATGGACTGTATATAGAAGGAAGAATGAACCAAATCAGAAGTATGAGAAGGACAGAGCAGTAGGAGATTATTAGAAGAACGCAGATTTCTTGCGTGTGAAGAACAAAGATATTGAAAATGAGATATGAGATAGGAAGGAGGCGTGGGAGAGTTAAGCAGAGAGAAAAGTGTAGTCAGGGCGCGCAAAGATCTTCTCTGGCGTATAGGCAACCAATTGAGCTCAGACCTGAAGTTTGACACATGATCATATTTTCTCAGGTTAAATATGAACCGGATGCAGTTGTTAAGGAGTCTATCAAGTTTATTCAGCAAGACCGCGTTCAGGTCAAAGTAACACACGTCACCATAGTCGACAATAGGAAAAATCAAAGTCTGCACAAGCATTGTCTTCGTCTTTGCAGGTAAAAAGTTTCTCAGACGATACAGACACCGCAAAGTTCCGTTGACTTTTTGACAAACACTAGAAACTTGACTTTGCCAGCTAAGCGTCGAGTCAAGATGCAAACCGAGATCCTTTACACTAGGGCTGATAGGAATGACGGTACCATTGAAAACAATAGGAGGTAGAGAGCTTACCGCCACCCTACCCATCATGCGTGAGCTACCAATAACTATGGCCTGACATTTTGAGGGGTTTACAGACACCCCAAACCTATCAGACCAGCTGCTGATAGCATCCAGATCCCGGTTTACATCCTCTATAGCGTCCGACAAACCTTCCACCCGCACTGACGTATACAACTGAAGATCATCGGCGTAAAGATGATACGAACACCGAAGACAGTGAGTAATAAAATTAATGAAGATGGAAAATAACAATGGAGATAGAATACCGCCTTGTGGAACTCCAGCATCCAGATCACGCCAACTCGACGAGCTCTCATCAACGCGAACCGACTGCCGGCGTCCCCAAAGATAAGATGAGAACCATTCCAGCGACTCGGGAGAAACCATAAGATGGGAAAGGATCGATAGGAGTATGTCGTGACTGACAGCGTTAAAGGCATTGGAGAAATCAATCAATACCAACACAGTAACCTTTGTATCCTCCATTGCTTCTCTAACGTCGCCAGTCACTTTAAGAAGAGCGGAGGTAGTACTGTGCCCAGGTCTAAATCCAGACTGGAACGAGCTTACGAGGCTGTGTCGGTGCACAAACCCCGAAAGCTGTTTGTGTACGCAGGCTTCGAGCACTTTAGACAGGAAAGGAAGAATGGAAATAGGACGAAAATGATTAGGTAGGGAGGGATTTGAGATTTTAGGAAGTGGACGGACATAGGCCATGCGCCATAGGGATGGGAATTGTCCAGAGTCAAGGGAAAAGTTTATTATGTGAGTAATCGGTGGGAGAAGATAGTCAAGGATCTGGGTGACCATATAACGACTAATGTCGTCATGGCCCACAGCCTTGGATTTAATAGACAGGATAATCTTTTTGATTTCATCCAGAGTGGCTGGAGAAAAGCAAAACGGTTCTATGTTTGGACTAGGTAGGCCAGCAATGAAATCCACCGTCTGAGACAACGTTTGTGTATCCATATGGCAAGTGGTTATGAAGTGACGGTTGATATCATCTAGGCCAATGGTCTTGGGGAAATCCACATGACGTGCCCTACCGATACCAAGAGTTCCTAAGAATTTCCAGGTATCAGCAGGAGAAGAAGATGAAATGTTATCAAGAATGTGGCGGCGTTTGGCATTACGTATCACCTGATTACACCGATTTCTTGCAGTTTTGAAGAGGTTTTTATTTACTTCGCAGCGATCCGTTCTAAACTTTCGAAAGGCCCGATCTCGATGCTTCATCGCTATGCGAACCGCAGACGACATCCAAGGAGCAGGAGGACGCCTAAGTTTAACCCTCTTTACAGGCGCGTGTCTGTCATAGAGAGCTAGGACAGTTTGGTTGAAAATGCTTAGTTTATCATCTACGGTCCTTGCCTCAGCAAGGTCTCCCCAGTCCAGTTTCGACGCATCCTGACGTAGCCTTTCAACATCCATTCGAGCAAAACAACGCATGTGCAGAATTCTAGGGAGAGGTTTTGGTGGTTTTAGGACATATGAAAGGAAAATGAGGTCATGGTGGGAAAAACCAGGGGCGGGATACTGACCGTGAGAGGAAACAAGGGAGGGATTGGACGTTAGGATCAAATCGAGCCACGTGTCATCACCAGAAGCATTAAAATGAGTGGGCTGCAGTGGAAGAACATGAAGACTTACGGACTCAATTATGTGAAGGAGTTTACGGGAACGAGGGGTTGGGAGAGTAAGGTCGGTGTTGAAATCGCCCATGATGACGCAATGTGCATACTCTGACCCGATAGACTCAAGTGCCAGTTCAAGGTTGCTAAAGTAGTCCACTGTAGGCGGACAGTAAACAACACCGAGTAGGGTCTTGACTCCTTTTATATAGATCTCCAGAAAAAGGTATTCAGCGGAGGCACCGTAAGGTGAGGGTGAAGAGGCAACGATTTTGAACGGGAAGTCACTACGTAGATAGATGGCGACACCGCCTCCTCCCTTTCCAGTTCTATCGTTACGAATTAGGATGAATCCAGGAAGTGAATAGGAAGTAGATAGCAGATGGGGCTTAAGCCAACTCTCAGAAATCAGAACGGCGTGGACATCGGCATCCGAGAAGGTGTCGAACAGTTCACTATAGTGACTTGGCACACTCTGGGCGTTAATGTGGCAAACATTAAACACATGTTTTCCTTGCTGACTAAAACTTTGACGCACAGAATCACCAAGGGTGCCGGGCAAAGAAATAAAACTAGCATCAGCGGAAGAACAGACAGAATCAATAGCTGAATGAAACGAATCATTATCACATAACATAAATAAAATAATAAATTAAAAAAAAAATATAGATAAATATCAATATACTAATTGACTAAGCTCAATACTCAGTCTTTTGGTGCAACACCATAACTGTGCACCACCCGCCAGTACCACCAGTAGAACACAACAATTAAAAGATACAACATTACAGACAAAAAGAAAACAAATAAAAGAAAGCAAATACTCAACAAGCGAGAAGCAAAACAAAAAGTTACGTTAGCAAAAACGAAACGCAATTTTCGTGGGAGCGATTAAACGTCACACTAACATTTATGACATTGACAGTTGACAGTGACATTGTTAAAATTTTAGAAAAAAGTAACAAACAAATCGGACTTTCGTTGGTAGTGGTGAAAAGTGTACACGTGCTTTTGTCATTGCTACGAATTTTTTCGATTTTAGTGAACTTTTAACTGAGTGAAACTCGATCGAGACGGTTCTTTGTGCTTGTTTTCTGGTTAAGGTTTGTTTTTATTTGTGATTGTCCCCTTTAATTTGTTTTTAAGACACCATGAATACCAAAAAGCCGCCTGACCCCGACCCCCCTGATGAACCCTTTGATATTTCTCCCATTCTGACCATAACTTTACCTAGTGACACTGAAGTACCCCTACAACAGTCTAATATGGATACAGAGTCCACAAACCGTAAAAGAGTCGCTGGCTCGCCCCCTGCAGCTTCAATTATACCCCCTAAGGTCCCGAAAAATATTATCGGTAGACTTACGTATACCAAGAGTGACAATCCTCCCTATATCGTGCATGTATCTTTAAAAGACCAACAAACCTCAGGCACTGTGCTACAACCAATCAAGTTTGGTATGTTTTTGACGGTCAATAACGTCAGTAATGTACGTCTCGACGGGATCAAACGCATAGGCAGAAATCGTGTCTCAGTCGAATTTAAATCGTATCAAGATGCAAACAGCTTCCTTAACAACGCAATTCTGGACAAAAATAACTATGTAGCTGCCATCCCACAATTTAACATAACACGAATGGGCATAGTTAGAGACATACCGGTGGAGTGGTCGGAGGACGACACTATTAAAAATATCCAGGTCCCGGAGGGCTGTGGCCCTATTATCAAGGCCAGAAGGATGAGCCGTAGGGTGTCCTCTTCTGGAGTAACTGAGTGGAAACCTACACAAACTGTGGTACTAACTTTTGACGGACAAGTCCTACCCAAACGAGTGATCAGTTTTTACTCATCTCTTCCGGTTGAGAGATACACCTACCCGACCATCCTTTGTTATCATTGCTGTCGCTTTGGACATACACGCACCTTATGTCGTTCCAAACCAAGGTGTTTTAAGTGCGGTGGTGATCATCCAGGGGATGGATGTGAAACTACCCAGGAATTAAGCTTCTGTGTCTCGTGTACCGGCAATCATTTCGCGAACGACAGTGCTTGTCCTGAATTGGGCCGACAGAAGAGCATCAAAGCTTTGATGTCGGAGAAATCGATCTCATATGTGGAGGCCAGTCGGGTATTCCCACCTGTTTCTAGATCGTATGCTGATATATCCAAATCTTCTCCTCGTAACAAACTTAGGGTAAATGCTTCTCAATTCCAGTCCTCGAGTCCTATTCCAGTTACCCAAAAGTCACACCGTAAAACGGTTTTTTTAAAATCCAAACCCCACATCCCTCTCACACCTGGCTATAATACACAAGCTCACCAGGAGCTTATAAGAAACTACTCCTTCTCCCCATCTGGAAACGGATGTGCTCTTCCAACAGAAGTTGCAGAGCCAATTACTCCTAGACATGAGAATGACTCTTCAAATATTTTGAATTTCATAAGCAATATGTTAATGGCTGTACTTGCTAGTCCAACCAGATCAATACCTGACCACGTTGCCTCAAAATTGACCTCAATTTTAAACTATATCCAGGACGTTCCATCCCCTGACATTCCTTCAGTGGAACGTGAGGAGTATTGCTCCCAGAAAGTCTGATCTTACCTTTTTAATTAATAAATTCAAACCATCAATCTGCGGCATTGCTGAGACATGGCTCTTGCCTGGAAGCAATTTCAGGTTGCCATGTTTTGGCTGTGTTCGTAATGATAGAATTGATGGATATGGGGGATGTGCTTTGCTCATCAATAGCAAAGTACTATACTCCCAGATTCCTCTAACCTTTGTTGGCGACAACATAAATGTTGTTGCTGTTAAGGCTGAGGATATAAATATTTTTTCTTTTTATATTGCGCACCCACAACTTGAACACCTTTCGGTAATAAAAAAATTGTTATGCAGTGTTAGCGGCCCAATACTTGTTATGGGTGACTTTAATTGCCATCATTATCGTTGGGGATCGGATACTTGCGATAACTTTGGCACAGGCTTGCTGGATGTATTGGATGATCTAGATCTCTGTCTCATCAACGATGGCAGTGCTACACGCATGTCTGCACCTGGACAGAGCAATAGTTGTGTTGACTTGACGTTCTGTTCATCCAATATATCTAGCCTTCTCATTTGGCGACGCTTGGATATGACCTATGGAAGTGACCACTATCCCATCATAATTGAATTCCCTTCCAAAAATATTCCCTTTAAAGCTTCCCCTCCCCTTTTAAAATACCAACTTAATTCGGCAGACTGGAATTTATATTCAAAAATTTCAGACCTTAGAGTATCTTCTCTACCAAAAGTTGACAGTCATAATGCCCAAGAATGTTTCTCGTCTTTTTCCTCCACTATTTCTTCCACAGCAGATGACTGCTTCCCAGTAAAAAAAACTCCCTCTGGTAAACTTCCTTCACCTCCATGGTGGGATAGGGAATGCACTGACATGATTAGGGCCAGAAATGAGGCGGAAAAGGCAGTTAATAGCGATATGAACCTGGAAAACCTCCTCTCCTTCAAGCAAATATTGGCGGAGTCCAGGAAATTCTTTAAAAAGAAAAAACGTGAAGGTTGGTCAAAATTCTGTAGTTCGCTGAGTCCGTCCACGCCGGTCTCGACGGTCTGGCGAAAGGTGAGACACTTTAGGAGTAGTTTAGCACCTGTCTCCTCAAGCAACATCACGGAAGAACTGGGATACCAGTTTTTCTCAAAAATCGCTCCAGCCTATGTTCCAAGTGCAGAGGAAAGCAGTGTTGGCATTGATAATGTAGACAGCACTGCCGACCCAATGAACATGCCCTTTAGCCTGGAGGAATTAAAAACTGTGCTGTCCCATGTCAGAGACTCGGCTCCTGGGGTGGACGGATTCACCTACTCCTTTATTTCCAAAGCTGGTCCAAAAACTCACCAATATTACCTGGATTTGGCTAACTTCTGCTTTATTTCCGGATACATCCCCACAGAGTGGAAGGTTCAAGCTGTCATCCCGATTTTAAAACCAGGCAAGGATTCTAGTGATCATTGTTCATATAGACCTATTGCTTTATCGTCCATACTTATTAAACTTTTGGAACATTTAATCAAAAACCGTTTAGAGTGGTTGGTGGAAAACAGGAGACTGCTTCCGCCGACTCAGTTTGGCTTCAGGAAAGGTCTGGGCACAGTTGATAGTGTGGGTATCCTCACTTCAGAGGTCCGGCTGGCCCTCAGCAGGGATGAGTCTGCGGTTGTTGTCTTTCTGGACATATCGGCTGCCTATGATTCGGTCCTCCTCCCTAACCTCAGGCAAAAACTGCACGAGCTGAGAATCCCGGCTAGGATTTGTCGCATCATAGGTAGCATCTTTACTAACCGCACCATCCAATTAAGAATTCCTGGGGCGGACTCTGACCAAAGAACGGTCTGGAGAGGATTACCTCAGGGCTCTGTTCTTAGTCCCCCACTATATAACATATATACAGCCAATCTACCCTCTTGTCTCAATTACGACTGCAAAATCCTTCAGTATGCTGACGATATTGCACTCCTGGTTTCTGGCAGTTCCATTCAGGATGCCGCTCAATCAATGAATGTCTCTCTGTCGTCGCTAAATCAATGGCTTCTTGATCACGGTTTGTCATTAAGTGCGCCAAAGAGTACTGCGGTCATTTTTACCCGCAAGCGTTCTGTACCCTCAATAGATATTAATATCGATGGACAAACCATTCCAATCAAGACTAGGGCTAGATTTCTGGGAGTAACCTTGGACTCAAGGTTGTCTGGGGTCGACCACATTAACAACACGGTCAAGAAATGTGAACGATCTGTGTCGGTCCTTAAAGCGTTGGCCGGGGTGTGGTGGGGAGCTCACCCATACACCCTCAAATTAGTGTACAATGCGTTAGCCAGAAGTGCGATGGATTATTGCAGCTTCCTTATAGAGCCCTGTAACAAAAATGCGCTGAAAAGGTTGACCAGTACCCAGGCCAAATGCCTGAGAATTGTTATTGGGGCCATGAAATCATCTCCCATAAATGCGCTTCAAGTAGAATGTGCAGAACCGCCTCTACACCTTAGAAGACAGTATTTGGCAGACCGATTCCTGTCTAAAGTATTTTCCCTTTCATCCCATCCCTTACTCCCAATTTTAGAACAAATCGATCTCTCCTTTAATAATTCTCCTTATTGGAAACATAAAACAGTTCCTTTATTGATAAATAGGTACAGAGAACTTAAACAACTCTCCGCGCCGATTTGTCAATATCCAACTCTCCCAGTCTTCTCTACCGCATATGAGACGATTCATTTCGAACCTAAAGCCGTCTTGGAACTGGGGATATCGAGGAATACCCAAAACGCGAAAGACGACTTTGAGTTAGCTCTCAAGCGTTACTGGGTAGGATGGAACCTTTTTTACACTGATGCTTCAAAATTGACCGAAACAGGAAACACTGGTGTGGCAGTTTATTTCCAAAATTCTAGAATCGCTATTCTTTTTCAATGCCCACCAGAGACATCAGTGTTTACAGGAGAGTGCATTGGTATTCTAGAAGCCATACACTATATTAAATCACATCAAATAGCAAGATCAGTAATTTTTTCAGATTCACTTAGTAGTATTCAGGCCTTAAAACAAAATCAACTTCATAGTAAAATCCATAGTCAAATAATTGTAGATATTAAGAACTTGCTATTTGATTGTTCCCAAAACGGCTTGGACATCGAGATAGTCTGGATCCCCGGTCACTCGGGAATTGTTGGCAATGAGTGCGCTGATTCGTTAGCAAAGTATGCCACATCGAATCCAGTTGATCGAAAGCACTACGTAGTTCATAATTACGATTTGCGGAATGGTGCCAGACCCAAGTTATTTAACTCGTGGACTGAAACATGGAAGACGACCTCCAAAACCAAGGGTTCCTACTATGCAGCTATACAGCCCGAAATCCAACGTAGGCCTTGGTTCTTTAAATGCCCTAAATTGTCCAAGAGAACTGTGTCGTCGCTTTGTAGACTGAGACTCGGACATTGTTGTAGCCCAGTGTTCTTGAATAAGATCCATGTCCGAGATAGTTCTCTGTGCGAGTGTGGTCTTGCGGAGGGTACTTTAGACCATATCTTCTTCTCTTGCTCCCTAAACAATAAATCTTTTGACCTCTATCACAAAATTTCTAAATGTAAGATTCCTCTCCCAACCAATTTCCATTCCCTTCTCTCCCACTTCTCTCCCAAATTAGTTAATATTTTAGCAACTTTTTTAAATGAAAATGAATTAAAATTCTAATTGGTGCGTAATTATATGTGTATATATATACTTATCTTTTTTGTATTTAGTAGTTTATGCGTTGTACATATCATATTGTAGATAAGTTTGTAAATTAGCTTACGTGTCTTTATTAACACTTGTGATTGTCTTTCAGCTTACTAACATCTACCACGAAGGTAAAATCTCGACGGTGGTCCTCCTGATCGAGTCGCCGTCTCAACGCGACACTGGCAGAATAGTCGCAATCGGCTCAATTGCCATTAATTAAAAAAAAAAAAAAAAAAAAAAAACAAACAAATCATAGTATACCATCAAAATCACTAATTTATAAAACATTGAAAAAGGAAATTATGAAGCGGGTATATAACAACAACAATTACACAATATTTAGTAGAAGTATGACGAGCACAAGCACAAAAAGAAACATTGAAATTATGCCATAAGTTATAGAAGCAAGATTGCAACTAAGAAAAGCAATTACTTAATGTTTAATTCTTCCGGACTCCAATACCTGGCCTGCCTCCAGTAGCCGCAGCTGATGCCCCTGCCTTCTTAGGGTGTTTAGCCACCAAGAGATTGAGTTCCTCCAAGGTGGTGACCCTATGCCGCATTCCATCTGGAGATCTGACCACAATAACCCCATCCTGAGTCCAGCAAGCCTGCATGCCGTAGTGCAATCGTGCCCTGCTGAAGACACTCTGCCTAGTTCTGGTTAGGAACTCCTTGATTGTAACTGTGGAGCCCTTCAATGAAGATTTTGCCTTCCAAATGGCAGACTTACAGTCAACACTGAAGAACCTCACCAATATTGGTCTGCTGCGTGTGTGATCCTTGCTCGGCGCCCCCAGCCTGTGACACATTTTTATAGAAGCTGGTACTATATCCGGAAGAGCCAGTTTATTGTGCAGTATATCTAAAACTAGAGCCCTGCAATCTTCATTGTTCGTCTCAGGAAACCCAGTGAAAATAAGGGCTTTCCGTCGAGTGTGTGTCTCCAATCTGTCGACCACTTTGGAGCACTCCATGATCTGCTTCCTGAGAACTCCTAGCATCCCGAACATAAGCTCCCTGAACGCTCGGAACTCCTCTGCAATCCTGGCTACGGTGTCCTTTGCAGGTCCAGCACATTGGATCTGTGCCTCAAGTTCATTCATCGTCTTCAGGAAACACTGCTCTAGGTCTTTCTGTGCCGATTGGATGTCATCTAATTGAGACATTGTGCAGGAAAAGTGAATAATTGTGTAATGACTAATTAGTACTAGTGAACAGCTGGCAGGTGGTGTAATTTTTATGTGTAAACTTACATGGACTGTTTCACCAATGCAAGTAGCACTTTTATTCTTAATAACTTATCCAAAATGAGTAATTTAATTATAAAAAGACACTTTATTATATTTTTAAATTTCAAATTAAAATTAGCTGATGAAAACACGTCTTGACTTATTTACACCTACCGCTTTTTTTTTCGATATAAGGACAATCAAATCTGCAGGCAATCATCGCCAGAACTGTATTGTTAAAAGACATCGCATTGTTCTTAATATATTATATTTAGGTACTTATAACGGGCCGCAAATCTTCTCTTGTAAGCTATAAGTCTAAGTAAGACGATTATAATGAATATCCAGAATTATAATCAATTCAATCGTTAATAAATCCTCCTCTATTCAACTAAACGCACTGAATGACTTTTGACATGAAATACCCTTGGGGGAGGCATATGTCCAATGAACGTCTTTAGTTTAAATGATGGAACTGACACTAATGCGAGCTACTTGGGTTTTTTTCGGTGGGAAAATCATCCAATGACCTCCCCTGCTCCTAGGCAGAGCGGGAGATAGTGTCAGATTTTAACTGACACCATCTCCCGTATATGTTAACCCACTCCTGTTCTTTCACTGCCTTTCATACCAGGACTGAGTGTTCCTTTTAGAAGCAGACCCTTGGCCTTTGGCTTCAACTCTTTTGGGCTCCTACAATTTGCTGACATTTTAAAGCGTGCGTCGTACAGTATGCGCCGTCGACGACTTGGGCTCAGTCTGGACGATTACCGGACAAGGCGAGCTGAGCTACCTCAGTAGGTACTTCCCCGTTAATACTGATAAATAATGTATAAGTTATTATTGACATCGACGCTGATTTCTCGGAGGGATGCCACAAGGGACTCTTCTGTGTACAGACTAACAGCCTAGTTTCAGATTATTGTTCTAGTAGAAGTTATAATTTGATTGACAATGTTCAGACGTAAAGTTAGCGGTATTGACAGTATTGGTATTGTGGTCTTATAGTTAGGTTGTACGGTAGCTAGTTTAATAATGTTGACTTAGTCAAGATTATAAAAAGAGTAATGGTCAGAGATTAACCGGAGATTAACAAGATATTAACAGGAGATTAACAGGAGATTAACAGGAGGTTGACAGAAATTCAACATGAGATTAACAGGAAATCAACAAGAGATTAACAGGAGGTTGACAGAAATTCAACATGAGATTAACAAGAAATCAACAGGAGATTAACAGTAGATTAATAGGAGATTAACAGTAGATTAACAGGAGATTGACAGGTGATTAATAGGATATTAACAGGAAATTAAGAGAAGAATATAGGTTACTAACAGTCCTGACAGACTTTGTTCTGCCTGAAAGCTGTTTCTGAAAGTTCTCCACCATAAAAATCTCAATCACAGCTTCAATTGAATTTTGAAACCATTCAGAGACCCAGTCAAATATACACGTCAGCCAAATCGGTAAAGTCGTTTATTAGAAGCTAGGTGACAAACACATGTACAGAAGAATTAAATATTTAAGATAAATATTTTGATTTGAATAGTTGTCATCATTATCATCATTTTTAATTTTCCCACTGCTGGGACTCAGGTCTCCACTGTAGAAGACGGCCGTAATACACCACGTGGGCCCAAAGCGGGTTGGTGAAGGTCACATATCTTCGAATGACGATTACGATTAGTTGGATATATATTATTATTAACATCTATTTTTTATTTGCAATTTAAAGTTTATGATAATTTATGTATATTTGTTACTTCTTCACGCTTGAATAGCTGAACGGATTTTTTATAAAACTAGATACACAGGTAGACTATATCCTATATAAATACACTGAATACTTTTTATTCTGTGGGTATGTTCTCTAGGAATTATTTCCTACTATCACGCGGCCGCTACCGCTGGCAGCAGCCAATATTGAATAATAGGTCTTTACCTATGAAATTGCCGTTTTGTATGAAACAATTTAAACGAATTTTTTTCATGTATTTTTTATTTGTATTAATCGAAGTAATCACCCATGCAATCAATGCATCTTTGTCAACGCAGTGGCAGTTTATTGATGCCTTTCTTAAAGAAATCAGCTGGACGGGAGGCAACAAATTCTTCAAAGGCATTTTGTACTGCCTCTCGGGTATTGAATTTTTTTCCGCCAAGAAGTTATACAAATTCTGGAAAAAGTAGTAGTCTGTAGGCGCAAGGTTTGGTGAGTAGGCCGGATGACGGAGAGCTTCCAACCCCAGTCCTTGCAACTTGGAGACGGTTTGCTGTGCAGTATGAGGCCGCGTGTTGTCGTGCAGGAGCAGCGGAGACGAGCGATTGACCAATGCAGGTTGGAGATGTGCCAGCTTCTCCATCATTGTGTTCAGTTCTTCACAGTACACATCTACCGTAATACTCACCCCGTTTGGTAAGAAGCTGTGATGAATCACACCGACGCTAGACCACCAAACAGTGACCATCACTTTTCTAGGGGTAAGTTTTCGTTTAGGGCATTGTTTAGGTGCTGAACCAGGATCCAACCAACTTGCTGAGCGCTTGCGTTTATTAAACAGAATTCATCGCGGGTAACAATGCGGTTCAAAATTCCTGCATTTGTGTCTGGAGCAGTGCAAGGCACGTCTCGACGTGTACTTCGCGCTGGCGATCATTGAGTTCGTGGGGCACCCATTTGTCATTTGTCTTTTTTACCTTGCCAATTTGACGCAAATGGACCAATATTGTTTTGACGCTAACGTCGAAAGCTGCTGCTAATTCATCCGTAGATTGTGTATCATCAACTTCCACAATCGCCTTTAATTCCTCATTGTCGACCAAAGTCTTCGGACGACCGCGAGGTTTATTTTTCAGGTCGAAATTTCCAGAACGGAAGCGAGCAAACCAATAACAGGTGGTGCGTTGGTTTGTAGTGTTAGCTCCGTAAACGTCGTTGATGTTGCGTGTCGCTTGTGCCGCGTTGCTGCCACGACGGTACTCATATTCCATAATTACTCGAATTTTTAACGTGTCCATGATGACGAAAAAGATTGAAATGCGATGAAAATGTAACACTAATCAATAAACAAATGACTACTTTTGGAAAAAAAATCCATGTTTTAAAATAAAATTAATTTGCAATTAGAATTCTTAGCCAAACAAAAATTATTTTGATTTGAAATGGCCAGTACTGCAGAACGGCAATTTCATAGGTAAAGACCTAATATTTATTTTCATGTTTGTAAAAACGTAATATTTCGAAGTAGTAATAACAAAAAAAATATGAATCCAAAAAACTGCACGTTCCAATGAGAAAGACCATGAGAGTGAAATCGCGGTAATAAACTAGTTAAAGTTAATTTAAAAATAACAGAAAGACCTAAGTTAAAACTACTAGTGAAGTGTCAAAAGCACGGGTCAAATGAATAGCCATTTTAAAAAAAGCTAGTCATTCTCTGGCTTTTCAGCCAGCCAGCATTGTGAGTAGTTTTAAAGTTGAACAAAGAATAGAACAAAGGAAGTGTTCTCAAAGAGTTAAAAGATTGTAAGTTTAGTTTGGATTATGATTACCATATTTAAAAATAAGAACTAAGGTTGCCGACATAGCACGAAGAACTGCCAAACTTAAGTGGCAATGGGCATGGCACATCGCAGAACAGATGGCCGGAAGGCCTCCTACAAGGTGGACCGATGACCTGGTGAAGGTTGCGGGAAACCGATGGATGCGAGACGCACAGGATCGTTCATTGTGTCCAACAGTGGACATATATCGGCTGAAATGATGATGATTCAAAAATATGGATAAGAAAAACAGAAAAACTACATTCTTTTATTCGGAAAACTATTTAGAAACCACACACATTTTGACTGACCTACCTATGTTCCTTCTTTGCTTTGTTTGCTAGGACTTCGGAATTTCGAAGTGGACCCAGGTTGCACTGATCTTACCACAGTGTCTAGCATACCAGAATTGCTTTGGATTGAGTTCAGGATTTCAAGCTGGCCTGTCAAAGCTACGGGATCGTTCAACACAAGAGTTACTGTGGCCCTCGCATAGGGCAATTGAAGGGACACAGGTGGGTGTCAGACCGTAAAAATCTGACGCTCATCATTTAGAAAAATATTCCTTTGCTCTCTACATTATGTATCATAAAGAAAAATAACCAACCATGGACAAAAGGAATTATTAGAAAAGTCATATAAATATATTGTTTTTAAATTTTATTTTGTGTAACGAGTTCATTTTAATTGTATTTCAATTAACACTCCAGTAGGCGCGCCTATACTTGGGACGTAAGTGCGCGCGCGCTCTACATACATAGAACACTTTTAATGTAGGATTTAAAAGGGAAAGTTATATAAATTGACAAAAACGTGTACGTCACATTTTAAATAGCTTTATTATGAAACTAAATAAAACAAAACATTATCATTTTAGAAATAAAATGACCTTAAAATCAGACTTCTACAAAAACTTAAAAAAATTGGTTAAACTTTGGGTCTTGAGTTTCTAATCCTCATCTTAGCTACTCGCTCATGTTTTTTACTTCCGTATCTTAATTTTTAGTGCATTGTAGACATATTAAAATCTGATGGTCCGGACAAACCCACTTTTTACAAGTGGAGGAACATCATCTTCAGATTCAGTACCGTTCCCGATTTTTGGAGTCCGACCCTGTGCTACTTCCTTCTTGCTCTGTATCCGTACTATGTGAAGATTCCTACAAACAACCTTTTTCTACTGATCTTGCATCATCAGTGTCACTTTCAGTTATATTTTTGTCGTCAGTGCTTTCATCTTCCAACTATCGATAAATTCTACTATCTGCTCCATATGTCCATTGATCTGACAAAAATAGTCGTCTGGTTTTACACTAACCTTAAACTTTATAATATACGTCATAGTAATAGCCAAAATAAGGTAACAGACGTACTTACAATTCACAAACATTGACCGCAACGCACTATAAAAATATGACGTGAGTGGTCGCGCGCTTTACAATGGTAGAAATGCACTTTTGGACCGAAATTACTTAAGTATGTGGCTGTATTCGTCACCGTAAGGACACTAATTATATTCTTTACTTAGTTGTAGAGGAATACTGTGAGTGTGTGCGTAAACGATCTTTGATTTACGCTCAGATTGAAAAAAATGTATGTGTGTTCTATAACTGTAGAACGCGCGACTACTGGAGTGTTAATTTTAACTTCGTTTTCTAGTTTATATACGTTTTGATTCCAGTACTGTTAGCTTATAAAGTATTAAAACAAATACACTTTAATTTAAAAAAATAACATCCATATTTCTCTCAAATTTTATCCGAAAAATAAATTGAATTCATCATTTTAATTTCGTCTGACCGCAATAACATAACCGGCGACCCATATCGGAGCAGTAAAAGTTTCACGACGAGCTGAAGGCACATAAAGTACGGTTTAGTAGCAATTAGCCGTTAGTTCATCAGCACTGGCAATAAAGTGGGCTCTAAGCCAGGCGTTGTAAGTGACAGGCGGTTTACTTTGAGAAAAGTGTGAGACCGGTAAGTTTTTGTATAGTGAGGTAAAGTAAATGAGAAATAGTGTAGAAGGTGGAAAAATTGTTTGTTTATTCATTTTTAGGGTTTTGGTTCAGGTACTTTAAAAGGAAAAAAACTGAAGCATTATAATCTCGAAAAAATTGATTAATTTGTGGTCCGTTCGTCTGTCTGTCTGTCTGTTAAAACCATTTATCTCGAAAACACATGGAGGTATCGAGTTGTAACTAAAATCATCTGCAGACCTGTTTGTCTGCGGTTCCTTGAAGTTGAGAATAAATTAAAGAAATTAACAAAAATAAAAGATACGGTCGTTTATGTAGCAAAAGACGTATACATCGACACTCTCAAGGGAACTAAAATTCAAAAGGTACCTACTTCCCGTTGACCCAGAATCTTAAAGGCATTAAGTAAGGTCTTACAGCACAGATATAGGAATAAATCAGAAAACCCTAAAAATGATGTTACGACACAAAAAAAAAATGCGTTTCGGAAAAATCTTCAAGACTCCATTCGGGAATTAAACTATTTACATAGGTAGGTTTGTATGGAACCCGCAGTGCGCGTGTCCGACTCGCACTTCCCCAGTTTTTATGAGGTACAACTGCTTTTATTGAAGGCCTCGCATGCACCTGTCAATCAGAAGTGGGGCAGGTTAATGCTATGTGGGTAGATAATTTTGTTGATTTGTGTTATTAGTTTTCGAATTTTTTTCTCGGGAATATGTTCCCTTAGGAATTTACTAGAACAGTTTTCTAGTAATATGTGGTCTAGGCCGATGGCAGATGGTAGGAAAAGCTAAAAAGGCACCCATTATTTTTTGGAAATCGACAGTTGGATACGTTATCTGAAGATTGTGAAGTTGGAATACATATTTTCAGCAAGATAAGCGGACATTTTGATATTTCAAAAGAAAACTTGGTTACAGTCTACCCGCACGGAAAAAGGGTCGACTTTATGTTTGTATGAATGAAACATCAGTATTTCAAGCGAAGTAAAATGCCTGCAAAGTCGTTCACAGAGATCCAACTTTATCGAGACAAACCTTTAAACTAACACACTTCAATAAAAAATACACCGTTAAAAAGAGTATTATCAATGCCTAAGAAATTAAGAGTACCTACTTAATTTCTTAGGCATTGATAACTAAATCAGCATTTATTTTCATGTACTAATAATAATCTAATATAAAACGCAGCGTTGGAAGCCGGTGGACCGATGACCTAGTTTAGGTTGCAGGAATCCGATGGATGCGAGACGCACAGGATCATTCAAGGTGGTGACACTTGGGGGAGACCTATGTCCAACAGTGGACGCCTATCGGCTGATATGATGATGATGATGATGATGATGATGATGATGATGATGAATATAACATATAAAAATCTCGTGTCTCAGTGTCTGTTATCAAACTTCTCCGAAAAGGCTTGATCGATTTTTTATGTTTTTTTTTTTACTTGGTAATCTTAGAATAGTTCTTAGGTTCATTTTTAACCTCGTACTATCACCCTTCATTTTTTCTGGTAACTGATACATAATGTGATTATTATGTCACATAATTGATACATATTTTGTTGTACTTTGCGATATAAAACTAAAGCCAAAAGAACGCGTCGCGGCGTCCCAAATTTGACCCATTCTCTGTACTTAGAAAGAGTCAAATTTGGGACGCTCGCACTTCTTATGTTAAAACAGTCATTCCTTATAAGTACCAGACTTCTTCTTCTTCTTGTTGTCGTGTCGATGTTCTCCAACGAAAGTACCACATAAAACATCACCTATAATCAATCTTACCTGCCAATACTAATGCACTATTTCGATTTCAAAACTAAGGAAACGAACTGATTTATTTACGTGGTTGCAGGAAAATCACGTTGTGCCATTAAAGTTAATGCGCCAAATAGAAGCAGTACACCACTGTATGCAGTATTTTATACTTTAAAGTAATACTGTAACTGTTTCCTCCTCTACCCATCGGTAAGATTTCATTTAAAACACTAAAATCCTTGCAGGACTGTATGTATACCCTGAGTAACTTAGGCCATATTTATTGCCCGTGCGAAGCCGGGATGGGCCGCTAATGATTTATAAAAAGAATACGCTTTGGTGCATACTGTAAGTATAGCATTCAACGAATGTCCCAACCATTTGTTATAATAATAATAACATTTGTCTGTATGATATTTTTTTTACTAATTCATTTTAATTTAATTAGTTTGAAGTAGTTTTATTATTGGTTTAACGATCGATGGGGACGAAAGATTCTGGAGTGGCGAACTCGGACCGAAAGACGCAGCGTTGGAAGGCCTCCAACAAGGTAGACCGATGACCTGGTCAGGGTCGCGGGAATCCGATGGATTCGTGACGCACAGGATCGGCCGTTGTGGCGACGCTTGGGGGAGGCCTATGTCCAACTGTGGACATCTTTTGGCTGATATAATGATGATGATGATGAAGTAGTTTTGGATTTTCTTAGGTCAGTTTTTGTAATTAAGTTGTAAACAAAACATATTTTCTTGGGTGAAAATTCTTTAAGTTAATCTGCGCCAGATCCTAGTTGCTATCTAAATAGCCACAAATCCACTTCAGTGAATTGACCCACTTACACCAAAAAGCACAGATCTACCACGCAAGTGGATGTAAATAAATAAAAAACTGTATGATTATCGGAAATGTATTTCAACCGTCAGGACATTCAAATTCGTTCCGCATTTATCGAGATTGTGCGATAAATAAATTTGTTTTGGCATACGGCTTGCGTGACAGTGTCAAATTATACAACAATAATAAATTATCATTTATTTACCGGTACTTGATAGAGGTTTATTACTCTTTAGGGTTCTGTTCCTGAAAGGGTAAAAACGGGATCCTGTTACTAACTGTCCCCGCACACGGGCTTAAAAAAAGCGGTCACAGCAAAAAACAAGAAGCCACCGCAAAAAAAGGCTGAAGCACGCGACAGCTTGTGGCCGGAGACGCTTGAAGCGGCTTCAAGCGTTTTTTTGTGGTGGCATCGATCCACACAAGCCACAAAAAAAGGCCGCCTCAAAAAGAAGCTAGCCCGTGTGCAGGGATATTATTACTTTTTTCACTATTTTCTCCCAACATAACTTAAGTCTACTGTAATATAGTAAGACTACTACTTTTCGATGCCAGTTCTAGCAGTTTTGCCTCTCGCACTTTCCTTCCGCGTACTGTAATCTTTCTGTCATGCATCTCCTTTCTTTCCTATGGTTGGAACTCCCTTTTTGTTTGTACCTATTTGCTCTACCTTTACTGTACTATCGCATTGCGCCATAACTTTCCGTTGATACATTTTCTTGGTATTTTCTTACCAAATATTCTTCTATACTTTCCTTATAACTTAGACCAACATACCGATAGGTAACGTGACATTCTTAATACAGTTTGTCACGACAACTCGCACCTCCGACTGTTGCTAACACGTGCCGAAGCTATAAACATGTCTAATGCCGAAATAACATAATAATACTTGGAAAATACCGAGCGGTACAAGATTTAGATGTCGTGATACCTAAAGAATCGGGTTGTTCTTCTAGGTTAGATATATTTTTTTTAACAAAACAAAGATGGATGTGAAGGAAATTGCGTTTATAGGCACAATATTACTTGATGGATTAAAAAAATCTATATTATCGGTATTTCTCATATATGTATAGGTAAATAAACTCGTTAAAAAATAATAGGCCTGTTTTCACAGACCCTAGAATGTAACTTGTAACGAAACCGAAAGAAACAACAAAGTCAAAGTCAAAATATTTTATTTCATATAGGCCTACAAGGGCACTTATAAAACGTCAGAAGCTAGTGCACGGTTCGAAATTGGTCGTTTCCTATGGAGAAGAACCGGCAAGAAACTCCATGGTTACTCTTTTAAAAAATGTGTTTATTACAATATTGATTGATTTATGTAAGAACAGTGTAGACCAGTCAACACTGTACACAAAAGCACAAAATTAATCATAATAAAATAAAAATATAGTAAGTTGTAATAGAAAGTTATAAGTGTTTGTGGATTATGCAGTGTTCTCACATTCACATTCCAAAAAGAGGCTATATAAATAATTACAACAAAAAAATTAAATAATTACAACTGTTAACAAAATAAATTACTAACAAATTGAATGCAGTTGAAGTCTAAATAATAAAAATAAAAAATATTGCAAAAGCAATTCGTTAAAGGAAAAATAAATATATGTATATTAAAACAAAAGTGGAGCAGTTAGTAGACACAATATTGATGATTTACCAGGGGGTCACATGTGCAGAGGCAGTCATTGCCAAACAAGCGTGTCTTCGACATAGTCTTTAACCTTGTAAAATGCTTTTTTGGTTAGGACACGCTTAATATGAGTTTTGAACTTTCCCTCACTAAGTTCAGCTACCGCCTTTGGCAGCTCGTTGTAAAAGCGTATGCTGTTTACTAGGAATGACTTGCTGGTCTTGGCTAATCTCCATTTGGGTAATACAATTTCGTGTTTACTACGCGTATTTTTGTAGTGAAAATCGCTTCTAATTTTAAAGAGTCCTAAGTTTTTACGAACATACAAAATGCATTCTAAGACATAAAGAGAAGGCAGAGTGAGAATGTCGATTTCTTTGAATTTATTTCTGAGGAAATCGCGAGGACCCATCTTATAAATAGCCCGGATAGCTCTCTTTTGCAATATGAAAATTGAGTCTACATCAGCTGCAGATCCCCACAGTAAAATGCCATAAGACATAATACTCTGAGCGTCTTCAAGGCTAGAGTGAATAGTCTCTTAATAAACTAGTGCGCCTCACCATCAACGATTGCATCACCGCTTACCATCAGGTGGGATTGCAGTCAAGTACTAGTTTATATCAGATTAAAAAAAAAAGCATAGTAAACTAACCTAGCTGTGGCTACATCTGTCAATTGCCTTATTTTTCTAACTGCATATGCAGCTGAGCTTAATCTTCCCGAGAGAGTTCTAATATGAGCGCCCCACTGTAGTTTAGAATCGATAGTTAAACCTAAGAACACAGTGTCCGCAATAACATCAAGTTTTTTGCCATCAAGAATTAGACTGACGCCAACTTGAGGGACATTCGGTAATGAAAACTTTATACATTTAGTTTTATTCGCATTTAATAGGAGATTATTAGCTGCGAACCATTTCGAAAGAACAGCCAGACTTTCGTTAACACGCAAGAAAATAATATTTAATTACATAGTGTTTTAAAAAAATCATACATTTTTTTGGCGTGTTAAATAATATGATGGAATATATTGCGGGTATTCGTCGTACCAAATACTCATTTCAGTTGACTCAGGTGTAATGTAGCCTGTACACCTTGAACATTACACTATGTTGAACGAATTTCAGGTCGCAAAAAAAGTATCATCTAAAAGTTATGTTAGCGCTGTGTGTTTCAATAGTTCTGTTAGACGATATAATGCTACCACAAAATACAGGAATCATACTCTGTTCTGTAAATGCTACAGTGAACTTTTGTTTTGACAAATAGTTTCCATGAACGTGGTTGTCTATCACTACAATATAGTGTCGATCGCCTTTTATTTTTTGACAACTTTAAACTGCTTTCAGACTACGCTATAATATATATAGCACTAGCTTTTGCCCGCTCGGCTTCGCTCCCGCTCTTCCCTACTCTACCTTACTCTACCCTACTCTACCCTACTCTACCCTACTCTACCCTACTCTACCCTACCCTACCCTACCCTACTCTACCCTACCCTACCCTACTCTACTCTACCCTAATCTACCCTACCCTACTCTACCCTACTCTACCCTACCCTACCCTACCCTACTCTACCCTACTCTACCCTACTCTACCCTACCAAACTTCATATAAACCATCTACTAAATAGTCCGAACAAAGCCTAAAAATTTGGTTTGGATAGGTGAGCCCGTTCTTGAGTTATAAAATAACAACGAAAAGTGGCATTGATTTTTATATATATAGACTAGCTTTTGCCCGCACGGCTTCGCTCCCGCTTTGCCCTACTCTACGCTACTATACCCTACTTTACCCTACTCTATCCTACTCTACCCTACTCTACCCTACTCTACCCTACTCTACCCTACTCTACCCTACTCTACCCTACTCTACCCTACTCTACCCTACTCTACCCTACTCTACCCTACTCTACCCTACTCTACCCTACTCTACCCTACTCTACCCTACTCTACCCTACTCTACCCTACTCTACCCTACTCTACCCTACTCTACCCTACTCTACCCTACTCTACCCTACTCTACCCTACTCTACCCTACTCTACCCTACTCTACCCTACTCTACCCTACTCTACCCTACTCTACCCTACTCTACCCTACTCTACCCTACTCTACCCTACTATACCCTACTCTACCCTACTCTACCCTACTCTACCCTACTCTACCCTACTCTACCCTACTCTACCCTACTCTACCCTACTCTACCCTACTCTACCCTACTCTACCCTACTCTACCCTACTCTACCCTACTCTACCCTACTCTACCCTACTCTACCCTACTCTACCCTACTCTACCCTACTCTACCCTACTCTACCCTACTCTACCCTACTCTACCCTACTCTACCCTACTCTACCCTACTCTACCCTACTCTACCCTACTCTACCCTACTCTACCCTACTCTACCCTACTCTACCCTACTCTACCCTACTCTACCCTACTCTACCCTACTCTACCCTACTCTACCCTACTCTACCCTACTCTACCCTACTCTACCCTACTCTACCCTACTCTACCCTACTCTACCCTACTCTACCCTACTCTACCCTACTCTACCCTACTCTACCCTACTCTACCCTACTCTACCCTACTCTACCCTACTCTACCCTACTCTACCCTACTCTACCCTACTCTACCCTACTCTACCCTACTCTACCCTACTCTACCCTACTCTACCCTACTCTACCCTACTCTACCCTACTCTACCCTACTCTACCCTACTCTACCCTACTCTACCCTACTCTACCCTACTCTACCCTACTCTACCCTACTCTACCCTACTCTACCCTACTATATCCCTACTCTACCCTGCTCTACCCTACTATACCCTACACTACTCTACCCTACTCTACCCTACACTACTCTACCCTACTCTACCCCACCAAACTTCACATAAACCATCTACTAAATAGTCCGAACAAAGCCTAAAAATTTGGTTTGGATAGGTGAGCCCGTTCTTGAGTTATAAAATAACAACGAAAAGTGGCATTGATTTTTATATATATAGATATAGTAAGTTCTATAGCACAATAATATCGCGCACCATACATTTATTTAATTTTGCCAATAATATATACTATAGCAAAGTGTGACTGTGTTCTAAATAAATGAATGGTGAGCAATATTGTTGTGCTATGAACTATAAGCTATATGCTATAATTATATAGCGTAGTCTGAAATGAGCTTTAGTTTGACTCAATACCAGACAATGACTGAAAAACCTCTTGGACTCACTACTTCATCAGCTAGACTCACGGTCGATCATTAATTTAAATCGTCCTTTGCTTCAACGATTCTCTATCTATCCAAATAACTACTTTGACATTGAACTATTGAACCAAAAATGTCTCGCTCTTTTAGAAAATCTTATTTTCGCCTTTGAATTGCCATCATTAGTGTCGGCTTTGACAAAAGTCCAATTTTGCTTCGTTTATGCCGAAAATAAAGTCCTGGGATCGAATCCTGGGTCGAGCAAATTGTCACTGGGTGAATTGGAAATTTACACACTCGGAATTAAAATTTCTTAATAGCAGCCTAAAATCTGAATATACAACATTATTCTTAGAAAGTGCAAAATATTCAGGATATTTAAAGAAACTGTTTAAAATCAGTGATTAATTGATTTTTAAAGGTCTTTATTGTCATATAATTTTGAATTGTACAATAAGATCTTATTCTAATTGTCTACAACCTTAAATGTAATTAGTTTATAGGGTACTTACCTTTACAAAAATTTCACATTGACATTATTGTTGACACAAAAAAGTCTTAGCACCGACTTATTTACACTATAACTGTACTATTTAATTTACACAAAGTAATGCGACTCGATCGCAGAATAAATATGTTATTAACAGATTACATTCATTATTTTATTAGACTATCTAAATTGTGGGTAATTCGTAATTGTTATGGTGGTGGTAGGGTAGGCCGGTCGGTCCGGTGGTACGTTCATATTGTTATTCATTTAGGAAATAGTGATGTGGTAAATGATATTGATCTTCTTTTACCTATGGATGAAACTAACGTATTGTTGTGTTTGGGATTTTTAAATAAATAGAATTTACGAGCTGATTTTAAAGTGAAATTTTTAATAAAGGGAAATTTAATTTGCTCATGCAGTCATTTTAAATTTGTTCGGAAAGTAGTGTCGTATGAAGTTTTAATTGCCTTATTCTGAACAGTTTGCAATTTGTTGTAATTTTTGTCAGTCAGACAACTCCAGACTGGTGCAGCATATGTCAAAAATGGTCTAACGAGGGTAGTGTAAGTACGTAATTTTGTAGTAGCACTCAACTTTGACTTTTTATTTAAAATAGGTTTAACCCTTCAGATACCGTCAATTAGAAACATAATAGTAAGACAATAGATGCGCGGCCACCGGTGGTCGCTTGGGGATTCATGAATTAAAAGCATTTATAGCCTTCAGACCCTTTCAGCAGTAACCAAAGATATGAGTTAAACTGCGGCGTCTGAAATTATGTTGATATATCATATTGTAAGTGAAATTATCGCGTACTGAAAGACACAGCGGCGGAAGGCCTCCTACAAGGTAGACCGATGACCTGGTGAAGGTTGCGGGAACCCGATTGATGCGAGACGCACAGGATCGATCATTGGCAGTTCGGGGAAGCCTATGTCCAACAGTGGACATCCATCAGCTGAAATGATGATGATGATGATGATGAAGTGAAATTATGTTATAGAATATCATAATTTCACTTAGCTTTCAACCTTGTCAAACTCTGTTCTTGTTAGTCTGCGTCAGAAAACTTCTCATGACTCGTTTTTATTATAAACTTTTCACTCATTTATTTTTTTAATTCATGAATCCCCAAGCGACCACCGGTGGCCGCGCATCTATTGTCTTACTATTGTGTCTCTAATTGACGGTATCTGAAGGGTTAAATAATGAAATAGCAAAGAAAACTGTGTAGAAAAACCAGTCAGGGCTTTTGAAGCCAGTTTTCACAGAGTGAAAACTAAACGAACAGAATGATTAATTCTGACTTGCGCTGAGCTGGAGCAGACGGCAAGGGTACGCGCCGTAGGTAAAAGATTAATGAATTTAATGATTCATTAACTTTGAATCAAGTAACTTTAAAGTTTCAAGCACATGAACGCTACCTAAATTGAACAATTAGGCACTTTGCCTAACTTGAAATTGAACTTAATTTATATATGAGATGGTACACAGGGTTTCTTTCACATCGACGCACAAATGAATACCATAAATCCAGTACATGATTCTGGACACCCCAGTGGTGAAATTTTGCGTCAGTTTTTCCTAATTAAATTAAAAAAAAATACGTTTTTGTAATTTACACTGTTTAAAACTATTTAAATTTCACCACTGCTGCACTGGGAGGTCCAGAATAATGTACTGGATCCGTAGTTTTTGTTTATGCTTCAACTAGCTTTAGCCCATGGCTTCGCTCGCGTTAAATTCGGGGTAACACGGTTCCCCTGGAAAGTGTCAGATTCAGATAGAGAGATTCAGATACAGTAAGTCGTACAATCCTGGCAATCAAAAAGTTGTAATGTCAGTTTTTTTTATTTTTTCTGGCAAATACGGCAAAGCTTTTGTTGAAATATTCTTACGTATCATAAAGTGAAGTACAGCATGTCTCTCTGTTGGAACTTGGTGCCTTTATTTCAGATTTTCTTTTAATTTTTTTCGAAAGAGGAGAGATAGGAAAAAGAGTTAACTCAAAAAATATTCATTTAAAGGTAATGAATTCACTAGTAAATCTATCTGCCTGTAACGCTTTGACGGTTTAACTATAGAACTGATTTTGAACTTTGATTTTGATTTTTTATCTTTTAATTATTTTTTAATTTTTACGAGTATTTTATTATCTACACTGTGCTCACATAATAGAAGCAACAAGAATGAATGTAACCAAACATTATACGTAACACATAATATGATTTAAAAGAGTGTCCATGGAGTTTCTAGCACGTTCTTATCCATAGAGATCTATGCTTTGGAACGTGCAATTTAGCTTCACTTTTCTTGGGCTGACCGACATTTGACTATTCAAAAGTGCCTAAATTTGGTCTATTTGAAGTAAAGGCTACCTAAAAAAGTCGTGTCTGCAATAACAGATATTCATGCGGACAAAGTCGCTGCCAAAAGCCAGTTATATATAAAGTCAAAGTCAAATATATTTATTTGTTCCACATAAGTATAATATACGTAGGACCAGTACATGGTATTCATTATAAAATATCGACTCATGACGTGTCAATATTTTCAAATTAATAAAGAAAGGTTTGCAGCTATCAGTCTTTTTATCTGGCATACTACAAGAAGACTTGTCTTTTCGGATTTAAATGCCATATTCCTATCCGTAAAGATTCCAGAATATGGCTTAATTGGCTCAGTTAATTGCCTGGGATAAGTAAGGAAATAAAAACTGGCTGACTCAGCAACCGAATTCACGAGATCTTTTTTGCTACGATTTTCAGAAGGAAACTGCTTTGTTAGGTGCAAAAGCACTATTCGAAGATGTAATTAAAATCTTCTATAGTGGATTTTTCAGAATATGCTCAAGTTTTACTTTATTTAATGGAGCTGTAAATGTTATAACGCTATTTGCACTTTCAATTGAACTACGAAATTTATTTATTTGAATAGCAATACCGTTATAGAGTTACCGAGGTTTCGTCGCCGTGCTTAGGGGAAAAACTTGACGACTTTGGTCCCCGCTGTCGTTTGTAGATCTTTGACAGTCTTATACAGAACCAGATTCTAGAGCCACACACTACACTTATATATAATGTAATATAATATAAAGAGGTAAAGTTTGTTTTTATGTTTTTTTTTTTTTTTGTTTGTGGGATAATCTCTGGAAGTCTGGTCCGATTGCTAAAGTTATTTTACCGATAGAAAGCTGCTTTATTTCTGAGTGACTTATTACTAATATTCTGTTAAAAAAAAGAACGAGATTGAGTAGTAATATGAACTTAATATTTTTTTCAAAACGTAGATAGAAAAATAGAAAATGCTTAGTTACATTAAATCTGTCTGTGTACAACTACTATAAATAAAGTAAAAGTGAATAAAATAGTCAAATATTAATTATTGACCCATGTGCTGTAAAATAACTTCAAAAAGAAAAAAAAAACAAGTTCAGTCCAGAAGTGCAGAAAGTAATGTTATTACTATGTAGTAGAATAATTTTATAATCGATCCACATAAAATAAAACAAAAAAATAAATCCAATACGGAACATAATGATTGTAACAGTTGAAACATTTAAAATCTAGATTAAAATCTAATATTTTCTTATAGAATTATCCAATATGGCAGCACAGCGGGTAAAAAGACATAAAAATGAGTACTAAAACTTGGAAAATTGGCCGTCGTCGGCCTAAGGTAGCAGGTATACGTACATCCGATGACATACAAACACTATTCAATCCGACACGCTTTGTTCGTTTTGCACGTCGTTTGTCAAAGTTAAAGTAATCTGTGGTAAAGTCTGGTGGTTCTGGGATTTTAGACTAATATTTATATAAAATTATTTTTATTATATGCGAAACCTGAATATAATTTGTTCAGAATTAGTAAGAAATCGGAAACGTTTATTTCTATTAGACCAATTACAGGCACTTTTTAATTGTTAAAATGTCGGTCAGTCAAACAAACAAGTGAAGCTGAATTTCACGTCCCAAAGCGTAGATCTCTATAGAGACGAACGTGCAAGAAACTCCAAGAACGTGCAAAAAAACTCCTAACTGAATTGATTCCAATATTTTACACAATGTTATATTTTTCCAAAAAATTTTTATAAAAGGGCACAAGTTGGCCACTGCCGATACTAAGTACAATACAAGTCACGGCAGGTCACAGCGGACATCAGGCGCCAGCGCACAGCTGGGTGCGGAAAAAAAACTACCTTTTAGTAGGCCTGGTGGCCCAGTCCAAGGACCATGTATTTATGTCACCAACCAGGTACTATATCTGGCTTATAACTTTGTGACTTTTCATAATACAGATTCTGCACATAGATTCTTTGCATAAAAATACTAGATAAGTATTTCAGGTTTCGCATATACTAAAAATGAGGTTGTAGATAATGAGAAGCTCACAATAATTGCTGCAAACATTTGCGATACCTAGTTACTGACTTGTACAAGTCAAATAGCTTGTGAAACACTGATACTTAAATTCATCTAGCTGGACTAGAATTCACTTGAATTATTATTAGTTAAATAGGTACTTATGTTATAACACACATAAATTGTATATGATTATTTGACCTAATAACGTATACAATATTTTTCATTACGTACCTAGGTTTCTGTCTAGACCTAATGACTCATTTTTAATGGCTCTGAAAAAAATCTATGTCTATTCCCACAAGCTATGAAACCTCATTATTATCTAGTTCCACAAGACCCTTATTCTACCGCCATTAATTTTTATAACATCTAATGAACGTAAAGGATTCCAATAAATTTTGGCATAAAATATCACATAATGTAACGATCCTATAAAATTTATATTATAGTTCTTATTTATGGCTTTTTTAATCTATTTTCATTGATCGTTTTTCTACGACGCTATGACGTGGGGCATCCATGACGCTTATATAATGTATCTCAGGATCACGATCTTCTTCAGGGTGTATGCTGTTTTAGCTCGCTGTCCGACCGTCCGGTAACTGTCCAGACCAAGCCCAAGACGTCGGCAGCGCGCACTGTTCCCGCGTGCCACAAGGAGTTGTCAGCAACAGCAGGGGCCCAGCTGGGTCGAAGCCTACTGAGACCAGGGTTATCTGAAAAGGAGCTCGAACTCCGGTATGAAGGCTAGAAGGAACGGGGTGGATTTTTAGTCGGGAAGAGTCTGACACTATTTCCCGCTCCACCCAAGAGCGGGGGTTGCTATTGGAAGATTTTTGCTTACCAAAAAAAAAGAGTTTTGCTAATAAATTACGCCACACAAACGCACAAGATGCTTATAACGTCAGCATCCGCCATATTTTTTGCCTATATTCATATTCCATTTATTCCATATTTATTCCTATCTACATAAAGTTGTTATGTATATAAAAAACACATTACATCCACGATTATGGCCAACATATTTCATAACACCACGTCGTCAAACTATTGGCATATTATATTCATATATTGAATGCGGAACAGCGCTAAAGTACTATAATAAAAATATCTCGAAGGCAGTCTGGGGCAATCAATTTCAGTGGTGCTTACAATTTTACTGGGACCGTTAAGGGAGTTGATGGTTGCGACAGATTGACGCACGTCGTATTCCTGGAATGATGTTACAATGAATGTAATATAAGGAAGTGCTGGGACTAGCTGCAAACTTGTTGGAAAGGGCCCTGAAGCGAAAAGGTTCCCCTTTGAAGGAATAAAGGTGGGTTTTAAAATAGTAAAAATCTGACTTACGATCTTCCTACACCAAATAGCGGAAGAAGTTCTTTGATGATTGGCTAACCCAAAAAAGAAAGGAAATGCTGGAGTATATTTTTTTAAGTTTAAGGGTGTTTTTAATATCGTGAGGATTTAATAAATTATCATGCATGCGGATTTGTTCCGCATGCAGAAAATTTCAAAATGCATAAAAAACGCGTCCTGCGAACGTATTTCACTCATTACAATAAATAATTGTATGAAATGGACATTTTTTTGGAATGGACAATGGAAATGGACATTTACGCATGCAAAGCCGCATGCGTGATCTAAACCGCATGATATTAAAAAAAACCTTAAAGTATGATCTAAGGTAGTTGTAACAAAACCAGTATAAGTTGGTCTATTATTCTATTGAAACTCTGTAATACGCTTAGTAAGCGTTGGTTACAATTTTAGTAAGGTCGTAAAGGAGTTTAATGGTTGAGAAAGATTGACGCACGTCGTAACTGCAGGATGATGTTACATTGAAGAAACGCTTGACTTTTTTTTTGTCGATGGGAAAAATCATCTTATAATAAAACCCGCTCTTGGGTGGAGCGGGAGATAGTGTCAGACTCTTACTGACTAAAAACCCCACGCCGTTCCTTCTAGCCTTCATGCCGGAGCTCAAGTTTCCTTTCGGATAACCCCGGCCCCGGTAACACTTGGCATGATTTTATTCTGATAAAAAGCGTTATTGGAATTGATAGATAGATATTTAATAAAATATTTGTTGCAAAGGATACACAAAAGCACAAGTTTAATGACAGAAATTACACCGAAAAAAAAATTGAAACAAATAAAAAAAAAATTACATAGTGGTGGTAGTGGACCAGCATAATGAAAACACAAAATTAAATAAAGAAAACATTAAAAATACGAGATAAACAAAGTGACACTTCGGGGTGGGTACTTAAGAAAAAGGAACACAGATTAACCCTTCAGATACCGTCAATTAGAGACACAATAGTAAGACAATAGATGCGCGGCCACCGGTGGTCGCTTGGGGATTCATGAATTAAATTGATGTTACTATTTATTGATTGCATTGATTTCACAGTTTTCTTTTTTCCCAAAATGAACATTTTGAACCCTGTCTCAAAAAACTAGGTTTATTTTGCGCAGTCACAAATTTTTATTTATAACTATTTAGGTGACCCGGTGAAGTTCATACCACCTAAAATTCAGATTTTTTGGTATAGTCAATCGATCGCGATGAAACAAGGCCAATGTAATATATTAAGTTACACACATTTTGTAATGAATAAAAGTTATTTACGTATGTTTCGTTCATTTTACGTGATGCGTGTACAACTAAATCCTTCTACAGATTTATTTTATAGACTTTTTTCAGTTTTAAAAAGACCATGTACTTTTTTTGCATGATCTCTATAGAAAACTACCAATTGAAACCGTGCACTAGCTTCTGACGTTTTATAACTGCCCTCTCTCTCTCTCATTTTTAATAAACATTTAGATTTTTAATAATAGACGACAGTTTTTTTTTTGTAATCTTTATTGTATACTATAACAACTTATAAAATAAGTGGATAACAAAGCAGATCTTTGTTACTTATATATTTATTTTATAAGTTGTTACTCATTAAGTTTAAAGTCCTTAAAAAAAAAAAAAGGATCATGTACTGATGTACATAGGAACTCAAAATTGAATTTTGAAGTCTGAAAAATTAGAGTAATAATTTTAATTAGCACATCATTACTTTCTTTTTCACACTACCCACGTAATCACCATTATAATAACTTTTATCACATATTATCTTTCGCGCAGCCCATGCTTTTCTGGGCTAAAAAAGCCTCTTAACTCTTCAGATACCGTCAATTAGAGACACAATAGTAAGACAATAGATGCGCGGCCACCGGGTGTCGCTTGGGGATTCATGAATTAAGGAGAAAGCGTATTTTGTAACCCTCATTGCATACTAATTAAATAAGTAATTTAATTCATTAAAGCCCCCATCTTGTTCAATGTTACGAGTACGTTACTCATAAATGTTGGCCTCACAAAGAGCTAAAATATTTCTACCTAATTTGCTTTTATAACCGTTTATGCTTGATCACCTTAATGTACCGGGATATTTAATGAGCATAGCTTAATTTTATGATCGTGTGTTATCAAATTAATGAGCGGTGATTTAACAGCATTTAGAATTAATGACTTACGTTGGATTTGGTAAATAAGAGAGATTTATGTACCTACTGATAATATGTAATTTATGTTCCAGAAATATCAAGTTAAAAATTTTCCAAGCTTGACTCTGCATGTCTACTCTAATATTATAAAGAGTTAAAGTTTTTTTGTTTGTTGGGGGTAATCTCTGGAAGTACTGGTCCGATTGTGAAAATTTTTCCACCGATAGAAAGTTGCTTTATTCCTGAGTGAAAATGTTATAATATATTTTATGGACGTTAGTGAAGCTGCGGGAAAAAGCTAGTCTTTGATAAAAAGTATAAAGTATTGACTTTCTTCAATTCACTGACAAGTTGTAACGTATAGCCTAATATATCTGTTTTATGAGTAGTGAAAATTAAGAAAAGCGACCATAAGAAAATTGCTAAAACAAATAATTGATCAACGATTTAGGAGGAATACACATAACATACAATTACTTCTCGTAAGTTTACTGATAGCTAAATATATTATAATAAACGCCAGTATTTAAAAATAAAGTTGACAGTGTCAAAAAATCTGCTCAAAAATAAAAACGTAAAAATAAGTCACTTTAAAAATGTAAGGCAATTGGTGTAATTCATTATTGTCCAATCCCACGCTTCTGGCTCAGATTGATAAATTAAATTACAAAAATTATAAAAACTTATCATTTGGAGGTACTGGGATTTGAACCCAGGACTTTCAGCATGCGAAGCAGACACTCTACCACTGAGTTACACCCCCAGATGAAGGGTACGCCAAAAATATTTATCGCTTTGTCGTACGCGACCAACATACGAAGTGAAAGGAAGTTCTGAGGACGTATTACCGCTGCTGCCGCAGTGGGCGTGGCTACCTTGTATCTAACTCATTTTATTAAATAACTGCTGACTGGTTAAATCAAATAACACGTTCCACTCTGGATAAAGTGACAGGGAGTGTCAGACTGTCACTGAATAAAACCTGCCTGTGTTATTTCAGTTGCCCTCAGCGTTCTAGCGCCGCAGTTATTCTTTCAATCAACCCTACTGCAGTCCTAGCAGTCAAATTTTTCTTACGGTAGATCATGTCGAGATACTAGAACTTTTAACAATAAACAGTTAACATTATAAGTACCTTTTTTATTATTTAAAAAGCTCTCGGTTAACCACTATCAGCTCCCCTAGCTTAGTTACAACCGTTTCGCTTGTATCGAACGCCTCGAGTCGACCACGCCCCCAATTCTTTTGTGCTGACCGCGTGACTGAGCGTTGAGATGGCATTACTCCCGTACATTTGAAGTATTCTACTAGCGTTAACGATTGCAAATTATCGACTTGGCTAGGGGTACTGACTCGATGGTAAGCGATGATTTCGATCAACGTATTGAAATCGACATAAAACACAAATTCAAAAGAAATTCCTTTTCCGCGTTCATTTCGTATTTACTTTGAATACTACAACAAAACTTTTCAAACATCCAGCTTGTCATAAACGTGAGTATAGTCAGCACTATGACAATGTGGAGGACAATATACCTCCATTTTACACTCCCACTTATATTATTATATTAGTTTAATGAAACAAGTTTGATCGTTAATTTTACTCGCTCAAGGTGAGTGACGCCTCGTGACTCGGCTTACTATAATTAATTAATTAATTTAGTAAAGCGGTTGGAATTTGGTTTGAGATATTTGGGATTTGCCTACTTATTGCTGAATATTTTGATAAATACCTACCGGGTTAGAATCGATAACAACGTATCCAATATTGAACGGGGTTTATTTTACGTTATTCAAGTCTATAAGTAATTCATTACGTGGGGGACATCTCACCCATACGTACAAAATCTTTAGGAAACACATGCTTTATGCGTATAGCTAAGGACTGAAATTTCCTGTCGGGGTCTGTTTCCTTATAGCGTCATCTTAGGGATCTTTAAGTCATGAATGAATTGGTTATTTCTACACAAACGTGTTCTATCATCGAACACATTGTCGTATACCATCAGGTAAGATAGACGTCAAACTCGTGCCTATAAATAATATACCTAAAAAAATTACAAGAACAGCGTTTAGATCAGTAGACTGGGATAATAGTAACAGCAGATCTTTACAGGTGACAGAAAGGTTCTGAAAAAATACTGAAGTGTGTTTTTTATTGATAAAAACTAGCTCTTGACTGCGATCTTACCTGATGATAAGGAGTGATGCAATCGTTGTATGAGATGAAGACACCTAAATTTCAATCGAGAGACCGCAGCAGGCAAATTGTTTCAATCCTTGGATGTACGCGGTATAAACTACCAGTTTAAACAAAGAACATCAAATTCGTATGACTACACAGTTTAGTAAAGAGTTAGCTTAATCGAAACACATGAGCTATTTCCAACGAACAAAGAGGAATTATCGGACGCAATGCAATAATAATCCTTAATAAAACAGACACTGAACAAGCAACTCGTACAACGTCAACTAACAATCATTAAAAGACAAATAATAAACAGAAACTAACTGAACAATACCGTCCATTAGTTCACTTTCATTGCAAACAACATTCATCTTTATTAAAACCTGAACTTTCAGACGTTCAAACAGAAAAGTTAAGGCACACAGTTTTCAATAACAGTTCAGTAATGTGATCCTGAAAAGTGGAAAGTTTCAATATTGTTGTTGCTGAAGATGAGAAGGAAATTTATAAAAAAAATCTATACCAACCAATAACACAATAGACCTAAATGGTGGACTAAATATTAATAAAATAGTAAATTTTTACGAAAACTTTGTTTGCAATCGAATTGTTGGCCCAAGCTGAAGGCGAGGTCATTCAAAATGAGATGACAAACTGAAATAGTAATTACCCACGTGTAGCAAATGATGTTTTTCAACATACTTAAAAATAATAAGTAAAGCACTTGTGCTCTACTATTTAGTAACAAATTATCATGTTACCGCGTGATCAGTCGGAGTTGTCGTGCAACCAGAGGAAGAAGTCGGGCGACCAGCGTGTACCATCGAAGACACTTTCGCCTGACCACAGCTAAGTTTATTTTTGCTTGCACTCGAAACAAAAACTTCAGAGGGTTTGCTTTGGCGCCGCGGCGCAGGATTCAAGTGTAAATTGTTTTAAGTGATCAGGCTGAAATAACCACGATAGTGCATTGAGGTTGGTCCTCGGCCTTTTCCGCACTAGTGCGAAACATTATATTCTGAGCCTAAAAGCGGTAGGGGTAGGAGTAAGTGTTTGAGTTTATGACACAATTTATCATATGTATTGTATCAGATTTGTAAATATCGTGAGTTATATAAATCTACCACAACAAATATACATTTTGAAATATAAAGAAGTTAAAATGATAAATATTAAGTCTGAATTTCCTTAACTGGTAAAAGCATTTGGTAAAAGTGTCTTAAACAAATATAACATTTCACAAATGGGATTTAAGTACTTTGTTAGGGAATCATCACCATCTCCCTCCCCTTGTCCAATATTATTTGGTGTCGGCGCAACATGTATTTTTCTCCTATTCTGTCTTATTATTCGTGACACTATCACTAACTCCTGTTTCTTTCTTACCACTTTGTACAAGAATAACATTTCCATTGCCGAGAAAAAATCTGTAAGCGCTTGCCAAGTATTTTCCATCGATGAAAAATTAATGTTATTAAATAATCACTAAAATGGGATTGGATGTATTACATCCACCGCGGGCACACTGACCATTGGGCAAAAGTGTCTACAAAGTGGGTATCTGAGGATGGGGTGTTACTGAAGTCGACCTGAGAACAGGTGGCGAGATGACCTGGACGCCTGCCACAAGTACTGGTTCGAGGTGGCTCGAGAAAAGAACAACTGGAAGATATTAGGGAGGACCTATGCCCAGCAGTGGAAAAATATCATCATCATCATCATCATCATATCAGCCGAAAGACGTCCACCGTTGGATATAAGCCTCCTCCAAGCGTCGCCACAACGACGAATCCTGTGCGTCACGCATCTATCGGATTCCCGTGACCCTGACCAGGTCATCGGCGCTTCGGTGGAAAAATATAGGCTAAATAAATAAAAAAGAATGTCAATAGCTAGATTGGCACACATTCAGCGGAGTTTATGTAAAATACCATCAAACAAAAATTTTCAATAAAAACTCCATGAAATAAAAACAATTATGAAAAATCGTTCATCAATTCCAATTCATTTGATGGATTGCTGAATAAATGTCTCAGCCCGAGGCGATATGTAAAGCTCATTCGATCTGTCCAACTCGATGGATTGCACGAATAAATGTTACGAGTCCCATTGCATACAAAATGACGTAGATTATTGAGTAAAAGTAAGTTTAACGTGGCCTAATAATATATGTAGAGTTTTTGACAGTGTTGTTGCGCTAATTTGTTTCTTATTATGTGTTGCACCAATTGTTCCATTCGTGTATTCTTCCTTTTCATTTTTTCTCTCTCTTCGTTGTAGTTTAAGTAAATGTAATTATATACAAATTCCCTATACATAATATATATATCTATGTATATATACATGTCGAAGCGTTGACGCATATCAGTCGATCTGCATCAGCGCCACCTATCTTTCACTGGAGGAACTATGTAGTTAGATTGAACAGCTTACGTTTGGGAACGTCAAGTATTAACTTGGGGATGGTTAGCGTGGAGTAATAGCAACACTGAGCGAATAGTCGAGTCAAATGTCGATCCGGAGGTATAATCGATTATTCGACATTGACAGGTACTGACGTTGACAGGTAAATTGGCTAACCGGAATGGGGGTAGGTCCACGTGTCGGGTGACGGTTGATTTTGGAGGCCACTTTGAATCGTTCCGTCGGTCCGAGCAGACGTTGGTTACTCCACGCTGAACTTCCCGCGTTCCTAAATTCTTAATCAAGCCCTATCTCAGGCATCCTTGATTATTTTGTACTGAGTGTGTTTTACGAGTAATTAAAGGTGTTATCAAAGGTTTTTGTGAGTGTTATTTCCGATGTCGCGACCCACTGATATCGATCCTCCGTTATACATATATTATGTATAGGGAATTTGTATCTTATATATTTGTATGAAGAATTTTAATTGTATGTAATTGATAAAATTGCTGCCATCACCCAAAGGTTGACTGGTAGAGAATACCTTAAGGCATTAAGTCCACCTTTGTATTTTTTTGTGCATGAAGTATAATAGACTCCATGAATTCTTAGATTACTTCTAATTACAACTCACTTTTTATTATAATGGTTTTTTGTGCTTTTGGGTATAATATTGACTGGTGTACTGTTCTTACATAATATCTATTAATACTGTAATATGGAAATACGAGTATTGTAACAACAACCACTTTTTTAAAAGAGTAACCATGGAGTTTCTTCTCCATAGGAAACGACCACTTTTAAACCGTGCACTAGCTTCTGATTTCTTATAAGTGACCATGTAGGCCTATGTGAAATAAAAAAATTGAATGAGCACAATCATCTAGTCTTCATCATGACAGGCAAACCACCATTGAAATAGGAAGATGTGCCGACCAGACGAGTATGGTGTCTGGTCCAGGCAACTGCCAGATAATTGATTTTGTACGGTTGTATAAACGTCAAGTCATAGATGTTTGCGCTCATTCTCAAAAGTTCTACTAGACTGGAGTCTTTAGAGATATATGAAACTAGGTGTAAAATCTCGCAAACCTTCGTGGAAAAAATAGCATCCTCCGACTGACTATGTCTCTGGTCCGGGCATGTTGCGAATAATTTTGACACCATGATACAATATGTATAGTTATATAGTTAATTATATTAGTTTTCCCCGTTTTTCTGCCTTTTTTACTCGTTTGTACATATTATTATTTTAAGTTTGTATATACCTATTAATTTATAATATTTAATAATTAAGATGTATATATTAAAGAATAAAAATTTCTAAAAGTTCCTATATGGCGAAATAGATGTCGCTACAAATCCTTTGTAAAACATCTGGTGAAGAGACGAACAACATGTGAATACACACAATACGGGTGGATGTAACAACGCTTTGGGCCTATCTCTCAATTCTTAAGTGGCAAATAATCAAATAACTTCTGCTCTGAGTGGAGCTAGAAGACGTATCAGACTTATACTGGCTGTGTACCTGTCCTTTGCATCCCAGAGCAACGACAATTATATTAAACAATACCGCAGCTTAAACAATCCAACAGCGCTATCTTCAGCTGTGAACGTCTTCCGAGTGAATTATGATGAAGCAAAAACCAGAGACGTCTGAATAAGATTAATGAAAGTGTTACCAAAATCTGTTCCCAAACAGAGCAAACAAACAAATCTTCAGGGACAAAAACATGTTCAAAAATCTTTCAACAACCAAAAAAATATCTCTACATTTTATAACCCAGGTTTATCCCAAAGCCTACTTGAGATAAATGAAGCAAAAGTATATATCTTTCCGAACAGTAGTTTCCACAAATGTTAGACGATGCCGATGGCCCGTGACATAAATATTTGATTCGTACGTGCCCTAGAGAGCATCATATCTGTAACTTGGAGATATAATCAGTTGGGCTATAAACTTAGGAGAATAGGTTATAAGAAACAACTTACATTGTGGGACTACAGATATCATTGTGTCGTAAAACTAAATACAATAAACTGAATAAGATGTAGGATGCGTCTTTAGCTATTAAACCACTTGATGTAAGATATCTGTTTCAAAACATTAAAATGGTTCGACGTTAAGACGTCTGCATAAAAGCCAATCAAACGAGAGAGAACTAACTTTTATAAAGTTAGCAATAGTGCTAACTTTACTGAAATCAGGAATAAAAAATAAGGTAAGCTCCCAGTTGTGTTTACCAATGAATAATGAAAAGAAGGGGGAGAACCGCGGTGGGGAACCAAAGCCTATGTGATTGCGATAGGTTAGGTTGATTGAAGTACCCATCATTTCCTAAGGGCCAATATTATTGTTTCTTGACTTATTGTGTGAGAACTGGTCCTTGCAAGGCCGCATAATATGTGGGAAAATTAAGGAAATAATTTGAAGAAGGTTTCCGGAATGTAATGTGGAGAAGACAAAAAAGTATTGTAGCGACATCTATGACGCCACATAAGAACTACGAAGAAAACACGAAATCCTGCATCGCGCAATCAGAGTTCTCCGCGCGATTTGAACATATACGACAGCCCGACATCAACTATCGGGCAGTAGCCCACCAGACTATAACACCCGGTCTGGTTGGAGGATCCTCCCTTTTCAACGAAGGTATGTGGGACTCTACTCTCTGTTCCACCTACCTCCAAACTGGTGACCCTCGACAAAGAACGTCAGCGCAGCCTTCTTGCAGCTACTACTTCGTGACGTCATCATCACTTCCTCAAGCTTTCGAGCAACGAGCCATACAGCCAGCACCCACGGCTAAGGGTATCCTGACCACTAATATGCCTACCTGGTCATACCTGGTCATCACCTCAGCCGCATCACCGACCTTGGCTTAGCACACCGCACCTTCGACCAGTCATATGAAGAGCCATGAAGAACCTCTCCTGGTCGACGCCAGCAATCAAGTCCTACGTCGCACAAGCACCGCTCCGACTCACTGGAACCAGCAGCACTACTCCGACTCACTGGAGCCTGCAGCATCGTCCCGACTCACTGGGACAGCACCACCCCGACTCACTAGGGCATTATCCCGACTCACTGGGACATCATCACCCCGACTCACTGGGGCATCACCGCAGACAGTTCCGACTCACCGAGAACTATGCGGCATCGGTTCCGACTCACTGGAACCAACCTACCGCTGGCCTGGCACACATCAAGAAGCATCAAGAACCATCGATCTCCGATCTCCGGAGGGGAGTGATGTAGCGACATCTATGACGCCACATAAGAACTACGAAGAAAACACGAAATCCTGCATCGCGCAATCAGAGTTCTCCGCGCGATTTGAACATATACGACAGCCCGACATCAACTATCGGGCACTCGCCCACCAGACTATAACACCTTGTCTGGTTGGAGGATCCTCCCTTTTCAACGGAGGTTTCTGGGACTTTACTCTCTGTTCTGCATACCTCCAAAGTATGATGGATGGACTGTGTGAAAAATAATAATACAACCTAGGGATTTTAAGTCAAGAGTGAATAAGTTATTACTTAGCCAGCGTGCTCCATCGCCGACTACAATGATTGCTAACCATCAGGTGAGATAGTAGTCATACGCGAGTCTATCAATAATAATAATAACATATTCCATGAAAAGTGTCTGAAGGGCCACTGTAAATTGGCTTGGGCTCCTCGTACGCCTTCCAAGGAGCCTCCTAGAGCCCAAGGCTCTGAGGTAAATACATGTAGGATAATCGTAATAAAAAATATGTCTAGAACAGGTCCACTAAAATGATCTCACGCAATAGTTATAATTTATTAAATTTATTTTAAAAATAAACATCAGTGTTGCGCTCGCTCTTATACCACTTATACTAGAAGATTATATGACAATATTATTATTCACTTTCTTTGTAAAACTTTTAATTTGCTTATCAACCATACCAACTCATACTCAAATTTTACATGTATTTTGAGGTAACATGCAGGAACAATATAATTAAAGGTCACATCGCGTTGTTTTGCATAATTATTGACCGATCACCAATCGCGAATCGAACATTCGGCCCTCACATCAATTTGTAACAATTTCAAACCCAGTAATTTCCGTGTTGCCATATACATTATCGACAGCAGGTTTGCTTTTTGATAACGTATAGTGGATTGTCAACAATGATCGGTGCGATAAGATTGAACATTGTTGGGATACAATTGACTGCAGATAATCATTACAGAATGATAACGCTTTTGCTGGGCCCCTTAATGAGTATAGTATAAAGACTCAAATAAATGAAGATAGAGGTAAACTGTACTCAGTAATAACTCACTCCTAAACAGTTAAGATATTGTATTGTCAGTTTTTCGTCTAGCTTTTACAAAACGACAAATTTTACATGAGCTCAGTTGGCAAACTGTACTTGACATGTCATCTAAAGTACAAGTGTAGGAGCTATTGACAATTTCTCCGTCAATTTTTTTTTTTAGGCGGATAAAAAAAGAAAGAGTGTTTATTCTGCCCGTATAGACACACAAATAATTTTCAAAAAACAAAAAATAATAACAAATTAAAACAAAAATTGGCAGGGAATTGCAAAGGTGGCATCATAATATCTTCAAACATACTACAGATTTTGATAATGAAATAGGACCATATATATTAATTATCCGTTTATCCGTGATACACTGGAGACCACAGTCTGCGACGCCATCCACATCGCCGAAGACAGGACAACATGGCGAAATATAGTCCATAAAAAGATTATTCGTCGAGGTCACGACCCTCAGCATTGAGGATAAACGACGCAAGGAGGATATTAATTATAATATACTAGCTTTCCGCCCGCGGCTTCGCCCGCGTGGACTACAGTTTATATCGCGCGTTCAGAGGCCCGTGCTCAGCAGTGGAATTATAGGTAGCCTATGTGTTATTCCAGTGTCTCTTCTACCTACCTACTAAATTTGAGCTAAATCCGTTCAGTAGTTTTTGCGTGAAAGCATAACAGACAGACAGAGTTACTTTCGCATTTATAATATTAGTAGGGATTATTATAGAGGCGGAAGTTTGTATGCATGTATGTATATGTATATATGTATGGTATTACACCTTCACACTTAAGCGCCTAAATGGATTTGGATTCAATTAATTTGGTACACTATGTATTGGAATAGGATATCGGATAATTTTCATCCTCGAAGTGTGTCTCCTTGGGATTTGAATATATTTATATCTTCATGTGTTCGAAGCCGCTGGCAGAACCTAGTTAAGTCATAATATGGGATTAAGAATGATATTAAAGTTAGTGATCAAGTGGCAAATTAAAAGCTTCAGTTATGATGCTAATGGACGGCGCTGGCTGCCGATAAAAGCTTTGAGAAACCAAACATATAGCTGTCATCTTATTGACAGGCAGACCGTTACTATCAAGGAATGCATAATTGAATCGCAACTACCATACAAACAAACATACTGTATACATGCATTAGTATAGGTATGCTAATATGGATCACAAAACAAAGACTGGCATGCAAATTAGCACAAAATTGTCGAAATTCAAAATACTGTTAGGTAGGACTGACACAATGTTATTTAGCTTCACTAATGTATCTTCAAGGGAAATCTATTCTTGTGTATCGCAAGATCTATCGATGTTGGCGACGTCGGCAAGATTGTTTGAGATCGCGAGATAATCTATCATAGAACGCGCTAGGGAAACTAACATACTTGTGTTTATTCTAGCTTGATTGGCTGTTGCAGTTTAGATGCGTTTAAACAGTCTGCTAGAGAGCTATTGGCGATACAAAATTGACTTGTTACCACTTTCAGTCAAATTGAAGATCAAAGCTCGTCACGATCATCATTTGTATGGTGTCTTATGCACCGATTTTCATCGATTACGAAACATATTTAACCAATAATACCAAAAAACACAACACAAACTATAAACAAACATATTTTATTTTTTTCAAAGAAAGAATATATGCTCCCATTGCACAAATACAAAGGCACTCACACTACATATTTAAAAGTACAAACGAAAAGAATAAAAAATAATATTATTTAGTTTTAAAATAACAAAATAAATTGGTTAGAAAAATATATCTATTTGCACTGTGCCAAGCTAGGTTCAGTTAAGCATGAATACCAGACTAGTACCAGAAGATGGTTTTTAACTAGACCTGAGGTATTGAAGTGTTATTATTATTATTTTCAGTTTTGTAGTGTAATTTAATAGTATTTATTTGTTCATTAAAACCTTACCTACTAATAAGCACACCGTACGAAGGTGGGCTAATTGCTTTAGGCATTTGCATTATTTGGCATCTTAATAGTAATGCTATTGTAAGTAAAAAAAAAAAAAATTAATAATAAAGTGTGTTTGCAAGCCTGTAATTAAAGTGAAAATAGTTTTTGGGTCTTTATATTTTTGGTTTATGTTATTTAAGTCGGTTTAGAACGTCAACTAATATTATGTAGAAATGGCGTTCAGCGTATATTTAAATTTTTAATTTAACTTCTTACAACAAAATTTGTTTTGCGCTCGACTTAATTGTTAAAAATTTAAATTTTATGTTTGATTACTTATTTAATCATACATTACTATATTCAACAAAAACGTTATAATTGTTATTTTTATCGGAGCTTAAAATGGTTATTCAAGTGATAAGTGAAGTGAAATTAATACAATTTAATTTATCAGTAACCTTTCACTCACCTTACTTCAATCAACTAAATCCTATTAATTATCTCTCTGTCCAACAGGGTGCTCTTCATATCAAATTGACCAGATCATCCAAAAACTTTATCCATTATTGAAGTTCAAATTAAATGGATTTCAATAAGTCATCTATAACGAATTCATTGAAGAAACCAATTAATTTAAGGCCGTCCTTTGGCAAATGAATTTAGAATAATTTTAGAATGACAAATATAATTCTTAGGATGTCTTATCTTTTAATCCAATTTAACTGTTGCGACAAAACCAAAAAGTTTGTATTTTGTTTTGGAAATATTTGAAAATACACGATGATAAAAAGTTGAGCAATATTTAATCAGAAGGCATAGCAAATATAATAATAATAATAATAATAATAATAATATTCCACAACTATCACACAACGCCGTCTAGTCCCAAGCTAAGCAGAGCTTGTGTTATGGGTACTAGACAACTGATATGCACACTTATATATTTCTAAATATATACATATTATAGATAAATTACACCCAGACACAGAATAAATGATCATGCTCATCACACAAACATTTGTCCTGGGTGGGAATCGAACCGGCGACCTCCGGCATAGCAGTCAGGGTCACTAACCACTAGACCAACAGGCCTGTCAAAATAGAAGCTGCAACTAACAAACATATTTACAATGTGACAAAATAGTAAAAAGTTCAGCAATACTTTAATAAATCGCGGCTACAATTACTAACAAACGCATTTCAAGACCACTAGGACAGTTCATTTAGAATGCACCAATACTTTTTAAATTCTTTCTCAATCAGTAATCACTAATTGTAAGTTAGGTCTACTAAGAAACTTCAGAGGCTATTGTTGGTACATAAATATCAATAAAAGTATGTTAATTGCTCCTGTTTCTAACTTAGATTTTGTTTTTGTATTGCGAGTCCCGGAGTATTTGTTTTTACTTCTTCTACGACATTGTCGTCATAGTGTATCTGCTGAGTAATATGTACAACTTGTGTTTTATCCAAGTTAATATTCAAATTATTTGACTCTAGCTAGTTTATATCATCATTAAAAAAAAACCTTTTTTATATGTCACAGTATGATAGTAGTAGTAAACAGTATTATTGGTTGGTTAATACATTTAGCTACATCATAATATATACAATATGAAGATAAATGGACCCAATACGCACCCCTGCGTTACTACAAACATAATTTCAGCCTAGGAGGAGATTATTAATTTTAATTATTTGTTTCCTATTATTTCTAGGTAAGATTCAATAAGGCTAAAACATTGTCTCTAATTATTCCTGTAATGAGCCGTTACTCTAATGAGCTACAGTGCGATTATGGAGCTTCGTCTCAAAAATACCTCACCTATTGTCATGCCTTCTAGGCAAATTCTAATACTGGTTTAAACACATTTAGTAAATAATTTATAGATACAATAAAGAAAAATCCAATTGTTAATTATTGTATCGGATGCAACCAGCTCAGAACTTGACGGTGTGGCAGCGCTTGAAGAAGGCTCATTTCCAACAATTGACACTATCTGGCTGAAATGATGACGATTCTTTGGACCAAAAATATCTATACATATAATAAAATCGTAGGAAAGTCAAAACTGTACATTGAATATTTTTTTAAAAGAATACTTGGAGCGTGATCTACAATCGATATCGAAGTCAAAAATATAGTTTTTAGAATTTTTGTCTGTTTGTCTGTTTGTCTGTATGTATGTCCGGGCTAATCTCAAAAAGTACTGCACAGATTTACTTCAAATTTTGCATGAATATTACTAAGAGGTCGGGTTAACATATAGGCTACATATTATCACGCTATCTCCTACGGGGGAGGAGCTGTGAATCTTTATTTTTCTTACACATTCTGTGACAGCGTGTAATCTAACGACGCATATTTAAATGTTGTTTTTGAGTAAGCCATACTATTATCTAGCTTTACACTATAAAAACTACGCCATTTAAGTAACTTGGGCAGAGAAACAGTTATTTTAATAAATGTTAGTATTATAAAGACAATTTTAAAACAGCGCCATCTATGAGATTTCATAAAAATCAAATCAAGTTACATGACACTTTTTGGAAATTAATAATTTAAATTTGATCATGTTGGCGAGGTTAGTACGAGTAGTTAGTTATTCTTAAAATTCATAGATGGCAATGTACTTTTTCTTCATAAAAGTTTTATCGCATATTTCGTTTTGACAAATTCAAGTTCCAACAAAACCCTCAAAATCTTGAGCAGAGTTGAGGAAGACAATTTAATTAAAATGCTGTGTTAAGTATTACAAAAGAGTTATGTTCATTGATGATCATCAATTTCATGTTGTTAGTACAAAAAAAACATTGACTGTTAACACTTTAGTTCGGTATTTATCTATGTGATTATTGCTTGGCAATTAATATATTTTCATGTCGTATGCCTAATTATAAACTTTACTCACTCGGAGACATTTACTTTATTTTAAAATAGTGTAGTCATAATAATTTTTCACCATATCAAAATGTTTCTTTTTCCAACAAAAGGAGCGATCAAGCGACGTTTGCTTTACAGAGCTCTGATAAAGACGAGGTGACCAAAGTCTGGTCGCTTCATCAGCACGTCTGAAGCGGTTTGGCGGATACTGGCGTTGTCTATACATGACAGGCATCCTACCATCATGCATGTAGACGTCCACATAGAGAAGAAACGGCAAGCGCATATATTTTGATCTCGAAAATGTTGCTGAGCGCTTGGAAATCCGCGCCAACCAACTCTCTTGGCATTTTTTAGGCTTTGTAAAGTCGACCAGTTAGCGAGATCCCTTACGTATGACGAGGTGCCTTCATATTACACTTACGACAAGCAAAGGGGTGTATTTAACCGACGTCAACGAGGAGGTGCTGTGGAAGGTTTTCCCGGAATTTTCAAGGACACCGCATTGGGTAGGGTTTATACCGTGCATCCGAATAATGGCGAATGCTATTTTCTGCGGTTGTTACTTCACACTGTCCGAGGCCCAACGTCTTTCGCTTTTCTGAAGACATTTGATGGCGTGGAGTATACCACCACCACCGCACAGCCTGCGTAGCACGTCACCTTCCCGACCGTGACAAAAATTGGGATGACACCCACGCGGCGAGTGTCAATGATAGTCTCAGCTGCATGCGTCATCTGTTTGCCGTCATCTTGGTGTTTTGTAGAGTCGCGAACCCAGTAGCTTTGTGGGAGAAGTATCGCCATCATCTGTCTGAAGATTTTCTACGACCTTTGAAGCGTGCTACTGGAGATGAAGTTAAAGTAATTGATGAACGCGTGCTGAACACCTGTCTCAGTTCACTTCAAGATGTGGTCATTTCTATCGGCTGCAATCCACTGATTAATTATGGGTTACCAGTTCCCCAATCATCATCGCATCAAAACCGTGGAAATCGGGAGTATAACGCCGAGACAAATTACGATTCGGGCAAAATGACCACCGTGACCACCATACGAAATTACCATGTCGCTTCTTCAGAGCAAAAACAAATTTACGACACCGTCCTTGAAATCATTGGGCAAAACCAAATCTTCGTTGTGGTCATGAGTTCGTACGCTGCGCTTGACCAGTAATATGAGAGCTCGGCTCGATGGCAATGCACGTGCTCGAGAATTGTCCGATGTCCTTCTAAGTCTTGGCGAAGGCACTCTACCAGGAGAAAGAGGTGTAAAGGTGATGCTTCCAGAGTCTCTCGGTAGAGTGGAATCCAGCTTAGAAAAACTCATTCGCTGTGTGTACGGGGAAATCAGTCGTATACCGCACCAGCACAATTCTAGCATGTGTGAGCGGGCCATTTTGACGCCCAAAAATGCTGCACCAATTAACGAATGCATTCTCTTGGAAATTGAGGGAAATGAAGTAGTCTACACCTCGGTAAACACTGTCGTCGTGCAAGATGACGCCACACATTATCCCGTGGAATTTCTGAACTCCCTGTCAGCGAGTGGACAGCGCATACCCTCAAGCTGAAGGTCGGTGTCCCGATTATGATTCTTCGGAACCTATCTCCTCCGAAGTTGTGTAACGGGATTCGCCTTAAAGTTATCACGCTCCACAGACAAACCATTGAAGCGGAAATTCTTTTGGGTTGTGGCGTCGGCGAGGCAGTATTTATACCACGCATATAACTCTCTTCACTTGCTTCGCTTGCAAAAAAAAACTTATATTTTAATGCTATTTTAAAAGCTGTGTATTTATAATGCTATAGCGACACTGGTATCTTAGCTATTTTTGGTGCTGTAGGGCCTTCACGCAGACGACGTCGCGGGCAGCAGCTAGTACTCCTATAAAAGTAAAGACATTTTCATTCAGGCTACAGGTTATTCATATCTTTGGTTGTGTTTTTTTAAACATCCTTCCCACCTAACCAACCAGTTGTATGTAATATGTGTAATGTGTGTAAACCGTTGTGACTGAACATGACAAAACATAAAAGAACAGATTAGATATTGATTGAACTTCTTTCTTACAACTCGAATTTGACTGTAAACAATATCACACTTCACGGTCCAACAGCTTAACGTTTTAGGATAAAATTTGGTACACGAATATAAAATATTCTGGACATAAGATATTTTAATCTCAAGAATATGTTTTCTTAGGATAATTTACTCTTTTCCGGGGATGAAGATACTGTCAGAAACTACTCATACAATAAAGGTAATATATATAATAGACTAGCCTGTTGGTCTAGTAGTTAGTGGCCCTGACGGCTATGCACCCATACCACACGCTCTGCTTAGCTTGGGACTAGATGGCGTTGTGAGATAGTTGTGGAATAAAAAAAAAGTTATATATATATATGCTCCAATTTCATTCGCGGTGAACAATTACAATAGTTAGTGGCACTTAATCCAACGTGGATTGATTTCCAATTTCGCCTTCGGACCGTCCATTTGCCCTGTTGAGTTGGCGTAAAACTGATTGGAAAAAGTAGATTTTTATATCAATCTGAATTACGACCTAATTACTACGAATCACCTTTAAATTAAATAAATTTCCTTGAGTAATTATTATTATTACACTTCAAAGTCGATGTATGCCATGTTTGAGTGAGCATTTGTAGTTCAAAGCAAAAGCAGTCTAGTCAATTTTGGGATTGGCATTAAAAAATAACGTCCCAGTTATTTTTATATTTTAGGTATGTAAGTATGTTCCATTTGAATAATTTACTAACGCAGGTAAAATCGTTTCTTTGGATCTACAAGACTTCCTTTTCAACACTTTACGGCCCTTTTCCTGTCGTCCACATGTGGACTGCCCACATCCTATCATCTGAAACATGTTTTTCCTAACATGTGGCCAGCACGCGCACGGAACATGCATTGGCTGCTGGCGCGCAGCCCGCGTGCGCGCTATCCGGATGCGGGAGGTGATCTTCTGTCTTCAGTGTTGTTTTTACTGTGAAGCAGGTTGCACGCATAACTCATAGTCCGCATATATAGCAAACAAAAATTAAAAACTAGCGCTCACGCACAACAATGCAGCAGCAAACGAAATCTTTGTCCTGCGTGTGGCCCAGAGCGTGCTATCACCCGGATGCGGATGAGACCCGCGTGCAGGATAAAATACGCGTGACAGGAAAAGGGCCTTTTGGTCTATTTGTATAGCCTTCTCCAACCCTTCCTTTCCCCCTCTGTCTGATTCTGGTCGTAGTTGTACGTTGTGGTTGAAAATACTGTCGCAAGCTAAGTTAAATCGAATTCGTGTAAGAATGTGCTTTCGTTACCTATTACAGGATATTGTCCACCAGACAATACTTATTTTCTGATTAACAAAGTGTATATCATTAGGTAGTAAGTAACGTCTACCTTGGGTCGACGGTCAACTTACCGGATCTAAGTGCTAAAATTACATAGTACACAGAATTCACATTTTTTTAATAATTCTCTATTAATCATTCTAAAACCTAATTAGAAATTATATTAACTTTACAAATCGTGAACAATTTTAGGATTTCGTTTTTTTTTACTTTTGACAACACAAATATGATTAGTAGAGCAAGTAAAGTCCCACTTTTTATAGTAAATAAAAATAGTGGTGTAGTTAAAGGTCTTTTAAGGGGCTTTTTCTATCCTTTCATTACGGTGGTAAACGAAGTCACTTTTTTTTTTTAAATTTCTACGAAGTTGTTTAATTCTTTTAAAAAAATTCTTTTAAATCTGGGCTATCGAAGTGGTTCAAAGTTTTGAAGTTGTATTTGTGTGAAACAAGCATCGGCCTGTCAGATTTTTACCTATGCGATCATATGTACATCCGAAAAAAAAGGCCATCAACACAATCTATTAGATACGCTGTCATGAATTATACATACCAACATTATTTAATTCCATACTATTAATCAGAAATAAAGCAAGATTGTTGCAAACAATGTCAAACTTGCAAAATCAAACCCAAATACTGCAACAAATCCTGTTATTACAAGAAAGTCAAGATAAGAACATCCTCGAAATATCTCAATAAATCTTACGACAGAATACTAAGGAATACTCTGTAGTGAATAGTTTCAAGCAATATCTTCGGGCGTTTCAAGCACTTACAGCTTGCACTTATCTCGACATATTGCAATGTTCATATCTACACTTCAAAGTTTAATATTGAAGGATTTGCAAAACCATACACAAGATTTACTGTATGCAAAGGTTACTTGTTGGAAAAATGTGCTCAAATAAAAAACAAGCATATTCGTCGAGATATTGAACTTTTCTTAATCTTTTTTTTTTTTTTTAATTAGCCTTTACTGTCCCACTGCTGGGCAAAGGCCTCCCCCAAGTCCTTCCAAAATTTCTTCTCCTGCGCTGCCTTAATCTTTATAGGACTTTTTTTGAACAGGCCGCTTTTAGGCGTATTGAAAGAAGATAAAAACATAGAAAAAGAGTTTATATTTAGCTATGATGTATACGTAGTGAAGATAGCCCCAGGAGAACCAAGGTTAACGACATAGCCCGAAAAATTGCTAAACTTAAATGGTACTAGGCAAGGCACATTACTCACAGAACAGATGATCGATATGACCAAAAAGTTTAGTGATGACTGCGTACTGTAATATGCAGCATTAGAAAGCCTTCCACAAGGTGAATCGATCACCTGATGAGGGTTGGGGAGAACCAGAGTGCATACAAAACAAACAGGACCAGTTGTTAATACGACGCTTCGGAAGGCCTTTATTGGACATCTTGATCATGATGATGGTGGCGTACATAATTTATTTATTATAATTAGGATCGTCAACATTACAGGCACTGGGAATTTACAGGATCATTTCATAACACATAAAATTAGTAAGTTAATTCTAAAGTGTATAAGATATGTAGTAGTTTAATAAATTATTAATTAAAATTAATATTATTTCAGCAATAATAACAACACAAAACACAGAACAAGAAATAAACATGGGATATACATAATGAGGAAATTGAAATATGTTTGGTAGCAATAAGCTTGACTCCTATTGCATAGGACTTAAACATAGCTGGCAAATTGTAGGAACGATATACTAGGTGGCAAAAGTCTGATATTTTATCACGTTTGACCACTATCTCACCTAATGGTAAGCGATTATATATTTACCCGACGATAGAGCTTTTGCCTAGAACCCAACCTATCTAGTATTATCTTACTTTTCGAACAATATGTTTGGCTATAAAATATTATACATTAAAGCGGCTTAGACTACAGACTTGATCTTGCATAAAACTTGTAGCCGGCCTCCTAAAAGAGACTCCTCATTAAGAGATAAGACAGAAAATGGACGACATTATTTATGACAGAAACAATTCATGAGCACTTTCCATTGTCTTGCGAATTCTCCACAAAGTGTAACGGAGTATGTTTCCTTAGATAGAGCCATTGCGGCGTTTCTCATTTACTAAGAAACTAAGAATTGTTAAGTTTATGCTGTGACAGAATAAGGAATACTTAGGTTTCTTTGTTTTAGCTTTTCTTTCAAGGCACAGTTACAAAGAAAACCAATTGACTAACTGACATATCAACGCACAGCCGATACTACTGGAACTAAAAGTGTTAAATTTTGCACAAGGTTTCTTTTTATTATATAAGCGAGCACTAAGAGAGGGTATTCAAAAATTCACTCTTTAAAGGGACGAAACGGGGTTCCAAAGTTCATATGAAGAAACCTACATTCACGCGAGCAAAGCCGCTAGTTATATAAAAAAGGAGAAACTGACTAACTAACGCAGAGCCAAAACTACTGAGAGTAGGAGTTTGAAATTTTGCCTAAGGTTTCCTTTTATGACGTAGACGAGTACCAAAAGAGGATTTTCCAAAATTCACCCTCTAAAAGTGAAAGGGGGTTTAAAGTTTTTATGGAGTAGCCTTTTTTTACGTGAGCCAAACCGCTGGCAAAACCTAGTCCTAGTATATACAGACAGTCAACGCTTTTGTTTTCAGCCTGATTCGCCCAAATGACCCGTATTTTTCCTTCCCACTTACACTACAAACCTAACACACATTTCAGGTAGATACTATACCTACCTATAAAGCCAAGACACAATAGCGGTAATGACCCGCGACCCGCCGGCACTGATGTGTGTCTGATCGATTCAATTTATCTTAGTTCATATCCCGCGAGTGTCCACCCATTGGATATGCCTTAATTTCCGACATGAAACGCTTTTCTGAACTCACCTTTATTCTGATGGCTGGGATGTTCAGTGGGTTTGAAGATTTGTTTTGTTTAAAGGTTGAGGTAAAACAAAAGATTGATAATATTACTTTTGTTTGAATATAGATGAATTATTTTAATTATAAGTTACATAGCTTGATGAATGTTTATTTATAAACATCATTATTTTAATTAATGTTGTACCTAAATTGTAATAGTTATCAAGCTTGCTACTTAATGGAAACTTTATTTTTATTGAAAGAAGAAAATAATTCAGTAGGCGTACCTACATAATTATTTTGTAGGTGCTTACTTTTTTAGTTGGAAATCGTTCAATGACTTCTCGCGCTCTTTTAGACTAAAACCAACTCCTGTTCCTTCTGTTCATTTTCGCACAATCCATGGCCCCAGTAGGCTTCGACCCTGCTGGAGCCCTACGTGCCTTCGACGACTCGAGCTTGGTCTGAACAGTTGCCGGACTGCCGAACGGCGTACTATGCATTGCTTGCTGTCCGCAAGTAGATATGGATTACTTTCGTAAGTGCTACCTAGTTATTTCAAGAAACACCAAGCTGCTAACCAGGCAGTTTTCCACTTATGCCTTCCTATAAATTTTACCAAAATATATTTACGTATAAAGTACACACAAAAATGCATTGTCGTGCCAACAAATTTACTGAAGTACTGACCATCGCGTGAGATAGTTAAATTAATTCTGACACAATAGTTACCCTCAAGTCCGCCAAAGTCTAGTACGTCTTAATCCAATTAAAATGACTAGTTTATTTGGACTGTAATTGGTCAACTCTTGTCTTGACAAAGAATATTGACGTATTGTCGTAATGTCCTATACATACAGAAGTCAAGGCTGTCGTCATTTTACTAGTTATTGAACTGTCTAGCTGTCTCTAGTCTAGTATTTTTTTCAAATTATCTACTTATTATTAACTTTTACTACCATCTACACTAATATTATAAAGAAGTAAAGTTTGTTTTTTGTTTATAGGAGGTAATCTCTGAAATTACTGGTCCGATTGACAAAATTTTGTTCAACAATAGAAAGCTGCTATATTCCTGAGTGATAGAGGTTATATTATATCAGGTCGCCCTGTACGTGAGGATGAACCTCGACCTTTACCCAAAGGTAGGTAGCCGTCATTCATATTGCACCAGAAGCAGGGGTCAGTTATCGACGGTTTCGAGAACGCTCGTCAAATCTTCCAAGACGACTCATGTTATGGGCCCGACAGTTTATAATCAGCTACCTGCAGCTATTTCTGGTGCCCCGACTATAGGGAGCTTCAAAGCACGTTTGAAAAAATGTCTTATCGAGCAAGCTTTTTATTCTTTTGACGAATTTATGATGTAATTTAATTTAATTTTGATGATTGAATATTTTTTGGACTGACTATTTATTATTGACTTTTGTTATGATTTTTTATTTTAATATGTGATTTGACTTCTATTTTTTTTTTATTTTTTTTTTGTTTATTTTATATGTTTGACATTATTTAATCACTTGACATTATATGTAATCATTTTGTTGACAAAGTATAATGTAACATTATGTAATTGACTTGTAAGTATCCCTTACCAATAAACTACTATGACTATGACTATGACTATGACTATTTTATGTACGTGGGTGAAGCCCCTTGCAATAGCTGGTACTATTAATAATTACTACAATATCTAGTAGACTATTAGCTCAGTAATTAGAAAAACATATGGATTTTATGTTGACCAGTAATACTAAGTAGACATTCGACACTATGGGCCACATCTCAGCAGTAAAAACATTTAGTACATGATGTTTCTGGCCTATGGGCTTCTACTCTGTGACTGATACAATAGGCATCAATGGCAATGTAATTTACTAACTAGGCTCAGGATATCTGTCACTTTAGCTGTCCCCCCGGTTTCATTTGCGTCTTTGAAAACTGCTCCACTCCCGTGAGTTGTAGCGTTATATTATAATAGACTTCGTCGATATATGCAACACGTAAATAATTTTTCAATTGCAACCAGTAGTTACAAAATTTAACGCGTTCAAACACACTAACAGACTCTTTAGTCTTAAAATAGTATAGATGTCGTTCTCAGACAGTAATCAGTGTCTTTCTAGTATATATTTTTTTGTATTGTTCTGTATTGTGGGTGCGTTCATAAATATGTGAACTTACCCTTACAATACATCCATTCAATTAAATAGAATGGCATTTAATTAAGTTATTAATTAGTTTGGAGTCTAAAATCGACATATTTATTTTAATTCGAAAAATTGTATTTCGATATTAATGTTAATTAAAATTTTACTATTTTTAATCATTTTAAAAAGGTTAATTTATGTTTCCTGAAATCTTTACTATCCTTACTTTAAATATTATAAAAGCGGCGGTGAGTTTGTTTGTTACGTCTTCACACCTAAATGGGAAAAACCGATTTTGATGAATTTTGGTACAGAGATAGTTGGGACCCTGGAGACGGACATAGGCAATTTTTTTCAAAGTGAGAAAAGGGGAGAAAGAGGTAAGAAAAGGGTAGAGGAATTAAAGTATATTAATTAACGCAGGCGAAGCCGCAGGTAAAAGCTATTATAGGTATAAACACCTAACTCTAGAATCAGGGATCCATTAGTTTGTAAAGATTTTCATGAAATAAAGATTATTGTATATTCAGTTAGGATTTAATCTACACACCAGGATCCTAACTTCCAAACGATTTTAAATTCTTCGTTGTTCCTATATAGAATTTTAGGTCACTACAACCACTCTATACCAGAATGCAAGCCTGTCAGTCTAACAGACAGACACGGAGGCGATTCAATTAGTGTACCATTTGCAAGCTTTACTATGAAACATCAAAAACGATCACAAACTGTAGGTTGTAAAATAAACAAAAGCACAGAAGTTGTGCTTCTGTTTATTTTGACATGGAATAGAATTCTATTGTCATTTCCAGCTTTGACACAACTTTGTTTGGTTTGCTTGTCTGCCTTTCTAAAAAAAAAAAGGGTTAAATATATATACTATTAATATTCCCCTTAAAGACAGATAGGCGACACATATAACTGTATTAAAAAATACTCCTACGCAAGCGTGCTCCATCGTCGGCAACATCGTCTCTTACCAACAGGTGAGATAGTAGCCAAACGCGAGTTTATCAATAGTAAACTTCCATTGAAAAAGATGTAACCTCTGATTAGACGAATGTTGTGTCTGGATCGGGTAACCACCCAATAATTGATTTCAGGCTGTTCTAATTTCGTGGAGAACTCTCATACCACGATGCTGTATGTTGCGAGCTAATGATAAAGATATAATTATGTAGGTATATAGGTACAAAAAATATCTTAGGAAGCTGGACTACTTCTATCCATCAAAAACGAACTGCTCGGTTCTTACATTACAAATATAACTTTCAACTGTCAACGAAAAAAGTTGACAGTGAGTTGAGTTTGTGATACGAGTATTTTAAGTTCTCCTAATTATAGTGACTTGATATTTATCAAAGTATTTATTAGCATAATCATATTTTATTATTTTACGTAACTTAAATGTAAATTGAAATATCTGTTATTTATTTATTGTGCACAATTACCGCAGTATTGTCTTTTTAACCTAAAGGTTGACTGCTAGACATTCTCTAGTATTCCCTTCTCTCTCCTTGTTGCATTACGTCTGCCTACGTACCACTACTGGACATTTATTTATTTAAACTTCATGTACAGTAGTGGTACATAGGCGGACTTAATGCAACAAGGCATTCTCTCCCAGTCACCCTACATGAAGTACAAAACACATACAGTACATGAAGTTTAAATAAATAAAAGTGTTACCGTACACGCTAAAGTTCCCCAAACTCAATACTGCTGTAGAGCTTGTTGCAAAATTGTAACATTCATTCATTGTATAGTTTAGTAGAACAACGGTCATAAAATATTAGATCCATGACTATTTAATACAAACTCTGTTCCCATCGAAATCGAATTTACGATGTTTGTTTTGCTGCAAAATCCTGCTATTTTCATCTGTATTTTAAATTTCATAGAGTTCTAAATCGCTTGCAGTTGAAATATTACAAAATTGGTGTACCCTAAACAGTTTACGTGATGGATAATCATGTTACATTCGTCATATCCGCTAAGGATGCCGAAACCTTTGAACTGCTCTACAATTAACCTAAACAAACTCCTGTAGTCGAGGATAAACATAAATACATTATTGACTCAGACTATGCTATCCAGATGTGCTGGAAACATTGGTCATTTTACTAAAATACTCGTACACCAGAGTACCTAATGCGAGTTTGTTTCGCGATCATCACGTTTATGACGTATCTCGCTCTGATTGGTCCGCTCCAAGCTCTTAACCAATCAAAGATCCAATGCGGTTAACGTTTCGATCGCATTAACGTATAGACAAGTTGCACTCAGTACATATAAATTGCCAGATTGAGTATTATTAAAAACCCAAAGTAAACGCCGGCGTTCGCCTGTCATTGTCTTTCTATTGTGTCGCTAATTAACGATATATCGACGACGAAGTGACAAGAACTCCTAAGTGACATTTTTGGGATTTTATTTTTTTACGTAGATAGACTTTAAATAATCGTTTGCGTGAGCTGGCAAAAGCAACTAACTTTATATCTTATTTTTTAACGAGTTAACTATAAGTGACAATAACTATTAAGCAACTATGCATCCAATTTGCTGACAAGATCACCTAATGAACTAACACAATAACAAAATTATGTTCTGGTAGATAAAGATTCTTGTCACTTCATCGTCGATATAGTTAAGGTGAAAACACCAGGGTAGTCAATTTAAGTTTTTTGCATTTTGTGTGTAGGTCGGTAAAATAATAATTATAATTAGCCAATGATTAGCTAGGGTCACCCCCTTTGAAACCGAGAGAATGTCCCATTTATCTGGTCTTGCTTTTTTTACAGTTTGATATTTTTATTTGCATATTAACTCAATTCCATTGTACCCATAAATTTAATTTTATATATAAGCTGTGTTACTTTTGGTGTAGAATAAAGTTTATTCTATTCTATTCTATTAGTTTTCCCCTATGCCCTGTGGCTTACGACATAAAATAGATAGGTAGGAAAACTAAGCCAGGTGAATGAAACATTTCTCTCGGTTTCAAAAATCACCAGCCAACGGACTTCAAGTGCAGCGGAAGAGTTGAAAAAAAGCTAGGCAGATTCATCATCACGGTGCGGAGTCATGATGGTTTTTTTTATTCCCATTTAGGTCGAAACACTTGAGCCATAGGGTCCGAGTGTGCGATATAACTCAATTTTTTTACTTCTGCGTACCTAGATATAAAAATTGATATGACTATAACTACATACCATTACTATACCACCACCACCATACTACTATAACTAGACGCTAGATAGTAGAAAAAAAATGGTTAAAAAAGAAGAAAAAAAATTGGTGGTACATTTATAGTGCTTCAATTAAAAAGGATTAACTTTGTTATAGTTATAATGGTAGTTCCCAACTGATCAATAAACGAACCTTATATTTAGTATGTTATTAGGTAAGTTAGGTAGGTATATGTTGTTATGTTAAATATCCTGTCAGAACAAACATAAATAAACTGAACGCGGATTCGACACGCGACCCAGAATTATCATCGGTGAAATTAAACAGTTACTAAACATACATCTCTTCCTCAACCCTTCGGAGTACAAACACGATATATTCACAGTCACTGTTTGTCTTTTACTTCCAATCATTGAAGTCACATATCCATACAGGGTGATTTTCGAGAGGAGACAATATAATTGATAATTACGGGGATGCAGCTCGACACACATTTTCATTGTTTTTTTTACAACCGTTCTTACACGATTATGACTTTATTACACATTTTTCATTAAATATTTTGGAAACGCAGTAGCAAGTGAATATTACCTAGGCTTCTATTGTAATCAATTTATAAATTTGGGTAAAACTAAACCAGTAAAGATCTCTGAAAATCTGTTATTTTGCAAGAACTTTCACACATCGTCACTCAAAAACAAAAAAGTCAAAAAAGTATAACAAAGGAAGCCTTGTAAATTGTATCAAGATTCTTAATGACAACAATAATTATGTTTTAAAAACTTATAGGCGTTTACACGTATTTCCTGAAACAAGTTTTGTAAAATATTCGAGTTAATCACGGAATTACCGAATGCTGACAGAGTTTTCAGACATTATCTTTCTTTTTTCGCGTTGCCTTTTCGTCAAACATCGCGTTAGATTGCATTAGATGAAGTAACAAACTTTTAAACATGCTCAATGTTGACAATAGGCGAGTGGAAAAGCAGCCTCTTAAATAACCCTTCATGCAGACGGTTAAAAATATCTAGGGGGATTTGCGATTTGTTTTTCCAGAAATTGATAAAAAAAAATTGTGATTTAAAAAAAAAATAACTCATTGTAGGAGCCTGATAACTGACGACGCCACTTGGTAATGAGAGGATCGCGAGGGCTGGTTCGAAGTGGCTTGAGAGGGAAATGCCTTGAATTATTTGGAGGAAGCCATTTTCTAACCGTGTGAAAATAATAGCAAACATTTTTTTTTTCTTAAAAAATAATAATTATTTATATGTTTGCTTTATTTTTTCAAAATCTACGTGCTTATAACAAAGCTATGGGCCGTTTACTAAATATTAGGTATGAAAGTCAAGAAGGAACGGTTAAAATTGTTAGTCTGACACTATTCTCAGCTCCGCCCTAGGGCCAAGGATATCATTGGGATGATTTTTACCCACCAACAAAACAAAAAAAAGACGTATAGGAAACGTTTTTTGCTCAAGCTCGTCACTTAAATGCTCGTCACAAAAATTCACGCTGTATACCCTTACCCAGCTATTGCAGGCAAGGCTTAACCCAATTCAATTTATAACAGGGATCCTACCGAAATGATACCCAATTAATCGAGTTATGAAGAGATTAACTGAACTGAATACCTTTTGTCTTATTTAGTTTGAACCCTTCCTTGGTTGGGTCTCAGACTATCTGATAGTTATAAATCGTTATTAATCTTTCGTATTTGTTATGGGAAGCGTAAAGTTGGGTTTTGAATATCCGTATTCGGATTTGGAATATAGATTTGGTTATAATTGATATTTAGGGACAATGGACCGTTTTTGTTTTTGGTGTATGTCACTTTTACCACTTGATGCGTACACGACGAATACGCAACAAGTGGACGGTGGTCACTCACACATTCCCCGTGCGCTTGTATTAGTGCAACCGATTCGAGCGGTTGTTTGAAGCTTTGCCTCTGTACGGTTTATCTACTCATGTGCTTTTACTGTCGAGTATCCCCGCACACGAGACACAAAAAAAAGCCACCTCAAAAAAAGCTGAAAAAATCATTAAAAAAATACAAAAACAAATTTCCCTGTCAGGGCATGTGTATATCGGGCATAGCATGTGTGCATTGCGCCCATATTCCGTATCTTGGAGTCGGCGCAACACATTTTTTTCTTCCATTCTATTCTGTCATCCGTCAAACTATCACTAACTCCCTTTTATTTCATATCACTCCTCACACAATCTATCCATCTTTTCTTCAGCCTTCCTCTCCCTGTGTATCCATCTACACTTTCTATCTTTTAATTATCTTTTAAACTTATATTTTAATTTTTATACCAAACCCACTTGAATACAGCCAATATTGTTGCAACTTTAAAACAGCCTAAATCCCTAAATCTCTGAAGCACTCTCGACCCCTGCTTCCGCCAGCTCCACACTTTATTTGTATTTGCAAAGTTCTCAACAGTAGTATTATATGAAATGGGATTCAAAGGGTTCACTCTATTCCAGATTTGCTTAACAAAATGAACTGACATTTTGATTTATCGACGATTGCGCGTAAAAGTAACTAACACGTCAATTTAGTATGAATATTATCAATCTAGTATAATGTAATCAATCTAGTATCTACACGTATAAATAATTAATTATCTGATTACAATATGGAATATCTTAATAACTAAAAAAAAAACAATTTTTTAAATTATACATTTGTCATTTGTTCCGGTTAATCTCCGAAACGACTGGTCTGATTTTGACGGTACCTTCAATCGTAGATATCTGATGTTATAAAGAGTAAAAAAAGGGATTCAAATAGCGTAATAAACAATAATATGAGTTAAATATTCCAATATTTAACTCATATTATTATTTATTTATATAAAACTGCTAAATAACGTAAAAATCTCCTTAACATTTTTGCTATCATTCAGCCCGGTGTCTAACTTTCGATTTAATTGAGTTGTATATTGATAAAACATACGTCGTCAATCCGGGGATAAAACATAAAGCTATGCTTGGTGCTTGTTATGCGCCAGAGGGTTTCAAAATTCACACTCCCATATTCGTTAAAGCACATGCAGATTGAAGCTATACATATTTTAGGTCACTTTAAATAGCAGTTTTTAGGTAGCTTTTATCAGTGTGTTATGTTTTTAGAAAACTTATAAAAATGTATGCATATGAAACTACATCTACCTTATCATAGAAAATGCCGTTTCATAATAGGCTAGGTTAGGTTAGTTTTGAGGTGGCCAATTCTATATTTATATTCAATGAAGTAGTCAACTATTATGTGAATTGGTTGACTATATCATAAAGCGGTTTAATCTAGGATATATCTTTAGGATATATCTAGGATATAGCCTATATCTTTACCATTGTATAGATTTTGTAGCTATACGTATTACGTATAGAAAATAAGTAAATTTTCAATAGGGGGAGGCCTATGTCCAATTGTGGACGTCTTTTGGCTGAAATGATGATGGTGATGATGTTGATCCACTTAAGATACAATATATCAAAAAAAAATATTCTAATTAAATATGTGTTGATAATAAAAAGCAAGCTGCATTTTTTTAAATAATTAGAAAGCAGGTTATAGGTACTATACCATTTTTACGTTGAATATAATCAATAAGGAACCAGTAGGTACATAATAAACACTTCAGTTTACATACGGTAATTTACATTAAAACAACATATCACAAACTCATCAACAAACATACTCGATAGTTGATAAACTCACCGTTGGAAAAGCTGTTTTCAACTGATTTTATATTTATCGTATTTGTACTAAAAGTACTTGACAGATAAAACACGCGTGGGTTTTACGAAATATAGAATTTAATTTATATCACTTCATATTTCAGTAATGAAGAGGTTTTCACGTAGGAATGGAAATGCAATATCAGAAAATATGGAATGAAAAACGGTTAGCAAAAACTATCTACATTATGTGCTTATACGCTGTTATTCTCATTTTATGATAGATAGATAGATAAAGCATTTAGATAATTAAAAAAATATTAAGTTATGTGTAGTTTGTAAGATAAATAACCATGTAGCACCCACTCCTATCAAGATTGGAGACTATACTCGAAGTTGTGGACGATAACGTCTACCTCGGACAGACAATCCAGTTGGGTAGAGCTAATTTCGAGAAAGAGGTCAACCGTCGAATCCGACTCGGCTGGGCGGCGTTCAGGAGACTGAGCGGTATCTTCTCGTCCAATATACCACAGTGTCTCAAGACGAAAGTCTATGACCAGTGCGTGTTGCCAGTGATGACATATGGTGCCGAAACGTGGTCGCTCACAATGGGCCTCATCAGAAGGCTCAAAGTCACCCAGAGGGCAATGGAAAGGACTATGCTCGGAGTTTCCTTGCGGGATCGAATCAGAAATAAAGATATCCGCAGGAGAACCAAAGTTGCCGACATAGCCCGAAGAATTGTCAAACTTAAGTGGCAATGGGCAGGGCACATTGCTCGCAGAACAGATGGCCGTTGGGGCCGAAAGGTTCTGGAGTGGCGACTTCGTACTGGAAGACGCAGCGTCGGAAAGCCTCCTACAAGGTGGACCGATGACCTGGTGAAGGTTGCGGGAAACCGATGGATGCGAGACGCACAGGATCGATCATTGTGGCGACACTTAGGGGAGGCCTATGTCCAACAGTGGACGTCTGTCGGCTGAAATGATGATGATGATAAATGATGAGTTTGTAAGAAGTTGAGTCGAACCCGTAGGGCCTTTTTTTTAAGGTGGGAGAATCATTCAATAACATCTCCCTCTCTTGGGTGGAGTGAAAAGTTGTGTTAGACTTTTACTGACTAAAACCCCACTCTTGTTACTTCGTTGCCCTTCAAACCAGGGCCGAGTTTTCCTTTCAGAAACAAACAAACATATAAACAAACCCTTGGCCCCAGTAGGCTTCGACCGTACTGGTTTGCTGACATCTACTTAAGGCGCGCGTGGAACAGTACCTACGCTACGATCGACGACTTGGGCTCGGTCCAGACGGTTACCGGACGGTCGGACAGCGAGTTACCTATTGCTCGCCGTCTGCAAACCCGCGTCTACGGTGGCCGAAAATCGGGATCCAGTTCCCAGCGGCAACTCTAAACTTGCTAAAAACGGCCTAACATTGCTAATTTACAAAGTATTTAGTAGTCTCTTCTTTTTACGTTTTTGAAACCTTTTTTATTATTAATCTGTCAAATAACATTATTGAGAGGACATTGAATTGTCACTAAAACACAGATCTGTCAAATTACACTACTGATCGACGACCGACGGCGACGCGGCGACGTATAGCGAGTATCCACTCTTACATTGCCTACACAACTATCGTTCGGACTAAGCGTTTCGAAACGTCGGTCGTTTACTATACGTTGTATATCGCGACCATCAGAGGACTGGAACAATTTGCCTGCTGTGTTCTTCCCCGTCGATTATAATTTAGAAGGTCTTCAAGGCTAAAGTGAATAATATGCTCCTAATAGACTAGTGCGTTTCACCATCAACGATTGCATTACCGCTAAATAATGATGACATGTCATTAGTCTTTATCATCTAGATCATCATTTCAGCCGAAAGCCGTCCACTATTAGACATAGGCCTACTCCAAACTCATGTCCGATCGTCCGGTAAATGTCCGGACCGAGCCAAGGCGTCGACGGCGCGCACTGTTCCCGCGCGCCTCAAGGAGTTGTCAGCAACAGGAGGGGCCCATCTGGGTCGAAGCCTACCGGGGTCGGGGTTATCCGAAAGGAAACTAGAGCCCCGGTATGAAGGCTAGAAGGAACGGCGCGGGGTTTTTAGTCAGTAAGACTCTGACACTGTCTCCCGCTCCACCCAAGAGCGGGTTTCGTCAATGATGATTTTCCCCGTCGAGAGAAAAAAAAAAAAAAAAAAAACTCATAGCAGAAAAAAGAAGAGGTAAAAAACTATATCAAACACCTGTACAAACTGTAAAGCACAATTAAGTACTATTATATGTGAACCAGTGATGTAATTGCGTTGGTTTGGATTAAACGTTTTATATGACAATGTAACTTCCATGCGAATCATAAAAGTCATGCTAGTAGACAGGGGATGATCCTCTCTCTACTTATAATCGGTTAACTGTTTCGAAATAATAAATTGTCATTTTTTCTTTGCGATTTTTAACACTCACTCTTGTTGAACGTTTCAGTATGTGAACCACTGTTACATGGTTCACGTACCTCAGTAAGTGAACCATGTAACAGTGTTTGTTAGTGATGGTGCAATGTTTATAATTAAATTATTTTTTTTTTTTCATATTAAATTTAATTTTTAATTAATTTTTGTGTCGTGTATGTTTGTATAATTTTTCATCTATAATTCTTTAATTTTATTCAAAATTATTGTAATGTACACTAATATTATAAAGTTGTAAAGTTTTTTTTGTTTGTAGGAGGTAATCTCTGAAAGTACAGGTCCGATTACTAAAATTGTTTCACCGATAGAAAGCTGCTTTATTCCAAAGTAACATAGGCTATATGTGGTCGAAGCCGCAGGAAACAGCTAGTTATATATAATCCAATGCTGATTGATAATACACATTATTCGTGCATGAGATCTTTCCAAAGTGATTTTTTTTTCTACATAAAGATTCTTATCTACTCCATTCATTTCTTAGCTTTTGGTGTTGTATCATTATTTGTACTGTCACCATGTGATACATGATGTAAAAACTTCGGAGTGATTTTCTTTTCTCGATAGCATATGGTGTAAGGTATGACGAGGTGAGACGTAGTGTCATTAGTCAAAGTCAGCTAAAATTATTATCAAGGAGAACCAAAAATCTTTTTTTAATTTTTGTTTGACAATATTTTATTCTTTATGACAATTTTATTTTACATGACCGTTTTACTTTATATGGCAATTTAATTTTGAACAATTTCTATTTTTCTTTAAATTATTATTTATTTATAACTTAATAGCACATCTAAGTTAATCACAAGACAAACATTTATAAAAAATAAATAATTATAATAATAATTAATTTAATTTTTTGGTGTACTAGTTTATAAAGGTTTTGATTCCAGTACTGTTCGCTTACAACGTATCTCTAAATAAATAGAAAAAGTTTCCATCGCCAAATGTGTCACTATTAACGCATGCAAATCAAAATGCAACGTACTAGTTATTATCAGATTATATTAAAGTTAATCGTTCGTCAGTGATTAAGAGGGTCCTTCTCCACTCGCTTATCGTAAACATCGAAAATGGTTTAAAAGCTTGTTACTTCATTTAATGCAATCCAACGCGATGTTTGACGAAAAGGCAACGCAAAAAAAGAGAGATAACGGCTGAAAACTCTGTTAGTATTCGGTAATTCCGAGATTTACTCGAAAATTTCACAAAACTTACTCCAGGAAATAGCTGTTTTTTTTAAACCCTTAAAAGTTTTTGAAAAAGTTGTCCTCATTTAGAATCTTAATAAAATTTGCAAGGTCTCTAGAGGATTACTTTTTTGACTTTTTAATTTTTAGGTAAATTATGAAGTGTCAAAGTTCATACAAAATAGGACATTTTCAGAGGTTTTTACTGGATTAGTTTTACACAAATTTAGAAATTGGTTTCTTTAGAAACCTAGATAATATCCACAAGATACTGTGTTTCCAAAAATATCTAATGAAAAATGTGTAATAACGTCATAATCAGCTATGAGCGGTTGTATGAAAAACAGTGAAAATGTGAGTCATGATGCACCACCTTAAGGCTATAAATTGCTTATTTAGCATGAGCACACTGGCAATACTACCGTGTTCAATTGACTGTTGAAATGTTAATATGGGTGAGGGAATTTATTGCTGTACTGCATCACGTCTGGCATAGTTTAGTCCACGGAGTAGTTTAGTCCTATGAAGTCTTGCATAACATTATTAGCCTTTTTTGTCAATAATCGCTAAAAAAGCCTATTTGCGCCAAGGGTCTAGTTCCGAAAGGGAGGCTCAGCCCCGATATAATACAAGAAGTAAGGGGGAGGGTTTTTTAGTCAGTAAGAGTCTGACACTGTCTTAATTTTTCTTTTCTATAGATTCCAGTGTAAAAAGTAGCCAAGCTATTGTAGCAACAGTGACTTTGTATAGGTCCTTAAATAGCTGTACTTTGGACATTCAAAACCATGAGACATATTTTCATAAACTCCATTTTTTTAAAGTATGTCGATGAATAAAATGGCATTCTATGTCCAGCCATCACGTCAGGGTTACCACTTATGAGTTTTCGGGGATTACCCCCAACACCGCAACAGTGCGAGAGAAAAATATATCCAGGAAGATCACTTAATAAAGTTTATATTTCAGAAGAATTACAGAGTCATGTATACGTCTATAGTTCAAAGGTCTTACGAGTACGCCTGAAGTATCTCAAAACTATAGGCGCAACGCCATGCTTAGTTATTTTATACATCGAAATATGCGTCAGCATTGCCTATACGAGCCATTGCAGTTTACGTTTAGATAGCGGATTTTCTTAGCTTTTCTTCACTTAATAAACTTAAATAATACTTGAGATACACATGGGCAAACGATTCTTAGTGCATACAGTGATTTTAAAACCTACACTGACGCATTTTAAGAACAAAGTCGCTTACAACCATGCCTACAAAGTATAGAACATTCCTCTAAATTAGGTTATTAATATATCTAGCCTATACTGTGCCACAGCTGGGCAAACGCTTCCCTGCATTCATTCAAAAAGTAGTTCAAAGCTGGAAACAAATTAGGTTAATCTTTAAAAACTCCTGAGGGGAAGAAACCACTTCGGCCGACGTCCATCGTATTTATATTTGCAAATTACTCAACGGGTGCATGCAAATATGTACTCTCAGAACAAAAGTAGGTATTCTTTAGAATTAATGGTATGTAGGTCCATACGTATTAATGAATATAAATTATTTAACGTTCTTTTAAGCAAATGTTATACTCTACAGAAGATTTTATTACGAAAAAAAAATCCTAAATATTTGACATTATAACTAAAGAATCAAACTTTATCTCCTTAAATTGATTTAATTTTTATGTAAATAATTAATCCCTCTTATAAATATGGCTCAATTAATTTTAATTATTTTTATTTCTAATGATGAGTAATGTCATTTTTTAAAACTTATAATTTTATAAACTATATTTGTACGCTAAAAACAGCAGAATACTACAATCATAATATAAAATGCATACAACAACTTTGTTCAATATTGTAAAAAATACTGTTAAAAAAAATATTTTGATAAAATAAGGAAGGATATATTATAAAAATATTTTGATTTGGAACCAAGGACCAAAATTTTATTAGGTTTAACATAAAGAATCAAATGAATTTGAATACTATTTCCTACTATTTCAGTAACATCGTAATAGTAAAATTTTGTATAGCTACTAGATTGAGAGTATTAATTATATTATTTACCACACGAATATAATTATCTACCTACAACTACTAACTTAGATACTAAACTACACTAACCATATATTTTTAACTTTAATGATTTCCTATTTTTATTTGCTATTAGTTCCTGCCATGGCATACCTACTGCTCTTGGATCGAAAACGCCATTAATCAAAATCATCGACCCAATTAAAAACAATTTGTCATCTCACTTCTGTCAAAAAAAGTAACTTATTTTTTCCAAAGTTTGATTTGGCAACAACTTTATATAATTAGCTTTATTCTGTTCCCACAGCTGGGACTCAGGTCTCCTCTTTTAGTTTCGTAATCTACCACGCGGGCTTAGTGCAAATTGGTGGATGTCACATGTCTTCAAACTTTTTGTTCTAGGACATGCCGGTTTCCTCACGATATTTTCCTTCACTGTTTTGACAAACCCCTTTATAATTACCCTTATCATATTCCCACAACTGGGACTCAGGTCTCTTCTTTTAGTATCAAAATATACCACGCGGGCCTAGTGCAAGTTGGTTGATGTCACATGTCTTCGAAATTTTTGTTCTAGGATATTTTCTTCCCAAAGTTTTCTTCAGTTTTGAAAACCACCTTTATAATTTTACGAAAATATAAACTCAGTCTACATACTCACATAAAGCCAGCCTTTTTATCACACGTTACGATAAAAGCAAGGAGCTAACATGTAGTCAATGGAGCGGCCTGAATTCATCTTTTGAAGCCCCCTCGAGGTTCAATAGAGCAACCTCTTTATTTTTATTTGTAAACCCTTCGACACCCACATAATGTGTTGTTGTGGCAAGTCAAAACCTTTATCGTATAAAAATGTCACATATAAAGAGTTCTATACACACTGTAAAGTTTATTTGTAAGACGTAAGGGTCACATAAAAAAAATGTATAGACAAGAAATTATTTTGGGTGTTGTATGGGTTTGTAAAATAGTTGGTTGGGTATATTTATTAGTCAAGTTAGAAAGTAAAGTTGAGACAAAATTGTATAAAGTTCAGAGATTTTCAATTTCATCTATATTAAATATAGTTTCCTGAAAATAAATGCAATCACGAGGAGTAGAGACCCTTTGCAATTCTAGTAGATCATCTTCCTTATAACTACTTCACCTACCTGGCATAGCTGAATATCGCCTCATACTTGAAACTGCAACCGAAGCTGGCTCAGGACCTGAAGATCATCAGCCGACTGCAGCCACGAAGACACACACACACCACTACACACCTGCGTCTATAACAACACCAATCAATTACAAAAAATTACAACAAACTTTGACAGTGGAACAAAACTAATTTCAACATAAAAAATCAGGAATAGGGAGGAAATAGGGATCCTTAGGGAGCTTCCAAAAAAATTCAGAAACACTGGTTAAACATTATTTCTTTCGCATAAATAATATTTTCCAAACGCGCGGAAGTTGTGCACGTGCGCGCGACTTTCTCCCACAACTCGGCAGCGGACCGTATCGTAGGCGATCGTCTGAGCTTCTGGGCGGGCGGGAAGGATAGGGCGAACGCGACAATGGGCGGCGGCGGCGCGACGCGGCCGCCCTAGGCGCGCCCGATACCAGGCGAGCAGAATACAACAGGAGATCTCACACCACGTGCGTCGGGGCGCACCGCGCATGCCCAGCTAATGTCAGGGAAAGCTCAAGAAAAGCTACGAGTGCGAGCGAGACAACAATGCTCTAAAAATAGGGGTTGAAAAGAGACGGTTATAGGACTAATTTTGGAAGCGCCAAGCAGTCTGAAAAGTTAGTAGAAATTTCTGTGTGTGTGAACGCATACTAAAGTAATTCAGTTCAGTAAGTTTCAGGTAAAAGTTAAGCGTTTGAGTGGTACTCAGATTAAAAGCCAATAAAATGCAATTGGTTTAAGTATCAATTGACTTATCGGATTGGTTTTAAACGTAAACTAACTTCGTGATATGACTTTGAAAATATGAATATCGTTAGTAGGTCTAGTATTTATAGTTAGGACCAATACTTCTGTTCAAAAAATAATTTTTATATTAGGAAATTGTGTTAAAAATATAATGTTTATTTATGTATCTCTGTCACTTTCATTCATCGACTCCATTTGTTCCAAAATATACCGTATTAGTTTTTATTCACCGTTTCATCACACTACAACCCGAGAATCTTTAAATCAACGCGCTCCATCATCGACCATTTATCGTCGCTTTCCATCGAGTTTCTTCTTTCAATATTCCATCTTTCTAGTGAGATAACAAGCATGAGGGTATCAACAATAATAAAAAACCGTGTGATAAGCGTGTGCTTTTGTTTGCACATTTCTATCAAAATGTATTAAATATTATGTTTATTATGACTATAATCTGTATATTAAGTATTAGCTTTTGCCCGCGGCTTCGCCTGCGTACATAATATATAGCTCATGACTCTTAGAAATAAAGCAGCTTTTTATCGGTGCTATTTTTTTTTGCAATCGAACCAGTTCTTTCAAAACTACCTCCCACAAACAAAAAAAAAACATAAAAACAAAAAAAAAAACAGCTTTACCTCTTTATTATATGCTGTAGATAAGCAACGATCACTACACTAAAACTGATAATTACATCAACCACTCACTATTAAAATGGCACCCCTATTGATAGGAGAATCGATAAGATTAAAAAAAAAAAACAGTAACCCTAACTTAGCTCACTTATTTTGACAATTCACAAATGTTGCCAATAAAAAACATATCTGAATATTAACAGACTGTTACAACACTGTCAAATTAGTAAATTACTACACAAATACACAGAAAAGGTAAAATCTAAATAAACTTTCCAGAGGCTATCGCTACTTATTACAGTTAAATTAATTAATAATTCACAGTAAATGAAACCTTCTTACTTCATTCCATAAATCTATAATCAAATATCGATATCTCGTTTGTTATTTCATATTACCATACTTACTTCCAAGTTTAGCACCTGAAAAGCGTTGCAAGAGTTATTTATGTACGTACTAACTTTTTCAAGTACATTTGGGAACCAACAGGTGCCCAATAAGTGTCACGCACACACTCACAATACTGTAAACACGCAGCGACGCATTGTCGAACATCCTTCTGATTTATACCATCCTGGTATCGTTAACCTTATTCCTGAAATTTCAAGGAAATCCGTTGCCTCGGTGGTACTGAAATCATTGCTGCCGGTGAGGAAAATTAATTTCATGATAAATCGTAATTTATTTCTGTTTTTTTTTTTTTTGTGTAAAACAGTCACAATATTTCAGATTTAAAATCAAATTTCTTAAATACTTGTTGATATTAATTTAATTATTATAGTTTTAATTAAAAATATACAATTAAAAAAAACTGTTCTTTTTTCATGCTAGTTTTTTTTTTTGGCGCCAAAACATGTACTTACTTATTATGTACTCCGCTCCAATTTCACACAGCTTTCAATGAAAAAATCCGCTTGAACGTAATCTATCAAACGCTTTCAGGCATTCAGCGTTTTCAGTTCAACATGACAGGCCGTGTCACAGTGACGGCCTCTCGTCCGCTACGTCACAAAAGTCAGTTCTATCCCCGAAAGTACTAGGCGAGCAGAATGCACGAAGAGTTTGAAATATCAGGTGCGAAAATAGAACAAGCTCCCACGTGGGACGAAAATAGTCGGCGCTTAGCCGCCGGAATTTAAAATTAGAATCATTGCTGCTTGATTAAACTCACTTGTTTTTGGGTTGAAGGTAGAATTTGTAATTTGAAATGATTTATTTAATTGTTTATTTTATTAGAGCATTTTCGTATACATTGGTTTAACGTTTTCCGTTTTCGTTCCTTGGTTTTAAAAGTGCCATCTTTTGATAACCAAAATCAAAAATCGCAATTTTGCGTTGATTTTTTGTTTTAATAAAAAAAACCTTCTCAAAAGTAATTAATCAAAGACTTTTATTAGTTGAGTTGTTTAATTTAGCATTGTGCCGAATTTAAATAAGAAGAAAGAGATCTCATTCTATAGTTCAATCATTCGCCACACGGAAGGTCGTAGCGCTCGGGTGTATGGCACAGTTTTTGCTTAGACACCGAACGAATCTAAAGTTTGTGAAGAAACCTCTTTTCTGTTACATTTTTATTGAAATTGCTCCATAAATTACCAACAGCTAAAGAATAAAAAAAAAAAAAAAACAAAAAGAAAGAATCTGTCTTCCGTCAAGTCGATTAAAATCTCGACGTTATTACATTTCCAACAAGACATTTAATTACATGTATGTTATCTTTAAATTAACCCTTCAGATACCGTCAATTAGAGACACAATAGTAAGACAATAGATGCGCGGCCACCGGTGGTCGCTTGGGGATTCATGAATTAAAATTAAATTTCAATTATCTTCTTCATTATCGCTTAAAGGAATCGTTTCCTTTCTTTTATTTATTAAATAATTTTAAAAGTCGACCGTTCCATATTTTGTACTTGTACAAACCTATTCTCTATTCTCTATTCTTTAATTCAACGCCATCTATTTTCATTAGATGGAACTGTCACGCCTGAGTCTAGTAGAGTAACTAGAGTAGTACCAATTTGAACCAACAGTATGGGTATGACGGTGGCTCCACCGAAGTTGTACGATTTGCTTCGCATCATGGTTGTAGTGTTTTTAACTTTTTAGTCTAATACAGTTTAGTAAACTTTTTTTTAGGACCACTTTCTAAATTCAGTATTTTGAGTTATGCATGTCGCAAACTGTACATATCTGCTTAAATGCTAAATTTTGACCGGTTTGTAGGCTTGTGTTTGAGGAATATTCAACTTGACATGCTTAAATCAGAAATCGGGGGACACCAGTCTACGATCAGTGGTCAGTTGATTAACAAATCGTGGCTAAGGTTCGTTTTAGAATCCCGTGGTCTGTTGTTGAGAATTAAAACTTAGTGACTCGATAGTTTTAGCCTTTCGAATAAAATATGGAACTTTAGCGACAGTCATAATTTTTAAACATACAGAATTATCTAGAAGAACAATGGTAGCTGCCATAATTAAGTAAATAACAAACCCATAGCCGGCCTGTCTCATGCGTCTGCCCTTTCCTTCGCGGAAGTGTTGCAAGGCCGCGTGTACACAAATGTCACGCCCTCAGGCACCTGTTGTGTAGACCATACGTACAAGTGACGTCACGACTTGGCGTCGGGTTTTTCTTGCTGGCCACTGTGCCCAAAATTTGGAGAAAAATGTTTTTTTTTTTATATATTTCTGCTATTATTAATTTTTTTTTGTCATACTCACTATATTATTAATATTCCTTTGTTTCTTTAACACGCTTCTTTACTTTTCATTGCCTTTTAGGTGACTGGAAGCCTTCTAATGAGACCCATTGGTTTCAGGAGGTACTATATGTCATCACTGGCAACACGCACTGCCCATAGAATTTTTTTCAAAGAAATGTAATGTTTCAGTTTGTTTCCCCAAATAAATATAAAGTTAATAAAAATAATGTTCTAATTAATTACCATAAACATGTAGGTACTAAAATTGTCGGCACTTGACAAGTTTACGATATGATTTCACAAAAAAATTTATTGAGTCACAATTCATTACCAAATATTTTAAATACCTACTTACAGAATGCGGAAGTTAGAATTGTAGGTAATGGCATCAATTAGGATTACAATATTGTGAACAAAAAATAAATAAGCATAGAATGACTTGCCGTTTTTGCGATCAACACTTACCTAGACATTGAAATTACTGAAACTTTTAAAAGACATTTTACGTAATGGTCAACAGGGCGTATCAAGTTCATTCAAGTTCATGGCTGGACAATGTCCACTGCATTTTTTTCAAAGTACACTATTAACTTGAACTTAGTGCAAAAATGGAAGAAGAATTATGCATAGTACGTTTATACCGCGTACATCGAAGGACTAGAAATGACTGAAACTTTTAAAAGACATTTTACGTAATGGTCAGAAGGGCGTATTAAGTTCATGGCTGGACAATGTCCACTGCACTTTTTTCAAAGTACACTATTAACTTGAACTTAGTGCAAAAATGGAAGAAGAATTATGCATAGTACGTTTATACCGCGTACATCGAAGGACTAGAAATGACTGAAACTTTTAAAAGACATTTTACGTAATGGTCAGCAGGGCGTATCAAGTTCATTTAAGTTCATGGCTGGACAATGTTCACTGCACTTTTTTCAAAGTACACTATTAACTTAAACTTAGTGCAAAAAGTGAAGATGAAAATTCATAATACAAAACTTGTTCGCCTCGCTGTTTATACCGCATACATCGAAGCATAGCATTGTCGCCCTTGTAATGTTCCCACTGCTGGGACTCAGGACCCCCTCTAGGAGAAGGAATGGGCCGCAATCCACCACGCGGGCCCAGTGCGCGTTGGTGGATGTCATGTGTTTTCGAATTTTTTGATTCTAGGACATGCCGGTTTCCTCAAGATGTTTTCCTTCACTGTTTTGAGAGCAATAATGATGAAATAAATTAGACAAACTAATACGCCTGGCTGGTTTTGTACATCGAAGGACTGGAACAATTTGCTTGCTGCGGTCTTTCCGTCCGATTATAATTTGTCTTAAAAGCTAGAGTGAATAGGCTCTTAATAAACTAGTGCACCTTACCATCAACGATTGCATCACTGCTTACCATCAAGTGGGATCGCAGTCAAGCACTAGTAGTTTATATCAGACAAAAAAAAACGTTTTGCATCGACGTAACATGTGACAAGACCGTCCGATAACTGTCCGGACCGAGCCCAAGTTGTTAAAGGCGCGCACTGTTCCCGCTCGCCTCAAGGAGCTGTCAGCAACAGCAGGGGGTCGAAGCCTACTAGGGTCAGGGTTAGCTCCGAAAGGTAGCTCGGCCCCGGTATGAAAGGCAAGAAGGAACTTAGTAAAAAAATTAGTCAAAAAGTCTTTCCATGCATCTAATAACTTTAAAAATAATTCATAATCTAATAAAAATGTTGGACCACATTAACAGACAAAAGTTTAGAAAAAAACTAATATTTACGATCACCCATTAAAAGTAAAGTGTAAACGAATAACCTTGACTGACCTTCATGTTTCAACAAGCAATAATTTGATCGTTTATTATTTAGAACAATCGGTCGTTATGGCTGTTTGACATTTTCACCAGCTGCGGATTAGCCGTGTTCTTTGTTGGCGTGACCGCGTGGGTATATTGGCTAAGTTTGATTTGATCATTTATTTATTTACAATGTACTTGTTAAACATTATAGACTACATCTAAGGCGTTTTCATCATCATCATTTCAGCCGAAAAACCTCCACTGATGGACATTGACATCGTCACAATGAACGGTCCTGTGCGTCTCGCATCCATCGGATTTCCGCAACCCTTACTAGGTCATCGGTCCACTTTTGTAGGAGGTCATCCAATGCTACGTTTTCCAGTACGTGGCAATAGCGATGTAGCACCCAATCCTATCAAGATCAGAGGCTCTATACTCGAAATTATGGACGATAACGTTTACCTGGGACAGACAGTACAGTTGGGTAGCTCTAACTTCGAGAAAGAGATCAATAGTCTAATCCGATATCTTCTCACACAACATACCACAGTGTCTCAAGAGGAAGGTCAAAAGACATAATAGGCCTCGTCAGAAGGACTAGGAATTTGAAATTTTACACAAGTTTTTGTTTGACGTAGGCGAGCACTAAGAGAGGATTTTCTAAAATTCACTTCCTAAAGGGTTGAAAGGGTTCAAAGCTTGTTAGGAAACCTATTTTTACACGGGCGAAGCCGCTAGCTGAAGCTAGTTTCCTTTAAATGTGAACAAAAACGTTTGTCAATGAAAATTAAAAAGCTCATTTAGTGATCATTTATAGTTAGCTACGTGTGACGTAGGTACATAATAATAATGTAGTAAGAAACCAAGGAAAAAACCTTTACATATATAGAAGAAAAACGTAAGCTACGCACAGTGCGTATGCTATTGATACTTACTGTAATGAATTTGTCATTAAGTAACATAATTACTCAATTAATTTTGTCGTCATAAGACTTATACCTAGAGTTTGAAATAATAAAGTTCTGTAATAGCTCCTATCCTGCTAAAATAAATTAATACCTTCAGATTCAGGTTCGTTTTCCGGATCAGGAATAGTGTCATTGGGTTTTTCTATTTAGTGTACACTCTGTTTCTAACGTCTTATATTGTGCCGGGTTTTTTTTTTCGGTGGGTAACAATCATCCAGATGACAACCACCACCCTTGGGCGGAGCGGGGGATAGTGTGAGACTATTATTGACTAAAAAACCCACCCCGTTCCTTCGTTGCCTTTCATACCGGGGCCGAGCTTCACATGGCGCCGTTCCAGCCACCGCAATCGCGAATCCGATTACAAATCCTTGCCTCCATATCCGTTAGGATGTCTAGCAATGAATAGAGTTCCAGGAATGTTGCTGCGTCAAAAGTTACCGTTTTGTATCCTAGTGCGATACAAATAACCAATTTCCGTTGCAGCCTGTTGATTTAGAATCTGTTGGATAAAACATACCTGTTTGGGACCATTCTGCGCATGGCGCCTATAAGATAAAAAAAATGTTTATTCGGTCTCAAATGGTTACATTACCGGTGTTACCGATATAAATGAAACAGCCGCTTTAAGTTCTTTATAATACTTGTGTTGGGGTTGTTTTGCTCATCCCCTTAATTGATACATAACAATATTGAGACTTATTAACAAATAAAATAAAATAGAATAAAAAATTCAAAAACGAAAATGCGAAGAACATCTCTCTGTGGTCCTCCAAGATTGGGAAACAGTCAGAATACTTAACCCACCTAAACTTTCACAACTATCACTGACGAGCTGGGTAGTACTCTGCTCCTCAGCAGAATCAATAGAAGGAGGAAATTAGGTACTTAACTCATTAAAATATCACCCACATTTTATTGCTTTGATCTAATAGAATAAGCTCCAATTATTTTGTTAAATGTCACTTGTATTTCAATAATTACTTTTAATTGCTAGAGTAATAAAATAAATAACTCCATTAAATATAAGTACCTAAAATTTGCCTCAGGCAATGTTTTTGTGACTTGGGTTTACTTAGTATTAAAAAGTATTAAAAGGATAGTCAATAATTGGCTCCAAAATGTACTTGGAACTGGGCAGGACATATTTGCCACATGCCTGACAATCTGTAGACCATAGTAGCTCTAAATTGGCACCCAAAAACATTTAGACAGGGTCGCGGCAGACCACGAAAGAGATAGCAAGACGACCTGGATAGATTTCAACTATTATAAATAAGAAACGCAACCTCACGAACTACGGAAAGACTTTAATAAGGAGGAAGGCCTTTATCCAAGAGTAGAACAAAACAGTCTAATAAACTATACTCTGTTTCTCAACTGTTAATCTATAAAGGCTTCTGCAGTTTCCTTCCGGATAACCCCGACCCCGGTAGGCTTCGACCCAGGTGGGCTCCTCCTGTTGCTGACAACTCCTTGAGGCGCGCGGGAACAGTGCGCGCCGTCGACGCCTTGGCTCGGTCCGGACAGTTACCGGACGATCGGACAGCGAGCTACCCATGGCTCACCGTCAGCGAGCCCGCGTCTACGGTGGCCGAAAATCGGGATCGGAATCCCGGCGGCGGCGGCGTCGGCGCCGTTGCCTGATGCGGTCTGCCTCCTCCTTTGCTAGCATTACTGCTTCGCAGAAGGAGGCGACCGCCTGCCACTCCTCCTCGCTCCGGACCATGGCCTGAACCAAGGCCCGGCGCGAGAGGTCTCCGCCGCCGATCACTCCCACGAGGGCACGGCGTTGCTCCGCCCAAGCAGGGCACACCTCAACTGTGTGCTCCACCGTGTCCTCCGGGCGTTCCGCACAGTGGCGGCATCCGGGCGTCTCTTCCGCTCGAATCCGATGCAGGAACCTCCCGAACTTGCCATGTCCGGTGAGGACCTGCGTCATGCGGAAGGTAAGGACGCCGTGAGGTCTTTCCAGCCACGCCTCTAAGAGGGGACTTACCGCCATAATTGTGGCGTGCCCAGAAACATTCCACTACCTAATAAAAAAAAAAATAACTTGCACCTGTTTCAGTCCAGTCGGCGTTGCGCTGGTACATGGTGGATGTCAAAAAATGTTTTGGGAACACATTTAACTGTGCGTACCGCTAAAGAGTTTTGTCCTAGTAGCTACAATCTAGAGGTCTTTAAGTCAAGAGTCAAGCACACTCCAATATTGACCACATCATCGTTTAATTCATTAAACCCCAAGCAAACGCCGCTGTTCGCTCTCTCATTGTCTTTCTATTGAATCTCTAATTACAGTATTTGAAAGGTTAATCAGGTATGATAGTGGTCTAACACGAGCTTATCCACAAAAAATGATAATACGGGAGCTAAAGAATTCTAGACTTTCTAAGAAGTCTATAAGAAGGTCTTACAATTTAGTTTAATCCTTGATTGAAGGCTAAATATAGCCTAGTGTAATAATACTCACCAACAATTACTAATAAATACCAGCGCTAAAGCGTTGTAAATTGATAACTAAGGGGTACCATTGCCACATGTGATTGTTCTAGATCAACCAACTTAGACAAAGAACAATGTTTACGAGTATTTAAATTAAAGGGTAAACTCGTGTGCACACAATCATTAACCTGATTTTTGATGACAATCATTTGACGTGGTCTTTTACTAACCGTCCATTGTGTGAATAAAGTACGAGCTACTTAAAAAGAGATTTAAATCGTGCTGAAGTTGACGACCGTATGAAAGCCGATTATGATCTAGACTCGCCCTTATTTGGTTAGCTTTAATATGTTGTGGCAATAAAAATAGTCATAACAAAGTAGCAAATTTAGTAAAACATATGATTTTTGCCCCGACTTTTATAAAATTAGCATCAATCATGCATAATAATAAGGATATAAATAAAGAAGTGTCTAACGAAGTCCAGAGATCTCATGTATCCTTCCATTTTTAACACTTAGATGTGAGACAAAGACACCAAATCACTCAAAGATGAGTTTGCTAAATCGAAAAGCAGTAGAGCAAATACTCATAGGCTCAAAAACACAGAATAGAATAAGAATTACGGATCTACATTTCAAAACACTACTGATTTACATATGGTGAAATCTAGACCAATAAAAATGACGTTGAACAGGCCATACGATGACGAAGCAGTAAAAGAAAGAGAAGTAATGTAGTGACAAAATTAACTAGGGATAATTAAATTACTAGGTATGAACTACTTCTTCTTCTTTTTCTTCCTGCCCTTATCCCATATTACTTGGGGTCGGTGCAACACAATTTTTTCTTACATTCTGTCCTGTCCATTAACCCTTCAGATACCGTCAATTAGAGACACAATAGTAAGACAATAGATGCGCGGCCACCGGTGGTCGCTTGGGGATTCATGAATTAAACTAACTAGTGATGGCAAAAGGAACCCAGAAAGACAGCTTATTATTACATGGGAAGGATAAATTAAACAGATGTTGCACTGGAAGAGGATTGTACATAACGAATAAGAATGGAAACAGTTAGAGGAAAATTATGATAGCTGAATGCCAAAAAAACTTAATTTGCCTTAGTCTACGACCCAAATAAGGAGTCCTCTACCTAGCTCAATAGGCAACATCAGATAAACTTTTCAACCCACAGAGCAATTTAATCCAAATATAAAAATGCAAGAAGTAAAAACTTCAAGGATATACCAAAACTTTGACCCTCGACCGTTACTAACTTCTAAATCACCATGACCATTCTCCTCACGCAAATGACATAATTTAGCACAAAAACTGAGTAAAAATAAGCTCGATTTAGAGCCTTTATTTGTTTGAACACAGATTCTGAAAAACAAGATAGAAAAACATGCAGAAGGATAACTCAATTAAATTGTTGGAAAAATATGAATTTGTAATAATAATAATGATTTTTTTCCAAAAGTACAATTTCACACAAATAAAGAATATCATGATGCGGTTTCGTTTCTATTAAAATTGTATAATTACAGATTATCGACTTCTGGCACCCAAGCCACGAGTAAACTTTCATTATGGGTGCCGAGGCTAGGATTTATTGCATTTCCAATTTAAGCAAACAGGTAATCAGCAATATTTGTACAATCATTAAATTTTTCAATCATTAAGGTAATCAAAAAACATTAGTTAGTTTTTAAATCAAAAAAAAAAAATTAATTTAATTATTTCAATCAAGAATTCATTCAATTAAATACTACAAATACTTACTTTAATTAATGGAGTGTAAAGAAAAATAATAATAACAAAAGTGTATTTTAGTTAATTTAGATACAATAACCTCTCACTACTGTATTTACATTAGTGAGAGGCTTTTTCTCTTTTGCGTGTGTGTAATGATGTTGAGTGGGTGTTAAAGCAAAAAAGCTTTCCTTTCTATCTCCTGATAAATGAGAGTCGTGTGCCTTTTACTCACTCTCTTTTTACAATCGAATTATTTGTACCATATACTCTATTGTAAAGTGTTTTTTTAAACTAGAAAAAAAAAACAAGATTATTAATCCGACTATCATTGGATCTAACCTGTAGCAGTCATCCACGTGTCCCTATCAAGTAGTATTTATTGACCTTCTATTCAATTACTTTTCCATCTTTATACAAACAAAGAAGTACGACAAAACGACCTTGGTTGCTGTCGGTAGCTGCGTGTGCGCACGAATTTCGATCTTATTTAACTAGAAGTACCGACAACATACACCAGAGAGTAAAATGATTATTTTTATAAAACTACTTTCATGAATGACTCTATAAATAATGGCCTGCTATTTTAAAAACGTGTTCAAATAAAGAACTCACGCACTTCCTTTTTTTCTTTTTTTTGTGACAGGCATAAAACAATTACTGATATGATACAGATTAGTCATTTACGTAGTGGCAAAAAAAGTTTAAATAGAGAACTGTACGTAATTATAGGCTGATAAATGATCACGTTTGGCGTTTCATTATTTATTAAAACAAGACACGAGTGTGTATATATCCTTGACAGCAATTTGGATGAATTTAGTTTAAAATTGGTCTATTAAATTATAAATTTTTAATTGTAAGAGTAGGTTAAAAGGATACCTGCGGATGTCTTTATCCGCGATGCAGTAATGCTAGCAAAAGTGGCGGCCACACGCGCGATGAAACGGCCTTCACGCCCCAACTACCGGGATCTCAATCCCGATTTCCGGCCACCGTAGGCACGGGCTTGTGGACGGCGAGCAATGAGTAGCTCGCCGTGCAACCGTCCGATAACCGTGTGGACCGACCCCAAGTGGTCGACAGCGCGTAGTGGTCCATGCGCACCTCAAGGAGATGACAGCGTTCAAGAATGTTTCTAAAAGAAAGATTTGGCCCCAGTACGAAAGGCAACGAAAGAACGGGAGTGAATTTTTAGTCAACAAAAGTCTGAAACTATCTCCCGCTCTGCATAAATCTTAACATGGTAATGAATCAACGATGACTCGCTTGTCTTCAATAAAACATTGATATCTCGTTTTTGCTGTTGCTGTTTGCTGTTTTTTTTTTGTTTACTGTACCTTTACAGATATTTTAAAGGTTCCGTACTTAAATCGAAAAAACGGACCTGATAGGACCACTTTGTTGTCTTTCTGTCTACTTATCCATCTATTCGTCTGTCCGTCTCTCTGCCTGTCTATCTGTCCATCTGTCTGCCTGTTAATCATTAGAGCCAATACAGGCTCAAATTAATGTGCCGTAGCATCAACGATTGCATCACTGTTTACCATCAGGTGGGATCGCAGTCACGCTCAAGTTAATATCAATTTAAAAAAAAAAACTAATAGAGGAATTTCTTAGAAAATAAGGGCTCTCTGCAAACAGTCACAGATACACACACACACCATCACATACACACACCATGACAGACAGTTAATTAAAAAAAAAAGTTTTCAGTGTGACAATTTTGGAAGATCCAGCTATAAAATAAACATATTTCTACACCTTGACAGTCCAATTCAGCATCCGATTGGTTCAATTTTAATACACATCATGTAATGATTTATGCAGTGTAATGCTCAAATCATTTGCACAGCACGCTCATAATAAACGCGCTAAGTTAGGGTTATCAAAACAAATTATCGAAACTGACAGAACTTAATATGAGTCGCTCAATAAACTTGTTGCATTTGAATAGGTCATGTTTAGCATTTTATTTTAAGTTAGTAGTCTAATAAAAACCCGGAAAAGTCATTCGTGCAATTAATTTTATGGCGAACAAAGTGTAGTTATTATTTAATTTGCGTCGGGCAAATAATATAATTAATTGACAGTTTGATATTTTGATAGCATGATTAACGCTAAATAATAAATAGTGTTTCTATTAAAGATATCGAGAATATGGCATATAAAAATAAGGTTCCTTACATACATACATACTCGGCTATATAATGTTCCCACTGCTGAAACTCAGGCCTCCTTTCCAGGAGAGAGAATGGGCCGTAATCCACCACGCGGGCCCATGGTGGATGTCACATGTCTTCGAATTTTTGGTACTAGAACACGCCGGTTTCCTCACGATGTTTTCCTTCACCGTTTTAAGAGCAGTGGTAATGAAATAAATTACGGTAATGCACTGGAAGGGTTAGAAGCTGCGACCTACAACGTACACGACTTACATTGAGGGATTAAATTATCAATGTCAGCTAGAAAGAGGAACGGAGCTATAAACCCTAAACATATAGGTCCATCGATTTGCCAGTTCAATTCATAAATACCCACGCAAACGTTGCCGCCGGCGTTCGCGCACCTATTGTTTTACTATTGTGTCTCTAATTACCACGATTGAAAGGTTAAATCGTCAAATGAATCACGTTAAGATCACGTGGTAGGCCCTAAGGCTTTTCTTCTTTCTAATATTTGTATCTAGAGATTTGATAAATGGGCACTAATCTAGTAATGGTGCTTTTTTAAACTTTACTCAACGAATATTTACCATTACCATGGATTTCATAATATTGATCACGTTTTGGTCTCGTTTATCATCATGTTACCGCATGTATCCAAAATTATGTGTGAGATTTTTCTCCGTAAACACTCGTATTATGGATACGCAAACAGCTCCAGTTCCGCATGGCCGCTAGGGTGTTAGCAATCTTTAACATTCTCAGTACACCTCAACGGACCTCATGAATATTTTCTGTATAATAAAGAAAACCACATAAAAATCCATTCCATAGTATTTGAATTTATTTTGAACACACAGACAGACAGACGCTGTATGGGACTTTGTTTTATAAAACGTAAAAAAGTCGCAAATATATGATTAGTTTCAATACTGATTAGCAGATTCTAAATTTGGATTGGCATAAAAAGATTTGAAATAAGAACCTGTCAATCAGTCTTTTTAAATGGTTATTTATTTTTCATAAATAAGGTAAACAATTTTGAATTAAGAACCATGTGTAAACTTTTCACTTCTTTTTTTTTCTTTTTATAAAAGGCGACTAATATTTAAAAAAAGAACTGTTGTCATATCGTGCCAACCCTGCCATGGCGCCTACCAAGTCACCTCTCATACACCACGTGCTTCCATTCATACGCTCATCCGACCGGTGTCATCGACCGCGTGATGAGGCGCATCAGTTATCTGACTCATCTCCATGCTAATACGCCTGAATACATTATATCGTGAGAATTCTTTATGTTAATTTTCTCGAAGATGTTTTCTGTTATGTCATTAGTTTGATCGTGTTTTGTTTTTTTTTTTGAGGTCAGATTATGTACTTTCGATTTTATAAATGACTAGTTTTACTTCATTCTTATGGTGTAAGACCGTTTTTTTTTACAGTAGGAAAAATCATCCAATGACAACCCCTGCTCTTGTGCGAAGCGGGAGATAGTGTCAGACTCTTACTGACTAAAAGCCCACCTCATTCCTTGACGCTTTTTGTACCGGGACTGAACATACCTTTCGGATAACCCTAGCCCCAGTAGGCTTCGACTCAGCTGGGCCCCTGCTGTTGCTGACAGCTCCTTGAGGCGCGCGGGAACAGTGCGCGCCTTAGTAAGACCATTACTATCCTTTTTTAGAGCAATTCGGTAAAAAAAAAATGTTACCCATTACGAGATGCATCTCCCATGAACTCTTCTTTCTCTGCACACGAATTAAGGTCCGTTTCATCGGTAGTGGTACAGAATCACCCTTTATTAGTCAAAAGCTTCTTGGTTCCGCATTTTGCTCTTCCGTGTATTTTCCGCTACTTTGATATTATCTTCAACAAATTGGACGGCCATGATTCCTCATCAGACATTTACGCATCGATTCTGGCCAGATGTCCTAGCCAACTCTATTAAAAAAAGAACTCAACTTCAAATGTCGAACGCTTTATGACGCATGATAGTCTCGCGTGTTTCATTTGCCACCATTTTCCTTTTGTTACAAAGGCAGTATCAACCTTCATCGTGCGGACATGTTGAGCGAGCTTATAATATAATTATCTACCTATTCTACAGATATTGCTGTCAGAACACGGTAATATTGGTAATCTCCAGGTGTATTTAAATCTGAGCCACAAAGGAGCAGCAGACATTTAATTACCTAGCCGTTTCTTTTTATTTTGTTTGTGATAACACACATTGAATGGCAGTACTAAGTCTTTAGGAAAAAACAAACCAGCCTTTTAACTAAATATCTGGGTATACAGACTTCCGTGTTCCAGAATCAGACTACAGTACGGCATTGTTTGTTCTAGATAGATGAGGTTTGCACTGATAGGTTTGAATAAAACAGAATAATACGGTATTTATATTTTACACCAAAACCACCACAACTTATTCCACTCAATATAATTACACTGGTGCTTGCACTAATAAGCTACACATAATCCTCTCCCAAAATGCGCTTCTATATTATTCATTTAATTTTTTTTTTTTTAAATAGTGTCTAAATGTTATACAAAAGAAAAGAAATAATAAATAATACTAGTGCGTTAAGAAATAGTTAAAATCATTTTCAAATAAAATACCATCAGAATATCTTTAACATAAAAAGGAATCGCTAAAATGTATTGCTAAAATGTATTGCTAAGCGCAAATCTCTAGGAGAAGGTTGTTATGGAAAAAAATGAAAATTAGGGTAGTGTACGGTAGAGTAGGGTAAAGTAGGGTAGTGTAGGGTAGTCTAGCGTAGTGTAGGGTAGTGTAGGGTAGAGTAGGGAAGAGTAGGGTAGAGTAGGGAAGTGTAGGGTAGAGTAGGGAAGAGTAGGGTAGAATAGGTTAGAGTAGGATAGAGTAAGGGAGAATAGGGTAGAGTATAAATATATAGTAGGGTGGAGTAGAGTAGAGCGGGAACGTAGCCGCTGGGGTATAGCTAGTAGGTACATAAATAAATTAATAAAACAATACGTACTCCACAAACATAGTCGGGCTAGTGTGATTTATAACACATCAATTAGTGTCAACAACATATTTAGACCGCATAAATGTGTTGCTAATACTCGCTGAATATCAAATAAAATATCAATGTAGGCGTGCTATGTACTTAATTTGTAGTTCCGCAAACACTTAAATATGATCTAGCCATGTCCATACGTGCAGACACTGTCCGGCTTAATGATTTGCAAAAAATGGAAGGTCGTCTACACGTACATACTTTGTGTTTTTTGGTCACTATCGCTGCAGGCAAAACGATTGAGTATATAAGAGGCTATATCCTGCTTGTGATTATAAATAGCTTAATGGCCATAGAAGCCAGAGGTACCATTGCCGGCTTACTCTACTAACGAATCGACGACAAAACAAAATCTTTCAATCTTAATACGTAATAATAAAACTCGCTTTTCGTGTCGGTTTGTGTGGCCTTGAGATCTTATTAACTCCACAACAGATTCAGATGCGATTTGCATTGTTATTAAATAACTTATTTTAGAAGGTTTAGTGCATTGGATGTATAAAAATAGAAAGCCTGACTAACTGATTCATCAACGCTTGGCCTAAACCTTCGTTATTATCTTCGGTACAATATTTTCAAAATTAAATCCATATGTGGTGAAAAGCCGTGAATAGGATCCGGCAGTTGGGACTCGAGATAGCCCTGCAAAGGTCCGAGGTCATGCGCTTTCATGGTCTTTGTAACGCACTCCCATCGGGTTCCCAAATAACGCTATGTTCACATAGGCGATGGATCTGTGTGTGGGATTTCAAGGATCACTTCCGACATCTAGTTCCAAACTGGATCGGACTGGGGCTACCCTCAAGCGGCTCTTGTTCAATCTAGGGAGTCCAAAACGCCTTCTGTCGAAGGCCCCCCACACGGGGATCATGCAGTTCATAGCTCTTTATGGGCGCTGTCGCAGCGGTAGCGCCTGGCACCAAGCCAAACGCGTCTCAGAGGGTCATGGCCATCAGGACGGTGCTGGGATACCGGACGGTTTCCGACGAATAGGTGAGCCCCGTTGTCGGCTTGCCGCCGTGAAATTTGGAGGCAACAGTCCTTGCGAAACATGCACGTACTGCACATGGAGTTGAATCACCAGGGTGAAACTCCACTGGTGGACAGAGTTCTTAAGCCACCGTAGACGCAGACGGCGCGTAATGGGTAGCTCGCCGTCTAGCTGCCAGGCCAGGACGAAGTCTGAGTCATCGACGGCGTTTATTGTTCCACGTGCACCTTTAAAGAGATGTCAGCAAAATGTAAGGGGCTGAGAAGATATTTTTATTTTAATAATACAAGTACATCCCTATATCTTACTGACAGTACAAAATTAACAAGCCAGCAACGTATTAGATTAACAATATAATTATAAATACAACGTGAGTGCAAGTTACATGATGAGAGACAGAACGTAATTACCGAAGAATTGCTCACCGTTATGTTAGGAGGCAAGTCTTAAGAGTTTAGCGTTTAAAGGCTGCATGAGATTGACGACTGCACTGCACTATATACAAATAATAATTTATTTATAGATTTAATACTAAACCTTTCTAAATGAGCAGCAGGGTACATTTATTACAGTATTTAATTGCTTTTGTGATCAAAAACTGTAATAAATGTATCCTTCTAGGCACACTATAAAGTTTCAGTCTTTATAATAGTTTTGATTGTCTTAGTTATTGAACACACGCTAGATTTTTTTTTTCAATTAACTTAGTAATAGCATCAGCTTTTATTAAGACAAAAATCGATTTACATGAATCAATCTTAAAAAAACGACTCCAATGAGTCGATGAAACATTTGTCTATTCCATTTCTTTCACTTTGTTCTGTTCAGCGCTTTATGAGTTCATGTTTTTCTTCTATTGCATTTATCTTAACTTCCTTCCTTGAAACTGTCTACTTATTTTTTTTTTCTACTTCTTGGATTTTAGGTTTTCCATTTACATAGATATAACAACAAAACAAAACGCTAATATCTTGTACCTTGCACCAACTATTATGCAACGATCGTCGTCAGTTTTCGGCGCTCGAGGCAAGCGCAGCGTGCAGTCCAGAGTTCAATGCCACGGTCGGTCACTATGAGGTCGCGATTACGTAAACTTTAATTGGTTGAGATGAGCACGTTTTTTACAATACGATGAGCTAATATAATGCACCGTTACGATTGCGTGTGTTTGTTTTGCTTAATTAAACTTGTTTGATGGTATACAAGGTGGTTGTATCGATGTATAGATGCTTTTCTTTCTACAACTCCTTTAAATATAATAATAATATTCCACAGCTATCACAACACGGTCTAGTCCCAAGCTAAGCAGAAAAAGAACAAACCAGCATTTTAACTGAATATCTAGGCACACAGATTTCCGTGTTTCAGAATCAGACTACAAGCATTGTTCGTTCTAGATAGATGATGCTTGCACTGATAGGTTTTGAATAGAACAAAATAATACATTATTGTACACCAAAACGGTTCTACAACTAATACCGCTGAATATAACTGCAGACCCAGTGTCTCATTCAATCATTTAATAATATTCCACAAGTATCACACAACGCCGTCTAGTCCCAAGCTAAGCAGAGCTTGTGTTATGGATACTAGACAACTCATAAACATACTTCTATATTTCTAAATACGTACAATAGATAAATTACACCCAGACAGAGAGCAAATGATCATGCTTATCACATAAACAATTGTTCTGGGTGGGAATCGAACCCACGACCTCCGGTATAGCAATCAGGGCCACTAACTACTAGACCAACAGGCCAGTCAGTCTACTAAATAATGTATACTCAGTAGCTACACGTGTTTCCGGAGCAAGGAGGAATGGCAGGTGGTTGCCTCCTTCTGTAAAGCAGTAATGTTAGGGAAGGAGGCAGCCGCATGCAATGGGTAGCTCGCCGTTTAGCCGTCTGGTATTCATCTGGGTCGAGCCCAAGCCCCGACGGAACGTAGTGTTCAAGCGCGCCGCAAAAAGAGATGTCAGCAAAACTATAGGGGCCCAGCAGGGCCGAAGCCATGGGTTGACTTCTGAATGGGAAACCCGAGGGTTTTGAAACGCAAGGAAAAGAAGGAACATAAGTGTGGCTTTAGTCAGAAAAATTCTGACATGTCGTTACGCTCCGCCCGATCTGGAGAATTCATTGGGTGATTTCACTTTTTTTCCATTTGAGGGATTGAGAGAGAGGAAGAGAGAAAGATTGAGAACATTTCATGTTGTTTACTGATCCAAAATAAAACTCCTTTTTGACAGAGAATAAAACAAGAAAATTAATGAAACATTAAAATAAAATCCAATATGTGACGGAATTTATGATATTTTTATGGAAAACTTTTGACCCTAGGCTTCATTGCGAGCGATTTGGTGAAAATTAATTGCCATCTTTTAGTAGGTGAAATGAAGGATACTTATTTTTTGTTTTTTTTTTTATTATTGTAATGTTGCGTTTTGCTTGTTGAACATCGACTGCTATTGTTATGGAATATTGAATAATTAATAATATTATATATAAGTTTATCTAATCTAATAGCGTATGGCTCCCTTTCCACACACACCTATCTTATGTCATTGCGGGCAAACTCCTCCAATAAGAGTCTAGTTCGAATCTCTCCACCTTCATCTTGGTCAAAGACCTCCTTGGTCTGATTACAATACTTTAAGAACAGCAGTTTAATGTTTATGTTCAAACCTTACGTATATTACTGAATCACTGTAATTTACTGAACCAGCCATGATAAGTTAACTGAAATAGAAAAAAAACTAATTTTGTTTTCACCTTGGCTCAGGATTCAGGACAAAAACTCTACCACGAGCTCTTAACGCGACCTATTTGACGACCTTAATAGAACTATTAAAAAGACAGAGCTATACTGAGTGTATAGCTCTATCCTTCTTTTTCGCTCGCAGACTTGACATTGACACATCATAGTTAGGCCCCAGGACAGACCTGGATAAGGATTGATTTGACTTAATTTTTCACAGAAATATTTTTACAACGTAATTCTACTTAAAATGCCTGACCATTTACAATAGTGAACCCTAATCCGATCCAATTCAAGGAAAATACCAAAATCGCTTTCCGCTTGCAGTATAACCAACACCAAACGGTAGTAATAGCCCACAAGCAGAACGCGGGCGTGCATTTACAAGGCCGACCATTATTGCTCGTAATTCCGCATTGAACAAGTGAATTTCTGATATGTTATAAAAACGATACGATATTAAGATTGTGGGCGTTTCTCTTATTAAAATGTTTGGTAGCTTATTTGGTTGGCATTACTGTCATATAATGCTGTTTGTTTTGTTAAAGACGAAGTTAATGCTTTAGGCCTTTTCTATTACTCGAATTTAGGGTGTTGCAGAAACATAACACGCTATCCGATGTGGCCATCGCTTTCGTGCCCGATGAATTATTCTTATACACATTTGTACATATTATTCTTTTTAGTTTGTGTTTATTATTTATTAGTAGATATATTATGTCTATACCTATATATAGCTTCTGTCCGCGCCCTTACCCGCGTAAAAATAGGTTTTTCCATACTTTTGGACACCCATTCCATCCTCTTATGGGTAGAGATTCGTAAAATCCGTTCTTAGCAGACGTCTACAACTACACCCTATAAGGAACCTACCAGCCAAATTTTAAGTTTGTAAGTGTAATAGTTTCTGAGATTTTGTGGTTTATCAGCTAGTGATATTTCGCTTATATATGTAATGAAATGACATTTCATTAATTCAAATTTGCCGCGCTTCGCGCGTTGAAGTTGTCAATGGAATTTATGTTCTGTGGAACGGGGTGACGTGTGATTGAATGGCAGATGATGTTTAGATTATTTTACATATTTTATTGTTAAAAATTATATTGTAAGGAGATAAAATAAAGGGATATAATTGAGGAGGCGATATTAGTAAACTTTAAATGTCGTTTCTTTGATTTTCAGGTAAGCTATAGGTGTAATGGTCATAGTTAAACGTTGTAATATAGTAAAGACGTATTAAATAAATAAATCTTTGATTTTCAGAGAAACAATTTGTGGTTTATTTGGAAAATCCTCAATAACATATCTTATATATATAAGTATAAAGATTGTAGTTGTATTTGGTTTTCTATAAATATGCAGATACCTTAAATGACGTAAGCGTCTTACTATGGTTGTAATAGTAGGTAGTGACTTGTCTGGTGATACTTAATTGCGACCACCATTCTCTTCAATTATTCTATTGACTTTTATATCGAATGACTAACAGCTTAGATCAATTTTGTTCATATTAATTGTTTGACCTTCTGTGGACAGCAGTATAATATTAAAGCAATGTTTTACGGTGGCATTTAAAGGACCTTTGAGACTCCATTATTTAAGATTAGTCTCCTAAAATAGTGAATTGGGACATAATGTGGGAATTTTGAACGCAACTATAAGAATGAGATGGCAAGTGAGAGAAAGAGAGGAAGGAAAGCCTTAAAAGCTATGACACATTACGACGACGCACTCGACGACGGCATTTTGTACAATGAACGTGTGCTAAAAAACAGGTTATAAGAAGATTAGGACGCTCTGTTTTATTTCCCAATCCCACATATCCCAAATATAAAGCTCAAATGTATGTAATTTATTATCTTGGTGTACAATAAAGTATATATAAATAAATATTCCCACATTGAAAAAATTGGATTAGTAATAAAAATAATTTAAAGCAGCGATGAGCTAGACTCTGGAATAAAAAGTTTCAAACGTAATGAAATAACTTTGTCTTTGTCTAAAACAAGGGTTACAATAGGGATTTACTTGCAGCGAAATAGCATTTGTTATTAAGCTTCGATAACATATATGCCAATTTAAGAATCTGCACAAAATACAATGAAAGCACAAAACTTCCCAATAGAATAACGAAAAACATTCTTTTGACGTGAGTGCCAGACCAGCCTTTGTAAACTTGTAGAAGGACCAAAACCAACTTTCGAGGACGTTATAAATGCACCTATAAAATATCACAATGCATAATACTCGATTCTTCGATATAACCAATACCTTGAACTAAGATTAGTGTTCAGTTACTTACGACACTTGTAATAAGTCTTCATCTTAATTTTAATATACCTTACAGCAAGATATAGTTGTTACTTGCCACCTAGGACCAGATCAATTCTCGGTCTAATAGTCTTAGAAATTCGATACATATTGCACAAACAGTATTGATTTTCATTTTACTTTGTATATAAATTAATGGAAAACTAACGAAGAATCACACTTCTGACAACTGTGGAAGAGAAAACCAAATACATCGTCATGTTCCATAAGGTAAATTTTCTATAAATAATTTGTTTATTACAACTGATTTTTAAGAGTTAGGAAATGACGGATTGGACTTTTGATATTAATAAAATTTTGTATCCAGTAATCTTGTTTAAAAAATAGGTTTCAATGTTTTCTTTTGGTATATAACTTAGTGATTTTTATTTTTTTAGAGTATTTCTTTTTTTATAAAAAAAAAACATTGCCTTACACTAGGAAGGAAATACTGTGTCGTGGGTGTGTTTGCAAACGTAATACACATATATTTCCATTAATTTGTTCCGTGCGGGTATCGAATCCATGACACGCAACACCGCAGTCAATCGCTCAACCACAGCCCTTACTGCGTCGTCGCCGACTTAATCCCATCAAGCCGTGTCATTTCATTAGGTCTTTATATTACAACACATAAAAATACATAATGCTTTTTAGAAACCCCTTTAAAATAGTTTGGTAATGAATATTTTCTAATGGTCCCTTTCTTTATTCTCCAGTTTGCAGTCCTCTCCGGTCTGGTATTATCAGCCACCTGTATGGTCTTGCATCAGCCTCATTTGCCAATCCATCTTGGACTTCAATATGATTCAAACCCAAACTACAATTTTGCTTACGAAGTCAACGATGCCCACACAGGAGATATCAAGAGCCAACAAGAAAGTAGAAGAGGAGACACTGTTTTAGGACAGTACTCCTTGCTGCAACCTGATGGTATTAGAAGAACTGTAGACTACAGAGCCAATGACCATACAGGTTTTCTGGCTACCGTCCACAATGATGGCAGACCAGTGCCCACTTCTCATGCGCAGTCAGCAAATGACATCATCAGGCAGCAGAATTTAGCAGTTCAAAACTACCAGGCCTGGCCCACTCCTAGTGCTCAGTCGTATCAAACTTATCCCACACCTAGTGCCCCATCTTACCAGGCTTGGCCCACTCCGAGTGCGCAGTTATACCAAGCTTGGCCCACTCCTAGTGCCATTCCTTCTTCAGTTTCCACTCCTGTAGCCGTATCCAGGTCCTCTATCACCCAAACCTTTGCTCATGGTCCCGCTGTCCATAATGCGCATAATCCCTGGGCTTAAATCAATATCTGTTTTGAAGAACTCGGCCAGTGTAACGGACTCCGATATATTGCATTTATATTTTAAGTTGTATAATATTTTCTTATGAATATCTATGAGAGTTACTAAGAGATAATATACCTACGTAATAATCGACCGGACGCCGATAACCTTGCTACGTTGTGGTCAGCATTCAAAAGGAAATTAGCTTTAATAACAAAATGTACGGCAGGAATCTTAATTATAAATGTACTGTATATATTTTGTAGTAGATATAATATGTATTCTGTAATTTACCTATCACTTTTTTTTGTAAAATAAAAAACTGCAATGTCATAACCTTTCTGAGTTTTTATCAATTGTTGATTTTTTGTGTTCTGATTTAGTAGAATATAACTTAGATTTGGTCGTATCCGAATTTGGTAGATACTTTATATGCAGAGTCGAAGCCTACTGGGGTCATGGGTTCGCTTTTGAAAGGAAAACCCGGTGTCCAAGAACGCAAGGCATAGAAGGAACATAGGAGTAGGTTTCAGTCAGTAAAAATCTGGTACGTCTTCGCGCTCCGCCCTAGAGCGGAAGAAGTCATTAGATGGTTTCCCATCTAAAAAATAAACAAAAATCCAAGTTTGGTACTCAAATATGTTTTTAAAAGAAATTGTCAGTGTACTTGAAGATTACAGTAACTTAAAGGTGGAGTCTTAAAATATTTTTAAACTAGTTTATTTGCACAAGCTCGTGCATGAGACCTTTCAGTTCGGTGCATCGCCCCGATATGAACTTGACTTTAAGACATTTCCTGAATTTCTTTATAATATATACATTTAATACAAAACTGGAACACTTGTCCGTTCATATAAAAAGCTGGGCAGGTACTGTGAAGAGTATCAGATCCACAGGATTCCTCGACGTAGTCACAACAACAAAAAATACTCCTCCAAAATGTTTGTGAAGGTAAACACTCTGGTTTCTTTATCTTTATTATTTTCGATAATTAAGTGATTAAAATAAAAACCTCAATTATTACAGTATGTTTAATTTGTAAAATTATTTGAGCAATCAAAATATATTAAGTCATAGAATTCGACTTGTTTCTGAAACTAAAATTTCAATCATTACCACCTAACGATCTACTTTCACAAGTTTTCTTACCTTAGTTTGGTTTTATTGCAGTTCGTCGTCCTCTTCGCCTTGATGGCCATCGCTAGCGCCAGCGATCTCTCCAGCTTCTCCTACGGCGTGGCTGATCCCTTCACTGGAGACTTCAAGCACCAGATCGAGAACCGCGTGGGCGACAACGTGCAGGGCCAGTACTCTCTGTTGGAGTCTGACGGCACCCGCCGCACTGTGGACTACGCTGCCGGTGCCGAAGGCTTCAACGCCGTCGTGCGCAAGGACCCTGCTCTCATCGCTGCCGCTCCCGCTATCTCTTACGCCGCTCCCGCCATCTCCTATGCCGCTCCTGCGATCGCCGCTCCTATCTCTTATGCCGCTGCTCCCTTCGGCATCGCTAAGTTTGGAGCCATCAACTATGGAGCTCCTTTCCCCTATGCCCGTTACTACTAAAACCAGACTGCCGACTTAGTATTTGTAAATATTGGATCTGTAAATAAAATTATATATTTTCTGAATTTCTAGTGATATCCGATTTTTATTTTTAAAAGTTATCTTTGCTAGTGCCTGCGCTCGCTTTAAAGTAAAATTTTATCCCAAAGGAATTTTATACTCCCGGAATAAAAACTATCTTATGCTTTATTTCAAAACCGTGTATACCCGTATGTCGAATTTTATTCATATCGAGCGTGAGAAAATAACAAGTATCCACTCGCAATCAAACTGTCGTTTTTTGTAGCTTCTACCAGCGGCTTCACGCACGTGAATATAGAAAATATATAGCCTATTTTACTTACTAGTGATAAAGTAGGATTCTAGTGGTGATATAATTTTATTCAATTAAATCAGTTCAGTATTCCTGAAAGTATTCACCGACTGAAGAAGTGGCCAGAAAAGTCACTCATATACTCACGACTACACGTAAATCCGGCAGGCCCTTTAAACCATTCAGACAAAATCTCATCTGATTGCATTAAAAAATGCATTTTTTTCAACAATTTACGTTAAAACAGTGGTTTTTAAAGTAATTCATTATAAACAAAATGCAAAAATATAACTCTATATACCAAATACATATAAAAATATTTCTCATATACTGTGCTAGAATTACAATTTTTTCTTGTATTATAATTATATTTGCACAACTACAACTTTCGTCTAATAATAATGACCTTTCAGGTAGGAAGTACGTCGGACTTCTTTAGATATTCGCTAATGAGCTAATTACTGTAAAAGACAAACTAATTATTTTTGACCTTACCTAAAATGTAGGCTAAACTATTAAATTATTTAAATTAATTAATTACTTATCTTCGTGCACTAATTCACTTTACGAATTACGGAAATTTCATTTGAAAATAATTTATACTTTATCAAAATTTCCAAAAATGTACTTAAAAAAGATTAGGAGAACGGCCCCATGCACCTGAATCTTAGGTGCACTCAAAAACATGTAAACACACACATAATTTTGCAAGATATCTAGATCCGGAACAATTATCAGAAGACCATATAAATATTTGTTCCAAGCGGGAATCCAACCCGCGACACGCAGTGCAGCAGCCAATCGCTCAACACTGCGCCAACCGTGCCGTCAAGTGTCAATACCTAAATTAATTTAAAATGATCAGAATGCACGTTATTTGTTCATTTAATGTAGAAAGTTTTACATTAACCAGTATGAGTATAGGCGTAGGCGCACATGCAGGAGGCAACAGAAGCAATTTCCCCTCCTCTCCCCCCGACTCTAAACATCTGATTCAAGTTTAAAACTTTAAATTAAACTTAAAGGTAGCTTTAGCATATATTTTTTTGTTGATATTAAAAAGATGTCCTAATTATTGAAGTGGCGAGAGGTGCGTTATGGAAAGCATTAAAAATCAAAAATGTACCTGTTCGTCACAATAAGAGCGGCTTTTTTAATGGACATTGTAAAATAATTACTTTTATTAGGTATAAAAAAATTAAGCATAAGCATAGTACAAGAAAAATCAGCCTTTTAATTCATTAAACCCAAAGCGAACGTTTGCTCCCACGTTGTCTTTTTATTGTGTCTCTAATTACGGTATTCGAAAGATTGTTAAGGAGCGGACGTCCCAACATGATCCTAACCAAGGTGACCTTGGTTTGTATGTTTAGATTGTAATCCATGACCTTCAACGCCCTTAGTCTGGGAGGCGCGTTTTCCCAACCACCGAACATGTTGGCGCGTGGTTTACATCCAAACAACGCAACACAAACCAAGGTCACCTTGGTTTATATGTTCGGTCTTCTGCTAGTTTGCATCTTTGCATCCATCTGCCATCCTATTAATGTTCCCTCCGTTGGGATTCAAGCCACCACTCTAGAAGAAGAAATGGGCCGTAATCCACCACACGGGCTCAGTGCAGGTGAACCCACGAAAAAAATATGATATTCAAATTTATGAATCGTATCGTGGTTATTCGACTATGAAAAAGTAATAGTTGGGTTATAATTTTAACTTCGTTTTCCAGTCTTGTAGCTATTTCTCTTGTTTTGCCCTATCACACTAAAGTTTTATATAATATAGGCGAAAGTTTGTATTTATGTGTTTATAGTTTTGTTATTCCTTTGCAAAATAGATTTTTTGTAATTTGGCACACGGGTAGACCATATCTTGTAAGAGCATATAAGATTTTTCTCCCGGGACCGTGGTCCCTTGAGCTAATTTTCTTATACACGGTTAGTAAAGCTGCTGGTTCAGTTCTCAAAGTTTATTATCCTATGCATAAGCTAAAGCTAAACTAAAGAAGCTGTACTTAAAGTATAAAAATCCTTTGTGAAACCAGGCAATATAGAGGATATAATAAAGCCGTATTGTTGAACCGCGCTAGTTAATTATAAAGGTACTATCATCTTCAACCAACAAGAGGTTGGTTAAGACGATGGCTCAACAACATCTTCTAATTATGAGATCTATTCGCAAATTTAGTAACAAGACTTCGTTTTATAAATCGTACAATTAACACGAATACTTGTAAACTGCTCACAATATGACGTAGTTGTGTCGCAATGACGGTTTGTTTTACAAGGCTGAGTTACGAACGTCAATATATTTATTAAACTACTTATTTCTTTGTTTCAATTTGTATATTTTCTTCCTAGCATTCCAAACAAGGTTGCTGTGTAATAAAACCTTGCTTGGAATGCTTTGTGGCGTGTAGGTAAGTGGCCGTGTATGAGATGGTAGATGAAATAATGTAGTTTAGAGTAACCGTCACCTATCTGAGATGTGATTATGTTACCGCAGAAGCACTTTTAAGTAGTAACAGGAACTAGAATTCACACATTGTTATTGAAGAGTCCAATTCTCGATCTTCGAAGATGACCAAAGTGCCGAGTGCAAGTTGTTTTTATGTTAACGCAATCGAAACTTTTACCACGTTTGTCTTTCTGATTGGTTAAGGTTGAGAGCTTGGAGCGGGCCAATCGGAGTGCTGAACGTTATAAATGTGTCAATCGCGAGATCTAACCCAGATTTAAACACCATCATAATGAGTGAAAATCAATCAAGTTAGTGAAGAAATTGGTCATACAAAAAAAAAGCAAACATTTGAACTTAGAACCTTTTTTAAAGTAGATTAAAAACAAAATGTTTGGTATTTTGAACTATTTTATTTGATCACAGCATCTTTTATTGGAGTTGGAGTATAAATAATTAATATCTTATCATTATTTAGTAGTGGGCGCCGTAGAGACCGTTAGCGCCGTAGACTCCAGCACCGTAGACACCAGCGCCGTAGGCTAGGGGAGCAGCACGGGCACCGTACACACCAGCGCTGTAGGCGAGGAGAGCGGCGACCGCGCCGTAAGTGGTGACACCGTGGGAGTAACCACGCGCCAGGGGAGCGGCGGCGTATCCGGCGGCGAGAGGAGCGGAGTAGGAGACGACGGGAGCGGCGTGAGTGTACAGAGCGGGGTCTTTGCGGAATACAAACATATATGTAAAAGCAAAATATACTACTACAAATGATAATAATTATTATGTTTCTAATATTTATTTTTATGTTTGTTTTCTATTTTTTTACTAGCTGCTCTCAGCAGCTTCGCCCGCGTAATAGCAGAAAATTATCCCAAGGGAACCTACTTCCGGGATAAAAAGCATCCTATGTCCTATTCCAGGACATTGTCTATCCGTGTACCAAGATTCATCTAAATTGGTTTTGCCATTTAGGCGTGAAGACGTAACAAACAAACAAACTCACTTTCACTTTTATAATATTAGTAAGGATTTTGAAAACATATGTGTTAAAGCAAAATATACTATTCATGATATGTTTCTAATATTTAGGTGTTTATTTGCAATTTTTTTTTACATTAAAGGTTAAGTTAAATATTCGATTAGTACCAAAGCTAATATTCTTTTTAAGTGTAATTGTACTTACCTACCTGTTTAATAATGTACACAAGGAAACTGCGGAACCGTTGTGAATTATGAATAAAATCTATATAAAAAGTTTCGCTTGTTCATTATTTTTACTTATTAAATACATTTTTATGCATTCCATCATAAATTGATCATTAGTATTATTATGATTTGCATTTTCTGTAATATTGCAGTTAATGCAAACCGGCCTAATTTTTTTTTTTGTTTTATTATTATGTATAGGCTCATAAATAATAAAAAAACAAAAAAAAAATGACCACTATCTCACCTGATGGTAAGCGATGATGTGGCCGACGATGGAACACGTTTGCCTAGAAGCAATCTATTCACTCTTGACTTAAAGACCCCAAGGCTATCAGGAGCTAATGTTAATGTACTAGTTGTAACCGGGCATTTTTACTAAATTAGGTGTACCTAGTTATACTAGGGCAAACACTAGAGCCCTTTGTTCACTAATATCGAAATTTATAAGGAGGGCTGGACTGCTACGTAAAATATGCGTACAGCATTTTTTTTTTTTTTTTTTCATTTTTTTCGTTGTCAGAATCGGGTCAAATGCTAATAGTAAAAAACAAAAAGAAAAATTGGTTCTCCGAACAATTTTATTTAATCACAGCATCATTCATTGGCTTTTCAAAACAAAAAACATTATTATCTAAACATTATTTAGTACAGGTGGCCGGCGTTGTAGAGACCATGAGCGCCATGAGCGCCGTAAGCGATGGCACCATGAGCCAAGGGAGCGGCATGAGCACCGTAGACTCCAGCGCTGTAGGCTAGGGGAGCAGCATGGGCACCGTACACGCCGGCGCTGTAGGCGAGGGGAGCAGCATGGGCACCGTACACGCCGGCGTTATAGGCCAGGGGAGCGGCAACCGCGCCGTAAGTGGTGACACCGTGGGAGTAACCACGCGCAAGGGGAGCGGCGGCGTATCCGTGGGCGAGAGGAGCGGAGTAGGAGACGACGGGAGCGGCGTGAGCGACGACAGGAGCAGCGTGAGCGTACAGAGCGGGGTCTTTGCGGACGACGGCGTTGAATCCAGAGTGGGCGTCAGCGGCGTAGTCGACGGTGCGCTTTGTGCCGTCGGAGTCGAGCAGCGAGTACTGGCCGACCACGCTGTCTCCGACGCGGGTCTCGTGCTGGCTCTTGACGTCACCGGTGTGGGGGTCGGACACGCCGTACGAGAAGCTGCTGTAACCACCGTGGACAGCGCTGCCCTGAGCAGCCGCCACCAGGAGAGCAACAATCACGAGCTGAAAGTAGAAAAGAAGCTTATGAGAAAACGTTTATTGTATTATGCTGTTATTCAGCACGTTCCTGCTGGATTGCTAGAAATTTATTATGACTGAGGTAGTCATAATAAATTTTATAACGAATATTTTATTTTTGTATTTTATATTTTTGTAGTTTATATTAAACATATATTTACCAAAAGAAAAAATAGTGAAATATTTTTTCTTAAAATACATATTTGCCAATTATATGTTTATTTATTGGAAAAGTTTTCTTTTAATAAATTGTAATCTTAATTTACAATAAAGTAAATAAATATTTGGTCTGATTTTTTTCGTAAATCAATTCAACTTAAACAAACCTTAGATGCCATTTTGATATGTTATTATTGTTTCACGAGCAAGCTGCGAATGTATTATCAGGGCTACCAATTCTCTTTTTATACAACTCCTGCACACGGTACCTACTGTTACCGTACGTAGTATTAATAGGAAATAAGACACATGCAAATGAAGTTACAAAACTGTATTGTATCCTGTTTGTAAGAGTAGATAATTTTACTCGAATCTAACGACATTGGTATTTTAATTATGTCAATATTAATTGAAAGGAAAAGTAAGTAGTTTCTTGTTTTGATTGGAAGAGATAAGACAAATCTTTTTTATCGTACAATAATTTGACTCCAGCTGGTATTTCTTGCTGAACTGAACTGAACTGAAAACTGAACTCAAGTTGTCTGTACGTACTGTTCCCGTGCACCTCAAGGAGTTGTCAGCAACCGTAGGGGTTCAGCAGAGTCGAAACGTACTGGGGCCAAAGGACTGCTTTTGAAAGGAAGGCTTGGCCCCGGTTCGAAAGGCAACGAAGGAACGGGGTGGGCTTTTTAGTCAGTAAAAGTCACACACACTGACACTATCTCTCGTTTTGCCCTGGGGTGACAGATGCTATTTGTATAATTTTTAACCACCGAAAAAAAAGCTGGTATTTATAGATCTTGACTGCTGTTATGTTATAACCCAGCTACCGGGACTCCATAGGGACTCCTTTCTGAGCCGCAATTAATTTGCAGAAGGTATGTGATACGAGTATCAGAGAAAAGTAAAAAAATAAGTACCATTGGATTTCAAGACTTTTGCAAACTACAAAAACAGGGTAACAATAATCCCTAAATCTTCACCTGCCTTCTCTAATTCACCTCGTCTCCGTTTTTCGTAATTCACCGGAGACTGCTGGGGAAGTAAGTGTGAGAACAGATAGATAAATATATACTTTATTGTATACCAAAAATAAAAATTGCAACTGGAACTTAAAATTTATAGGCACACCCTATCATGTATGAGCGTCCCTTTCCTTACGTGATTATTATGTTGTTACACATCTTTCTCTTGATATTTGGATACAAAGCTATCTTGTGGATATTATCTAAGTTTTTTAGAAATCAAAATATAAATTTGTGTAAAACTAATCTAGTAAAGGCCTCTAAAAAACTGTTATTGTATTGAGTGAGTTTGGCCCTGCATAATGTACTCATTAAAAATATAAAAAAATACACCAATAGAAGCTTTGCACATTTAATTGAGATTCTAAATGACGACAATTTTTCTGAAAAACTTTTAAAGGTAAAAAAAAAATACTTATTTCCTGGACTAAGTATTATGAAATATTGGGTAAATCGTGGAATTACCGAATGCCAATAAAGTTTTCATAAGTTATCTCCCTTTTTTGCATTGCCTCATCATTAAACATCGCGTTGGATTGCTTTAGATTAAGCAAGAAGCTTTTAAACTACACTCGATGTTGACGATAGACGAGTGGAAAAGGACCCTCTGAGTACCAAAATGTAAGCGAAAGCAGTGATTCACTTACCCCATTAGGTCGAGAACTAAAAAAACCGGTAATAATCTTGAACATTTTATAAGTTCAAGATTACTACTTACGATTTGAAAGTAGATTCAAAAGTTCATCGCTCTTATCTTGCGGGCAGTAAGAGGCATTAAAATTTGCAAGGCTTCTATAGTTGTACATTTTTCCTTTTTAATTTATGAGTAGGTATGTAGGGGTCAAAGTTCACGTAAAATATGGGTAAAATTTAATATTTTCAGACGTCTTTAAATTAGTTTTTCAAAAATTTAGGTTTCGTTTACAATAGAAGCCTACAAACAAATAGACACACAAAACACAAAAATAGAAATTATTTGTGTTTCAAAATTTCACGTAAGAGCGGTTATATTGGAACTAACACGAGTTGGATGCACTTAACATAGGTGGGTGTATAGTCATGAGTTTAAATCACACCATAGCAATTAAAAAAAAATCGAATCCTGCGGCGCGACTGCAAAACAAACCCTTTGAAGTTTTCGTTTCAAATGCAAGCAAAAATGAACTTAACGGTGGTCAGGTGGAAGTGTCTTTGATGGTACATAAATTACACTGTAATACATGTTCATTGTTCAAACTATCTATTACGTCCTTACTCATGAAAGTGACATCCAATACCTAACACTGAAATCATGTTGCAATACCGTCTTGAAAAAAAATTCGTTGATTTAACTGACCTTACAACTGATACGCATTCTTGACAGTTGCTGGCATAAAGGTAATTAATATTAGTCAAATGATATCTTGAAATCATACGCAGTTACAATTACTTAATTAAATACATCCAACACAATGGTTAATTAGATTTGGTTTTGTAGATATTATTAACGCAATCTCGATAACTTGAGCGGCAACTGTAATAGTAGATTATGTGACTAGGGGATAAAGCAGTGAGTTTAGCCCTTCAGATACCGTCAATTAGAGACACAATAGTAAGACAATAGATGCGCGGCCACCGGTGGTCTCTTGGGGATTCATGAATTAAGTCGCGGGCGGCATGTTGAATTCTGAACGAAACGAAGGTTTCTGATTTAATCCCGAATAGTAGTTAGGGATTAATATAATTAACTCCCGAGCATTGCGAGGGAGTTAATAAAGCTGTTAGTTGAAAGTAAAACTCCCTAGGGATGAAAAGTGTGATACTTTTCAGCCCGCTTCTCAGGCAACTTCAGACCTACTTTCAGAGTATGAGTAATGAGAAGAATGTTTAATAACTTATTTGGTTCAATCTGACTAAATATTCACGCAGTATAAATTAAACCAGGAAATATTTTATTCATAAACTTTTCCGTATTGTAGGTACCTATTAAAACAAAAAAATATCAACAGATAAATAACGTATAACTCTTTTTGGGTCCCAGTTTTAGTATTTACCTTACCTGGAGTACCCAGGGTCACGGGGCCTTTCTGAAAAGGAAACCCGTGGTTCTACAATGCAAAGGGTATTTTAAGGACACAAATTTGGTTTTATTCAGTAACCGTTTCTCCACCCTAGACCGGGAAAAGTCATTAAAAAAACTAGGAGGAAACACCGTAAATAGCAAGAGTAATACGCTGTAAAAAAATACAGTAAGAGCTCAAAATTAATATAGTGGAACAACGGGCAGTCTTATCGCTGAAAACAATTTTACAGATCACTTTTGGATAGATTTGGCAGAGAAAAACGCACGCAGTGTTTTAAGTGAAAATAAGCAGGCTAAATTTAATTGAAGATCAAAATAAAAATTTTTTATTCCTCACATTATTGTATATCCAAGAAAATAAAAAACATAATTTGACCATTAAATTTAAAAACTAAATTGGCGCCCGCAATTCGCGATCTATTCCAGCCCAATTGGCTGATATTAATGGCTTTATTGATAATGAAGAAAATAAGAAATTATTACACTATTATTGCCGCTAATACTGACAATGTAAACAACCCAACCAAATTCGATATAGAAAAGAGTCAGAGACAATACACAAAACTTAAAGATCCTCTCTCTTTGATGCGATACAACTATTAGACAAATGCTAATTGAAAATTACCCACAGTACATACCAGGATTCGATTTGACCAGTGACCTTCCTTACCCGTCTACTACTTCCTATCAATTCCAAAGAAACGGTCAAGTAAGAATAGTATATAAAGAGAATTGTTAACCCTGATTTATCATTCGCAGTTCGCTTGTGAAACAAACAATAACTAAACAAAATGGCATCCAAGGTTGGTTTTGCTTTTTAATTGTTTATTTAAGAAAAAATTATGAAGTTAAAAAAAAGTTATGTGTAGTGACAAATGTTGTGCAATATGAAAAGGACGGAATTTTTTAGTACTAATTGCTGGTACAAAAGTTATTATTTAAAAGTTTTTCCTAACTTGTGACCTGGGTTCTTTTATTTAAAAAGATTAAAAAGTTCAAGTGTCTCATTAACCCTTCAGATACCGTCAATTAGAGACACAATAGTAAGACAATAGATGCGCGGCCACCGGTGGTCGCTTGGGGATTCATGAATTAAAATAAACGACTGCATAAATTATAATTATGTGACTAATGACAATAGAGTGCAAAACTATTTTTAACGAGTATTCTTTCTACTTTCAGTTCGTGATTGTTGCTCTTCTGGTGGCGGCTGCTCAGGGCAGCGCTGTCCACGGTGGTTACAGCAGCTTCTCGTACGGCGTGTCCGACCCCCACACCGGAGACGTCAAGAGCCAGCACGAGACCCGCGTCGGAGACAGCGTGGTCGGCCAGTACTCGCTGCTCGACTCCGACGGCACAAAGCGCACCGTCGATTACGCCGCTGACGCCCACTCTGGATTCAACGCCGTCGTCCGCAAAGACCCCGCTCTGTACGCTCATGCTGCTCCCGTCGTCGCTCACGCCGCTCCCGTCGTCTCCTACTCCGCTCCTCTCGCCCACGGATACGCAGCCGCTCCCCTGGCGCGTGGTTACTCCCACGGTGTCACCGCTTACGGCGCGGTCGCCGCTCCCCTCGCCTATAACGCCGGCGTGTACGGTGCCCATGCTGCTCCCCTCGCCTATAGCGCCGGCGTGTACGGTGCCCATGCTGCTCCCCTAGCCTACAGCGCTGGAGTCTACGGAGCTCATGCCGCTCCCCTGGCTCATGGTGCCATCGCTTACGGCGCTCATGGTGCTCATGGTCTCTACAACGCCGGCCACCTGTACTAAATAATGTTTAGATAATAATGTTATTTATTATGAAAAGCCAATGAAAGATGCTGTGATTAAATAAAATTGTTCGGAGAACCAATTTTTCTTTTTGTTTTTTACTTGCATTTGACCCGATTCTGACAACGTGAAAACCAAATGTTATGAGTTTATTTAGGTAGCAGTTATTGCATTGCACTTACGAGATCATTATAAGTGAAGAATAAAATCATAATGTATTTAAAAATAAAAATGCTGTACGCATATTTTACATAACAGTCCAGTCCTCCTTATAAATTTCGATATTAGTGAACTAGTGTTTGCCCTAGTATAACTAGCTACACCTAATTTAGTTAAAACGCCCGGTTACAACTAGTACATTAACATTAGCTCCTGATAGCCTTGGGGTCTTTAAGTCAAGAGTGAATAGATTGCTTCTAGGCAAACGTGTTCCATCGTCGGCCACATCATCGCTTACCATCAGGTGAGATAGTGGTCATTTTTTTTTTGTTTTTTTTATTATGTATGAGCCTATACATAATAATAAAACAAAAAAAAATTAGACCGGTTTGCATTAACTGCAATATTACAGAAAATGCAAATCATAATAATACCAATGATCAATTTATGATGGAATGCATAAAAATGTATCTAATAAGTAAGAATAATGAACAAGCGAAACTTTTTAAATAGATTTTATTCATAATTCACAACGTTTCCGCAGTTTCCTTGTGTACATTATTAAACAGGCAGGTAAGTACAATTACACTTAAAAAGAATATTAGCTTTGGTACTAATCGAATATTTAACTTAACCTTTAATGTAAAAAAAATTGCAAATAAACATCTAAATATTAGAAACATAAATCATGAATAGTAGTATATTTTGCTTTAACACATATGTTTTCAAAATCCTTACTAATATTATAAAAGTGAAAGTGAGTTTGTTTGTTTGTTACGTCTTCACGCCTAAATGGCAAAACCAATTTAGATGAAACTTGTTACACGTATAGACCATGTCCTGGAATAGGACATAGGATACTTTTTATCCCGGAAGTAGGTTCCCTTGGGATAATTTTCTGATATCACGCGGGCGAAGCCGCTGAGAGCAGCTAGTAAAAAAATAGAAAATAAACATAAAACTAAATATTAGAAACATATTATTATCATTTGTAGTAGTATATTTTGCTTTTACACATATGTTTTCAAAAACATGTAACATTTTTAACAACAAGATTACACCTAATTATTATATGCGATGATATCTCCAAAATGAGTAGAATTACAGGCTTTCTCGCAAAAAAATCGAAGCTCCTGCGAACAACTAATGTCGTCCAAGTACCCTCGCGTCCAAATTACACCACAATACAAATGTTCAAAAATATTCGGTTGATCTGTAGCCCACGAATGGTACACCTTCTCAAGCTTCTGACCTGAAACAATATGTTTGGACTTTTTAGAATTGTTATGAGATGCACTTTGGCTATAAGGTACTATAGCCAAAGTGCACCTCAAGAACTGAAATAACTGAACCTCAAGTCTGCTATTACAATAGTGTCAGAATGGGCTATCATTGACTTCATAATTGTTGATTTTGACAAGTTTTGGTAATCTACCAATATAATGGCGTCATAATGATTTTCCAATGGTCAACCACTGACACTCCATTGAAAGAATCTCGTACATAATGACAAATGAATATCTGACGTATGCGGTAATTTATAAAACTTTTGACAGTTGTTTTGATTAGTGACCATTAGAACGTTATTGTGCAGTTATTGGTTTTAATAAGCTCGATATTGTCATTCTACCACCACTCTATTACGAGACCTTGTATCCTAGAGGGTTTGGATTAATTGGAATTGTCATGAGAAAAAGGTACTTTGGCTGTAAAAAAAACTGAATTCACTAAACCGATCAAAATAACTTCAATTTTGGAAGTCGGTCGGTGTCAAATAACAAACAAACAATACCAAAAAACACTGACTTCCGAAGTTAAAGCTACTTAGATCATTGTAGTGCTTTTTTTTAGTGAAGTCGGTTTTTTTTTGGTAATAAGTTTTTTTTTTGTGTTTTTAACCAGAGACCACTACAGCTTTTCTGTTGTTAACAGGGACCAGAAGGCCTGTATGACCTATCACGGATCATATTTTAGCACTTGTTGCCCACCAGTAGTCCGAGGAACACAGATTGAGATCCACTGGGTTTAGACATACCGTGAATGGTTAGCCAGGTCGCGTCTTCAGTCCAATCTCGTATGCCAATATGCACGCGTTCTCCCCACTCCGAAACAGGTTCGGGCTTGTCCAAGTAAGATTTTATATAGTTTGCCTCTTGATCATTGTTAATAATGACCAGGTGACCTCCTTCAGCTGAGCATATGTCGTAAGCCCTGTACCATGACCTGGGCTTCTTATGAAACTTGTAGCAGCTTCCTAAGGTAACGTTTAAGTGATAATCTGTAATGACAATAACAATATAACTTTTTCAATACACTTACTAGAAAACCTGTTCTTATCTCTACCTCTTTTAGGCACGAAATTTATTGCTTTTATGCACTAGTGCGGAAAAGAGCGCGTGACTGGGAGCTAAGCGACTTCCGATAGACGCGCGTCGATCTCCGTTTATTTATGTTTTCGTATTTTGAAAAACGTCATTTGGTACACGTGGAAAATCACTGTTGCCCTCGGCTCTATAACACCCTCGCCTAGCGTCGGTCGCAATGACAAAATTTCTCCACTTGTATCAAAATGTAATCTCTATACATAAATAATAAGTCTGTGCAATAAGTTGTGCGCGCATCACGTAAAATGTACGAAATCGATGTAGATAACTTTTAAACATTAAAATTATGTGTCAATTTGATATATTACTTAGGTTTTATTTTACCGAAATCGGTTGTCTATATCGAAAGATATAATATGAATTTGAAAGTGTTCTAGAAGTAAAATATCACACCGCATATTTGACTGTAACGCGGTACAAAGTTTGCTAAGTCTTAATACACGGTGTAAAGGACAACCCTCCGCAATCTTTAAGGGCTTGCTCGCTACACGAAACTGAACAACCTTTCACAAGGTTTTTTTTCAGGAAAAGAAAAAAAATATCAGCCTCACCATACAAAATTATAAAGTTGATTGCACAGTTTGTATGGAGAGGCCAATTTATTTATTTCGTTTATTAAAAAATAATAATTGTAGAAGGTTGTTCAGTTTCGTCTACTGAGCAAGCCCTTAAAGTTTGCGGAGGGCTGTCCCTCACATCTTGAATATATATTTAGGCCCTTCGCCTACGGCGACTTTTTATAACGATGCTGTAGTGCGTTTGCATCAATACAGTCGCGATGCTGTAGCGCGTTAGTAGCGCGTTGACATATTTTCTATAGAGCTTGCAAACCGGATCGCTGTCCGATCGTCCGGTAACTGTCCGGACCGAGCCAAGGCGTTGACAGCGCGTACTGTTCCCGCGCGCCTCAAGGAGATGTCAGCAACAGGAGGGGCCCATCTGGGTCGAAGCCTACCGAGGTCGGGGTTATCCGAAAGGAAACTAGAGCCCCGGTATGAAGGCTAGAAGGAACGGCGCGGGGTTTTTAGTCAGTAAAAGTCTGACACTATCTCCCACTCCACCCAAGAGCGGGTTTTGTCAATGATGAATTTCCCCGTCGACAAAAAAAAAAAACATGCATTAGTAGCAATGCTGTCGCGCGCTTACAACATGCGCGAATGCATTGCTACAAAAAGTCACCGTGAGCGAGGGGCCTGTTAGTAAAACGCATACCAGAAATTGTGTTCACTCATGTCACTTTCGGAAGAAAATTCAGACACTTACCTTCGTCAAAAGTGCCGCATTGATTAAAGTTAGCTGTAAACGCTTCCTTTTTCTTATAGCATATGTACGGATACCATAAAAGACATGAAGAGGTGTACGTTTTTCCATCAGTAGACAAAGTTAGACAATGACCAGGCTCTTTTCCATTACCATATGTGCCCCAGGTAATTGACAAATCAGCTAATGGAACTCCTGAAAATATTTAAAGTTTGAACGTTTTGAGAAAACAAGGCTTTCGCTTATGCCTTCAAGCTATGAAATATCTACATATAAAAAAAAAAAACAATTGAGTATCATTACTTAGTACGCAATTTAGGTTATGTAAAAGTTAAGGGGTGGGAACCTGATGTCCTGAAACACAAGCCTAGAGTCTAGCTTAGACACCAGTCCCCTACAATATATTGTAACAGATTTCTTTTTGCACACTCATTAAAATATTTGTTGATAACTGTATATTGTGTAAAAAGATAGATGGATTGGGTGAGGAGTTATATGAAAGAAAAGGGAGTTAGTGATAGTTTGCCGGGTGACAAGACAGAATGGAAGAAAAAATCGTGTTGCGCCGACCCAAAGTAATATGGGATAAGGGTTGGAAGAAGAAGAAAGAACTGTATATTGTATTGAGAAATAAAATATATTATTATACCCGCAGAACACAAGCACGCAAGCACTAATTTATGTAATTTAAGAAAGAAATCATAAAATAAAAGATAGACGCTGGGCGTCTCAGTAAAGAGGCTAGTGCAATTAGGCGTCTTGATACCAAAGGGCTGTCTTGTTCTAAATTATTATCGCTGCTTGTACTAAGTCAAACTTATGTGTGTGTTATACGAACTTGATTTATTAAATAATATTAAGTACTTACCTTCGATGGAAGAGAAGGTTCTTTTGGTTAACGAAGTAACTCCTATGAATATAGGACTGTCCAGCTCTGACTGAACCATGAGGCCGCGCAAAGCTGTCGCAAGTTCCGTGTTAAGAGGAGACGCTAACACAGCACCTGCAAAGAAAGACACAAATAATACATAGACATATTAATATCAGAAATTACATAATATATCAGCCTATAGACATCCACTGTTGGACATAGGCCTCTCCTAAAAACAAACCCTGTGAGTCTCGCATCCATCGGATTCCCGCAACTTTTACCAGGTCATCGGTCTACCTTATAGGCCTTCTTACACTGCGTATTCCGGTACCACAATTAGAAGCCAAAGAATGCGGTCGCTGTGGCCGAAATCGGCTAGATGGCATCATCATCATCATCATTCCGGTATGCGGTAGCCACTCAAGTACCTTTTGGCCCCAACGGCCATCTGTTCTGCGAGCAATGTGCCCTGCCCATTGCTACTTAAGTTACGCAATTCTTCGAGCTATAACTGGCCTGTTGCTGCGAGTACTGTTCCCGCGCGCCTCAAGGAGTTGTCAGCAACCGTAGGGGCCAGCAGGGTTTTTTTTTTTTTTTTCTCGACGGGGAAAATCATCTTTGACGAAACCCGCTCTTGGGTGGAGCGGGAGACAGTGTCAGACTCTTACTGACTAAAAACCCCGCGCCGTTCCTTCTAGCCTTCATACCGGGGCACGAGCTCCCTTTCGGACAACCCTGTCCCCAGTAGGCTTCGACCCAGCTGGGCCCCTCCTGCTGCTGACAACTCCTTGAGGCGCGCGGGAACAGTGCGCGCCGTCGACGTCTTGGACTCGGTCCATTACCGGACGATCGGACAGCGAGCTACCCATGGCTCGCCGTCCGCGAGCCCGCGTCTACGGTGGCCGGAAATCGGGATCGGAATCCCGGCGACGGCGGCGAGGGCGCCGTTGCCTGATGCGGTCGGCCTCCTCCTTTGCAAGCATTACTGCTTCGCAGAAGGAGGCGACCGCCTGCCATTCCTCCTCGCTCCGGACCATGGCCTCGACCAGGGCCCGGCGCGAGAGGTCTCCGCCGCCGATCGCCCCCACGAGGGCACGGCGATGCTCCGCCCAGGCAGGGCACACCTCGACGGTGTGCTCCACCGTGTCCTCCGGGCGTTGCGCACAGTGGCGACACCCGGGCGTCTCTTCCGCCTGAATCCGATGCAGGAACCTCCCGAACTTGCCATGTCCGGTGAGGACCTGCGTCATGCGGAAGGTAAGGACGCCGTGAGGTCTTTCCAGCCACGCCTCAAAGAGGGGACTTACCGCCATAATCGTGGCGTGCCCAGCACTGGGTTGCGATAGCCGTTGACGCCATTTCACCATGAGATCCCGCCGGAGCTCTGTCCGCCATGCCTTGACATGTAGCGGCAGTGGACTTTCAGGGGCCAGCAGGGTCGAAACCTAGTGGGGCCAAGGGTCTGCTTCTGAAAATAAGGCTCGGCCTCGGTTTGAAAGGCAACGAAGGAACGGGGTGGGTTTTTTAGTCAGTAAAAAACTGACACTATCTCCCGCTCCGCCCAAGGGATGTCATCTGGATGATATTTACCAACTGAAAAAAAAAACTGGGGCATTAGTTACCTTCATAATGGCAATTGAGGAAAGCTTCATTCCATGTCGCCGGGACTGCATGCAATTTGAGCCAACCGTTCACGCGGCTATTGTAATGGTAGTCAGGTTTACATACCACTTCAGCTACTAAAACAAAACCAAATTTTAATGTATTTTCAATTCCCACCCAGGATAAATGTTTGTGTGATAAGCATAATAATTTGTTCTGGGTCTGGGTGTCATATCTATAGTATGTGTGTATGTATTTTTCGTGGGGTCCGAGTGCATGTCTCCTTTTCAAGGAAATTTCACGCCGACTGGCACATTCTTTGCCCAAAGAATTAGCATTGCCAATCAACGTGGCAATGCTTCAAGTCTTCTGGGCACATTTCCAAATGATAGCGATGGGGAGGACTAATTTGACGCCTGAGTGTAATTTGACATTTTGTATTATATTTATGTACATATAATTAGGTTTTAGTATTATTAGTTTAGTTATATAGAAATAGTTAAGTTTTTTATGTACATATGTAGATGATATTACTAATAATAAGTATGTTTGTCAGTTGTCTAGTACTCATAACACAAGCTCTGCTTAAGTTGAAACTAGATGGCGTTTTGAGATAGTTGCGGAATATTATTATTATTACATTATTAATGTTGACACTTCGCGTGACAGACATGAGAAAGCCAGCCCTAAGGGCTGACTTTAATGGCTATACGCTTTCTGACAAAGAATAAGCATTGCCATTCAGCGAGGCAATACCAGCAGTCTCTTGGGTACCTTACCAGTCGACAGAGATGCGGAGGAGCTTGTTGGACGCCGTACTTTACATTGCTTTTTTAGTTCTATAAGCATTGAATTATAAACTATAAGGCTTTTATTTTTATTTTGCAATTAAGTTTTAATAAGATTAAGCATATTAATGTGTTAGTTTTATATCTGTTTATTCACAATTAAAATTAACAAACAATCTACACTAATATTACAAGGAGGTAGTTTTTTTTATTTGTTTGTAGGAGGTAATCTCTGAAAGTACTGTTCCGATTGCCATTTTTTTATTTTTTTTTACATATAAAAAGCTGTTTTATTCCCGAGTAACATAGGCTATATTTTAAGTTTAAAGTCGAAGGCGTGGGCTAAAGCTAGTTGTTTATAAGAAATGGTCTGGTAAAAAAAAACTTACCCGTTACAAACATCAATGTGACACTAAGTAGGGACTTCAACATGTTCCAACATTCAATATACCACTGCACAATATGGACTGAAGGTTAATTTGATTGGAATAGTTTTTATATACTCAGACCATCTGTTATTTAATCAAAATTCAAAACAAAATATATGTCTAAAACATCGCAGATGTTACCAGACCACTTCAAGTCACATATTTTTTTTATAATGGCAAAAAATAAGAAATATTGTAGCAGAATTGAAAAAAAAAACGAGTAAATTAAAGACAGATGGACACTTACGAGCTAGACTGCCGATTGAAGGTTACACCGAATTAGTATTCGTTACATGATAGGTCCAATTTTAGCTATAATGCTACTATTCCAAACAAATAATTAACAAAATATTATTATTTAGGTACCTCTAAAATGCAACACGGCGCAAAACCACTTAAAAAGTCATAAATTGTCCTTTTAGTGGCAGAATAACAAGAAATATTTGAACAGAATTTAAAAAAAAAAGTGGTAAAAAAAAGTGCGAGCCGGACTTGTGTACTGAGGATTCCGTAGAAAACCTATGTAAATAGTTGATTTTGATTTTGAGTGTCCAAATATACGTTTTTTACAATATTAGCGGCCGCATCTTTTTTATCCGACTTCGAAAAGGAGGTGGTTCTATGTTCGGCTGAATGTATGTTTTTTTTTTTGTATGTATGTTCACCGATATTTCGGTCAATTGTGGACCGATTTTGAAATTTTTTTTTTTTGATTGAACGGTTATGCTTTCAAATTGGTCCCATAGAAATATTGTTATGATCTGACCATGACCTTCGAAGATATGAAACAGAACTCCTCATAGAATCATAGCAGAATTGTCGTAACAAGTAAAATTGCTTTGTTTATACGTGTAGTCGATGACTGACTGAAAGAAAAGGGGGATGTATCGAACTGATCTGGTGATAATGCCGGAAGGTAAATTCATGTAATATAACCGTATTTGGAATTATTACAATCGTTATGAGATGCACTCTGGCTATAAGGTAATTTATGTTTAGCTGAAGGGTAGGTACTTTTTAGTGGTGCTACCATAACTAAAAAGTAAAAAATTAAAAAACTTTTTACCAAAAAAAATTAAACCGACTTCAAAAAGTACAAAATAATTTAATTTCGGAAGTCGGTGTTAAATAACGAAGGGATAAAATTAGGTATCTATTATAGAAACACCTACTTCCGAAATTAAAATATTTTGTACTTTTTGAAGTCGGTTTAATTTTTTTTGTAAAAAGTTTTTTTTCATTAACTTGGAAGTTTGATTTTTTCACAGTTTCAATTTCAACTCTACTTTTCCACGCATTCCCAATATAAAGGGTCTAGATAGAAAAACAGACAGACAGACAACAAAGTGATCTTATGAGTATTCCATTTTTCTTTTTGAGGTACGGAACCCAACAAACGAGTAAATTATGTGATTTCTAATCGCAACATGAAAAAATGACTAATGCTACATCTGCTAAACATAAACGGGACGCGGGCAAAACCCAAACAGACAATTTATAAATACATTAAACGATCATACCTAGGTCTATTTTAAGCCCAGACTCAAAGAATCCCAAAGACCTAATTGGAGAGGCCTGATTAAAGGCTAGTGAAGTAAGATCATATAGAACACTAGCTTTTGCCCGCACAACTTCGCTCCCGCACTTCCCTACTCTACCCTACACTACTCTACTCTACACTACCCTACTCCACCCTACCAAACTTCACATAAACCATCTACTAAATAGTCCGAACAAAGCCGAAAAATTTGGTTCGGATAGGTGAGCCCGTTCTTGAGTTATAAAATAACAACGAAAAGTGGCATTGATTTTTATATATATAGATAAGAAGTAGATATAGATAGACTACTGCGCCGCACATAGACCTCAAAAAAACGCATCTTCAAGCTTCTTTTTGAGGCGGCCTTTTTTGTGGTTCGTGTGCGGCGATGCCACAAAAAAAAGCTAGATGCCGTCGCAAAAAACAGCTGAAGCACGCGACGGCTTGTGGCTGGGGAAGCTTGAAGCGGCTTCAAGCGGCGTACGATCTACCTTTATTAACTGGTGCCCGCGACTTCGTCTGCACAGGATTAGTACTTCGAGTAGCTTATTTTCTTCTCCAAGGTCATATTATCTTTAGGTCCAAATCTACGTGCTGTTGACTTCTCTCTCGTGCTGTTCTCTGGGGTCTCTCTAGAGATACTCCAGGCAGAGGATCGATCTCAAGTGGTCAGAAAACCATCCCTCAGTCAAATCTTGAATATCCACAAACTGCCAAACCGCTCGGTGGCATGATAAGAAGTGCCTCGCAGTCCGCACCGCCCCGACACATGCTAGTGCATGTGTCGGAACAACGCAGTAAGCCCCGAACAATTCGACCTCAATAATTACTTTAATTACTCAAACGTGTGAAGAAGGCCTAACAACATCCGTTAAAAAATAAAATAAATAAATATCATTAAAAATGTAAAGTATGCTAGGGATTCGAAGGTCGTCGAATTGCGAGCAATGGGTAGTTCGCCGTTCGACTGTCCGGTAATCATCCAGACCGAGCCCAAGTCGGTGATGACACGTAGTGTTCCACGCGCGCCTCAAGGAGTTGTCAGTAACCGTAGGAGTCCAGCAGTGTCGAAGACTACTGGGGTCATGAGTGAAGTGAAAGAGATTCCTGGGGCTCTGGAACAATGGCAACGAAGGAACAGGAGTGGTTTTTTAGTCAGTAAAAGTCTGACACTATCTCCCGCTCCACCCAAGAGCGGGGGCTGTCATTGGATGATTTTTGTCCACCGTAAAAAAAAAAACATCATTAGCCTTTTTTTAATGTTCCCACTGCTAGGACTCAAGGCCTCCTCTCTAGGTGAGGGAATGGGCCTTAATCTACCACGCGGGCCCAGTGCGGGTTGCCTTCTAGCGTCCTCATACCGGGGATGAGTTCCTTTCGGATAACCCTGGCCCCAGTAGGCTTCGACCCAGCTGTGCCTCTCCTGTTGCTGACAACTCCTTGAGGCGCGCGGAAACAATGCGCGCCGTCGACGTCTTGGGCTCGGTCCGGACAGTTACCGACGGCGACGGACAGACAGCAAGCTATGAGTACCTATGGCTCGCTGTCCGCGAGCCCGCGTCTACGGTGGCCGGAAATCGGGATCGGAATCCCGGTGGCGGCGGCGAGATAGACTTATGGTCAGACTTTCTGGCATCTGAATATCTATAATGGCTGTCAGAAATATTTCACTGACTATTGGAACCTACGGCTTCACGTTCTTTCTGAAACACGGAATGTAGATAAACTTAGAAACAAGTTTTTAATGAAAATATCTTTTTCATAGCAAGCTTTTACAGCGTGGTATATACCTACATAATTAATACTCATCAAGAAAATTCAAAAAAGCTCAAACACGATAATATGGTTATCTAATTCCGCTTATTAAGATTTGATTACAGACAAATATCGGGACAGGTGAAACTAAATAAAACTTTGTAATAAAAATGTTTATTTCTTTTGCATGGATTTGACACTCTCTGTCTGTCAAATCCATGCAAAAGAAATAGAAGATAAAATACAAAGGTAGTCCGTGGAGTCTATTTATATTGATGTAGATACAAACTTGGTGTGTCGCTAAGGGGTTTTTTGAAGGACGGTAGGTACGACTTCAGTAGGATATTTTTTATTGTTGTTATGATTATCTGGTTAGTGCGCATATTTTTTTTGTGTAAGTGAGCAAAGATCATAAAATTGTATTTAGATAAAGAATAAATGAAAGTTTACAGAAAACTTATTTACGCCATCGTCTCCTCACTTTTTAACTAAAAGGTAAGAAACTAAAATTCTAAAATGACAGTCAGTATGCACTTATTTAATGTGAATTTAACAAAAGCTAGGTTTGGTTATTTAGCTATTTTCGTTTTACTTAAAGAATCGAAGAGTATATGATTAAATAATAATAATGCCGTCTACTCTTATTAAACCACCCCAAAATTCACTTTAATTCATTAAACCACAAGCGAACGCGTTCACGCACCCATTGTCTTTCTATAGTGTCTCTAATTATCACGATTGAAGAGTTAAGCTTGTGTTTATATTTAAAACACGGTATCTTAAAAATCAGCCAACAAACAAGCAAACCAAATACTTTCTTTTGAAGTAACAAATGAACTTTTTGCAATAGTACTCGCTACTAACTCGGTACATCCTCTTCAATTATTAATAATTTTTTGGTCCATAGTATATAGTCCAATTTATTCAAAAAATTTTCATTGAAAATGTTGTCCTGAGTATTTATTAATAGGTCAAGCCTGCCAAAATAGCATAGCTTAAGCAAAACAACATAATAAATGGTTGTCCCATTTAAATTATCTTTAATGCGGGATAATAATAGTTCTTATTTCAATGCAGATATGAATCAAACAACACATAAAACCTGTAAATTATATTTAATGTTCTTTTTTTTTTCACTCAAAATAAAACAACACATAAACCTGTAAATTATATTTAATGTTCTTTTTTTTTCACTCAAAATTAGGTCAATTGAATTAAAAATCATTTGGGGTGACTGAGGTTTTATGCATTTAACATTATACGTCGTATACCTGTAACTAAAATGGCCGAACAAAAGGTAAAACAAGATCCTGTCCCAAGAAACCCACAAGAACTCTAATACTCAGTGGTCAGTTAACACCGAGTTCCGCATAACTAACTGCCAACGAAATGTATACTCAAAAAACGTTCAAATGCGTGACCTTAGTTAGTTACTGCTGCATGTCTTTTACTTCCTATTAATAATACCTACAGCTAGAGTCATGCAGGAATATAGTATATAAAGAGAATTGTTAACCCTGATTTATCATTCGCAGTTTACTTGTGTTAGAACCAATAACTAAAATGGCAGCTAAGGTTTGTTTTAATTGTTTAGTTTTGTGGTGCAATATTTAGTGTGAAAAAGTTGTAATAGTTTGTAATGGATTTACGATTCTAAATGGCCACGTGTTTTCATTGATATTATCGTTACTGTAACTTGAATTTTTTAAACATGAATTTGACTGGCCTGTTTGTTTCGTAGTTCGTGGGTTCGATTCCCACCCAGGACAAATGTTTATGTGATGAGCATGGTCATTTGTTCTGTATCTGGGTGTAATTTGTCTATATATGTATGTATTACGAATATTTATGTGTGCTTATCAGTTGTCTAGTACTCATTACACAAGCTTTGCTTAGTTTTTTTTTTTTTTTTTTTTTTTTTCTGTCGAGCTTTGCTTAGTTTGGGACTAGACGGCGTTGTGTGGTTGTGGTGGAATATCATATTATATTGTAAACGAATGTACAAAAGTTTTAATGAGTAATAACGAAGTTACGAGTATATCTTGTACTTTACTAATCAATGGTTGTATAGGAATGAAAAAATAACTAGAAGAAAAAGATTAATAGGTACTGAGATGTGTCTTTTTTATCAAAAGCCAGTAAAACAATATTATCTTCTGTCTCTAACATAACATAGAACAAATATTGAACTTAGCTTTTCTTATCCTTATCTTTCTGCATTTGACAGATCTTATTTCGGCTTTATTTGTATATAGCACTCTGTAACAATAGACTTTCTTTTTAGATTTGTTTTTGCAATATGAATTTCAGTTACTCTTTATAAAAAGCTGTGCGATACTCATACCATGTGTAGTCAGAAAAATTTGAAGACTTTAATAAAAAAATCGGTTTCATGTTAACTTTTCTTGGCAAATATTAGAAAATAACCATTAAAAAATAGAGCGATCTTAAGTGGCCCTAGTGATGGTCCTTGCGGCACTCCAGGATTTACTAGACAATCAATTTTGCGTCAACCAATTAATTAAATACAGATAACTGGTTCTATAAGTCCTGCCAGGATCAAAATGAGGATTTTTCCATGTTTTATTCCTGGCAGGACTAATACAATAATTTTTTTTTTCCAGTTCATCGTACTCTCCTTGTTGGTGGCATCAGCCTACGGCGGCGGTGGTTACAGCAGCTTCTCGTACGGCGTGTCCGACCCCCACACTGGTGACGTCAAGAGCCAGCACGAGACCCGCGTCGGAGACAGCGTGGTCGGCCAGTACTCGCTGCTCGACTCCGACGGCACAAAGCGCACCGTTGACTACGCCGCTGACGCCCACTCTGGATTCAACGCCGTCGTCCGCAAAGACCCCACTCTCTACGCTCACGCCGCTCCCGTCGTCGCTCACGCCGCTCCCGTCGTCTCCTACTCCGCTCCTCTCGCCCACGGATACGCCGCCGCTCCCCTTGCGCGTGGTTACTCCCACGGTGTCACCACTTACGGCGCGGTTGCCGCTCCCCTGGCCTATAACGCCGGCGTGTACGGTGCCCATGCTGCTCCTCTCGCCTACAGCGCCGGCGTGTACGGTGCCCATGCTGCTCCCCTAGCCTACAGCGCTGGAGTCTACGGTGCTCATGCCGCTCCCTTGGCTCATGGTGCCATCGCTTACGGCGCTCATGGCGCTCATGGTCTCTACAACGCCGGCCACCTGTACTAAATAATGTTTAGATAATAATGTTATTTGTTATGAAAAGCCAATGAAAGATGCTGTGATCAAATAAAATAGTTCGAAGTACCTTATTTATTGTTTGATTCCTATTTTTATTTAATTTATTTCGAAGTATAAAACCCTTTTCCTTTCGCTGAAATCATAAAAAGAAATGAACAAGAGAACAAAAGAGCGATTGATAGACTAAAGCATTCGTATACCTATTACAGTAGCTATAAAGATTCAATTTATTATTATTACGGCCTTTCGGCTCCAAAGGCTATTTTAACCTTTGTGTGTTAATAACTAAAATTAACGACGAGAAGGTCTAACCGTATCCGCAGGTTTAATAACAGAGCAAGTAAAATACCGAAACTAAGTGCAAAAATCTAGCTCACCTTGAATGACCGTGCATTGTGCTATATTAATAATTTTACCATTCGTATACAAATTTTAGGAAATGTACGGAAATTAAGTAGCCAGTGTAGTAGGAAACGTGCCTATTACGCAAATGCTGGTCCTAATGAAAATAACACTAATAAATTTACGCTCACTTAAGGATATGACGTAATCTTATTTAAAATTTTATGAAGCACTGTATACGTACAAGTTGCTTATATCTTATTTCCTAATAGAGATAACTAAGATATGAGTGGTTGAATTCATTACTTTTAACTGAAATGTTCACTAACTTTGACTTTATGATTAGTAGGAATCAAAAGTTAATGGAAGTATTGGTTAGAATTGGCGAATTAAAATGTTTTATGTAACTGAGCTACTGTAGTACAGTTTTAGATTGATATTTGAATATTAAAGTGTTCTCCATAAACACATTTTTCCTTTAAATCAAACAGAATTTTGGGCATATTACTCAGTAAGTAAGTAAAGCATAAATGCTCATTAATCTTACTTTACAACACAAACACAATCTAATAAGAATAGTAGGTCAGTTCCCTAGTAGCAAACACATCATTGAATTCCACGCTTTTTGTGAAACACATACGGATCGTTAATTTAATTATATCATTGTTACACCTTGTCTCCTGAGAGAGTTTGTCTATTTTGTAATGTATCACAACTGTATCACTGAGAAACTCGGTTCTTAAGTATTGCTTAAAGTTTGCACAGGTAAGGAGTGAAATTCCCAACTGGAGTCTGTGTTCCCTAATGCTATATGCTGAGCTACAAACTTCTATCTTTAAGTCAACAGTGAATTAGTTACTTCTAGGCAAGCGTACTCCATCGTCGACCACTTCATCGTTTTCTATCACTGATACTTGACCACTGTCGCGAGCGTGCCTATCAACAATTTAAATAAAAAGTTCAGTTTAATCTACTCGATGAATGAAAAATTTCTTCAACAGTTTGAAATATGTGCTGTCAGAAATTGTTCTGAGTATAATATCGGTCCCTCAATAAACTCAAACCAATGTACATCAATAATTGTATTTAGACAATAAGACAGTTCAATATAAGTATGGGAATCAAAATAAATAAAATACTGTAAAAATGGTTCATAATTTATTAGTCGTTTAAATCACAGATCAGTAACAGTCAGTTATTCACCAAGCCAAACCAGCTCCGAGACCTTGAGCTCCATAAGCGCCATTACCACGACCAAGGGCGGCTGGGTGGGCTACAGAGTTAGAGTAACTGTGGGCAAGACCTCGGCTATGAGGGTTTACAGCACCGTGGGCGTAGGCACCGTTCAGACCATTGGCACCATATCCACCGTAGCCACCACCATAAGCTCCACCGTAGGCTCCACCATAAGCTCCACCGTGGGCACCACCATAAGCTCCACCGTAGGCACCATTGTTTGCTCCAGCGTAGGGTCCAGGATAGGGACGGGCAGCATTATGAACAATAGAGTGGGAGTAGTGAGAAACTGAGGGAGCTCCACGGTTTCCAAGAGAGCCAGCCAAGGGGTTGCCGTAACCGTTGGCACCACCATAACCGGGGTAAGCTTGGTTACCAGGGTAACGGTTGGCACCGGGGTGAGCGAATGCACCAGGATTGGCGAGAGCACCAGGATGGGCGAGAGCACCAGGATAGGCGAGAGCACCAGGATGGGCGAGGGCACCAGCATGACCGAGGGCACCATGAGCAAGAGCACCAGCATGACCAAGAGCACCAGCATGGCCAAGAGCACCAGCATGGCCAAGAGCACCAGCATGGCCAAGAGCACCAGGGTGTGCAAGACCGCCAGGGCGTGCAAGAGCGCCATGGTGAGCAAGAGCTCCAGGGTGGCCAAGGGCACCACCGTGACCATAAGCACCAGGATGGGCAAGGGCACCAGGGTGACCAAGTGCACCAGGGTAGCCAAGGGCACCAGGATGGCCAAGTGCACCAGGGTGGGCGAAGGCACCAGGGTGGGCAAGAGGGCCAGCTCCAGCCAAAGGAGAAAGAGCACCGGGATGAGCTAGACCGGGAGCAATGGGTCCATGAGCCAACGGTCCAGGGTGGGCTGCAGGTACGGGAGCTACTCCTCCCAGCGGAGCATGAGGTCCAGACGGATGAACACCAACAGCAGGTTCTTTGCGTACAACAGCATTGAATCCAGTGGCGGCGTCAGCGGCGTACTCCACAATCCTTTTGGTTCCATCGGATTCCAGGAGTGAGTATTTGCCGACGACGCTGTCGCCAACGCGTTTCTCGTGCTGATCCTTGACGTCACCGGTGTTGGGGTCGGACACGCCGTAGGAGAAGCTTGAGTAACCACCGCTGCCGTAGGCTGATGCCACCAACAAGGAGAGTACGATGAACTGGAAAAAAAAATTATTGTATTAGTCCTGCCAGGAATAAAACGAAGAAAAATCCTCATTTTGATCCTGGCAGGACTTATAGAACCAGATATCTGTATTTAAGTAATTGGTTGACGCAAAGGTGATTATCTAGTAAATCCTGGAGTGCCGCAAGGACCATAACTAGGGCCACTTAAAATCGCTATATTTTTTAATTTTTTTTTTTTTTAATATGATTGTTTACCTTAGCTGCCATGATGCTGTGTTCTTCTCCAACTAAGGCTTGTGAATGATTTAACCCTGTCAGTTCCAAATATTTATATTCACACGGAGGCTCCGCATTGTAGTTTTGGGGGTCATAGTTTGAAATCATTGCGCTCACATCTGCTCTTAAATGTCGAAAGATTCTATTTCAGAGGTTAATTAGGAACTGAAATACCTATTATGTAAATTAATTTTGCACTTAGAATGGTAACATTGGCCTCGTTGATGAGTTAAATACATGTTAATATGTCGATTTGCTTGTTCGGAATTAAGATGTTATCATTTAATTTCTATGTATAAGTTTAAATGCTACAAGCAGTTGAATTAAAGCTGCTAAACTGTGAAAACATTGTGATGACAATAAAATAATTGTTCGTTACTTTTACATTCTGTGAGCATAGGATGTTTTACGGTAGATTCTAGAAAAAAAAAACCATTTATCTTTAGTGATGAGAGCGAATATTGATTAATTTAAAATTAACATAATAGTGAAGGCAGACTAATGCCTATTATTGATTATAATTATATCAAAGAAAGATGTTTGTACACTGGTTGTTCTCAACTAGCTAGATGTTCACCTAGCTTTTAGGTTTTGCTGTCAGTTTTGCCACAGTTGACGAAAAACCTACCGTCTAATGATGATTGACGGTTTTTAGTACTGATTGACGAAAACCATCATTGATCATTGATGGAATTGATTGACGCTTGCATGACCGTGTAATAGTCGTCCTACATCGCAAGAACCATGACTTTTAAAAACATCATTCTTTATATTAGATTAAGTTCTAAAAAAAAAAAAACTAGATCTGCTGCACCTCCGACTAACTTTTCATAGAATACAGTTTTCTTTTTTGGCGGGAAGTCATCAGATAACTTCTCCCGATCCGAGTGAAATAAGAGATCGTGTCAGAACCCACCATTAAACCACTAAAACCCATCATTTTTCCATCACTTCCTTTTTGCTTTTCTAATACACGGTAACTCTTATGAACATTCCTGAAGCCCTGACGGCATCGGCCCTATTGGACTCCTCCAGTTTCGCAGGCATCTTTTTGAGGTTTTTACAAAATACAACGTGCCATCGCCTTGGGCTTACCGGACGGCCGAACGGTGAGCTACTCATTCCTCATCGTCCACAAGTCCGAGCCTATGTTGGCCGGGAATAACCCTGTGACTCACGACACTCGGGGTTTCACAAAAGGACACTGCTTTCCGTTCTTTCTCGCCCTGTATCAACGCCTGAATCATGGTTGCCTACCAATGGCCTCCACGAAAGCGCGGTGACGCTTCGCCCAAGCGGGGCAGATTTCCATCGTATACTCCTCCGTAACGTATGAGTTTCGGCTCATTGATGATACTCGGGTGTATTTTCCCACCAAATCCGACACAGGCACCTACCGAAACACCAATTTCCGGTAAGAATCTGCGTTAGGCAAAAAGTGTCGAGTTGCCTCTATTGCTATCATACCACGCCAGTAAATAAATAAAGAAAGAAAACATGTAGGAAAGAAGGGACTCGCCACCGCGATTAAGTCGTACTCATTAAATAAAATAACTGTGATGTAAATTTTTGTTCTCTAAACTGAATAGAACGTTTGATATATACCAAACTGCAGCTATATTTCTACCAAAAGCATCAAGAGATTTTTTGATTTCCAAACTCATAAATTTTCAAAGTTTAAATAGCAATCTTAACTTTTAGCATACTACCTAAACATAAAAAATTCTATCTTCATAATTTAATTCAAATTATTGCATCATTTTTCTGTTATCAGCATGAGATGGACATAAAACCCATCATGATAACGTTCAACTACATACATTAGCTAAAATTACATCAAACGAAGGAGATATACACGATATTGTAGGTCAACAATAATTCGCGAATGTTTCCTGCAAAACTGATTACACATGGACTAAAAGATTATGAAAAGCTCCTATATAAAGACATGGAACATCTAAACTCATCAGTATTTGTGTAAACAATACCAAAAAATGTTCTCAAAGGTAATTGAGTAAACTAGAACTACAAAGAACAATTTGGTTGATAATTTAAATAATCTCAAAAACTTGGGAAAATTTTGTGATTTGATTCTTGTATGGTTGCCCAATATTGTCTAATTAGTTCAAAATTATCATGTTCTCAACTGCTAGTTGGTAGTGTTCCCATTCACTTGGTGGAATTTGATTTGGTTCACTGATTTTGATTAGGTTTTGGTATATTTAAAGTCAGCGTGTGAATTTGGCCAGTAGTAAACTCAGTTAAATGATAGCAATGTGCAGTTGTGTGCTTGAATTGTTTATTTTTGTTTTATTTTGTTAAATTACATATTAAAGTTTTCTTGTGAGATTTTTCTCCTTGATACGAAAGTTTAAATTTTTTTCAATCAGACAATTTGTAGCAGCGTCTATATAAACTTTAATTATCATTTCGAGATTATTATTAAAACTAAATGAGATTTCGTTGGGAAATAATTCTATACTAGCAAGTGACATTATCCAAATTCCATACCTGTGGCTTAATTGTAACAGACATATTAATAATTCTTGACAGTTCAATTATTGTCTAGACTGGAATGGATGAATGGTTTTATTATCCACTCATTCATCATAACGTATTTTATTGACTTCTATTTAAATATTTATTAGGTAATTTAGATTTTTTGTTTAATTAATAGTAAAATTAATTATATCAACTTCACAGTTAACTTTCGTGGCGCTACTGGTGGCTGTCGCTCGCTGTAGCGCTTCAGGGGGGTCATCCAGCTTCTCTTACGGAGTATCAGATCCTAACACCGGTGACGTCAAAGACCATCATGAAAAACGAGATGGAGATACCGTTGTCGGTCAATACTCTTTGCTAGAAGCGGATGGTACTAAACGCATTGTCAAATATAATTCTCATCCCCAGACTGGGTTTAATGCAGTAGTACATAAAGATCCTGCTGTTGGTGTTCACCCACCCTCTCGTGTTGGATACAATGGAGCTGCCGCTCCTGGCTACGGTGGACTAGGATATGCTGGTGCCAATCCTTTGGCTTATGGAGGTCAGAACGCATGGAACCCAGCTAGCTCGGCATATGCCGGCAGTCCTTACGGCGGTGGGTATGGTACATATGGAGCTTACAATGGTGTTGCCAACGGATGGCCCAGCAATGCTGGGGTAAACGGAGTCTTTGGAGCTAATGGGTGGCCCAGCAGTGCTGGGGCAAATGGAGTCTTCGGAGCTAATGGGTGGCCTAGCAACGCTGGTGTAAACGGAATCAATGGTGCCACCGGCTGGCCAAGCAGTACTGGAGCTAACGGAATCTTTGGAGCCAATGGATGGCCCAGCAACGTTGGTGCTAATGTATGGCCCCAGAATGGTGCCAGTGGAGTTTACGGTGCAAATGGTTGGCCCCAAAACTACGGTGGCTATGGAGGTTCTGGGTATGCTGGTTACGGGGCTAATCCTTTAGCCAGTGGTTATGGAGCCCATGGTGGTAATGCTGTAAGTTACAGCAATCGCAATGTTGGTTGGTAAATCATTCTTTTAACACCAATTATGAGCCCAAAATATACGACCGAGCTTTGATTTTGTGAAATGGTTTTTTTTTTAATTTAAAGCTGATAGAAACATTGATTTCTGGTGTTCAAAATTAAAATTTAATATATTTATTATTATATACTTTTGTATTTAGCAATATCTTTAATCATGCGTATGTGTAAAATCACATAAACTTATTAAAATATTTTATAAAAGTTTCTAACTCTTAAGTTTTAGTTTTATTTATGCTGAATTCATTTAAAAATATTACTGAATGTAATGCAAAAACTAAGTAACAAGGAGTAGTCGTTACGCATTTTTTTATTTTTGGAAAATTTCATATTATACAAAGCAAAGGACAATTTTATTGAATGATATTTATTATTTGCCTTAAGGCATTAAGTCCGCCTTTGTACTCTTTTGTGCATGAAGAATAAAATAAATAAATAAATATTTCATTTAAATACCTATACAACTAATGTTCAAATCAATAGTATTCAAAACCCATTTTAGTAATAAAATATAATAGTCTGAATACAACACAGTTAATAAAACTGATCTTAATTACATTAGTAAGATATTACTCGTTTTAAATATTTCATTTTCGTCAATAAATATTTCCTGGTTGACCAGTTTTGAGATCGAACTTGCAAAAACAGTAACAAACATTGCGCCAAAATATCTCACTGTCATTTATATTTCTGATGATAAAATCGTTATATCAACAATTAAAAATAAACTTTTTGCTTCTTTATCGGATAGTTCAAAATTCTACAGCAGCAGTAAACTTAAAATTCCCACCACATAGTACAAAACATTTAATATTAAAATTCTTGCACATGTTAAAATTTTGATCACACATGTTGCAGGATATGGATAGGTACTATTTTCAAGTTGGAAATACCAAAGTAGCGGTAAGCAGTTTTCCATTTACTCATCTTATGGCAAATATAAAAACAAACTTGACAATTTAGACAACCCATTTAATAGAGTGCATAGCCAAATCTAGTATAAGATCCATAAATTTAAAGAAAACATTCATGATATAGATATTTTAAACCAAACATATATAAATATTAATATCATTGGTAGCTTAATAGGTAATAATCATCATCATTAATCTAATAAAAAGGTACTTAATTAAAAAATTTACATCTTGAGGAAACTAACATGTTCTAGAATCAAAAACTATAGTAAACATGATAATTGTGTATAATATAATTATACCTACACGGATAATAATAATAATTAACAGTTTTGTTTGGTTCTGTTCTTTGTCCTGTGCTTCGTCTTCTTTTCAACCACAACGAAGATCAGCCAAAGCTTATGGGTATGGGTAGCTCGCTGTCCGATCGTCTGGTAACTGTCCGGACCGAGCCAAGGCGTCGCGTCGACGGCGCGCACTGTTCCCGCGCGCCTCAAGGAGTTGTCAGCAACAGGAGGGGCCCATCTGGGTCGAAGCCTACCGGGGTCGGGGTTATCCGAAAGGGAACTAGAGCCCCGGTATGAAGGCTAGAAGGAACGGACCACCCAAGAGCGGGTTTCGTCAATGATGATTTTCCCCGTCGACAGAAAAAAAAAAAAAAAAAAAGCTTATGGGTGGAATGTCCACCATGTACTGTATGTATGTGGTGCAACGCCGTAGGCACGTGTTGTGGTCCGATGATGGAACGGAAATTATCAAGATATTTTTGCTACTAAACCCTATTTACAAGAAAGTTAAAGTTGCATGTAAATATTGTAAGCATCGGAGATTACCTTGAAGTGCGAATGTAGAGCAAACGCATAATGATAAAGATCTTGTTTCCACGTCATTCATAGTACAGTTCATTCCCTTTTTACATTTTAAATAGACAGCTAGATCAGTTTTAAGATTTTTTACAACTAAATTTTATTTTTTGTTGTTATTCTTTTAAATAGTATATCCCTTTTTCCTATCTCTCAATATCCTTACTAATATTATAAAACCGAAAATGAGTTTGTTTGTTTGTTACGTCTTCACGCCTAAATGGCAAAACCGATTTTGATGAATTTTGGTTCAGAGATAGTTGAGACCCTGGAGACGAACATAGGCTAATTTGAAAAAAAAGTGAGGAAAGGGGGGAGAAAGAGGGAAGACTAGGGGAGAGGAATTAAAGTATGTTAATAAACACGGGCGAAGCCGCGGGTAAAGGCTAGTTTTTATATAATTTTTAACTTTGACAACTTTGTCATTCAATTTATTATGTATGCTAAGTTCTCCCGTAAAGGTAGGAGATTACATCATCTGGATATTAAAATATGAAATTATGTGACAATATTTTGCAAGAAATATAATCTATTCTATATAAAAATTTAATTTTTTGTTTGTATGTTACGATTTAACTCAAAAACTACAGGACCAAATCGGTCCAAATAATATTATAATAAAATACTTTCACCAATAGAAAGCTACTTTATCACTGAATAACTTAAGCCTATATTTTCTATTTTCTAAATTTGTTTTTGGCTAAATCCAGTATATTATATAATTAATAATTCTCGTAATATATTAACAAAAACAGAAACAACAAGACATCATTATATTTATATAATATTTACAAGCTTAATTCACATAAGTATAGTAAGTAGTCCAACGACACAAATAAAATATAATAGAACGATGTACATATGTTTTTCAAGCTTATATAATTATAATAATGACGTAAAAATATACAATTAAACAAAATTAACTTACAGTAATATTATTGTCTGTACTTGTTTGAACTTATAAAAGAGGCTATCCAACCATAATAGAATAAGAAAAATAATGTATGATGACCATCCCGCACTATCTCTCCTAGAGAAGAGGCCTGAGTTCAAGCTATGGAAACATTAAAAGGCTTATTATGCTTATCCTATGTCATCATCGTCATCATGATTTCAGCTGAACGAGATCCACAGTTAGACATAGGCCTCCTCCAAGTTTCGTCACAACGAACAGTCCTTTGCGTCATCCTTCCATCGCATTCCTGCTACGCTCACCAGGTCGTCGCGTCGGTCCATCTTGTTTCGTCGGGCTTTCAGTGCTGCATCTTCCTATACGCGGTCACCACTCCAGAACCTTTCGGCATCATTGAACATCTTTTCTATGAGCTTTGTATCCTGCCCACCTGCTACTTAAGTTTGAGAATTCTTCGGGCTATGTCGGCAACCTTGGATCTCAAGGAAATTTCCAGTTCTCACCCTTTCTTACGCTCTTTGGGTGACTTTTAGCCTTCTGATGTAGTCTATTATCATATACAGCACTTACACGGAGCAGTGACACATAATTCACCTGCCTTATGGGTAGATTAAAATTATCAACGTCCTTTCTATCTCATATACGTACTTCATACCTGAGTCATACAAGGCAAATTCTATCTTTTGTTTTAGTACAATAACTATCTTAATACAAAACGTTATTCTCAATTTAAAACAAAAACAAAACCAAGAACCAGGAAGTTAAAATCAGAACGAAAAAGAAATACAAGCCATGGCAAGCAAAAGAAAAAAAAGCGACCGAAAACAAATTACCATAGCCGATGATGCGTGCGCCGAGATGCAACTTTTGATGCGCGGACCATTTCTTCGACGTCGTACTGATTCTCATCAGTGACCTTGCCCTTCCGGATCCGTCGGCATCACAAAGGTGATTACGCTTGTCGTACGTGTTTGGGGTTCCGTAGGAAAATACTTTTTTTGAGATGGTAAAACCTGCTTTTTGAGTGTTGTTGAACACATTAATTGTGCGTACAGCTAAGAAGTGGAATTTCCTGCCTGAGTCTGTGCTTCCTGATGGCTACAACCCGGGAATTTTTATTTCATGAGTGAATAGGTTACTTCTAGGTAGCTTGCTTCATCGTCGACCGCATCGTCGCTTAACTGATGATAAGGAAAAAAATATAGCATACTTGTTCTACACAAGTATTTCATTTGATCTACCCCCCATGAAAAAGGTTATCAGTGTCTTGGTGTTAGTTGTAACCAAAAATATCGTGGAGAGTAAATGGGCAAAAAAACGTTCTTCAGAATAACCATCATCTTCCCGGTTTTGTTTCATTTTGATCGTAGTCATCGTTGTCAAGATTGCCATGCAAATGATTCCACAGTCCTCGAATACAATATAAAAATGTCCTTTTTATAAATTAATTAAAAACACGGATCATAACTTACTTATATTTATCTTATTAATTAATTTAAGGCTGAAAAAAACAGTAAAAATTAAAAATTCTGAACTAATTCAAACATAACCCAAATTCTAGGTTAAGCTGACCTTTGAGAATGAACTATCCTTTATATGTATTTATTATATGTGTTATGTATATTATAAGTGTGTTTAATACGATAAAGAAAAAATATAAATAAAAACACATACAGAACCCGTACAAGCCTAAGAAAAATAGCTTCACATAATTTTTAAAGATCAACAAGTAATCTAGTCGTCAGCCACGCCCTCGCGTTCAAAGCTCATATAAAAGCTCCTAGCGATCTGAGCATAGCACCAGTCACCGAGTGGAAATCCTCAGTCTATCGCAATGGCAGCCAAGGTGATTATTTTATAATATCTAGTGAAGTTGAAAAGTGTAGATTTGTAATAAAAATATTTTGATCAGTGAAGTAAAATGAATTCAAGTATTTTTAATTAATTATTAAAAAATATCAGATTACTTGCTCTAGTTTTTCTCTTTGTTTAAAAACAAAGAAAAGTTAAAGTTCGCCAAAAATTTTGCAATGCTACTGTTTTTTTTTTTTACCTCTTTTTGCGTTCTTTTTATTTAATTGATAGTTGATTTGATGCGTTAGATTTATATTTTTTCTCTTGGACTCTTTAAGTCTATTGTTCAAAATTATAGCTACTTAAAATATCTTTTCAAAAATAGTGTTTAAAATAAACGTTGTAGCTTGCGATACATGAAATTTTTCTGTAATATGACAGCTTTTATCTCCAAATGTACAAATATTTTTTAAGTAACATTACTCGTATGCTAACTAAGAATTATTGTGATTGTTCCAGTTCGTCGTAGTACTCGCCCTAGTGGCCGCAGCTCAATGTTCAGTGCTAGCGCCAGTAGCCACGGACTACACTCAGTTTGCTTACGATGTGGCCGACCCCAACACCGGCGACTACAAGAGCCAAGTGGAGACCCGCGTTGGCGGCACCGTGTCCGGCCAGTACTCACTGCTCGACTCTGACGGCACCAAGCGCACCGTTGACTACACCGCCGATGACGTCAACGGCTTCAACGCTGTTGTCCGTAAAGATGCCGCTGTTGTCTCCGCCCCTGTTGTTGCCGCTCCTGCGGTTGTTGCCGCTCGCACAGTTGCCGCTCCTGCAGTTGTTGCGACGCGCACTTATGCTGCACCTGCGTACTACTCTGCCCGAGTAGCCGCTCCTGCTGTCTACGCTGCGTCTGCTCCCGTTGTTGCCACTCGTACTGTGTCATCTCCCGTTGCGTACACCACTGGTGCTCGTTTGGCTTACACTGCTGGCACGCCAGTGACTTATACCGCTGGTCATCCCGTCGCCTACACCTCTGGCTACCCTGTAGGCTACTCCGCTGGTTACGCGACCGGTGTTCGTGCGGTAGCGGGTCCCTTGGTATACTCCACCCGCACCGTCGCTGCTCCCTCCGTGTACTCCCACTCCTACGGACCCGCCTACTACGGATCTCCTCTGACCTACGCCGCCTACTCCGCTCCCGTCTCGTACTGGTAAACTTCGATAGCCTTTTAAGGCTTCTTAGCGGTAGAACACGACGTGCTTCATTAAACGAGATGTAAATATTGTAACTAGTTTGTACATACCTGTGTGTATAAAAATAAAACGAATATTTTTTAACTACTTGTCTGGTTTATTGAATTCCAAATTATATCACGTCTTACCTACATTTTAACAGACGTGAAGTGAATATAGGAGGTATTATCGCAATAGCATAATGACCTTGAATTTTAATAAATACCCACCATATTGTTCTGAAGTTTTTTACCGTATGTTCCATCGTGTCTTCCAGAAGGTCCGCACAGTGATGACACCTGTGAGTTTCTTCAGCCCGAATCAGGTGTAGGAATCTCCCGAACTTAACATATCTGGTGAGGATCTGCTTCATGAGAACGCCATAACATCTCCATAATTGTAGCGTGCCCATTCACTGTTCTAGATCATTTGATTTTGGGATAAAATAACGGAAACACATACTAGGCAGGTGTCTTTGAGGTGCGTGTAAATTTTTACAATATAACAATAACAATATTCCACAACTGTCACACTACGCCGTCTAGTCCCAAGCTAAGCAGAGCTTGTGTTATGGGTACTAGACAACTGATAAACATATTAATACATTTCTAAATACATACATATTATGGATAAATTACACCCAGACACAGAACAAAATAATGATCATGCTCATCACTTAAACATTTGTCCTGGGTGGCAATCGAACCCACGACTTCTGGCATAGCAGTCAGGGCCACTAACCACTAGACCAAGAGGGCAGTCATTACAGATTAAGACCCATCTGTGTTGTTTTAATGAATCCTTGTATTCTAGGGCCTTGGATACTCTTTCATACCATCCTGCAGCCGTGGTAATGCATCGACTCTAGCCGGGCCTTTTTTTTTACGGTGGGCAAAAGTCATCTTATGACAACCCCCGCCCTCGGGTGGAACGGGAGATAGTGTCAGACTCTTACTAACTAAAAACCCACCCCATTCCTTCTAGCCTTCAAACCAAAGCACGAGCATCCCCGGTAGGCTTCGACCCAGCTGGGCCTCTGCTGTTGCTGACAACTCCTTGAGGCGCGCGGGAACAGTGCGCGCCGTCAACGTCTTGGGCTCGGTCCGGACGGTTACCGGACGATCGGACAGTGGCCCATGGCTCGCCGTCCACGAGCCCGCGTCTATGGTGGCCGGAAATCGGGATCGGAATCCTGGAGGCGGCGGCGCGAGGACGCCGTTGCCTGATGCGGACTGCCTCCTCCTTTGCTAACATTACTGCTTCGCAGAAGGAGGCGACCGCCTGCCATTCCTTCTCGCTACCCCATTCGGACCTGACAAATATAATGACAGCTCGTTGTGGTTTATTTTGTAGACTTCTTCGTTAACTTTATCAGTATGCACACACAAGCCCTAAATATATCATGCCATGGCCATATGCCATGTGTGTAAAAGCCTAAGGCATTAAGTCCACCTTTGTACGGTGTAATTTACCAATACTAGCTGAAAGACGTCCACTATCAGGCATAGGCCTCCCCCATGCGTCGCCACAAGCTGGCTCCAAACACATATATCTGTAGGTTTCCATATAAGTAAACACAATGAAATGGGGAAGGAAAACGACCATCAAAAGTGGACCAACTTTATAACTTGATTATGATTGCACTACCTTTTATAATTCAATGACTCACTGTTAGTCTGTCTAGTTTTCTGATCTCTTATAGGACTTCCTTTACAAGTTACATACAAACAAGTATTATGGTTATTATGTGTGCTTATATGACTGTGTTTCAATACTTACTTTATTAAAAATAATAAGTGAGATTTAATCGAGAGCGAGGAGGAATGCGGTACTCTCCTTCTGCAAAGTATGCTAGCGAAAGGTAAGGCCGCAAGAGCGAGGGATTAAAGGAGGAACTCAGATAACCCTATCGTGTTTGAACTTTTTGGAATGGTCTCGATGAGTATCAATTGATATATATTAATAGATTATTAATAGATAGATTATTAATTGATATATATAATATTATAAATGCGAAAGTAACTCTGTCTGTCTGTCTGTCTGTCTGTTACGCTTTCACGCAAAAACTACTGAACGGATTTAGATTAAATTTGGTGGGTAGGTAGAAGAGACACTGGAATAACACATAGGCTACCTGTAATTCCACTGCTGAGCATGGGTCTCTGCCCGCGCGATATAAACTGTAGTCCACGCGGGCGAAGCCGCGGGCGGAAAGCTAGTTAGTATATATATACTGCGCTATTAAAACTTGTTATCTATACTAATATTATAAAGAGGTAAAATTTGTAAGTTTGTAAGTTTGTAAGTTTGTATGTAGGGGGTAATCTCTGGAACTCATAATCCAATTCTAAATTTTTTTTTACTGGCAGAAAGCTACATTATTCCTGAGTGCTATAGGCTATAAACTGTTTCTATAGCATGTATATTAACCGAGCTATCACAACTTTTGTCTAGCAAGTCGGAAAAAAATACCTCATAAAACAGAATTATTGGCGTGCGCTGCCTATACAGTTGCTTAAAATTAAAAACAATGTATGACTACCTGGTTTGTCTTAATTATTTCTACAAAAAAATCCGCGATACCATATCTCTATCTTTTATATTTCATCTTTTATACTTCTTTTATTGCATTAAAAATATTTTTTTTTTCGGCATACTTACGTTTGGTTGATTATTTGAGCAACAAAATATTAATTCTTATGACAATAAATTATTTCATTACCACAAGAACATCATACAGATAAGATTTGCCATTTACAGTATATCAATTGGTCATACAGTTTCGGAGATAATATAAAATTTCTAAAACGCAAAATGCCCCTAGCATAACTTTCATTGTGCAGACGTGCAGACGTTTTAGCTATTTTTTTTTTATATGTTGGGCAAAAATCATCTTATGACAACCCCCGCCCTTGGGTGGAGCGGGAGATAGTGTCAGACTCTTACTGACTAAAAACCCACCTCGTTCCTTCTAGCCTTCAAACCAGGGCACGAGTTCCCTTTCGGATAACCCTGGACCCGGTAGGCTTCGACCCAGCTGGGCCTCTGCTGTAGCTGACAACTCCTTGAGGCGCGCGGGAACAGTGCGCGCCGTCGACGTCTTGGGCTCGGTCCATTACCGGACGATCGGACAGCGAGCTACCCATGGCTCGCCGTCCGCGAGCCCGCGACTACGGTGGTCGGAAATCGGGATCGAGATCCCGGCGGCGGCGGCAGGGGCGCCGTTGCCTGATGCGGTCTGCCTCCTCCTTTGCTAGCATTACTGCTTCGCAGAAGTAGGCGACCGCCTGCCATTCCTCCTCGCTCCGGACCATGGCCTCAACCAGGGCCCGGCGCGAGAGGTCTCCGCCGCAGATCGCCCCCACGAGGGCACGGTGATGCTCTGCCCAGGCAGGGCACACCTCGACTGTGTGCTCCACCGTGTCCTCCGAGCGTTCCGCACAGTGACGACACCCGGGCGTCTCTTCCGCTTTAATTCGGTGCAGGAACCTCCCGAACTTGCCATGTCCAGTGAGAACCTGTGTTATGCGGAAGGTAAGGACGCCGTGAGGCCTTTCCAGCCACGCCTCAAAGAGGGGACTTACCGCCATAATAGGGTAGTTTCCAGGGTTAAAATAAGTACATTTTATTTAGTCCGTGTTTTAAATTATAAAAAAAATATCGGTCACGTATTTTTTTTTTCTAGATTAAACAAAAAATAACAAAGATACAGCTCATTAAAGCTATGTGTGACGTCACCCCGTGCGAAAAAATGTAGCACGGCGTGACGTCACACGTAACTTTAATGGGCTATATCTTTGTCATTTTTGGTTTAATTTACAAATAAAAAAATACGTGTCCCTTATTTTTGAATAATTTAAAAGACGGACTAATTATATTTTTTTAGGCAACTAGCCCATTGTGGTGTGCCCAACGTTTTACCTATTTGCCCATAGATGGCGTTCTGCAATTACGTAATTTTTCTGAATCGCGGTGTTAAGACTTTCTGTGGATTGATGACCCTCTCGAATTATTAGGCCCACGTTGTCGTTAGTTGGAGTTCTTCTGTCAGTTGCTTATTGGTTTCGGTTGTTTCGTTCGTATGGTTGTTGTTGTTGATAGATACCTCATAATCGAAAATATCGTAATTTCGTTGTACGTTTGTTTTGTATGTTCGTAGTTTCGTACTTCGTTCTATCGTAATAATCGATACAAGTTATTCGATATTACGATTGTTTTGTTTTGTAAAGGCGGACGGTGTTCGAGTCGCTCTCCCTTTGTTCATAATTGTTTTCAAGTCTGTGCGTAGTTTGTTGAGAGCATGTCTAAAAGGAAATCTCAACTGTCCCGGCAGACATCACAGACAAGAGCCGCTCGAGTACGCCGTACGGAAAAATCTGCCCCTGAAAATGACCAGCGCCTCTCGAGAAATAGAGAATATATTTCGCAAGCATGCGCTAGAGAATCTAGCTCCGAGCGCTCACAGCGCCTCGCTAGCCAAAATGTGAGGACGTCGCGGGCCCGTGCTCGAGAAACTAGCGCTGAACGTGCGCACCGTCTATCTGAGTTAAGGCAGCATGTCTCTGAGACAAGGGATAGGGAGACTAGCGCTGAGCGCTCGCAGCGGCTTGGTAGGCAAAATGTCATAACATCGCAGGCCCGTGCTCGGGAATCTAGCGCTGAACGTGCGCAGCGTCTATCTCATTTAAGGCAGCATGTCTCTGAGACAAGGGATAGGGAGACTAGCGCTGAGCGCTCGCAGCGGCTAGGTAGGCCAAATGTCATAACATCGCAGGCCCGTGCTCGGGAATCTAGCGCTCAACGTGCGCAGCGTCTATCTCATTTAAGGCAGCATGTCTCTGAGACAAGGGATAGGGAGACTAGCGCTGAGCGCTCTCAGCGGCTTGGTAGGCAAAATGTCATAACATCTCAGGCCCGTGCTCGGGAATCTAGCGCTGAACGTGCGCAGCGTCTATCTCATTTAAGGCAGCATGTCTCTGAGACAGGGGATAGGGAGACTAGCGCTGAGCGCTCGCAGCGGCTTGGTAGGCAAAATATCATAACATCGCAGGCCCGTGCTCAGGAATCTGGCGCTGAACGTGCGCAGCGTCTAATCGAGTGTAATCTTATTTTAAAATAAGAAATTTTCCGCGGACGAAGTCGCGGGCAGAAGCTAGTGTAAAAAATATTTTCATTGAATGTAGCTGGTATTGTAGGTATTTGATAGGTTTACAGTCAAGTTTTTCACATCATCAACTATGTTATTCAATACAGTTAGAAGAAGATCCACTAGGTTCGCCTACAAATCACTTGGAAAAGATTACTTCCATGGCTTTGGCAGGAAATAAACAAAAAATAAAGAGCACTTCTTATATTCGTAACTATTGCAAACATCTATCAATTTGCAAACAGCCTTCGTGACACATCGTTAGTCCCTTGTCACCTCGTGAGGGGACAGTCTTATCTTTGTCCTCTTTGGCCCCGAGATCTTTTGTTTCTTGTTTCCTGGAAAAGTACGTAGTTTCCATATTTCTGAAACACGTCAATACGTATAATAAATCTGTAGAAGTTATTAGTTGTGCGCGCATTACGTAAAATGTTCGGATTCGATGTAAACTTTTCTACCTTGAAATTGTGTGCTACTTGATAAAAAAAAATTTCGTAATCGGTTGTCTATATCAATTGATCACAAAACAACAAGACAAAAACATCACAAGACAAGAGACAAGACAACTACAACAACAACAAGACAAGACAACTACAACAACAACAAGACAAGACAACTACAACAACAAGACAAGACAACTACAACAACCACAAGACAAGACAAGAGCACAAGAAAGACAAGAAGACAAAAGAACACAAGAAGAACAAGAAGACAAGAGTCAGAAGAGTGAGAATGTAGTATACTACATTCATTGACTCTTAGGTCGAATGAAGTTTGCAAAGTCTTCAATAAAAAACATTTTACAAAAAAAATACAACTGGCTTCAATGTAAAAAAAAAACGCTGAAAAGTGTAAAATGACTTTAGTTTCGGAAGTCGGTGTTAATTAACGAAGAGACATAACTAGGTACTTCTGAAATTAAAGTTAATTTGCACTTTTTTTTCGTGTTTTAGAGACTCTTTCGTTTTGAAGTCGGTCAAAAAGAGATAATTTATATTAATAGTTTACTGAAATTTGTTAATTAAAAAAAAACGAATGATTTAATTATTTTGTGGTCTTTTAAATTTAAAGGATATTTCCAGAGTTTGGACCAAGTGCTGCCCGTGAATAAATCAAAGTAGTTCTAGTGGTATCGTAATAAGCGTATCGTAATTTACACAAAAATAATTAATTGGCCGTCAGTAAAAATCTGACACCTGAAAGGATGTCAGATTTTTCACTCGTCGTGCAACATGCGTTGTGAAGTGAAAGAGTTCCTGAAGGAACTTAGGGAAGATATTTGCCTAGCAGTCATGGGACAGCTAAGGTTTAAAAAAATCCTTATCACCTAGAACTGAATAAAGCTAATACAAACATGCTGGTTTATAAACACTGCTCACACGTGTGCCACACACGCCGATCTGAGCGCGTCAATCTCCATACATTTTATATGGAAACTAGACTTGTAGAAGCTACACTTGATACACGCCACGCGAAGTCATTCTACGTACAAATCAGGCGTGTTACACGTGTGTGTCGGTCTAATGTAGTTCTAGCTTGTTTGAATAATTCACAATACTAACTAACAAGATATTTAGACCTGTCTTAATGTCCGGTATCAATGAACGACGCGACATCATAATGTCACGAACAGCCTTCCGACCAACACCCCACGCGTGAAGGTTGTTACAAATATCTGGACGGATTTCCTTGCATGTAATTATGCTAGCTTCTTGTGTTGCTATGGCTGACGACATTTTTTTTTTGTAGTTATGACGAAGTCAATTACAATTATTTTTTAATATATATAATTAACATATTTTTTTATTATTTATAGTCTCGCGTTTGACCACCATCTCAATTGATTGTAAGCGATGATGTGGTCGATAATGGAGTACGCTTGACTAGTAGTTAATCTATTCACTCTTGATTTAAATACCCCTAAGTTATAGCTATCAAGAAACACAGACTCCGGCAAGGAATTCCACTTCTTAGCTGTAAGTATAATAAACTAGCTTTTGCACGTAGCTGTGCTCGTATACATAAAATATAGCTTATGTCACTCAGCAATAAAGCAGCTTTCTATCGGTGAAAAAATTGGGCCAGTACTTCTAGAGATTAACTCCTAAAAAAAAAAACTTTACCTCTTCATTATATTTAAGTATAGATGAGTTCCTCAAACGTTTAGTACGTATACGTAGGTGAGATTTCCACAACATGTACCGGTGGCGAAATACTGTATTTATTTTATAAATTGAGAAGCATAGTTTAAAATAGATGTAGGTCCTATTTTGCTTTAAAGATCTTTTAGTTTAACTCTACTAGAGGCTGCAGGAAATATGCCATTGTCCTCTTGGCTCCTTTCCAATTGGAGTTAGGCAATAAAGGAAGGTTGACGACTGATATTAAACCTGTGATACAACAGTGTATATACAAGTCAAATCATAATTTTGCCACTTTGAAAAGTAACTTATACAAGCTGTTGCATAGCATCATTATTGAACAGTATAGTAGCTATTGGAGCAGTGATGACCCGGTGGTAATGGCCCCGAATTGCGGGTTGTAAGTCGTGTGTCCAAATCTTAGGCTCTGTGTAATTTATTTCATCACCACTGCTCTCAAAACGGTGAAGGAAAACATTGTGAGGAAACTGGCGAGTCCTAGAACAAAAATTCGATGACATGCTACCTCCATCAATTTCCTTACTTACCGGCCCGGTTACCGGCGGAAATCACTTAATGGCATCTCCCACCCTTGGGTGGAGCGGGCGAATCAGACTTTTACTGATTAAAACTCACTCGTTTGTTTTTTCTTTGCGTTGCGTTCCTGGGCCCCGGGGTTTAATTTTCACTTAACCAATAGGCTCCAATCGGTTTCGACCCTGCTAGACCACTACTATTTGCTGACACAAGCCACAATCCACCAAGGGGGCCCTCCCCCTAGGGGGACTGATCTTTGCACCTATCATTTCATCTACCTCAACCAAAACTTGTTCTAATTACCAGAAGTCTGTCGTGCCATCAGAATCCGGCCTATATCTCAAGTTCGTCAAGTGACCGCGCGTCAATGGCGGCTAGACGAGTGCTATATAAGCTCGCTCTGGTATGTCGTCTGCACTCATTCGATCAGTGATAACCTCAGGATCAACAATGGCAGCCAAGGTAGGTTGTCTTGTGATTTTTGGTGTTAGAAATATTTCTGTAAACAATACATATTATTGGCGATCAATACGTAATTAAAAAAAATTGTAACTTTTTGTACTATTGTGAAAGTGGCTGTGTACTGTGAATCTGACTGTCAGCATCGTTCTATCAACTTGCAACCTTTTTGTTAAATACATGTTAGGAAAACTATTATTTCTTTTTTCAGATATTAAATTAAGCAATTGTTATTTAAGTTAGTAGTTCTCATCATCCTACTCGTTCTACCTACTCTTTCAATATTACGAACTTTCTCTACGACACAACTGCTCCAATTCTGTTTCTATATTTCAACAAAATTCATTTTTATTTCAGTTCGTAGTTCTCGCCGCCCTGGTAGCCATGGCCCACAGCTCAGTGGTGCCAGTGGCGCGAGTAGACAACGACTACAGCAGCTTCGCGTACGATGTGGCCGACCCCAACACCGGCGACTACAAGAGCCAGGTGGAGACCCGCTCTGGCGGCACCGTGTCCGGCCAGTACTCGCTCCTCGACGCCGATGGCACCAAGCGTACCGTCGACTACACCGCCGATGACGTCAACGGCTTCAACGCTGTTGTCCGTAAAGATGCCGCTGTGGTCTCCGCCCCTGTTGTTGCCGCTGCTCCCGCAGTTGTTGCCGCTGCTCCCACTGTTGTAGCTGCCGCACCTGAAGTGGTTGCCGCCCGCACTGTGGTCGGTCCTTCTGTATATGCTGCTGGCGCTCCCACCTTCTACTCCGCTCAAGCCGCTCCCGCCTTCTACTCTGCTCAAGCCGCTCCCTCTTTCTACGCCGCTCAGGCCGGTCCTGCCTTCTACTCCGCTCCTTCAGTCTACTCCTATGGCGCTCCCTCTGTCTACGCCTACGGTGCTAATTCCGTGTATTCCTCTCCCCTGACTTACGCTACTAGGTGGTAAATAATGATGCATGTATATCGTGATGGTGCTCTTTATATATATTGTTTATTTTAAGTAAAATGTGAAACTACCTATTTCTGTTGTTCTTATTAACTGGTTTCAAAAAGGAAGAGGTTATTTACGATTCCTGATTCCATAGGAAAATATTACTTTATTATTTCTACGCCGCTCAGGCCGCTCCCGCCTTTTACTGCACTCTCTCAGTCTACTCCTATGGCGCTCCCTCAGTCTACTCCCATGGCGCTCCCTCAGTCTACTCCTATGGCTCTCCCTCTGTCTACTCATATGGCGCCCCCTCTGTTTACGCTTAAGGTGCTCCGTCAGTGTATTCCACTCAATGGAAAACAGTGACGCGTCTAGTCTACATCAAATGTTGTTTTTTTAAAATACTGTATATTTTTAAGTAATAAAAAGTAGAACTACCAACTTTGTATTTTTTATTTTCTGCAATACATCCGAAAACATCTTGCAATTATATTACTACTAGAAAATTGTAGTAGTAGTTCTAATAGTGCTTTAAAAGTAATGTAATGCAAGTAGCTTTACTCTAGTAAAAAAAGGAAAATATATAACTAACCTCTGTTACTCAGTGATAAAACTCTACCAGAGAAAGAATTGTTAAAATTGGTCCAGTAGTTTTTTGAGTTTATTCATCATCATCATCATCATATCAGCCAAAAGACGTCCACTTTTGGACATAGGCCTCCCCCAAGCGTCGCCACAACGTGCGTTACGCATTTATTCATTAGGAGCAAAAACATGAAAATACAAATCTGTCGTCTTTATAATAGATATTGATAAATAAACATTAAACAGTTAATTATTATGCAAATTCAACCGTACTCGAATTGAGATAAATAGCGACTTAGATCTTTTGTGACTCATTACACAAGCTTTAAATTGTATGTCGTTCTAAATTCACTAATAATAAATTCGATTTGAGTAGGTACTACTCGTAATACCAGATGACATTTTCTTTGATAAATGGGTTCTAGAAGTTATTTCTCAGTAGGTAACTATTTCGACGCTATGATTGATACAATTAACTTTACAAGTAAAACAAAGCTCAGCTACCGAATCAGGGGCGTAGCTATCGTATCAAGGGTACGGGGCCCCTGAGCTAGAGGTACCACAACACCAGAGGAGCGTTATTCTTCGTTTTAAATATCGCAGCTATTCTGAGTTAGGCGCCTTTTTGGACTTGCACAGATTTTAAAAGGTTTTTCTTTTCATACTTAATTTTACTGTGTTTTTATTTTAACGTATTCTATTGTATACTGTATGTATGAAGTACGAATAAACGTTTTTCTTTCTTTCTTTACATAAGCAAAAATTGTAAAATCTCTTACTGAAAGAGACCAGCAAATAAACAATGACTATATGCTACAATAAACGAGCTCATTTTCAATGAAGGTAGGGGTCCTAGGGGTCTGTGTCAAGAGTAAATAGGATACTCCAGCAGCAGCAGTAGCAGTGATCACACCGTCGACCATATGTGGAGATGTGCCCCACTTGGGCAGAGCATCGCCGTTTCCACATGGAAACTATCGGCGGCAGTGACCTTTCGCGTCGGGCTCCGGTTCGGGCTATGGTCCAGAGCGAGAAGGAATATCAGGTGGTCGCCTCCTTCTGCTAAACAGTAATGCTAGCGAAGAAGGAGGCCTCAAGCGTGAGGGAATGAAGCAGCCGTATTCCGACCCCGACTACCAGCCACGTTAGAAGCGGGCTTGCGCATGTCGAGCAATGGGTAGCTCGCCGTCCGGCCATCTGTTAATTAACTGGATCGAGCCCAGTCGTCAACAGCGCGTAGTGATCCACCCGCTCCTCAAAGAAATGTCAGCAAACCGTAGTATATATTCTCAGTCTTACATTATGACAAAACACTTTTTCCATCTTTTACTGTGTCCGCACATTTAATGGTTATTATAGTCATAACCTAGTTAGCCTGTCTATTTAATTTGTGGCATATCGCAACCCCATCCTACTATCTCGGGTACCAGTTCTAAGCTAGCAGGGCCGAAATCAAAAAAAAAAAAAAATTGATACGGGGCCACTCTTAGGCCCAAACGGCCCCGTACACACTACGCCACTGTGCCGGATATCGAGAAGTTATGACGACGGGCGCAATTATTATGTACTTGTTCAGTGCAAGTGGTCTAACAGGTTCGAGTTCATCGAGCGATTTCTTTGCATTACTGTGATTGACCGACCTTTACACCAGTACTACGGTGTTGTATATTCTGTTAATGTATTCATAAAATTAATGGTATCCGTAATTATAATGTCATAACAAATTACATATTTTTTAAATTTGCTACTATACCAAGAGGAAGGAAAGACGGAGTTTTGTTTTTAATAACTGAAATTGGTTCGTGTTCAATTATTACCTACATGATTTGTTTTAATTGGTAAAGCAATCAAGATCAATCTATAGTGAGCTGATTATTATTTTTAGTGCTGTAACTTAAGTATGCAGATTCATAGCTAGTGGTAATAAAAGTTGTTCAGTGATCGGTCGAATTACAAACTTAATTTCTGTGACTTGACTACCAACGAGTCGCTGAATATTAAGTGATGGTTCCATCATTTTAGCTGAAAGACATCTACCGACTCAAAAGTGTCGCCATAACGACTGGTCTTTTGGAGGTATGTGGAACAGAGAGTATAGTCCCACAAACCTCCGTTGAAAAGGGAGGATCCTCCGACCAGACAGGATGTTATAGTCTGGTGGGCGACTGCCCGATAGTTGATGTCGGGCTGTCGTATATGTTCAAATCGCGCGGAGAACTCTGATCGCGCGATGCAGGATTTCGTGTTTTCTTCGTAGTTCTTATGAGCCGTCATAGATGTCGCTACAGGTCTTGTGCGTCTCACATCAATCGGATTCCCGTGATCCTCACCAGGTCATCAGTCCACCCGTGTTCGCCATTTCGGAACCTTTCGGTCCCATTGACCATCTGTTCTGTGAGCAATGTGCCTTGCCCACGGTCATTTGAGTTTGCTGTTTAGTTAGGTGCTGATTTATCTCATTATTATTAAATCCAAACACCCAGCTCTCATCCTGTCTCGGTATGTAACGGTTGAACGTCCATGGCTCATGCTCGGCAAACATTTCTTAACTTTGAAGGTCGCCCCGTCAGCGCTGTTTTGCGAATTTGCATCTAGTCTGTACCTATTAGAGGAAAAAGAAAGAAAAAACGTCTGTGATGCTACTTACTATGATTGGCAAGCTACTTTTTTGCAGCATATACACTTATTCAAGCCGATGATTAGAAGAACAAGGATATTTAAATTCATATCTTTACTCAGATATCAGCAGGAAACCAACAGTTCAAAGATCACCTAAACTAAAATTACAGCATCAGGCAGGGCACATTGCTCGCAGAAGAGATAGTTGATGGGGCCGAAATGTTCTGGAATGGCAACCGCGTACTAGAATACGTCACCTTGAAAAGCCTGATGTGTCGCGGGAATCCGATAGATGCACATGATCAGTAGTTGTGCCGACACTTGAGTGGCCGGTTCAAAACTCTTTGTCGTAAATACGTCAGAGTTAATTTGGGACCTCCATGTAATGTTCGTCCGGGTGCTTACCAAATTAAACTAGATGATGGGTTTACATGTCGAGCTGTGGAAGATATTTGCCTGGAATAATGATGATGACTCAGCTTACCGCCCACAAAAACATCTTCAAAGACGCTTTCCTAACTCCTCCAATTTTCACGTTCAGTTCTTGACCTAAATGCTTGCCAGTCTTTTGGGCGTACTTGCAGTCGACAGCAATGCGGAGGAATTTTTTTACGCCATATTTTAGGTAAGAGTTGATCTAAATTAAATAGATCTAATAAAACAATCAGCATTAAAATTTCACCAGTAACCTGCAAGCTATCTATCGAAGTATGGTTTCCGTACTTAGTTCATGATCGACCATTGTGCGTAGGCTATGGCGACCGTCAATTCAGAGATTCACCTCTCTTCAAAAGCAGATCAAGCCTACCGGCTTATTCAGGGCATCTTTGACATACAATGAGCATCATCATCATATCAGCCGAAAGACGTCCATTGCTGGAGATAGGCCTCCCCCAAGCGTCGCCACAACGACCGGTGACGCAATGGTCAGAGTCGCGGGAATCCAATGAATGCGTGACGTACAGTGAGCATAGAGTACGCGTAATTTAAGAGTCAATAGATGAACAAGAGGTTTTATACTATGTAAAGATGCGAAGGATTCAATGATATGGCGGGTACAAAAATCTGATTCCAACAGCAGAATAAACCACTTTTTAGTTCCTCGTGCCTGTATAATGACCAATTATATAATTATTTCTGTTACCTCAATAATGTACAGCCAGAGAATAGATTTTTGGAGGGTATGCGGGACAGAGAGTAAAGCCCCACATACCTCCATTGAAAAGGGAGGATCCTCCGACCAGACCGGGTGTTATAGTCTGGTGGGCGACTGCCCGATACTTGATGTCGGGCTGTCGTATATGTTCAAATCGCGCGGAGAACTCTGATTGCGCGATACAGGATTTCGTGTTTTCTTCGTAGTTCTTATGTGGCGTCATAGATGTCGCTACATCACTCCCCTCCGGAGATCGGAGATCGATGGTTCTTGATGCTTCTTGATGTGTGCCAGGCCAGCGGTAGGTTGGTTCCAGTGAGTCGGAACCGATGCCGCATAGTTCTCGGTGAGTCGGAACTGTCTGCGGTGATGCCCCAGTGAGTCGGGGTGTTGCTATCCCAGTGAGTCGGGATAATGCCCCAGTGAGTCGGGGTGATGATGTCCCAGTGAGTCGGGATGATGCCCCAGTGAGTCGGGGTGGTGCTGTCCCAGTGAGTCGGGACGATGCTGCAGTCTCCAGTGAGTCGGAGTAGTGCTGCTGGCTCCAGTGAGTCGGAGCGGTGCTTGTGCGACGTAGGGCTTGATTGCTGGCGTCGACCAGGTGAGGTTCTTCATGGCTCTTCATATGACTGGCCGAAGGTGCGGTGTGCCAAGGTCGCTGATGCGGCTGAGGTGGTGACCAGGTATGACCAGGTAGACATACTGGTGGTCAGGATACCCTTAGCCGAGGGTGCTGGCTGTTTGGCTCGTTGCTCGAAAGCTTGAGGAAGTGATGATGACGTCACGAAGTATTAGCTGCACGAAGGCTGCGCTGACGTTCTTTGTCGAGGGTCACCAGTTTGGAGGTATGCGGAACAGTGAGTAAAGCCCCACATACCTCCGTTGAAAAGGGAGGATCCTCCAACCAGACCGGATGTTATGATCTGGTGGGCGACTGCCCGATACTTGATGTCGGGCTGTCGTATATGTTCAAATCGCGCGGAGAACTCTGATTGCGCGATACAGGATTTCGTGTTTTCTTCGTAGTTCTTATGTGGCGTCATAGATGTCGCTACAGATTAATTTCATTTTCATAATGAAAAATACTCAAATTGACATAAACTTGGTTTTAGTCTATTGACTATAGCGAGTCTAAAATACCCCCTACGCCCGCACCAAGGCGAAAGGCATCAACAAAGATTTACATAGACTATTAAATTATCGTTTTCATGAAACATTATTTTCATGAAACATTATTACATAATTCAAACAGTTACATAGCGATTTTAATTTCATCTATCAACTCAAAACTGTATTTAGACACGTTAAGATTTTTTTCAGATTTATGAAAAAGTTACTAAGTTATATTTCCTCTTGGAATCTTTACCTGTTTGGACTCAGTCAATAAAACAAGAAGATTAGGTAGTTTCACTTTTTACTTAAAATATACAATATATACAAAGAGCACCATCACGATATACATGCATCATTATTTACCACCTAGTGGCGTAAGTCAGGGGAGAGGAATACACGGAATTAGCACCGTAGGCGTAGACAGAGGGAGCGCCATAGGAGTAGACAGAGGGAGCGGAGTAGAAGGCGGGAGTGGCTTGAGCAGAGTAGAAGGCGGGAACGGTTTGAGTGGAGTAGAAAGCGGGAGTGGCAGCAGCGTATACGGAAGGACTGACAACAGTGCGGGCGGCAACCACTTCAGGTGCGGCAGCTACAACAGCGGGAGCAGCAGCTACAACAGCGGGAGCAGCAGCTACAACAGCGGGAGCAGCGGCAACAACAGGGGCGGAGACAACAGCGGCATCTTTACGGACAACAGCGTTGAAGCCGTTGACGTCATCGGCGGTGTAGTCGACGGTGCGCTTGGTGCCGTCGGCGTCGAGGAGCGAGTACTGGCCGGACACGGTGCCGCCAGAGCGGGTCTCCACCTGGCTCTTGTAGTCGCCGGTGTTGGGGTCGGCCACATCGTAAGAGAAGCTGCTGTAGTCGTTGTCTACTCGCGCCACTGGCACCACTGAGCTGTGAGCCATGACCACTAGGGCGGCGAGAACTACGAACTGAAATAGAAATGATGTTTGTTAACAAATAGAAACAGAAATAGAGCATTAGTATCGTAACAGAAGTGTATAACATTGAGAGAGTTTTCAACGACGAATACAAATGTAATTTTATATGGTAAACAATTTAATGAGGATTTATATTATTTGCAAACTGGTTTCAGTTCAGTGATCTATAGATTGGAATTCCACAATATCACACAAAATTTCCATAATTTAGATTTTGCAAATCTTTTTTCCTAAAAGATAGTTTACCTACTTGTCTATAACACACTTGTATTTTTTAAGTCCAAATACACATCTCACAAAACAACCTACCTTGGTTGCCATTGCTGATCCTGAGGTTATCACTGATCGAATGAGTGCAGACGACATACCAGAGCGAGCTTATATAGCTCTCGTCTAGCCGCCACCGACTCGCGGTCACTTGACGAACTTGAGATATAGGCCAGATTCTGATAACGACCGAGTTAGGGTCGCCATAATTGGGAGCTATAACGAATTAGGCGAAAATTGTGCAAAAAAAAAAACGGCTTTAGGCTACTCGAAGTAATAACTTATGAGACTAAATGCTGGTTTAATTTATGAGCAGGCGTGACTTTGCTATTATAACTTTACATGAAAAGCTCTATTGAAAAAGTACTTTCTGATCGTATACTAGTACTGAAACTGTTTCAACCACATAAAAAAGAAAAAAAACTTATTTTTATGAATACTTTGACTTAAAAAAATACCATTGCATCTGCTACACGCAAACATGTATGCGTTTTATATTTTTGCCAACCCTATGTATATCACTAGTATGTATGTAGTAATTAATACATGATACTAAACTAAAGCTGAATTTGAATATTTATGACCTAATTATTAATGTAACTGTAACACTCGAGACCAAAAAATTTGCACATCATGACTTTTATTCTTAAGACTGTTTTTGTCAAAATGTAGATACATATTAGTGAAAGATTATTCTATTATCTTTCCAATGAATATAGTGAATATACATAATATACAAAATACAGAATAAAAATACCCTTGAAAGGGTAAAAAATCCAACAAACGTGTTTGTTTTTTTCCTTAAGGTGAGAAATCATCCAAAAACTTCTCCCGTTCTTGCAGCGTTCACCCAAGAGTAAGTGAAGTCATTGGATGGAGGACATGTCAGACTTTTACTGACTAAAACTCACTCGTTTGTTCTTTCTTTGCCTTACCATCCAGCGCCCGTGGGGTTCATTTTCAAGTATCCCATTGCCCCAGTAGGCTTTGTCCCCGCTAAGCTCCTATGATTTGCTGACATCTCTTTAAGCATACCGCCGTCGCGTCGACGACTTGGAGTTGGTCCGGATGGTTACCGGACGACCGGACGGCGTGCAACCTATTGCTTGCCATCCCCGAGCGTAGACTTGCGGACGGGGTGAGATAAAGTAATTTCTGGCCTCTTTTGCTAGCATTAATGCTCCGCAGGAAGCGACCGCCTGCCATTCCACCACACTCCAGACCAGGCCTCTAGTAGGGCCCAGCGCAAAAGGTCATTGTCACCGATCACCTCCACGAAGACATGGTGGTGCTGTCATCCGGGCGGTCCAGACAATGGTGACACCCAGGCGTTTCTTCCACACGAATCCGGTACAGGAACCTTCAGAACTTACCATGTCCGCTGAGGACATAAGCTCGCCGTGTTGTTTTTAAGCTACTCCTCAAAGATGGAATTTATCGCCCAAAATTATGGCCTAGGTACCCAATCCAACATACGAGTAAAATTAACAAATTCAACTTAAAAAAAAGAGAATTAAACTTAAAAGTCTTGGTTAAACTGTTTATTAATAAAATATATTCCCTCCCTTAGCCTTGATTACAGCTGTTGATTGATTTTTGATGGACCATATTTTGAATTCATGGTTATACCAACACAATAGTACTTGATTACCAACAAAATTGGCTGACTGTTAAATGCTGGTTTCATCATTTCAGCTGAAAGCGTCGCCATAATGACCGGTCCTGAGCATCCCGCACCCATTGGAATCCCGCGATCCTCACCAGGTTATCGGTCCACCTTGGAGGAGGCCTTCAACCTTTCGGTCCCATCAACCATCTATAATTCTGCAAGCAATATGCCCATTGTCACTAAGTTAGGTGCTAGTTTATGTCATTATTTTTAGTCGAAAACTTTCGTATCTTAGTCAATATATCTACATCCAGCCCCCATTCTGCCTTGATAGGTAACGGTTGGTGTCCATCCATGGTTCATAGTCAGCAAACGTTGCTTAATTTTGAAGGTCAAACTGGTCGGCTGTTATGCGTATTTGAACGTTTGAACCAAATCGGGGAAAAGGAAAGAAAAAACGTCCATGACGCGAAACATACGATTGGCGAGCAAATATACATGATGCTTTACAATTATGATGTAAGTACAAGCCAAAAATGAATATATCAAGTACTCAAAAAATCTTAACTTTACTCAGATATTCGCCAAAGAATCAAGGTTACCGACAGCCCGAGGAATACAAACATTAAAATGGCGGGACCAACTCATGTAACCGAATGATTCTATCACAAAACCTAAGCCATATCTATATTCTAACATAAGTGACAGTAGCAGCACATTACTCGCCGAAGAAATATTTGATGGAGCGGGGATGCCTACAGGAACGTCTAACTGTGGACGTCTTTCGGCTAAAATTATTATAATGATGACTCAGCTTATCACCCATAAAACTCCAATGCACTAATTTCTTCTGTTTTTGCGTTCAGTTAATCAGTGTTTAATTTATATTTTTCGAAGAAAAAATCAAAAAAAAATATTAAGGTTAGCATTATTTCACCAATAACCTGTCCGGGTTATCTATATATTGTAGTTGGTAGTATGGCCAGTTGGCTTAGCCCATGGTGGGCCATTATACGTGAGCCATGGTGGCTGTCAATCCAGAGGACTTTATTACAGCCAGCCCAATCCTCTCTCGAAGCAAATCAGGCTAGCTGACTTGTTCAGAGCATCTTTCACGAAATTCGGTGAGTCTCTTGAGTACGCGTGATTGAGAAGTTAGCAGATAAACATAGAGATGCAGAATGCGACTTTGTTTGAGACTATTTAAAGTTTATAATGATACAGCAAGAATAACAATTAGATCCTATAGTGTGCGTGTAGAAACACAAACAACACAGCAAATAAAAGTCGCCTTTTTAGTTCTTTGTACCTGTATGACCACTAGTTACATTTAAATCTGTAATACACAGCTAGTCAGTAGATTTATTTTATATTTACTCAAAGTATTAACATAAACTTAGTTATTGTTGTCTTAGATGTCGTTTGAACTTAGCTATAATAAATCTAACAAACCCCCTTACCTAGGTGGAAGGCATCCACGAGGATTTACATACATCTATTAAATTACAGGTTTCTAAGAGACATGATAATAATGCAAACAAAATTGTGTTTAACAAGAAAGTTATATTCCCTTATGGGATCAGCTATCGTAAATAATCTCTTCCTTTTTGATCAGTAACAAAAGTAAGTCGGTTAATAAAAACAACAAGATTAGGTAGTTTCACTTTTTACTTAAAATATACAGTATATACAAAGAGCACCATCACGATATACATGCATCATGCATCATTATTTACCACCTAGTGGCGTAAGTCAGGGGAGCAGAATACACGGAAGGAGCACCGTAGGCGTAGACAGAGGGAGCGCCATAGGAGTAGACTGAGGGAGCGGAGTAGAAGGCGGGACCAGCCTGAGCGGCGTAGAAGGCGGGAGCGGCTTGAGCGGAGTAGAAGGCAGGAGCGCCAGCAGCGTATACGGAGGGACCGACAACAGTGCGGGCGGCAATTACTTCAGGTGCGGAAGCTACAACAGTGGGAGCAGCGGCAACAACTGCGGGCGCAGCGGCAACAACAGGGGCGGAGACCACAGCGGCATCTTTACGGACAACAGCGTTGAAGCCGTTGACGTCATCGGCGGTGTAGTCAACGGTGCGCTTGGTGCCGTCGGCGTCGAGGAGCGAGTACTGGCCGGACACGGTGCCGCCAGAGCGGGTCTCCACCTGGCTCTTGTAGTCGCCGGTGTTGGGGTCGGCCACATCGTAAGAGAAGCTGCTGTAGTCGTTGTCTACTCGCGCCACTGGCACCACTGAGCTGTGGGCCATGGCTACCAGGGCGGCGAGAACTACGAACTGTAATAAAAATGATGTTTGTTAAAATATAGCAACCGAAAAAGAGCAGCTGTATAATATTGTTGCATAAGTACACAATAAGGAGAGAGCTTTTGATGAGAAATAAAAATGTAATTATATTGAAAAAATGGAGACAGATCATCATTAAAATTCTAATGAGGTTGATAAATGCTTGCGAATTAGTTTCAGTTTAGTGATATCTGGATTGAAGTTACACAGTATCACGCAAGTTTTAAATTTCTTGCAATCTAAATTTTGCAAATCTTTTTTCCTAAAATATATTTCGATGACACTTGTATTTTGGGACTCCAAAAAACAAATCTCACAAGACAACCTACCTTGGCTGCCATTGCTGATCCTGAGGTTATCACTGATCGAATGAGTGCAGACGACATACCAGAGCGAGCTTATATAGCACTCGTCTAGCCGCCACCGACGCGCGGTCACTTGACGGACTTGAGATATAGGCCGGATTCCGATGACGACCGAGATAGGGTCACCATATTTGGGAGCTATAAAGAAGTGGGCGAAAGCTGTGCAAAAAAAAAAACAATAGAACATGAAATAATGAACTCTTTGCGGCAGTCTGGCTAGTTAAGTAATAACTTTTTGGGTTACAAAAATAATTTAATACAAAATTCTTAACAGTGTAGGTTGAATTAATGAGCAAGAGAATTATACTCTAAGCGATATTTACCTAGCTCTCAAAGAGTTTTTTATACAAAGTACTTCTACTCGTAGATCTACGTTTACTCTTTTTTTCTACTGCTAATGAAACTGGGTCAAGCATATAAAAGAAAATAAAACTTATGCTTGTTAACATTTTGACAAAAAAAATTGCCCTTGCATCTGCAAAGTCAGCAATTCATGTATTTTTGACAACCCTATCTATATCACTAGTACATAATAAACATAGCAATTAATACATACTGAATTATAACTAAATTTGAATATTTATGACCTAATTTTTAATGTTACTAGTTTATTAAAATACAAAAGAGGGTGGAGCTACTTTGCCGAATTCGATTTACGATCGACAATAAATATGAAAATAATCAGCTTAATGTTTTCCTTGTGGTTTGCAAAAAAAAAAATTAGATTACCGGTACTTTATATACTGCCAAAACGAGTCTCTCAAATGTTATCTTTAAGAAAAATGTGAGATCAGCAAAAAAACTAGATCAATTTCAATCATATTTTAACAATCATGATTTTTTATTATTAATAAATTTATTTTACAATTGTATTTTTTTCAAAATCTGAAGAACATCAAGGAGTCCGACCGCCTTCAGCTTTTGGGAGTTGAAATTTCCTCAGACCTGAATTTTGCGCGGTTCATTGACTCCAAAGTCAAGGTCAGCTGCCAGAAAACTCGGTGTTCTTGCAAAGGTCCGGCGGTTACTTCACACTGGGACAGCTTTTAATGTTATACAAAGCACAGGTACGTTCGTGTGTGGAGTACTGCAGTCACATATGGGCTGATGCTGCAAAATGCCAACTGGAAGCTTTGGAAAGGCGGGCGAAGAGGCTAATTGGTGATCCAGATTTGGTTAGGTCCAACTTCAAAGCCTTGAGCACAAGCGTAGGGTAGCCAGTCTTTCGGTGTTTTACAGGATGCATTTTGGAGAGTGTGCGCAGGAATTGCATGACTTGAATCCGCCATCTCAATTCTACCATCGGACAACCCGCCGTACGGCGAATATCCACCCTTACGTTGTTAAAACCTCTACGGTCCGGACTAAGCGTTTCGCCTCGTCGTTTATACCGCGTACGTCGAAGGACTGGAATAATTTGCCTGCTGCGGTCTTCCCGTCCGATTACAATCTGAGCGTCTTCAAGGCTAGAGTGAATAGGCTCTTAATAAACTAGTGCGCCTCACCATCAACGATTGCATCACCGCTTACCATCAGGTGGGATTGCAGTTAAGTACTAGTTTATATCAGATAAAAAAAAAAAAACTAAATTTTATAAGTCTCTTGAAAGGTATTCTCCCCCCCTAGTCCCTAGTGTGTTATTCTCTAAAGAAAACAGCCTTGAGCGTAGTGCTAGCCGAAGCGATGAAACCCAAATAGGTACATTGGATTAACTATCCAATGTACCTTTACATTGGGTTGTTAATTCTATGTACTGCGCTCTCTTCTCTTCGCTGCGGCCAGCCCTGCGCTCAAGGGTGTTTTCTTGGGGAATAGCACCGCTGGTACAGGCCATTGCCTGAAAGCGTGGGCTTGCGGACGATGAGCTATGAGTATCCTGCCGCCTGGACTGAGCCTGAGTCGTCAGTAGCGCGTAGTGTTCCACGTGTGCCTCAAAGAGATGTCAGCTAAACCGCCGGGCCCAGCAGGGCCGAAGTTTACTAGGGCTATGGGTCAACTTCTCAACGACTGACTCGCGGTTCTGGGACACAAAGGGTAACTGATGAAACATTGGTGTGGTTTTAGTCAGCAAAAGTCAGAACCTTCCGCTCAGCCCTAGTTCGGGAAAAGTTATTGGATCATTTTTCCATGAAAAAAAAACCTATATATCCTCTAACATCTTGAAACATTGATATCTAGACAAAAACACATTGAGATTTGTTATTTGACACATTTGTATCGCCTCCAAAGTTCCGTCTTATAATACTTCCTCAGTATTAATTTTCACTGGCTTCCGCATCGTAACATGGTTTTATTTTCTCAGTCATCCTTGAGAATGTCTTAAATGTATATCGATGTAAGTGCAAGTCTACAAGAATGCGACCAGTTCATTTCTTTTAACCTTTCGTGTTTACAAAATGCTTTACATAATTTATTTATCTTTTTTGTATTCCGATCGAGTTTACTCTTCTTTAAACAGGAATTGCTGTTCGAATGTACGAGAAAGGTGACATTAAACGAGTACCTTGCTGGAGATTCGATTATCCTTGTTTATGAATTTCGTAGGAATTAAATTAGTCCGGGATTGAACCTTGAGCATAAATCCGCAATTCTTTCTGCGCAAATTGGATCATCGTAGAACGCGCTTAAGCTAACGCCTGGGGCTTACATATTTTAGAGTGATACTTCCGACATTAATAAAATTATAATAATTAGATAAAATCCTGTAATAGTCTATCAGAATTGAATTAATAAAAGATATTATAGTACCTAATTACCAATCTAATTGATCAATAATACGTGAAACAAACTAATAATTTGAAACCTCCTTCAAGCATGTTATTTTGAGCCTTCCTATTTTTTTATTTTTCATCCATAATATGTAGCGTTGGCGGTAATATTATTTACACAAGCTTAAGCTAGCTTTATAATATTCTCACTGCTGGGACATGGCCTCCTCTTTAGAAGAGGGAATCGGCCGCGTTCTATAGTCTCAGGGCAGATTGGTAAATTTATGTTTCGAGGACATGCCTGGTTTCACAGTTTAGCGAGCAGTGGTGATGAAATAAATTACACGTAAAATAATTCGTCTGGCTGGGCCAACCACAAGTCGCAGTACAAGAACATCGTAAACCGGAGCCGTTATCTCTGGCCCACCACTGTTCATCTCTTTAGAGTATAGCATATAGCATAGCATAATCGACCTTATAATGTTCCCACTATTGGGGCTCAGGCCATCTCTCTAAGAGAGGGAATGGGCCGTAATCCATGCGGGACAACATACCAGTGTGGGTTGGTGGATGTCATACGTCAAGTCATATATCTTCGAATTTTTTGGTTCTAGAACGTTCCCTCACGATGTTTTCCTTCACCCTTTTGAGTATGGCATTTTTTTTTTATCTATATTTTTATTAGTAGCGTTTGTTGACATTTTGATCAACTTGGCATTGTTAGATAACTATCTACTACTTACTTTAAGAGTAAAGTAAACGATTTATCTTGTGATATTAAAGAAACTAGGTGTGTTAACAAATAAAGTGCTCCCACCTTCTTTCATTACTCCCTGGTAATTCCGCAGAGTACTTGGCTCCACGCCAGGTTAGAACCGAGATTCAGATGTCCTATATGTATGTTACTTAATATCTGTTTATGATAGACGACTGATGGATAGGTGAATATTTAGTTTTATATAGTCTTGAATAGGGCTGAAAGGTTCTGGAGTGGCGACCGTAACCTGACGAGGGACGTGGTACATCAGTCTTTTATATTCATCGGTTGCAAGGGGATTGTATATTTTTTTATTATGATAGACTTGCGCTTGACCACTATATCACCTGACTACTTGACACTGACTTTTTCCTGCGGCAAATATATCTTTTATCACTCAGGAATAAAGCAGCTTTCTTTTGGAGAAAAAATTTAGTAATCGGACTTGGACTTCTAGTGATTGCCTCCTACAAAAACTTACTACTTCTTTATATTATTAGTGTAGGTGGTAAGTGATCCATGGTGGAGCATGCTTGCACAACTTGGTACTCGTAGCATAATATTTTTCTATAAAAGCATTACACAATTCAAGCTTTTAAATCTTCTGCCCTTAAACTAAATATCTCATAAACTGGTTCAAATCTAAACGGCGCTTATCTTAATTGATCTAAATTGCAAAAATTGGGAAATGTCAGTGGTTACTAGCTGACATTTAGCCGTATTTAAATAAATATTTAAGTGAGTACGAGTGTGTACTTATGGACTTATTTGCATACAATGAATGTTATCCGAATAAAGTATGTAAACGAACAGCCTGTTAGCAGTTATGGGTTATCCGGAAGATTATCTTGGTCTTGACCTCGTGTATGGTGCTTTTATATTTTATACTACCTGCTGCCAGTTTTCTTTTTTCAGTGGGCAAGAATCATCCAATGACAACCCTCGCTCTTGGGTGGAGCGGGAGATAGTGTCAGACTCTTACTGACTAAAAACTCACCCCGTTCCTTCTAGCCTTTATACCGGGGCTCGAGTTCCTTTCGGATAACTCTGGCCCCAGTAGACCTAGCCGTGCCCGCGTGATAGTGAAAAATTATCTCAAAGAACATATTCTCGGGATAAAAAGTATTATATGGCTATTCTAAGATATGGTCTACCCATGTACCAAGTTTCATAGAAATCCATTCTATAGTTTTTGCGTAAAAGAGTAACAAACATCCATATATCCATACATACAAAATTTCGCGTTTATAATATTAGTAAGAAAGGTTTGTCTACCGTTTTTTTAACGCCATCTACGTTAGGAACCCAGTATACGAGTGGGCATGAGAGGGCACGCCATTATTGCGGCGGTAAGTTCCCTCTTTGAGGAGTGGCTATAGAGGCGCCACTTCATTCTCACCTTTCGCATGATGCAAGTCTTTACTGGGCATGACAAGTTCGGGAGGTTCCTATTGTTTCAAACGAAACGAGAGTATGCTAAGTTAGATTTGGACTTTTGGAGGTAGGCGGAACAGAGAATAAAGTCCCACATACCTCCGTTGATAAGGAAGGATCCTCCAACCAGACAGGTGTTTTAGTCTGGTGGGTTATTGTTCGATAGATGATTTTGGGCTGTTCTTTATGTTCTAATCGCGCGGAGAACTTTCATTGCGCGATGCAGGATTAGTTTTTATGTGGCGCCATAGATGTCGCTACAGAGTCATAAGTTAGGTCATGAGCTTGAACACAAGGCAACGATACTACGTGTAACGACGACTTGGGAAGCAGGTTGTGGACACAAACCGATTATTAACGGCTCACCCGTTTTGTTTCTCTTAACCCTAAGTACCTTAGCTCACCGTATAACCGTCCGGTAGTTGTCCAGACCCAGCCCAAGACGTCGATGGCGCGTTTGTTTCATGTACGCCTCAAGGAGTTGTCAGCAACCGTTGAAGCCCAACAAGCTAACCTAACCTTCGTACACCATGTCACACACCCTCGTACTAGCTGCCCTAGGCATAGTGAATTGGCGTACCGTTGCTCTGTGCAAGCTGACGACGGTGTGTTGAGATTGAGTCGCTTCGAAACCTGTTTTTGTTTGCACGTGGAATTATGCACGATTAGATAGTCTTATTATTTTTATTTATTTATTTTTCTCAAATTTACGCTGAAAATCTATTTATTTATTATTTACCACCCATAAACATAAACATATATAATATGTAAATTATTTACCATACAACCAACACTAATAACTGATTACCTAAATATAAACCAATTTTTCAACCGTACACTCGAATTAAGGTTCAGTTGAAAACCAGCGTCAGGCAACTAGTAGTTGTCTGGCATTTTTGCTGAACTGGACCTATTTGGCGCCACCGCGAGACACACATTGTTAGTTGTCTCTTTCTTTTATAAAATATTAGTGTCTACATGTTGTTACTACATTGTGTGTATCTACGAGTGTGTATGCCAAATAAATAGTTTTCTTTCTTTCTTTCTTTCGTACAAACCGTCGAAAGTCGTCGAAACGACGTGCATTATTGCAAATCTCGAAATTATTACATCTGTTGGACTTGATTGCCTTCCAAAAGAACCCGAACACTAGGTTTACTAGCAATGTTGGGATTATGGCCACAGGAACCGAAAAGAATCACTGATGATTCTGTAGCGTATTCGTCGAATCGACGAAGGTTATGTGTCTAGGGTTAAACTTAATTCTGTGATAGATTCTTGCGAAGTCGTAACCTGGCTAAGTTTATTTTTGTCTATCTGTAACAATGGTATTCCTGTTCAAAATATCAATTTTGTTTCCTGCTGTCGTTAGGTTATGCTTTTCAAAATGATTTACACTTTAGTGTCTGATCATTACCTACCTGTTCTCTAGTAATTGAGTCGTTAATAAATTGATACTAAAATATACAGCAACTATTTTATTGAACATTATTTTATACAAAACTGCTTTGTATATTTATTGGTTGAAAAATATCTGGGAAACACCCGGTCACATTATAAATACAGCTGCAGGCCTAGCCAAGCTACAACCGTTTCGTTTCAATTCTCTTGCATCGAACGCCTCAAGTTAGCCACGCCTCTGATTTCTTTGTTTTGACGTCACCTCAACACACGGTCATGTTAGAACAAAGGAAGGTTAGAACAAAGGAAACGAAGGTGTGGCCGACTCGAATCGACGCAAGAAAATCAAAACGGTCGCAACTTGGCTAGGTTAGCTGATATGTAATCAGCTGTATTCATAGTGCAGTCCTAGAGAAATAAATTTAAGGAAAACTTAACTAAGGATATTAACTCTAAAATAAAAAACACAGTAAGATAATTTTAGCAACATTTTTTTATTAATTTAAGAATTCCACATTGGAACAAATGTTTCATCAATACAATATCTAGACCTAAGCCAGATTGTAGGATATTGTGTTGTGGGTACTGTATGTTCGTTTAATTAGTTTTTATAATCTATTTTACGCAAATTTATAATTAGTGCACAAATGGACAATTATAATACCTGTATTAGAATCCTAAGCCCGCTTCGTACACTCAGTTTACTTTGGGAATTAGCGGAAAAGTATTTTATTTGGTTTACTTATGGCAATGCAAACTGTTGCACATTAAGAAAGATCGCTTAAGTTAAAGAAGCTATTTCCCAAAGTATACAATTACAATCATTGATCTTATTTTGTTTACGATCGGATACGTGAACTGGTTTAGCCATCTTGACTATTGTAACGCCTACTATTTTTTTGTTAGCAATAAATCGATGAAACGAAAAACTTAACAAGTAGCGAGCACTGTCGTTACTCGTTTTTAGAGTTAGTTATTATTTATTACGAATTCATTTTTGATTCTTGCTATGAAGAATTTTAGAAAATATATTAATTTGTGTAAAGTCTGACGCCAGGCCATGTATCCGATCGAAATAAATAATCTCACAAGTTACTTGAAAAGCTGAAGAACCACCCTGTCATCAGATATTATCCTACAGAAATATTGTATTAAAGGAGAGTATTAAAGTAAATTATCCAATATTTACGACCCATTAATATTTTTCTGAAAACTAGTTTCATTTCTGTTGTCAAGCCTTTTTACACATAAAGTAGTCATCAGATGTTAATATTTAAATCTTACTGTAGTGACCTTTTAAAAGAACTGTTCCATTTTGAAATGAATCGATTTTAAGCGGACTATAAAGAGGTAGTAAAATACATTATAAATGTTTTACAAGGAAATATGAAGCATTTTGTAGGTAGCTTACTTATATTATTTTACCGTTCAGTAAACAGCGAAATATATTGTACTTATGGAAAATAAATGGACAGTGAAAATATCTTTTTTATTATATTTGGGGTAGCATTCTAACTAAGGGCATTTCTTCAGCTAATACAAGACCAATTTCCCGAAGCAAACGTAACAGTTAATCACTACAATTACCACATAAATAACAAAATACGCCAAATTGATTACCACGCTAAAAAATTCGCTAGAACTCGGTAAGTTATTACCGTTTTTAAATTTACGCACAAATTAATTTACTAATTTATCGGAAAGAGTCCCGTGTCCCTCAAACTGAAGTCATTAATTCGTATATGGCCTTTGAGATGGCCTTATCGAAGAACACGAGACTCTAAAAACCAAACAAGCATCGCATGTGGTCTAACCAATAGCACAACGTTACCCGATGTTGGAGAGTTCTCGTAGTAGAGGATCGTCAATATTAGCGTAGTGCCGTCCTGCCACCCATAAGTATACAAGCGAGCCCAATGATCTTCATCCTACACCACAATCCTCTACTACAAGAACGCTTTGTCAAATACCATAGATATATTTATACATTATGATTAGTCTATGTACACTCAACCCGCACCGTCCTCCACTACACCAATCGCTACTTTACCCTATAATATAGTACAAAAAGATGAAGTCAACTAATAATTTCTAATGTAAAAATCACAAGTAGTGCTATTCTTACTGTTAAAGAATTATATATTCTTCCATATATATAAAAAAGTCGCTTAAAAAAATCACAGACAATCACTTTTCCTTTACAGACATAGACCACCACACCGACGACCACTTTTTTTTTCCTTTAAGCATTAATTCTCTACGTACAAAATCCTACTTAGTTTTACAACCATCCTGGTTTCCATCGATAAGTCATCGTTTTTTAACGTTCCTTTTTGACCCTCGAATGATAAAAATGCAACTGAATAAATGAAATCATATCAAATGATATCCACGTCGCCCTCCGTCCAATCACCCAATGCGGGCTGTTGTACATCATACATCATTTGTTTTTGTACTTTCCACGAAATAACCTACACTAAATTAGTATTACTGATGCCCAAAAAATACAATTTTGGCAACGTTTACATAAAAAAACGGATACCATTTATTTTTTTTCCCATTAATTAATTTGTACTGGCAGTAACTCCTTAGACTTCAGAAATTTGTACTTTAGTTCTTTGCAGACAAGAGTGCTCGTTGCTTTTTTTTATATTTTTTTTATTTTTGCATATCAATAAGAGTTTATATCTCGTACACTTACACAAAGATGACACCAAGAACATAGTTTTAAGTGACACTGAGACTTACCTCATTTGAACTTAACAAGATGAAAAGGTTAAACACGTAAGTATATATTTATGAAATATAATGTTTTATATACAGTCATGTACGACTATAATCATTTTATTTTGAAACATCGAAATTATTCTGAATGTACGATGATAATTATATTAAGAGCCAGTATTTATCATGAAAAGTGAAGTAAATGGAATATAATTACTCAATGATCAAACTCATTTCTTCGTACACTCCATCGCATCAGTTTTCACCCATCTTACGCTCAGTCCGAGAAGTCGTGATTTTATACTAGTGAGGGAGTGAGCATAATTTTACAACTTACTTAATAATGTAATGCGAAAGAACATTAATTTTTTTTTTCATTATCAAATTCGTAGAGATCCCGAGGTACTCTCGTGATCAATTTAATAATAGTGCATCCTTAAAATATAAAAACATCCAATGATTACTTAAATATTTCCTGTCCAGTTAAGTGCAACTATTTTATGAATAGGTACTTAAATGTCAATTCCTTAAATAACACACTTAAATGTATTATAATAAACATTAAACACGATGGACGGGTGTAACTTGTCAAAGTAAAAAATAAACAGGAAAATAAAAATAAATAAAAAGGAAAATAAAAATAAAAAACCAAAAAAAAATATTTTGTTACATTTTTTTAATTCGCAGAAACCTAACAAACAATAATTTCTCCATTTTTTCTTTCGTCTCCTTAAAACATAGTAACATCTATGAAACACAAAAAAAGTAACTGGGAAAAATTAATAATAATAAAAATTACGAATAAAAATTTATACTCCGGAGAGTGAAGGAAGGTACAATTAATTACATTACGTTGATATTGACTTGTGGCCGATCCCCCGCAGGTGTTGCGCTTACAGATGAGGTACATCAATGAGATTATTAAAAGTAACCTAATTAACACTTACGACTAACTTAGACCGTCAACCCAGCTCGTTCCGAGCTCACAGAGTCGCTAAACACTGACGTCGATGTATATCCTCTTTTGAGCATGACACTGAGTTGAGAGCACTGACTACCTTGCAGAGATTCAAATAAACGTGCTTCATACGATATTATCGACAACTTTCAACTGAATTACACACTTATTTACATTTTTAAATCTATTTTCATACATTCCAAAAATGTAATGACCAGCATTTTAAGAACAAGAATTAGAAAAAATCTGACAAGTGTTTTTAACCATTATTATTAGATATTATAAAATACATCTGCGGGACAGTTATAGAATTTGAAAAATGTCTATAATTGAATCCTGAGGTAGCATATTTGTACTTTAAATTTATTAATATTTTTTTTTAATTTTTCACATTACTCTTAAACGCTAACATTTTATATTTTTCCATCATATAAAAAATCTACTTAAAAGCTTACTTACGAACTAAATTACATCCTCGAGGTAGATAAACGTACATAATTATAACTAAGAGGCTATGTAGAAAATTACATTCGAAGTTATACGTTGTTTTGTTGTGTATAACTTGTGCAGCATAGAGCCTTCGGAGGCGATGAGCCTAAATGTAAGGTCCCTACATAGCCCGTGTGACGGCAGAGGGTCACCATACCCGTAACAATCTTTGGCTTTACCATCACGACATATCGCGATTTATGTACACAAAAGAGAAAAAAAAATTAAAAGTAAACTTAATCATAAATCTTAAAAACAAAACTCAAAACGGAACCAATTGATGTGCTTAAATTTAAATGCAGTTTTGATCCAGCAATAATGCCTCATAGCAAGCAACTAAAGTAAAGTTATTTTAATGTTATACTCAACTTGACTCAAAACTAAACCTTTGACATCGCTAGCATGAAGCTGTTTGTATGGCGCATTGTTGGATCCAATCTTATTACTGACGCCATGGAGATCTCACAAATGTTGGCCACACACGCCAAACACTATGAAATCTGCATGATGCAGATCTCATAGTGACTAGACCATAACCTTCTAACCAGAGCTACAGCCACATATAAAGGGAGACCGGCCAAGTCCAATGATAAAGGGATTGCAATACACCGACTAAATGTGAATTTTCCTATCACATCAATTATAACATTACAACTATATCAGGGACCACTAGTAACTTGTCCACTAATTAGCTTTAACAATGCGACAACTTAATTTAGACGTGTTATCCAATATCCCATAATGTATACTGAAATTTGTACAATAATCACTTGAAATTATGTTTTCATTACAGACACAAACAATATTGTGGAACGACGACACAAACATGTTGCAGAATCAAAGTTGACATGTGATGTTATTGTAATCTAAATTATGTACCTTCTAAAATTTAGAAACAAGCAAATCCAATAATTGATTTCAAAATAACGAGCCCCTAGTGCCCACCGCTAACATTAGCAACCGTCCATAGACATACTCATAATCCCTCATTTTACTTAAACGAAAAAAAGCTAAAAACGTGATGCATTAATGCAATTCTCTTTTACGTATCACAAAAAACATTAAATGTCAAAAGAAATCACAACTATGAATTTAGAATTCATAAGAGAAAAAAAACGAAAAGACAAAATAGAACAATGTTTTTCTCGCCAATAATAATAAACATAATTGTTAACAATTTGCAATTGAAATAGCAAAAACATTTTCTTAACAATAATATTATACTTAATAAAGAATGCCGATAGTAAAATAAATGATAAACAATTTTATACAATAATTACTAATTATTCGGTCAACGTAAAGTATAAGTATGTGGTTCCTTCCAAAGCTTCTACAGTCCGTTTCCACCTAGATGTTACCGAAGGCACTGCGTCCGTAGATGTTCAACGCAACAGAGCAAAGTACGTTATCGGTCATTGTCTTATAAGATTGCAGCACACAGTGTCACATCGTGCATCGTTGCCAAGTAAAGCAACCTAAACTAATCGGTTAAATACCACCCTACCAACTCCAAGAGAGGTCACAGACATTAAAATTAAATAAAAGGAATTTTCTGTGCGATAATTCTCAAAAATCGACATTTGTTCCCCCGGGCCTTTCCCCCCAAACAGCAATGTGCATATTTTTCGTTTTTTTTTTGGATTTTAATAAAAAATATTTTCTTATTTTGGATATAGCAGCTAATCACTCGCTCACTCATAATGCCCTTCTGAGAAAATATTACGTCAATCCGTTTATTTTCAATTAAATTAAAATATTTTTTAAGGTAACATTTATTGATAAAGCAAAGCCTGTGAACTCTTGCCACTTTCTACCACCCTTCCATGACCCAATATTGAATGAGACAGAAATCAATACAGATTTACTCTTAATGTTTTTGGCGATATTTTTTATTATTTTAGAAAAAGAGATTTTCAATATAAATATTAATTAAAAGTAGTACAGGTATAGTGTAGTGTACACATAGATTTTAAAATAGCCTGTCTATTCGAATCTAAAAATATTCAGATATTAACGGTTTATTAGCTTCTATTCGGTCTATTGATACTACTAGTAGACTCAATTCTATTCATATATCATAATACAATAATAATATATTTATATTCGGGACTGTAAGATAAAATCGATAAAAATTTTCTACTTTATATTTTCCTAACAGGTATCTCTACTAAAAACTATTTCACTTGCACAATTTATACTATCTATTGGTTTACATATTCTCATTTAACGACACAGTTTTGTATTTAATATATGAATAGAATTTTATAGTTTTTTTTTTGTATTTCATAACAAAAACGAGGTAACCATTCCAAGAGAACTAAAACGCTGTCTTTTAAATGGTACTAAACAACAGAAACTAAATATTTAAAAGTCACTGAGCCTTTATAAATCTTTCTCGTCATAAATATATTCAATAAGACGTGTATCCTAAAATATAAATATAATAATAAATATGAATGCAACTTATTCCTAAATATCAGGAATATTACACACAGTCGCTACATTCACACTTAACAAAAAATAAAATAAATAATACGATGTGAACTTAAAATTGAGGATATTTGGCACTGTACCATCTGCTTTATGTAACTAAAACCATTTATTGCAGCTGAATGTATACATATGAAGTATTACTCTTGGGCCCCGCCGATGTCAACACAACAAAATATAATACAATGACACCAACGAAGCCCCTACATTTATCATTTAAATAATTATTTTCTTTAAAAAATCTCAACTGGTTGCACTTGAAATGACTAGGAATATAAAAGTAGTAAGTGGCCTTCATATAAATGCACTAAGACGAAAAAAAAAACTTTATATAACGGAATGTTAAAATCGACACCATCCCATTGAAACATATAATTATTTGGTCTCAATAGTAACATCCGCTTAGGCGAGCCTGTTACCAACGACAGTTATGGATTTGCTTACACATTCATGCTTCGAACCGTACATGCAATTTTTTTAATAAGACGTTTTTCCTAACTACTTATGTATCTAGGGCAAAATTGTACTTTGTACAAAAGTAAAACCGTTCCTCATTCATTGTACAGTAAAAAACTGCTGAAACTCTACTTTTCCGTATATTTTCGCACTTTTTCCGATTGTTTCCTTATCGACAGTGTGGCAAAGTGAAAAAAATAAATTATACAGCCTGTTCTCTATTGTATCACAGATATGTCGAATGCGTAACTAAATCATATTTATCTAGTCTATTGTCATTATGTATTGTAGTTTAGTAATAAAAGTAAAATAAAAAATGTAAAACAGAGGTAGTTTTGCCACAGAGTGTCGGTTTTCGCGTGTTTCAACCTAGGCCAAGGCGGTTTACAACATTCTCCTATTATTTACATACACTTAGCCTATGACCATCAGTCTCAACAACATTTCTAAGATTCCCTAGCTCAGGTTTTTTATATAAGCTATGTCATAACTCGAGCGAGAGCACAAAATAAATCGTCTATAAAGGTAACTTCATCTCACAGTCAACTGGACATAATCTAAAGTTTGCAAAAAAATATTAAGGTACTTAAACGAAATGAGGGTGCAATAAAAGGTACGACATTTTTCAAACATGGTACCAGACAGAGACGAGTACTGAGCAACCATTCAAAGTCACACATGAATATTAAATTAAGTAACAATTATCGCACAATTTCAAAACCTTAAAAATCTTAAGATCAAATTCTGAGGTAGATACTGATTACATAATATGCATCAACGAGGTATATTATTGTACGCGTGTTATACACAGTTTGAGACGCGGCTCGGGCGACCATGAGTTGATAACAGATACCGTCTTCGTAATCCAATCGTTAGCCGTCAGGTTATGGTAACGCATTCAGAGGTAGATAAAACAGTCGCCCGAGCCGGTCTTAAATAGCAGAGGTAGTTCGGTTGAAATTAGATTGAGACCAAAACTTCGTGGGTTCTTACTGCGTATGGTTATGGAGGGGGCCTTGGTTGGGGAGGTGGGGGGTGACTTGGTGGCGATGCTCGCGTGCAATGTGGCGCCGCACGGTGTTGTTGCGCGTGAAGGTGCGCGAGCAGTGCGGGCACGGCACGCGGATTCCCTGATGCCGCTGCCGGATGTGGGCGCGCAGATTCGTCTCGTATCCGTAAAGTCTCTCGCAATAGGGGCATTTCAGCTTTTTACCTGGAATTTTTGTATGCACGTGTTAATATGATGCTAAAACTTTGCTGGTTTATCAATTTTGATTCTCACAAAACCATTTCAAGTTTTTTCCTCAAAAGATTCCAGTCAGCTGGTCTATAATGAAGAAGATAAAAATATTCAAAATCAAACTCTGGCGTAGTTCCAAGGGTTCTTCCTAATGCAACATTGTCCTCACCGTCAGCAGTAGCAATTCCTCCAGACTTGCTGGTGATCAGTTTGGCGGGCCAGATGTCGGGGCTTGGTTTAGGCGGCACGGGCGACGTCTCCATTGGCTTGTCGTGATAGTTAGCATTGGGCAGCGACGTCGCGGGTGGCGGAGAGTTGTTATAAGTTTGCGGTTGGTAGTCGTTCTCACTCTTTATCCGTAAATCTAAAAATAATAGAAATACATTATAGCTTCAAAACTTTTAGTTTTATCGACTTCTACTATATAATATATATTAGGGTGATGCTTAAAAATGAAAGTTTAAAAACTCAACGGTTCACCCTTCCATTTTGATCTCTCATGTGTAAAACGAGGTAAACCAAATTTTTGTAGGATTTTATTATGTTTTAGGGGTCGCTACCAGGCTTTTAATTTCATAAAAAAAGTGAAAAATCAGTTAAATTTGTATTAAGTTACAAAATTATAATAACTTTTATTTTACTTTCACACATATTTTTTATGTTGAGAACACTCTTCTTTAACCATACAACTCAAGCTTAAACCACTACTCCACTCCCCCACCCACTCCCTCCAACTTGCTTATCTGCACTCTTTGATTAGGCACTAGCTGAGGAGCATGTTATTGCTTGTCAGTTTAGTGGCTGTCTATGATCAGTGCAGGTGTGTTCAGTTAGTCTAATCTTTGAGACAGTGTTTTTGCTTATATTATAGTGACATTTAGTTTCTTATTTTATTTACGTGCTAAAAATGCGTGCTTAAAATATTTAAGAAAAACTGGCAATCAATAAACAAAGAACAATATTCGACATTAATAACTGACAAAGAATCTATGGCAAAGCTACAAGACAAGAAAGATGAAATAATCTAATTTGATGATTTAGGTTAACCAATACTAAAATACGGAAAAGCTACAAGACAAGGAAGATGAAATAATCTAATTTGCTAAAAAGCAATTGACTGAAAATCAGCCTAGAGATGACTATAAGGAACTATTGCAACTCAGCATCCTATTTTTGGGAGGAGAACTAGAAAACGGCGTGTCAAAAGCCTGCAGGTCTTCACCGAGCTCGGTGGATGGCAAAGTCGATCTACTCTCTAAAAATATTTTTGTTCCGAGAACAATTCAGATTGACAAAACATAATGAAAAAGGTTTGCGAGAAATCTGCATTTTTACGGTCTTAATCTTCATAAAGTATTAGTTCCAAGCTCCATCTGCTTCTTCAGCACCAAGAAACGACTTAGAACTCCTGAAGGACTTAAAGAAGTATGAGAAGGTAAACCCTGTCATAGCTAGAAAAGCAATGAATAAAGTATGTGGTAATTTATGGTATGTGTCTGAGGAACTTGTCGCCTTATCATTCTTTGACGACAAAGTTACAAACGAAACCTAGAACAAGATGGTGGAAGCCCTTAAGAAGGAAGGTGCTGAATTTTGCCCGAAAAGAATCACTGTAGACGTTCAAAACATTTGTGATAAAAATATGGAAGATTTTGTTACAAGTAACACCAAGCGGTTCTTTTCTATTACTGGAATGAGCTCAGATTTTCTTAAGAAAAAAGTTGAAGACTGGATAAATGGCAAGGAATATATTAAAGGTAAAGAGGTAATTACAAAACTTAAGGTAGTCAATGACACAGCAGAGAGGGGGGTGTCGTTAATCCAAGAATACAACAAGATACTAACCCTAAATGAAGACCAGAAGCAGTATATTTTGCTCCTCGTGAAATCTTTCAGACAAAAGTTTCCGAACTACAAAAACAGCAAAACTATTGACTGCATAATGTATTCTTCACATGTTAATAGTGAATAACAATATTCCTGAGGGCTGTAAATAACAAGTAAATGTTAGTATTCACTCAATAAGAATGTGTTGTAATTAGTTGTGGCAATAAAAGAAATGTTTTAAAAACCCGATTTTGTCTATTTTCCTCTTATTTTAATCACACGCCGAAAGTTTATTTTAACCCACAAATGTTATAAATTCAGCTTTGGGTTAGATATCTGGGCCTTAAAACACTCACTTCAGGTTTTTAAAATGAATAATGTATTATTTTATTTTGAAATAAAAATTTCAAAAAAATCACTTTTTGTAAAAAAATATAATATTTCAACCTTCGGTAGCGACCTTTAAAATTTAATCAAAAAATCTCAAAAAAATATTTTATGTTCCTTTTATTAGGTAGAACAAAACGGGAGGGTGAACTAAAAGAAAATAAACTAAAAATATTTTTGGGTCTTTTAAGCATCACCCTAATATATATATGTATATAACCTGCACTAACTACTTAAAAAAACGGTCTACAGCTAGGCATGCGAATTGATAAAGCTGCGTATTTTCTGGCGAAGAATTGTTTGCAACCTGAAGGGCCAAAGGATGACTTTTATAGAAAGACTCCTAATGGTGTCTTATATGGTGACCAAGAAGTTCAGGAGGATGTAACATCCTCGATAAAATCATACTGCGGTCATCAATCTTCATTCGCCAGGCGTGGTGATTATGGAAGAAGATGATGATGAATGATAATGAAATTAATGACATGATTTCCCAATGATCGTTCATTACAGCGATAACATGTGCTCAGCATTAGATGTTGAAGAGCTGAATAATAATATCAAAGCCTGTTGAAAGCTGTAAAGAATTTAAGACCAAGGGTGTTTTTGATTGAAGCTCCACTTTTATTAATAGAAGCTTAGTTATTACTAAATTTGGTTAACTTTGAACCCCTCTTCCAAATCATCACGCAAATACGTAATTTTCTAAAACCTACCTTCAGCACCTTGGTCATTGTTTAAGCGTTCAGGCATGTCGTCGTTGGCCGAGGCGCTGCGTTCGTATCCGTTGTTCTTGATGGGGTTGCCGAGGGTCGAGGTGCAGTCAGGTGGGTTCTCTTCGTAGCGGGCGCCGGCGCCCGGAGAAGAGCGGGTGTCGGGTTCATCAGCCACGCTGCCACAGTGTGACGACGAAGAGCTTTGCCTGGAATTGACAGGCACTCTTGTTAAGGACTCTTCTGTAGTAGAAGCTGCAGAAGATGATAATGATCCTGGTGATGTACAGGATCGGACAAGAGCACCGATTAATCAAATGAAAATTTTGCTAGACATGTCGGAAATGTGAATTAAAAAAGATAAGCATTAGACGAACATTGAAATTATTAATAGACACACATTTAGTGATGCGTCATTTCTAGGTCAAGTTCGATTTTGTTTATCACAAAGCTTATAACTGGTATTATCTGACCTATAGAAAATTGTATTTACCAAATCATACTCCATAATATTCTAAGAGTATTTATATTATAGAAACCTTCTTCAAATATTTAAATCAATGATGTATATTCAAAATAGGATCAATCAGTTCGGAATACATTTGGTTAGTTGTAACCTCGAAAGCGACTCTTTAGTTCTGAAATGAATACATAAATACACAAACTACAAAAGAAATATAATCGTGTATAAGGTGAACGCAATATTGACAAATTCAAATCTCCATTCTAATATCATGAAGACAATGCATTCGAACATTCGATTAATCGTTCAAATGACTCTAGTATATAATATTATAAATGCCAGAACATTACATAAAGTGCAATCATTTAGTTGGCTGAAATGATTGCAATCAGAATTCAATTTCCAAATAAAAATCAATTACATAATAATTAATAACTTACAAATAATACAAAGACAAAAATGTTTATGTGTGCGTGTGTATTTGTTACTCCTACATGCTCAAATGTTTATTATAAACTATAATTCAAAATGGAGAAAAGTACTGATTGCATACGAGCAAAACCGCTGCCAGAAGCTTATTACTTTTTTATTTATTATTTACCTGTAATTCCTAGCGTGTGGGCTCTGAGACGGTGACTGCTTTGGAGGCGCTGGTCTGCGGTGCCCTCCTGCGTGCATCGGCAAGTGTGCAGGGGGAGCATACCGCCCCATGCTGCCACTGCCATGTATCGGCATCCCATACTGAGGCATGATCGGAGCAAACGTGGCTGTGTGCGACGACGGAGTAGCTGACTCCTGCACCTCACAATTCCCTGACCCTGACACCGGACTTGTCTTTATGCGAGTCTGATGGCGGTCTCCAGAATTCTGCTGGGTTTGTTGCTTCACCCAAGCGTCCTGAGACATCTCCATCGACAGGCCTTTGACCTGGAATCGAAATAATCAAAATTAGGACAGCTACAGCTTTGATAGACGCACTTGAACAAATTATTTGGTATTATTAAGACAATGCCATTGACGTAATATGTATAAATACAATACACATGTGTAGTGTTGGCCTTATCGCGTGGGTTTCTTCAACAAATTGGAATTTGTAAGAACTATGTATTTCAAGTTTCAAAAATATTTACATCGCGTTTGTGCTGTTATTATTATCAGTTAGTTTTCTACTACGCTGTAGACAGTATTCATTTGAATAAGCCATTTACTTTGGCTGTTGTTACACTTTTTGGAGTGACATGCGTTTTCGTCACAAATTACCATTCCTTCGTGCATAAACGTGGTAAATGAAATCCGAATTTCTTTTACGTTGACAAGCCAAAAGACTTTACTGAAACTCACCTGCAAATTCTCCCCACTCTTGAGGAAGCTGGAGAGCGCATCCTGGCTGACGTGCACCTCACCCTTGTACATGAACTCGAGCAGTGCCTGCATGTTGTCAGCCGAGGTGGCCTCCAGGATGACATAGCAAGCGCCGGCATGGCTAGGGGGCGCTGTGTCGAAGAGCTCCTGGAAGTGCTTACTGCATGCTGCCAGGATCACCTTGTGAGCTTTGAATTGGCGTCCTGAAACAAAAGAAAAAATTAAACTGAGTGTTCGGTTTCGTGACAGTATAGTTTTTTAAATAAAATATTGCCGAACATTAAGAATTACTCTTGTTTGTCACATACACGAGACACAGAACCAGAAACTACTATCTGTATGCCGTACGAATATTATAATTAGTATGATATTATAATTATCAATTATTTTGAGGTATTTTGTTGAGTCCGTAACAATTCCGTAAACGAAAATTATTACTATCATTATTACTTATCATTGTGCAGTAGATATTTATTTATTTATTCCAGTCGCTTGCTATACTATATATTATGCCTTTGCCAATATAAAATGTAAAAAGTAAATAAAAAGTGTTCTAATAATATTTAGGAAGTTTTAGTTGTAGCTACTCACATGAAACGAAAAAAAAATCAAAAGCTAAAGATAAACACTCCAATCCCAAAGCCGTAACAAGAAATCAAGCGGTTATTTGTTGAATCTCGACTAACCCTGATAACCCTATTGTCTATTTTTATATATTAGAAGAATATATTAAACATCGTAAGTCCCAACCCACGCAATGCAATAAACAATAAACAAAAGTCAAGGTAACTGGTCCCAGAGCAATTCTCAGAAGCGTACGAGGGGAACATCTTAACTATGTGTACTATATGGATCGACTGGAGAGTTTATTTTCGTTTTATATTTAGCTTAAAAGTAAATTGCATGTACTGAGCGCACACACACAAACATTACAACCCTTATTCTAGCAGAAAATGTGGAAACAGAATTGAAAGTTCTTGATTTTCATTGTCATGATTTGTCACAAAGTTAGTATAAAATTGTTTCAAAAGAGTTCCCTTAAGTATTTCTAACAGATAACCTTGGCCCACTGACGTAAAAATAGGTCAAATCCGATAATTACATCGTTATAACCTGAAATTAATGAATCCCTATCGCAACATCATTTATATTGTTTTAAGACCGTAACAGTACTAATCTTGCGTCAATGTGATTTATAGCTACTTTTTTTAAATTTTCAGTGTTCAAAAAAGATAATATTTTATTAAAAAGTAAAAGTATTAGTACAGCATTATCAAATACTTCACAAGTGCGTTTCAATCGTAAACACTGTAACTAGTTTACTTTCAACATCATAGATGGCGTTACTATAATCTAGATTTCACTAAAGCTTAAGACAGAGTACGTTGTTTGTTTTCCTCACTTTTCTCGTGATTTACTTTTTAGTTTACGATTTCGTTGAAAGTGTAGTAAATTATGTATTTTGGGATTAATGATTCCCACTCAAGGTTACAGTAAACCAAGGTATTTTATACCAATTATTTGGAATTTCACAGGGCTCAGTGTCAGGCCCTTGCCTGTTCATGATTTTTATGTCTAAGTTTTTGTATTATAATGATATAGGCCACGCGTATCTGCCGGTCGCCCTATAGATAGCCGGAGTACTTATACTATTACGTCATTACTCACGGAGCGCGGAACAAAATACGGTTAGCCTTGGACCCGCGGTCGTATGCGCTACGGAAGGCCGCCCGCACGCACTCCGATTACATGACGATCGATAGCAACCGGCGATCGTAGTTAGAAGTATGCTTTTTTATGAGAAATAATAAGTATATGAGTAATTTTTTTAGCAATGTGATAGTACAGTGGTTTGAAAATGTTTAAAGCTGACTTTTTCAAAAACACCTTTTTTTTGTAAAATAATTACAATTAAAAACTAAATTTAAAATTAAAAATAGATAAAACAAACAATAAATCCCAACAAAGTTCAGAAACATATTAGAAGTAAATATAGTCATTACGAATGCTGCATATTTATAAACAAATTTTAGGCTGAATGATATTCAAGCAGTTTTTTTTAGCACACGATTACCTTCAATCAGTGATACGAATGCCATTTAGACAATCTGTTGTTTATTTAGGTATTTTATTATTCAATGTTTGAGCTAGCTCGTTAAAAAAGGAACATTTTAAAACTAGATTTGAACTTTGAAGTTGCCATTCATTTTCAATATTATGTGGCCATTGTTGAGTTTGTCTTGTGTTATATATCTGTTTTTTTTTTTTAGATTTATGGCAATGATCATGATTACAATAATGTATTGTAATTTATAGACTAGTATTAGTATTGTTTGTTCACCTTTGTAAATGAATTGTTATATCAATGTGTACTATGTTATGTTTTTATATTATAAATAATCAAGAATTTATCGAGTGGGAATAGCCGATATTTTTTACATAAAAAAGTATACCATGCCTAAATTCATACAGAAAAATAAAACGTACGTATTCAAGTTTTGAACTGTCAATTTTTTGTTCTAATTAAGTAAAAACAAAATCCTTACTAATATTATAAAAGCGAAAGTGAGTTTGTTTGTTTGTTACGTCTTCACGCCTAAATGGCTAAACCGGTTTGGATGAAACTTAGTGCACGGATAGACCATGTCCTGGAATAGGACATAGGATACTTTTTATCCCAGAAGTATGTTCCCTTGGGATAATTTTCTGCTATCACGCGGGCGAAGCCGCTGGGAGCAGCTAGTTAGAGATAAATTACACACCTACAAACTAATAAAGTTAATTTTTATTTTAAAATGTGACTTACAGGAAGGTCCTTGAACTATAAGATAAAGCTCACACAAACAGCATTTTCCTCTAAAAATGGTACAGCAGTAATAATTTATATGATATTCAAACCATTTACCTTAACGGTATTCCTTGATAATATGGCTTACACGTGTGCGTCTTAAACTAACGCAATAGGTAATACCCATTTTAGAAATTTCCTTCTATCGATGCGTAGAAAATGTACATATTTTACTTGTTAATTAATTCAACTGTAACTACCCACAATTTTTGTTCAATTAGAGGCCATCGTTTTTACCTTCTTCTAAATAAGGATGTCAAATAGGAAATTTCCTCATTTTACTAATTTCTTTTTACACTGGGTTTTGCTATGGAATTCGGTAATAAATTGGTTATTTTTTTTAAAACACCACCTTTTCTATATCTACATACTTCCAATTTTGTAATTTAATACGTAATGCATAAATGATATTTGCACGATGGAATTATCCATAGGAAAAAAATATGATCAACATTAAACTATTCCACTACCTTCAGAGAATTTTCAAAATTTCGCTGTTATTGCTTACTTAAACTATGTATTAGCTCTGAAGATTTTTATTAAAAAACAACTATAACCCCATTGAACAATTTTATTGTTATAGATTTTTTTTATCGTATAAAATCGTAAGTATGCAACCGGCCTAATGGTCGACTCACAGCGGTGCACGACCGTATCGCTTCTACAAACCCCGCCCACAGATTTATTTCAAATGCTTCCTCGTTCTTCGATCTATTCTATTGGGTTGTATATCTTTAGTTCTCGATTTACTAACGAAACACTCGTAAAAACTACAAATCTCATATTTTTATAAATCTAAAATATTTTAGGCATTAGTAATAAGCATTTATGTAATAAGATTTCCATAAAAATCAAAATTCGTAGCAACTTTTCAAATACGAAGAAATCTAGAATACCTAGGTTCTACGAGTGCTACGAGCTGCTACGAAATCTCGTAGCACTTTGCTACGAATTTTGAATACTAAAGTTTGGCTTTTATTTTCATATGATTACAAACGGGTTTTTGAGTAGAATCGCGGGTTATAATCAGGTTTTTGCTTCAATCGAAACTGTTTTGTGTAGGCGTCAACTGAACACGTAGGTACTCATGAACGCCGGTCTATTTATGTTCTATTTCTCTGTGTTGTAGAATATTAATAGGTTGTTGCTATATTGCTAATGAAGGCAGCTTTGTGTATCAACAGAAGTAGTCGTTACCTTTTTGGTTATTTTTATTGTAAATTGTGTCGTTAAACCTGCTGTGAAAATAAAAATTATAATATAATATGGTTAATAATGTACACAAAAAAAAACTAGTTTTTTTTTCTCTTTAGTGTAATAAAGTGAATTAAATAGCGGTTATATTTCTTATATAGATATCGGAAAAAAGCAAAAAATATGTGGTCATTTGTTCAGTTCTAAGTTGTGTTTTTTTCGTTCAGTATCAGAAGGGCATAATAAAATAATCTACGAAGCATACACAGGCTGTTTATAAGTAATTCTATAAATAAAATAGATACGCCTACGAAAAGTAGCGCCAATCAATTATTAATCCGATCTATCTATTGTAATCTTGTATCAGACAGGTGCCTTCAAGCCCTTAGCATGATACGAAGCCATACGAGATAATTTAATACTGAAATACACGTAGATGATACTAGCTGAAACCTACGACGTTGCTCGTAAATAAACTTGATTTTACTATTTGACTCCTGTGTAGAACAGAGTGGAATAAACTTTATAGTACACCAAAATAAGAAACTTTAATGTATGGGTATAAAAGCGGTCTTATCGCTGACAACGATATCTACCAGACAACCTCAGAATGAATTAAATTTAAAAAGGGGGTAGATTGCGGTGCACTGCTTAGAAATATAATTAATCAAACAAAAATTTTGATTTAAAACATACGAGTCATAGACAAAATATATAGATATGTACCGAAAGATAATGCATAAGTGTAATGTTTATAAATACTTGGTAATACATCTATCTCGAGAACTTCATGTCAAATTAGCGACTAGCTTCTACCAAAGTCTTCACCTGAGTGAGAGTAGAAAAAATATCGCAAGAAAACACGTTACCGGCATAAAAAAAAGTATTCCATGGGCTATTCCAAGACATAGTCTACCCGTGTGCCAAATTATATCCAAATCTGTACAGTCATTTGAGGGTGAAAGAGTAACAAACATACACCTATAGACAATTCTTATCTGTGTCTGATATATGTACCCATAACACAAGCTCTGCTTAACTTGGGACTAGACGGCATTGTGTGACAGTTGTGGAATATTATTATTTATTATTATCTGGGCTTGGCCCAGATAATAATTAATTGGGATATAGTCTGGTTATAGTGGCAAATCCCAAAAAAAAAAAAAAATTAGGTATAATCCTACAAAGGTCTTTATAATGAGTTTTGATTAGAAGTACATACATAAAGATTATACGGAAATATTGTTTACGTTAAATACGTTTTATATAACACATATACATATATATATATTATATATGTCTGTAATGTATGTAAATTGACAGATCATGTTGTTAACTAACAGGCTCAACCTTGAAGAATTTCGTATGGGTATTCAAGTGTATGAAGATATACATACATAATAAATGTGTGAAATTACTGTGGTCACTTAAAATTGTGAATGAATGTATTCACTGAATGAATTGGATGACGCATTTCCAGGAATTCATTCAACAGATTTTCACTGAAATTAAAATAAGTTATGTAAAACTGTAAATAGGCAATTTGCATTCGTAATAATGGAATTTATTATTATTGTAATATTTTTCCTCAGATGCGTTAAATTTTCTTTGATTTTGTTTTTTTTTTGTAGCAGCAATTTTGTTTAACTTTGGTGCTTATACTTTTCTTGACATTTATTTTTTTATATAAAATATATCGTATATTTTAGTGAATGGATATTTTTTTATAGTTGTGAACTAATGCTTGCCAGCAATCCCGCCTGATGGCAGTAATGCAATTGTTGATTGTGAAGCGCACTAATTTATTAGATTATTGAATAACTAAATTTATTCGTTATCAATCATACACCTGGGACACCAAGGCAACTGTGGTTTTAGTCATTATAAGTATGACACACCCTCACGCTCAATCCTACAGCAGGATAAAGTCATTAGATGATTTCCCACCTCAAATAAAGCACACTCCTGATTCAATTCTACAATATAATAAAATATACAAAGGTTTTAATAACTTAACAGAACTATTAATAAGACTATAGATAAATTCCTCGTGGGATACATGATAAAACCTTGAATATGAAGTTCACAAAAACTAATCATCTATATATATAAAAATGAAACCCGTTTTCCGTTGTCACGACATAGCATGAAAACGGCTTGACCGATTTGGCTGTTTTTTTTTTTTGTTGTGATTGTTATTGTGAGTATAAGGTTCTTATGGAAAAAAAATAAAATTAGCGTAGTGTAGGGTAGAGTAGGGTAGAGCAGGGTAGAGTAGGGTAGAGTAGGGTAGAGTAGTAGAGTAGAGTAGGGTAGGATAGAGTTGGGTATAGTAGAGTGGAGTTGGGAAGAGCGGGAGCGAAGCCGCGCGGGCAAAAGCTAGTAATTGATAAAAAGCATGGCGTACTCAATTATCTCATATAATTATGGAGGTATTCAATTGCTCCTACCAGAATCTCAGAAAATAAACGTAACGCCAATCAGGGATTTTTTTCCATAGACGATAGCTAATAGTTTTCTTATGTATCACCAGCAGCAGAGCAGTGTTTTTTCCTACCTCTATCTCACCTGATGGTAAGCGATGATGTGGTAAGTTTGCCTACAAGTACCCTTTTCACTCTTGACTTAAATACTCCTAGGTTATCAGGAAAGAAGAGTCTTATTTAGTATTATTTCTATTAATATATTTATTTGCTTATTAATGGTATATTCAAAACCAAAAATTCCAAAGATTCAGCCCAATTTTTTTTTTCAATTAATATAAACTAGTGCTTGACTACGATCCCAATTGATGGTAAGCTATGATACAAGCTGTGATAATACTCTGTTAGTGAGGCGCACTAGTTTATGAGCCCTATTCACTCTTGCCTTGAAGACACTCAAATTATAATACGATCGGACGGCAAGACCGCAGCAGGCAAATTGTTCCAGTCCTTCGACGTACGCGTTGTAAACGACGAGGCAGAACGCAGTCTATTTATTTAATCAAAACCAATTTTTCAATAATCTCATTTCACGCTCCATCGAAAACGCCCATCATCGTCGCATAGATCACTGCAGTTTCACAACGCATGCGCCCACCGTCCTGCGCCTGCGCCGGCGCGATTTAACGAGGAAATGAGCGAACGACATTGGGCGCTCGCGCAACTTGCAACACACCTGACATTGGCCCCATTTCGGGACCTACAAACGTTATCGTGCATGTGTGCAAGCTACGGACGCTATATTTTTACTTTGTGATAATTGTGATGATATTTTTTGTAGTAGAAAGCCCTGTTTTCCAAATTAAAAAAAAAAAAAAAAATTGTCTTAAAAATATTAGTTTCAGGTTCGTAATGAAATTGTTACTGAACAATTTTTAAATGCTGAAAAAAAACATCGAATAAGGTCATATTGAATCAAATTCGAGGTTAAAATTTCAATCTGCAGTAATCTTTTATTTACACGTAACACGTTTTAGATCACTAAACAAAATCACAGCCAATAAAAAAGAGAAAAAAAAACTATTTTTAAAATATTTTACAATAACCGATATTTTCTGCTTCAACAATTACAGCGCGAGCCAAAAAAAACGTTCCACTTATAAAACTACATAATAATAATATCTAATTCAGTTTTATCGCACGAGTTTATTTAGTAGCGGCAGTGCGTCCTAATTCCGTCGAGTGTTAACCCAAACATGCTGTTCTCATCATTCGAGGGCCCCTGTGACCATACGACATTGCAACGAGCGACGCGTAAATAGGTCAGCGGCAACTGAATAGATTATAAGGATGGTTACGAGTGGTCGTTCTTTTATGTAGAACACCTTTAAAAATTCAATGATATCATACAATTTTCAATGACAAAACGGTATTGATTAAATTGTAACGTATGTGTACCGTTTATTTACAAAGAGCTAGTTATAATATCTGTTTATTGACGTTGTCTATGCGGTTTTTGAATGAATGTCTATGGTAGACATGTTTTATTTCTACTAGAGCACGTTTGGCTGCCAGAAACGAGATCACTGACAATTGATTTTGGTTTTAACAATGCCATTATTCAGACCAATCAAATAAAATTGGGACATTTACGAAATCATAAACGTCTATCCTTTTATAGCCCATTAATGTCCACTGTTGGACTTGGGACTCTCCCATAGAAGAAATCCCTGAAGAACCAGTGTCATTATTAGTTTCGTGTCTTGGAATTTATATAACTTTTGCACAACAATAAACAAAAAAGAATGACAATTAGTTATTTGTAAAAATGTATTATTTGTCAATTCTGTTTGTCAATCACATGGTTAGTTTTATTGTATTGCAAGTAAAATTTCATGTTTTATTATATACTTATGGCGAATAAATCCCCACATCACGTTTTAAAACGTATGTGTAATTATATTGTGATGCGAAACATTGGAGTGGTGGTGATTTTGCACGAAAGTGTTTAACGTTTTGATATATTTACTGAATTCATGGGTTTAATCATCATGATATAGCGTGTCTTTTATTTGGCACATCCCATTACAAATAGAAACAGATACGGTTTGTGTGTATTTCAATTTGAGTTTTTCATTTCACAATATGTAACGAAACAATATGCACCAAATAAATTCAATTGAAATCAATTAGTTGTTTAAAATCTTTAGCAGGTTACTTTTATAAAATCATGTCAACTTCCATTACAAGCTAATAATGACTTTAAAAAATCCAATTCCTCTCAAAATTGAAAAGTCAATGAAAATTGAGTAAAACGTAATAACATTAATAAACGGGCCGATATTAAAATAGCACAAACATCTGCGATTTCCCCAACATCCGGGGACGAAAGCCGAAAATTCGGAGCGAATGCGAAATCAAATTGAAAATTGAGTTCCCCACCGGCAGATATAAGCTTCAAAGCCCGGATGCAAGTGAAAACGACATCACGGGGGGAGGACGACTAACCCCATTCCACGAGCCCACGCACACACGCACAGCCTGTATATGACAACGCATCCACCCGCTGGGTGTGCCTCCCGAATTCAAGGTCGGTGCGGGAGGCACGCAGGCTCGCGAGAACGAGACAGCAACACACACCCCCACTGAAAGTGCAAGCGAAATGCGCGAGAGAAAATCAATCTTGCACGGAGTGGGGCGGCTGGAAAACTAGGTGAACGTTTCGGACGTTCGGTTTTTGTACGTGAGGCGATTGTTAATTGTATTGCAATTTTTTTAGGATACGTTTTAGGCTAAACCTGTTTAGTATTTGGATCGATAATCGCATTGAAACACTAGATCGATATTCCGAAGGCGGTTGAAAGTAGGTGACGGTTCGAGGCCTAGATTTGGTCTAGCAGTGCCGACATTTAAACACAAAGGCCGACATTTTAATTCTACATTCTTCGGTGGCTAACAAATATTTTGTTAGTCAATAGTAAAACGGAAGTTCACAAAAGAAAATCAAGGAGAATGTTTCAGAGAGACGTCACAAAAACATCTGTGATGTGACAGTCTGAAACAGGTTCACTGAATGCTTTGTCTTTGACAACCTACCTGGGCCAACTGTAGGCACGTGTGTACATTGGTAAAAAGAAATAAAATAATTTTCCTCAAAACAGTTTCAAATTATAAATATATTTCTGAAATCTACTTCAGAATATGTAGCCATGTGCGTACTCAAATTTAAAATGCTAACTAAAATAATTATTTCACGCCAGGCTTGTTAAACAAATTAGCTTTTAGTGTTGAGTGCCTAATTTTAACCCAGAAGCCCTGTGCCTAAACCTAAACCAATGGAAAATGTGTCGCTGAACAGAAAATTAACGAAAAAGCTGCCCCTACTGCACACGATCGATCTCTTTGATTACCGAAACCGCTCAATCATCATGACTGAACAATTTTAGCAAAGGTAAATTTAACCCTTCCGCCGCATCCCTCGCAAATCAATAGGGGTACATGCGACGGGGGTAGAAATTAGGCCTACACTAAATATGCACAACTATACGAGAGATTCCAGGGCCCGCTGGGGAGGGTTACGTGTATAATGCACTCGAGTATAGACTGTGGGGGAGGGATGGAACCCGCTGCGGTATTAGAGGGGGTCACCCCTCCACCCTGCCATCCTGATGTTTGGCCGACCGCAACAACACCTTGATTTTTCGACCAAAACCTGCGTGATGAAGTTTTCTTTATTTTTTCAACTGTGTGTGAGTTATGCCTTGTTAGTTTTTATAGGTTTTTTTTTACTACGCTCACTGTAGCGTATTTTAATTTATGTTTATAACAATAGAGGTCGTATTGGCACGTACAAGTTTACGCGCCTATGAGTTTTTTGTGCGTAAAATACAAAGCTGTGGGCGCGTACGCCAATCGTAACTTATCTAAACAGATCATCGCTCATATTCGTTGTTATAGCTTGGAAACTGAAATAGCTCGCTAGCACACCAATAAAATATATTTTATCCTATTTTTATTCTTTTGTTTTTCGTAAATCATACTACACAAAGTTTGTAATAATTCTTGCGTTTATTGATAGCAGCCACTACACGATTTGGTTTTGTTTTCTTCCGATAAACTCCTTTATTACAGCAAAATGTAATACAATAAGGACAGGTCGTTATGGCGACGCTTTGGGGAAGCCTATGTCCAGCAGTGGACGTCTTTCGGCCGATATGATGATGATGATGTAATACAATAAAGAGAACAGATGATAGCAGAGGTGGCCCAGTGGTAATTACCCCGTTTTACGAGTCTTGGTCTTAGATTTAAACCTAGGCAGGCGCATTACTGTGTGTAATTTATTTCTTAACCACTGTTCTCAAAATAGTGAAACAAAATATCGTGAAAAAACCGCCACATCCTAGAAATAAAAAAAAAAAATTGAAGATACCTATGTGACATCTATCAACCTATACTTATCCCGCGTGATAGATTAAGGTCCCCATTCTCTCTCCTAGAGATGAGGCCTGAGTCCCTAAAGTGAGGACATTAAAAATCTATGCCATGTTTATGCTATACTACACTAACTGCTTTTGAACTTATTTATGTTACATCTTTAAGATAAGAAAACCAGAATTTTCGAACGTTTTATTTTCTATTGCAGAATGTATAATTCATAAACGAGATTTTTAAACATTCGATAGGTAGAAAAAAGATTTCATTAATATTCACGATACCGTTAATTATGGCTTGGCAAATCTATCGAAGGAACCGGTTGTAAAATTTAAACAACTAGGACTCGGCCGTCTACCTAAAATTTCAATTATATTACACAGAACAGCCAAAACTATAGACGACCTATGAATGAATTTTTAAGAATAAAATACAAAAGGATGAAGATCCGATGAATGCGAGACGCAGAGGACCGGTCATTATAGCGACACTTGAGGGAAACCTATGTCCAACAGTGGACGTCTTTCGGCTGAAATGATGATGATGATGATGAAAGTAGTTGATAACTTCGTGTGCAAACACTGCATGTGTTTAAAAGGTCCGTAAAGGAATATTACATTGTCACTATGATAATGTTTTCGATGTACCACTTATTGTCTTGCCTTTATATATTTTGTTTGTATTTACATATCTGTTTAATTTGTTTACTATTATATCATATTTGCACCAAGTAGTACAACCAAATTTTGTGTCTAGGCAATCTCTGTCCATTTCAGGTTAGCAAGCATGGCATAGACAGCCTTATAATGTTCCCACTGTTGGGACTCAGACCTTCTCTCCAGGAGAGGGAATGGGCCTTAATCCACCACGGGATGCCATTTTAGGTTGCTTGGAACAAATCACCGAGTTTACTTTTTTTAATATAAAGCTTCCTTTTCTAAATTGTAATCTTGGTGTACAATAAAATATATACATAAATAAATACTAGACTTCAAAAGACGTCATGAAAATTAGAAGCAGAGTTATCCTTGAAAAAATTATAAAACCATTCAGCTGTTACTCTCCCACGGTGGTTGTAATTGACCAACAGGGGAAATGGGTTATTAGTAGGTACCAACTATCTGAGGGTCATCATATCATTTCATATGCACAGCTGTCGACACCAAGGCTTTTCCCTCAAGCCCCCTATTTAACAACCAATCGATGAAATCGCTGTAAATAACACTACAGAGGATATAAATTTTATAGAAATAACCTTTAATGTCGATGTGTGGGTATATGTCGATATGGAAGCGATAAATTGGAAGATGTATAGAGGCTTAATGTAGTGACAACCAAAAGTTGTGTTAATGATAGATTTATTGCCTCAGCTGGAAGCCCTCTACAAAAACAAACATTTTTTTTTATGTTTTTAACACAACATTTTAACACGGTCAATACATACGAGGTTTAATACACCTCGTACACGTCTTCCTTGCTGTGTAGCTAAAAAAACATAGTTTCTGACTGGCAGAGAAGTCTAACTTTGAAAAGAGATGAATATATATCTAAGATTTTTAAACAGAATGGAATGGAGTATCTACTTAAATACGGGGTCAGTTTGACCCCGTATCGCTCTTAGCCAAAAATATTTATAGTTTCTTAAATATTACGGGGTCTATTAAGCCCTTTATCGTCATAACGATAGTTTTTAAACGAGACATTAAAGGCCCCGTACCACAGGAATATAAATTATACAAAAATGAGTACCGCAGTCAACGTATTAAACCCAAAAATACGATTTTGGTTTGACGTTAATGAGTAATTCGATTCTTATTACCCCTTTGAGCGTCCATAACCCTTTGCAGAGTAAATTAATTAAAAGCATATACAACAAAACATTTCCTTTATAGCGAGCTTAAATACAATTTCATTACGAAATCCGTGTGAGGACACAAAATCGATAGTACCATTGGAATAAAGCTATAAATATCACATAAAAGATTCGAACAACACGTAAAACTGAACAGTGGCGGGGCTTATCAAGTATTCAAGAACCAAACTGTAACCTTAACTGTAACTGTTGCCAGTGATATAGGGATGTCAATAAAACCACTAAGTAATGGCCTTGCTGCCTTGGTTCCCTATTAAATTTGGATGAGGCGGTTTTTAAAAAAAACTGAAGACTTATGGGGTATATCTGTTAAGGTTCTCGGAGATATTATTGATTCAATTGCTCCTGTCTTAACAGGCATATTCAATCAATGTATAGACAGTGGTACATTCCCTGATTTAATGAAACATAGTAAAGTAGTACCAATTTTTAAATCAGGTAGTAAGAGTGATCCTTCTAATTATAGACCAATATCTGTGCTTCCAGCATTGAGTAAAATCTATGAAAAAATCATGCTCGACCAGATGTTGTCTCATTTTAATTCTAATAGGATTTTGCATAGTCATCAGTTTGGCTTCACGAAAGGAAGGTCAACGACGGATGCAGGAGTGAAACTCATCAGTCACATTTTGGAATCCTGGGAGAAATCTCAGGATGCTATTGGCATATTCTGTGACCTCTCTAAAGCATTTGACTGTGTTGACCATAATACTCTGATCTGTAAATTACATCATTACGGAATTCGTGGACGAGCTGCTGATCTTGTTTTTTCCTATTTATCTTACAGGCAGCAAAAAGTATCCATTAATGGGGCGACGTCCTCGGGATCTTTAGTAAAGATGGGCGTGCCTCAGGGTTCAATTCTTGGCCCTTTCCTTTTTCTGGTTTATATTAATGACCTTCCTTATATGATGGCTAATTTATCCGATATAATTCTATTTGCTGATGACACCTCTCTTATTTTTAAAGTAGATAGAAAAGATGGGGATGTCTTGCGTGTTAACGAAAGTCTGGCTGTTCTTTCGAAATGGTTCGCAGCTAATAATCTCCTATTAAATGCGAATAAAACTAAATGTATAAAGTTTTCATTACCGAATGTCCCTCAAGTTGGCGTCAGTCTAATTCTTGATGGCAAAAAACTTGATGTTATTGCGGACACTGTGTTCTTAGGTTTAACTATCGATTCTAAACTACAGTGGGGCGCTCATATTAGAACTCTCTCGGGAAGATTAAGCTCAGCTGCATATGCAGTTAGAAAAATAAGGCAATTGACAGATGTAGCCACAGCTAGGTTAGTTTACTATGCTTATTTCCACAGTATTATGTCTTATGGCATTTTACTGTGGGGATCTGCAGCTGATGTAGACTCAATTTTCATATTGCAAAAGAGAGCTATCCGGGCTATTTATAGGATGGGTCCTCGCGAGTCCCTCAGAAATAAATTCAAAGAAATCGACATTCTCACTCTGCCTTCTCTTTATGTCTTAGAATGCATTTTGTATGTTCGTAAAAACTTAGGACTCTTTAAAATTAGAAGCGATTTTCACAACAAAAATACGCGTAGTAAACACGAAATTGTATTACCCAAATGGAGATTAGCCAAGACCAGCAAGTCATTCCTAGTAAACAGCATACGCTTTTACAACAAGCTGCCAAAGGCGGTAACTGAACTTAGTGAGGGAAAGTTCAAAACTCATATTAAGCGTGTCCTAACCAAAAAAGCATTTTACAAGGTTAAAGACTATGTCGAAGACACGCTTGTTTGGCAATGACTGCCTCTGCACATGTGGCCCCCTGGTAAATCATTAATATTGTGTCTATTAACTGCTCCACTTTTGTTTTAATGTACATATATTTATTTTTCCTTTAACGAATTGCTTTTGCAATATTTTTTATTTTTTTATTTAGACTTCAACTGCATTCAATTTGTTAGTAATTTATTTTGTTAACAGTTGTAATTATTTAAATTTTTCTGTTGTAATTATTTATATAGCCTCTTTTTGGAATGTGAATGTGAGAACACTGTATAATCCACAAACACTTAGATAACTTTCTATTACAACTTACTATATTTTTATTTTATTATGATTAATTTTGTGCTTTTGTGTACAGTGTTGACTGGTCTACACTGTTCTTACATAAATCAATCAATATTGTAATAAACACATTTTTTTTAAAAGAGTAACCATGGAGTTTCTTGCCGGTTCTTCTCCATAGGAAACGACCAATTTCGAACCGTGCACTAGCTTCTGACGTTTTATAAGTGCCCTTGTAGGCCTATATGAAATAAAATATTTTGACTTTGACTTTGACTTTGACTTTTCGAATTTGAAAACCAAAAAAACCGGCCAGGCGATGGCTTCCGTACCATTCGTAGTGAAAAACGGTAAAAAACACATTTGTTGTGTGTACAGCCAAGGAGTGGAATTCCCTGCCGCAGTCTGTGTTTCCTGATGGCTACAACTTGGGGGTCTTTAAGTCAAGAGTGAATAGGTTACGTCTAGGCAAGCGTGCTGCATCGTCAACCACATCATCGCTTACCATCAGGTGAGATGGTGGTCAAACGTGAGCCTATCAATAATAAAAAAAAGACTTGCGTTTTTTATATAGAAGCCCCCTTAAATATTCAATTTTTTTTTTATATTTGTTGTTATAGTAGCAAAAGAAATATATCATCTGTGAAAATTTCAACTGTCAAGTTGTCACGGTTTATAAGATACGGCCTGGTGACAGACGAACAGACCGACAGGCGGATGGACAGCAATTTTAGTAATAGGTTACCGTTTTACCCTTTGGGTTTGGACCCTAAAAATAATAGTTTTGATCTAGGTAGTAAAACATTGACGTCGATTTTATTATGCACTTACTAAACCTATTTTAAACGATGTCTCTTTTTCTCTCTTACAATAGTAACGTATTAAAAGTTTGGATTTATCTCCTGACAAATTAGTCAGAATTCTATTTGCCACATAATTTTAGATGAGATTTCATATCGTGTATATTCACAGTTGGATAAAAGTATAAAGTAGTGCATCACGTAAACTAATTTGACAGGAGTAAAATTATTGCTATCTCTTTCTAGTTGTCACGATTAGTAAAAGAGGGCTATAGTTTGAAAACAGTTTAGTTAATGTACACGTGTATCGGCGCTATCATCTTCATTTATAATATAGTCATGATAGTCAGTGCCACATTTTTTTTATCTGATATAAACTATTGGTTTACGCTTTAACTAAGCCTTTCTATTTTTGTTATAAATTATCGTCTTTAAATAATTTTATTATCTTCACAAATCTTCAATCAAAACGTCTAACGCAAAATCGTCGACCTTCTATTTCAAACGTTCTCATTTTCTATATCTTGCATTTGACCATTTTTTCAGCTGTTGTCGAAAAATCTTATCGCAAATTTATCGCGTGTCTATGATAAAAAATAGAAACTAGATACCCTTATCTATGTTATAGGTATATTATATCGATATTGCCTATACTATGTATGTGTTCAAAATCACTAAACTAGATGTCTATTGATGCATTTCATTTTTAATAAAATTGGTGTCTAAGTTGTCTTCTAGTATATTTTTATTATTCCTAGCTCAAATAATGTAGACTAAAATATTCCTTTCAGTAATGTAGAAACGTTTCCCTTACAAATGAACCTACCAGATGTTAGGCTCGTAAACCCAAGGTATTTGCCGGCAACAGTCAACATAAAACAGTTCGAGCGTAAATTTGAATAAATGCAAGCCCAATTCACACCAGAGGGTGAACCCATAAAAATGATGCAAAAAGAATCGGCACACGCTCCCTCCACCCTCACAGTGACACACTGTGTATCGCTGGGGCTATAATACCTTTGAGAGAGACCAAAAATCTGTTTGATGTAGGTGTACCTACTTATGAACGAGTTTCAAAATCAATATTAACTAAGCACCCACGCAGTACGTCTGCACCGAAAGTGACCGAAAGAAATAGGTAAGCTACTAACCTAAAACCTATTTCAACAGGGACTCCAAACTGAAAATTGTGTTTTAAACATCAAAATTTCCAAGTATTGGAAACTTGTCCGGTTGGAACACTGAGCACAGTAGTTTCTGTGTTCGCAGCGGGAAAACAGAGACAGTGAGGGGGTGGGTGTTCCGGGGGGTGTCTGGGGGCTGGTTGCCTCGCGACACATATACCGGCTCGGTCGATAAGGAAAGCGGGCCGGCTCGATGCGTTCCGCATAGACTTCGAAAACGCAGTGAATTCGACTGTTAAAATTGAATGGGATTTTGCTTGAAAGTGAAAGCTTCTGGGAATATTACTCTCGATTTCTGTTGACAGAAAAACAGTGCTAGTCTAGATAGGATTTGTGAGCCGTTTTTATTTCAATTAGAGGGTAATCGTGAATTATGTTTTTTTTTTTGAGGTGAGAAATCATCTACTGACTTCTCCCAGTCTAGGGCGGAGTGAAAGGGCGTGTCAAACTTTTACTTACTAAAACTACATCAATGTTTTTTCAGTAGCCCTCTGACTTATAGAACCACGGTTACCTTTTCAGAAGTCAACCAATGGTCCCAGTAGGCTTCGGCCCTGCTGAGTCGGTCTACAGTTTTGCTGACAACTCTTTAAGGCTTGCTTTTTTTTTTTTTGGAACACTACGCGCTGTCGGCAACTCGGGCTCGGTTTGAACGGTTTCCGGAGAGCCGTCGTCCGCTAGCCCAATACTACAGCGGCTGGGGCGTGATGATATCCTTTCCCTGCGCCTGCCTCCTTCGCGTGCATCGTGAATTATGGTCTATTAAATATTCTAACAGCCATATGTACGAGTATGTATCCTCAATTATTCGACATAGTACACACTTCAAGTAACCCAAGGGCTGTGTTTTACCTCGGATAGAGGGTAAGCATTGCCGTACAAAGTGGTGATGTTAGTCACCAGTGTTTTAGGTTTACCAACGGCGATATTTAGGACTTTTTTTAATGCTTTAATTAGTTTTAATTAATTAAGGAGTTTTTTTTTGTTGTTGTTTTATTAACAAAAATTATAGATAGTTATAAATAACAAAGTTGCGGTTAGTTAAATATTTTACAAGTAGATCTGGGTATTTAATCCATTGTGAGATTTTTAAAAATCATTCTATGATGGAGGTTCGACTAGCATTGAACTTATCCTTGTAAAAGAAGTAAATTTTTAAAACTTTACATTTGTGTGCCATTTTTACTTTCCAAAGATACAAAGAATTAAATAAGGTTATTTTAAAGCCAAATAGTTTTATATTGCTTTTATGCTTTAAAGTTAATTTTGCAAACGACGACGATGTTTCTAAACATAAAACTCTTTTTCTTTTTTTGAAATCTCAAACTGCATCAAAATATAGAATTTGAGGAGCACACTGGAACGCGATTTCCATTTTCGGCAACGAGGAAGTACGTCGAAAATAACGGGGACACGAACCAGCGAAGTAGAAAACAAGAATCCCGCCTTAACTCGAGAGGTAAGTGGTAGAAGAAATCCAGGCTTTATCCGTGTCTCCAGAGATTTTCTTATATCCTCCACATTTTCAAGAATCGAGAACAATACACTTACAGTATATTTATTTTCGTTAATTGTGCCTAAAATAGATACTTGACAATAAATTAGATGATGTTGACGTCAAACGAGCTTATAAACCACGATAATTCTAATCAAAATGTCTTTAAATAAAGTCTCTTTTATTTTAAACTTAGTTTATAATTATTTTTTTACCCAATATAAGAGGCAAGTAAAATTTGCATTGACGTGTTTCTACAATAACGATTGGCTACACACGTGCGGAATTACCAAACCGGTTTTAAAACCAGTTCGCATCAAGTTTTTTCAATATGACATCAAGATATTGTAGGCAGAATTCCGCACATCTGTGTCTAGTTGGCAATTTTCAATGATTTGAAACTTAGTCTTCAAGCTTACGCGTACTATGCTAAACTTTGTTGTAACTGCGAGTATGTACAGTAATTTGTCAGGGTTAAGGGACCCTAAATTGCTTGTTCAGTGACAAATTGCGACGCTCTGTAATAACTCGTGTAGTCTTGAGCCCTGTCCTTAAGTTTACTCTTACTTGCAGGGCGGCAAGACTTTGTTAAGACTTATTTCGCCCTTTCAAACAAACATTAGACCTTTCATAAAAGAAGAAGTAAATAAAATCAGTATGCCATTAATTTGATTAAAAAAAAGTACAATTGAAAGACTGGATCATTATCTAAATTCATTCTCAATGAAATCCAACGAGCTCTTCATAATTATTGCAAATTGCCACGTTAAAACTAAAATGTCTTCAAGAGGAGTCGCTTAAACTATAAGCCTTCCATTTTGGCAGGGCCATGAGTGCAAACTTCCTACCCCCTACCAGTTCTCACGCACCAAGGGGGGAGACAGCCCCGTCCCTCCCCTCACCCCCTCTGGCGTCTAGCACTTGTTCGGTACGACCTCGAAAACTTAGGCCCAAAGTTGCCGTATGTAATATTAGTGACGAAGAAATATAAGGCTATATTTTTCATGTGTGGGTCGCTGATTCCTTAGAGTAAAAATAAATTCAATTGGTACTTATTTTTTTTAGCCTTCAAAACTGTATCTGGCGAGGTTAACATTGTAATTATGAAACTATGTCTGTCCTATTATAAAGTAAAAAGTGAAAATCATTTTCTGTCTCACCTCAATTTTTCATACTATGATTCATAAATAAAAAGATTTTTTCCAAGGCCATTCATTTAATATTCTACAACACTCATTCAAAAAATTATATCATCAAAACACAACCTTGAAAATTCAAAACAACAATAAAATATTTTGCTGTAATATTACGTTATAAGAAAACCGTGTGCGAACTTCGAACGAATTCTTTCGCCTGCCTTTTCCATAGAAATTACTGAGGAAGCCCCACAAAGTACTAAACTACGTAAAATAACGTGAGCTGTTCCACAAAAACGTGTTGCAATTACAACATCATTGTTAAGTTTAAGGCCAGCGAGTCTTTGTTACAACTTGATGAATTTTCATTCGATCTTTTCATTAGAGTTGGTTGAATTTTTCTACTTCATCCAACAATGACTCATTATGCTTGAGAATTTCTGCCGTGTTATGATTACAGTAATTTAAAGTAAATGTTTGGTGAGCTATTAACATTTTATAGATTTTTTTATAAGATGATAACAATGCTGTTTTGGATGTCTTTATATTCGCAACGTTAGGGTTATCAGGGTCTTAAATATCTTTATGTATAATTCTCTTGTACGTGTGTCTGGCACCTCACTGCTTTCAAATGGTTTTTGTTTGTATACTTAAGTGGTTCCTGGTTCTAAAATACAATTAGTGCTACAGTCGAGTCCAAATTTTTATTTCTGAAAAATAATCAGTTTTTGGGCAGAACAACATTTGCCGGGACCGCCTATATAAGTATATGTTAAAAAAACATCTTGCTGTATTCAGCTATTAATTCATGAATCCCCAAGCGACACCCGGTGGCCGCGCATCTATTGTCTTACTATTGTGTCTCTAATTGACGGTATCTGAAGGGTTAATATTGTATTGTAATCCTAAAGATAATAAGGTATACATGGTGCAGTACGGTTTTTTCATTATTGAATGTTTTCGTCATTGCCACTGAAAGTAAGAGTAATTCGTTTCTTGGTCACGCCTATGTTTCAGTTCACTTGCTATGAAAGGAGGAAAAAGATTTCAATAAATTAAAGTGTTTGACTTATGTGCTGTTGGTATAACTAATATAACTCGTAGCGTTTTTATCAAATCTGTTATCTATGTTATAAATAATAAAATTCATTAATGAAGGCAAATATTCGTTTATTTTAAAAGTGTGCCACAGGGAGCTGTTTTTGGACCTATACTATGTATAAGCTAACTACAAAATGACTTTTTAATAGATTAACACAGAATACATTTCCTGTCACATTATCTTCTTTGAAACAATTCCTTGCCATGATAATACCCTCCTCGAATTTAAATAAGTTCGCAGTTTCAGAGTCCGCACGAGAGACGTGTCGTGTCATATTAACAGTCAAATTAGAGGAAATGTTGGTACCTGTGTTATGCCATGCATGCACGACTAACATTTTGAGTAATTAAAGGGGTTGAAATTTAAGCGTAGAAACTATTAAAGCGATGTAAAAGATTTTTTCAATACACTTACTCGAAAATCCGCTCTTATCTCAAGTGCTTTTGGCACGCAATTTAATGTTTTTCGCACTTGTGTGGAAAAGTGTGTGAGCTCGCCCCCGTCACATTAATTGCGTAAAGTTGGGCGTTAAGTGACACGAGTCGCGCGTCAACCCCCTTTTATTTATATCATCGTAAAAATAGTAAATTTTCATACGCGTGGAAATTTGTCACTACAACACTTGGCTCCAAAACAAATTTCACATCAGTCGCATTAAGAAACTTTCTCCATTTGTATCAAAATGTACCTACTATTTTTCAATTATCAAAGATTACGTAATGTGAACTATATGGATTTGTTTTAGATTTCGTTAGTAAAAGGGAGATTAAAATGTAGCTTTGAAGGTGTATTCCAAAGGGGGATTAGTTTAGTGGCCTCTAATTGGGATACGTCACCCCATCTCTTCCCCATTGAAGGGTTGCAGGATTATAATTAGGGGAAAGAGCGGGCTACACTCACTTTTCGCAAAATAATGATATATATTGGGTTTGATGCGTGCAAAGAGTAGAGTCAATGTCCTTTTGAAAATATAAATATTAGGAACAGGTATTTGCGTGACTCCAAACTGAGGGAACAGTTTTTCAATATTGATACGCAACACGAAAAAAATATTACAGTGTTTAATCAAATCAACTTTTTCTGATATTTTTTTTTCATGCGACATCTGTTAGTATCAGAAAGTCCTTTGACCCTAACCCTCTCGAGCCTAAGGCCTCTTGTGTAAGCGATTTATTATGGTCTAGCCTTTGGCGTCATGCGCAGAACTTTGTGTTGAAATATCTTTGCAAAAACATTTCTGTCGCAGTTCGCAACAGTTTTATTTTGAAAGGTATTGAAATTAAATTAAATTTTTGGTTACTACCAATATTTACATTCTCTGATACAAATAATGTTCATAATGAATATCGATGTAAAACGTTCATCAATATTTTTGTACTAGATTCCCATGATTTATTATGGAGATAAGTTTTCACAAAAAAGATGTTAGCTAAAATTATTTTTAACAAACCTATGCTCATGCATGCATGAAAATGATGATGCAACTTATTTATTTATTTATTTAAACTTCATGTACAGTAGTGGTACATAGGCGGACTTAATGCAACAAGGCATTCTCTCCCAGTCAACCTTTGGGTTAAAAAGACAACACTGTGGTAGGTTACTTCTAGGAAAACGTGTTCTATCGTATCGTATATAGCCACATCATCGCTTACCTTCAGATGATATTGTGGTAAAACGCGAGCCTATCCATAATAAAAAAAAAAAATAAAAAAAAATAATAGTCATCATTAAACGCGGAAAATCAATAAAAAATAATCTATTAACACAAAAGTGCGTCGCATTTTCAGGCTGACGAAAGTAATCTAATCTAACACGAAACGCATTTCGTGAAAACAAAAATTATCGAATCAATAGCAATGCGAACTTGTTGTTTTTAGAATCTGCGTGAATAACACGCAAAATGCATTCGTCATTTTGTTTTTGAATTCCGGCTACAATTAGATAACCCTCGGTCATTATCTGGACTCGACACGTGTAAGCTTGGAGGCCAAATTTTTTATACATCGAAAAATAAAATGCACTTGTCGTGTAATATATTTGTCGAATCTTTTTTTTCCTCGTGTAGTTTATAAACGTCACAGTACCGCAGGGTTGACTGAAAATTATTGCTTAGATTTTCTTTACATTTTTGTTACGTAATTGGAGATAAATGTTCACCTATTTCTGCATATCAGATTAGATTGAATCGTAAGCGTATACTTCTTAGAATTTTGTATTATTGTAATATATTTTTAGCATTTCATTTTGAGTAGGTACCTATCAACTACAAACAATACTTTTACTACAAATATTTTCCAGTTGTACGTCAAATTTTATTTGTTTAAAATCTATGTTCGTAGCAAGTGTAGAATAGCGTCTCATAAATCAGACGCTACTGAAATATTTGAATCGAATTTAATTTTCAACAATACAAAATAACGTTGTACTTACCTACTCTTTTCGGCATGAAATTCTACAAAAATTAGGTATTATCAACAAATTTGAGGAAAATCGATTAGATTTTAGGAAACTCCACGACTTAAACGCATAATACTGATCGAAGATATTTGTAGATAATAAAATATCAATATTCATTAAACACACAACCCTCAAATATTTCACGGCCAAATCCGCAAATAATACTAATATGCATCAGACTGGCGACAAAATTGATAATTTATATCGCAAACAGCCAAAAAATATAATATTGAGGCAATTTATCGCACGCCGGAGTCAACGACCTGTTTATCGGTTTAGTAAGATTTCGCGGACATGCATGCCTGTACGGCATTATGTAGGTAGGCACTAAGTGATAAATAGTGATAATAAAATGTGCTATGTTACGAAATACGTACATTAAATTCGTCGGGGATATGAATGACTGGATATAATATATATGTCGAATACTCTCAAAACGGTGAAGGAAAACGTCGTGAGGAAACCGCATGTCCTGAAATCAAAAGTTCGAAGACGTTTCCTCAATTGGGAACATCATAAGGCTTATTATGCTGTTTATATACTATATCGCAGTTGAATTTGAAACAGGAAAATACTATTTCCTCCTTCTTTCAGTTTTAACTGTCAACCTAAAACTCAGCAAAGTCTTGCAATCTTATCAGATGCCATTATGTATGTGTTTTGTTGAATGCGGTGTAAACAGCAGTTCAACAGAACTTTCTTGAATGCATTACAGTAAGTAAAAGTGATAGCAAAGGGTTTGTAGACGAATTAATGTCATTTTAGAGTAACAAGCAAGAAGACCATGATGATCTGTTGGAAAGAAGTATCGAATCGATTAATCGAGTAACAAAATATTGGTGTGCTTGGATACTACGTGCGTAGTAACCCATTTTTTACAGTAACTAGATAAATAAAAGGTAAGTTACGACTATGCAAAAATTTACTCAGCCGTGCATGATAAATCAAAAGACCTTGATCTGGATAATTGGCTTCTTTCAGATGATACTCATGAACAAATTAGTCATGCAAAAATTAAATAATGTGTATATTTTTTTTCAAGTTCTTAGTCATAATTATTTTCAGTGTCAAAATTAAGGATATATATATCTACATATATAAAATAATATGGTACGAGTACTTAAAAAAGTCGATACCGCAAAAATTTTAACACATTCAAATATAGAGATTAAGTCATTTAAAGGGGTTCAAGAGATAAACCCCCTAATAGGCGTTAATGCATTGCCATTCATTATGACACGTCATAAAATTTTTACAGAAATGTAAATATGATTAATTTGGTCCCAAAAATAACTCTGAATGTCAAGGCCATAAAAATTTTCAACTTTTTACAAATGGCCGTGATCAATGGCTACTTAAATTACAAAGATCATTATTTAAAAGTCCCATTAAATAATCAAGCAGAGTTCGTTTAGTTAAAATTTGATCGTTTGACATCCGGCAGGCTACGGTCGGAAAGTTTACGATCTTCTTGTCATAAATTATGAAGTCGCCTAGCTTAATAACTAATTGAATAGAAAAAAAAGGATGATTTTTTTCGAAACACCGTATATTGACTAAATTGACTCATAAGCCGAGAATTTCTAGCTGTACTTTTTAGATCTTGTGGTTTTACTTCGAAACAAATATTGAAATACGATATACGATTCAGAAATAAAAACCTATAAACATAGATCATAATATTCTGGGAAACAGTTTACAGGTGGCTAATAAAATTTATTTAATTGGTTACCAATTTAAATTACATATTTTCATGCCAATATTGTATTGCGATTATATTTATTTAAAAAAAATCTGAAATCTTTTTTCGTCACTCAAATTGTCATTCATCAGCACATTGTTCGGTGCAAAATGGCTAAATATCCGTTTTTTTACAAAGATATTCAAATTAAGGACATTAGTAAAGGCCTCGATTTGTTGTTGAATTGACGTAGGCAATTAGCAAACTAGTGACATTTTTGTGTTAGCGCAGATTTGTATACGCAATTGGCTTCAGTTTTTCAATTCACGGGTAAAAACTGCTTTTGTCTAGTCATTGTTTTGGTTAGATGCTGCTTAGTGTTTATGTTTGATTGCTTTTTTATTTTTAGAGCTACTAATCTATGAAATAACTATTTATAGGAATCTTGCCCGTATCAATTAAGTGTAAGTTAGTGGGCATGTGTATTCTCTCTATCCTGACCTATAGTTCACAGACTTGGGTCTTTAAATATCACAATATACTAGATGTTAAAATAACGGATTGCGTTCGAAACACTATACTGTACTCCAAAACGTTTATCATTGGCGTGGTTCAGAAGGCTGCCCAGTTTAAGTAAGACTAGGCTGGATATATCTGCCGCATGCCAATCGAGCGTTGGGCTGGTAAAACACAAAGTTGGTGTCCTGAAATCGTACGACGACGTCGCGGCAGACCAAGAAAGAGATGGCAGAACAACGTATGTAGATTTCTTCCTTGTAGCGATTCCTAACGAAGTGCAAGAAGGGGCTCACAGCCGGGAACAATGGAAGAAGTGGAGAGAGGCCTTAGCCCAGTTTTTATTTATGCAAAGTTGTGTTGTTGAAACTATAATATTTTCTTTCTTACTACTTTATACAAAGTTCTCAGAATGTTATTGATTTAGGTACCTATTATGGAAAAACACAGAATTTCCTAGCACAACCGATTCCATTGTTAATAGATTCTTAGTATCGAATAACCTTCACGACGCTTTTCTTGGAAAGTTCATGGTATTTTCACAGTATCGACTTACCTTCGCAGTACAGTGTGACGTCGGCGAGACTCTCCGAATTCCACAGGTTCGCGAACGAAGTGGCCAGGTTTGAACCGAAGCTGTTCCATTTCAGGCAGTACTGTTGCTGTTGGGAGTCCATACCCGGGCCGCCTCGTATACCTGCCCTGTAATGGAAAGCTTACGTCAGTATTTGATTTTAAAGCACCAAAGATAAAAGGGAATTTCATAGAGTAAAATGAAATTAAATTTGTTTTGGAATATTTTTTCACAAAACGTATAATATTTTCATTTCTAGCACATAATATCCTCCTGACCCAAAAAAGAGGGTTTTTTTTATACAAAGCCAACAACGAAATCAAAAGCTGATTTCGACGAGTATATTTCGTAAAAGTAAGAGTAAATAAATGATAAAATCCGGACCATATCTAACGTTTTATCCATCAACTCATCCGGAGCGAGGGCGCAAAACAAAAAAAAAAACTGATGATAACGGGGATATTTTTGTGAAAACACAACGTATTTTCACAAACAACAGAGTCTGGGATGTAGAAGTAAAACTTAACATTATTATTATTAGTACTCTTTTTTTACATATCATTTACATTTACAAGCATAAAAAAAATTTAGCCCATCGATATCGGGAACAGGGTTCAAGCTACAAGGGTTCAGGGTACCAAAGAAGATTCTCCTAACAATGCAAGCCGTGTACTGTTTACGGAATAAAACCCTTGAGTAAGTTGTCTAACAAGAGCCTCCTAAGGGATCGATTGAAGCTCATGGCTATTAGGTTATATTACAATGCTCGCTGAGTCTACATTCCACATATCGACCACCTCGCTAGCCAAGCCAAGATACCTGATGTGCTTATCTTTCTCGGCTTTCACGAGGTTCTTGTTGGGGACGCTTTTATGTATCAATAATCACTACACACCTTCGATTCATTTCACCACCACTATATCAAGCTTATTCGCCAAGAAGTCATGTTAGTGGTGATAAATCGATTCTGTACTAGAATCGATCTACCACCACTAACAAAGTGATATATCTCCATTATCGAGAACTGGTTGGGGCAAATACCTGTAGTCACTGCGATCATACAAGAAAGTATTTATGATCAAATTGCTGGCGGATAATCTTGTCTACTAACTAGGTGGTGCCTATGCAAATACTCTGTTAGTTAGACGAGAGCAACCAGATACTATGTGGCGAATTGATATGATTAATTTTGATTGTTACAAGTCTGTAGTATCCTAATGCAGGACAATCCTTATCCTCTCTTCTTTCTTTTTTTATCTTAGGCAATCTAAGTCCACTTCTTTAGGTAGGAGTCCAATTCAACTAGCCATTTCCTTTTGGGCCGAACTTAACGTTAAAATAGTGTAATAAAATAAAGGGTTATTTCTATAATTTCATTGTTCTGGGCTGGGTTGGGCTGGCCGAAGGTCGTGGGGTGAACAACCCGATGCATGATCGATGCCGCCCGCCCGCTGAATACGTAATACCCTAGATTCCCACGACTGGCCCCGGATAATGTTAAAAGAGGGAATTTATTGAGGGCTATTGTGAGCAATGGGAGTGTGCTTAGGGAGAAGCTCCTCCGTAGCATTTTTGTCATTGTCTACCTCTTCATAATCGTTCATTACCTTTCAACAAATCATTGTCTTAATTGTTTGTATGTTGTGGACAAAAATTTTGGAGACGAATTTAACAAAATTATGTGGTATAAATTTTATACAAATCATAATGAACAATATTAATATAAAATATTAGTCTTATTATGTCCGTTATGAGCATAATTATCCTTGTATATATCTCACAATCTTACACAAGTTCGTAAAAAAACATTAAAAGTATCAACTAAAACATATTAATCACCATTACTAATTTATATTTTAGGCTGATTGAATTCACTACTTTTCCTTATACGATCTAGTTCTATTTCGGAACTGTATAGAAAAATCATTTGTAAATGGTAAACATGATCATCGTATACAATTGTTGCTATGTGTCCAGTTACCTAACCGACCTTTCAAGACTATCGATCACTGTTCTATAGAAGCGATATAATATGTATGTGATATACATTAATATGCAGGTGTAGTGTCAGCTGCAGCGACGTAAGTGCTCAACTATTGATCGCCCCATTAACCTGCTTCGGCGCAGTCGAAACTTACTATTAATTAATAATGGCTCTATATAATTCAAGACTTTTGTTTCCTCGTCACGTATCTGTAATTACTGTGTTTTCCGTCTTTCAGTTTCACGTTTTGGTTCTTATTTATTTAATTATGTATACCTACAAATAGAAGAGTACAGCAGTGCTTTTTTATTCAAAAAGAAAATTGTATATCTTTACCGTATACTAGTTGGCCTGTCAGACGATATTATGTTGTGTCAGTCTTGATTACGAACTGTCAAATACGAGAACGTCAAATAGTCATAGTTTTTTGATTTTTTTTTTAAATATTTCTTTCTATGATAACCTTTTACAAGGTTTTTTTTTTATTACGTATAGGCTGGCATTTGTATCTAATCTGATGGTAAGCAATAATGTAGCCGACGATGGCCTAGATATAACCTATTCACTCTTGACTTAAAGACTTCTAGGTTATAGCATCGAAATCGATATTGAATCGTTCTCAAGTTTTGGTATGACCAAGGAAAATAGGGATTCATTTTTATATACAACCTATATAGATGAAGTCTTCTTCATCGCATTAAAAACATGTTCACCATCATAGATTAGTTTATAAACAAGTTTGTAATTTCCTTGCTATGATAGTTGACTAATTAGAATTTAACAATGGCTATGTTACCATAAAAAACACTATAGTTTTCAATTCCAGCACAGTTTAAAATGTAATTAGCATAGAATGAAATGCAGAAACATTAAAATATTTAACTTCGCATTCAAAAGATAAAACCCCTTTGGTAACTAAGAATTAAAACCATATTGTGGCTAAGTACCAAGACCTACATCCTAAAGGGTTGTTTCCACAAACTGTTATTAATACGAGCGAGAAAGTTATAAAATTTAACATTCAAATGGATTCAAAATGTGGCAGAACTACCCTTTTAGACGATAATGGTTCAGATCATTTTTTAATGGAGATTAGTTAGTTGTTAGGAAATAAGCTAAGTTATATAGGACCTAGATATTAGTAGATATGGGTGAAAGGCGTAGGCCGTAACTGCGCAAGGCGCGTAGATGCAAAAGAAATATATGGATAAAAAGTAGTACGTAAGACAAAGACGCAAGTCATCTGTCGCTTGTTGCGCATACTATGATAATCAGAGGGCGGAACCAGGTAAAGCTATATAAGTACTTTTACTTATTTTTTATACTGCGAATGAATAAAATGGATATGTCTCAAATTTCGAGATTAATTTTAAAGATCAGATTTTTTTATGACACTATCACAAATATAGCAGAAATAATAATCTGTATTATTGAACGAGGGGACGAAGTGTATTTTATTAACCTCACCTCAGTTGACGTAGAGAGACCTTTTTCAATTAAAAGTACTAATAATTTTTTTTCGTTAATTATCTTTGTTTTATTTGTCTAATCTATCTTGATGATGAGCAGTGGTGGCCGAGTGGTAATGGCTCCGACTTACGAGTTGTAGGTCGTGGGTTCGAACCCAGCCAGGCGCATTACTTTGTGTAATTTATTTCATCACCACTGCTCTCAAAACGGTGAAGGAAAACATCGTGAGGAAATCGTGTCTTAGAACCAAAAATTCGACGACATGTGACATTCACCAACCCGCACTGGGCCTGCGTGGTGGATTATGGCCCATTCCCTCTCCTAGAAAGGAGGCCTGAGTCCCAGCAGTGGGAACATTAAAAGGCTGATGATGATGATGATGAATCTATCTTGATGCAAGTACATGAAAAGCTCTACCTAATTCCGAGTGATACTAGAAGAATATCAGGTTTTAGTAGAACACATACTCGCTAATCTATAGAATACGGTTATTTGCGAATGAGAATACTACATTGTTACGGTAATATAAAGTAAAAAAAAAACTAGTGAATAAAAATACTACTTGATTCAATGGAACGTTTTGTTAAGAACAAGACGGAACAGTTACAAGAAACGACACTAAAACTAAAACTACCCACATTTAGAAGAACAAAATTAAACAAAGTTGAAAAAAAATTCTCAAAGTGAATTTCTAAATCCTGTGTCAAAGTTGCCTTTTGACAAATAAGCTACACGACACATTACGTCAAATCTATTTGACACGCATTAGTCAATTCATACCTTGGCTTCTTGTGTTTTTTATTCATCTTCTCCTTCTTCAACGTCTTCTTATATTCTAAATAGTCTAAGAGATCACTCAGTGAATACTCCAGCTTGGAATAATTCAGTTTCCTGGTTCTCAAAAGACCTTTGCTTTGATATTAACGTCACACAGAATTGTCGTTGAAAGACTTCAAAAGTTTCGTTTCCTACTTCAGCAGAATGAACAATACGAGTAGAGTGTTTTACATTTGCATAATTAGGTAGTCACCGAACCGTGATACGTTTAATAAACGAGGTACGATCAGTCGTCACCTTCGCGAATAACGCACTCCCGCACTATGCCGGACGGCGGACAGTCCAGGGCAGGTTATAACGAGCGTCTAACAAAGGTACGCACACTGCACCGACCGACCGTCAATACGTTATCGATTCGATCCCCATCAGCTCCGTTACAGTACAGCCTAACTGTATATTTGCATGCGTGCAGTACACTGAGCCAGATAACTCTGAACCACGATGGCTTTATTAGCGTCCCCGTTTCGGGGCGATTTTAGGTAAGCGCGAGGCGTGGGGTAGGCCTAGATAGGCTGGCTGAAGTGGAATTTCGGTTGCGACCCGGTTCCGGCATGCAGCACACGCGCAAGCGTACTAGCGGAGCGGCTAGAGGGGCGCGAGGGGGCCGGGGGGTGGCTGCACCGAGTTGCGCAAACTGACGCAGCGGTCACTCTGCAGCCGAACCACAGAGTAATTGAAATCGAGTGACATCAGTATGCTAATAGCCCTTTTAATGTACTCGATGACATAATAAAATGTCGATTCTTTATTACAATAGATAGGTTACACCAATTCTGGATTTCAGGCAAATTGGCATGTTTATGTTGACAAAACCTAAATACTTACTAAACAAAGCCATTCATAAACCCCAAAGTAATGTAAACATTCAACTAGTTCCTCGTTGCATGTTGTGCAACTAGTGGAAAATCGCGTTTTCAAAGGCATTGAAAACTTTACAAGAGCTTATTTAAAATTTGATTGATCTACATTAATTTATAGCTCTATTACTCGACCTATTTTTATATTGTTTGTTTATACGCCTCAATCAGTTACGATTTATGGTCGAGATCACACATAAAATTATGACACAACCTTTTAATAAGAAAACTTACACACTTTAATTACGAAATGTTATCCATAGAAGCTTTTTGTTTTTATTACGTTCTGGGTCATAAAAAATTTAATAGTTGTAACAAAAAGTTTTCATACCTTTTACTGGCTTGTTTTAATTCCATGTTTTCACTTAAAAATAAATTCAATGTATCTTGGTTATTGATTTTAAATTCCGAATCAACTACTGGCATCTATTTCAAATTTCGAGAAAGTAACATGAACATGTTAGTTATTCGAAATTTAAAATTGGTTTATTTGTTCTATAGTATAATTTTAGTTTTTATTTCTCTACGGATATGTTTTTTTTTCACATCTTCGGACTGGCTGTTTATCGTTTTCTCATTTCGTAATTCTAAATTCAAAACTGATACAATACAACTATTTGTAAGTTGTTACTCTGTGCAAGAGCCGGGCCCCTAACGGTTCTTAAACAAAGGCCTGCATCGAACGCCTCGTAACTATTGCACTGAGTTCCCATCGCCCTTCGCCCCTTTGCCCTTTTCCCCCCTCACCTATACAACCATAACAACCTACATATAATACAGAATGTACTGAAAATTGCTACGCGGTGCTACGAAGGTATCTACGAATTTGCTTTTATTGGAAACTCGCAGGAGAGCGTTACGATTTTAGGCCTAAAAACCTTGTGCTTGTTATGTTTTGGGCTTGTAATAACTTGGTGTCTATAATTATGAGCTTTTAACAAGCATATTGTGATTTGGAGGTTAGAAAGCTTAAATATATGGATGCTCTATTAATGAGCCTACAGTGGTAGTATAATCAGCCTTTTTAATTTTACCACTGCTGGAACTCAGGTCTCCCCCTCGAGAAGAGGGAATGGGCCGTAACCACACTCTACTCACTATCGAACCCCTATAGTCTACAGTCACATGAATCTAGGCAGATACAATTACGGCACTTAAAACTTCCTCATACAACGCCCAGCTTTCTAGGTCAACTGAGTTGGACGACGGTAGAAAATGCATTTAGTTGTAAAGCTGGTGGCATACTGGCGGACAGCGACATCGCCGCATCTGTATGCGTTTTGTACGAACGAAACGGGATTTGGATTTGCGGTTACGAGTTCTGTTTTTATTACTGCGGTCAGTGTCTAATTTTGTTTATTGGGAATGGTATTCGAGGAAAACAATGTAAAAAGGTATCTACTGATTTGTTAACGCATTTAGCGAACGTGATGGTCAGTGCTTGTTCTTCTTTGTATTTAAAATGCTCTTTTTCATGCACTGGTTTGTAACCATTTGATAATAAAAACAGTTAACATACACGGGGAATGTGCACTGGAATTGCATCATTTAATTTCGCCAAGTCTGTTCCATCATCGGAACACTAGACGTACGGCCATAAGGACAAAGCGTTTTGGTAACACATTTATTATTATATCAAATAATTGAAATAGCCTGCCGGAGTCTGTGTTTCCTGATAGCTACAATTTAGGAGTCTTTAAGCTAAGAGTCAATAGGTTACTTCTAGACTAGCGTGCTTTATCGGCGGCCACATCAACGCTTAGTATCAGGTAAGATAGTGGACAAACGCGGGCCTATGCAAAAAAACTGTCTGCCTAAAAAAATACAGAGCAAAACAAATTAGAAGATCAATAAGCCACAAATCAAAAATCAAAACAATAAGTTTATTCCGACATAAATCGATCCATGACTAATGTATAAAGTAATAGCACCCCAAAACAGGAGGCCCGGATATCCAAAACAGCATTTAAATAAAATTATACTCTACACGTGCCTTACTGCAAGGCGGAGGCGGCGCCTTCATGCCTTCATAGTCATGTATTTTATAATACTATTGTGATGTGTAAGGTTCGATCGTGTGGATGTAATGGTATCGTCGGCAATTCATCATTAAGACGGATTTTCTGCCTATATTATCAACTGTCATAGTTCATTTAATGCTGCAATTTTTAAACTGAGCTTTATTTGCTGAGTTTTATTTTATAAGGCAAAAATATGGGCTATTTTATCAGTAAAGTACGTTATAATAAGTGTTACTATGAGCTCACAGTAATCTTAAAAGCTGCAACGACATTTGTTTAACACTACTTGCACCTATAAATGGTGCGGGCCTGCACAGCAAGGTGCGCCTTCCGCGCGTGTGTACTAGGCCCTCATAATCCCAACGTACGTTGTATTACGCAAGCCGGTGTCGAAATCGGACGCACTACGGAACGGGTTTTCTAAATTCCCACACGACAACTAGATGCAATGATGAACTGCATGGAAGTTCGTTTGTGTGGGTATCGCATTAGTTTTTATTTGAATTGAACAGGTGCTGGATACAGCCTGTTAGTTATTAAAAGTTATTGGCCATAAATATTTTTATGTGAATAATAGTACCACGACGAATTAATGTTGAGTTTGTTGAGTTATTTTTTGTAGTTTTTGACAGCATTTAGTGAAATTGAAAGCAACAGTTTCAGATTAAGAAGAGAGACAATTATTGCTATTTGAAAAAATGTTGAGGTGCGATTTTTTCTAATGCACAACCATTTTATTTTTTATAGGCTTACGCCTTACCACTGTCTTATCTGAAGGTAAATGATAATGTGATTTACGAAGGAGCAAACTTAAATTATATTTGTTTTTGACGTAAAGACCTCCAAGTTTCAGCTATCAGAAAATACAGACCGCAACAGGGAGTTCCTGTGCTTAGCTGTACGCACAATGAATGTATTTTCTAACCGTTTTCTGCGTATGGGTGAAGTATCCACCATATGTTGGAGGTGCCTTCCTTTGTGTAAGTATATAAAATATAAAAGTAAGTAAATAATCATTTGACACTTGCAAATATAAAAATTCCACTCGAATAACGTACACGATTAGTAAAATTGTCGAGTCAACACAAAGCCTAAGTCACTTTGCATTGCAAACAAAAAAAAAACTTTCTATTGCAACGTTTTTCCGGCGCAAAACGCGTTGCGCGGGTCGGGGGGCGGAGGCCCGTCAAAATAGAAAGTTGCATGACACGCGTTGCAATGCGTGCGCACAACGCAATGCTGCTAAAATGTAGATAAAGTCTTGACTATGAATTTTGGCGATTTATATTCGAATCAGAGCTCCTCTCTAGGAGGAATGGACAGTAATCCACCACGCGATCCCAGTGCAGGTTGGTAATGTAACATGTCTTCAAATTTTTGGTTCTAGGATATGCCGGTATCCCTACGATAATGATAATGATAAATGATATTTATTTTGCAAATAGGTTTAAAAGAACACTTTTATACGTCAATCTGATTTTTGTCAGATGAGGCGGGTGTTTCTTAGCTGACTACCCTGAGAAGAAACACCGACACAAACTGAGGGGTCAGTCTCTTTTAAAATCTATACAGTAAGCACGTAATGGTCAAATCAAATGAGAACCATGCAGATTATTGTCTCAGATGGTCTTTTGAAGACAGAACCACACAGATTTGCATGGACCTATACAGTTAGTGCAAGCATTAGTTAGTATTTGTGTAGCTCAAAGTTATGACTAATAAGAAGCTCACCGCGACGAACTATACCGATGTTTCCTTGTTTCTTTGTTGATGTTTTCCTTCACTGTTTCAATTTCCTAGAGAGGAGGCCTGAGTCCCAGCAGTGGGGAACATTAAACAGGCTGATTATGCTTATACGGATTCGAACCCATCAATCTTTCTAGTCTTTTCCCAACTGTATTGGGGTCGTGTTTTTATCTAACCGGATGCAGCCGAGTACAAGAGTTTGATTTTAAATTCAAATTCGCGATATAAATTCAAAAGTTTCGTAAAAATACCGATAGGAATTCTACATTTTAGATGTCAACACTTTTAGGGTTTAGTGTTTATCTTTGAATGCAGTTAAAGCGATCATAAGTTATCATAAATCTACACTAATATATAATAAAGAGGTAGTTTGTTTTTGTTTTTTTGTTTGTAGGAAGTCTCTGGAAGTACTGGTCCGATTGCTGAATTTTTTTCACCGATAGAATGCTACTTTTTCTTGAGTGACATTGACTATATTTTATGTACACTGGTGAAGTCGCGAGCAAAAGCTAGTTTAATAAATAAGTATTTTAGATAGGAACTTGGGATTTTAAACACGATAAGAATTTTAAGTTCTTATAATTACGCTATAAATTTTTTTACATCAGAATCGATGTTTAATTATTAACTTATTAAAACATGGGCGGTATTTTACCTATGAAATCATTGTTGTTAATGTACAAATATCTTTATTTTCACAACAAACAGCTCAGAAATATGTTTTCTTTGAAAAAATTCACTAGTCAGTTAAATACTGTTATTCTCGACAAAATGCCATTACCAAAAATGAAACAAAGCAAGATAAAAATCAACTCGTGCGCTTCCTGCATAGATCAGATGCGTGCGCGCAGTGCGAACCAGTGCGTGCATTATGAAATAAGCCTTTCACTCACTGCAGTTCGAAAGCAGAGCCTTTCTCTTATATAACGGTATACGGGAATTATAGCAAACGCTAATTATAATTAGTTTATTTGACATGAGTAATTACCCCAAAATTTTTATGAAAAAAAAAATACTATTATGCAAAAGTGTGATTATTTGAATAATCTTTGCTTTTACCGTGTTTGCAATTAATCTTTGAATTTACGTAATTTTCGTCATGGTTTTTTTTTACTTTTTGAGGTTTTTTTTTGTTATAGCCTCATCGTATTGTTGTAGGTAACAAGCACAATTTACATATAATTTAAAAAAATAAGTTTAAAAATTTTAAAACTTTTATTCAGATTTGATTATTTTCTTCTTCAAATAATTTGACTGCAAACCTTGCTTACTTTCCTTAGATGTGTTAATTCATTAATCTCCAAGCGAAGGCCGGCGTTCGCGCATCTATTGTCTTACTATTGTATCTCTAATTGACGGTATCTGAAGAGTGTATGTGTGTTGCAAACTGTGTCGTAGTGAAAGAGTTGGTGCCCTAATAAAAGTGAGACGAAATCGCGTTAGATCATGAATGAGATGATGGGATGAACAGAATAGATTTCGCCAGATCTGGAAAGAGGAATCGTGGGCTTACCAAAAAAGGAAGGACGATCTTTATTCAAGAGTGGGATAGAAAAGACTTGCAATACTCGTATAAAAAAAAAAAAATCTTTTGTAGGTTTTAGTTTCCAAATACTTGCTTTGTATTGTTTACTAGCTTTTGCCAGCGGCTTCGCCCGCGTACGTAAAATATAGCCTATGTCACTCAGGAATAAAGCAGCTTTCTATCGGTGAAAAAATTTTAGCAATCGGACCAGTACTTCCAGAGATTACCCCCTACATACAAAATTATAAACTTACAAACTTACAAATTTTAGCTCTTTATAATATTAGTATAGATATGTATTTCATAGAAAATATTATTGGTTACACATTTAAATGTGTAAAGTGTATATTGTTTTGTTTTTCTTTCTTCTTGTAGTGTATGTACAATGCAATGTGTTACTGTTTGTATTCTACTAATCTACACTAACATTACTAAAGAGGTAAAGTTTTTTTTTTGTGTGTTACAGTATAAAATCTATGGAAGTACCAAACCGATTGCGAAAATTTTTTCACCGATAGAAAGCTGCTTTATTCCTGAGTGACCTAGGCTATATGTATGCGGGCGAAGCCGCGGGCAAAAGCTAGTAAATAAATAAAACACTCGTATTCAATGTTGCTTTATATATGTAGGTTGATAGGTACTATATATAGTTTGAATACGGAACAAACACATCTGCGGCACCTTTAGTGGATAAATCAAATTGGAAAATTAGATTCTCGTAGATCTGGGGAGCGTCGTCGTGTCTCTCTAGTAGCTACCGAAGGGCAAAGCGGGGCCGTACTCCAGGGCCCCCAATACGAGGGGCCCAAGCTAGGGGCCTCCAAATCATGATTATCAAATCTCGTTGTGAAGTAACGAAAAATTCTCCCACCTTCGAAATCTAAGTAAAATAGGTGCAACACTAAACATCGCAACACGTTTTAGTCAGTAAAAGTCTGACTCTTCTTCCCGCTCCACCTATAACAGGAGAAGATAATTGATGACTTCTCATGTAAAAAAGGGACACCAGTTTTTATTTGCCCCAGGGCTGTTGGTCATCAAACTACGCCACTCCAGGGAACAAACTTATGTCTGTTATTTTTATTAGAGATAGTCTCCCGTTTGACCACTATCTCACCTGATGGTAAGCGTTGAAGTGGCCGATGATGAAGCACGCTTGCCTAGAAGTAGCCTATGTACTGTTGACGTAACTCTGGCAGGAATTTACACTCCTTAGCTATTCGCACAATGAATGTATGAATGAATTACACCCAAAAATTTATTACATTTCTGTGATTCATGTGAAATTAGTCACTATCTGCGTTTTATGCAAGTTCTTCAAAACATGTTGTTTATCTTCTATAATACGACGCAATAATGAAAAAATGTATTCAGATTGTCGTATCATTTTCCGCGGATCAGTTAAATAATGTAATTGGTGGGCTGTTTACATAATCGTCTACCAAGTTTTTAATGGTTTTGTAAGATCAATCATATGCCGCCTAATTGGTTTGGTGGCTATAAAGGTGAATTAAATGAATAATTGTTATGACTATAGTACAGTTTCGGAGGACTAAAATGAAGAAAGATTTAATAGGACCACCTACTATGATATTTAGGTGGTCCTTTGTAAGAGGAACGGAATATTTGACACCAGTCTTGCCTGAAGGTATCGTATCATTCAGTTACTGGGTTGTTAAGATGAGTTAGACAGTAGCTTCATGTAAAATACCGGCCTCAATATACTCGAAGTTGAGAAAAGGCTTGGCACATAAATTTGTTCTTATCATTATATATTATGTACCTTACAGTAAACCGATAAATAAAAATATGTTTACATAATGCAACATTTTAATGTTAGATGAAGAATTTCTTATTTATTAATTTGTTGTCAAGTAAAACATTGGATAGGATATTAGACATGCATTACATGACACAGTATTAATTAAGACATGCACCCAGGCACTGCAAATTTTATATATCACTTACTATATAAATAGTAGGTAATAGGTAAAACGGGCTGTTATCCGCAACCCCACGATTAAAGCGCGTATTTTGCGTATACTATACATAGTATAAAACAAAGTCGCTTTTTAACCGACTTCGAAAAGGAGGAGGTTCTATGTTCGGCTGATTTTTTTTTTCTTTTTTTTTTGTATGTTTGTTCACCGATGTTTCGGACAATTGTGGACCGATTTGGAATTTGTTTTTTTTATGATCTGATCATTAAGTTCGAAGATATGGAACAGAACTCCTCATAGAATCATGGCAGAATTGTCGTAACAAGTAAAATTGCTTTGTTTATACGTGTAGTCGATGACTGACTGAAAGAAAAGGGGGAGGGGACAGGGGGAGGGGAAAGGGGGAGGGGGTAAATTCATGTAATATAACCGTATTTGGGATTATAAGAATCGTTATGAGATGCACTCTGGCTATAAGGTAATTTATGTTTAGCTGAAAGGTAGGTACTTTTTAGTGATGCTACTATAACTAAAAAGTAAAAATAAAAAACTTTTTACAAAAAAAATTAAACCGACTTCAAAAAGTACAAAATAACTTTAATTTCGGAAGTCGGTGTTAAATAACGAAGAGACAAGATTAGGTATCTATTATAGAAACACCGACTACCGAAATTAAAGTTATTTTGTACTTTTTGAAGTCGGTTTAATTTTTTTTGTAAAAAGTTTTTTATTCTGTCCCTATATCCCTATGTACGCTTAAATCTTTAAAACCACGCAACGGATTTTGATGCGGTTTTTTAAAATAGATAGAGTGATTCAAGAGGAAGGTTTATATGTATTATATTACACCCTCGGGGCGGGTCGCTAGTAAAATTAAATAATTACATTATATTCTAAATTACAAAATTACATTATATTCTATTGAATCTAACTATTATTATTGTTACAATTTATTATATTATTTATGTGAAACGTTAATCAATAATTAATGAGATCGTATCTTAAATTATTATAATTAATTGTAATAAAAAAAATAGATATGTTTGAGGATCGTGAGGTTCGCCAGGGCTGTTACTTGCCAGGGTCATAAGATTGTTTGAAATAGTCACTGTGGCCTGAAATCCTCAGAGCAACAGTAACTGAAAACACACGGGTGTGTTGTCCTCAAGGAGTTGTCGGCAACGCAGGGGCCCAGCTAGGTCGAAGCCTACTGGGGCCAGGGTAAGCTCAAAGGCAAGAAGGACCGGGATAGGTTTTTTAGTCAGTAAGAGTCGGACACTATCTCCCGTTCCGCTCAAGGGTGGGGGATGTCATGAACGTGAATGATTTTTACCCACCAAAAAAAAGAGTAAAACGGGTGTGTTGTAAGTCAATAAAGTCTGATTACTCTTCTTGCTCCACTCAAAGCAGAATAAGATATTAATTTGATGATTTCCTGACGAAAAAGAAAGAAAAAAAATAGAAGATAATTTTTTTATTCATTAAACCCCAAGCGAACGCTGTATTGTGTCTCTAATTATCACGATTGAAGAGTTAAAGAATAAAACAAGAATTACAAGCATCTAACAAGACAAATCTTACTACCAACTCCAGGTGTGATTAAGTATAAGAAATGTCGAAACGGCGTAAAACAGACATAAATCATCTCGCAATGAAGTGATCAAAATTTATGTCTCAGTATTAAACAGCAATGAGTACCTTTACATTACTCAACAAAACTAAAGGAAATCGTCTTGTCATTAATCAAATATAACCCATTAAAAGTTCCTAAAGCCATAAAAATTACGCAGCCAACTTGTATATAAAGTTATTAAAGCCGTTCATGGATGACAACTTTCATTCAATTGCATAATTTTTGTGAATTAGATCATTCAAAATTTATTGTAGATATATATCTCAATGATGTTTATGTTATTGCTTTGATGTAACAATAAAATGGTCAAAACATATAAACAGTCTGTGTATATGTTGTACGTTTGTTTGAGTGGTTGGCTAAAAAATATATGTTTTGTTTACGAAATCACATCAGGTGTGATTGTAGTCAGTGCGATTTGAATAATACAACTGAAAAAAAATTGTTGGTAATGCATTCAGTTCTATACAATTCTTGAATGTAATTGTTACGAGTACTTTAAATTATTCCATTCTCAACAACTGCTTTAAACAAGGTCAAATTAATCACCAATGGACTGAAGTCAAGTAACGATATTAAAATCAGATTCACCATAATAGAGTAAAGGGGTAAGATACAGATTTACAACCCTTCATATCCCAGTTATATTCTGTGTGTGTTCCTTAGAGAACATTATCTCTTTCTTATATTTTCTAATACAGCAGATCACTCTTTATATACCCCACAATAATTCCGCATAAAATTATATCCAGAATAATAATACGACTCCCATAGTTCCGTGTAGGGTGGCCAAAATAATGCAAAAACCGGACCTTCGTCCCTTTTGTAAAGGATATAATCCTTGACCCGATTTCATGTCCGAAACCAGATGGAAAGCCAGTTTTGGGACTGTCCCACACAGGTTAAATTACGTATTGTTACCAGAAAATAATAATTAGAATTTAGAATGTGCAACGTAATTTCTTGTTCCGACAAAAGTTTGTTGACAACGCGATTGTTTAAGTCTGCTATGCGATTTTAGAACTTATTTTTAAAGTGATAAGGAGATGAAACTTTTTCGTTTTGTGTTCATATATCCGGGTTATGCTTAGGAACATTAGGGCTTCTTTGCTCGACTGTGATAGTACTGTGTTGGTCAATTATTGCATGTGCATATTTGTGCTCATACAAACCAGAGTTTCTATTGAATGACATTTTAAAACTTATCTCGTACACGAGTTTTTATTTTTATTCATAAGTGATTTTTTACATTATGAAGGGTGATTTTCTACGAATATTATTTGAACCAGTAATATTATGATTATATTACTAATACTAACGCAAGTATGAGGTAGTAATAAAATGTTATTAAGCCATTAATTGCAAGTGTCGTAAAAGCTGTTACTTATCGACTGCCTATGTTTATATCAGTACTAATTATGATCCATATAACCTAATTATGAACGTGTTAGGGATAATTTATTTCTTCTTAAGTTTTTGAATGTTTTGTATTCAGTGAGTGTTCGATTTTTTTTAAAGACTATTTTTTTTAAACATTTTTTTTTTTGTTAAATCTATTTTAAATATACTATTGAAAGGGAAAACATTGCTATTGAACTCAGTAATGTATTTAACATATTCTAACTACGTTTCACATATTGTTCGAGTCTAAATCTATGATTTTCCTTATGCTCTGTTCATAGTTTGACCAAATAAATGTGTGTAATGCTATTGTTTTCGCTTTTATAACTACTAGTAACCGATTTATTAAATGTTATGATCATTAAAACATGCGTATATTATGCACCGATGAATCATTTATAATTACTGGTTCATACGGATTGCGGTCGGGTTTTCTTGATGGACAAGTAGGAAAAAAATATGATGTCCGACAGAATTCATGGTCCATAAAACTTAAAAAATATTCTTTTTACAGAAATTCTCCTAATATAAATTATATGAGTAAAACTGCTCTTAAAGTGTTATAGGAATGCTTTGGCATTAGGTTAGACAACGTTTTAAATTTTCCTACATCTACGGTCCGGACTAAGCGTTTCACATCGTCGTCGTTTATACCACGTGTATTTAAAAAAACCTGAATTAAGAATAAAAAAATAAATAAGAATTACGTAGAATTATTTTATATTTGATTGTTAGTAGGAAGTTAGCTCTAAGGGCCTTGTACCAGTTTTTAACGTAGATACAATTGTGTTAGTGTAAACGTATGCTTATGTCCAATCGTATAGAAAAAAGAGGTGTTTCTTTGTTGTCATCACAAGGTGTTTATGAAGTTTTATTACTAACTAGCCAGTGGCTTCGGTCGTGTGAAAGCAAAAAATTGGCCTAAGGGAATGTTCTCCCAGGATAAAATATGTATTTTATGTGCTATTCCATTACATAATCTACCCGTGTACCGTTCGAACATGAAGAAGTAACAGACTTTTATCTATTAGGTTCGGTCTGGACGGTCACTGGACGTAACCAGTCCGGCTGGACGGCGAGCTACCCATGTCTCCCAGTCCGGAAAGGAAGGTAGTCTGTATTCACGCACAAGCTTGAACACGAAATATGGCGAAATAAATGGTTTACACGTGTAATAGATTAAAGTAAAATAATCTTAGCATGAGTTTAGTCACGCATAGCAATATTGACGTTAAGAGATAATGCATCTGTTTGTTATGAAGAACGCGACTTTCCTATCTTTTCATTGTTTCGTAAACCTGAATGGAAAAACGAAACTTTTGGTACTGCTTTTTTTGGTGTAATAACTCCTCCCACTCTGAGCATTTTTTTATTCAATGGAGAGATTTTTTCCTAGCCACTGATGGGTAAGGCCTTCCCCAAGTCCGGACTCTCCCCAAATCTAGTTCAGGTTCTCCCGCGCCGTCTCAAACCAGTCCGGTTCGCATTCAAAACATGTCACCAACTTTCTAGGCCGGCCTCGACGGTGCTTACCCTCTGCAAGAACCTACTGCATGGTGACGCTTGACCAGCGGTCTCTGAGCGGCTGACGTGAGAGACATCAGAGAGAGTATCAAACTTTTTGTTGGTTAAAACCTACCCTTGTTCTTTTAGTTGTTCTTTGCATTCCAGGGCTACGGTGAGTCTTTCGAACAATCTTACAGCCCTTCAGTACTGCTATTATCAATTTATTAGAAAAATTTTGATTACTTTCCTGATTTTAGGCTTTATGAGTTCGGACTACCCGTAGTCAATCAGCTTTATAATATTTCTATTGCTAGGACTCTAATCTCTTCTCTAGAAGAGGAAATCGGCCGTATAATTCATCATGCGAACCCTCGTGCCATCAAAGTCTTGGTTCTAAGGCATGCACAGAACTGAAGCTGTATGATTCATGTGTTCTGTGAAGGCATGCTGGTTTCCTAGTGATGAAAAAAGTTACACAAAGTAAATGGTCTGCCTTGGTTTGTATTTTTAATTTTTTTAATTAACATTCCATGACATTTAATTTTTTTATTTCATGCAATATATTGACATTTTTAATTTTTAATCAATGATATTTAATTTAGTGACCATTGTAAGTAAGTAAGAATACCAAATTAAGATTTTAACGTCTGAACTAACATAGAAATAAGTAATACTGACATATAGCCCAAAAGTTGTCTTTGAATAAATTAAATTTAAAACTTGTAAGTCAGGGGACGGGTCCATATACGTTACCACTGTCAAGTCAATGGTCTGCTCACTCAATATTGACTGCCAAAGATTTACAAATTACAGCAGAAACCAAAGGATTGACGTCATTTGGACACACAGCGTTTTCAATATGCAATGGAACCATCTTGCCCAACCTTGGCGAAAAGGCCAATAGTTATGAAATAAAAATCATTAAAAAGTTAGTTTTCGAATACAAAGCAGTGTAAGTAACCGGGTAAACATAAGTACTTACATAGTTCATTGTTTTGTATTTTTCGACGTAAACCAATGACGTCAAACAAAATCATGCAAGGCCAAGCGAACAATCTGTTCGAAGCAGTGTTTCTAAATATTTTAAAGACACCTGTGTAATATCTGATACGTGGTTGTGAAATATAAAGAAAATAAGACAGCTGGAAGATTAGGTTAGATCAATTTTAAGCATTGATATACAAAAAATAAATTATCGGGATATTGGGTGAAACAGCACAGCACACCTTAATATTTATAGTTCTATTTGTTTTTTCATTTTCTTTTACTGTTGACATCTTTTATTATTTTACATTAATTAATAAATGCAGCGTATTTTCAATAATATATGGACTGCAACGTGGTATTTTCTGTATAGGAGTTGTAAGAATCATTTACTAATATACTTCCTAGGATTATACAAAGAGGTAGAAATTAAACAAATGTTAGCCAGAAATCGTTTACAACACTACAGCATCACCAGTTTCAAATGCGACCTTATCGAAACCCATATATCTTTTCGAAACCATCACATAATCCGATATCTCCATATTTCATAAACAATCGATGCTATAACTTACAGGTTAAAGGTCTTAATGGACACAATAGTCAATAGTCAAAAGAATAAACTTATCTCAAACCTCAATAATGCACCAAAGATGTGACGTAATCATAAACGAAATATAAACAACAGCCGAGTCGGAGAGCATCATAAAACCATTCAATCAAATTTAATTCCCCTGTCTGTGTATATGCAAAACGAACAGCAACTATATTTCATACTTATGCGCTTTATTAAGACAAATATCCAATGAGACGACGTTTCTATGAAATCGAGACTAGAATTTTGACTATAAAAATCTGTGAACTGATTTGCGCTCTAGTTTACACTTTTTTTTTTGAGGTGGGTTTTTATCTTATGTAATTATTGTTATGGTTCATTCTCGCATATTGTGTGAGTATTTCTATCTATATGTGAACAGTTCGCGTGACTCAAGAGCTGGCTTTTACCTCGGACAGGATAAGCATTGCCATACACCGTGTTAATGCCGCCAGTCTCTTGGGTACATTACCAGTCGACAGAGATGTGGAGGAGTTTTTTGACGCCATTCTTAAAGTTTACTTTTAAGTACTTCTAAAGCGTTTTTTTTTTAAATAATTCTATTGTGTTTGTATATAATAATAGTTTTTTTTTCTTAATTCATGAATCCCCAAACGACCACCGGTGGCCGCACATCTATTGTCTTACTATTGTGTCTCTAATTGACGATATCTGAAGGGTTAATTTGTGCATATTTGGAAACTTATACAGAAAACTGTTTTTGCAAATATGTTTCGAGAGTAACTTATTTACAACATAAGAACCAACGCAGGAGATGTATAAGTGTGTGGCCTTTCCTCCCAAAGCAGGAGGACTAAAGTAAATGTAGTGTTAAGTGTTACTAATGTAGTCATAAGTCTTATTTACTAACAATAAATTGTATTTAATTTACTTTATGTAAGGTATGTACCTAGCTATATGCCAAGTTGCCAGGATATAAACAATTTATTATTAATCGACCATTTACTAACTAAAAAGAAAGATCTTTTGGCCCTCATCCCAATATCTAGCCTCTACAAATACTAAATCAAACACAGGACTCCGCTAAAAGATCCCACATTTTCAACTTCGGAGATGACTCAATCAGAGCTCCATTTAGAAAAAGATTTCTCTCATTGTTGCTGAAAAGCCGCTACAGTTTTCGTCCTTAGCAATTTAAAAATTAGGGTCGATTGTCACTTGTCTACGCGGGCAGGCGTTGATGGCTCAGCGGAACTTTTATACAAAAGTCATGATCAATTAGGTTACGCATATTTGTACGCAAATTGTTTAGACTACTATTTACCTACAATACTTATCTTAGAATTGTTTCTGAATGTAATCATGTCAAATAGTAGTAGTGGTTTAAAAAATAATTTTGTATGGTTTAAAGACGGAAGTATAATTTTGATACTTTAAAAACCAAATAATAAGGGCACAAGCAAAGTACATAGAATGTCACACATAACTATGTGAAATTATGACAGCGACTCTCAATTCAACATAATTATAAGTTGCTAAAACATACTTATAATAATAATAATTTATTTCGACCAACATTGATCATACAACACAGAGTAAAAAAAGCAAAACAATATCTTTACGGCGAGTTCATATTGAAAAAAACTGTGTATGCGTATCATCATTACTTTAATTGTTTTCGTATCGTTTTAAATTCTTTAAATTCATTTTGATAAAAAAGAAATTACATTAATAACTAACTGAGTCAACTTTTTTTAATAAAAAATTATAATCAGAAATACTACGCCCCTATCGTTTTGATGCTTCAATTACGTAATTTTCTGTATCCGGATTTTATTTGAATTTACTTTAATTTAGATAACTCATACAAATATTTATAAATAATCGATACTAAAATACTTAGTTCTTATTATTTTGTTTACGGTTTTAACTTGAAGTTCAAGTGCTATGAGAAGCAGCAACAAACAAAAACATTAAGCGACTTGAAAGTGTTGCGTGTTAGCTAAAATCGATATCCCTGCATGTCGTAAAAAATTTATACCCATTTCAAGTACTTACTTGGTGCTACTAGCTACCTACACTACACGTCTAGATTTTCCCCTTAAAACCAATGTTCTGCATTAAAATCATAAAATCAATACTGCCTATTAAAAACGACGTCATACAAATTCCCAACAGCAAATATCGGGTGGGAATTATCACGCACACACACACATAATAGACATCGAGCAGGGACTACTACATATTGCACGCGCACTAACGCAACGGCCTTGGTTGCTACGTTACGTAAGCGTCGCGCCCCAGAGGACCTCGAAGGGTGTCCTTGGTCCTCCCTTTCCTCCCTCCCCCAACCCCAGGACCAAACCTAGACAAGGCCATTCGGAATTGAAAATAATATTTGGTACATTATTAGAAAATCAGTGGGTGGTCCTTAATATACGTTTAAATATTCTATCAAATCAAATATGTGTTCCATGTTCCTACGCCATTTTAGCTAATATTTTTTTAATGGTGGTGTTATTAGGGGATTTAGAAGATTTTATGGGATTTATTGTGGCTTTACTAGAAACGTTAGAATTAAAATCATTATTATTATTACTTAAACTTCTTTTAATTTCCATTCTCATAGAAATTACCAATTCAACAAAAGGAAATGAAATTTAGAATCGGTTGATGCGAACAAACCTTTTCAGTATACATCATGCGTACCTTTCAAGGTTCTGATTTTGATATGTATTTACTTGTATACATTTTCAGATACGTTGTGTGAACGTGACACTTATTTTAGCAGCTAGTCTAGTTTTAGACATTAACGAATTAAGTCGAAAAGTGTTAGTGAGAGTGCCAAGACCTATATCGGCGTTAGTTCAGAAAATGGCAATTTCTTAAGTTTTTATCTGGACAAAAAATGTAATTAACGGATTTCTTAAAAGTAAGCGCCGAAATCCTTGTAAATAATACATCAAAAACAGCTGTTCAATAAGACACTTAGCTTCGTGCGAGGAAACACAGTAATAATTTTAATATTACGCATATATTTAAATCGAATATAAACTTATTCAAATCAGTGCTAACCGCTGACAATTTTTTTTCCATTGATCAGGTTTGATCTTTACGGCTACAAGTTTTAAGGTAACGATGTACATGACAAAAGGATATCAACCAACATATTTTTATAGTCATAACAATATATTATTATATTGTAGGAGGTTTTCTTAATACAGCTGCAGTTATTAATAATCAAACTATTCTACTAGGTAGTAAAAACTTCTAAGTTTGACGTAATGATAACGCTCTAAATACATTATCAAAGTGTTAAACAACATAAACACAATACAAAACAATGAAGAGCTACTAAAATGTAAAATAGAATACAAAAGTTAACAAATTACTCGAGAGTACGAAAACACTAAAGCAACAGACTCAGCTGAGTGAAGTCTAGATATAGGTTACGTAGAAACAAACTTGTTTTGTAAGTAACAAAGCAGTTTGATAACAACGAAATAAATTAACAAGTAAAAAACATTAAAACTACTTATTCACTGAGGGATACAAGAGCATATACGAGTATATACTTATGAATATTGGAAATCAAAAACAAAGCCTACTAACAAATCTATCTGTAGGATCGAGATAAATAAAAATTATTGAACGGATTTTCATGCGGTTGAACCTGAAATTTTCCTTTCAACAGAATGATTCATGAAAAAGGCAATTAAAAAAGGTTAAAATTATGTGCATATTGCAAAAAGAAGCCGTGAATTAAAATGTTGCCACACGTTGCCAAATAGACACAAATTCAAACAAGATACTATCAATAAAGCAATACTAATTTTCTTTTTGATAGGATCATGGATATTTGCGTAAAAAGGTTGTGACTTCCCGGTGAATCATTTCATGGAGTTATTTGGAAATACCAAAAACGTCATCAGGAAAATAAATCTGGTAACTGCCGTTATCATTGTGAATTATGATCATTAATAGAACAGAAAAAAAAATCCTGACTTGTTCATATAATAAGGATTGGAATTCTCTGCCAATGTCTGTGTTTTCTGATAATTCTAATCTGGGGGGTCGGAGAGCTTGATTTTCTTGAAAAAACTTTTAAGCAAACGTGGTCTAGCATCGATCAGATTATTGCTTACCATCATGTGATGTAGTGTTTAAACGCGAGTATATTTTGCGTATCATGCAAGATATAGCGATTTACCGGCTAAACCTACCCACGTTCCTTCAGTTACCTTTTCTGTTTCAAAGCCTCCGTAACTGTTACGCTAACCTTTTTTATTTTAAGTTCATATAGTCTACCTTAAAGCTGTCTGCTAGATAGTACTGTCAGCGATAATAAGACCACTATTGTTCTCATAGATTTAAGTTTGTGAATGTTATTATTTTATGGTTCAATAAGTTTATTCTGTTCTATTCTAGCTTTTTTAAATAATTCCTCGATTTTCTTCCTGCCAGGGTTGCGGACTTGTTTGTAACGCTTAAATATTTAGGTATTATATTATTACAGAATTAGATTTTCTTCAACTCTCAAGTTAACATTATGATTATTTTTGTTATTTCTTAAAAATACGTCTATTTAACAACTGATATTGAATTTCAACGCACTGTAAAATGTAACTCGCTCTAACTAATCACTCTTATCACTGTGCGTTGGGCTTGAGGTTATCTTTCGTTGCAAAGATACCACGTGTGTAGGTACCGAAAATGTTTCTAAGCAGTTGTTAGAACCGACTAATAATTCGATTTCGTATTATTTTTCTAAGACTACAGCGTGATACTTTGTTATTATCTTTTAAGGTATCTTTGCTACATGTTTGGGTTTTCCACATTCATAATTTTGGCCTATTTTTTGCAAATCATCATTACGTTAGATAAGTTAGCCGGGACTTATTGATATCTTCTTGAATTATTATTTTTATATCCTTCAACTTTTAAATCTGATCTAATTTTACTATTATTTTGTCACGCATTAGAAACGTGTTGACGTAATCCATTGAGCATCAATGAACTGTAAATCGATAATTGTTGTTTTATCAGCTGTTTTAGAAACTAAATTAGTCTAGATGTTTTGTGATTATTTGATATAAGATTGCCTAAACGCAACACTTGGGAACCTCACTATTTATAAGATCGGTAACAATTTTATTCTTGTTAATGCTACTTAGTTAGAATTAGCTCAATGCCACCACATTGCATTTTTAGGGTTTTATGTGTCCATCTGTCACTCGGCTATATCTCATGAACCGTTATAGCTAGACAGTTGAGATTTTCACAAGTAATGTATTACTGTAGCCGCTATAATAACAAGTACTACCAAAAACATAATAAAATAAATATTTCAGTGGAGCTCCCATATAACAAACTTGTTTTTTTTTTGCCGTTTTTTGCCACGCACGGTACGGAACCTTTCGTGAGCGAGTACGACTTGCATTTGGCCGTTTTTCGTATCTACTGTTTTGGTCGTGTTAAATGCCTACTACTAAATTGATAATTCACTCAGTCTATCTTGCCACGTCATAATAGCAACAGAACGTATATATGTATAGTAGATATGTTGAATGAATTTTTCGCTAATTTTAGAATTTATCAGCAAGACTTAGGTCTCACTGATAAATTCTAATCTCTAATTATCTCTAATGCTGAATTCATTATCTCTTCCCATGCCTAGATATTATAGTTTTGTAACTATTTATTGCAAGTATCAAAACTATATATTATATATGTGGCAGGGCACATTTCTCACAGAACAGATGGCCGTTGGAGCCGAAAGGTTCTGAAGTGGCGACGTGGTGAAGGTTGCGGGAATCCAATGGATGCGGGACGCACAATATCGTTTATTTTGGCGACACTTTCGGGAGGCCTATGTCTAACAGTGGACTTATATCGGCTGAAATGATGATGATCAAAACTATTATTCGTCTCCGTGTGTATTTTAAAGTTTACACTGGTTACAAAATCTGAGAATTTAATGGAATATTCTCAGAAGTGATACGCAGCTTTTAGAATAGAATAGAATAGAATAGAATAGAATAGAAATACTTTTATTCGGTACAGAACAAAAGGAACAAAGGTCCTTTTGCTTTATTAGGTATGCTAGCAATATAAGTTAAGAAGTTATTTAGAATACAAAATGAATTGAATGACAGTTATATTGTTTTGTTTGTATTGTATTGTTGTATTTTTAACAAAAATATTATGAAATTTTTGAGCACCTTGCTCGTACATATTTTATGAATGTCAGTTACAATTTTCTCGTAAAGATATTTATGTAAGTAATATCTCATGTATAAAATACACAAATTGATATGAGAATATTTTTTTTTAATTTGTAGTAGATTTCCCTACTGGAATCTATGTTTCCAGATAGCTTTAACCTTCTTTTTTTTAAAGAGTTAATAGGTTAGTTCTAGGCAAGCTTGTCTTATAGCCAACAATATAATTACAGTCAAGCACTAGTTTATTTCAAATAATTTTTTTTATTTGAAATAAACTAGTGCTTGACTGTAATCCCACCTAATGGTAAGCAGTGATGCATTCTCTGATAGTGAGGCGCACTAGTTTATAAGTCTATTCACTCTTGCCTTGAAGACACTCAAATTATAATCGGACGAGAAAACCGCAGCAGGCAAATTGTTCCAGTCCTTCGACGTACGTGGTATAAAAGACGAGGCAAAACGCTTAGTCCGGACCACGAGTTACGAACAGGATTTCTTACTATCAGATGAGATAGTGGTCAAGCCAAGTCTATCATTAATAAAACGTGATTTGAGAAAGTCTACAATGTAACAACAAACAATTGAACCCTGAATTAAATTTGGAATAGTGCGTTCATATGACACGAACAAACGCTTCCTATTGGCCGTTACCAATCGTGACGCATTGAATCTATGTGCGACCTTCACGAACACATATTTAGGCATATTTATAATGTTGCCAACTTCAATCCTGTTTAGTTCACTTGGAACTAATGCTTTGTATATTTAGATTTAATTTAATGTTTTTCAAATTATATATTCACGCATTAATTAATTACTCGTATATAAGTTTACGCGTTTGTATATTTTGTATTTCTACCTTCATATAGAATATAAACATTATTAAATTAGCAAGTTAGTTAAAGAAACTTTAAGATAATATCGATTCATTTTAAATTATTAGGTACTTTGATCTATATACAGTAATAAATAATAAATTTCTAAATTAGTTGTCCTCATAGACAGGTATATTCACGCCTAATCGTTGTATAACTAACTATTACAGGTCATTGAACTATAATAGGGGAAAACAGATGAAGATAGTAATAGAAAACTTTTGCCAACTTTTAGGTAAGTATTTATTTTCGCCACATAGCAACACTGGGAAGTTCTTTGTCCAATATTTGCATATCTCTAATTTATTATCAACACATGTGATCTAAATTACTAACAAAGTTTTTACCATATATCTTACTAGCTTTCCGCCCGCGGCTTCGCCCGCGTGGACTACAGTTTATATCGCGCGGGCAGAGACCCGTGCTCAGCAGTGGAATTATAGGTAGCCTATGTGTTATTCCAGTGTCTTTTCTACCTACCTACCAAATTTGATCTAAATCCGTTTAGTAGTTTTGCGTGCGTGAAAGAGCGTATTTTGTCAATGATGATTTTCCCCGTCGAGAGAAAAAAAAGTATCTCTTCTACCTACCTACCAAATTTGATCTAAATCCGTTCAGTAGTTTTAGCGTGAAAGCGTAACAGACAGACAGACAGACAGACAGAGTTACTTTCGCATTTATAATATTAGTAGGGATGTGCTTGTCAACAACTGCGGTCATGGTATTTTGAATGTAAAATGTTGTTTTGGAATTAATAACGACATTGGATAAGCATTTTTGACCAAACTCGGAGAACTAGGTATCAAGCATAAACAAATTAAAAAAAAAAAACAAATCAACACTAAACGCTCATTCACGTATCTGGTCCGGATCGGGCAGCTTGTAAACCTCGAAATACGGTTGTCGCATTGTCGTAAAGCTTCAGAAGCCTTAAGACTAACACAATTAGGATTACCAAGTTAAACAAGAAACGCATAGATAATTCAAATATATCTAAAAGTGGACTTTGCGCATCAGCCATTATAAAAATTTTAGATAAAATAACAAGATTTGTTGTCAAAAAAATCTCGGAGAATGAAACAGGAAATACGAGTTTAGCCAGTCACTAGATGAATGACACTAGGCATACGATGGACAGTGAAAGAAAAAAGTTATAGAATTTTATATCCAAAAATAGAATATATTAATCACTGTGCAACATTTTATCGAAATGACAAAATAAGTTAGTAATAAGTTACAACATAAGTTTACTAGCAAGCATTCCTATTGATCTAAAGAACTTCAGGTTTATTAGTTAAATGCCGTGACAGATCTCATCCAATTCGATTCAGCTGTTACGACATCATACACTTAAATGTTTTCGCATCTGTAATATCTTTGTTTAGACTTTGATACCATTTGATTACATTCCGTATGCCGCATAACTTGTTATAATGGTCAAGTTTCAAATTAATTCAAAATAATTCTTGTAATTAGAAGAATCTATGAATGATAAACAAAGATTAGGTGTTGCCACAAATTATTATGTAAGGTCAACCTTCAAGATAAAACGACAAACGATATCAGTGGGATACTCGATGGCGAATGTACCTATGTACGTACTGACGAGTTTTATGTTTACATGGGAATTGATTCAACAAACGGCAGCATAGATACCAATGAAGATGAAAGTCTCAGACAATTAGACATCTTAGATAACCGGAATTCTTATTTTATATTTATCAATGCAATGAAATTATACGACAAGAATTGAGAGGCCCTAACCGAAAATTCAAATCATACGCCTATGCTAGTAGAGAACAACGAAACGCAGCTGTATATTGAAGGTCATAAGGTCTATTATTGAGGCATTGCGATCTATGACGTGAGATAGACGTGAAGACAGACATGTGCAGAAGCGCAAACGAAGCAAGGCGGTCGGTTGACGCTGACCGCGGCCGCTGTCTAGGTGCTAATAGCTCGAACATGGACGGCGGCCGCACGAGGCCACTTTGACAGTTTCTATGCAAATGTTAATGCGTTGCGCGACCAGTTTTCGCCTCACCACGGTTCCGGGCCGAGTTCTGAGCGCGATTTATACGCACCCATTAATTATTAATCCCAAACTTATCTCGTAGAACTGGATTTTTGACGGGCTCGTTAGAAATCATGTTTGAGTTGCGAACTACGGGTGAATAATTGGGATGATGTGCGCCCAACGCACCACGTGAATCATCTTAGATAACGCACCTACAGTTACGGAGAAAAGTTTGGGAACCGGTCGGCGCAGATCGCGCAGAAGAATTAGTGATGCAATATCGTCGAACAAAAAGTTGAAGATACGGTTGTCTCATTATCAAGTTCAATAGCCCCAAGTCGGCAGCACGTGTATGCAAAATTTGGAGACAACTCGAAACTGCGCAAAAATGTTCTCATGCAAGAGCTACTTAAGGTGCAAACTGCTGTACACCCCGGCGCGCTTAACATTTATCATATGCCGCTGGGTGTCAACGCGTATTTATCAATGACTGTATCTTGATACCTATTTTAAAATCAGCAAGATTGACTCTCAAATGAAGCTACGCGTGTCGCATATTCTCTGTAACCCCATTGCGACTTCCTGGTCGGGTCACACCCAAAATTCCCAACTGATCTAGCCGGGTCATCGTGTGTTGCTTATTCTAGTTTGTACATACTAATAAAGACAATACTTTCCTCGATTCCATGTCGCAAATTCCACAGTCCTTGTATCGGTATTAGAAAACCATTAGATCTGTATCGAGCTATGCACAAATACCATAGTATGTATCACTGAATGTGCGTTCACTACACTTGAGTTACACTCGTTTAGTTTAGCACCGCTGGTTCGTAGTCGATCACTTCCGCATGTTGCATGGCGCGCTTGCGCTCGCGCCGCTTGGCCGTGTATATGCTCCGAGCCGTGGGGAGCCTCGCTCGCGAATGCGACCGCCGAAAACTCTTCGCGCCGGCCGAATGCAGAAAATTCGGAACGCGCCGGGTGGGGGACGCTCTACGACTATCCGAAACTTGCGCGTGTACGTGCTGCGCTTCGCTATGAAAAAATCCAAGGTTAACCGCGCGCTGCCAAAAAAAGACGCACGCAAAATGAAAAAAGACGGCTAGAGCGGCGCCCCTCGGGGCCCTCGTGATGCAGTCGGTCTGCAAACGCGACGCCTCACCGCTCAGCGCCTCACTGCCGCATTCGTACATTTTTCTTGATCACGCACACACACTCGTGTGCGAACACATTATAATAGGCGACGCTTAGATTGTCTAGTTTGACTATACGAGTACTTCCAGCCGCTGTATTATGTTTGCAGGGTATTGACACTACAGAAGCGAACGTGTAGTGTTTTATGTTATTTTGGGTACTAAATATGTACTATTCAAAGAATTTGTAATTATTATGCGTACCGAATCCGATTGCGTTATTGACAAACTCTTGTCGTTTCAAAGCCTTTAGAAATAAAATATTTATTTGATTATGCTAATGCTAACTAATCTAAGTACCTATTTTGTAGGTATTAGAATTAAGGCATCTTTGTAGTGTGTCCCAAACTGGTGTAAGCTGAAACATTAGGTGTATTAAATATTATGACATAGATTATGATCTAATATATATAAAAGTCTCCTTGTTTGTTATCGAACTCCTACGAAAGGGCTTGACCGATTTTTATGCAATTTTTTGTGTATGTATATTTTTTAGGTCTGGGAATAGGTTGTAGGCTATTTTTTGCACTCGAACCCCCACTTCCCATTTTTAAATTGCGATTTTAGTATTTTTGTTTATATTTATATTTGAATATTTTTAAATAATATATTTAAAATAGCTATTGATGCTGTCCACATGTTTGTTTCATTTATTTTTATTTTTAAGTAGGATGAATACATCTCCTGTGGCATTATGATTTATAAAAAACCAAATTTTCAACTAAACCTCGCCTATTTACATCTTCATGTCTAGATCAATATTAAAATTATATTTTTTTTTTTAAATTCCTTAAACGTTTTCTTGACGCAACTTAAGCAAGCAAATCCCCTAATGATCTACGATAGAAAACAAATGTTAAAAAATCAGGGAATACCAAGAGAAATTACCAATAATTAAAGCACCAATATTAAAAAAAACGCCAAAAGAATGCGGGAAGAATAAAAAATTAAATAAATAGAGACCAACTATTTCCATATTAGTTATAGAGTTTTAGAGCTCAAACATATAGTATAAACTGGTCTACCTTAACTTTACGTATATAAATTTATTTCCTCCTTCCTATTTTTTTCCCTCTCCTAGAGAGGAGGTCTGAGTCCCAGCAGTGGGAACTTTAAAAAAGGCTGATGATGATGATGATATAAATTTATTATTCTCGATCTCCTAAAATATCTTAGCTTCGTAGATTTTGAAATAATGCATACAAATCGTTACATAAATTCCATATTTAGTACAGGAAAGTAAAATTAGATTGGTATTTAAGTGTCAGTGGACATTCATTTATAATAACAACTATTTTTATACCTATATTAAATATTTCTGTGTCTGTGTTTGTCACCTAACTTTTCACAAACGGCTTGACCGATGCTGATGAAATTTTGTGTGTATATTTGAACGGATCTCTAGATGGTTTAAACATACAATAGAACCTGGCTGGGGGCGCTGTAATCGGGTTCTCAATTTACTTTTCCTAATTATTTTTTCCGAGCAGGTATTGAACCCGCGTATTGTGCTTTTTATATATTTTTTGTTTATTAAAAAAAAAATTACACATAGAGCGGACAGGCGGTCGCCTCCTTTTGCGCAGCAGTAATGCTAGCAAAGGAAGAGGCCGACCGCATCAGGCAACGGCGCTCACAGCGCTCCAGCCGCCGCCAAGATTCCAATCCCGATTTTCGGCCACTATAAACGCGGGCTTGCGGTCGGCGAGCTATGGGTAACTTGCAATTCGACCGTTCGGTAACTGTCCAGACCGAGCCCAAATCGTCGACGGCGCGCACTGTTCCTGCGCGGTGGGCCGAAGCCTACTAGGGCCAGGGTTAGCTCCGAAATCCGGGCTGAGCTACCTGCTCAGCCCCGGTATGAAAGGCAGAAAGGAACGGGGTGAGTTTTATAGTCAGTAGGAGTCTGACACTATCTCCCACTGCGCCCAATGGTGTCATTTGGATGATAGTTACCCACCAAAAAAAAGAGTGGAAAAGTAATTGAATACGTTAAGAAAAAAATAACAGGCCGACTTCTGTAACCTTGGAGACCAATCCGTGAGGGTACTATTACTTAGCTACGAGCTACCACTACAATCCCGGCTATCAACTTAATTCCCCGTTCTATAGATCGGCTACCCATAAGTTTCGTATAAAACATTTTCCTCATATTATTGTCACTGTAAGTGTACAGCATATTAGCCACATGTCCGGACCATCGGAACATGTTTTTCCTTATTTTCACATCAATCTCCTATAACTAAATGGATTTCTTACCTTTTCATATCAAACAGCCTGTGGTTCGGACATGTGGAACAAAATATTTTTATGAATTAAAAATATAAAAGGTACTATTTTGAGGTCATGCATTTTACATCCATCTATATTTTGGAGGTTAGTTCTATGACTACTGGACAACAATACATGCATTAGCTACTACAAACATCACAAAAGTTTGTGCGTACTACAAGAACTCGACTTATGGATGTGCGAATAACGATTGTGCGAAATTGTACTGCGACTCACTTTATCTCGAATGCATGCTTGTGCGATACATTGAAGCTCGACATCACGCTCGCTGGTGTGACAAACGTTTCTGCGACAGGAGTTTGACACTACGGTAGAACGACAAACAATCGTGTGACTAATACTGTGCGTACTGTAATTCGACAGTACGTTGGTGCAGTATTACAGTACTTTTGACACTACTCTACCTGCCTAGATAATTCGACGGAGCCCGGACTTCACCCAGAAGTCCCCGCGGAACAGGGCTTTATGGGTGGTTTTAAAAAAAAGTAATCACCAAGGCTAAGATGGGAGCTCCACTCAGCTACGCTCATGCCTTAGCTTTCTAGCCTAACCAATCCATGTCATGTTATTTCTTCATGTTGCACTAGAGTACCTAATGTTGAGTTTTAATGTGTCGCATAAGCATGCATTCGAACAATATTGAGTCGCAGTACAATTTTATCGCACTATCATTAGTTGCACATTCATTTGTACAATAATCGCTTACTAGTCTTACGTCAAAATGACAGTTAACGTCAATCCTCAATGAATTTCATCGAGATTTTCCTACAGGAACTGTCCTTGGCTTACTTATAAGTTGCAGGGTGTTAAAACCTATAGTTTGGTTAAACTTTAAGGTAATGGTAGTTGGTAAGTGGTATTATTTTAAAACTTAAGTTTACCATGGGTTTTTTTTTTTAATTGAAATGTAGGGCTACGTTAATGTTTGAAAGAGTTACCGTATCGTAAGAACGCAAAGGGCTAAATGAAGGAAGAGCTAACACCTATCGGAAGAAGCAGCATTGGAAGGGCTTCCACAAAGTGGATTGATGACCGAGTGAGGATTGCGGGAATATAATCATTTCAAGGCGTACAGGACTGGTTGTTATGACGACACTTGGGAAAAGCCTATGTCTAACGGTTGTCATCTTTTGTTTGACAAAAAATTCCCCTGTTTTTGAGGTGGAAAGTCATCAAATCACTCCTTTTCGCCCCGGAGAGAAAGGGAATGTCAAACTATTACTGACTAAAATTCACCTGTGTACCTTCTATGGCCACGGCAAATCTCTCGAACAATCTCGCAGCCTACATAAAATTGCCCTTCACACAATTTCATATCTAGCGATGTGCAGTAACCAAAAAATACGCCAACAAAATCGGCGCCTACTATTATCATAGTGTTATCACAGTGTCGCTTGACAAGGACACATGAGCTATGATAGCACTGAATAGGGATAGGATACGGGATGTGCGTTATGTGCGTACACGCATTGTGTGGGACAATACCGCGCTTAAACGGGACAGGATTAGTCCTACTGGGGCCAAGGGTCATGCGTAAGAGAACCCCGGGGACGAAGACAAAGAAGAAACTCATGAGTAGTTTATAGTCAGCAACAGACTGACAAGACCTCTAGCTCCGTACTAAAACGAGAGAAGTCATTAGATAATTTCCTAATTTTAAAAAAGGTAAGGTAATTTTACTTTTCTTTGAAGAGAGAAGAGGAAGGGGGGTGAGAAATGTAGATATCCACAAGAGAACTTTTGAAAATACCACCCGAAAAATGACTAAACTTAAAAGTGGGCAGGCAAAATTGCTCGCAGAACAAATGGTCGATGGGACTAATTCATGAATCCCCAAGCGACCACCGGTGGCCGCGCATCTATTGTCTTACTATTGTGTCTCTAATTGACGGTATCTGAAGGGTTAAAATGTTCTAGAGTAGGAACCGCGCACCGGTAGTTGGTATTTATTAAACCAATGGTTTGGTTGGTAAATGAAATTAGGTTTCTAATTTTCATTTTGGGTAAGTATTGTAATTATTTGTTTGTAATTAGTGTTGTCCTACTCCATAGTAATAGTAATCTTTATATATTTTTTTTCAATTGTTATCTTTTTCGTTTTCCAGCTAATCGGTCATGGAAGAAGTCAAATTGTCATTACAAGTTTATCAGGGCCTTATATTGTATATTTCTTTTCAGAAATGTACCTAATTTTTGTCACTAGTTTCATGGTTTTGCCAACTAAGTTAAAAAAAAAAACTTTTAGATTAATTTATTATTGATCCATTTAGAATTTACTATATAAACTCCTATATTTTTATCAATGATTTACGACTTTATTTTCGCTAATACTTGTATATGATTATTCATTAGTAAAAGAAAAGAAAAACACAGATACGAAAAACTTGTCTAAATTTGGTTTAAATTGCAGTTTATTTTTCGCCTATTGATTCATCAACTAGAGCAACAAAATTATTTAGCTGAATTTGGGTAAGATAAAACTGCCTGTTTACAAATTTTAATTCAATTATTTCCATGCTCCATTAAATAAACGAGTCATTCAACTTGAAACCCTGTAAAAAGTTTGAAAACAAGAAAATGTAATGTTGTCTGACGTCACTAGCATGAATGCATACGTAGCTAGCGATTATACTGTGATATCGATAGGAGACCACATGAATTGTTTTTTTTTTTATAGACTGACTTGTAAGGATTTTGTATTTCTAGAATAGGTTTAAATATTTGATAGATAAAAAAAATTGTGTTGTCTTTTTAGTATTGAAGTGATTTGTAATGACATGATGTTTTGGTGAACTCAAAGATAGCATAGAAAAGAGTAGAATAGAATAGAATAGAATAGAATAGAATAGAATAGAATAGAATAGAATAGAATAGAATAGAATAGAATAGAATAGAATAGAATAGAATAGAATAGAATAGAATAGAATAGAATAGAATAGAATAGAATAGAATAGAATAGAATAGAATAGAATAGAATAGAATAGAATAGAATAGAATAGAATAGAATAGAATAGAATAGAATAGAATAGAATAGAATAGAATAGAATAGAATAGAATAGAATAGAATAGAATAGAATAGAATAGAATAGAATAGAATAGAATAGAATAGAATAGAATAGAATAGAATAGAATAGAATAGAATAGAATAGAATAGAATAGAATAGAATAGAATAGAATAGAATAGAATAGAATAGAATAGAATGGAATAGAATAAACTTTATTGTACATCAAAACAGTAACAAAACTTAGAAGAAGAAGCCGAAGAAGAAAATAAGAAAGAAGAAAGTCAGTCAAAAAAAAAAGTCTCTATTTTCCGTCCAAATTGTTTTCTTCAAATGAAGATCTTGAACCGAGATGTGCTGAGCTACGATACTACCTACAAATAGAATCGCCTCTTTCGAAGCAGTAATGCCAGCGAAGGAGGTGGCCGCACGCATTAAGGAACTAATATCCTCACGCCCCAGCCGCCGGAAACCCAACCCCGACTACCAGCCACGGTACACCATTTACGAAGATTAGGAATGTAGGAGCAAGCTTTTAATCGTAGAAGAAAGTCCGCACAAAAAGATCAGAAGAAATCTGATATAACAAACCCTTCCTCTTTTCCATTTAACTTGAGAGTAACAATGAGAAATTCTTATACAAAAGCCTGCAGTTTTAGGGAAAAATGAAAACCAGCGTCAGGCAACTAGTTATCACGTAGTTCTCTGGCATTTTTGCAAAACTGGACCTATTTTGCTGCAGCCGACACACTGTTAGTGTTCCTATTTTATCTTAAGTTTCTACATGTTGTTTCAAAACTGTGTGTAAATATGTGTTTGTCCTAACATTTTTTTTTCTTTCTTTCATAGACTGCTACTTATTTTAGTAGTCAATCGTTTAATATTAAACGAAGTCAAACTATCTAACTATTCAAAATATAAAGCAATGTTCCAGAGAATGAGTCATGCAAAAACTCTACCGCAACCTAACAAAAAAAGCTACATTTCCTTGTACACGTCACCACTAGAAAAAATATTAACTGCATCTCACCAACTCCTCGACATTTCCTGTTCCATAGATTTTTGTACGGAATTGAGAGCAAAAACCTTTGGAGTTGAGAAAAGTAACAAACTTTTGCTTGACCTGTATCAAGGCTGTGTTGTGCTAGTTTTAGGTCATTATAGTGCTAGATAATATATTTTTTCTTCAATAATAATTAGCTATTACTAGAAGAGTTTCATTAGAATTTGGAAATCATGGCGTCGTACCTACTCTGCAACATAATGCTACGATAAAGATTCATCCACGTGGAATTTCCGTAAAGGAAACCCGTGATCAAAGAACACAAAGAGAAACTGAAGGAACGTAGGTAGATTTTAGTCAGTAAAAGACACGCGCTTTCGCTCCACTCAAGAGCGGGAGTGATGATTTCCCACCTCCCAAAAAAAAAGCAATAATGACCCATGATTTTCAAAAAAAAAAACCTTTATTAATACAAGAAATAAAATAGTGAATGAAACTGTGTTTGGTTAGGGATAATTTTCCATTTTCAGATAGCTTGTCATTTTCTTGAATTAATATATAAATAAATTAGGCTAGTTTTCCATTTTCAAGCAACTTAATAATAAGAACTGGAATCGTCGTTTTAAACAATGCTATTTAGATTAACGTTCAAGGTAACTTGAGTAAACAATTTGAGGGTTAACTTCTTTTCAGTTTGGTTCCATTTCAATGTTTTAATTTATTTATTTAAACTGATAGTTCAAATACATAAATTTAAACTATATCTATAATATTGGGAGATAAGCAGACTTAATGCATCAAGGCATTCCGGTCAAAAATGTGAACTTAAAACACCGGCCAAGAGCGTGTCGGGCCACGCTCAGTATAGGGTTCCGTAGTTTCCCGTCCGTCACAATAAGTGTCCCCACTGCACTGAGTTAAAAAAATGGGCTATTTGTTACATTGAGTTGAAATACTAAGTACGGAACTCTAAAAACGTTCCCACAAAAGACGGTGATAACTAAAGAAAGAGTTATAGACAAATGGAGTGATAACTAGTATCATTTAGTAATTTTAATACTGCAGTAATGCTGTTACTAAGATAGTCTTCGTTAAAATCCCAAAAAATAATCCCAATTTCTCACAATGTAACAAAACCCTTAATTCATTAAACCCCAAGCGAACGCCGGCGTTCGCGCACCCATTGTCTTTCTATTGTGTCTCTAATTATAACGATTGAAGAGTTAAACTACGACGACTATCAACCAATTTTTTCCCCGCACAAGTTAAAAAATTAAACTAACAATATAATTTACTTACATCATTACAATTTCCCACTATACCAAATATTCTTATTAATAACAATGAACGACAGACAATGAGCAAGAACAAATGCCACCAATGCCAACGAGAGACCGACCGAACAATTCGACAATATAATAGTTCATACCCGTCCCGACCCCATCAGCTCCGACGTGTCGGACTATTACCGAGTAAAACCCACTAAGTTCTTTTAGTTGCCCGCATTCCAAGCCGCGCTAACTTTATCGAACAATATAGGGAAATTCGAAAACAAAAATTTTTGTGTAAGCCTATGGATTTTTTGTCACACCCTGTACATTCAAAAAGCGTACAACATTCTTGCATTGCTATCTTATCTAGCGTTAGGTACGCACATTGATTAAATGGCTGCAACGTGTACACTTTATCATTCGGATATGTTACAAAAAATAAGATTAGATGTTGTTGTTACCTATTATTGTACTTCGTCTAGAACATTAGATATGCAACTTACTACACGTGTAACGATAACTTTGTATTAGAAATTAGATTTTGTCTATGAAAAAATATAGCCTCTGTCACTCAGCAATAAAGCAGCTTCCAATCGGTGAAAAAATTGTTCTCAGACTTTTAAAAAATTATCATACTCAACACAGTCAACAGACTTTCATACAAAAACAAAAATATTTAAATTGAACGTTCTAAACATTATGAAGTCTATGCGAAGCAAACGATAGGACATAGAAGAGGGGAGCGGGATCAGGCGGCGGGAAACTTGATACGCCTGAGTCGCATCATACAGACGAAGGTAGGTATAGCAAAATACAGAGTTGAAATATGTTAGATAGAACAACAAAATCTTCAAGATTTGATTTTTTTGATGGAGCACTCTTACCAAGAAGCAATCTATTAACTCTTGACATAATTATGCATAAGCATGGCATAATCAGCCTTTTAATGTTTCAACTGCTCTGAGTCAGGCCTCCTCTCTCTAGAAGAGGGAATGGGCCGTAAATTACGACGCGGGCCCAGTGCGGGTTGGGATTGGTTCTCTTGACCTCTCTTCATACAAGTCTCTAAATTTGTAGCTATCAAGGAACACAGGCTCCAGTAAGGAATTCTACTCATTAGCTGTACGCACATTGAATGTGTTTCCAAAACAAAAAATATGAAAATGATTGTTGACGAACCAGTTCATATAATTATATTATAGGCAGTTTACCACCAGGTCATCTGCTCTCATTGTTTGATTACGTCTTCCTAAAATATAAAAGGTGAGGGAAGATTGGAAATGGCTTTCCTATTCAAGAGCATAACACTTTAATGTGTCAAATATATTAAGAGACAGAATGTCCCCCAACTTGCCACACAACGTTGTCAAATTATCCAACAACATTTCCCGGAAAATGCAGCGTTAGAAGGCCTCCCACAAAGTGGACCTGTTGAGAGTCGCGGAAATGCGGTGGATGCGAGGACCGTTTGTTGTAGCGCCAATTGAAGGAGGCCTGTGTCCAACAGTGGACATCCTTTGGCTGAAATGATGATGATGGAGCCCTGTGTTACGTGAAAGCGTTGTAAAATGTTAGGAGACAAGTAGTGGGACACTGGGCAACGTTGCAGCACGTATATTAAGCGTTGCACGTCAAGTTGGAGGACATTCTGTCCTCTAGTTTGTCAAAGGCCTTAACCACATTCTGACAATTATGTTTATTGCAAATGGCAATACTCTAAAATTATATATTATTACCATACGAATGATAATTATTAGATAATTTGTTTGCAACTGTTAAAATATTTTTTTCTACAAGTATACTCGTATATATTTTGTTTTTCTCGACGAAATGTACCAAATTATCTTTATTTCGAAAATAATAACCATGAATATTGTAATTAAGAATTATTACAAGACGAGGAAAAATCGCATGATAATTATCTAGGTCGTCCAGGTCTTCTTATTCGTTATAATATCCTACGCCATTCCTAATTATGGCTTACACGTGTCTGTCTAACCCCCGCCCCCCCTCCACCCCTCGTGCCCTGTCAGAATTCCCTTCAGACAGTACATTTTCTTTAGAAGACTACACATAATTAGTTAGACATATTTTGACTTTAAAACAATATAAAAACAGCGTGATTACTTTTCTTTTGAGGAATTAGTCTTCTTTTCGTGTCGATGCTCTCAAGAAATTGGGTAATTCTAAATTTAATTAATCTATCAATCATAAATTCATTTTTCAATACCACCACCAATTAGTTGTAGTAAAAACAGTATAAAAACAATTTTTATAAAACTTTATTTAAAATAATTTAAACCATTTCATCAATATTACAAATGAAATGCATTCACATTTAATGTGTCCCATTTAATTCTGAATGTTAAATTTTAATGTAATTATTAGTAATAATGGGTAATTCGGTTAGCTTTTCGTAAATGTTTACACAAAAGAAAATTATAAGAGCGGACTATAAAATGTAATGTGGCTTTTAAAATGACGAGCAATTAGAAATTAACTTTGGAAAACTTATTAAATGTATTGTTGGGATATTGAAATAAAAAGTCATTCAGGTTTTGATAATAAAATTTATTTATTAAGAAGAACTATAAATTACGAAACAACAACAACAAAAGCACATTTTAGTTTACATAGCTAATACAATAAAAAAGAAACTATTAGGTTCGAATAAAAAAAAATATATGATAATTATGCATTGCCTACAAACTAATTAAAATCACATTGAAAGGAAACTTCGATGCACTATCTTCCTTTTCCACCTGATATAAAATCCATGAACCAGAGCAAATACACCCCCTCTTCCCTTGTCCTCCCCACTTCCCCTTCTCACTGATTGGCTGACGCGCCTAAATTGACAGGTGATACGAACATTTTGGTCCTTTTGTTCGTGATATCTTGTAATTATTTCATTTGCATGTTTTTATATACTACTAAAAACATGAGAACCAATAAATCTTAAATTCTTATGCCTTAATGCCACAGAATGCATACTTAATTGACTACCAAATAATAAAAAATACACATTAATACTGTTTCGAATGAAGCCTCTCAGCCAAAATTAGATCTCAATGTCACCTAGTGACATTAACGCAATAACTTTGAAATGCATAAAAATAACGTAATGAGTATGAGAGATGTCATTACTTAACAGCTTTTTTTTTTTTATTTGCCTTCCGGGTTATGCTACTTTATTACAAAAACGTAATAAATTTAAAAAACGTTTGACGTTCTAATTTTAATTTGAAAATACGCTTGCAGTTCTTAACCGGCCAGCATTTTAAAAGCAATTAAGTTCAAAATGGATTCTAATTTCAAATTGGAAATAATTTTGAAAAGCGGGTGCGATCTGAATTAACTTGGGTTGGTGTTGTAACGGTACCTATACATCTGGGTAAATATTGGCGCATGCGTAATAGGACGTATGGCGTTCAATGTCAAACTCTTGCATCTTGCCTGATAAATAGGCAAGTTTTACTTAAAACCATTTAATATTCATTGTATTATTTGTTTTCTAAACTGCCTTGAATATTTTTTAATCTGTTGATGTAGTTTGGACCGGCTGAATATTAGCCACATATAAAACCCATTAATCATTGTTCAATTACATAAAACATACAGGAAGATGACACATTTCAGTACGTCAATATAACTTTTAAAGGTTTTTTTTTTTTCTTTTAACTTTTTCATATATATAGCGCTATAGCGATATCTAAACTGCATACGTGAGAATCATATATTATGGTAATTTTCCCAGAAATCACATTTTATCAGTATTTTTGATAATAATTTCACGTCTACCATTTGATTGTAAAATGCGTAGCTGTAGTATGTACATATTTTAAATTTTTCCGCATTTAATATATCTTTATCTTTGTTATCAACCTTTTAGGTATTGATAGCAGTTGTGGTAAATAATACAAAAACTGCAGTTCAATACAGGAAAACAAATAATTTGTATATTTTTCTTTTTTTAGAATAACCTACTTTTTATGAGTTTTATATTAACTCATTCATTTTCTAATTTCAAATTATTTTAATCATTAAGAAAGGCCTAAACCGAAAATGTAAAACTGCAAACTGCAACAGTATCAGCGCCAGAGGGCGCTGTATACTTAAGATAGTTTACAATTCAAATAATTACAAATTATAATGCGTTTAATTATACATTAAGTTTATAAAAAGAAGTCTTTTATTTTTTTTTCACAACGTCTATTTGGTTTTAATAATGCAGTAACACGTACGACAATGGATGTTTTTATTTTTACATAGGTAAGTACCTAATTTAACTGCGTAATTATAATCATGTAATTTTTTTTGTAAATAATTTTGTAGCCATGTAAAAATAAATATGACGTTCAAGCCTTGCATGAATTATGTACTATTTAGCTACTAATATACAATAAAAAAAAAAATCACATAAGGAAGTGAATAAAAAACAAAACAAAGGAAGGAATACAAGGTTTACGCATTTACGCACATTTAATTGTTTTTTTTATGCGCATTCATGTTTTCTTTATTTGCAATGATTTTTCTTTAACACCAATCGTGAAACGCCATCTCGGCGCAAATTAAGTTAAGCGGCACATTATATGCAAAGCGTATGACGTAAATAAACTTACCTCGAAACCAAACTATATTTCAAAGGCCATTTCCACATTTAACACTTATTAGTGACAATAGAATTAAGTACATTTACGAATACATTCATTACTTAAAACCAATATAGATAACAATGACGACATCCAAGCAAACACGAAAAAATCCAAACACCGAAAACAGCTGAGCCGCAGAATTAACAACACAACTAACTCCTGCTCTACGCTTTTGAAAAACAGACATAAAAATATTAAAAAAAAAAAACAATAAAAAGAAGACTTCTGGTACTGACAATAACTGTACTAACGAACCAGGTAACCTATTTTCAAAATCGTAGAACACTAGGACGTCACAAATGCAGTCGGCGAGTGTACTCACGTGTGCTCAACGTGCTCCGAGTGCCATCGACGTGGAGGTAGCTAGCTAGCTGGTCCGTTTGGCCTCGGACGGCCTGGATGCAGCGACGCCGCGGACGCGCGGTATCGAGGAAGTAAGTCCCGGCGAACTGTCAACGGCACGGAAATCGGGCGGCGGCGAGCGCCGAGCAGCTAGCACGCATGCGCCGCGCGCCCGTCAACAGCGCCCCTGCAACCAACGGGGCCACCCCAACCCACCGACCTACCCTTTAAATCGAACGTCATATCCCGCACACCGTTCGCACCACCCACCCCCCGTGTAATTTCTGAAAAGCGCTGACTACCCGCGCCGACCCTAAAAAATGCATTGCGTAACGGTTTTATAAATTCCCGTGAATGTTTGCCCAATCAATTATCCACCTGCTTCGGGCGAGGACACAATGCCCCTTACTAATGGTCTCTCCGATCATATGTTAAAACCGAAACATTTTAAATGAAACTAGAACAACCGATTTCATTTCATTTCAATGTCTCTTCAGTTTTTCCGAGCGCTTTTCTCTTTCATTCACATTTCCTGGGAAAATTAATCGGAAAATTAATGATGAAACTTCAAAGCAATTTGGTATCGATTATGTACATAACTCGGCATGCGTTATTTGGTTTGGTCCACATTTCTGTTCCTCTATTAGGGATTTTAAATCTCAAAATATTTATGTGGGTTTCTGTTCAATATCATTAAGTCATACAATTTATTGAGAGTTCCGCGGTTTTCATTTGGTCCACATAAAATGTTGCTGAAAAACAATTTACTTATAAAAAATATTTTTCTAATGGGAGTTTCTAAAAACCCGAATCCCTATGATAACAGTTGTTTAGCGAACTAAATCAACCTAGGTGAGTAATACAAGTATTCTAGAGATAGTTTCCATCATTCGTTGCTTGTCTAACCTTCCTGTAGGTACACGTTTTTTTAGGGTAAAAAATCACACAGTAATTTTTACCCATTCTAGGGCGTGTCAGACTTTTACTGCCTATTTCTTTGCTTTGTGTTCAGAACGCCGGGTTTCCTTTATGGAATTCAATCCATGGTCTCAGTTGGCTTCGGCCCTGGTAGACCTCTACAGTGTTGTTGACCCTTTGAGGCGCGCGTAGAACACTATGCGCCTTCGACGACTTACGCTCGGCCCAGATGGTTCCCAGACGACCAGACGGCGAGCTCACCATGCTCGTCATCCACAAGCCCACGCCTACGGTAACTGGGTACGCTTTGCCTTTCTGTTCTAGTTACTCACTAGTCTTTTTTTATTTCTTTAGCTGACCACATCCTGATTGGAACTTATTTCTACCTAGTATTCTTTCATACCAGCTAGCAGCTCCTTCTTCTGTGTCGCTCTTACTTTCATTCCGCATACAGTTTCTTTTTGCTATTCATCATCTTTCTTTCTAATGAGTTGGACTTATATTTTAAACTAGGACCTGATTCTTTAAACGTCTATTTTTATTTCAAGCTGATCTTTATTTCGGGAAAATATTTTTATCTGATTTTTTTTTATTTACAATATTATTTTTAATTATTATATTTGGTATTATTAAACTACTTTTGCCTTTACTCATTTTTGTTTATTCATTAGTTAGTTAGGGGAAATTTAATTTTTGTTTCGATATGTTTTATTTTTCTGACTTCTGTAGTAAGTTCCAGAAAGAAATATGCAGTTTTCTACTCTTTCTTATGCTGTTGTCGTAATAAAAATTAATTGCTTTTGTCTGCATCTAATAAACATTTTATATTCTATTCTAATGGACGACCTTATTATGAATCGAGTTTACCCACGGCGTCGCCTTCATAAAATATAGCCTATGTTACTTAGGAATAAAGCAGATTTTACCAATCGGACCAGTACTTCCAGAGATTTCCTCCTACAAATAAAAAAACAAACGTTACCTCTTTATACTCGACATATTAGTGTAGAAGTATAGATTAGGTACAATTCTCTCAACTGTACTTCAACATAACACCTGATATCCCTTTAGCTGCCTCTTCAACATACAACGTTCTATTCGAAGCCCAAACTCTACACCAATGAACACTGACTCATTGTACCGAGATTGGTCGGAATCTGAAGCGAATATATACAAGTACTATTGAAGCACAGAAATACACAAGAATATAGTTTGTAGAACGTTGCCCTACTACTGTTTATTGTTCAATATGAGTGTATGTCGAGTTCCTGGTTTGCATCCGTCTTAGTCTTCTCCACAGAGATTTTTTTTTTCATTATTCCTGTATCATGGGTGTGTTTACAAAAAAGTAAACATAGATAGCTTCACACTAGGAATTATTCCTGTATCATGGGTGTTTTTACACACAAGTAAACAACACATAACATCCTGTCATCAGATACCTAGGTATCTGTCTTTTTCCACAACTATCACACAACGCTATTTAGTCCGAAGCTAAGCAGAACCTGTGTTATGGGTACTAGACAACTGATAAACATACTTTATATATTTCTTAATACATACATTATAGATAAATTACACTCAGAAACAGAACAAATGAAAATGCTCATCACGTGAACATTTGTCCTGGGTGGGAATCAAACCCGAATTTTTATTGTTGATAGGTTCGGTTCGGTGGTTGATGGGTTGTTGGTGGTTTCTTAATCTTCTCTCATATTGCTACAAAGATATGCAGACTGGTCAACTCGGATGTTTATATATATGTCTTGGCCGAATCTTACAGTTGAACACTTCATGATAAGGCTAACTAAAACCGGCCAGATCGATTAAACGTTACCATTTGATGATACGTAAATCCTTGTTTGGCCGGTATATCATTGATGTATTTCTGTGGTAATAGACCAAAGAGGATTGACATATCATGAAACTTTAATTATTGAAACGATCTGGCCAGTTTTACTTGGCCTTATCATGAAGTGGTAAATTTATAAGATCTAACCACGAAATATATACAACTTAAAAAAAAGACTTTTCTTTAATTTAAAAAAGGTTTTGCCTGCTTTAATAAATGCCCGTTTTTTGTTGTGTTTTTATAAATTTTCACATTATTTTATGAACCCACCATTTATGAAAGTAAGAGAAGTTTTAGTATTCTAGATCGACCACAACACTTTTTTTAGATAACACCATAGAAAAATCAAGGCACTGTGTCAAATCTAACGCGTTATTCGTCCATTTAAAAAAAATTGGAGGCAAAAATTTGGTCACCTTTCAACTAAAGTAGGAATTATAGAACACTTTTACTGAAGTTACTATAGTGATATGCCTTGAAAGCTGTCAATAAAAAAAGGTTGGCGAGAAACAGCAAAAATGTTCCTAGAATCGACATAGTGACTAAAATAAGTTGTCTATATCGATTTTGGCCTGCCTATATTTCAGAATAAGTCTTGACGTAGTACATAAACCGATAAAACAGGATGCTTTTCAGACTATAATAATAATAAAATTCACCATTTTTCAATCTAACAAATATCTTTTAACCTAGATTAATTCAATATTCATTCAAACTATATTTATTTTTCACTTTTTAGTGAATAATTTTGCAAAATTTAAAGAAAATATGATCACCCAAAGTTGGGCAAAATCGAGCTCAAAAGGCGGCGGTTACAAGCAAACAAACAAGCAAGCAAACATACAGGTAAAGCTAAAAAGCGTGTTTTAAAAAAAACGTGTTAAAAAATAAAACGCAAAACGACTGATAGCTAATACAATTTACAATCTAAGACACAAAATTTGGCTTCAAAACTAGGCTTCCGTGATATTCACATAAATTTTCAGTGGAGTACTAAAAATAGGTTGGATTCCCATTGGCGATGTAAAAGTGACAAAAAGATTATACCATTCATATATAATCAGTTGAGCAGTAATTGGTTTGACCTGCCCGAGCAGCGGTTGTTTAAAAAATTACCATAGCCCTAACAAATAGCATAGTATATAGCAGAGTCGACCTTATAATTTTCCCGCTGTTGGGAACCAGGCCTTTTCTCTAGGAGAGGGAATAGGCCTAGTGCGGGTTGGTGGATGTCACATGTTTTCGAATTTTTGGTTCTAGGACATGCCGGTTTCCTCACTATGTTTTCCAACACCATTGACAGCAGTGGTGATGAAATAAATTACACAAAGTAATGAGACCTACAATTTGACCACTCGGTCACCACTGCTCCCCTCGCAAACAACTGAAGTGATACTATGAGTACTTTCAATGCGTCGTAGTGATAAACTCAAAAAATCCAATACAGACTCCACTTGCTATATAATTGTTGTGTCTGGTTTATTCCTCTCCAACCACTTAGGATCACTGGCTCGACAATCAAAGTCAAAGTCAAAGTCAAAATATTTTATTTCACATAGGCCTACATGGGCACTTATAAAACGTCAGAAGCTAGTGCACGGTTCCAAATTGGTCGTTTCCTATGGAGAAGAACCGGCAAGAAACTCCATGGTTACTCTTTTAAAAAAAAGTGGTAGGTGTTACAATATGATAGTATGTAAGAACAGTGTATATCAATACTGTACACAAAAGCAAAAAATAAAAAAAGTAATTCAAATAAAAAAGTAATTTAAATAGGAAGTAATCTAAAGGTTTGTAAGGTATACAGTGTTCTCACATTCACATTACAAAACGAAAAAGAGGCTATATAAATAAAAAAGCAATAGAAATATAGATAATTGCAACTATCAATAAATTGTTAACAAAATAAATTATCAACGAGTTTAAGGTAGTTGAAGTCTCAAAAATTAAAAAAAAAAGTACTTATTGCAAAAGCAATGTCCAATAGAAAAAAAAAAATACAAATAAAAAATGTATATATATTAAAACAGAGGTGGAGCAGTTAACAGACACAATATTGGTGAGTTACCAGGGAGCCACATGTGCAGAGGTAGTCATTGCCAAACAAGCGTGTCTTCGACATAGTCTTTAACCTTGTAATATGCTTTTTTGGTTAAGACACGCTTAATATGCGTTTTGAATTTTCCCTCACTAAGTTCAGTTACCGCCTTTGGTAGCTTGTTGTAAAAACGTATGCTGTTTACTAGGAATGACTTGCTGGTCTTAGCTAATCTCCATTTGGGTAATACAATTTCGTGTTTACTACGTGTATTTTTGTTGTGGAAATCGCTTCTAATTTTAAAGAGTCCTAAGTTTTTACGAACATACAAAATGCATTCCAAGATATAAAGAGAAGGCAGAGTCAGAATATCGATTTCTTTGAATTTATTTCTGAGGGACTCGCGAGGACCCATCCTATAAATAGCCCGGATAGCTCTCTTTTGCAGTATGAAAATTGAGTCCACATTAGCTGCAGATCCCCACAATAAAATGCCATAAGACATAATACTGTGGAAATAAGCATAGTAAACCAACCTAGCCGTAGCTACATCTGTCAATTGCCTTATTTTTCTAACTGCATATGCAGCTGAGCTTAATCTTCCCGAGAGAGTTCTAATATGAGCGCCCCACTGCAGTTTAGAATCGATAGTCATACCCAAGAACACAGTGTCCGCAATAACATCAAGTTTTTTGTCATCAAGAATTAGACTGACGCCAACTTGGGGGACACTAGGTAATGAAAACTTTATACATTTAGTTTTATTGGCATTTAATAGGAGATTATTAGCTTCGAACCATTTCGAAAGAGCTGCCAGACTTTCATTAACATGCAAGACATCTCCATCTTTTCTATCTACTTTAAAAATAAGAGAGGTGTCATCAGCAAATAGAATTATATCGGATAAATTAGCCATCATGTAAGGAAGGTCATTAATGTAAACTAGAAAAAGGAAAGCAATGCACGCGTACATAGTACTCTCCGTCTACCCTCACCCGCGGCTCTGGTGGCTCTCCCGTAGGCACATGTACATGAGCATACGAGACAGTGTATCATCATCATCATATCAGCCGAAAGACGTCCACTGTTGGACATAGGCCTCTCCCAAGCGTCGCCATAACGACTAGTCCTGTGCGTCACGCATCCATCGAATTTCCGCGACCCTGATCAGGTCATCGGTCCACCTTGTTGGAGGCCTTCCAACGCTGCGTCTCCCGGTACTTAGTCGCCACTCCAGAACCTTTCGTCCCCATCGACAATCGTGTTATTTCACATACACTACAACCCTCCCTATTGTAATAATATCGACCATACAAGATAAGTAAAACAATTACTACAGCGGACATTCAAATATTGCTATCACCAATCCTTTTAATGAAAGGCTCATGAGTGTAGGTACGTTTCAGAAAACAAAAAAGAGATTGTCGAATTTCGATTCACACCCTATCGAGGGGCCTCAGCGGGCGCGGTGGTCGATGCGGTCCGTGTTCTTTTGTTTTATTTTGTTTGGTCGAAGGGCCGGCCGTCGAGGGTACGTTAGATGTACTTTGGTATTATCACATGTGAAGATTTAATACACTCCCAATCAATATACATACGTTAACTAAATTCGACTGCTGTATAATATTTTATTCTTAATGTTCAATTGAAAAACCTGCATGTATTTGCATGTGTATCTGATATTGGGATATAGGTACTGATATCTGCACAATTGAAATCGCAGAATTGTTGAAGAGGAAGCTCTTTAAGGAAAACGTAACCCCTGGGGAGGGAGGAAGAAGCAAGAAGTAACCCTTGGAATGCAAAGGGTAACTTAAAAATACAGGTGGGAACCCACCTGTAGTAAAAATACAGGTGGGTTTCCGCAGCTGTAGCAGTCATCAATTCTACTAGGCCCATCTAGTTTTGCTGACATCTCATTGCGAAACATTACGCGCTATCGACGGGCCTCGTCCTTGCTGGAGCTACCAAATGTCCGTCATCTGCAAACCCGCATAAACAAAGGATCTCTTGAATTTTCACCTTTATTTGCGACTAGCTTTTGCTTGCAGTTTCGCCTGCGTATAAAAAATATACCCTATGTCACTCAGGAATAAAGCAGCTTTCTATCAGTGAAAAATTTTTCGCAATCGGACCACACATACACTACAGAGATCACCCAGAGATTACTCCCTACAAACAAAAAAAAAAAACTTTACCTCTTTATAATATTAGTGTAGATATTTAACTGTGCCTTGGACTTAGCCCTTTTTATGATAAAATAATGTAAGTTTCATAACTTTTTACTAATCATAACGTTAAAAAAGGATAAATATAGTTGTCTCGTGAATAAAATATAGAAATGAGTTGCTCATACCGTGGAATGGGTTGACAATGTACCGTCTTATTGATTAGGGGGTTACTATTCGTTTGAAATAGATGTGTCAATTATACATTCAGTTTGTTCCTTTCGATGTTTGTTTTCTTTAGGTACACATACGTCAAACTTCACAAATATACGTTTCGTGTTGTTAAATTATTTAAGAGTTTTCGTGTGGCATACATAACCCTGTATTTTATGATTAATTTGAAAAAAAAATTACTTTGACGCCGCCCCCGCTGACGTATAAGAAAAATTGTTAACATGACTTAATAACTCGTTATTGCAAATAGGTATCTAATGAAATGAAAATATCTTTTAACCCTTCAGATACCGTCAATTAGAGACACAATAGTAAGACAATAGATGCGCGGCCACCGGTGGTCGCTTGGGGATTCATGAATTAAGGAAATTAAATCATGCACACACATTTAAATATTGGGTTAGCGAGAAAAAATGCTATTAGTTCATTAGACTCAAGCGAACGTGCGTTCATGGAGTCATTTTCTTACTATTGGGTCTCTAATTAACAGTATCTGAAATAGCTTACCAGTAAAACAATGAAAACTATAATTATTGAAAATTACAGGCACTTTTGTCAAAAAGTTGGTTAGTCAGAAAAATGAAGTTAATTGTACATTTCAAAGCGTAGATCTTTATGGTAAAGAACATGCTAGAAACTCCTTGGACACTCTTTTAAATTATTTTATGTATAGCCAGTAAGATTAATCAATAATTAATTTGTTACTAGAACTGCTCAAAACTACACTAATTGCTGATCAATTTAGTTATTCTTATTGATCACTATTGAGACAGTTTTGGAAGAATAGAATACAAATGATACTAACCCTAAATCTCAACATTTAAATGACAGTTTAAGGTGGGTTGGGGTAAGATCGGCATTGGGGTAAGAACGTATAAATAAATTATACCACTTATTTAGCTTTATTTTCTAATGCCAGACACATTGCTGGGCAAGGTGGAACATAATGACGCGGCACGCAATATGAGTAGCATTAAAAAGAAATCTAAATAAGTGGTATAATTTATATTTATACGTTCTTACCCCAATGCCGATCTTACCCCATTTTTTTTATGCCTGATAGGCTCGCGTTTGACCACCATCTCACCTGATGGTAAGCGACGATGTGGTCGACGATGGAGCACGCTTGCCTAAAAGTAACCTACATAGTAATATACTTTAAATCATAACTGAAATAAAGTTTCAACACTGAAATTCGAAGTAAAAAAAGCTTCAAAACTTTCAGGCCTAATGTTTCAGCAAACCCGAACGACACACAGTCATCCATGTGTTAATAAATACACTGTACACTACATCACATCCACACCTTGATATTTATTCTGCGTAGACAAAGGACCTACTCCCGAGCCGCCCAGTGAATCGGGGTCACCATGGCTGGCCAAAAAATAATGCAGCAACTGTGCTCTTTTCCGAAATAGAATCCGCTCCGATAACTGGGTCGAATGATGCGTCCACGATTCGATACGTTAGGTTTTTTTTTTCTATTTATTTTGACAGCTAGATACCTACACAGTGCGAAATCTAGGGGCTTTACAATGTAAATTTTTGATGGATTTTGTGAAATCATTTGTGTTTGTTGACCAAATTGAATTTTGAATTGGGATTTGGTTTTGTTTTAGAACGGCACTTGGTACAATTAAAATTGCAATTTAACAGAATTTTATGGTAATAATCTGGTGTCAAAATAGGCAATAGACAGTGTTACCATAGAATATAGAACCAGGATGAAATTGACGTAGGATCATAGGAATTGGTACACAAAAGAATGGCCTATATTCATCAGCGGGCGAACTCTGTCTGTGTGAAATGATAATACTTCTCCTTCTTTTTTGTCGATTTGACTCAATTTTCTTTACCAATATGTAGCCACATAGATAGGTCTGTTGTTGACCTCGTTTAAATTGTAAAAGGAGCATGTAAGGAGGTGACGCATATCTTGTAAAGGAGTTCACAAAATAATGATGACTTGTAGAATTTCCGTTTTTTAATTTCCAAATACCGTAAAGTTTACAATTTCAAAGCTTATTTAAAATTGGCAACACAGCTTTCTCGCACTCATTATTATTTCACCATACGCAATTTATTTTGCAAATTGACCACAGTGCGCCTATAAAATTGAATAACGGATTTTTATAGCTTTGGCTAACACCTTTTTGGGCGAGATTTTGAGAGCTTACATTTTTTAAATAGTTGCCAGTTCATTAACACTGTTGCAAGATTTTTTGAGAAATAGCGTAATTGTTTTCACGGTATATAATTTAGATACTGTAGAAACAGACATTTTTAAAAGGCTTAATCAAGTCCGCCTTTATACTCTTTTGTGCATGAAGTATAAAATCCCTACTAATATTATAAATGCGAAAGTAACTCTGTCTGTCTGTCTGTCTGTTACGCTTTCACGCAAAAAGTACTTAACGGATTTAGATCAAATTTGGTAGGTAGGTAGAAGAGACACTGGAATAACACATAGGCTACCTATAATTCCACTGCTGAGCACGGGTCTCTGCCCGCGCGATATAAACTGTAGTCCACGCGGGCGAAGCCGCGGGCGGAAAGCAAGTAAATAAATAAATGGCAAAGGTATGTATGAGGTATGGTATGGTAGGTGTGATGAAGAGAGCATTATTTTTTTAGAGAGCACTTGTATCGAGCAAACACCTTATTATTTTTAATACTTAAATAGCGTACAGATATCAGAACTTTATTTCAGAATATTTCTAACTAGCTTTAACTCAGGAGTAATGCAGCTTTATATCGGTAAAAAAAAATTAGCAATCAGACCAGTACTATTAGAGATTACCTCCTACAAACAAACAAAAAACAACTTTACTTCTTTTCAATATCAGTGTAGATAATGATTTTCTCATGGCCTAGTTTTAATTCATGAATCCCCAAGCGACCACCGGTGGCCGCGCATCTATTGTCTTACTATTGTGTCTCTAATTGACGGTATCTGAAGGGTTAAATTGATTTGATGCAGATACTGGTAAACTGAAGCTAAACGAAATGCAAATGTATTTTTTCTTTTTGCTCGTTTAAAAATGTCTAACAGACTACGTCACAAACAACAATACACCTAGATGTGTCACCCGCATCTTTCAGACATACTCTCCCACTCTGCGTTTCATGGGTGCATTACTACAACCCTTTATGACTGGCCTGTTGGTCTAGTGGTTAGTGGCCCTGACTGCTATGCCGGAGGTCGTGGGTTCGATTCCCACCCAGGACAAATGTTTATGTGATGAGCATGATCATTTGTTCTGTGTCTGGGTGTAATTTATCTATAATATGTATGTATTTAGAAATATATAAGTATGTTTATCAGTTGTCTAGTACCCATAACACAAGCTCTGCTTAGCTTGGGACTTGATGGCGTTGTGTAGTAGTTGTGGAGTATTATAGTATTATTATTATACTTCAAACCGTTCATATAACACCCTCGAAATGAATGGCGACACTTGAGGGAGGCCTATATCCAACAGTGTTCTTTTTTTGGCTGAAATGATGATGATGCTGATTAAACTGACTACAAACAACAGTTCACCCTGGTCATCTATGATTGCACCAATGAGTCATCCTCATCCTTTAGACATACACTCCTAACTCTAACCTTATCCAACCGTAGGGATCCAGCAGAGCCGTAACTGACTAGGGCCATGGGTTGACTTCTAAAAAGGTTAGCCATGGTCCTAGAATGTAAAGAGCAACTGAAGGAACATAGGTGTGGTCTGACACGCCATCCTACTCCGCCCTAGAGTGGGAAAACTCATTAGGGGATGTCCCATCTCAAAACAAACCTGTTTTTCAAAAGAGCACACCACACAATAACGCATAACCTATACAACCTTTTACGCTTCAAATTAATCACATAATTCCCTCAAAATATAATTATTTAACCCATTCAGCAGTACACACAACAGTTCACCAAGATCGTGTTTGAATGGTGCATCCATTACGTCATTTCTATCCTCCAGACATACTCTCCCACCCCACGTTTCAAGGGTGCATTACTACAACCCCTTTACGCTTCAAAATGTAAACATTGGAATGAGAGTATTTCACCCAGTGCACTGTCCCCAATTACTATTAAACTTGAACCGACAACTGTTCACCTTGATAGTTTAAAATAGTATCTTTACGTCACCAGTATTCTGCTAGCATACTACCCCACTCCATTTTTCAAGGGTGCATTCAGGTACTCCCAACTTCCTTACGCTAATATTCAAAATAAATATGTAGTATGTTAGTGGCATGTCTCTATTTATTTTAAAACTTACTACAGTACAGGTTATATATTACTATCGATATGTAAATATTTTTATAATTTAACTTATATGTTGTACTTATTTATGCGTACATGTATTTACTGTTATGATTTAATTTAGAGAATATAACTTTTCTTTTTCATTTTATTTTAACTTTTCTAACTTATTTTTAAACACTGTCATCACTGTTTCTCATCTAACGCTCCTGTCGCAAGTTAGCTGGAAGATATTTCGTTTGAAATAAGCAGCATTTGTGTGCTCTTCTGACTGTATTACGAGTATTTTCGATTTTAAGAGATTGTGTGTTTATAAATACATAGCATAGCATAGCATAGTCGGCTTTATCATGTTCCCACTGTTGGGACTCAGGCCTCTCCTCTCCTAAAGAGAGAGGCCGTAATTTACCACGCGGGCCCAGTGCGGGAAAAAATATAATAAATACTTAAATAAAAATTACTATACATTTTATCTAGAAATACCTACTCTAACTGCGTTATTACGGCAGCATAGATATGTAGCATAGATATGTAGCATAGACATGTTGCATACTACCTCATCAAGCCGTTCTTGGGTGAGGTTGATTCGACCCCTTTCTGCTACTAAGTACATATACATTACTGACTAAAATTAAATATATTTCTTTATTTATTGAAACTTCATACAACACATACGCACAAAGGTGGTTGTAATACCATTGGCATTCTCTACCAGTCAACCAAGAGTGATGAAAAGAAAAGATGGTAGGAGCATGAAAAGAGAATAAAAAAAATATTGTATTCATTCAGTAGTTTTTCCAATTTTAACCTTACAAAGAACAAGTTCACCCAGATCGGTAGTATTACGTCATCGGCATCCTGCTAGTATACTACCCCACCCCGGTTTTCAAGGGTGCATTTACTCCAACCCCCCTACGCTTCGAGCTATAAATATTATGTATGCAGCCATTGCACCGTCTATGACTCACGGTTACTACGGTTCCCCCTTTAGGGTGGGGGTGGAACCATAAATAGCTAGACGTTAAGCTTGTACTCCCTTCCTTGTAGTCTATGCTATTTTATTTGTAGGTTTTATTTCATTCTTAAAGTTTGTTTGTTAGCTTAATTGTGTAATAGCATTTTCTTTTTCTTAATGGAATAATCCTTACTAATATTATAAAAGCGAAAGTGAGTTTGTTTGTTTGTTACGTCTTCACGCCTAAATGGCAAAACCGATTTTGATGAATTTTTGGTACAGAGATAGTTGGGACCCTGGAGACGGTCATAGGCTAATTTAAAAAAAACGAGTAAAGGGAGAGAAAGAGGGGAGAGGAATTAAAGTATATTAATAAACGCGGGCGAAGCCGCGGGTAAAAGCTAGTTTACTATAACTAAATCTGCTGATATTTTACAGTAAACGCAAATCGTTGATGTGGCTCAAAAGGATGCCCAACCTTAATGGGTTAGGCATATCTGTCGTATACTTGACGAGCTGTGGGCCTGTAATACGCTGGATTGGTACCCTATCACAGGTGCTCTTGGTCGTGGCAAACCGTGAAGAAGATGATGGCTATGACGACTTGTGTGTTCCTTAAGGATTGAAAAAAAATGGAGGGAGGTCTTGGCCCAGGCTCCATACGGGCTGGTAATAATAGTGAACGACTTATTATATTGTAAATTTTTATTTTGAAATATACTAATATACTTATTCATGCATATTTGTATGAATAAACGAAATAATGTGGGTATATAACAAAGATTTATTAGGCTCTTTTATACACCTACCATATTGATGCTTCACCACCTTGGTTGACTGCTAGAGAATGTCTAGGAAATTAAGTCCACCTTTGTACTCTTGTGTTGCATAAAGATTCATCATCATCGGACTTTTTAATGTTTCCACTCCTGGGACTCAGGCTTCCTCTATAGGAGAGGGAATGGGCAGTAATCTACCAGGCGGGCCCAGTGCGCGTTGGTGAATGTCACATGTCTTCAAATTTTTGGTTCTAGGACATGCCGGTTTCCTCACGATGTTTTCCTTCACCGTTTTGAGAGCAGTGATAAATAAGCATAAAGGTTAAATTAATTAAAAATTAATAAAAAAAAGTTATGAAAGAAAAGAATATTCTATAGTTAATATTCTTAAGAAGTCAGAGAGATCTGGATTAGAGTAACCGAAGATTGAGCTGAGCTCGCGATACTAATGAGCTGCCTAGTGCACAAGCCAATGTCCGCAGTAACTCGGCTACGAACTTATTTGACACCGACGCAAAATCGAGGTAGCCTACTCTATACCCGCTAGTTAAAAATACACATTTTCTCAACGAAAAATGCATTCTAAACACATCCGCCGTCTAAATAGTGCACAGCTGTAGTATTTGTAGTATGTAGGTCAAATCTTGATGTTTTTTGCTACCGCAGAAGATATTTTTCAATTTCTATGCAATATGAAGTTTGTCCGTTTGTCTTTTAGACAGAGACAGCCACAGAGAAGCAGTAATTAAATCATCATCATCATCATCATAGCAGCCGAAAGACGTCCACTGCTGGACATAGGCCTCCCCCAAGCGTCGCCACAACGACCGGTCCTGTGCGTCACGCATCCATCGGATTCCCGCGACCCTGACCAGGTCATCGGTCCACCTTGTTGGAGGCCTTCCAACGCTGCGTCTTCCGGTAGGTACGTGGTCGCCACTCCAGAACCTTTCATCCCCATCGACCATCTGTTCTGCGTGCAATGTGCCCTGCCCATTGCCACTTAAGTAATTAAATACAACAATATAATATAATACAATTTTCCACAACTATCACACAACGCCGTCTAGTCCCGAGCTAAGCAAAGCTTGTGTTATGAGTACTAGACAATTAATTTACTACTCGTAGACAACTGATTGACCGGACTTTTCCCTGCACTACGAGGTCCTCTATAGATTCATTACAACAATAAAATGCATGCAACAAACATATACTTTTTCCATTGTAACATTAGTGTGATAAAATCACATTCACTTCGACCTCATTCAATCCAAAAACCATGTCAAGACAAAAGAAAACACAAAACGCATACATATTTTTAAAAACACAAAAACACCTTCGAAAAATTCACACAGACAAATGGCAGATACCTCAATACGTATTAATGTAGTGAAGTAGGAATGGGGTCACAAATGTGTTTGTTTGACCCATGGGATGTGCGATGCGAACTCTTGTGTATATGCAACAGACTTACACAGACACGAGTGTTTAAGGTGGTGCATCATGACTCACATTTCCACTATATTTCATACAACCGCTCATAACTGATTATGACGTTAATACACATTTTTCATTAGATATTTTGGAAACACAGTATTTTGTGGATATTATCTAGGTTTCTAAAGAAACCAATTTCTAAATATGTGTAAAACTAATCCAGTAAAAACCTCTGAAAATGTCCTATTTTGTATGAACTTTGACACTTCATAATTTGCCTAAAAATTAAAAAAGTCAAAAAAGTAATCCTCTAAAGACCTTGCAAATTTTATTAATTCATGAATCCCCAAGCGACCACCGGTGGCCGCGCATCTATTGTCTTACTATTGTGTCTCTAATTGACGGTATCTGAAGGGTTAAGATTCTAAATGATGAAAAATTTTTCCAAAAACTTTTAAGGGTTTAAAAAAACAGCTATTTCCTGGAGCAAGTTTTGTGAAATTTTCGAGTAAATCTCGGAATTACCGAATACTAACAGACTTTCCAGGCGTTATCTCTCTTTTTTCGCGTTGCCTTTTCGTCAAACATCGCGTTGGATTGCATTAAATGAAGTAACAAGCTTTTAAGCTATTTTCGATGTTTACGATAAGCGAGTGGAGAAGGACCCTCTTAATGCGTTATTCAAAGTGGAAAACTAAATTTTAGGGTAATATCTGTCCCAGTAAGGCCGATGCTTGCTAGTGCCATGGGATAAGCATGAAAGTGTCCTCTAAACTTGTGATCCTAGAACGTAAAAGGTTAACTCAATGAACAAAGGTGTGGTGTTAATCAGTTAAAAGCTGACACGCCCTCTCTTTCAATCGTAGAGCGAAAGAAGTCAAGATGCTTTCCTATTTTTTTTTTAGGTTGGGAAATCATCTTGACTTCTTTTGCTCGAGTAGTACCTGTAACCAATACGTATTAAGCAGTGATGGTCCATTGGTAGTAGCCTCGGCTTACGGATTATACGGTCTCTCAAAACAGTAAAGGAAAACAGCGTAAGGAAACTAGCATGTCCTATAACTCAGCAATTGAAGACGTAAAATATTTACCAACCAGCATTTTAGCCCGTATGGTTGATTAGACCCATGCCATCTTATAAAGGGGAGGCTTGAGTCCCAGTAGTAGTAACGATTAATTATAAGGTTTAATTCATACTTTTTATTCTAAAATAGAAAGAAAAATTCCTTTCTTCGATAAATTCTTGATAAATCTTGATTGCTGCACTAGCGTGATTTTGTGTGCATACAAAGATACCGATTGTAGTCCATCGATGTCATATTTTTTGCCTACCGATAAAAAAAAACAAATAAAACATTATCACTGCATTTACGTAAAATATTGGTGCTTAAATTATTATTGTAACTTAGTTTTCTAATTGATATGTTTTATAAAGGTGAGTACCTATTATTCCAGTTACATGTTATGTTATGTGTTTAACACTAATAAGTACTAGTGTCATCAAGGCTCCTACTGGGAAAAGTGAGTCTTCTAAACTAGTGAATAAGTTACTTATATGTTTCATTATCGACCACATCATCGCTTACCATCCATCCAGGTGACATTGTGGTAAAAAGGGAGCCTAACAATGATAGAAAAACATTCCAAATGACCAAATCTACTAAAGAAAGGTCAAAGGTACTGGGTAACAAAATCGTTGATGATAAACTGGCTCCCAAATGGTTGAAAAAAAATGTACAAGTGTGGGAGTACAATGATATTCGACCGTACTTCCTCATTCCGTCACCCTCAGTAGGCCAAGACCCTTGTTATCGATCGTCACAGACACGTGCCTCACTGTTATCAATATCATATGACAAATCAAATGATTTATAAATAACAACAAGTTATAATACGAATCGAATCAACCGTCAAATCAGTGAAGTGTTTCCTAATCAGAATCTGCCTAAAAATATTGATTTACTGGTTTTTTCGTGGAACTGAAATCGTCTATTTCGCAATTTTTGATTACATAGTACCTATGCATTTGATATTTTATTGTTACACGGATTATTATTATATCTAGCCCATACTGTCCCGCTGTTGAGCAAAGGCTTCATTGCTTCCATAGTTGCCGGCTCTGAGCTGCTTCTGTCCAATTCCCAAGGAAGACATCCAAGTCTGTAACAACCGGAAAGTAATGACACCATACCGTCTCTCCAGCCATTCCCCCAGAACGGGAAATCCTACCCGTCTCTCCCTAAAAAGAAAAGCTTTCCTTCGCTTAAAAGAAAAAGAAACTAAACTGGACGTCGATTTGCTAGCCTGTCGGTTTTCTATCGTTTATGTTTCGGTGAGTCTGCACTGGAATTGCACAATTTAATTTCGCCAAGCCCGTTCCATCATCGGACCTTTGACGTAAGGCGTTACGCCACCAGCACAAGGTGAACATCCTATCCATGCGTACGAAACGTTTTGGGAACACATTTATTATACGTACAGCTAAGGAGTGGAATTCCTTGCCGGAGTATGTGTTTCCTGGTAGTTACAATTACAACCTACGGGTCTTTAAGTTAAGACCTAACAAGTTACTTCCAGGCAAACGTGTACATCATCGCTTACCATCAGGTGAGACAATGGTAAAACTCGAGCCTATCGATAATAAAAAAAAATCGTGATAAATACCTACATGCCTAAAAATAGTCTATGCAAAATAGTTCACAAGTTTCCTCAATTTAATCTACAGTCTAAACCACCCACAGCTCAAAGCCAGCCGCAAGCGCACAACGCAACCATTTAATTCGGAAGATAAGGCAGACCACAAAAAACCTAACAAAAAAGTTCCTAGGCGATCAACGAAGCATTTATTCCGATTCCGATGCACTATTCTCCAGTGCCTTGAACCCTATGACACGAACGAAGGTTAGGGAGTATAGGTGACGTCATCCAACTGGTTTGTAGCTTTGTTTAGCTTCCTAGTATTAGGTTCTTTGTTTTGTTCGTGAACTAGAGGGACCGCCTAAGAATAGAAATCTACTAAGAATGGAGGGGAGGTTGTTGACTTTTTTGATGGACCATTAACCCTTCAGATACCGTCAATTAGAGACACAATAGTAAGACAATAGATGCGCGGCCACCGGGTGTCGCTTGGGGATTCATGAATTAAGACCAAAAGGGAAAAGTGTGCTAATATTGACATTGTTATTTGGGTTTGGCTAGGCTTTGTAAAATTGATGTGCTTAAAATAGATTTTTATAGGTGACAAATAACTAAATAACTTCACGCGCTTTAGGGTGGAGCAGGAGGCCGTGTCAGACAAATACTGACCTGCTATACTATAAACATCAATCTGTTTGAAAAAACAGTGTAATTTTGTCAACATATTTAGAACTCTTCAAGTAGACTGTAGCGTAAGCATGTATGCATAATCAGCCTTTTAATGTTCCCATTGCTGAGACTCATGCCTGCGAGTTAGTTTCTCCACGATGTTTTGCTTTACCGTTTTAAGTAAGAGCAGTAGTGATGAAATGCAAGCGGCAGTGAGCAGGGTACATTGCTTGGAGAACAGATTGTCGATGAGGCCGAAAGATTCCAGAGTGATGACCATGTGCTACCGGAAGGTCGAACAGCTAACCTAACCTAAACTACCCATTGCTCGCCGTCCGCAAGCCCGCGCCTACGTTGGCCAGAAATCAGGATCGGAATCCCGTCGGTGACTGGGGCGCTGTGAGCGCCGTTGCCTGATACGGTCGGTTTCCTCCTTTGCTAGCATTACTGTTTCGAAGAAGGAGGCGACCGCCTGCCATTCCTCCACGCTCCGGACCATGGCCCGTACCTAGGCCCACGCCCGGTGAGGAAATCCGATAGATGCGAGACGAATAAGACTAGATAGATGATTTATATTCTTTATGGTAAACCAATAATAAAATTACAATAGGAACTTAACATTAATAGGGTGTCACAATGGGCGGTCTTATCGCTAAAAACGATTTTTTTACAAACTTCCTCTACCAGGACTATTCCTTGTGGTGACGCTTGAAGAATGTCTATATCCAACAGTGGACGTCTTTCAGCTAAAATGATAAATGATAATGATGATGATATATAACTCTGTCACTCACACACTGCATACAAAAGAAAGAGATGCGCAACGACACACTGCTTGCAATTTATTGCAAAACTAGTTGACCCGGCGAACTTCGTACCTACCGCCAAACAGTCTATGGATATATCTTTCGATATAATCAACCAATTGCGATAAAACAAAGCTTAAATAACATATGAAGCTAAACACAATTTTAATATATAAAAGTTATCTACACCGATTTCGTACATTTGACGTGATGCGTGCTCAACTAAAAACTTCCACAGATCTATTATATGTATAGATGCAAAGCATTATATCTATTTACTCAAACATTTGTTAAGTTATTCCACATCTTAGATAACCAAGTTTTTATTAAGATTCGATGTATTGTTGCAATTAATTTTACCCACAACCGTTGACTTGTAAAAGGTCAAATACGGAGGTAAGTTTGACAAAAATTGAGAGATTTTTTTACCGGAAAGCCGAGATGTTTTCTATAGTTCCGACTTTTTTAGCAGTATTTTTAGGGTTCCGTACCCAAAGGGTAAAACGGGACTCTATTACTAAGACTCTGCTGTCCATCCGTCTGCCACCAGTCTGTATCTCATGAACCGTGATGTTTAGGCAGTTGAAATTTTCACAGATAATGTACTATTGTTGCCGCTATTGCAACAAACACAAAAAAACACAACCAAGACAAATGATTATCTTTCAACTTTTCAATCACTGGCAAAACTACCTCCTTCCTCCTGGTAGTTTTGAAAAATAAATAATGAAAACCTTTTTATTTTAAGAACATGGACCCAAGAAATAAAATTTTGCCCACAAACGATTTATCCTCTTTTCATCCCCTTTAAATTTGAATTTTTGAAAACTCCTTCTTAATGCTCACTGTCACTTACATCACAAAAGGAGCCTTGTGCAGTATTTCATGTAGACTCAGTAACTTTGACTGTGCGTTGATAACTGACAATCAGTTTCTCCTTTTATACGCCACAAATTTTTAATTAGTACAAATACTTAACCCTTCAGATACCGTCAATTAGAGACACAATAGTAAGACAATAGATGCGCGGCCACCGGTGGTCGCTTGGGGATTCATGAATTAAAGGACTTATTAGAAAAGGTCTTGTCAATATTTAAGTAAAGTCTCAATAAATAATATTTATAAACGGCCAAGTTTGTTAATATCCCAAAATGTCAATCAATTTGTGGAAAAAATACACAACGCGTAGTGTTTTCTAGATGCAGTTGTTATGAACGATTGACTAGAGCGGGTTTCGTCAATGATGATTTTCCCCGTCGACAGAAAAAAAAAAAAACTATGAATTTACCAATTACGAGTATGACAAATTTTCGAGGTCAATTTTGGGATTTCGTTTCTTTTTTACCTTTGACAAATAATGATCAGTAACGGGTATGGACAGAACCCCATTATTTTTGTACTAATTAAAAAATAGGGGTGTTTATGTTGATAGTTAGACACATTGACCCTTACAAACATTATTTCCGTATTGACCTTTGTTACTACAACAAAACAACAACAACCTACTAACCCAAATTTACTGCAAGGAGAGATGAGTTATTTTTAAACTTAACTGCAACGCACACGGCCAAGTTTTATGGAGCCAGTTGACACCATAACATTATCCAAGCTCGTTTCTCTGAACCATATAATTGCCCACCTACATCACGGCTTGTTTATTATAAGAGACACTTCAAACATTAGAAGTATTTGTGTTAAGCCACTATGCAATTATTATCAACTTGCACCTCTATCAAATCTCTGTACGGATTTTGATGAAATTCGACACACCGAAGACCATGTCATGGAATAGCACGTCATGAGACACTTTTTGTCTTGGTAAGATGCAGCGTTGGAAGACCTCCCACAAGGTGGGCTTTTTTTTTCTCTCGACGGGGAAAATCACCTTTGACGAAACCCGCTCTTGGGTGGAGCGGGAGACAGTGTCAGAGTCTTACTGACTAAAAACCCCGCGCCGTTCCTTCTAGCCTTCATACCGGGGCTCTAGTTTCCTTTCGGATAACCCCGACCCCGGTAGGCTTCGACCCAGATGGGCCCCTCCTGTTGCTGACAACTCCTTGAGGCGCGCGGGAACAGTGCGCGCCGTCGACGCCTTGACTCGGTCCGGACAGTTACCGGACGATCGGACAGCGAGCTACCCATGGCTCGCCGTCCGCGAGCCCGCGTCTACGGTGGCCGGAAATCGGGATCGGAATCCCGGCGGCGGCGGCGGGGGCGCCGTTGCCTGATGCGGTCTGCCTCCTCCTTTGCTAGCATTACTGCTTCGCAGAAGGAGGCGACCGCCTGCCACTCCTCCTCGCTCCGGACCATGGCCTGCACCAAGGTCCGGCGCGAGAGGTCTCCACCGCCGATCGCCCCCACGAGGACACGGCGTTGCTCCGCCCAAGCCCCACAAGGTGGGCTAATGACCTGCTGGGTTAACATGACGTTCAAAATAATATTGTTTTATTCTTATTCCAGTGTGGGTAAGATACAGAGCTATACAGGTTGTGTTAGCATCATCTCTTACTTAGATGGTGAGGGTCGTGGGAGTCCAATGGATGCGAGACGCACATTACCGTTCGTTGTGGTTTGATACTTGAAGTAAATAGGACAATCCTCACACAATAAAAATTAGTCCACATTACCACTTATTGTGAATCGTTTGTCTTGGTATGGCCATGTGAAAAGGAGGGACGAAACGCATGTTGCTAAAAAAGTTATGAGTTTACATGTGGATGGACGGCGGGGGAGAGGGAGGCCAAAGAAAAGATGGATGGATTGTGTGAGAAGTGATATGAAAGAAAAGGGAGTTAGTGATAGCGTGACGAGTGACAGGACAGAATGGAAGAAAAAAACGTGTTGCGCCGACCCCAAATAAAACAGGACAATGGCAGGAAGATGATGATGATGATTACCACTTATTGTGGCTGTAAAAATGATGCGAACAACATGTTCATCAAAAGTAGAGAAAAACGGTATTAATTGTACACCGAAATAGTAACAATTTTACATAGACTTAAATGAATTGTTCGTCGACTCGCAATGGCGGTCTTATCGCTGACAGCGATATCTACCAGACAACCTTAGGATGGACTATAAGAACTTAAACTAAAACACACTGAAGCTAAATGTGTCTTACCGGTTAAAGATTTTAGACACATTTTTTTTTATTTAGCATTTACTTTCTCGCTGCTGCAAAAGCCTCCCCTAACTCCTTCCAGGTTTTTTTTTCGATGGGGAAAATCATCTTATGACAAAACCCCCTCTCTTGGGAGGAGCGGGAGATAGTGTCAGACTCTTACTGATTAAAAACCTCACCCCGTTCCTTCTAGCCTTCATACCGGGGCTCGAATTTACTTACAGATAACCCCGGCCCCAGTAGGCTTCGACCCAGCTGGGCCCCTCCTGTTGCTGACTACTCCTTGAGGCGCGCGGGAACAGTGCGCGCCTCAAGGTGCGCGTCTTGGGCTCGGTCCGGACAGTTACCGGACGATCGGACAGCGAGCTACCCATGGCTCGCCGTCCGCGAGCCCGAACTGCTTCCAGGTATACTTCTCTTGAGCCACCTCAAACTAGGTCTTGCGAATGAGCAATGGAGCCGACAGAATAAGGAACACAACATTGCGCCAAAAGACTGGGATCATAGACGTAAGAAAAAAGGGTTCCAGGCTAAAATGGGTTTGGGCGAGTCATATCAGCCGCATGCATACTGACCGTTGGGCAAGAATCTCTGCAAAGTGAGCAACTGAGGACGGACGACATCGCCGATGTCGCCCTGTGAGGAGGTGGCGAGACGACCTAGGTACAAACTAATTAATTTTTATTTACTACAAAAAAAACTGCTTGCTGCTTTGCTGTAAGAAAACCCAGTTGTGGGTTAATCTCGCCAATGTACATCAACTGTACTTCTTTACTATACTTCTTTATTGTACGCAAACAATTATTGTTTGCGTACAATAAAGAATAAAAATAAGTACACAAGGCCACAACAATCAAAAGTAATTTAAAATATTTCCTTCTTTGTAAGTACTGAATAATTTCTGAAAAAATTACAATCTATTGTATCAAAATTTATTGATCCGTTATCTAATTCATGAATCCCCAAGCGACCACCGGTGGCCGCGCATCTATTGTCTTACTATTGTGTCTCTAATTGGCGGTATCTGAAGGGTTAATATATGCAAAAGATAGCAAAAGAACCAACGCATTTCATACCTGTCAAAAGGTTATATATAAATAATGCCTATTTCCTGCCTATAACAATAGTTAACCTCCGCCAATAAATTGTAACAAAAGCACCTAACGCATATTTTAAGGCTAACGCATACATTAAGGAACGACTTCGAAATCGACAAACAAAAAACATAAACATTCTACAATTTTTTTTTTGTATATTACACATAGGTAATGAGTTAGTTTAGTTTATTACACTCACTTATTTAAATTTACTTACTATTCAATCTAATTATAATAAAAAAAAAGTATTTAAAAAAATCTAAACGTATTCCGAACTCACAAGCCACTTAAAAACCATTAATAATAATATTTTAATGGTTTTAAAAATCATTAAAGGCGTTTGTAGGTTTTAGCATAATATGTAATCTATATCACTTCGATTTTGATAAATAAAATTGACAAAATAAAAAAAACTTCGAAAACGAGGTCGCATTGTCACATCGCGCCTGCTCGGGCCTGAAATCCATGTTCTGCATACATGATTGGAGCCTAAGTAAATTGGGGTGCGAGAAGCGACCCCAAACGCAGGTTTTGCGTTGCCCCATTTTGGCACAGTGCGTGCTCGTATAATCGCTGCATTAACTAACAAAGAGGTGTGAGCTAAAACTTTATGCCCAATGACTCGCAACGCTGAAATAGAACAATGAATGGGTAGTTTTAAATTCAAAGCCGGGTTTGCGCAGCGTTTCGTGCATGTTAATGTACGCACATTGGGTGCAAAGCGCTTTCTAGGTGTTCTAGAGAATGAGTAATGACTATGAAAAATGTTGCGTGCCTGTAAACTTATAGCTCATATAAAAAAACCGAGTATTTGAAAGTATATTTATTTATTTGGATATTCGAAAAAATTTACACAAATCACAATACTACAGATAACTATATTCCGTTTGTTCATTCATTCGTAGAAAACCACAGCCCGTATAATTACGTAGGTACCTGCAATTATTTCCTTTTGCATGCATTTTCAAACGAATATTTACATAATAACGAAAAATAACTAGGCATCTATATTATTTTTTAAACGCGATACAAAAAAAAAAATTATTAGTAGAGTCAACATTCTCATTAATCTAATAAGAAAATTTACCAAAAAAATAAGTGTATCACTAGGTGTTTCCTGCGATGTTACTCGTATAAACACGGTTACTAGAAAGTGTTTAATAATACTAAACATCTAAAAAGATGTACTAATGTCAGAACTTTCTATCTATACGGAAGTGTGAAAAAACCTATTAGAATAACCCAAAGATTCTATCTACTTCAAGAAAAGATAACTACCAACATCGCCTGAAAAAATAAAACATTTAAAACAGCGCCTAAATCAAAAACAGCAAAGAACAAGCTCCATCGCCAAATCTCCATACAAAATAATATCCACGTTTCAAATAGCTCGAACAAAGTTAACGTTATCTATGCGTTACTGGCTGCGTGCATGTACAGGCGCGGAGCGAGGAGGGCAAGGGGCGCGGGGTCCAAGGCTTCGGTGCGCAAATACCCGCTGCATACAATGACTGCCAAACATCGCATCCCGGACAAAAACCGCGGCACGTGTAAGGACAGAGACGAATCGGGGAGGCAATTTGTTATGCAGTTATGTTTTGGCTGCGGATTTTGATTGTTTTGGAGATTAAAAAAAAAACAATCCTAAGGGCATTATATTAAATAATGAAAAAGGGAATAGCATAGTCCAACCATATTACACCTTAAAGCATGCAAATCACAAGCCTTATTATTGTAACAATGAAACCTAATGACCCCTAATAAATTAAGCTAATAATGTCAAGTCAAAATACATAAAATCAATTTGCTAAAAACAAATAACAATTTAAAAAAAATAGGCTGTATCATTTATTTATTGTTATGTTCAACGGTGGAAATAGTAATACATAATAATTATTTTTTTATTCGAATCGAAAACTATCGTGTGCCGATTTAAAATTAGTTAATCGCTTTATGCATGTAATAATTTTTGAACCAATTAATTAAAAAAAAATATCCATTTTTTTTGTCGTATCATAATCACATTTTTTTTAAACTTAAACTTTATTTAATTTGAATTCGTTCGTTCAGCGCACATTTGCGTGAGAAATAAATGCTTAAAATGTCTTGACATTTTACACCATTTAACCTTGATTATAACATGTTCAAAATAAACTAACTTAAGATTTGCTTTGTTTGTAGGCGTTAATTATCATGTGTTTAAATACAAATTAGGTACATTCAATAATACAATTTTCACAGTTCTGTCTTATTATAATTAAGAATAACTTAATCATGCATTTCTTTGCTTTTTTTAAGCATCCCAATCATCCATGATTTTAAGTGCCAGCAATAAAATTTTGATCAAATTATAGTAGTGTAGTAAGGCCACCACAATTTGATCAACATTTATACACAAATAGTACAAAGGTCATGGAAGTCAAACTTTTAAAAAAAGCATCTGATTTTGGTTGTTAGCTTTTTATAAAAAATAACTTTTAACCCTTCAGATACCGTCAATTAGAGACACAATAGTAAGACAATAGATGCGCGGCCACCGGTGGTCGCTTGGGGATTCATGAATAAAAATAAAAATAATCACAAATCCAACAGATATAGTCTTCGTGAATCATAAATCCAACAGATATACTTTTGTTCGCTAAAAATGTCTTTTTTTGAAATTCCAAATTTTACGAATCCTATACATCCAACCTTTTGCATCCAATTCTTATTGCTACGAACTCTAATTGCAGATGAGTGTTAATGCTACGATACTCAGTTGCTACGAAGTCTTATTGGTACGTTTTTTATTGTTATAAATTCTTATTGCTACGCTATCTTTCTGCTACACTTCTAGCTTGTTACCTTAGAATTTATAGTAATCAAAAAGATAATTATCTAAGAATACTTGTGATTCCCAAGCTTATGAAATTGAATATGTACAAATTGTTATTGCTACGATGTATAATTAGTATTAACTTATATTGCCATGATATCCATTTGCTACAAATATCTCATTAAATTCCAATTAGTCAAAATTCTAATTTCTACAAGTTCTAACTGGTACACTGTCAAATTTCTACAAATTCTGGTTGCTACGATATCTAATTGCTGCTAACTCTTACTTTTGTGATATCATATGCTACGAATTTTCATTGCTACGGTATCCATTAGTATGTATGCAGATTTCACTTTTTGCATATTAACCTAAAGTGTGGCCTCACACAACTTAGGAACCAGTTTCGACTGCTACAGTTGGAATAAATCTGTTTAGCAAAATAATCTTTGCTAAACATCTAAAGAACGCACGTGTGTGGAATAGTTACGTAGGTACTCGTATCTACGAATCGCCTTTTTTTCTTGAGTATAATGTAGAATGTCATGACGCATTAGATGCGAAAGAGAATCCTGGGGCCCTAGAACGAAAACAAGCAAGGACCAGGAGTGGGTTTTAAATAGTTAAAGTCTGACACGCCCTAACGGAAGATGTCATTGGATGATTACCCACCTTAAAAAAATACTACATTGTATAAACGGAACTTACATTCACTTTTGGTACAAGAAAATTCGTAATAAACTATTCATCAAATAAATCACAAAAATAAAATAAACAATTCGGTTTAAAAATAAATTTGTACCCGTTTTGGGAAAACATCAAAAATTCCGGTTCCACGGCACACGATTTTAAAACTTGGCACGTTGACATTTCGTCTATTCTTAATTTTGTTGGCGAGAAATCAATGGGCAGGTTTGACATTCGGTCATTGCTAGCTACCTTATTGAGACTGTGAAGTAATGTCCAAAACTGTCGATATCCAGAAAACATAAAAGAAAATAAATAATAATCCAAATGCGTAGTAGGCATTAAATAAATTCATCCAGTGCGGGCCTGTAATCGCATTGTACGCTAACGTCATTCACGCACACAGAGGCACGCACCGCCGAATTTTGTAGATGTATTTTTCTAGGCGTTTTGTATGTGTGTGCGCAACGCCGGTGGCGAAGAGAGGGAGCGATATAAACTGGCCTAAGTGTGAGTGAGAGGTCACCAGCTAGTTATATAACGCATTATTTTTATAATTAACAAACAAAAATTGAGAGATACGGCTGTGCGACCCTGAGCGCGGCCAGTGATCCCGCCGAACGAAAATTTGCACAGATCGAATGTGGGCGACCTCGACCGTAGTTGCACGCGGTTCTCTCACACACACATACACACAGCAGTTTAGCACACATACAAATTGGGGAAAATTCTCGATTTCCGTGTGTGAAATTACTCAGGGCACCTAGAAAACTGTTATGCATTTTGATTGTAAATTTATTCATAACAGAGTTCATTCATAAATATGCGAATTGGGGTTCTAGTAACTTGAATTGTAATACCTAGGTGTTTGAAAATATCTAGCTTATTTTCAGCAATTACATAATATTTACCGATTCAAACTGCAATGTCACGTAAACCAAACGCATTGTATTCAAAAACCGATACAAAATAAATATAACTGCTACAAATTCTAACAGAATAATCAAAATGCTTGCTTTTCGGTCGGTAGTTTAATTGCCTTGACGAGTAACCGAGAGATGTTATAAAACAAAAATAAATCACCTACTTTACCTACCGTGTATTATGTTATAAATTTTAACAGTCAATACATGAACTCGTAAAAATATAAGTACCTACTTCTCATATCCGTGGTGTGTACCTACCTAGCTAGCTATGTGGATAGATACCGCGTCATGTTGTATGTACATTGTAAGGCCAAGGTTCTTAACGCACTGTCAGAATCTTGACGTAAACGCAGCGTCAACGCAGCGTTGTTATGTATAACATAACAGTGACGCCATGTTGGCCTTGACTACTGTAGAAGTTAAGGCCACGGCGAACATTCGAGGCCACGATTGTAGTTTTGAAAAAGGAATCCTTCGTGTGTGTGTGTGTGTTGTCTTTAAGATTGTCAAAAGTTTTTGAAAAAGGAATCGTTCGTGTGTTTTTTTTTAACATTGCCAAAAGCTTTTGAAAAAGGAATACATCATGTGTTTTTTTTTAATTGTCAAAAGTGTTTTGAAAAAGGAATCCTTTGTGTTTTTTTAATAATTAAAAATGGCAATTACATAACTACACCAAATACCTATTGGATTATTCTTGTGGACTATTTTTTATAACATGGTGCAAGAAGCTGGACAATAATTTGGACAGCTGCCATATTGAGGTAATTATAAAGTCATTGTAAATCTCCTTTGTCCACTAGTTTCACTGTTTCAGGTTCAACAACATCCATTTACCATTATGACTATTGTCTTAACAGACACTGTCTGGACATGAAAATTATCCATTTTATAAAAAGAAAACGCAGTCACAATGACTCACTATGGTATACAAAACTGCTTCAATATTTACAGTCTTGCAATCTTTAGTAAATATGTAATTATGTTAGTAGTCAAACAAACACATATAACTGTATGATACACAGTACATACATACAGTTGGTCTCATCATTATATTTAAATATCATTATATTTACTTAGCTCTCTTAGCTCTGCATTTTATGACTATAATGTTACGATTCAAGGCCTTTAAAAACATAAGTCATAAAATAAATATATTGAAATGACTCCAGGAAGTTTTAATGTAGATAACTAATCTCAATAACCGTTTGATTATACGGAAATTATAGTTATTTTAATATGCTTCGATTTATATCGTTATAAATTTTCGAAAATTCAGGTAGCATTAAGGTATACCTTTACTAAATTGAATGGATTCTGTTTTAGACGCCATTCATTTAATGTAAAGGTTAGAGTGACAGGTTTTTCTACACTTTTATACCTGTCAGGTAAGCTTGTGTGGAAACCTGGACAGTTGTGCTTCATACACGCTCCGGTTTACCTGTAAAACTCAACTGTACAGACAAACCTGTCAGGTATACCCTAGCATGATACAAACAATCAACGTTCATAACAATCAAAGACTAAGACTAATATTTTACAGGCAAAAGATTGCATGTATGTGTATGTTTGTTTCTCCTTTATGCCCAAACGACTAAATGGATTTAGAAAAAAGGCATAGAGCATGGCCTGGAATAGGACATAGGTTACTTTTTATCCTACACGTTATGTTTGTCACCATTATCATTTCAGCCAAAAGACTCCCTCAAGTGTCATCATAAAGCCCTGTCCTGGGAGTCTCACATTAATCGGACTACCAAAACCTTCACCAATCGGCCATTTTGTGGAGATTTTCCAACGCTGTGTCTTTCGATACGTGGTCGCGGCCACTCAAGAACCTTTTGGTCCTATTGACCATCTATTTACGAGTAGTAACACAATGTATGGCCTGCCTTCTACCATTTAAATTCAGAGATTCTTAAAAATATGTCGGGTTGGTGTTTTATGAAATTAAAATCCTCTTTTGCAATAAAAACACTCAAATTTAGAATTCTGTATTTGGTAAAATAACTAGTACTTACCTACCTAATTTACAAAATCTGTTATTCCTACTGCGTATTTACCAGCTCTCTGAGGGATTCTAATAAGACTTCACTGGTTCCATTTCAGAAGTCGGCCATTTTGGAAATTGAGCGGACGTCTAAGACGTCTATGAACAAAATTGTTGCCAAACTTAGATGTGTTAGTCTTGATATGAATAGTTAGTTTCTGTTAGATATTCTAGTTTCTTGTTTTGTAATCAATAGTTTAAAGCAAATGTTTGGGCACTGAAGACCCCAGATTTAATGATAACAGAATTGAGATTTGATAGTGTCGTCGGCTCATAACTGTTTCGTGTAAGTTAATTTCACAATCTAAAATATGTTGGATCTCTCGATTGCTTTAATACCCTGTTTTATCTTTCAAGTCTGACACTATCACCTGCTTCGTCCAAAAGCGGGGGATATTACCTGGATGATTTTTATCCACCGAAAAAAAAAGTACACCCACGTCGAATTGGTCCGACGGGAGTTTTCACATCTTATTTTCCAGGGCCGCACATCCACGACCAAATACTGCATCTCATAAGATTTACCTAGTTTTGCAACTAGGTACTCCATCTCGTTTATCTCTTCAATCCTCCTGAGTGACAGAAGACTGATGAGATAAAGTATTAGTCGTGGACGTGCGACCCTGGCAGAATAAACTGAAGATTGTTTGTCGGATATGTCACATGTAAGCGTATAAAAGGTTAAGCCTATTTTTACAGTATAGACCGGCTCAAACAAGACTATAAGGTCGAAGATGCATACAAGAACACAGAACTACGTCGTAGGTACATGGTCACGTAGACTGGTCCTGATTGGAAAATGACAGGAAGACGAAGCATCTTCAAGTAGCATCCAGCCACTTTATTCTGATGCACAGCAATTTTACTATAGAGAATTGTTGGTAGGGAAAAACCATTTGGAAAATTCTAGTACATCTAAAGTATTTTTAAGGTTTTAGTCAGGTATAGGAGGGTTAGTTTTAAAATAAAGAGAAAAAAGACTGAGAAATATGAAAGTAACCTTTGTATACAATGTGTTCATTATTCTTAAGGTTTTAAGCTTGGCGTCCATTTTTTTTTAAATTGTTTATAGGTTTGCGTTTGACCGCTATTTCCTATAAAGTAATAAGTAACCTACTCACTCTTGACTTAAACATTCCCGAGTTATAGCCATCTGGAAAAATAGATTTCGGCAAGAAATTTCACTCAGCTGTACGCACAATTAATGTGTTCTCAAAACGTTTTGTGCGTACCTATGGGTGGGATGTAACGTGGCGCATCTTCGTATGGCCTTATTATCGGCAAGGAAAAGGATTTTTCGGCATCCCTATATGCATGCCAAGGCATAGTTTCCGACAGTGTGCGCTTTCATGTAAAGATGCCTAGAATCATTTTCCTTGCTTATGCTGATAATGGGCGTCGGCCCGGCGCCCATATATGTCAAGTATATTGGGGTTAGTTTTAAAAGAAACAGAAAAGATATGAAAGAAAAAGGTTTCTTTCATATCTTTTCTGTTTCTTTTTCTTCAGTCTATAATAACGTAACGGTTAACAGGTCAGAATTTAAGCAAACGTGCTGCGCCAACTCTCAAAAACACGGGACAAGAGATATAATATAAAAGAAAAGAATGATGCAATGTATAAGGAGTTTAAAAAAATTGGAGTCTGTGATAGCATAACGGTTGAAAGATAAAATACATGATGAAAATGGATTATCCTGGACCCAAAACAAATGGGACAAGTGGACAAAGATGATAAGAGGAGCCTCTTGATAGTTATACGTAGTAAGTACTATTACTTATAAAGACGGAGAAGGTAGTTATCAGAATTGTAAGAGAGAAATTGAGTAGTATGATTTAAGATCCAATAGAAGTAATCTCTTCCCTCATCAGTTATTTGATTATGATAAATATTATATGCTAGATAATGCGTTCATTAAGACATTGCGCATTTGTTGCCTAGCTAAATTTGGTGCCAATTATGTTGCCAGTAAATGCATTATCTAGCACATAATATTTATAATAATCGAAAAACAGATGAGGGAAGAGCTTTTTCCTATGTATCTCGTACTAGTCAGATGTGGACGGAAAAGTATTTATGTTAACCTGTAGTTTTAGTCTAGCGTAGACTTCAGCAGTCTTGGCCTAATTGCAACGGTCCCGACAAGTTATATGTTGTGAGTGCAAACCCAACCAGGCGTAATTATTATTTTTATAATTTATTTCATCACCACTGCTCTCAAAATAGTAAAAGAAAACATCGTGAGGAAACGGCATGTTCTAGAACCAAAAATTCTACATGTGACATTCACCAACCCGCACTGGGTTTTGCGTGATCACTGCCCATTGCTTCTCCTAGAAAGGCGATCTAAGTCACAGCAGTAGGAACAAAGGCTTTTATTCCTATGCTTTTTTAGACTTTTTGCTATATTTCTCGCATTTAGAGGATTCTTGCGGCTGTCACCGGGTTAATGAAGCATTTTTTGGGTGACTTTCCACGACCGGTACCTATATTCTTATATTCCAGAACATATCCATTATCTCGGTTTTTCTTCGAAGCTCGATTTGCTCAATTACAGAACAATACTTCAAGCTCAGTCTTTTGCAATATTTAATCAGCATGAAATTACAATCATTCACTTAATTCATGAATCCCCAAGCGACACCCGGTGGCCGCGCATCTATTGTCTTACTATTGTGTCTCTAATTGACGGTATCTGAAGGGTTAAACTATAATCATTAACTGACTCATGCATCTATCGCATGACAACCAACTCAATGTTGCAAGCGATAAAAACGCAAAAATAAACCAACCCACACACGAAGAAGTACCAATCCTTATTTTCGACAACACTACTGATATCTATGTAAGTAAAACCGCACTATTGAATTATAGACGTTTGGTGCTGGCCAGAAAGTCGAAAATCGAACAGTGCAATGTTTAAGCATTCATGTGTATGAAAAATTGTATGAACTTGATCATGGCCGTGAACTAGCTCGCACGCTGCGTGACGTCATCGGCAAACAAAACAACGAACAAATTGCATAACATTAAGTGTATCGAGTGTGAAGCAAAATGGCGTAAGTGTGGGTTTCTTTATTTTTGTTTATGAATGCACCTTGAAAAAACAGATTTTCTGTTAATACTGCTTCAATGTTGTTTAAATCTAAACTTGAACTGATAGACTTATAAAAGGCAAGCTCTGGGTGTACTAGGGCCCTACAATGACGTCATAAAATCATCTTGAAAGGAATAGCGTTATATTACCTGTATAACTCCATCTCTTTCTACTCCGAAAGTATAAAGATTTTAAGTATGTAGGGCCTCAAATCTGATTCCGTATCAGTAGTTTCTGGAGAGATACTGGAAAAAAAAACAGATTCTTTAAATTTGAACGCAGGACTTGTTGAAAAGCTGAATAGTTTCCTTAACACACTAGCTTTTATTCCTGACACACAAAAAAAAAATTATAACTAAAAGTAATTGAACATTCAGTCATTACATGTCATTACTATCTATCGGAATGGTTTTGTGGTAGGAAAACCTACACATATGTACCTACTTTCAAGAAATACATAAATTAAATCACATATGCTCATAGTTGGAATATCTTTTTTAACCTTAAATTAAATATAGGTACAAATACATATGTATTAATTAATTTAATCGAAACTTAATGGGAAACAGATTTTTCTACATTATGTAGCAAAACCAACCATTCGATTCGTTCCCGGTCAGAACTCAGAACTAATTGTATGACATACAGATAGTTTTACCGAGTCTGGGGTTTTGTGTATGTGATTTTTTTATTTACTTGCTTCTACCAGCGTAAAATTTGGTTTCTTCACACAAACTTTGAAGAACTTTGAACTTTTTTAAGTTGTCACTTGCACTTCTTTACATTAGCGCCGTCGAGACTTCCTAGTCGCATGCCCATTAAGATAATTTGACGGTAAAGTATCAACCGCGCTCAGTTTGATTAAGGTCCTTAACCCCATTTAGTGTCATAAAACAGTAACTTTTTGAAGCCTACTTCCTCGGTGTTAGAAAAAAAAGTATATTTATTAAAGATTTACATAATAGCATTGCTTTTACCTACTGTTTTCAAACGGCTTGAATGTTTAGAAATTCGTCTATACAAAAAAAAAATGCTTCAGAATGTACATAACATATGTAAATCAATTAATATTTCGCAAAAAAATATGGTTCTAAAAGTCAGCGGGGTTCTATGCGGTCGCATGAGGCACTACGAGTATTTGTGCATTTAATTCCGGCCAGAGGGCTTAGCCAAGTTCATAATCTACAATCGTAAACGCTAGTAGAAAACTTCAAATGTATGGGAATGGCGTCATCTCAAAGTTAAGTCACGTGGTCAGAATCAAGGAATCGAAGGCTTTATCGACTGTAGAAAGAGAAACAAAACGATCGTAACTTGGCTAGGTCTGTTTATGTTCAAAGAACTACAGCATAAGCATAGCGTAATCAGCATTTTAATGTTCCCACTGCTGGGAATCAGGCCTTCTCTATAGCTAGGGAATGGGCTGTAATCCACCACGCGGGCCCAGAGCGGGTTGTTGAATGATACATGTCTTCGAATTTTTAGTTCTAGGACATGCCGGTTTCCTCACGATGTTTTCCTTCACCGTTTCGAGAGGGACTATACGCCTTAAAATAATTTAATGGTAAGATATCAACCGCGCTCAGTATAATTAAACAATCGTACCTGTTTGTAAACAATGCCTGCTTGTATGTAACTTGCATGTATAATTGTGTTTAGGAAATGGCACCTGCGCAGTACTGGGTCAAGAAGAGTACTTTGATCGTCATTGAACTAATTGAATTCATTATGACAGCACGGTTGGCGCAGTGGTTGAGCGATCGGCCGCTGCGCTGCGGTTCGCAGGTTCAATTTACGCACGGAGTTATAGATAGATGTTCCGGGTCTGGGAGTCTTGTGTATGTCATGTTTGTGTACACACCCACGACACACAAGTAACTTAGATAGAGACAAATTAAAAAAAAAACAAATAATAATGTATGAGTGTATACATGCAATATAAAGCACATTATTAAGACGTTTAGCATTGTATGGCTCATCGCATATAAGCATAATTAGCCTTATAATGTTCCCATTGCTGGGACTCAGACCTCTTCTCTAAGAGAAGAAATAGCCTGTAGTGTTCCGTAGGGGCGATTTGGTCCGGTTATATGTACCGGTCCCCTCACGATGTTTTCCTTCACCGTTTTGAGAGCAATGGCGGTGAATTGCAAACAAAGTAACGCACCTTGCTGGGTTTGAATCCACGACCTACAACTAGTAAATCGGGGCCGTTACCACTAGGCCACCACTGCTCCTTCCGTGGCCTGCTTCCATGAGCCCAGTAGGCTTCGGCTCTACTGGGCCTCTACAATTTTGCTGATACCTCTTTGAGATGCGTGTAGAACACTACGCTCCACGGTTGACGACTCAGCTCTCGGACTCGGAGGGCAATGGGTGGGTAGCTACCCTTTGCTCGCCGTCCGTAAGCCCACGCCAACAGTGGTTGGAAATCGGGGTCGGGATCAACGCAACTGGGGCGTCAGGAAGTCCGTTCCGTCAGACATGCGGCAGTCTCCTTCGCAAGCATTGCTGCTTCTCAGAAGGAGGCAAAAGTTCTTGGAGAAGTTTCCGATTTCCACGACGCCCGCGTGAAGATCGGAAACTTCAGCCGCTAGCGGAAGCCAGAAGAATACATTTTTAAAGCAATCGACGTATTTATTTTTTATCTACTAACGTCTTGCAAAAGGGCGTTCATAATCATCTTGGCATAGAAACAAGTTTAGAAAACATGCAAATTGTACCAGGTGTTAGCAAAAAAAAACGACACACGTCGAACTCAATGTTGTAACGTTTTTGCTATAGTTTTTTTTTTTTCATTTGAAATGTGTATTTTGTTTATAGTACTGGATTTATAAAAGACGCGGTTAAGATCGTTCTTTTATTAAATTTCATTCATCATCATCATCGGATCAGCCGAAAGACGTCTACTGTAGGACATAGGCCCCCAAGCGTCACGGATCCATCGGATTCTGGCTACCCTGACCAACTCATTGGTCCACCTTGTTGGAGGCCTTCCAAAGCTGCGTCCTCCGGTACGTGATCGTCACTGCAGAACCTTTAGTCCCCATCAACCATCTGTTCTGCGTGCAATGTGCCCTGTCCATTGCCACTTAAGTTTGGCGATTCTCCGAGCTTCGTAGAATTGTCGTCATCGTCGACCGGTTCTGTACGTCTCACATCCATCAGATTATAGTCAGAATTAGTAAACATGGCAATTGATAAATTGATTATATTATTAGAATGATATATTAAAAGCAATAATAATATGTTGATGAGTAAGACTGTTGTAGTTAGATATTCTTTATAGTACATCAAAAATAAAAAATACTTAAGGAATTTAAAATTAATAATGCCTCCCAGAAATCCTTCCAGGAACTCTTTTTCCGCACCTCTTTGCATGAGCTCTCTCAGTACGCATTCAGGTTGTCTCACCACCTCTTTCTGAGTCTGCCTCAGCGCCTTTTATATTAACAAAAATATATTAAAAAAAGAAACAATGGATGTATTGTTTTGATGATAAATTCTAAAAAAACTGTTTAACAAAAATAAACACAACCGACTTCAGTGTAAAATAAACACTTTACAAGTGCAAAATAACTTTAATTTTGGAAGTCGGAGTTTGTTTAATAATTTTGTCTTTTCGTTATTTAACACCGAATTCTATTATCAGAAACACCTATATTTCAGGAGCCACGATTATAACTTTATAGAACTTTTACAAATACATAATATAATTACATTTACTGTTTTACTAACATATAAAATATATTCTGAGACACAAATTAGACCTTAAATCAAGATAAAAACATACGTACAGTAGGCATACATTTTCTCATTATACCTTAACAAACTCGCTATCAACAAAGGCCCAATCTAGAAATTAGCACATACAATCTATGTGCTAAGATCTAGAATACATTTTCCCTCCTCTACCTTTGATACTCACCGCCTAAATAACTATCAAAGAGTACTTGTTACAGATAATTTCAGTGGTCACTGGACCGTTGAAATTGACCCATTAGGAGCAGACTACGAAATAGTACAAACAAATTCTTTTCAGGGTTCCGCATGGCAGAATGAAAAAGTTGAAACCTTTTCAGATCATTCGTGTCTACTGAACCGATACAGTTAATTTTTTCCGTTCAATTTTTTTTCTTTTTTTTACAGTATACAGTTCAGTCCTTAATTCCAATACTATCGAGTCTTAAAGTTAAAAATACTATATCAATTGACTTCCATTCTAAGAGAGAGAGAGAGAGAGAGCATGCCAGACTTCTACTGACTAAAATCTATTTCACTTCACCCAAACAGGCACGTTCCACGTGTCCTTTAGGTGATATTCACAACAAAAATACATCATCATTTCAGCCGATAGATGTCCACTGCCGGACATAGGCCTCCCCCAAGCAACTAGAAATCCCGCCAACACACACTGGACCGGCATGGCGGGGTATGGTCCTAACTCCCCAACATGCAACAAGAACAACCTATAAGAAGTAGTAAGAAAGAATATGATTCGATCGGAACCCTATGCACGCTAATTCGATCCACACTTGTTTTTTTTTTTAGTCAAAAATAGTAAATAGTTAGTTTTTAGTCGTGATAAATCTAGCTTTTTATCTAAGAAATTGTACTGGATAGATCAGGTGCTAGGCCAGATACAGGAACTTCTAAAGTAATCTTAGATAAATCTATATTTAGTATTTGAAAGATGAAGACTTTGTTAGATTGCTTCATCGCGCCAATCTGGTATCGGTACATGGTGGATATCCCAACCATATGGACAAAGCGTTTTGGGAACACGTTCATTATGCGTACCTATAGCTAAGGAGTGGAATTCTTCACGTTGGTGAGGGCGCTGGTAACAGTTAGTTATCAAAAAACTATTTTCACTCTGGTGGAGAGAGAGTGTCAGAGACTGACTTAAATCTGTGTTGCACCTGTGTTCCTTCAATTGTCATTTGCATTCCAGAGTCACGGTAAATCTTTCGAGCAATCCCGCAAAGTCCTTACAGTATCTACTTCATCATCAACCTTTTTAATGTTCCCACTGCTGGGGCTCAGGCCTGCTCTCTAGGAGAGGGAATGGGCCGCCACGCAGGCCCAGCGCGGGTTGGTGAATGTCACATGTCTTAAAATTTTTGATTCTAGGACCTGTAGGTTTCTTCACGATGTTTTAATTCACCGTTTTGAGAGCATTAGTAATCTACAAGTCCGTGATAAGGCCTGTCGTACTGTATGGATCAGAATGTTGGGCTGTGAAAAAGAAGGATGAAAAAAGATTGCATGTAGCAGAGATGAGAATGTTAAGATGGATGTGTGGTGTGACAAGAATGGATAAAGTGAGAAATGAGTATATTAGGGGAAGTTTGAAAGTGGCGCCAGTGACTGAAAAGCTAAAAGGAAATCGTTTGTCTTGGTATGGTCATGTGAAAAGGAGGGACGAAACGCATGTTGCTAAAAAAGTTATGAGTTTACATGTGGATGGATGGAAGGGGAGAGGGAGGCCAAAGAAAAGATGGATGGATTGTGTGAGAAGTGATATGAAAGAAAAGGGAGTTAGTGATAGCATGACGAGTGACAGGACAGAATGGAAGAAAAAAACGTGTTGCGCCGACCCCAAATAAAACGGGACAAGGGCAGAAAGATGATGATGATGATGAGTAATGAAATAAATTACACAACGTATTTAATGCGCCTGGCAGGGTTTGAACCCGCGACCAACAACTCGTAAGTCGAAGCCATGACCACTCGGTCACCACTGCTCACAACATAGTATCTACTTACTGTAAGTAAACTGATATTCTAACAAAACAGCACGTCGACAAACGTGACAAAAAATGTGTGAATTGACTACTGAGTTTATTCACAATTTTTTTCCCCAATTCTCTAAATAGCTACCACGTAGCTAACTTAATTTGCCAAAATAAAACCGCCTAACGCATAAAACCACGCATACAGGCAAAACTAACACAAAATGACAAAAGTAAATTGTTATCATAACACTAAAAATATCAATAAGGAACTAGTGTTAACCCTAAAACAGCAATGCAACAAGTTACTGGTATGTCAAATTTGTGTGAAATCATAACAAGGGAAATTCAACCTTGAAACAAGGAAACTAGAGTTTAATTTCCGCCCATTTATAGTTTAAGGAAAGATGAGCGCATAGATTACGTAATGGAGTCGATTCAGCATTCATGGTCACGGCTATGTATGCTTAAAAGGTCAACATCTAACTCCTAAAGCAAAGATTGTATCATTTACGTTTGCAGCCATCTTGGATTTTACCGCATAACGTTTGAATATTTTTTTTAAGATTTCGCGTTCATAACATTAGGCCGAGCTGTTTATTTGGAGTTTGATTGTCGTTTGTTTTTATTTTGAAGTCCTTTTATGATTTGTTTGTTACGTACAAAACGTTTGCTCGGTGTTTCCCGTTGAAATAAGTCACAAACTGAGGAAACCGGCATGTCCTAGAACCAAGAAATTGGATGGCCCAATCCCCTGTCTTAGAGAAGAGGCCTGAGTCCCAGCAGTGGGAACATTAATAAGCCTGATGATGATGAGTGAATCAAGTTAAGGTTTTTATTTAGTAGATGAACGAAATTTAGTAGATACCTACTTAATTACTATTATGTGGTTATGCGTTTATGATCGCGCTAGTACCAAGCTTGTTTCCAATGCCAAGGTTTTTTATCACATCATAATTGATACATTATTTACATTTGATGATAACATGCCATACATATTAAAAAAATAACTAAACTATACATATATTTTTAAGCAGAATATCATGAAGTGATTTCTCCCGCTCTGAGGTTTTTTTTTTAAATAGGAAGTCATCCAATGACTTTTCTTGGATGCTTTTCTCGCTCTAGAAAATGCGTGTCAAACTTTTATTGATTAAAACCTGCTAAAACCACACCTGTGTCTTTCGGCCCTTTGCGTTCTAAGACTACGAATTTCCTTTTTAGAAAATCTCTATGGCCCTGGTGCGCCAATGTTCGCTAGGGCATGCCTTACTAGGCCCCTACGGCTTGCGGACACCTCTTTGAGGAACCCGTAGAACACCGTAAAACCTGGCGTTGCTAGTAGTCGGGGTCGGGGTTGCGGTAGCTGGGGCATGAGGAGGTCCATTCCATCACGTGTGCAGCAATCTGCTTCGCTAGCATTACTGCTTCGCAAAAGGAGGCAACTGCCTGCCCTACTCGCTTCAGACTATGGCCTGACCAGGGACCAGTACGAGAGGTGGAACGAGAAAACGTGTCAGAATTTAACTGACCAAAACCTAGCTGTGTTTTTCAGTTAGCCTTTCACCACAATCACCCACAAACGTTCAGGATCATAGTGATGCAATGTTTACTCTTTCTGTATTGTTTAATCGTATCTATGTCTACGTGTCCCTCTCTCAACATCTTTCCTTGTTTCAGTTTGTCTTTATCGTTCATCGTTCTAAGTACGACATCCTTGTCGGAATCTCTGTTTATCACGCGTTTTCGTGTTTTTCGACCAAAGATTTTCTCGAAAATCGGTTGTCATGATGTTGTTTCGGAACTGTTCTGAACTATGAAGCTAGATTTTTTCAACTGTTTTTTTAAGAAGCTTTGCACCACACTATGTAGTATTCCTGGATCGTAGGTGCATTCACAAACAAGTGAAATCACATACAACAAGACATGCAGACCCGGATTGTTCCGGGGCTACATTTTTTTTTTTCCACAACTATCACATAACGCCGTCTAATCCCAAGCTAAGCATACCTTGTGTTATGAGTACTAGACAACTGATAAACATACTAACATATTTCTAAATGCATACATATTATAGATAAATTACACCCAGACAAAGGACAAATGATCGCGCTTATCACACAAACATTTGTCCTGGGTGGGAATCGAACCCACAACCTCTGGCATAGCAGTCAAGGCCACTAACCAGTAGACCAACAGGCCAGTCAATTTTGTAGAAGGTATTATGAGTAATCTTTTGCAGTCCAATTTGCTTGCTTCAGTTGTCTGAAATGGATTTTCTCACCACCTAGAGAAAGAGGAGGAACGTCTGAACGAACACTAGTGGTATAATATTCAATAAATACATTTATCTATAAAATGTATGCATTTAGAAATATATTATGTATGTTTATCAGTTGTTTAGTACTCATCATACCACAAGATTTGCTTAGCTTGGGACTAGACGGCGTTGTGTGATAGTTGTAGAATACCTATATTATATCACTACATAGTATAAAACAAAGTCGCTTTTTCTGTCCCTATATCCCTATGTACGCTTAAATCTTTAAAACTATGCAACAGATTTTGATACGGTTTTTTTTTAATAGATAGAGTGATTCAAGAGGAAGGTTTATATGTATAATATTGCACCCGAGCGGCGCCGGGATGGGTCGCTAGTTATATTATAAAATATTTTGAAAAATAATGACACGTTACCAAAGCAAATGAAACATACATACTTAAACGAAAACGTATAATTAATTAGCTATTAACAGTCCGGAAGCACGTTATTTATTTATTCATAACGTTAAAACAAACAGATTTAAAAATAATTTTAAAAATATGGACAAGGTTACCAGTAAAAGCAGGTTTAATTTCTGTATTTAACTGAGTTTAATTGCAATTATTATAATATTATTATTTTAACAATCATTAAATACATTTCAATAGTTTTAATCTAATTAGCAATCTGACCTTTAAATTATCCATCATAACTTAATTTAGTCTTTTTTTGGTGGGCAAAAATCATCCCCGCTCTTGGGTGGAGCGGGAAACTCTTACTGACTAAAAACCCACCCCGTTCCTTCTAGCCTTCATACCGGGGCTCGAGTTCCTTTTCAGATAACTCTGGCCCCAGTAGGCTTCAGCCCAGCTGGGACCCTGCTGTTGCTAACAACTCCTTAAGGCGCACGGGAACAGTGCGCGCCGTCGACGTCTTGGGCTTGGTCTGGACAGTTACCAGACGGTCGGACAGCGAGCTACCCATGGCTCGCCGTGCACAAGCCCGCGTCTACGGTAACTTATTTAGTCTGAAAAATTCAAATTCAAACTTTTTGCTGTTTTCGAAAAAGTGCTGAAAATACCTGTTTTTGCAATGCGAACTGAGTTCTACAACCTTGTTACTCAAAAAATATGGACTTTAGAACGTGTAACAAAGAATTTTAAATTAACCAAGGCAGTTTTTGTTAAGCACATAGAATTTTATAGAAAGTGAGTGTTGATTGTACAACAGTTTTTAAAAGTCATTCAGAGCTTTCGATTGAACAGACTAAAAGAAAAAATAAAGCCGAGATCTGTGTTTAGATCAACATTGCTAGATATAATTATGTTTCTTTTACCTAAGATATTAATGCTTTATTAGGTATCGACTTTTTTCGCTAGAAAATATGTAACTTCAAATTTATTATATCTTGTCATTTTTCACAAAAAGCAAAAACTTTTGTGAAAAATATTTTAGAGCTGGAGATATTTGGTATTATAAACCTATTACAATACACTTACTCAAAAACCAGCTCCTATCCCTACCGCTCTTAAACACGCAATTTGCTATTTTTCGCACTAGTGCGGTAAAGTACACTAACTCGCCCGCCACAATTTATTAAATGTATCGTATCAGGTTGGCTGCTACGCGACACCCACGAGTCACCGTTCAACCCCTGTTTATTTATTTATAGTGTAATTTCAAGTGAAATGAAAAACATAATTTTTATTGCAGCACTTGGCTCTATAACACCTCGGTACGCAAATCCACTACGGTAGCTATGACAAACTTTCTTCACTTGTATCTAAACGTACTATTTTTCGTCGTAGCCCAATTTTAACTATTTATAGCAATTTTTACAGTGTGAAAAACTGAATAAAACTGCATCTGTTTCCCGAAATTTAGATCAGACGCCCTTTGTCTGCCATCGCAGTATATAAACTATCTGAATTAAATAAAAACTTTTTTCTTCTAATTAGTCACATTTAAAAACAAAACGATCTTGATTAAACTAAAAAAAATCGACTTAAGGCTGGACTTGTAAAAATTCACCCGCGGCAAATTATTAGCGCATCTTTGTATGATTTTTTTGAACAAAATAATGAAAGAACTTGAAATATTATTAGAGAACATATTTAACCATAGCATGAGTAGTAGCCAGTTACTTATTTTTTTTAAGTCAAGTTTGGTGTATTATGTTTGGTAAATCAAGCATTTAACATAGCTCTTTCATGCCAACATCATCATTATTTTGATGATAAAACTTCAATAAAGCAAATAATAAAAAAGTTAAAATCCAAATCACCATAATTTATCAAAAATATTGATTTTAAAATATGTCCAAAAAATGTGTGAAATAATCTAATTATGATGTAACTACGATGCTTAGTTATTGTGGAAAAAAAACATTTAATAAGAGCCCAATGTTGAGAATTTTGATGAAATTGTGACTTCTGAAATAAGAAAATGAAACATAATTAGAACTAGCCATGAATGCATTTCAAAGATGATAATGTTGCGCTAAGTTTCCATTCGTAAGATTTGTAAATTCGTTATATTATGCCATTAACGAAGCTCACAAACATAAGTCAAAATGATGTTGGCATGAAAGAGCTATGTTTAACGCTTGATTTACCAAACATAATACACCCAAATTGACTTAAAAAAAATAACTGGCTACTACTCATACTATGGTTAAATATGTGTTATAATAATATTTCAAGTTGTTTCATTATTTTGTTCAAAAAAAGCATACAAAGATGCGCTAATAATTTGCCGCGGGTGATTTTTTAAAAGACTGCAGCTTTAAAAACAAAAACATCACGTCAAAAAGAACTCACTAACGATCGAAATTTAAAAAATTTAGAACACAAATTCCATTTTCAAATAGTGTAACGACAACTAACAAGATGGATGCCACAATCTCAGTTTGAACATTTTGATTCACGTAATCAATAATTCCGTGTTAAATTCGAGACCTGGTAAGTCTTGTCGTTTCTATAGTAACGATCCCTTTGCCCCGAATCACAGGGCCATCCCACCGCCGCCTAAATTTAAAGGGAATCGGGAATCAGGTAATATACACATAATATAACTACCCAAATATTGATGTATGGAGATAAGATTTACGTCCTAATTAATAGGTTGGTTTAAGTATGCAAAATTCTGGTGAATGGTGGATTATTTGAGAGTTACTGTGACCTTGAAATGGAAAGACCAATTGAAGAAACACAAGTGAGTTTTAGTAACTAAAAGTGACAGTTCGTCCAGCCAGTGCGGGAGATGTTATTTTTCAATACACTTACTCGAAAAGTAATTCTTTTCTTCTCTTTTAGGTACACAATTTACTGTTTTTCGCATTAGTGTGGAAAAATGCACGTGCTTGCCCCGCCATAATTTAAGTATCAGGCTGAGCGCGGTGTGACCCTCACGAGTCGTACGTCAACCCCCTTTTATTTATGTTAATGACTAAAAGTCGTTTGATACACGTAGAATTGTCACTGCAGCCTCGGCTCCATAACGGCCTCGTCTATGGCTCGTGCGAATGCCGCTTCGGTCGCAATGATAAATTTTCTCCATTTATATCAAAATATACTATGATGATTGTCTCAAAAGAGGAGCAATGGTGTACCATTGGTCCTGATCTTCCGACTTATCTGGATCCTTATTTGTTGTAAGTAGGTCACTAGTTCAAACCTAGTCGGACACATTACTTTGTGTAACTTATATCATGTATTCTAACATGACATGCATGTGCATCTCATGGTGCATGATGCAGTGCATAGAAATCTCTACAGCCAAATATCATCAATTCGAAGAGATGCGGGTACATTGGTAACACTGTCATTTAAAATCTACCAGCGGTTAAGCCCGCATAAAAGCCAAAAATATTATCCCAAGGGAACATAATCATTCCCAGAATAAAAACGAATCTTATGTCTTATTTCCGGACATAGTCACCCTGTCTACCGAATTTCATACGAATCTGTTCAGCGGATTAAACATAAACACACGCATACGGATAAACTATTGTCTTTATTGCGTCTAGCTGCTGCCAGATTCTGCGCCCACGTGAAGGTAGAAAGTGGTCCTTAGGGAACATATTCTCGGAATGAAAACTATACTATGTGCTGCTCCAAGACTCGGTCTACTGCTGTGCCAAATTTCGTCAAAATCCGTTCGTCCTTCGAGCGTGTGTAACAAATATCGTCTCAAAACTTTTGTCTTTATAAAATTAGTGTGTGTGTATGTGTCTTGTGTGATTATATAACACCAGAAACTGCCAAAGAGCAATAAACTCCCTTAAAATTCAAATCCAAACTCACGAATTTATAAAAGTGAAAAATATCAAATTTAGTGGAATGAATCCAAGAACCAATCAATAATTTAATACAGTTGTAAACCTGCACACATGTTTATTTTTATTCAATGTAAAGAATTCGCGATAAAATCTACTTTCGCATACATTAAAACTAAATTAGGCATGTCATCGCTGAGGTTAAACATATTTATTATACGCTCTTTAAAGTGACATCAGTCACAATTTCAAAATTGATGCTTACATGCTATCAAATTTACAGTTATACAACTGAACCGAGTGCAGTGGAAGAAATACAGTTCATTTGATGAAGATATAATTTAGATTTAATCATTTCCTAACGATAAGTTTTTTTTTTTAAATTTCAAATAGCCATGCGTCTCAGAATTTTAGACTATTTCCATAACTACTATTTCATAGTCTAAAATGAAAAAAAAAAATCTAATTATCTTTAATTTATCTTTTTTCTTCTTCTTAGACCTATACTTCGCCTATAATTTTCAATAAGCCCAAAAAATAAAGCTATACAAATGCACGCTCCATGAGATTACATGGCGCGTGCTCGCTATCAAGAACAATGATTGGATATGTCATGTAGCGTATACTAAATGTGTTATCTTTGACGATAAGCATTCATGAATGGGTTTTCTAAATGTCATGCTTCTGTTTATTAATAGGAATATTAAAACACAAGATAATACAGAACCTTGTGAATACATTTAGATAAAGGAGATTACTGAATTATAGGGCTAATTAGAGAAACTAGAATCACACTCAAAGTATTTATCCGTAAGGGCCCAGCAAGGTCCAAGCCTACTGTGCTGTGTTCGCTTTTGAAAGGAAAACCTTGCCTTGGAATGAAAGGCAACTAAAACCCTAACTCCTAGTTTCTTAAAAGTCTGACACGCTCTTCCACTCCGCGCAAGGCCAGGAGATGTCATTGGTTGATTTCCCAACAAAAGGAAAAAAAATACTTATTTATTTTAGTTAAACCAATAAGGCTCAACTAACACTATCTCAAAGCACTGCTATCGTCGCGTTCTGTTTATTAACTACAACGCGCGTTGTCGTGCGACGACGCTAATATTAGTACCTACCCCCAGTTCACAGTGCAGTGCGCTGAGTGCTAGTTGTTTTTAAGTTAACGCGATTGAAACCTTTACCGCGTTTGTCTTTCTGATTGGTTGATACTTTTAAACATGTGGAAATGGCGCTCGTACTCGTCAGCTGACGCGTCACTCTGCGCGTAACCGCTCAACTCTAACCAAGCGTAAACGCGCGGATACGCGACGTCACCCACCGACTCGCGTTTTCATATTTGCATAACATATTAGAAAATAGAAATAAATATGCTAAAAATAAAAAACACAAATACTGCGACTACGCGCTGAATGAGGTGAACCTTATAGGCGCTTTTGAATTATCAAGGTCGGTCAGTCACAAAAAAAGATGAAACTATTTGCACGTTCCAAAGCGTAGACCTCTATGGAGAAGAACGTGCAAGGAACTCCAAGGACACTCTAAAATCAATAAATTAATACAAAATGATGTATAATTTCAACATCGTTAATGTTGAAATTATACATAATATAGTCTATTTATATAAAAGCGAAATACCACTCAATGATTAATCACGAAATCTTGGAGATATAACATACACAAACTCAAAATTGGGTAGGTAGGTTTCTTATAGGGTGTAGACATCCGCTTAGATTATTTTTTCCGGATTTTATGAAACTTCCGACCCCTAATATTCATGCCGTCGGGATTGCGATCCCGATTTCCGGCCACCGTAGACGCGGGCTCGCGGACGGCGAGCCATGGGTAGCTCGCTGTCCGACCGTCCGGTAACTGTCCGGACCGAGCCCAAGACGTCGACGGCGCGCACTGTTCCCGCGCGCCTCAAGGAGTTGTCAGCAACAGGGTTATCCGAAAGGAAACTCGAGCCCCGGTATGAAGGCTAGAAGGAATGGGGTGGGTTTTTAGTCAGTAAGAGTCTGACACTATCTCCCGCTCCGCCCAAGGGCGGAGGTTGTCATAAGATGATTTTTGCCAACTGTAAAAAAAAAAACCCCTAATATTCATAAACAGCAAAGTTATTAGCGTTTGTTTTTGAATGAATAAATAACGATCAAAATGGGAAAGCACTGTAGTATTTTCTGGTAGCAAATGTTATGAATGATTGATTCTATTATGAATTTACCAAACTTTTATGACAAATTTTCGTGGATATTTTCGGATTTTTTTTTAAACTTTTGTCTACAAAAATATGATTAGTAACGGGGGGACAGATAGACCCCATTTTTTTCGTACTAATTTAAAAATAGATGTAAGTAGTAGAAGAGTAGATAATGACAAATATCATAATTATTGGAGTACATCAAAAACAAATCCGTCCAACTTCAACGCTGTCTTTCTCTTTCTAACCCATAAATATTGTTTATAACGATCCGAGTCCCTTGTCACCGCGGGACTGAAATCCCTAGTCTGGTTACAGTTACTGTATTCCTTTAACCATGCTTGGGATCACGTAACTAATTAGTCAAACACACCTTTCAATAAATAAGGTAAAGGATGATAAACTGAACCCTGGGAACGTTGACACCTGGGCGTTTCTTCCGCTTGAAGCTGGCCCCCCTGAACTTACCATGTGCGATAAGCACCTTTTTTTTCTGTCGACGGGGAAAATCATCATTGACGAAACCCGCTCTTGGGTGGAGCGGGAGACAGTGTCAGAGTCTTACTGACTAAAAGCCCCGCGCCGTTCCTTCTAGCCTTCATACCGGGGCTCTAGTTTCCTTTCGGATAACCCCGACCCCGGTAGGCTTCGACCCAGATGGGCCCCTCCTGTTGCTGACAACTCCTTGAGGCGCGCGGGAACAGTGCGCGCCGTCGACGCCTTGGCTCGGTCCGGACAGTTACCGGACGATCGGACAGCGAGCTACCCATGGCTCGCCGTCCGCGAGCCCGCGTCTACGGTGGCCGGAAATCGGGATCGGAATCCCGGCGGCGGCGGCGGGGGCGCCGTTGTCCGATGCGGTCTGCCTCCTCCTTTGCTAGCATTACTGCTTCGGCGTTATATGTTAGATGAGGACGCAGTGGCATCTCTACAGTCACTCTTCAAAGAAGAGGTTTACCGTCATGATTATGGTGAGCCCAGTGCTGGGTTCGACAGTCGTAGTCACCATTCAGAAATCAGAAAATTGATTGAAAATATCTGAATTAGCCAATAACACGTGCAACATTTTAGAGCCATCAGCGAAGTTTTAGTGAGCATGACAATTTGCATGAGCCAATGTGTTGATACACATACCTTAAATTATTTTATTTCACATCAGCACCTACATGAGCACTTATAAAACATCAGAAATTGTCGCACGTTTCCAATTAATCGTTTCCTATGGAGAAGAAACTCCACGGCATGATTGATTTTACAATATTTCCATATCACAATAGGTTGGTTGGTTGTTTATATTTATAATTTATTTATTTAATATTTATTTATATATACTTTATTGTACACGAAGATAATAAATTACATACATTTGAGCCTTATATTTAAAACATACAATTGGCGGCCTTATCGCTTTCCGCGATCTCATCCAGGCAACCTGGTATGGAAAGAGATTGCCTGGACATAAAATGTGGTTGCACAAGGTGCACACAAGAGATTGGTGAAGAGAGAGAAAAAAGAAAAAACAAAGTACTATACTTAACACTAAAATACATACTTAAATACATACATACTAAATAATTTAATACTAACATTAGGTTGTACTACTACCACATAAGGATGTTTATTATGTGAAATAAATATTTGAATTTGAAAAGGTATGAGAAGGCAATGTAGGTCAATGAATACCCAAAAGCTAACTTTCACGTGTGTTCCGCTTAAAAGAAACCCGACTGGATGCCATCCTGAAAATAATATCGTATGTGTAACCACAGAAGAACAAGAAAAGTTGCGTCCTACATGTTTTTAAAAGCCCTGTTAAAAGCTTTTAGCTGCTTTAGCAAGGTTTTTGAAACAAGCGCTTTAATAAAAAAACTTTTAAAATTTGAAAAAAATCTAAAGATAGCAGCAGGTTTTAATCGGAATTCGTTTCAAAAACTTGATAAAAAGGATACATTCACACAATGAAATGTAAATATATTCTACATTTACATGTTAAAGCTATCAATCCGACATTCGACTCTGCCGTAATTATCTTCCAATCGATAGTTCCTTTAATTGACGACATCAAAGTTAGACGAATCAAATATTTACAACTAGTGCTGGGACCGCTCCCTAAACTTGTATATTGTAAACTAGTAATCCGCTTACTATCTGGTGAAATCGCAGTCAAGCACTAGTTTATACCTACCATTTAAAAAAAAAATATTCTAACACCAAAACCTTCCTCATTAATCATCATCATCATTTCAGCCGAAAGACGTCCACTGTTGGACATAGGCTTCCCCGAAGTGCCACCACAATGAACGGTTCCATGCATCGCATCCATCGGATTCCCGCAACTCTTACCAGGTCATCGGCCCACCTTTTAGGAGGCGTTCTAACGTCTTCCGGTACGTGGTCACCATTCCAGAACCTTTCGGCCCCAACGGCCATCTGTTCTGGGAGCAATGTGCCCTGCCCATTGCAAGTTTGGCGACTCTTCGTATTATGTCCGTAACCTTGATTCGTCTGCGGATATCCTCATTCCTGACTCGATCACGCAAAGAATTACCGTTCGATATGGACTAGACCTGGGACTCCGTAGACCCAGGCCCAGGCCCAAGTTTTACAATATTGTGCCACCACCATATTGTAAAACATAAAGTTGTTAGGTGTATCAGCAAACGGTTGGCCGACTCTTCGCGTGACCAGAGGTCTGGGCTTTTCTTCGGTCAACGAATCAGCATTGCTATCTATCGTGACAATGCTGCCAGCGTTCTGGGCACTTTTTCCATTGACATCGATGTGGACGAATTTTTTGATGCCCTTTGAGTTTTCCCCGTTTTTCAGAATTTTTACTCGTTTGTACATATTATCATTTTAAGTTTGTATATACCTATTAATCTATATATATAAAAATGAGCCCCGTTTTCCGTTGTCACGACATGGCATGAAAACGGCTTGACCGATTTGACTGATTTTTTTTTGTTGTGATTGTTATTGTGAGGATAAGGTTCTTATGAAAAAAAAAATAGGGTAGTGTAGGGTAGAGTAGAGTAGGGTAGAGTAGGGTAGAGTAGGGTAGATTAGGGTAGAGTAGGGTAGAGTAGGGTAGAGTACGGTAGGGTAGGGTAGAGTAGGGTAGAGTAGTGTAGAGAAGGGTAGAGTAGTGTAGAGTAGGGTAGAGTAGGGTAGAGTAGGGTAGAGTACGGTAGGGTAGGGTAGAGTAGGGTAGAGTAGTGTAGAGTAGGGTAGAGTAGTGTAGAGTAGGGTAGAGTAGTGTAGAGTAGGGTAGGGTAGAGTAGGGTAGAGTAGGGTAGAGTAGGGTAGAGTAGGGTAGAGTAGGGTAGAGTAGGGTAGAGTAGGGTAGAGTAGGGTAGAGTACGGTAGGGCAGGGTAGAGTAGTGTAGAGTAGGGTAGAGTAGTGTAGAGTAGGGTAGAGTAGTGTACTCTTTGGGTATAGTAGGGTGGAGTAGGAATGAGCGGGAGCGAAGCCGCGCGGGCAAAAGCTAGTTTATAATATAATAGTTAAAATGTTTAAAAAAAAGTAAAACTGTATGAGTTTTACCAACCATACACACGGTATTTCGTGTACGAACCGACCTGCGCAGCCAAAACTTGCCTGTTTGTCTAATGGTTAGTGGCTCTGACTGCTGTGCCGGAGGTCGTGGATTCTATTCCCACCCAGGACAAATGTTTGTGTAGTGATCACGATCATGTGTTCTATGTCTGGGTGTAATTTATCTATAACATGTATGTATTTAGAAATATATAAGTATGTTTATCAGTAGTCTAGTACCCATAACGCAAGTTCTGCTTAGCTTAGGACTAGGCGGCGTTATGTGATAGTTAAAAAAAAAACTGTAATGCTTGTGCAGATGGCAGGCCCATCAGACCAATGCTGGCCAGGGAAGAAGCGAGATTATTCAAAAAGTTACCATGGCCCTGGAAAGCAAAAGCCAACTGAAGGAACAAAGGTGTGTTATAGTCTGACACGTTTCAGCCCATGCTGAGCGGGCGGAGTTAAGTTTTAATTTTTGATCTCAAAGAAAGGGTGTTACCAAACCAATCAATCGACGTCCCGCATCAGTCGTTTCGTATATAATTTATTGATGTGTGTTATAGCTTTATGCTAGGTATCGTAGGAACTCAATCGTCATCAATCGATCCATTCTACCTACCAAATACTAACTGCGATGTGACGTCACATTGCGGACTCCGGACCCACATTGGCCGCTACAAAACCATCTGGCCCCCTAGCCAAGTTAGGTACAACCGTTTTGTGTCGATTCTGTTCTCCAATCGGTAACGCCTCAGTGTCAGCAATTGTAGAAAACGATAAGTTGGTAGCCATGTTGACGCGCCTGAGTCGGCCGCTCGTTCTGCAATGGAGCGTTTGTATAACAAAAGATGTAGCGTTGAACATTGTAGAAACGATATTCTATCATTTTGAACGATGTCAACTAGGCTACGAATTTTCTATTCGTTTGTTCTGACCATGTGTTCCATATATTTGATTAGTTTTCGTCTAGCGTTATCGACTGCAGATTATCAACTTGGCTAGGGGTGCGGATCAGAAGTCAGAAACGATTATTTCAAATAGACCAATTACAGGCACTTTTGAATTGTCAGAATGTCGGTCAGTCAAAAACAAAAAAGTGAAGCTAGATTGCATTTCCTTAACCGCGCGCCAAATGGGGCTTCCTCGACCCATCTCTAACAGAGTGCCAGTGTGAAGCCACTACACAGGACATGCGTACTTGCTAAGCTGCCCATCCTGCACAACCACCCGTACTTTTCAGAATGTATATGAGGCCAATAACAGATCTATACGGGTTGCTAAATACTAGAAAAAAATAATAGAAAAATTAGAAATAAAGTAACTTGATTCGACACGAAAAGAAGAAGAAGAATCGTAAAAATCTACGAGCTCGAGATTCACGTCGCACTTTGTACGGTTTTTTTTTGGATCGCTGCCCATCCTGCACAACCACCTTTTTTTTCGCTGGATACGAGTAAAAATCATCCAAATAACATCCCTCGAGCTTCGGCGGAACGAGAGATAGTGTCAGACTTTTTTTGACTAAAAAACCGGCCCTGTTCTTTCTTGCCATTCGTATCGGGGCCGAGCTTCCCTTCCGGAAACAGTCCCTAGCCCCAGCAGGCTTCGCCCCTGTAGGACACTTTGTACGGTCACCTATACCAATGTTTTGCTGCATGAAATCGCAACGCAGCAATTGGCATCGCAGGTTTCTGCGATGTGGCGTCATATCGCATCGCAATTTAGTTTTGTGGGGAAACCCTAGATTCGATTATCCTGCGTATTACTCTTGGGCCATGAACCTGAACCTAACGACTGTCCCTACGTAAACTCTCGAATCTGAAATTTTGCGTTATTTTTTGTTTCTGTTTGAAGCTTAATAAAAACTAGCAAACTTAGTAAAAAATATTTTTGTCTAAGAATTCTTAAACACAACATAATTATGAAACTAAATTTAAGTGTATACAGATATAGTCATTAAAGACAAAATCATCCATAAAATAAACTTCAAATAGCTCTCCCGCAAAGTAAGCTTTTTCACTTTCGATAGTTTACCTAGGGAGAGTCGGTAGATTCTTCGCATTATCATCATTTGGTTAAGACAAATTTCTGTGGAAGGTTCCAAAATCTAGCCTATTCAACCTTATTTTCTGTTTGATAAAATATTTCCTGGATGGATTAGTGTCGTATAGGCATTTATTAATAACCGTTTTATTTTAAGCAAGGTCATAAAGCACGTAAAACACACATCTGTGAATTCCCCAATGCAAATTTTGATAGTTTTCCCCAAAACGGGAAAAATAATTTAATCTGTTATATTAATTAACTAAACGTGATAACCTCTTATACGTTTGGCCCCTATTGCGCAACTCCGCGGTGCTGTCACAGTGCGCCCAGACGAAATCGCGCCATTTCTCCGCGTTCACTAAAACTACGATAACTCCTAAATTAAAGAGCGCAGCTCGACACACCCTATGTCACTGAATTCGTTATGAAATAAGCTCTGTCTGATTTTCTATAGTTTTGTACAGTTTTATCGTGGAATCTATTGTTGATTCGAAATTGAAAGTAGGGTTAGCTAGATGGGAGGTTAATGATAATGCATGATTCCTTAACACACAATTAAAATAACACAATATTATTTAATAAATAGAATAATACCTACTACGAAATGACGCTAATCATCAACAGAATCCATTAGTTTTAGATCACTCAAAACAGAAAACTAACAAATAATTTTTCCCGCTCTGGGTAGAGCGAGAGGATCTGTCAGACCATGACTGACTAAAACCCTCCTTCAGTTGTTCTTTGCTTTTTATTGCCACGGTAACTCTTTTGAACATTTCTGCAGCCTCAAACGAAGCGACTAATTTTAAGAAAAAACGCATGAGCATCTCATTTGCAAGGTGCCAAAAAAGCCGCAAGTTTTCCAAAATTTAGGCAACTTTTGGATATTGATTATCGCTTTGATGGCATTGCTACCTGAATTTGAATGTTTTTAATACAATAATTGACCTCCAGATGACTAGCACCACAACCAACTGACAAAATCATCTCGTAACTGAGCATGCTAAAACTACGGCATGTATTATCTTAAATTCTATGTTTAGTAATCTTTTTCTTGCTTCTGTAATGAAGTTACAGAGAAATGAAAAATACTCGTAAATTTTCACTGCGTAGGAGCAGCAGGATGCAAGAGACGCTAAGCGTCGGGAGTCGTGGCCAATTCCTGACCACCGACTTCGCGGACTTACGGAGTCAATGTCAGCATGTTTACGAAGCCCGTTTTAAAGCCGCTGCTTGTTGAACCTGGAAAACTAAAGGCACCTGAAACATCGTTCCACCCCAAGTGGGAGAGGGGACCTTTTTTTCCAGCTTTTATTTTCCCTATCACTTATACCTCGTCAGCCTTCAAAGCAAGAGTGAAAACACATCTTGTAGATATGCTCAATCCACTGTGAACCTCATATATAGCTTATCAAGGCCAAGAGCTGTTATGTTTTTTTACAACTCTACTTTTCTCTCTTAATGTCTGGGTTTCTCCAGCCAACTTAAGCATAATCAGCCTTATAATGACCCATCTTCCATCCTGCTTCACGTACTTTGCTACCTATTCACGTAGGGACCTAATGACAGCATCAGCGGACGGCACTGCCGTGGCCGAATACTGGGCCAGGCAAGAAATTTAATCAGTTTTTCCATCGATACGCTAAGTAAAAGAAGCCTTTTAATGCATCCACTGCTGAGACTCAGGTCTTCACTCTAGGAGAAGTAATGGGCCGTCATCCACCTCGCGCGACATACTATGGTGGAAGTCACATATTTTCGAATTTTTGGTTTTTGAACATGCCTCACGGTGTTTTCCTTCGTCGCTTTGAGAGCAGTGGTAATGAAATAGATTGGCGATCTACAATTTGTAAGTTGGAGCTGTTACCACTGTTCCCGGCCATTATATCAGGAATTAATCTAAATCAATATGCCAACGTTTTTAGGTCAGCTTTAGTTACATCTTGGAAATAAACAAACTAACATGACACCAATCTCAACAAATAGTTCAATAGACTAGATCAATAGGTACGTTATACTATTATAGTGCACTATTAGTTTAATGGGCTAGGCAGAGGAGCTCCCCTCGTGCGGAGGCGGCGGTGCGCAGTTCAGAGGCCCGGCGCGCACAAATAGCAAGCTGCGATTTGGCATACACTGTACTTCTAGTGCAGGGAGGCACTTGGTTTATTTGGCATAGATTCTTATGTATGTATTATTGCTTTTGTTTTTGTTTTTCAGCATTGAATAACTTCTCTCGCTTGAGATGCAGAGAGGGAATATCAGACATTTACTGACTCATCTGTGGTTCTTCGATTGCTCTTCTCATTTCAAGGCCAAAGTGACTATTTCAAACAATTCTGGAGCATTGAATACATACAAAGTATTTTTGAATGCATTGTCAATTGCTTACATTTTACAAGCTTTAATTTAGTTTCACCAGTCCCGATGTATGTCTGTAATCAAATCTTGCAAATTACTTCTGCACTTCCCAGTTACCGATTGAGCTGCATGCACGTGTAAATCAGATGACAATGCAAAATTATTATGACAAGGAGTTGATCTGATGATGGAACCGGAAGGTGGCTATAGGAACTTGGTAGTTAAACGACACAACCCATTCGAGTTTGGGCTCGTATGATTCGTCTTGGCGAATATTAATTATATAGGTATACCGAGCTATAAACGCTTGCTATGATAAGATGGTTTTCAATAAAAGCATCCTATTATAATAAATCCATAGAAATGGTCCAGTAAAGGTACAGCCGTAATTGCATGTCTTTACATCGGCTTCACCCCAATTATTTTTGTTTTCCTGCTTCGTACTTTTTAAATCACTTTTCGTTAGTCTTTTGCCGGGTTTCAGTTTTTTCAGGCTATTCAAAGGCCTACTTAAAAAAATAATTTATATTTAAATTTTTATAAATAGATTTTTTTTAATTTCAGTCGTATCTGTTCAGCTGTTTGAGCGCGAAGGAGTACGAAACTTAAACACACACATATATACAAACTTTCGACTGTATGATGTATGTATAACGTTTATTAATTAGTATGATAACTTACCATTTATTGTTATCAATTGTCGATGTTATCGATGACGGAAGGTTTTGTATGACTTATTAGAGTCTTTGTGAGAGCTACTAGAGATTGCTGCATGCAAAAAGCACAGGATCAGTTAAAGTAGCGATACTTGGGGTAATTCTTGTCCAGCAGTGCTTTATCTTTCGGCTAATTTGATCATGATTATGATGATGAATCGAGTTTTTATATATTTTGAGCGGTGAATAGAAAAGAATATTCTATAATATCTATCTACGATGATGATGATAAACTGGACAATGTGAAACATAAATTGATGTATAATAAGTAAACATTAGTAAAATAATATCCTTCATTTAGTTTTTGTTAAATCTTAAGTATATTATCATATTTGTAACACGCTAACGCTGGACGCAAAACTTCTATTCACTCACAAACCCATAAAACGCCATCAGATTATGTATGTCACAGTCTCACCAGATCATCTAACGGAAATTCTGTTTAAAGTACAATTCAGAGAATAACCTCAAGGTTTTAAAAAGGTGCTTCTGAGAAAATGGCCCGGTATACTCAACATTTTGACTCCGAGAAGTTTTTTGTGCCATCAAAATGACACAACAACCATAAAAAGATAGTTTGTTTGGTAGGAATTGATTGTTTAGGTTTCTTTTGAAGCCATAGTTTAGACTATTTTCCTATATTTATTTCTCAAATGCCTATTGTATGCCATACCACCATCATTATTGTCTCTTCACCACCTTAAGTTGACTGGTAGAGAATGCCTAAGGCATTAAATGCGTCAAAGACGCATTTAATGCAAGGGAGGGCAACTTTGTGTTGCATGAATTTTCATGAAAAGTGACAATAAATAAATTTTATATATTAATAGTGCTTTTTAACGGGAGATTTATATATTACTGTAGGTATAAAATATAAATAAGTATAATCCGATAATGCACTGCGTGGGAAATTATTCTTAAAAATAACATACGAGACCAAAATCGAAAACATCTATCATTAGTAGATAACATTTTTATTTAGAGATCTTAAAAGATAATGAATGAATTAATAGCTAAATTATAAAATGTAAATAGTGTTATAAAAAAAATTTGTATTTTAATATTTATAGAATACGTGACACGCGGTATCTTGTAAATATAAATAATTGTACATATCTTATTATAACTTAAAAAAAAACGTTAGGTAATAAATAAAAAGATACTACTCCAAAGAAGTACCTACTAATACGTATAATTTTTACTAAATACCTACATTTTGTAAAAACTTACAATTCTCACAAATGCACTAATTACTTTTTCAAAAGCTCCTTGTTCTTAATGTTCGAAGTTCGAACTTTAAGAAGATTTAAAAATTATACGAACTTGACATTGTTCGAACTTCGAACTCTAAATATGTCAACGCCGAATATGCAGCTTCACGAAGAACATCGTAAGTGACAGTTTTCGCTTTTCGCAAAATGGGGTATTTCCTTTCCTAATTATGAAAAAAAAAAAATGTCAATTTGTCGATATCGAATTTTATTTTAGAATGTTATCGCATTTTTTGTTAATTAGGAGAAATGAAGTTTCCTGCGAAAAACACAAGCTGTCGCTAACGACATTTTTTTTTTCTAAAAAGACTCGATATTTGAAAATCAATAGTCACAGCCCTACTGACCAGTGGCCGTATCTACTGGCCTTGATAACAGTTGTTTGCTAGAACCCTTCCGGATGTAATAATTTATATCTATGTATCTATACTGTCCAACGTCTATATCTACTGCCTTCATCACATTTATATTCCATTCAACATCTCACTCTTTCAATAAAAAAGAACGTAAAAAATACCGCATGTCTTACTTTTTGTATTTTTTTTCTTAATTATATCACAAAAGCACAAAATAATTATTATTCAAAAATTCTCCTCAATTTTCGGATTCTTAATGTCAACGCCGAATATGCAATTAAGTCCCCGGATTTTTTTTATTTTGTTGATGTACCTATCATGTATAAATCGTTTTGTATACGATTTTAGTTTTCCGTTTACTTTCCAACATAACAATTTCTCGCGATATTTTACAATCTTACGGCTTTTATAATTTTCTGATGACATTTATACATCTATTTATTTGAAAATCAATAGCCAACCTATTGACCAGTGACTGTATCTACCGTCCTTGACAACAGTTATTTACTAGAACTGTTCCGGCTACTACAATCTATACCCACGCGTCCACTGTCTATATCTACTATCTCCATCGATCCATCTTCGACGGCTACCAATATAACAATATGGTGCAGCTATACAAATAATGTTTAACGTAACATTTCCGCTTTTAGATTATATATATTTAATCGTAAAGATAATAATTATTACAATAGCATTTTAATAAATTGTTTGAAATTTACCGATAGGTACATGCATATTTTTTACATGTAGCTTTGATAAGACAATTTCTTTCATTAAACTTAATATTCAAAAGATGAAAATTTGCATGTAGTTGTGTATATCTGTTACTTTTTCATACTCAAAGGTCTGAAAGGATTTGAATAAAATTGGTAAACGGGTAGACCATGACTTAAAATACTTTTTTTCCGGGAGTGTGTTCCTTTAGGATAATTTTCTACTTCCACGTAGGCAAAGCAGATGACAGAAGTTAGTCTTACATAAAAAGTAATATAACAGTATTATTTTTATAAGCAGAAAAAGTCCGGAATGTTCTTCCTTCGACCTTCTAAGAAGCAGCTATTTACCTTACTTTTCGTTGTCAAAAATACTTTATATGACAGAAAAATACACCCAATTACGCTCATAACTTCAATATGAATATTTATTCATATATCATATTAAACAAAACACACCCCACACAGTACAAACACCCTAAAAATATAGCGGAATCAAAGCTCAGATCCAGGGCTGTACCTGACATCATTCGGTGGCCTTCAGGTAAAGATTTAGCCGCCATTGAGGGCGAATTGAAAAGAGCCCATAATAAGCGACGCGGGGGAGGGTGGCAGGGGTGTCACTATCGCAACGAGCCCTCGCGAGCGATCGCCATGGCTACGAGGCCCGGAGCGAGTCGAGTGCGGCCCTGGGTAGCCTTGCAATGGTGTGGGGAGGGCAATAGCCCCGTCTACTTGCAAGCGTAAAATGAGATGGCTCAGAAGTTTCACGGATGACGACGGACAACGAGATCCTTTGATTAATCAATCGGTACTATGGTAGTATTTAATTAGGAAAGTCAGTCGATGAAGTATTTCTGTTATGATTTTTATTGCCTTCTCTTCTTTTTATAACAAAAAAAAAAAAAACATTTTTTTTTTCTTTCTTCTTCTTTTTTTTTTTTTTTTAATTCGTATAAACTAGTGCTTGACTGCGATCCCACCTGATGATAAGCAGTGATGCAATCTCTGATGGTGAGGCGCACTAGTTTATTAAAAGCCTATTCACTCTAGCCTTGAAGATACCCAAATTATAATCGGACGGGAAGACCACAGCAGGCAAATTGTTCCATTCCTTCGACGTACGCGGTATAAACGACGAGGCGAAACGCTTAGTCCGGACCGTAGAGGTTTCAACAACGTATGGGTGGATACTCATTGACTCATTCATCATTTACTATATGACCTATGGACACCGCGTTCCGTGTTCAGAGCTCACCACGTGTTGCACCACTTACAATGCGATGAAAATGAAAAATAGCTTATTCTTTAGATACTCACTCGACTTACCCCTTATGTCGACAGATCAACATAAGGGGGAAAAGTATTTTTTTCTGCGTAAAGCCTAGACAAAAACAAAGTTTGTGAAGACTTAATGCTATACCCGTGGCGTCACTCTTAGGGATCACTCTTGTCAGATATGTTTATTTATTTATTAAAACTTTATGCACTAATACAGTACAAAGGCGGACTTAATGCCTTAGGCATTTTCTACCAGTCGACCTTAGGGTGGTATGTTCTTAATTGTTGAATATTTATAAAACCTAGTCTTTAGCAATAATGCAAGTAATATTTGCTTATATTAGAAACACACGAGTTTGCTCATTCTAATCATTATTATATCCCCACATATTTTTTACTAACATTGTTTTAAGTTGAGTCACTAACATAATATGGAGTATGGACACTCGATGCCTGAAATAAATTATTTTTATTTTTATTTTTTATTTAATATACTCCCAGTTGAAATGACTCTGAGGTATTTTATAAACCATTCCTTTTATGTCTGTCGATATTCTCAGCACTTATTAAAAAAAAAACACGCTGTCTTGAAGCTGCTTTTTCTCATGATATCGTTTTGTTTTTTTTTTTTTTGTTGCCAAAATTGACAAAATAAGATTTGAGTCAATTAACCCTTCTGTTCCCACCTACTCAGTGTCACTTGTCGCTATCAATTTGCGCTCGCCAGCGTTTCTGGCGACGTTCTAAACAACGCGTTTTCCGCTAATGTATACTAGATGTTTTTTTTTTTTGTTTCTTTTTTCAAGGTCGTCCGGCTATTTTTCTTGCATTGCATTTCTGTTCGGGTTTTTCTCGAGTCTGTGGGTTTTATGCGTTCTTGTTGCGAAGTGATTCGTTTATCGAGTGTTTGGTTTCATTCTGAGCGTGGGAATCGGTTTTTGTATAGATTTTGACTATTAAATGATTGAATATGTTCAAAATTCAAATTTAGCCCAAAATATGATTCCAATATTTTCTCTTTTTTTGTGTACCTATTATTTGTTATTTTACATAAAGCACTTTAGTACTTGGTCAACATTTTATTTTAAGAAAATATTAAAAAAAAAACCCTATA